>OX451735.1:1494538990-1495888665 GCA_948472305.1 Vicia faba | reverse complement strand
TCCAGATTTGCTTCCAGAAATAGTTTCAGATGTGACCCAGAGATGGCGACATTCTATAACTTATTCCAAATTTGCTTCTAGAGATAGTTCAAGATGTGACCCTGATTTGGCGACATTCTATAACTTATTCAGATTTCCTTCTAGAAATAGTTTTAGATGTGACCCAGAGATGGCGACATTCTATAACTTATTCCAAATTTGCTTCTAGAGATAGTTCAAGATGTGACCCTGATTTGGCGACATTCTATAACTTATTCAGATTTCCTTCTAGAAATAGTTTCAGATGTGACCCAGAGATGGCGACATTCTATAACTTATTCAAGATTTTCGTTCTAGATATAGTTCAAGATGTGACCCTGATTTGGCGACATTCTATGACTTATTCAGATTTGCTTCCAGAAATAGTTCAAGATGTGACCCAGAGATGGCGACATTCAGTAACTTATTCCAGATCAACACCTGCAGCAATCAGAAGATTCTTGCCCTCCCCAGCAGCAGCCAAAGAATTATTTTCCCCGGCAGCAGTCAAGATTCTTTTATCTTCAGCCATCCAGGATTCATCTATCCTCAGCAAGACAGCTCTTCAGCATACAGGCGCATTCATTTACATTCATATCATAAACATTGATATAACATACATTGCATCATGCATCATGACATTGCATACAACTAACTCTTTACCTTTTCAGGTAAGATCAGTCGACAGACAAAGATCATCATCTTCCGAGATTCTTTCTAGAAATAGTACAGATGTGACCCAGACATGGCGACATTCTGATACTTATTCCAGATTCATCCAGAGATAGTTCAGATGTGACCCAGACACGGCGACATTCTGATACTTATTCCAGATTCATCCAGATGCAGTTTTACACGGACTCATCATCAGGAAACCCTACACCGGTTCCTTCTCCACTTCAAGACTTCTGAAAACAGTTTACGGGTTCTCCAGTAACGGATGTCAACCTATCGCTTATTCAGATCCTTTCCATACTTTTGAAAATAGTTTACGGACACTTCCCATCAACGGATGCTACTCTATTGCTTATTCAACTCCAACTCCTGGAAACAGTTTACGGATTCTCCAAACATGGATGTCAATCTATTGCTTGTTCAGACCCCCAGTTCAGAGATGTTCCAAAACATGGATACCTTTCTGATACTCATCCACTCACCAATGACATACAGTTCAACAATCACCTTCAGATGGCATCTCTAAGCCCATCCTCCTACCAACATTTCCAGATGGCATCTCTAAGCCCATCCCCCGACCAGATTCTGTCACATCCACTAGATGGCATCTTTAAGCCCATCACCAAATGGCATCGTTAAGCCCATTCCCTCTACCATCACATCACCGAGTGCAAATTTTTGGGCACTCTAGTGTCCAATCTCCTTTTACCTTCAAGTTGCGAACGGCAAACTTGCCAATCTAACTCTTCAGGTTCAAGAAGATTGAACAGGGGCAACTGTTGTATCCCAAAATTTGCCCTCGTATTTTTCCACAAGAAATCACAGCTTCGGGCTTTTCCTGATTTTTTTTCAGACTGGCTCAAGAATCGGTCAAACAGACTTTTCTCATCAGTCAGACAAAATTTAGGGTTTTCATTGATTTTTAAGCAGTTCAAGCAGTTTGCTAAGTTTTGGTTGAGTTGGATCAGGTTTTGATCAGGCGAACGCTTCTCTGACATTTAATCAAAAATTAGGGTTTTTGTACGCGCATATTTCTCAGAAAAGAGTTAATTCTACAGTGTTTTTCAAGTTACTCTGAGATATGGACTGAGGCATTTGATTTGAGTTTGCAGTATTGGATTGAATCATTAAAAGAAAAGGCATGTGGACGTTTTGTTTGATTAACTGTGCATTGTTTTGGATAATTGGAGTTCCGGACGTTTATTGATTATTTATTATTCTGAGTTAAAATGGTTGGGATTTATTTCCAATTATTACAATTTAAGAATTATAAATAATAAAATAAACAATTGAAAAGAAGAAAAGGAATTAACTGATCAAAAATGGATTTTATTCATCTTTAATTATTTGTTACAATTGTTATTTAAATACGATATTTATTTACAAAGTATTTACAATAATAATGTTACAATGATTAAAATTTAAATAAAACTATCCTAAAAATTCCTAAGTCTTCATCTTCTATCCATTGCTCCTTTGCTCAATTATCTTTACCTGCAAAAACAAAGAAAAGAAAAAGTCAAATGCAGATAAAATAATTAAAGAGCTGACAGATAAAAATTGGATTCATCATTAAAAGCAACTGGCCGGAATCAGTTTGCCCTCTCTGCAAATCACGAGATTTATATCGGTTCACAAAAAGGGATAGAAATGCTTGCAAAAAAGTATGAATGCACAAAGTTATAATATTGCACAATTTCAAAATGGTCAAACAAACTGCATAGTTCATAAATTGTCAACAAAGTCCAAACTAAACTGAAAGTGCCAATTTCAAACTTTCCACAAGCTGCCAAAGAGCTATCAAAAGGCTATTCAAGGCTGTCAAAGAAGTACACAAGGATGCAGGAAATCTGGAAAAGGGGATAAAAGTATGCAGAGTAAAACAACTATTGCAAGCAACAATTCAAAATTCATCATTTTCCAGCAGCTACTTTTTCAGAAAAGTACATCTAAGCAATATTTTAATGCTTAAATCTGGAGAGAGAGAAAAAGAGAGAGGGAAAGAAGGCTTACAACAGGTTTAGGCTTGAAGACAGAAAAGATATAAAAACAAATTGTAATAGAACAGTAAAAAGGAGGAAGAAATATCACAAAGAAAATATAACTTCACAAAACTGTCAAAAAGAAACAGAACTGCATCCAAAAGCTTGAAGCCTAAGCTCCAAACCTCAATCAAAGCCATAAACTGCTTCTCACCAAAAGCCCTGCACCTCAAACTGTCAAACTCACAAACAGGTCCATACAAGCCTAACCTGCATAAGCCTTAGACTGCATCAAAATTATACAACACAAATAGAAGCCCAAAAACCTCAATGGCCTGAAACATTCAAAACATCAAAGCCTGCAGAAGCCAAGCTTAACCTGTCCAAGCCTTACCTGCCTGAACTGTCAAGCCTAAACCAGTAAAGCTCCCAAACTCACAAAAGCCTTCACCTGTCAAAACAAGCCATACCAAACAACCTGTCCAAACCAAACAACTTGTCCAAGCCTTTCAAACTGCTCAGCCTAAACATATCAACAAAATCCAACCAAAACTTTAAACCCTCAGAATGTTGTCATCACTGGGTTAACATACAGGGGCAAGCATCAATATCAGCATACAAGCATACAAGGCAACAACCAGCATATCAAGCATTCAAGACAACTCAAAGTCAGGCAACACAAACCCTCAGAAAACTTTCATCATAGGGGGCAACCATACTCAAAATCATCATCAAATAATACAGACATAAGCATACTCAGAAACATATCAAAAATCAACATATCAATCATTTCGAGGCAACTCAGTATACCAAGCACATCAGGTATCAGCATTTCCTCAAGCAAGCATATCAGATATCAGCATTTCATCAAGAGAGCATACAGAAGAAGCAATCAAAGGCAACAGAAGCAATCAAAAGAGAAGAGGAAAAGGAAGGTTGTGCTAGGGTTTTCAGTACCTTCATCATTAAACCCCAACAAAAGGCAAAGACACAGAGTACCAGGAATTCCAGAGCGCACATCATCACCAAGCCTCCGCCTCCGACCATCCTACGCGCCTCCCAATCCGCCTCCTCCTCCAAGGGTCAAGGTAGTATTTCTTCTCCCTCCTTTCAAAATCTCATGCAAACAACGACAACACTTAAAAACCAGAACATATAAGAATCAAAACATACATGAACGTGAAACCCTCAAAAATGCGTTGGGATGAAAGTCATACCTTTTTTATCGTTGTTTGAGCAAACGCAAGGAAGAGGATGGATGGTGGCGCTTGGTGGCTCTGGACGGAGGTTTTGTTCAGGTAAGCGTGGTTTGAGAAGATGAAGAGAAACAAGGACGAACGGCGCCTCTGTATGTTACAAACCCTAATTTTCCCAAATGAACAACTCAGTTGAAACCCTCACAAAATTGTTGTTAAAACGTTTTGGGCTTTGCCCCATCAGCTGCCTTAGCCCATTTGATCTCAACGAGCGTACACCCCCCCTTTTTCATGAAACCTGCCTATTCTGATGGGCCCAAATAAATCTCTTGACCCATCAATTTCTCTTAGCTTGTTTCTTCTATATTTTTGAAAACCAATCATCTCTTTTCACTTATTTCTTTATTTCCCTTTTTTTATATATTAATACTTTGTTTATAAATAATACACTAACATTCTTTTTTTATATAAAAGGTTCTTAATTACCCTTCTTTATTATTTCTAGCCAGTATAATTAAAATATATAGAGGAATAGAATTTTTGAGTTAAATAATTGCTCTTAAGTTTAAAACAATTTTCATTCTTTTTAACTAAAACATTTTGTACATAAAAATACTAATTAAAATACATTAAGATAATAATACATAAAACTTAAAACATTTTTCTTTTCATTTAAACTTTGTTTGTACATATCTAATAAAAAATACAAAAATAAATAAACAATACTTAATAAATACACTTTCTCAACTTGTAAATAAATCACATGCACATTTACAATACACAAATACATTGATACGTTTACATTTGCTTACTTTGTACATTTGATGCATATTAAATTTGAGATCGATTCGATTTGGTTGTAAATTATTTGGACACTACTCTCCTATTAAGTCTCATCCCCATTTGTAAATATTTGTACCCCCACTCCCGGATACTTATTTGTAATAGTGTAGACTTTAAACTCCCACAATTTATCGCTTTCAAATATACCATGGTTAGACCTAGGGTTTGTATGTACATAAAATTAAACGCTAGATAACCTAATACAAAAACAAATACATGAAATCAATACACAATTCACACTTGCACCCCTAGGGTAATCCCGCTTGTTGCCTTCCAAAATGGGCCATGCTTGCACGTTGAGTATCTTTGGCAAAACAAAACAAATCAAATGATCATAGTCCCTCGATGACGCTTTCGAAAGTTGCCTATCAAAATGATCATAGTCCCTTCAAGCAAATTGCCAAAGACACTTGGCACCATTGCATTCATGGTCCATACGATGACCCGCGCCTGTCCCGTTAAACATCCTAATGCAAGATTGTCCACCAAATACAATGGTGGAACAAAATTGTTAAAAGGGTTAAAACATGAGAAAAACCTTTGAGTACAATAGGGTAGACAAACTCTTAGTTACTTGATCCAACTTGCAAAAACACTTGCCTACTTTTTTCAAAACACACACACACACAGACCATTTCAAGCAATCGAAAGTCAAGGCAAGTTGATCTAAGCAAGTAACTAAGAGCCCATGGATAACCATGGATAGAAAGGGTGTTAATACCTTCCCTTTCTATAATCTACTCCCCGAACCCAAGAAAACATCTCAAAGGTTTTTTGCTGTGCTTTTTAACCTTTCCTTAGGATAAAATAAAAAGTCGGTGGCGACTCTTGCTCAACCGAAACATTTGCGAAAACAAACGCAAAACCTCAAGTCAGTTCTCCCACCGTATCACACTGCCATAATCTTCTCTGCTTCACTCCTGTCCACGCACCAAAGTAAAGTGGAATCATGGTTGTGCTTATAGAGGATTCTGTTGCTGAGGAAAAACTTGGCAGAGAACCTTCTTAGGAACTTCTTATCATTGACAGAAGCTTCCTCAGGATACTCTTGGCCTTCGAGGTATCTTTTCACTTCGTGGAACCAAGGTTTATCTATTACTTCTTCAGTATCAACCTCATAACAGTATGTTGGTTCATCTAATCTTTCAATTGTGATCTGAGGGGCTTCATTATCCCATCTGACTTTAAACATGGATGGCATGACGGCTAACGCGTCCGCTAATTGATTTTCTTCTTGTGGAAAATACTCGAAGGTAATTTCTTCAAAGTATGGAATCAATGTCAACACATGCTCTTGATAAGGGATGAGATTAGGATTTTTCGTGTCCCATTCTCCTTTGATTTGACTGATTACCAGGTCCGAGTATCCAAATACACTCAAGAATTTGATTCTCAAGTTGATAGCAGTTTTGAGACCCATAATGCATGCTTCATATTCAGCCATATTGTTGGTACATTTGAAATATAGCGTGACACTGAAAGGAGTATGACAGCCTTCGAGAGATATGATCATAACACTGATGCCATTGCCAAGTGCGTTGGAAGCTCCACCAAAAACCATAGTCCATCAGGATCCTTTTTCAGGTCCTTCATCCGGTCCAGGTTCTTCACAATCAGTCACTAACATGATGTTCTCGTCCGGGAACTCAAAACTCATGGATTAGTAGTCGTCCACAACTTGATGAACCAAATGATCAGCTAATACACTCCCTTTGGTTGCTTTCTGGGTCGTGTAATGAATATCATATTCGGTCAGGACCATTTTCCATCTTGCTATTCTTCCGGAGAGAGCGGGCTTCTCAAATATGTATTTGATAGGGTCCATTTTAGATATCAATAAGGTAGTGTGAGTAAACATATACTTTCTTAGTCGACGAGTAGCCCATGCCAAAGCGCAGCAAGTTTTCTCAAGAAGTGAGTATTTGGCTTCACAATCGGTAAACTTTTTGCTAAGGTAGTATATTGCACACTCTTTTCGACCAAACTCGTCATGCTCCCCATTGAATTCTCTAATACTGTTAAGTACATGATTAGAGGTCTTCCTTCAACTGGTGGCATCAAGATTGGAGGTTCTTGCAGGTACTCCTTGATTCTGCAAAGGCGGTTTGGCAGTCGTCATTCCACTTTACTACTTGATCTTTCTTCAGTAATTTGAAGATTGGCTCACAAGTAATGGTTAGGTGGGAAATAAATCTAGCAATGTAGTTTAGACGTCCCAAGAATCCCCTAACCTCCTTCTTAGTGTGGGGAGCTGGAATTTCTTGTATAGCTTTAACCTTTGTAGGGTCTACTTAAATATCTTTTCCTCTGAAAATGAAACCTAAGAGTTTACCAAATCTTACCCCAAAGGTGCATTTGTTTGGGTTCAGTCTTAACTTGTACTTCTTCAGTCTTTCAAACAGCTTTTACAGGTTATCAAGGTGCTCTTCTTCAGTCTGAGACATGTCTATCATATCATCAACCTCGACCTCTATCTCGTGATGGATCATATCATGAAACAAAGCTACCATAGCACACTAATAGGTTGCCCCGATGTTCTTCAACCCAAATGGCACAACCTTGTAACAGAAAGTTCCCCACTGTGTGACAAAAGTTATTTTCTCCATGTCTTCAGGCGCCATTTTGATCTGATTATAACCAGAGAAACCGTCCATGAAGGAGGATATCTTATGTTGTGCGGTGTTGTCAACCAGAACATCAATATGGGTTAGCGGAAAGTCATCCTTGGGGCTTTCCCTATTCAAATATCTGTAATCCACACACATACGCACCTTACCATCCTTTTTAGGTATCAGCACCACGTTCGCAACCCATTGTGGATAAGAAGTAACAACTAAGAATCTAATGTCAAACAGTTTCATGACTTCAGCCTTGATCTTTTTTGACATCTCAGGACGCATACGACGAACCTTTTGCTTCACTGGAGAGAAGTCTTCTTTAGTTGGCAGACGATGAACCACAATATCAGTGTCCAACCCTGACATGTCTTCGTATGACCAGGAGAAGATCTCAACATAGTCACGTAGCATCTAAATTAACCGCTCTTTGACACTATGCTCTAAGTTGGCACCCATCTTGAATTCCTTTTTATCCTCTTCAGTACACAAGTTTACCGTCTCGGCTTACTCTTCATGAGGCTGTATTACTCTTTCCTCTTGCTGTAATAGTCTAGCAAGTTGTCCTGGTACTTCACAATCTTCCTCACCTTCGTCCTTGGCTTGGTAGATCGGATTTTCAAAGTCATACCTGGAAATAGCAGAACTGTTATCAATGGGATCCATAGTGGATGTGGATCTGCAGTTTGATATGTGGGTGTGTGTAAGAGAGCGTAGCTATTTTGATAAATTAAAAGCAGAAAACAAAGACAGAGAGCGTAAAATTTGTATGTAAAACGTCCATTCATTTATTTATAACATATGAAAGTGAAATGATAACCCTCACAAGTAAACCATTGTGCCTCGGGTAAGACACAAGGCTTTAGAGTTTAAATTGTTCAAATATTACATATCCCAAAAAAACAAAAAGACAATTACTCCTGGATGAAAGTAATAGGCACAAAGTATCTACCGTCCAATTATTTAGTCCACCGCTGGTAGTTGGGAAGATCCAATTGTTCATGTCGTAGTCACTGTTACTGTCCTCCAAAGCATTGATTCCACGATTACTGATGTGTAGTGGTGGTCCTCCGGCACGAGCGCGATGAACAACTTTTTGAGCTCCTGAAGTAAAATCCAAACCAAACTTGTCAGATTTATAGGGGATGTCAGGGAGATGGCCCCAGATAGTAACCCCACCTTCTTTAACTACAACTTTGGCATACTTCAGAGAAGCCATCTTCAACAAAGGTCTGGTAGTCTTTGGAACACTAGTAACAACCTTGGTAGCAGCAATTGTTTGAGGAACCTCTTCAAAATTTTGGCAGGGGGTTTTGATGAACTCTCCGTCCATCTCAACGTATCTGAAAGAGTTTAGGTGGCTCGCCATATATTCCTCCTCACCATATTATGTGACGATCTTCCCGTTAACCGAAAACTTCAACATTTAATGCAGAGTAGAAGTAACAGCATCGGCCCTATGGATCCAAGGGCACCCTGACAAACAAGAGTAAGACGAGCGGATGTCTATCACGTAGAAAGTCGAGTCAAAGGTCTGAGGACCCACTTTAATAGAAATGTCCACCTCCTCATGTACCATTATTTTAGAACCATCAAAAACCCTTACCACAATACTACTGGGCTTCAGTGTGAGTCCTCCACAGTCCAATCTGTCCAAAGCCTTCTTAGGCAAGACATTCAATGACGAACTTGTATCCACCAGAACATGAGCCAGGGTAGTGCCCATAAACTCAATAGAGACATGCATGGCATCATTATGCTTTCTTCCTTTGGACATCAAATTAGCATCAGAGAAACTGAGTCCATTGTCGGCAATCAGACTAGCAACAAAGTTCCCAAATTGGTCGGCAAAAGTCTCTTGCGGCACATGAGAAGACTTCAAAAATTTCACCAAAGCCTTAGCATGGGCTTCGGAGCATAACAAAAAAGCTAGCATTGAAATATTTGAGGGGGTCTGCCCCAGTTGTTCCACAACGTTGTAATCACTCTTCCGTATGATTTTTAAAATTTCTTCCATTTCCTTTTTGGAGACTTCAGGAATGGATTCTTTGGGTGCCTCCGTCCGGGCAGGCTCAACCAGTACTTCTTTTCCCCGAGTCTCAGTTGACTCATTAGCAGGAATAACAACAGGAGTAACAGTAGGAGTAGCAACATGAGTAGCAGTAGGAGTAACCACAGAAGTATTAACAGTCTTTGGAGAGATTTCAAGGGAGAAAATCCTTCCGCTTCTAGTAACCTTACTGGTCCCAACAATGTTGTCAATGTTAGGATCAGTATCTTCAATAACTTCATTCTTAATGTCCAGGAGGTCTTGCTTGACGCCATGATAGTATACGTCAACTCCATAATTCCAAGGAACGGCTTTGTCAGAGGAATATGGTATAGGCCCTGGAAAGGTGATAATTAAAGGAGAAACCTTAGGAGTGTATGTAATCCTGACAGGACCTTTAGAGAAGACCCTGGGAGGATTGTTAGAAATGGTAATAATTGACACATCTTTACATAAACTTCTTATAGAGGGAATCTTCTCAAAGAGGATCTCCCGGTCATTAACCAGACACTGAATTCCTATTTTCAGTAATAAACAACCATTAGGCAGAGACGCACAGTGGTAGAAATTTTCACCATATCCTGGAAATAAACCGGCTTGTAAGAGATTCTCCTTAACCACTGGAAGAGGAGTAGCCAGTTCATCAGCAGAAGAAACAAACAGGTCACCGTCAACAACATTGATACCTTGGTCGTGCTTGGGCATGGGTGCAGTTATCACATTAGGGGTTTCAGGAGGGTCAAATTCAATCTCCTTTGCCTCAATAAGATCCTGAACTTTATTCTTCAGAGCCTAATAATCATTTGTATCATGCTCTGGATTGTTGGAGTGGTAGGCACACCGAGCATTTGGATTATAACGGGGAGATGTAATGTTTGGATCTTGGGGAGGCTCCCTCAGAGTGACTAAGCTAGCCTTCATTAGATGTTGCAATACCTAAGATAAGGGCATGTTGAGTCTGGTGAATTGTCTTCTAGGCGCATCATGCATGTGCTGATTATTTTGTCATTGAGTCGATGCAGGGTCGGAGATCATCACAGCTCCTACCGTTGGACGGTGTTCGGGTTTACCCTAGTTTCTCTGGTCATAGGCAGCACTGACCTCTTTCTTCCCAGTAAAGTGTTTCTTTATTGTACTTGAAGATGCATCCCTTTGAATCTTACCGCTCTTGATACCAACTTCTACTCTTTCACCTGTCAATATTAGCTCGGTGAACCCGGCTGAAGAGCTTCCAATCAAGTGGTTGAAAAATGGGCCGAACAAAGTACCCAAGAACATATCTACCAGCTCTCTGTCAGACAAATGAGGATGACCTCTTCAAGATCTCTCCATTTCTGGGCATAATCTTTGAAGAACCCATAGACATGCTTTGAAGTTGTATACGGGTTAGAGCGAGGTCAGTATTGTATTGGTACTGCATGTAGAAAGCAGCAACCAGATCCTCCCAGTTGCGGATGTTGGTTCCCTCCAGCTGATAGAACCATTCCAATTGAGTCCCCGGTAAACTTTCCTGGAAGAAATGCACCCACAGATTCCTATCAGCTGTGTGAGGTTGGATCTTCCTAACATAAGACCTCAAATGCAGTTAAGGACATGAAACCCCATCACATTTAGCAAACACGGGAACCTTGAACTTCTGTGGAATGACCACTCCAGAAACCAGCCCTAATTCTTCAAAATCCAGACCAGGTACCCTCTGAATTTCCGTGGCGTTGAGACGGTCCTCTAGCTGTTTATATTTGTCATCAGCAGGAGGATACTGCTCTTCATCATAATCAGCCTCTTCTTCATCAGACCCTGGATTGTGGTCCTTTTCTTTTGTCTTCTCTTTCGAATAATCCCCCTCATTTAACAGAGTTGCAAATTCTAGATCCCGCTTTGATGGTCCTCTGAATCTCCTTCCCATATTCAGGACACCCATTGATTTATTTGTCTTTTTCTTCTTGTCTTTGAGAATGAGAGCCTTCAGGTCCTCTTGTCCCTTAGCCAGATCCAGGAACATCTGCTGGAATTGAGCATTTTGGGCTTGAAGGTCCTTAATATTCTGTTCGAGAGCCATTTCTTTTTGCTGAAATAAACAGCGAAAAGATAAGAAACCCGTCTTTGAAGTACCTGCTTATGCAATGGTATTCATGACATGTTTATGCGATTTTTTCAAGGATCTCGTGGGGTAAACATAAGAAAATGTTAGAATCCGACTGCGGCCTTGATTGAAGAACTTTATATCGTTGAACGTCCTTTTACGAGAATCGAGCTTACCATGTCGGTTGGGTCATAGCCTCTGACTCAAGTTGTCATACTTTGGTCTTTTTATGACATTGGCTAGAGGAAAATAAATCCCCTTGCCCCCTACTAGACGTCTGGTTCATCATAACCTGCATCACAGGCCCAAGAGATCCTTGAAATGGTTAGTGAAATGAGAATGGATGTTATGATGCATGATGTCATGTTTGAACAATTTAATCACACACAAGCAAAACACATAAGACCTTAGGTTTAGGATTGCATGGGGTTTATAGGTAAGTACCCTCTTGAAGTTTAGTTGGTCCAACTTGTCCTTGAAAAGTAATAGGGTTCTTAGGAGTCTCAATATCATTGGTCTTTCTTTATCAGGCATTGTTTCAGCTCAGGCGATCTTTTCTCGCGGCCAAAATATCCCGAATGTCTGATCTCAATGAGTGTATCATTGAGTATCAACCAATCCTCAGCTTTATACTGAGGCCAACTATCTCACTACTTTTCTAATGGCCAAGTTTGTTCAACTAAGGTTCTAAGGTCAGATAGTGCTTTATGACACCACACAGCAGCCCCATATTCTCCTCGATTTAACATAAGGAATACTGGTACCAACAAATGTGTCACACTAACGCAGCCACTGTTTCAACCATATCGGTATACACCGTACAGTCTCCATAATCTATTGCTACTTACCTAAAAGTACCCAGATACGGGTATAGGATCTTTACAAGTAAAACCCAAACAATCCCTTAAAGTAAAGCAAGCAAAACATGCAAGAAAAGAAAATTAAATATGATCTAGCTCTAAGGTAACCCCACTTTATATAATTCCCCAACAGAGTCACCAGTTCTGTAATACGGTGGGAGAACTAAATGTTATACTGGTTTTACATTTTTATTTGCAAATGTTGCGGTAAACAAGAGTCACCACCGACTTTTCTTTTCTCCAACAAAGGAAAGGGTGAAAAGAACATAAAAAGATCTTTCAAGATTATTTATGAGTAAGGGGGTAGATTATGGAAAGGTAAGGTGTTAGCATCCTTTCCATCCGTAGTTATCTACGAGCTCTTAGATGCTAGCTCATTTGAAAAATACCTCGTGCTTTGTGTGTTTGAAAATTATTTTGGAAGAAAGCCCCTTAGTACGGCGAACTTTGTAATGTTTCTCGGATTGGTAGAGAAAGTATACAAAGTGTTTTTGAAAATGTTTTTTTTTGAAAGAGTTGCGTGTATGTGTAAAAGTTTGTTTTGCTTTGAGAAAGCGTCTAAGAACTATCTACTATACTCGAAAGGGTTTTACTTTTCCTCTTTTCCTTTAGACAATGCTATCCTACTATTAGTGAGTGGGTAGCCCTAGTCGTTGGATGTTTGAGCAAAATTCGAAGGGACATCGTATATTCACAAAGGAAACTGGGCAAGAAACCTTAGTAATTACCCTAGGGTTTTAAGATCATACCGAGGCAACATCGAGAGAGTCATTTTTTATCTTTAAGCCGAAGGATAGTCACTAAAATATCTCACATTTCGAGAGTTGTGACTGTTTTCTGAAGGCAACCAAAGTAGGGATGCCCTAGAGGTGTATATATGAGAGTGTGTTGTATTCAGTTATTTTGTCTTTGCATTAGTTTTACTAGTGTTTGATTTTAAAATCTTTCCATACAATCCTATTGTCATGCATCTAAACAGTTTAAAAGTTGCAGGAATTTAAAGTGCGGAAACGTAAGCTATTACAAGGCTTCGGGAAGGGGATTATTTACAAGTCCAAAAATGAGGGGGATAAAGCAGTAAAGTAAAAAGTCCTAGTTATTGTCTATTATATCTCAGTAGGAAGTTACAATAATATGAAAAAGTGCAAAAGTAAATAAATGCGCGCGAAGTGGAAATGACGTCTAAATCCTAAAAATTATTAAGTTAAAAGAAAATATTTTTGTTGTTTTTGATTTTATGTGGAAAATGCTAAATTAAATTAAGTCTAATTACTTGATTAAAATGAATAAAAACAAAAAGATAATTATTAATCAAAAATTAATTCTAAACAAAATTAATATTTTTTGACATTTTTTATATTTATGAAAAGAATTAAAAATGATTAAATACTAAATCTATTAATTTTAAGATAAAAAAGTTAAAGTAATTAATTAAATTAAATTATAAAAGTTAAATTTAATAAAAACTAAATCTAAGTATTTTTGATTTTTTTTATTTTAAGATAAAATAAAAAAATGATTTAAAAAAACATAAAAAATAATTAAAAAAGTAAAATAAATTAAAAAAAATAAAAATAGATTGGGCCTGGTGTCAAGACAAAATTGGGGGTGTGATCTAGAATTTTGTTAGGCCCAAAGTGATAAATCCAAGCGTGGCAATCAGAAAAAGGGATGGTGTGAATTGGAATTCCTAAGCCCATTGACCTAAAGGCCCAATGCTCCAAAAACCTGCAAAAAAGAAAAATATTGAAAAACAAAACGCAGAACCTGGGGCCGAATCCAGGCCCTTTAGGCATATACGCGTGCTTCTCACCACCAGGCCACTTTGTCATTCATTTATACAAACAATAAAAATAATATATATGTGAAGCAAGTGGAACATGCTGAGTTGTACACGCGTAAGCTCTAGTGGACCCCCCTGTATTTAAATGGACGAATCAAAACAAACAAATTTGCCACGCAAGCTCTGAGGGGGTCAACCCACCACCTATGGTGGTTGACCACCTTCTTCTCCGGCGTGACAAAACCCTAACCTGCAAAAATTAAAAGATTCAAGGCCAGAGATTTGGCCTACCCCCCTAAACCCTAGGCTGCAAATTCAACCATGGCCTTAGTTTTGTCTGAAAGGGTCTCTACCAATGGAACCGAAGCTCACACGTTTTCAAACCCTAACAAATGGCACATTGTAATTTTGGCACTGAAACTCACATGAAACACATTAAAACATTCACAATGATTGCCAATAACACAAATATGGATGCAATAGGTATTTAAAGGGCCTGAATCTGCAGTTTTGATTTCAAAAAACCTTACCAACTGGTGATGCATGGATACAGTGATCTAGGGTGTTGCAAGCCTTCGGAATGGATGGAATAAGTTCCTGGGAACCTCAGGAACACGACTGGGCAATTGGTTTATATTGAGGGCACCTGCAAAACTAGTTTTGAATTTTGACAACTTATGAGATCTTTGAGAAATTTTGGTATGGCTCTTTAGGCTACCTGTGCATGTCATTGGCTTGCAGGAGGGTTGTATATATAGAGGAGATGGAGAGGGCAAGGAAACATGGAAAGAATCTCCCTCATAACCATTGTAATTAAGCCATGATCTCTTCCTTAAAAAATTCAAAAATGGAGATTTCATGCCATTCTTGGACTTTTAGTGAACCTAGACACCCTTGCACGATTCATGGGCTTCAGCATAAATCCAAACATTAGCCCATTAGGCTATAACCCGTTATTTACTATTTTATGCAATTTTATTTTATTTTTATTTGAATAAAACAAAATAAATATGGATAAAATAGGTATAAATGGAAAGGCAATGTAGAAATGATTTTAGAGGTCTTTCATAAGGTTAGGAAGATGTTTGAAACCCAAAAAGTTAGGCCATTGACCTAAAAGTTCAAATTTTCCCAAGACACAATTCTTGAAATTTCTCAAATTTTCCAAACATGAGCAAACTATAACTTGCTCAATTTTTATCCAATGAATATGATCTTGGACTTTTTGGAAAGCCCAAGATGTCTCCTTCAATCCCTCGTTTGGTCAATTTTGCATTTGAAGACTTTATCTTGATGTAAATGGTCTTGGCAAAAAGTATCTTTTGTTGACCTTTTGAAAATGACATGTAATTTATGAGCTTGTATCTTCCAAATGATGCATTTCTTGAACTTGAGGATAAAAGAGAAGTTATAGAGAATTTGATTCTATTCAAAATGAGCTTTGGTTGAGGCAAAATGGATGAAGCGTGTGAAAGTTATGCATGGTCAAAGTTCATTTGACTTTTCTCTAGGAAACCCTAATTTTGCATTTCTTGACTTTTGATAAATTAAGAGTATTCCTTGAGGAATCATGATCAACCATTGATTAAATGATGATTATCACTTCAAAATGTTGATGTTGACAATTTTTTTTGAAGTTTGACTGTATATTAGCCACAATTGACTTTTGACCTAGTACAATTGATTTCCAAACACTTGAGCAGTTGACTGAGAAAACTTGTAGTGTAAGGAATGAAATTTGGCATGGACATTATTGAAGACATATTAGGGACCATGGAAATTATTTGGATCCTTTGCAACCCAAACATCTTGGTGCTAAGTGAAACCCTAGTTGGGGTTTCATTGCTTATGGGGAGAATTTGTCTGGTCAATTCTTGATCAACCTTGAGCAATTGAGGACCTCAATGAGCATGTCTTGAGTAAAATGAGACGGAATATTTTGGGGTACAACAACAGTCATATGGGATAGATGAAGATGTATTATTAGAAATTTACAATTTTGTTTTCCCAGTTGATTTTGAGATCATGGACATACTTAAAGATGAAGATACTTCTATCATTCTTGGTCGATCATTTATGTTGACTGATCGATGCAATTTTGATATCGAGATATGTAATATGACACTGAAATCATTTGATGAGGAGATAACCTTGAAGGTGTTTGAAATCAAGAAGCAAGGTGCAGGTGGAAAGAATAAATCTTCAGTCAGAATGTTCAAAGTATAAGGAGAAAGCAATTATTCAAAATTACTCCCAGAAGAAGTCTCAGAAAAAATATCTCAGGTGGCATCATTAAAAATTCCTAAGATAAGTCAAGAAGGAAAGAAGAAGGAACACTGAGCTGAGAAGATGGAAGTTAGAAGTGGATGGAAGCACAAATGGGTTGATATTTTTTATCTGAATGAGTTGTGGATTATGGAAGAGACAAGCAACAAGGTGTAGAGGAGGAAGTACCTCCCATAAGGGGATGAACCGTCGAGCCATGCGATGTTAAACGAAGCACTTCGTGGGAGGCAACACACGCTTCTAATAACTTAGTTTTTCTTTTTATTTTGTTTGCAGGTAATAAAAAGGGAGTCTTACTGGTGAAAGCTAGGAGGCAGCAACGTGTGTTGCATTAGTCTCTGTGAGTCACCTTCTCGAGCTTTTTCCGAAACATTGGGGTCAATGGTTAGTTCAAGTTTTTTTTTTTTGGGGGGGGGGGGGGGGTATTGCTTTTCTTCTTTTCGAATTATTTGTTAATTCTATGTCAATTTCTATGTAAATCCACGAGTTGACGTCCTCATAATTTTTTCTGAAATTTTTTTTTGTTCAAAGAACTCGTTTCTCATAGAGTTCGGGAATAGTATATAGAGACAAAGGGATGGTTGTTGGGAGGTAGGAAGTTTGAAATAATATGACAGTGATACGAGTCTAACGTGTAGATTTGTACCATAATGCTTGAATCCTGAGAAGTACTCTTGAAGTAGTTTATCCTCACATTCTGGCATAACATAGGTTCACATGCATGTATGATTGATGGAGAAAGAAATAAATTTAGCACCAAATAATGAAAAGACGGTAAAAGATAACTGACTCACTAAGTTTGGCAGCCCTCATCCGGTTATTCATCCCAAAGGGGGTTGATCCCCAAACGTCGTCCAAAAGGACAATACATAACTGCAAAGTTTGAAAATTTTCATCAGTAATTAAAAGTAGCCAATGATGCTATTTGGTGCCTAAGCAAAAATTCTTGATTAGTCTTGTGCATGTGATGATCATCATAATTCTCATTGCCTTAATTTGACTGTCTGAATGAAAATGGAGGAAAATTGGAAAAAGACTTAAGTATAAAGCATAGTTAGAGAGGTATCTGAAGAGGAAGCTCTAGATTTATAGATTCTTAAACAAACTCTTCGCGTCATGTGAACATCGGACGAACTGCTTTTTGGTCAATTTGAACTGATGTCTCACGTATGAGTACCAGGTTGTTGTAATTTTCATGAGTTCTTGTAATGGTCGCTTGAGGTCAAGCAAGTTTGGGGGAGTTTGATTAATGGTTTTTCTACCTTTATTTACAATTGATTTTAGGTATATTTTCTTTATTTTGTCAAGTGTTTTAGTCCTTTCTTCTATGTTTTATGCATTGGTTATGCATTTTGTTATTTTCAGGCTCAGAGGAATAAAACCAGAAAAATCAGTGCAAAAGTGCAGAATTCAGAGTTTCAGAGGAAGTCTCATTAACCAAGCTACAAGGTACCTGACACGGTCAACCGTGTCGCCTGACACATGCCATGTCAGAAGAGTATGCTCAACAGACGGTCTAAGAGGCAGAGGCAGAGGACGACATGGGTGCCCGTGTCAGCTGACACAGCCCGTGTCAGCTGACACGGCCCGTGTCAGAAGGTCTAAGCGAGAGGATTTATTGGTACGATGGATAGAGAATGACACGGGTTCCCGTGTCAAGTGACACGACCCGTATCCGCCAGGACGCTGATTTTGAGTGTTTTTATGATTTTTCATAGGGATGGCAACAGGGCGGGTTGGGGGAGAGTTCAAGTACACCCAGATCCACACCCACCACCTAGACCCAGACCCTCCCCCGCCCCCAAACTCGATCGGAGCTAATATTTGTTCTCTCGCCTCCGCCCCTGTCCCAATAAGAAACGAGTTTCCCCACACCCGCCCTACACCCGCCTGAATAAAATTTTAATTTTTTAAAAATTTATACCTTTTTCAATAAAAATAAAAATTAATAATTAAACTAAATAATTAATTATTTTAAAAGTATTTTTTATGTTTGATATTTTTATTTAAATTATATTTTCGAAAAAAATAAATAATAATTCTAATAAACGTGATTATAATATTAAAAAATTTAAATGAGTAATAAAACTATTAAAAATAAATGAAATAAATTATGTTTAGTTAGCGGGTGCGGGTGCAGGGAGGGTACTAGCATCACCCGCCCCCGCATCCGCACCCATAAATAAAAATCGGGCTTTCCCCACATCCGCACCCGCTCCCGGTTAAACCGGATTTTTCCCGCTAATTTCGAGGCGAGGGCGGTTGGGACTCTGTGGGGACGAGTTTGTTTGCCATGTCTAATTTTTCCTGATTTGGGACCCAGATGGGCGTTTTGGATATTTCCGATCGAGACGAATAGACTGATCACTATTTAACCACGTTTGAAAGAGGAATGAGGGGACTTTTTTGGCAGCAAATAATATTTTACACGACTGAAGATTGGAGAAGTCAAAGTTTTCAGAGAGCGGGAGATTTTCATGCGCGGAAGATCAAAGTTCACCCCAATCCTTGTAATGTCTATATTTTGTCTTGTGGTTATTTTGAACAATATGAGTAGCTAAACTCTCAATGCTAGGGGTGTCCCTGATTTGACTCTGTAAATGATTTTGATTCCTAAATTTCTTTTATACAATAGTCTTCTCTATTTGATTTAATTGTACAATATTTGTATGCCTTCACAAATTAGGATTGATTTACGGATCAGCTGGACCGCGGTTGTTAAGGTTTTTGTATAATTAGACTATAGTAGATATCACCTAGGACTAGGGATATCCTATAGTTACGGGATTTAAACTTTGATAAAATAAAGGCTTGATTCTATCAGATATCTCTGAGGACTTAGGATTTAGTATGAATGGTTAAAGGTTTTTCCATTAAGAACTTAGGGGAAGATAATTAAAAGGGCTGATAATCGAAGGATATGAACTTGTTGAAGAGGTATTCAAGATAGTTACATGGAAAATTATACACCATACCATAGCATACTCCTCATATTTATGAAAAAACCCTAATTTACATTTTGCTTATTTTTATTTCAATTTTTGTTTAATTGAACGTGATTTAAACTCGATAATTGCATGCAGTCTTTGAGATTGATATTCGGAAAATTTTCTATTATTACTACAAGACAAAATTAGTACACTTGCTATTTTTCCCATCACTCCCAAAAGAAAAGAGAAAGTATAGCTGTCTGAAACACATGATGCATCATATTTTAGTTTCTCCTCAGGACAATTTGCTTTTAACTTGTGATACCTTAATATGGTAGATGAAATGGCCTGGTAGGGGTGTTCGTGGTCCGGTTTGGATCGGTTTTGAGACAAAATATCATCCGATCCAAAAATATATAAAGCATACGGTTTGGTTCGGTTTTTGGATGACAACAAGAAAAATCCAATCCAATCCAATCCAATTTATACGGTTTACTTCGGTTCGGTTGAATCGGTTTTATTCGGTTTTTAAACCAACACTATTTAGAAATTTAAAAAGAATATATTTCAATACCAGTTACAATTATGTCACCAACGTCTACTGAGACAATATCTAATTGCTATGTTCATATGGCTATTTGATGTCATTATTGCAAAATTTCATTATAATATATGTATAATATCTATCCCAACGAAATAGACATGACTATAATATATAATATATATGGAGATATGCTTAGTTCTTATATGGAGATTTGTATTATAAATTAAATATATGACAAATATATAAAACAGTGAACAAATGAAGATTCCAAAGCTATATTAAAGCGAATATAATAATAAAACTTCAAGAAAAATATCAATAACAGTGGACATGCGAAAGTTGCATCACAAGGAATATATAATAATAATATGACAAACTGCATTATATATAGAGAGAAGATCTGCTTTATATATGACAGCATAATTGATAGTTTCAAAATCAGAGCCTGCAACATAATTGATAGTCAAATAACAAATTTTCTAATTATCCTGCAATAGCTCCACTCCAGCTTCACAATTCTACCCAATTCTTTTAGAATGCGGATATCAACAGCTAATCAGAGTCTATATCAGATACACCTTCATTCAATTGAGGAATTGGAGCAAGTTCTACAAAAATAAAGATAAATATTACTCAATATAAAAGATTAACAATGCTCAACAAAAAATAATATAAGTTATAAGTAAATTACCTAATTCCAAATTTTCTAACTCATCCACAAGCTCTTCAATATCCACCGACACCGGGGAAGATTTACACCAATTTTGTGTACAAATTAAAGCTTCAACTGTTTTTGGCGTAAGAGAGCTTCTATAACAAGTAAGCACTCTTCCTCCGGTAGAGAAAGCGGACTCTGAAGCTACAGTAGACACAGGCATGGCCAATATATCTCTAGCCATTTGACCAAGAATAGGATACTTGTTAGAATTCACCTTCCACCAGTTCAAGATATCAAAACCAAGACCTTTCTTCTCCAAATTCTCCATGAGATACAAATCCAATTCATTTTTCTGCATGCTCTCATTAAGATTCATGTCCATCTCAACCTCTAAAGCAAATGCATCCTCTGGTGCTTTAAGTTCTACAAATTCCACTTCTTGGGTGGAATGTGTAAGATTTTCAGTTTGACCGTTACCAAGGAAAAGCCTATAACTCTTAAATATTTTATTTAATGTCTCCTCTATTTTTTTGTACAAAGATACAGCAACATCATTTGTATATGTCCTGTTCAATCCCCACCTAACAAACTGCATCTTATGTCGAGGATCAAGCACAACAGCAACAAAGATCAACATATTCATTTTTTCAACCTTACCCCAATATTTATCATACTTAACTTTCATATTTTCAGCCATAATTCCAAGCAAGTTGTCAGAACTTTTTAATTCTATCCACCCGTTTAATGTAGTCAATATCTTAATATGTTCATTAAAATATTGAGAAGAGGTCACAAAAGTACTACCTGAAACCTTCTTTGTGATATCAAAAAATATTTTCAAAAAATTAACAAAGCATTTTGCATTATCTCAATCCTCTTTATTAGGAATACCATCTTTCATCAGCACAAAATCAGCACACTTCTCACTCAATCTCTTAAATGCCTTTTGAAACTTCAATGCACTTTCAAGCATAATATATGTGGAATTCCACCTAGTGGAAACATCCAACTGAACAATTGATTTTTCTTGTAACCTAACTTCTTTAATGCAAGTTTTAAACCTATCCATACGACCTGGAGATGCACGAACATATCTAACAACATTCCTAATCTTACTAATTGAAGAATGATAGTCTTCTAGTCCATCTTAGACCACAAGATTCAGAATATGTGCACAACAGCGAACATGCATATGTTCACCTTTCAATGGATGAGAATTCCAATCGTTCATTGTATTTTTCAAGTAAGTTATAGCAACATCGTTAGAACTAGCATTATCAACCGTAATGGTGAAAACATTACCTATTAGCCATTCCTCCAAACATTTTTCAATTTTTTTGCCGATGGTTACTCCTTTGTGATTCACAATTGGACAAAAATTCAGAATCCTTTTATGGATTTTCCAATCATGATCAATGAAATGTGCAGTGAGACAAAGATAACTCAAATTTTGCACAGATGTCCAATAATCAGTTGTAAGACAAACACATTGATTTGATTTATTTAGCACACTTTTTAACTTATGTTTCTCACTCGTGTATAAATCCCAACAATCTCTAGCAATTGTAATCCTTTTAGGAATTGAGAGTTTAGGTTGCACAACACTCATAAAATGAAGAAACCCCTCTCCCTCAACAAACTTAAAAGGCAACTCATCAACAATAATCATCTTAGCTAAAGCTTTCCTACATGCCTCAGCATCAAAATGTACACCAGTGAGAACACTACCAGATCCATTCCCATCTTCTTTTTTCAATTGTTAAAGAACAAGTGTCTTTTGAGTGGGATCAAGAGACTCTTTTGGAAACTTCTTACACTGATGCAATAAATGGTGTTTCAAATTACTAGTGCCATTTCTTTGTGAATCAGCAGCATATGTTACATCACACCAATTACACTTAGCTCTTGATCCTATTTTTGTAAAATGTTCCCAAGTCCAAGATCTAGGTTTAATAGGTTTTCTGTTACCTGAATCTCCAGCTACAACATTAGGATCATTGGATGTGACCAATTTTGAAGCTTCTCCAATCTTTCTTTTCTTATTAGCATTTTCTTCATCATTGTTTGTTTCATTACTTTGTACCAATGGAGGTGGAGCTTCAGTTGTTTCACCCTATAAAATACACATGAAAAAATAAATTTTTGAACATCAACTATAATATTACACCATTGTAACAGTAACCAACATTTCTAAAGGTAAAAATCTCTACTTAAAATTAATTTTTGATACCTGAATAAGGTTGTTAACAATATCAGATTGAGTAATAGGACCAGTTTGGCTCATTCCTGTAAAAATAGATCAAACTTAAAATTAGAACAAAGTATAAACAACTAGTTGTAGAAAAAGCTAATAAAAATATATTATGAAAAAATTATGAAACAAAATATGAAAAACTAACAAAGGACAGACTTTGAAGAAATTATGAAAAACTAATTAAAATTTGTTACTGTTATAACCAAGTAACCAACATGAAACGATTTCACATAAGAAAACTAATGAAAATAATTTTTAGTAAGCTACTGTTATAAAATTGAGAACATAAGTAAATTAATTTTAAATAAGCTTTCAACAACACAAATTAGAACAGCTTTACAAAAGGCTAAAAATTTGAATAGCTTTAGAAAATCTGATCGAACAAAACTACAAAGTACAAAAAAGATAAAATCAAACAAATTAAGAAGCTTGCTTACTGATAGTATAATTCAGAAAACTAATTGAGATGAATGTCTATTTAGCATTATTGAATTTCTTGCTTGCGATATTGAATTTCTTACGGTTACAACAATGAATAGCATTCATTGTATTTAATTTTAAGATAATTTAGAATCTGAATAGGGAAATTATATGAATGATTGAGATTCTCTAGAGAAATTAGTGCTGGCTAACATAATTAATTTGGGAGGATGACTATAAATGATTCGATATTAATTTATTTTAAATAATAAATGGCAAGTAAATGGAAGTAATACCGGTTCGGTTTGGACCGGTTCGGTTCTCATGAAGCCAACCGTAAATCGAACCGAACCGGTCGGTTATGCTACATGGTGATCCAAATACATCCAAAAAAAATCGGTTTTTTTTTTATTTCGGTTTTTTTGATTCAGTTTTTGGATTTTTTTTTGGATCGGATTGAATCTGAACACCCCTATGGCCTGGTAGATGAAATACAACCAGGTTTTCAGACAGATAAAATATTTAAAGGCAAGGACATTATACACTGATAAAGAACTGACTTCTTATAAGGATAGTCAGTTGTGGATAGCAACATTTTTTGTTTAAATTCCGCTATGCTAAAGCAACTATTGACATCATCGACTCGTATAAAAGTGATATTCTCATTAAGATTGGTTTTTATGCTTAATTTAAGGTGTCAAACTGCCACTATTCACTGAACAACAGTATGTGATTTAACAGATGATCATTTTTCACATGACCCTATAGAAATACATTTGTTGCAAAACGAAAAACCATTCCTTTGCAGCAAGGAGGAATATATCATTTGTTTATGCGAATAAGAGAAAAGACATTAAATTAGTAAGCAAGACATGGAACAAAAAAGTCCACAAAAAAATTAGATTGTTGAAAGTTATCAATGTCCGTTACAAATGAGTTTTACCATTAGCATGTTTCACGAATTTAAGGAAGGAGTATAGTCCTGATTTTCTTCCTTCTCCTGTAACAAGCTTGAGAAAATAGATTACTACAAAAATTACTTTTTCATCCTATATTGAATTTAAACTTATGACACATGTTTATTTCTTAGGGCATATATCATTTAACACTTCAGTGTTTTTGTGTTAATGATTTCTCCCTTGACATTTATTTATAGGTGATTAACTTTCTTTATCTTTAAAAATTATATCAATATATTTATATGTTACTTAAAATATTATTTTTTAAATATTTTGTGTAAAATTAGAAAAATTATAATATATTAATTATAACTTTTTACGCTTTAATATTTTTAATTGTTTATATCCTCTAAATAATAATGTATATTATAGTCTTCTCGTGTAAATTTGAATACAATAATTATAATTTTTTCACACTTTAATATATGAGAATAAATGATATATATTAATATTAAAAAAATAAATTTTGTACACTTTTAACGAATCACAACCTATTTTTAAATAAATTATGTGATTTATTTAAATGATAAATTTTTGTTAAATGTTAGTATAAAATTATTTTACATAATTAATATATTATCTTTTAATTCTTAATGTATTTACGTTGTTTTTGAGAAATGAGTAATTGAGGAATTTTAATAGAGCGTAAAATTAATATGTAAATAATCCCTTGTCACTTATTAATAAGTTAAATTTAAATTTTTATATCTTTTAAATAAAAATAAGAATAATTATATTATACTAATTATATTATTATTTTAAAACTGATAATAAATTTTTATTTTAAAGATATTAATAAAGTCTTATTTTAGTTTTAATACATCACAATTGACGGAATAAATTTAGTTATACGTATTATTGAACTAATAGACAAATAATAATACATCTATTTTTTAGTGGCAAAATAATTATATATAAGAGGGGGAAAAAAGAGAAAAAATTAAAACTAGCATAAGAAGTGCTAAAAAAACCAAAAGAGAAATAAACGAATTTTTTTTATTAATAACCATATATTAAAAAAATATTTCGCAAATAATCGGGTTTCGGAAAAAATTACGCAAATAACCATGTTTCAGATGGCTCCACAAAGGAGGAGTCATCTCAATTGGCGCATGCACCTAGGGTTTTACCCTAGGCGCCATCTCACTTGGCGCCTCCCTTGTCTTTTAGTCAAGTGAGATGGCGCATGCTCCTTAAAAATGAGAGGAGGCGCCATCTCACTTGGCGCCTAGGGCAAAACTAGGGCAAAATGCTGTTTTATAAATAATTCGTCCGTTTCTTTGAAATTTCTCACACTTTCTCGCACTGTATTTTTATTTTGTACTCCGTTATTTGCGTAATGACGTCGCCTATGATTTTTAGCAGAGATGGTTACGTTATATTCTCCGCCACGAAACCTGCGATGAAAATGAAATTCTGGCACATTCACTCCATGAAGCGTCTGAAGCGGGAGTTGATGCGGTGGCTAGATGGAGACATCGCGGAGGGGGGAAAAATTCGAAGGATCCAGCGAAAACGAACAACAATCTCGCATGCGACAGGAAGACCTAATGTGTGGTTGGAGGAAGTCAAAACAGACAGTGATGTAATGCTGATGATGCATGGGTCAGAAGAAATTGTGTTAACAGTTGTAATTTCCTAGATTGAATATCGTTAATCATTGTTGTACGCGAAAACCCTAATGTAATTTCCTATATTGAATTTCTTAAATTGTGTTAACAGTTTTATTAACGGAAAACCCTAATGTTTACAACACAAATATTGAAAAGATTTATTGTATTACAATATTTATGTGGTCGAGCCAGACGCCCGATTCGGACAGTTTTTGCGATTGTGTCCGACCTGACGGCATAAACCACACTTTCTTTCCAATCTGTCAAGATCGTCCATTTCTGTTGTGATGCGCCTGCTTTTGGGACGACCCTTCTTGTTCCTTCGTATTTGGTCATTGTGCCAAACTATATCGCCGTTGTATTCAGGCCAATAGTCCGGTTTTGCCACCAAAGGAAAGTTGTTGTTGTAAACAGTGAGCAACGTTTCAGATTTATAAACGTTTGAGAGCAGTTGAAGCGCGTCTTGATGGGTATGAGCACAAGCGGCAATGACATGAGAGCAAGGCATACGAAATGCTTGAAACCTGCCACAATCGCACCATTGAGAAGGTAAAATGACTCTGTATTCTTGTCTTGCCAGGCCTTCATTGTGGTCGATTGTCTCTTTCACAATGAAGTTGTGGCTGTGTCGGTCAAACCGTGTAACCATGTGAGTGTTGGCTTTAGCACTTTCAGCCTTAATGTATTTCATACAGCTTTCACTCCATAGTTGTCCTGATTGCAAGACCGCATACCACATTTCACCTCTTTTGGCAAATAACGCAGCCATCCTAAAATACGTGGATTTTACCAAGGCAGTGATTGGGAGGTTTCGTATGCCCTTGAATACCCCATTCATTGATTCAATAAGATTTGTTGTCATATGCCCCCATCTTTGGCCATTGTCGTATGACCTAGTCCACTTTTTGACCGGTATATTATCGATCCACATATCGGCTTCTGGATTAGACAAACGGATCTCGTTGCGGTAATATTTGAATGTGGGTTGTGTCAATGCGTATCCCGCATTCATCACCGCTTTCCTCAATGTTTTATCCTTGACCTCCCTCGAGAAATTCTGGACGATATGCCTGACGCAATAGACATGCGTAGAAGGAGGGTCATGCCAACCATTTGCTGGATTATTATAGGCACTTTCAATTGAGGCATGTCTGTCCGAGATCAAACAGAGATCTGGTTGAGGAGCCACGTGTGTACGAAGATTTTTCAGGAAAAAGCTCCAAGCACCACCGGTCTCCCCCTCGACAAGGGAAAACGCAACGGGGAAAATGTTATTGTTGCCATCTTGTGCAACTGCCATCAATAGCGTGCCTTTGTACTTCCCATACAACCAAGTCCCGTCAATTTGTAGAATTGGTTTGCATGATGCAAACCCTGTGATGCATGGTTGAAATGCCCAAAACACGCGACTGAATATTCTGTTGCCATGCAGTAGACTACCATCTTGGGCGTACGCTGGCAATGTTTCCAGAACATAAACACTACCTGGAGAATATGTCTTGAGTGCATTTAGGTAGCGGGGAAGTTCTCGGTATAACTCCTCCCAATTTCCGTACACCCTTTCAATCGCCTTAGTCTTTGCTAACCACGCCTTACAGTAAGACGGAGTGTAGTTAAAAACCGTGGTGATGTGGGAGATGATTGTTGTCACCTTCAAAGAAGGGTTGTTGCTGACCAGGGGTAGGATTTCTTGACAGATTAGATCATGGTTGAGTTTTCGGTGGTCTTGTGATTGAGTGGAACTTACACAAGTATGGGTAGTCATGGAACCTATGACCCAGCAGTCACCCCTTAATCTGTATGATGCGGTCAGCTTGAACATACAGTCAGGGTGGACACACTTGATCTTGTACCTTTCCGGGTTTACACGATCCACCTTATAATCAACCGAGTTGAGCATGTGAAATTTTTTGATGGCCCTGATGCATTCCTCTCTGTTACAAAACTTGTCCTTCTCTTTTAAATTTTCATCCGACTGCATATACGGTTGGAAAAACAAGTCAGTAGAAGGTTCATCTCCGCCCATGTTGAAGTTTGTCATGTGCGTAGGTGGTGTGTAGATTTTGTCAGTAGGAATACTTGGGATGCCATCATCGTCAGAATCGTCGTTCACCATTTCATCAAACTCTAACTCGTTATCTTCTTCTTCATCATCAACTGCATCTACCTCATCTTGTTCATTCTCCAAAGGATCAACCTCCTGTGTCACCGGAGGCTCTTCCTCCTGTGTCATCGGAGGCTCTTGAAGCAAAACGTACAACTCAATAGAGTCGTTTCCAGAATAGACATGGCTGGAAATCATGTTCTGGAGATCCTCGTCATCTTGAACTTCAACCTTATAAAAAATTACTTGGTTGTTTCCAAAAAAAACTGGACTCTGATAAAATATCTGGGATACCGGGCCTCGTTCAAGTTTGGCCTCCAATCTTTTCTTGAAGTACGAGAAATTTGCTTTCCCGTTTAAGAGAAATCGAACGTTGTCGGTGTTTCTAAACAAAAACCCAACTGTGGGACAAATGTATGTCTCACCGTTGAAATGTGCTTTGACAACAAATTGTGGTGAAGAGGCCATTGTGTAGAATTGTTTTAAGGTTTGAAGGTTGGAATGTTTGAGGTTTATTGATTGTATGAAGGTATGAATGCTGGAATGTTTGAAGGTTTGATGACTGATTCGAAGGTTGGAAGATTTTACAGATTATGTGAATCAATGTTATGTTCAACGTAAGGCAAAAAATTTCAATTAAGTAAGGGATGCAACCCCCCAAGGCTGCCAATAATATTACATGCAATAATGAAACCCCATAGACTGCCACCTATCCTGGCCCTATTCTGCACACATAAATGTTTTGTGTAAGACTCCACCCATCAACTCCAATGGCCTTGCATGCATCAAAGAATGGAATCCCAAACGCTGTCACGTAGCCTGAGCCTATGCTGTAAGAAGTGACACCTCTTATTCGCCAAATGGGGTGGCGACACCATTCATTTTTGTACTCTTTCGCCAAGTGAGATGGAGCCTCCCTTACTGTCCAATCGTGATACATGCATGGGCTTATGAAACCCCATAGACTGCCACCTATCCTGGCCCTATTCTGCACACATAAATGTTTTGTGTAAGACTCCACCCATCAACTCCAATGGCCTTGCATGCAACAAAGAAAGGAATCCCAAAGGCTGTCACGTAGCCTGAGCCTATGCTGTAACAAATGACACCTCTTATTCGCCAAATGGGGTGGCGACACTATTCATTTTTGTACTCTTTCGCCAAGTGAGATGGCGCCTCCCTTACTGTCCAATCGTGATACATGCATGGGCTTATGAAACCCCATAGACTGCCACCTATCCTGGCCCTATTCTGCACACATAAATGTTTTGTGTAAGACTCCACCCATCAACTCCAATGGCCTTGCATGCAACAAAGAAAGGAATCCCAAAGGCTGTCACGTAGCCTGAGCCTATGTTGTAAGAAGTGACACCTCTTATTCGCCAAATGGGGTGGAGACACCATTCATTTTTGTACTCTTTCGCCAAGTGAGATGGCGCCTCCCTTACTGTCCAATCGTGATACATGCATGGGCTGCCACCTAGCCTGCAAGAGTGACACCTTACATTTTTTGTAAATGCATGCATGCATATGTGTAACACCCTAAGCATGCAAATGTGACACTTCGCAGGCATGCAAGCACAAGCAACCACTACATCAAACTTATTTGCCTATAAATACATACCTTATGAAACATCTCTCACACCCACACAACTCTCACTCTCTGCTACGAAATATTTCTTAAGTCTATCATACTCTCTATTTCTTCCTAAGTCTTTCATACTCTCAAGCATTCTGAACAATGGCTCTTCTAACAATGGGCGATACTCACAGAGGCACAAGGGAAAACATTGCTGCATTTGTAAGTCTCTTCTTTGGTTATACATTTTTCATACTTCAAATAACGTGTTGTTCATCTTATTTAATCTTACACTTGTTTAATTATGATCTCAGGATACAAAAAGATTCAGAATCCGTTCGCACAACTACCTGGCTCCCGACCCATTTATCGTCCCTTATCTGGAATATGCGGGTTTTGAAGTAGTGAAAAACACAAGAAAGGGGGGTTGAATTGTAAAACTGAAAATCAATGCAATGAACAAGATATTTTTATCCTGGTTCGTTTGATCTCAAACTACTCCAGTCCACCCGTCAAGGTGATTTCGCCTCTCTCCAACGAGGTCTTAATCCACTATATTCAACTAAATATTACAAACTGCTTTAACAACTGCTAAAGCCTTCTTGATGCAAACCACAACCCGGTTTGTCAAGGAAACACTTTCTTACAAAGAAGATAAATCTAAGTGTGTGAATATTTTCTACAAAACTGTATCACAACTGTGATGTATACACAACTTTAAGCTTAGAAACAAGATTGCTAAAACAAAGATTGAATAAGGGAATGTGTAGTGTTTAGCAAACTGAGAGAAGGAAGATTATGATCAGCTTTTAGGCGTGTAAAGATTTGGAGAGCATTAGCCAATTCAATCTTCAAAGTCTTGTTTATATAGCACTGAGATGTTGAACGTTGGAGCAATATTCTTGATTCAATGCTAATAACAAACTTTCCTTATCGAGCAGATCTTGTCTGGAATGAGGCCGTTTGTATTAATTTGCTTTCAATGCACAGTACCGTTGCTTACTTAATGCAAGTTCTGGCTTGGCTCATTCTGATTCTGCTTAGCTGCTGATGAACTGTTGTGTTTCTTTATCAGAGTATTGAGCGCAGTTCTTGTTCATCAGACTTCAGCATACACGTGAGTTAATCTTCTGATTCTGACATTCTGATATGGCAACTTCTGATGCTGATGTCAGGAACCAAATTTCTGATGCTGATTAGGTGTGATCTTGCTTATACCAATCAGAGTATCTGCAAATCAGAACGTAATAATTTAGGCAGCAGATAGTTCATACATGAATCATATAAATAATATATCTTTTCACTTTGTTATCATCAAAACTTAAACATAGGGTAGTAGATTCAAACTTTGTTCTAACAATCTCCCCCTTTTTGATGATGACAAAAACTAGATATTTTTTAAATGAAAATAACGTGAAAAGGTATCAGAGAGATGCATCAGAGTAAGAGGTTATCAAAGATAAGGGATAAAGAGATATCAGAGTTGAGAGATACTCCCCCTGAGTTTATTACTTCCCTTTTTGATTACAAGTGTTCTTCAGGATCAGATCTTTTTGCCTTTCTTTGAACATCAGAGTATCAGAGTCTTTGACTATCTGAAGCTTTAGATCAGCATATCAGAGCAGAGCTTCAGATCAGCGTATCAGAGCTTTTCTTGTCAGAGCTTTGCTTTGGATCAGAGTATCAGAGCAGATCAGAGCTTCAGAGCTTTTAGTCTTCAGAGTGTCCAGGAGCTTCCTTGTACATGTAGACTTTAAGCAACACAGAAAACATTTTCAAGTATAATAGAGTTAGAATGTTCGAGAATTTCTGTCTTAGTGATCCGTTATTGTTTAAAATATCATTCTTGTTCTCCCCCTTTTTGTCAGCAATCAAAAAGTGTAGGTGATGTGCTAAAAACAATTAAGACCAGAAAAACTTGTCATATTAAAAAAGGTTCAGAATCAAACAAAACATATTCAAATAGTACATCAGAAAATCAAGGAAAACATGAAAATGACATGAATGAAAAAAAAAACTAAGGTTGGGGAGGAAAGCGTGTGAACAGGTTCTCCAGCATGGCTTTGATCTGATCAGCAGTCTCATTCTGCTTGTGCACCATGCTGACAACAGTGTCAATCTTGCTATCCTGCACATCCATTCTTTCTTTCATCTTTTGGTCGTTTTCATCCATCCTCTGCTGCAGACGCATGTCATTCAGCTTCAGCTCTTCCAGAGTCTGCCTGTCCAAGGCAGCTTGAGAAACATCAGAAGCAGGAAGCTTCTGAGAGCTTTCTGCAACATCTTCTGCTTGACTTGCTTCAGCTTGAATGGTCTTGTCTTCTTCTGGTTGCACCTTTGAAGCTAGCTGTTTCTCAGACCAAGGCTCACTAGCTTCCTGAGGCAGCTGACTTTCAACTTCCTTCAGCAGCTTGCTGAAGTTCTGTTGTGCCTGCTCATAGTTGATATCCTGCAACTTGAGGACTTCAGCACGTACCCAAAGTCTGAATTGTGACCAGAGCTGGTCAGAGGCAGCTGGGTCAATCATTCCAGGACAGACTTGCTTCAGAGAAGCAATCCATTGCTGCAAACCTGTTTCAAAATTCATAATACCAGAGCCAACATCTGGTTGTTTTGGTTTTGGGATGGCTATTTTATGTTTCATATTAGCAAGACGGTCAAGGCTGGTTAAGTCTATGAAGGTCCTGCTGGGGTTTTCGGTGGTTTGCTTGGCAGTTGTTTGTTTTGGAGATGGAGTGGGAGAATCAGAAATTATGATTGGACTATTTGGTGTTTTGGGAGTATTTGGTGGTGTAGATTCTGGCGAGGATGGCAGCTGGGCCATGGTGACTGTTGTTCCACATGGCAGCTGGATTGCCAGAGGTTGTGGTTCAGATGATTGAGGTGAATGAGGTTTAGAAGGTGGAGGAGTTTGAGTTTCAGAGTGATGAAACTCAGGTTGAGGTGATGGTGGATGAATTTCTGGTTGAGGAGAGGGAGACGGAATTGCTGGTTGAGGAGAAGTTATTGGAATTTCTGGTTGATCAGGGATAAGGGGTTCTTTTGGAATGGATGAGAGAGGTTGTTATTGTTCTGGTTCTTCAGCAGATTGCTGTTGTTCTGGTTGTGGAAGAGGGACAATTTGTGGTTCAGAGTTTGGATTGGCGGAGTGATCAGAAGTGTGTTGATCAATGTCAGACAGCACTTTGTCAATTGCTGATGTTGTTGAGATTGTTGGTTTGGGATGTTTGGTTCTGGGTCTTCTGAGTTTTAATGCCTCAGAAGGGTCATCTTCTGGTTCAGTTTCATCTATTGTTGGGATGGGAATTGAGATTCTATGAGAGGTTGGAGGTGGAATAGATGCTGGAATAGTAGAAGAATTTAAAACAGAAGCAGCAGATAAATTACCTCTTTTCTTGGGTGTCTGCTGGGATGATCCTTCTGAAGGTGCCTTCCTCTTCTTCGTCTTCTTCAGAGTCACTTCTAGTTGAGGTTGATGCAGATCTTTGATATTCAGATTTGGATCTGTACCATCTGCCTTGCACGCGTCTAAGTATCTGAGAACCACCTCTGGTTTAGATTCTATCTCAGAAAATAAAGGAAAGTCACTCAGTGGAACTCTTCTGCTGGTGATATCAGCAATAGGAGTAGCTCTGGGTTCCTTTTTGATATTCTCTATCAACTTCATTTTCTTCAAGTTCTTCGCGTTCAGAGGCTTCCCAACCGTTGGTTCAATGGTGCTTAATTCTTGAGCTTCTATCAGATGCTCTATCAGCCTATTCTCTGTCAGAATATCTGATATCAGCCTTCCAAAGGGTATCCAATCCCTCTTTGTTCTTTCTTCTTCCCCGGTTTCCTTCACGCTTGTTCTGAGGTGGTTGAACAGAAGATGAGCCAAGTTGATTTTTACCTTCTGATTGATAAAGTAGATCAGAAACTGCTGATCCACATTTATGTAATCAGGGGAACTAGTTGGCTTCCTATGGTTGAAGCACCCCAGAATTATCTTCGCCCAAACTCTGTGATGATCCTTCAGATCTTTGATCTTGCTGCTGGGCACCCCATGGGTGAAAATCCTTTCAGCTATCACGCCCACGTCAGCACATCTCTCAGCCATATCAATACAGCGGACGCCACCGCCACTGTAACCGATTAACCTTGCTATGTGATCCTCAGTGATCACAATCTTCTTCCCCATGACGAAGGAGGTGACTAGATGCGTTGAAGCCTTCACATGAATCCAGAACTCCTTGACTAACATAGGGAATGTTGGTCCAACCAACCTGTCAAAATACCTTTCCCATTTCTGTGCCCTAACTTCTTCTGTTAGGTCAAAACCGTTCTCCTTCAAGCTTCCAAAATCAATGATCAATTCAGATAACACTTCAAGATTCTTCACAGGAGTGAGGAGTGTTCTGAATGGCACTTGATACTTTTCAGATGATGCTTTCTTCTGAGGACCTGCAGAAGCACTGCTGGAGGTTGCCATGTTCACACTAAGAGATTTTGAGAAGAAACTGAGAAAAGGGGTTTGCAAGAGATGAACACAGAAAAATGCAGAGAATGCTTGAGAATTAGTGAGAAACTGTAAAGAATTAGAATGAGAGGTTAATGTGTTTAAATAGAGTTCATAATATTTTGAAAAAATAAACGTTTTTAAGAAAGAGAAAAATCATGACTGCGTTTTAAAAGCATGATTACTTTTATTAAATGCTTGCTGATTTTGGGGGATTTGAGAAAGATACTTAAAAACGGTTACCAGACATGTGTCTCAATGCACCCAATCAGCGTTTTGCCTTCTCAGAAGCATGCACGCGTTCTGCTTCAGAGATTTGCTGATGATTGGATGACACTTGTTTGATGTAGTGATCAGCACGTCTGTCTTTGAGCTTAGACTCTCAGATCTTTAGACTTGCATCTGATACAATCTGCATGTTCTATCTTTCTGAAAGGAGATTGATCAGAAGTTCACAGTAAAACAAATACATTCGGAAGATAAATATATGGAATTAAAACATTTTCACTCTGGGCAGACTTTCATGCTGAGATGTTTCAGAATGAAATTAAACCTATCTTCTGAAAGGGGTTTAGTAAAGATATCAGCCCATTGATGGTCTGTATCTATAAATTTTAAGTTCAAAATTCCTTTCTGAATATAGTCCCTAATGAAGTGATGTTTTATTTTTATATGCTTAGCTCTAGAATGTAAAATGGGATTCTTACTTAAGCAAATAGCAGAAGTATTATCACAGAGTATAGGAATGTTACTCTCAAAAATCTGGAAGTCTTCAAGCTGACTTTTCATCCAGAGCATTTGTGTGCTACATCCTGCTGCTGCTATGTACTCAGCTTCTGCTGTTGATAGCGCAATTGTTGATTGCCTTTTGCTGGACCAAGAGATCAGATTTTCTCCCAGAAACTGGCAGCTTCCAGAAGTACTTTTACGCTCCACTCTGTCTCCAGCAAAATCAGCATCGCAGTAGCCTACTAAGCTGTAATCACTAGATTTTCTATAAAACAAACCCAGATTAGTAGTACCTTTCAGATACTTGAAAATTCGCTTAACAGCTGTTAAGTGAGATTCTCTAGGATCTGATTGGAATCTAGCACAAATACAAACGCTGAATAATATATCAGGTCTTGAAGCAGTCAGATAAAGGAGAGAACCAATCATACCTCTGTAGACTTTCTGTTCTACCTTTTTGCTTACCTCTTCTCTTTCCAGAATGCACGTGGGATGCATTGGAATCTTTGATGGCTTACATTCTGAGAGGTCAAATTTCTTCAGAAGATCTCTGATGTATTTGCTCTGATGAATGTAATTTCCCTCTGGAGTTTGATTGATCTGAATTCCTAGAAAGAATTTCAGTTCCCCCATGAGGCTCATCTCAAATTCTGCCTGCATACACTTAGCAAATTTTCTTCCAAGAGAAGGATTAGTAGAACCAAAAATAATATCATCAATATAAATTTGACAGACTAAGATGTCATTCTTAACTGATTTACAGAATAGAGTAGTGTCCACTTTCCCTCTGGTGAATTCATTTTCTAATAGAAAGTTACTTAGCCTTTCATACCAAGCTCTGGGAGCTTGTTTCAGACCATATAGTGACTTCTTTAGTTTGAAAACATGTTCTGGATGTTTTGTATTTTCAAAACCAGGGGGTTGGTGTACATAAACTTCTTCTTCTATATAACCATTTAAGAATGCACTTTTGACATCCATCTGATACAGAGTGATGCCTCTATTAACAACAAATGAAATTAAAAGTCTGATAGATTCTAACCTGGCGACTGGAGCAAAGGTTTCTGTATAGTCTATCCCCTCTTGCTGACTATAACCTTGTGCAACTAGTCGTGCCTTGTTTCTGATGACTTCACCTTGTTCATTTAGCTTATTTCTGAACACTCATCTTGTTCCAATGACGTTGAATCCTTTTGGTCTGGGAACAAGATCCCATACGTCATTTCTGGTGAATTGATTCAGCTCTTCTTGCATTGCCAGAATCCAGTCATTATCCAGAAGTGCTTCATCAATAGAAGAAGGTTCAATTAGAGACACAAGTCCCATGAGAGTTTCTTCATAGTTTCTGAAGCTTGCTCTTGTTCTGATTGGATCTTCCTTTCTTCCTAAGATAGTCTCTTCTGGGTGATCCAAGCTGCTTCTGGTAATCTCTTCTGAGGTTGATCAGCAGCTGTTGTAGGATTGCTAGCAGTGCTCCTTTCAGACGTTGAAGGAGTGTCTGAGTTGAGAGCTTCTGATGAATTGTCTTCAGAACCTGTAAATTCAATTTCCATACCTGCAAAAACTTCATTCTGCTTTGACTTTTCAGAGTCAAGCTTATCATCAAAACGAACACTGATTGATTCTTCCACAATCTGTGTTTCTGTATTGTATACTCTGTACCCTCTTGAGCGTTCAGAGTATCCTAACATAATACACTTCTGTGCTTTAGAGTCAAACTTGTTCAAATAATTCTTTGTATTTAACATAAAGCAAGTACATCCAAACGGATGAAAATATGAAATGTTGGGCTTTCTGTTCTTCCACAATTCATATGGAGTCTTTTCCAGAATAGGTCTTATTGAGATTCTATTCTGAATGTAGCACGCTGTGTTTATTGCCTCTGCCCAGAAGATCTTAGCAACGTTTGTCTCATTGATCATGGTTCTGGCCATTTCTTGCAATGTTCTGTTCTTTCGTTCTACAACTCCATTTTGTTGGGGAGTTCTAGGACAAGAGAAATCATGCAGAATGCCTCTGTCATTAAAGAATGACTCAAAATCTTTGTTTTCAAATTCTCCACCATGATCACTTCTGACTTTAACGATTCTAAGATCCTTTTCATTCTGAACTTGGTTACAGAAGGTAACAAACACAGAGTGTGACTCGTCCTTGTGTCTTAAGAACTTTACCCATGTCCATCTGCTATAGTCATCTACGATTACTAACCCATACTTCTTGCCACTGACTGAAGCAGTTTTAACTGGTCCAAATAAGTCAATGTGCAGAAGTTCTAATGGCTTAGAGGTAGAAACAACATTTTTGGATTTAAAAGAAGGTTTTGCAAACTTGCCTTTCTGACATGCTTCACACAGAGCATCTGAATTGAAATTCAAATTAAGAAGTCCTCTGACCAGATTGAGTTTGTTAATCTGAGATATTCTTCTCATACTAACATGCCCCAATCTTCTGTGCCAGATCCACTGCTCGTTGTTAACAGACAGAAGGCATTTTACATTTTGACTCTTTAGTTCAGAAAGTTTGATTTTGTAAATGTTGTTTTTCCTCTTACCATTAAACAGGATAGTCCCATCTTTCTGACTAACAGCTTTACATGATTTTTGATTAAAGATTATATCATAACCGTTATCACTTAATTGACTTATGGATAACAGATTATGCATCAATCCATCTACTAGCAGAACATTATTAATAGAGGGAAGATTTCCATTACCTACAGTTCCAGAGCCAATTATCTTTCCCCTCTGATTGCCTCCAAAACCAACGTGGCCTCCAGGCTTAAGTTCCAGGCTTTGGAACATATGCCTTCTTCCCGTCATGTGTCGCGAGCAGCCAGAGTCCAGGTACCATGACTGGTGTTTCTGACTTGCTGCTAAAGATATCTGCAACATGTATTATTTTATCCTTAGGTACCCAGATTTTCTTGGGTCCTGATTTGTTAGTTTTACCAAAACTCTGATTGAATTTTGGTTTCACAGAGTGCTTACTGCTAGTGTATTTAATATCATGTGTGTGACCATACACAAAATGTGAATTCAGAGGAGTGTGTTTAATGGTTAAGTCCATGACATTCTTTGGTGTAGGAACCTTACCTTGGTATCCTATTCCCTTCCTGCCGTTTCTGCTAACTCCATAGATCATTGAACCTATTTTGCTTCTATCTATGCTTTTAGCAAGGAACTTCTGGAAACTGTGATCATACTCCTTGATGATCTCATCAACGTTGCTGGGAGTTTCAGAAATTGGTTCCTTCTGAGAGTTTTGTAAAGTGTTTTCTAATTTTGAAATCTTATTTCTCAGCTCAGAATTCTCCAATTTGAGACTCTTAGTCTTATTAGAGTCAGATTCAAGATTCCTTTTCAGGTCTCTGAATTTAACTCTAATTTGCTGATACCGTTCCAGAATCTCATTAAGGCTTTCAGCAAGTTCAGCCTTGGTAAAATTAACAGCAAGGTTAGGAAATACCTCTTCAGTATCTGATTCTGAGTCTGATTCAGAAGCTTCACTATCTTCTGAGATGTTAGCCATGAGAGCTATGTTTGCCCTCTCATCATCTGATTCTGAGTCAGCTTCAGACGAGTCAGAGTCATCCCATGTAGCCATGAGACTTTTCTTCTTCTCTCTTCCAAACTTCTTTTTGGGCTTTTCCCTCTGAAGCTTTGGGCAGTCACTCTTATAGTGTCCTTGCTCATTGCACTCATAGCAGATGATGTCCTTGGTGTTTGGATTTTTGCTACTAGAGGAGCCTTCAGATCTTTTGTATCCAGAGGAAGAATCTGTCCTTCTGTATCTGGAAGAAGACTCGTTCTGATCAGATCTTCTGGGATTCCTGAACTTCCTTTGTCTTTGCTTCCACAGTTGATTTACTCTTCTGGAGAGGAGGGAGAGTTCGTCTTCTTCTGATGAGGATCCATCAGATGTTTCTTCAACTGCCTGCAAAACTTTAGACTCATATTTTTTGTTAGATTTTAATGCTAAAGGCTTACCTTGCTTCTGAGGCTCGTCAGCTTCTAGCTCTATCTCATGACTTCTGAGGGAGCTGATAAGTTCCTCTAGAGTGATTTTGTTGAGATCTTTAGCTAGCTTCAGAGCTGTAACCATTGGTCTCCACTGCTTGGGTAAACTTCTAATGATTTTCTTGACATGGTCAGCAGTAGAGTATCCTTTGTCCAGAACCTTGAGACCAGCTACCAGAATCTGGAATCTTGAGAACATTGTTTCAATGGATTCAGATTCTTCCATTTTGAACGCCTCATACTTCTGAATGAGCGCCAGAGCTTTAGTTTCTTTGACCTGAACGTTGCCCTCATGCGTCATTCTGAGTGAGTCAAAAATGTTCTTTGCTGTGTCTCTGTTGGAGATCTTTTCATATTCAGTATAGGAGATGGCGCTGAGGAGGATGGTTCTGGCCTTGTGGTGATTCTTGAAGTCACGCTTTTGTTGGTCAGACATTGTTTTTCTATCAATCTTCTGACCGGTTGCATTCACAGGGTGTGTGTATCCATCTGTCACCATATCCCACAGATCAGCATCATGTGCCAGAAAGAAGCTTTCAATTCTGTCTTTCCAGTAATCAAAGTTTTCTCCATCAAAGACTGGAGGTTTGCCGCTGAATCTGTCTCTGTCCTCATTGTTGTCATTGCTGGTGTGAGAATAGTTTCCTGCCATTGTGTTTTTCTGACGCTGGATCTTGTACTGACACGGTTAAGTGTTTTAGCTCAGAACCAGGCGCTCTGATGCCGATTGAAGTAGTGAAAAACACAAGAAGGGGGGGTTGAATTGTAAAACTGAAAATCAATGCAATGAACAAGATATTTTTATCCTGGTTCGTTTGATCTCAAACTACTCCAGTCCATCCGTCAAGGTGATTTCGCCTCTCTCCAACGAGGTCTTAATCCACTATATTCAACTGAATATTACAAACTGCTTTAACAACTGCTAAAGCCTTCTTGATGCAAACCACAACCCGGTTTGTCAAGGAAACACTTTCTTACAAAGAAGATAAATCTAAGTGTGTGAATGTTTTCTACAAAACTGTATCACAACTGTGATGTATACACAACTTTAAGCTTAGAAACAAGATTGCTAAAACAAAGATTGAATAAGGGAATGTGTAGTGTTTAGCAAACTGAGAGAAGGAAGATTATGATCAGCTTTTAGGCGTGTAAAGATTTGGAGAGCATTAGCCAATTCAATCTTCAAAGTCTTGTTTATATAGCACTGAGATGTTGAACGTTGGAGCAATATTCTTGATTCAATGCTAATAACAAACTTTCCTTATCGAGCAGATCTTGTCTGGAACAAGGCCGTTTGTATTAATTTGCTTTCAATGCACAGTACCGTTGCTTACTTAATGCAAGTTCTGGCTTGGCTCATTCTGATTCTGCTTAGCTGCTGATGAACTATTGTGTTTCTTTATCAGAGTGTTGAGCGCAGTTCTTGTTCATCAGACTTCAGCATACACGTGAGTTAATCTTCTGATTCTGACATTCTGATATGGTAACTTCTGATGCTGATGTCAGGAACCAAATTTTTGATGCTGATTAGGTGTGATCTTGCTTATACCAATCAGAGTATCTGCAAATCAGAACGTAATAATTTAGGCAGCAGATAGTTCATACATGAATCATATAAATAATATATCTTTTCACTTTGTTATCATCAAAACTTAAACATAGGGTAGTAGATTCAAACTTTGTTCTAACAGGTTTTGGACATGTGATAAAGATCTCCAACTGCACCATTGACTCAAAATTCATTCTTGCAATGTTGGAGAGGTGGAGACCGGAGACCCATACATTTCACCTACCAATAGGTGAATGTACCATCACTCTCGAGGATGTGTACATGCTACTGGGCCTCCCTATCAACGGTAAGGCGGTGAACGGGTCGGTTCAACAACCCAACTCACAGTGTGAAGAACTGTTGGGTAGGGATATGGTAGAAGGTGGTGGAGCAAGAGGGCAGGGAATACTACTCACTGACCTGAAACGGCATTATGCAAGTATGGAATTAAATGAAAATTCCTTAGAGAATGACCGAGTAGTAAAAGCCAGAACGTATCTTATGATACTTTTTGGTACATTTTTATTTCCCGAAAGTACGGGAAATAGTGTAAATTTCATGTACTTACATTTACTAACAAATTTTGAAAAAACTAGAAAATATAGTTGGGGTTCTGCAGTATTAGCCCACCTGTACAGTTCCTTGTGCAAAAACGCAGTCAAGGAAAAATGTACATTTTATGGGTGCGCATTTTTACTACAAGCGTGGGGTTGGTGGAGGATGGAGTCCTTAAACCCCATCAACAACAACACTTTTGGTTTTCCGTACGCAACAAAGTAAGTCATTAAGTTATAGCATTTATAACTATTCTGCTCTTTCCAAAATATATGCTAAAAATAACATGTTTCTCATTTCCTTTAGGTACTGCGTGAGGGGTATGGATTACGGCAAGAATCCAAGATTCAATGTCGCACTCTACCGGAATCTGTTGGATCACTTAGGCCCAGATGACGTACGTCGTAGCTTTTAACTTTTGTTCATTTTAATTATTTATACATTACTTTTGCGCTAACCTGATTTAAATTTTATCGCAGTTCGTCTGGAGACCATATTTGGGTTTGGGCCATGCTCCAAACCCAGAGGATGCAGCAACTTGGACTGCAAAGACTGCACTCATTCGGTTCAACATTGTGGAGATGCACCACAGCGACCGTGTGAAGATGCAGTTCGGAATGCATCAAGAGATACCAAGTGATCCAACAGATTTGTCCCCCTGGCATCTAAAAAGGGTCGACGCCCAGTGGGGTCTTACCAACTGGAAAGACTTTGCTCCGGAATGGTGTAAAATGTGGCAAAGGCGTCATCGCTACATCTTGCAATCCCCGGTTTTCCTTACTCAAGGTAACATGCGACACACTGATCAATATATGTCGTGGTACAGGTCGGTTAGTAACCCAGAAATGCACGTGTCTCATCCGAGGTACTTGGTTGACCCACGCACACAATGGGCACAACCCTCGATTCCCCATAAACAAACCCAAAATCCATCAACCTCAAACCAACCCCCAAGAAGAAACAGACCAACAAACACACAACAATATTCCCCACCACAACACAACTACAATCAAATGCCGTACTACCAACCACAATCACCACCAAACTACCAATACCCGGATATGCCTCAAACCCAACCACAATACCAACCCCAATACCAACACACCCACATACCCCAGACACAATTTCAATCTTCCACATATCCCAATATGGCGCCCTCAACATCCAGCCTTAGCCCTGATATGGGAATGTCAGAAGATTATGACCAAGCCGACCAAACCTACCATCAACCACCATATCACCAAACAACCCAACATCCACAATACCAAACACCCCAAGATCCATTTCCTTTCTACCCCCCATACTCAGACGACCAATGCTACCGACCAACCATGGAACCCCACCCACCGCCAACACGACCAAACTTTGAGGGTATGGGTAACCGACTGTACCAGAGCGAATCTTCGAGATATGGAGATCTTACTGATTTTATGGATTTGGATCGCATTGACTTCGCTGGGCCATCGACCTTGTCGCAGCAGGAAACGCGACGGCACCCAGCAAGAGAAAGGCGAGGACGGGGATGCGGAATCGGGGGTCATTACCGGGTTCCGGGGGATCACTGATGTATCTTTTTTTTTCCCAATATTTTTTGTATCCATTTTTTTTACTGTTCTTTTAATGTAAAACAGTTGAATGTAATTATTTTTTTAAAAATAAAAAATCCATTTTGTTGATCTCTGTCTAATAGGCAACGCACAGGAAAGAAAATAAAAAAAAAATTTTGCCCTAAATTTGTACATAGGCGCCATCTCACTTGGCTTAGGGCTTGCCCTAAGCACTTAGGCGCCAAGTGAGATGGCGCCTCCCTTAAAAAAGGAGGTGCATGCGCCAATTGAGATGGCTCCTCCTTTGTGGAGCCATCTCAAACATGGTTATTTGCGTAATTTTTTCCGAAACCCGGTTATTTACAAAATATTTTTTTAATACATGGTTATTAATAAAAAAAATTCGAAATAAACTCGCAAAAAGTCCAAAATAAAAAATATGTAAAAAATAATCACTGAAAAATCAGTTGTTAGAAGCTATCAATAATTCAAAGAGTCGTAAGTAAAACCAAAAACCATTGAAAATCTCTAGATCGTACAAGAATTCTTGACATGTTAAAGATTTAGACATATGATAGATCTCTGAACTTAACCAGAGAAGGAGAATGAGTTCAATATTAATCAGTTAAGGAACCAGTTCCAAACAAAAAAAAACATTATTTTCCTCCACTTCTTTCACGTTTATTGACATACCAGAAAACAATTTATCAATAAGCACTGGCCAAATAATCCACGGTACCACATGCCAAATCATAATAACACTTCCTCATAACTTAACCTTAGCTCCTAAAGATAAGAAAAACTCAAAATCCATTTTAAGTTCCTTAGGAATAGCCTATTGCACCCTCATGCACTTAAACATCATATACCAGACACTAGAATCTAGATTACAAATAACAAACAATATGAGGGAAATTCAACCTAATCCTCATACAAGATACAAGAGTGACCCATCGGGTTAATAATTACATGCGACTTAGATAAATAATCTTTAGAAGGGAAACAAACCAACCAAAATTATCAGGAAAATGACACCACATTAGAAGGAGCCCAACTATCCCAAATGAGCATAAAGTTGAATTCTCTATAGCTAACTAGCCTTCTGAGAGAGGAGACAAGTCTGCTTAGGCTCGATAAGCAAACATTGCATAAAAGAAACCATCTTTGAACTGTCTCCACACCCACTTATCATTCTCCGCACTAAACTTAAAGTCTTGGTGGACTGGAAATAAATCTTAGACCAAAGGTTTGTCATGGAAAACGAAAGGTATTCTCCATCTAAGGTTCCAAGAAATCCTCTCATCCTTCCCCTCCCAATCTCACCCACCAACCCTTCTTGAAATTGAGATATGATATACAGTCTTTGAAACCTAAACTTAAGAGGTATATCTCATATGTAAGAGTCTTCTCAAAAGGATGTTTGAAGACCTGACCCAACCTTTTTAACTAGCCCTCTCGTAAACCAATTCAATGGATCATATTTTTGGAGCTAAGAAGGGCCACACATTTCCACCAAGATGAAATGGAGCGGAGCCCCCATTGGCCGACCCTCACACAAGGAAGAAACAAAAGGGACCTAATATCATATAGAAATGATATCAAACCAGAGGCCAAAAGCACCAGATAAAAGTCTTCATCGCCATTTGGCTAGGCTAGATTAACTTTACAGAGATCTCTAATACCCAAATCCATATTCTTCTTAGATTTGTAGACATTGGACCACTTTATCCCGAAAATCTTGGAATCACCTTTCACACATACCCAAAGAATCCTCATCTTCATCTTAAGTAACTACTTTCATACTTTCATTTACATTTTAAAGACAAAGAAAGCAAGAATAACACTGAGAACTGAATTAAGAAGAATAACTCTCCTCAAGATTGGCATACATATGCTTCCAATAATAAAATCTCCTCAACATCAGGTTAACAAGCAGTTCTCGGGTGGCTTCCATTTGAGGTTTAGCTCATACAAACAATCCTATATATCTAAAATGGAGAGACTCAATCTTGAAATGAAGAAAATCCTAAGCCAACTATAAAAAGGTAGGGTTAACATTAATCTCAATCAATCCACTCTTATGAAAATTAACCCAAATACCAGACACTAACTCGACCGAAGGATCTGACAAGATTAAGGTATCATCTACATACTAGAGATGGGAGTTCTCCAAACTTGATGAACCAACTTTAAACCCAGAAAAAAGATTAAGCTCAGAGGCTCTCCAAAACAACTCCTAAAAACCGTGAACCACTAAGAAAAAAAATAAAAAAGACAAAGGGTCTCCTTACTTAAACCCTCTATTGTAATACATCTATTGCTACTATTTTTTAATTATAAAATATAAAATTGTCAAATCACTATGTTGTTTGGCATTCCACATTTTTGAAAAATTCATTATGTCAAAGATAAAAAGAGATTTTCGTTGACTTTATAAAGAAGAAATCCAGAAAAAAAATTACAAAAACTAAAACAAATCAATATTATATTTATAAAGATTAAAAATATATTTAAATCAATAACATTGTAGATATTACTCATTTATTATTATTTAATTATTTGCGTGTTAAATATTGAAAAATATTTTTTTTTGCATTATATGGGATTCAAACCCACCCCATTTGGTTCAAATAGCATTTTTTTACCACTAAGTCACTTGTGTTCTTTGTTTAATAATTACAATGCATATGTATATAATGGATATAAGCAACATGAGGGATGAAATCCAAAATTTGAATGATTTTGCAACTTCTTATTCCTCTCTTTAATAGCATTGCCCTCTTCTTCCTCTCTTCAATACCATTGCATTCTTCTTCTTCTTCTCATTTGATGTATAAAACTTGATTTGAGTTGCTGAAGCCAAATGATCTCTTTAATAACTATTTTCATCTATTTTGTCAAAAAAAATTATACTCAGAATAAATGAAGTATCCTCCACTTGCGATGTTTCTTCTTCCTCTGCACCTTAATTCTAGGTTGCTTCTATGAAGGTTGGAGATAAAAAAATTATGGCCATTAATATATACATTCATGTCTTGTTCTAGGTTATTTTTTATTGTCCTTGTAAGTTAGCGTGTTTTTTATTTTAGTCCCGAAATATATACATTTTTTGGATTAGATCCCTAATTATGGGTTTCTACTAATGCATTTTTTGGTTTTGATTCCTATTTTTGGGTTTTTGCTACTGCATTAATTTGGTTTTGGTTCCTAATTATGAATTTCTTTTAATGCATTTTATTCACTTGATTTCACAATAAAATATTTTAAATCAATGGTGTAACTCCAAAGCTCATCACTAATACTAGAAATTAAAGTATTTAACTAGGAAATATTCAATTTTATACTTTGTATGCCTTATTTGTTGTGACTTAACAATGGAATAAATTCATACAAATCTATGAAGCTAAAGAAAATCTAATCTTGTGCAGCCTGGAGGTACCACTAGTTGCATAAATCAATTTTAACATCAAGTTTTAAATATATAAATTTTGGTGCATATGTTAAACAAAGTAACACAAATGTGGTGTGTTCGACTCTCATGCAATGAATTTTTTTTGGTTTTCAATATTTAACACTCAAATAATTAAATAATAATAAATGAGTCTACGTGCAATATTTCAAAGCTTTAAAGACTTAATTAGTAACGAAATCCTTTAATTTAATTTCAGATTTCACTTTAGTCTCTTATCTAATAAATGTTACAAATTAGTTTTTTAAAATCTATTTGGTTAGTCTAATTAGTCGTTTCCGTCAAATTTTATGAAAAAACGTTAACTTTGTCTACGTGGCATGACACGTATGTTGACAACACGACATTGGTTGAATTAGTGAGTCAACATATATATTAAAAAATTATATTTTATTTAAATTGGAGGGGTTTTGTTTTCGGAGGTTAAAAACCCCCGCAAATTACTAATAATATGTAAAAAAAAAAATATAACAATTCTTATCAAGTAAGCTTCTCAAGAAAATGGTCATTTTAATGTTGAAATTTTTGCAAATTTTGCACTTAACTACAACAACTGCATATTCATATAACACTAACAAAAAAAGAATATAGAAACATTCAGTACAACAGAACACTTATGTTGTTAAAAACTGAGAAGTGGTGAACTTGTATGAACTATTTCTAATGTAATATTTATCATGCGTCCTATTATAATATTCAATATCTCACCCTTCTGTTTGAATGTTACCCATATGTTGATAACATGCAGGTAATCCATAGTGAAGGTGGTTTACCTTCAGTAGTTCGAGTCAGTGTCATTGCTCTGATACATAACACTCGGGGGGATGAACACTTTCTATTTTATTGTTATTATTTTGGTTGATTAAATCTTAAGTTGTTGTTCATTAAATAACTGTTATTTGAAGTTGTTTTAGTTGGATAAAGATGTTATGTTCTTTAAGTTGAATATTTGATTCCGCTGCGTGGTTATGAAAGTTGTTGGTTTTAAAAGATTAATTTATGTTGTTGTTGGTTCATCAGAGTTTAATGTATTATGTATCTGCAATGAATATCGTTGTTTTAAGTTTTAATTGTAGCATCCTGATTCGGTTGTCGAAATTTTATAACTCTGATTTATATAATAATTTGTTGGATAGAATTGGGGTGTTACATGGAATATTTCAATATTTTATGGTTTTAGTTGACACATCAACTAGATGGTCACATGTTTGTTTATTGTCAACTCGCAACCAAGCATTTACAAGATTGTTAGCTCAACTAATTCAAATAAGAACTCAATTCCCTGATTATCTTGTCAAGAAAATACGTCTTGATAATACTGCAAAATTTTCATCTCAAGCATTTAATGAATATTATATGTCTATTGGAATTGACACTGGACATACAATAGCACATGTTCATACATAAAATGGACTTGCAGAATCATTTATTAAACGTATAAAATTAATTGCAAGACCGCTTATTATGAGATGCAAACTCCCTATTTCTGCTTGGTAACATGTAATTTGCATGCTGCAACATTTTAATTCCTATCATGCTAATGAGTTATCACACCTCTTCCCCTTTAGAATACGTTTTTGGTAAATAATCTAATATTCCCCATCTAAGAATTTTTGGATGTGAGATGCACGTGCCAACTTATCTATCACAACACACTAAGATGGGTTCTCAAATAAGGATGAGAATATATGTTGGATATGAATCTCCATCTATTGTAAAATACCTTGAACCAACAATAGGAGATTTATTCACTGCTCGTTTTGCTGATTGTCATTTTGATGAATCAAATTTTCCATCATTAGGGAGAGAGAATAAGAAGCTGGAAAAGATATCAGTTGGAATGAATTATCATTATCTCATCTTGATCCTCGAACGAAACAATGTGAACTAGAAGTTCAAAAGATAATTCACTTGTAAAGCTTAGCAAACCAACTACCAAATGCATTCACTAATCCAAAAGGTGTGACTAAATTATATATATCAGCTGCAAATGCTCTAATAAAAATGGATATCTTTGTTAGACATCCCAATGAGTCTCAACCACGTCTGAAGCATGGCAGACCAATCGATTCCAAAGATAAAAATCTTCGAACAAGAAAGGGAGCTAAGAATAAAGATGACCCAAGTGAGGATATAGAAAATCTAAAAGAATTTCCAGACATAATAAACATTTCATCTCAAGAAGAGATTGATCAGGTACCTGAAACTCATGAAAATAAAGAGATCTCAATAATTATGTCCAAAATGGAATACAATAAAATTGACACAAAGTCGACATTGATGATATTTTTTTGTACAATATAACATTAGATGTGATAAATGACAAAGAGGATCATGAACCAACGCCTATTAACAATTGTAGACAAAGTGAGGATTGACCAAAATGGAAAGATGCAATTGAAGCAGAACTAAACTCACTATACAAAAGACAAGTTTTTGGACCTGTAGTCCAAACACCTCAAGGTGTGAAGCCAGTTGGTTACAAATGGATTTTCGTGCGAAAGCGAAATAAAAATAATGAAATTGTGAGATAAAAAGCTCGACTTATCGCTTAAGGATTTTCACAAAGACCTGAAATTGATTTTGATGAGACATACTCACCTGTAATGGATGCAAGCACTTTTCGATATTTAATAAGCCTTGTAGCACATAAGGGATTTAATTTGCACATGATGGATATCGTAACAACTTATATGTATGGTTCACTTGATAGTAAAATTTACATGAAACTCCCTGAAGGGTTCAATGTACCAAACGTACATAATTCTGAATCTCGAAGAAACTACTCCATAAAATGAACAAATCTCTATATGGACTGAAACAATATGGACACATGTGGTATAACCGTCTTAGTGAATATTTGCTTAGAGAGGGATATATAAATAACTCCATTTGTCCTTGTATTTTTATAAAAAGATCAGGAAAATAATTTGCAATAATAGTTGTCTATGTTGATGACATAAATATTATTGGAGCTCCTAAAGAGCTTCCAAAAGTTATGAGTTGCTTAAAGAAAGAGTTTGAGATGAAGGACATATGAGATACAAAATTCTGTCTAGGTTTACAAATTAAGAATTTGGATAAAAGAATATTTATACATCAAGAAGGCTATATAGAAAAGGTGTTAAAACAATTCTATATGGACAAATGTCACCCGTTGTCTACTCCAATGATTGTTAGATCATTAGATATAGAGAAAGATCATTTCAGGCCTCGAGAAAAGGATGAAGAAATTGCTTGGTCCTGAAGTACCATATATCAGTGCGATTGAAGCACTGATGTACCTTGCTAATTATACATGTCCTGATATAACATTTGTGGTCAATCTATTAGTCAGATACAGTTCTTCACCTACACAAAGACATTGGAACAGAGTCAAATATATACTTCGTTATCTTAGAGGTACAATATACACGAGTCTGTTTTATACCAAAGTATCCAACTCGAATTAATAAGTTATACAGATGCAGGTTACTTGTCAGATCCTCACAATGGTAGATCACAAACAAATTATTTGTTTACATGTGGTGGTACATCTATTTCATGGAGACCAGGGAAACAAACAATAACATCAACTTCATCTACTCATGCATAACTTTTAACACTACATGAGGCAAGTCGATAATGCATTTGGTTGTGATCCTTAATCCAACACATACACAATACTTGTGGTTTGTCTTCAGGAAAAATAAATACAACAACCATATATAAAGATAATACTACATGCATCACTCAATTGAAAAATGGTTACATTAAAGGAGACAAAACAAAATATATCTCTCCAAAGTTCTTTTTCACTCATGATCTTCAGAAGAACGGTGATATAAACATCCAACAAATTCATTCATGTGACAATCTTGCAAATCTTTTAACAAAGTCACTCTAAAGTAGAATTTTTAATTAACTAGTACAAAAGACTGATCTTCATCCTCGAAGAAATAATCGTTAAGCTGACGAAGATAAATAAATTTATTTTAAAAATGATATTGTACTCTTTTCTTTTCACTAGATTTTTTCCCACTGAATTTTTTCTAATAAGGTTTTAACGAAGCATATCTAAAACAAACATCCAAAAGAGAATGTTATGAATAATGAAATGATTTGTCTCGCAATAACTTATTATATTCCTATAAATAGTATCAATCTCATTGCGTAGAATTACACCTATGAAATAATTGAATCATTAAGTTTTTTTAACAATTTAAAATATTCAACGTTACAATATTTGACCCATTTGATAACTTGGTGAACAAATGTTAATCTTTCTACATGGACATCTTATTTTTGAATCTTAAATATACATTGAAACCAAAAATTGAATAAAATTGAAAAGATACATACATATTGGCTCCTACCTCCCTGCTATAATACGTTGTTGTCGTATCCTTTTGAAGAAAAGTCTCAATCTGTCCCATCGTTTCTTCTCCTTTCATCTTCAACCAACCTCTCTCCCTTCTTCTTCTGTCACTGAGCTACCAAATGGAAGACTTCTGGAAGAGAGCAAAGACATTCGCCGAAGACGCGGCGAAGAAATCACAATCTCTAACCACTTCCTCCGCCACCGCCAGAATCGCCGATCTCGTCTCCGAAACCACCAAGAAATCGAAGGAACTCGCCGCCGAGGCTTCTAAGAAAGCAGAAGAGATCAAAACCGCTGCTCTCCGTCAGGCTGACCAGATCAAGTCGTTCTCGGATACCATTTCCATTCCTCCTCAATTCTCCGCAATTGCCGCCGCCGCGGCAACCGCCACCGCAACTGCCACTTCTGCCGCACTTCCTTCTGCTCCTCAGGAACAAGACCTCCAGAGATTCGGCGTCACCGATGATCTCAGATCCTTTGTCCAGGGCCTCACTTCCACAACCTTCAAACACTTTCCTGTCAATTCCGGTAATTTATCATCCTCTGTTCATTTCCTGCAATTTTATTGAATTGTTACCATAAATTAACCTTGTATTGTAAATTTTGTTGATAGAAATGATTTGTTTTATTTGTCCTGAATGCAGATGAATCTGAATTTGAGGCTTCTGATGTGCCTACTTCGGCCTCTAATGTTCGAAAGGATCTCAACGAGTTTCAGGAGAAGCATGCCAATCTTGTTTTAACTACTGTTAAGGTGAATTTCATGTTTTTCAAAATTTACTTTTGTGAAATTCTTGAATCTGTGTGTTTTATGTCGGTTCCCTGTTGTATAGGAATTGCATTGTGTGTTAGCATATGTAATGTGATTATTAATGCATTTCACTTCACATGTTGTTTAACTTAGTAATCTGTAGAAGGCATGTGAGCCCTCCTCTGTGTGGTGTGATTTATTTGAGAATTAAGGAAACTGGACTGTGAGGGAGTTCTTTGATTTATAGGGTTTTAAGTTTCTATTTCCATAGTGCAACTCACTTCAGATCCGTGTTGTCAAATGTTGGCCTTGCGGATCGCAATGGCAGATTTTTTTACTATTGCCAAGGCCAATTTGTGAAGGATGACAGGACCGCGACGATTCATAGCGGCTTAAAATGGCGGAACTTTTTTTGTTTTCTTCCATGGTGCACCATTGCCATCGATAACACTGCTTCAGATCCACAGACAACTGCTAGTAGAGGCGGGGTTTCAAAATGCTGCATTTTTTTCTTCAAACAAAAGGTTCCTATTTCCTCCGATTTGAGAGCAGCATCGCTGTTTGTTCTTGGTAGAAAAATATTTCCCAGTGACGAAAATTTTAGTAATCTGAAGGGAGGAGGAGTATTGGTTCACATGGTTTAAAATCAAAGTGCAGGCTCCCTTCTTTATAGAAAAATTAAAAGTTGAGGAACGCGTTTTGGTTTTTATGCCATGCCCTCTCCTTGTTGTGATACTTGGCATTCTGAGGGATCTTTCTCCATTGTTTTTGTTTCGTTTCATTTTCCATCTACTAAATCACTTCAAATATATTTATTTTAATAATTTTTCCTCACCCCCCTCTGTTGGTTTTAGCTTGTCCATCCAAGATAGTAGCATCAGAAAATGGAAAGTGGCAGTGAGATTACTGAGCCTAACGATTGTAAATTCACGAGGATTCAGTCTATGGCTCTGATTTCTAAGAAGTTGCCTCCGTGATTATATGCTAATAGGTGACTAGAGCAGAAGTATGAGAATAGTGAGTGATATTAGAGATACATAGCTTATTCTAGCTTTCAGTATTAAGAAATGAGCTTATATTTCGATTGTATCTTCTAACTTAGCTGTCATCTAGTTAGTTAGGCTAGTCTATATATATATAGATCTCATTGTAATATCTTTCCTAATAATAACAATAACAACATTCTTTCACTTTCTTCTTCTTTTTCCTTCTTCTAACATGGTATCTAGAGCTCTTTTGTTGATCTAGCGCTTCCATGGCGTCTCCTTTCAATTCTGAGGGCGCGTTTCCCTCCTCTCAAGTGAAATTATCACATCTCATCTCTGTCAAACTCGATGAGAAGAATTTCAAACAATGGAAGCAACATATAGATGGAGTGATTCGTGGCAATAAGCAACAGGATGCGCTCATCTGCACCTGGCTCCTCTCTACGATCTCTAATTCTCTTCTTCCGAAACTCGTGGATTGCACATATTCTTGGCAGGTGTGTTCTGAAGTTCATCGCTACTTCAACACCTTACTCACGACGAAGGCGAGGCAACTTCAATCTGAACTACGCAATCTTACGAAAGGTTCACGCACGATTGAGGAATTTGTGGTTCGTGTTCGTGAAATCAGTGAAGCCTTGGTTTCGATTGGAGATCCTGTCCCTCTTCGTAACCTAATTGAAATTGTTCTTGATGCACTTCCTGAGGAGTATGATTCGATTGTAGCAGCGATAATAGCAAAGAAGATCTGTGTTCGTTGGATGAACTTGAGTCGAGTCTTCTTGCTCATGAATCGCGCCTTGAAAAGAATCGTAAAGCTGTTCTCACTGAACCTGTCACCGTGAATCTCACTCAAGCCTCGCCGTCATCAGCATCGTCTTCTATAGAAGTTTCAGGTGGTGATCTTAGCCCTAATTTTCCCACTGGAACAAGTCATGTAATTGCAAATGCTGAAAACCATGGTTATGGCGCTCGTGGTGGTTGATATAGTCATGGTGGTGGACGCTCCGACCGTGGTGGTGGTCGCTTTGGGAAGGTTTCATGTCAGATATGTCAAAAATCTGGACATGATGCCTCTGTATGCTATCATAGATACTCCTATTCATGTGCTGTTTCCTTTCTGCAACCACGAGCTCCCTTCAATCCTTACATGATGGCACCACGCGCTCCTACCTATCCTTTTTCATATGGATATCCTGCTACTCCTCGTCCTACACCACCTAGGCAAAATCCACCACAAGCTTTTCTTGCAGGAACTAATCCTAACTTTAGTAACCAGTGGTGGTATCCTGATTCTGGTGCATCTCACCATATCACGCCGGAGGCTTCAAATCTGTCTGATGTTTCTTCCCTGAATAGCGCTGAACAGGTGTATATGGGGAACGGCCGAGGTTTGTGCATTAACTCTGTAGGTTCCATGAGTTTTCCTTTATCTAAGCATCCTAATTCGTCTCTTATGCTTCACAATCTTCTTCTCGTGCCTCACATCACTAAAAACCTTATAAGTGTCAGTAAATTCGTACAAGATAATCGTGTTTTCTTTGAGTTTCATTCTCAGTTTTTCCTTGTATAATCGCAGGATTCTTCTGAAGTTCTTCTTCGTGGCACTGTTGGAGCTGATGGTCTCTACAGATTTGCTAATCCTGCTGTGTCTATGTCACAAGCTAGTAGTCATAGTACTTGTAATTATCATAGTTCTAAGTGTAATTCAGCCGCTCTTTGCAACTGTATCTCCCATTATAATCCTGTTTCTCATCTTAATAAAAATATCATTGATTCTGGTTTTAAACTTCAGCCTATTGCTCATATTTCTACAGTTAATATGCCAACCTCTTCTCATAATGTGCCACATTCCCTTTCTATATCTGATAACAAATATACTTTATGGAACACAAGGCTTGGTCACCCTCATCACCATGCTCTTTCTGAAGTTCTTAAAATATGCAATATACCCGTTCCTCACAAACCTCCTAATGATCTATGTTCTGCTTGTTGCATGGGCAAGTCCCATAGACTGCCATCCTCCCTATCCACTACTATTTACCATTGTCCCTTTGAACTTATTGTGTGTGACTTGTGGGGACCTGCACCGACGCACTCTTCTGGTGGCTATTCCTATTTCCTCACATGTGTTGATGCCTTTTTCAGATTTGTTTGGGTGTTTCCCCTTAGGCTAAAATCTGATACTCTCACCCAATTTATTCATTTCAAAACAATGGTTGAACTTCAATTTAATTATAAAATTAAAGAGGTTCAAAGTGATGGAGGTAGTGAATTCAAACCTTTCACCAAGTATCTCTCTGCCTTCGGTGTTGTTCATAGGTTTACCTGTCCTTATACTCACCATCAAAATGGTATTGTGGAAAGGAAGCATCGCCATATTGTTAAGACTGGTATGGCGTTGCTTGCTTACTCCAAACTCCCTCTCAAGTATTGGGACCATGCTTTTGTAACAGCAGCCTACCTCATAAATAAGTTACCTAGTGTCTCTCTTCCAAACCAGTCACCTTACACCATCTTAATGCAAAAATCACCTGATTATTCCTCTCTTTTGTGTTTGTATGCGCCTATTTTCCTTTCCTCAGGCCATACAATTCACACAAACTTGATTTCAGGTCCCAAGAGTGCATTTTCTTGGGCTATTCTTCCATGCACAAAGGATATAAATGCCTTGCTGCCAATGGTCAGATTTATATCTCCAAAGATGTTCTCTTTCACGAGTCTCGGTTTCCCTATCTAGAACTTTTTCCATCTTCTGATTCCTCTTCTTCTTCATCCAGTTCCTTCAACCCTCAATCTTGGTAGCCATCAGCAGCCTCTTCTCCCACCCTGCCACCTCTTCATGCTACTCCCCTGCAGCATGTTACTCCTGCTGCTTCACCCACTGTGAATCAGTCTCCATCTACCCCTAGTCACACTGCCAATGTAGACATTTCCCCTGCAAATTCATTGGTTGCAGCCTCTTCTAACTCTCCTGTACCTAATCCATTATTCCCCTCCAATCCATCTAATTCTCCTCAGCCCGTCTTTTCTGTTTTCTCTGACTTGGCTGAAGCAAGCACTATTTCTCCCTCCTCTCTACCTAATTCTGTTTCATCTCCCAGTACCACCATCAGTCTTGTCCACGTGCCTCCTGTTCTTCATCCTCTTAATAGTCATCCCATGCAAACTCGTGCCAAGAATGGTATTGTTTAGCCCAGAATCCAACCCACCCTTCTTCTTACTCATATGGAACCTACAACTTTAAAACAGGCCTTGGCTACCCCTCACTGGTTTCAAGCTATGCAGGATGAATATCAGGCACTGCTGAAAAATCAGACTTGGACTTTGATGCCTCCTTCTGCATCTAAAAAGCCCATTGGTTGCAAATGGGTATTTCGTGTGAAGGAAAACCTTGATGGCTCCATTAACAGATGCAAGGCAAGATTAGTGGCCAAAGGGTTTCATCAAAAAGCAGGTAGTGATTCTACTGAGACTTTTTCCTCAGTAGTAAAGCCTGTCATGTCAAGATAATTTTGACTCTTGCTGTTACTCAGAGATGGTTCATACAACCAATAGATATAAATTATGCTTTTTTAAATGGAATTCTTGAAGAGGAAGTGTACATGGTTCGACCTCCTGGGTTTGAAGCCTCTGATAAATCTCTTGTGTGCAGGCTTAATAAAGAATTATACGGGTTAAAACAGGCTCCCAGGGCTTGGTTTGATAGGCTTAAGTGCTCCTTACTGCAGTTTGGGCTTTTAGTAAATGTGATCCTAGTTTGTTTTTTCTGCATACAAACGGTCTGTCAATTCTGGTCCTGGTGTATGTAGATGACATAATCATCACTGGAAATTCTCCAACATTTGTTGCCACCCTTATCAAAAGTCTCAACACTAAATTTGCTCTCAAGGACTTAGGGCAGCTGGACTATTTCTTAGCTTTGAGGTCTCTCATTTACCCAATGGGGCATTAGTTCTATTTCAAGCCAAATATGTGAGTGATTTACTTGCAAAAGTAAATATGTCCACTGCTAACTCTATGCCTACTCCTATGGTCTCTAGCAGCAAGTTATCCAAACATGGTTCTGACACAGTTGCAGATCCAACACTTCTCATGTCTAGTTGGGGCATTGCAATATGCCACTTTAACCAGACCTGAACTATCCTTCTCTGTTATGTGTCAGTTCCTCTCTAATCCATTGGAGGAACATTGGAAGGCAGTCAAAATAATTCTCAGGTATCTCAGTGGTACACTTCAGTATGGGTTACTTATTCAGCTTGCCTCTAGACAACAAGCGCTATCCTTGCTAGGTTTCTGTGATGCTGACTGGGCAGCAGATCCTGATGATAGGAGGTCAACATCTGGGGCTTGTGTTTTCCTAGGCCCTAATGTTATCTCCTGGTGGTCAAAGAAGCAGCAGCTAGTGGCAAGATTTAGTGCTGAAGCAGAGTATATGAGTATGGCTCAGCTGGCTGTAGAAATGATATGGATTCAATCTCTTCTTACTGAACTGAAGTGTCAGTTTCAGACCCCTAAAATCCTGTGTGACAATCTCAGTGCAGTAACTCTAGCACATAATTCTATTCTTCACAATAGAACAAAGCACATGGAGCTGGACATTTTCTTTGTAAGAGAAAAGGTCCTGAACATAAGCTTAACAGTTGTAAATGTTCCTGCCCAGGATCAGTGGGCAGATGCTTTAACAAAGCCTCTTTCTGCAGCTAAAATTCTTCCCCTGCGTGACAAGCTGAGAGTGTATGACAAAAGGGAGCTGCTAAAAGCACCATCTGATTCAAAGGGGACTATTAGAAATACATAGCTTATTCTAGCTTTCAGTATTAAGAAATGAGCTTATATTTCTATTGTATCTTCTAGCGTAGCTGTCATCTAACAAGTGAAAAATAACAATAATAACAATAACAACATTCTTTTACTTTCTTCTTCTTTCCCTTCTAACAAGTGAAAAATAGTAACGTGCTTCGGGAGCAATAGAATTCCTGTTGAAGGGAGCGATGAAGGATTAGCAGATGAGAGGAGGGGTGGTGTTTCAGGGTGCAGGGAGAGGAGATAATATATGTATTTAAAACTTTAAAACAAAAAAAAAAAAGTAGAAGAGCCCTGGTCTACGGTGGACCACATGCTGGTCCATCCTTACATTTTTCGTGTTATAATGCATTCCACTTCACATATGATGCCTGGTCTTTTGTGTGCATACTTCCATGTCCTTTTTTTTTTCATTCTTTTATTTATTGGTTGGTGATGTTGGTATATATATTAATGCGTCGATTGAAATATAATAAAGACATGCATGCATTTGAAAATTCAAGATGTATTTGTAAAACTGTTTACCTACTTTATTTTTTATTCCTTTACAGGAAATTTCAAGGTTGAGATACGAACTATGCCCACGTGCTATGAAGGAAAGACACTTTTGGAGGATATATTTCACACTTGTCAACACTCATGTGGCTCCGTAAGTAGCACACATTTTAACAGGTCATATGATATGTTAAATTTTTTAATGTTGGTTAAGAAATCTACTTTATGAAATTATTTTTTGCTTAAACTCCATTCTGCTGGTTTCTTTATCTTTTATGGAATAAATTATTATGCAAACAGACTGTATTGTCAATAGAGGCCTGTAGTAGTGGGTGACCGCCCTCACGTGTGGTGTCACATCTCAGAATGGACTGGAGTAGAGGCCATTGGAGCTGGTTCGCGGACAGATTCCGCGTCTCAGTTACCTTGGCGCCGCTATTCCAACGCAAGGGTTTGTGAAGAAAACGACACGTGCCAGGAATAAATGAAATAGAAGCACCATAAAAACGGAAGGTGAGGATGAAAAGATGCATGTGAACAGTAGAGGAAGAAGTGAAATTCAGACTTTCTCACTGTTTTAGGAGTGAAGAACTAGAGTAGTAAAGGAAGAAGCAAGAGGTGGCATGACGCTTGTGTAGCCTTAGTTGCCGCTGTTACATAACAATTTTACTGTTATCTCACCTAATGGGCTTGTTCTTTTTTAATCACGGGCCTCTAATTTTTAAATGAACAATACAAATAACAAAATAAGTGAAAGAACATGAGGCAACCGAGTTAGCCATGGGCCTCTTAAGATTTAATAATGTGTTTGTTTCAAGGATTAAAATCACAATCTTGGGAATATTATTCTTTGGAAAAGTATTAATAGGAATGGTTATTATCAATATTTTTGGTTAACTTTAATTTCTCGGGAATACATTATTTAATTATTTAATTATTTAAATTGAAAGTAGAAAATAAATGTGTTAAAATGATGTGGGAGTGGGAAGCTATGGTTGGTTATCTTTTATTTTTTATTCCCATGGGAATTTAAGATTCCCACCTTTTGCCATGAAAATGAAAAATGGGAAAAGTATGCGCAAATCATTCCTAGAAATAAACAGTACCTAGGAATAATTTATTAAAACTTGAAACACATTGGAAGTAAAAAAATTCCAAAATCACATTCTTGAGAATATGTTTTCGTAAAAAATAGTATATTCAAAAAGGGAATGTGCATCTGCTCCCACTCACACAGACCTTCTCTGCCAGCACTGCCTCCCGCGGAGGTGTATGATTACAATATTCAATTTCTAAACCTTTCTCCGGTGGCCCATACTAGGTTGCTGAGCTCTTGGTTGTTGAGAGTTTGAGATTTGGTGGAACAATGAGGCTGGGAGCCCTCACTCTTTGTTAGTCTAGTTGCCACAGTTGTGGTGAAATTTGTCTCACGGAGCAAAAGTCTCATGCATGATAACAATATTCAATTTCTAAACCTGTCTCCGGCATCTCATATTAGGTTGCTGAGCTCTTGGTTGTCGAGACTGTCTGATTTGGGGGAACTGTGAGGGTGGGGCCCTCACTCTTTGTTAGTCCGGTTGCCACAGTTTGGTGGTGAAAGTTGTCTCGTGGAGCAAAAGTCTTATATGGTGATGACTTTGCAGTGTTCCATGACGGGTCCGATGAAGATACAGTTTATGAGGGTTGCTGACCAAATTCGCCGCGATTGGTGTAGCTGTGCATGTGTTGTCCCTAAGGGTAGATGTGACGAGTACAGTGTTGATGGTGGGTGGCCCGCTGTTTGAAGGAATGGAGGCTGGAGGCTGAGATGTTCATGGTGGTGAAGGGATGAAGAATGTTGGTAAAGATTAAAGTTCTGTTTTCTCCTTTTTTTAAACGTTTATGGAGAGTTGGGACTTAAAGGCCATGGGAAAATTCCTAGTTTTGGTTTGATGGTAATGACGCAGGTTCTGTTACCCTGACTGGATACAAATTTTCACTGTTTGTCTCTGTTTTAATACCTATTGCAGCATGAAAAATTGAATAGCCACCTCAGACAATTTAGCAGATATTTTAACAGTGTTAGTATGCAAGAATCTAATCTAATTACAAAAATTTTAATCTTAAAGGTAAAAGTGTGAGCAAGATAAACTGATTGTTTTATTAAAAGGCTTTAATCTCAGATGAAACATTTTCATGAAGTTGGTCTTTGTGATGTAAATAATTTGAACTATCTATATACTATGAGGGTAGTGTTGTATCATTTTTAAGGTAGCTCATTTAATAATTATGACTTTACAAGCAGTTATGAGAAGCAATATATGGAAGCGCTGAGAGAAGCAGCAAAGCGGAGTGAAGATCCTAAGGTAGAGCAAACTGATGTTGGTGAAGGAAGTGGAAAGGCCGAAGTAACAGGGAAGCTTCTAAAGAGTAAATCTTCTAATGCATCCTCTATTGAGCAAGACTTGGATACATTTCTTCTTGGAGATCTTGAAGACAGTGATGGAGCTCCAGGTATTTTATTCAAAAGTTTGTTAAGATATATATTTGCAGTTTAACATACACATAATGTAGGGATTTGTATGTGCACAAGCGTGAATGCTTACCATCCTTAAGATTTCAGAGAATTAACTTGATTTTGAAATCTTTGAGCAGACATTGCTTTTGATGGTTATAACTAAGATTTGTCTGTCATGCCATGATCTTCAAACACCATGATCTTGCATTGTTATTCTATTTTTAATGATTATCTTTCAGATGATGGTGAGGGCAGCTTTGATGACGATTTTGACAAGATTGGCAATTCTGTAAGTGCTTTTTAATTGTTAGAGAGCTACTTTAGTTGTCTTAATATTGTTAGAGAGCAGGCAAATAGGATGTTTCCTATGAAAACTGATTTTGTTATTAGTAAATAGAATCGTAGTTGGTCTTTAGATTTGGGTCTAACTCAGCACAACCGAATCAGCTTATAAGGCAAGGTTGCCTAAGCTTTTATAATTGCGGTATATCCTGTAGTGGCTGAAGCTTTTGGACTTGGTGTTTGGATACTATGGATGAATACTAAACCTACTATAGATAGATGCTAGTACTATCTAAAGATCTTGGATCATAAATCAACCTGACAAAATCGGTTTGTAAGATGATGATGGTTTAAGTTTATTAGATCTATACGCTATATGTCTTACTAATGGGAGAATTGATTTTTTCTCAATAATTGAGATGACATAATATGAAGAGGGAATAAAAAGAGACAACTAGGGAGTAAGTCTATTAACCAGATGAGAGGCAGAAAATTTAACAGGATTATCAAGACAGCGTGTAATGTTAGTCTTTTTTTTTGGGTAAGATAATTTGTATTTATCATGTTACGGGAACTTTCAGGATGTTGAAGATGAGAAGCATGAAAGAAGAACATCTGCAGCAACAGTTTAGGATGCAGAATTACTCTGCATTAGACACAAGTGAAAATGAAGTTTGCTGCTTGCAACTAGCCGAGATATCTGTCAGAGACGAATGGTTGTGTAGTAGTCTCGAGTTTTAAATCGGTGGCTGTGGCACTCTTGTAGGTTTGGTGAACTGGTGTGGAGAATGCTTTTGTGATTCATTGTTTGTGGACAATAGTACCCTTATACAGTTAGGTAAGAAGTTATTGATTGACCCAAGCACTTTCCTTGTACAGTTGACATATTTGATGTTATTAAATTCTTATATGATGTTTTATTCATAACACCAGTATAATATGATTCGTGAGCTTGTTACGTGGTTGCTTGGTTAAACTTTAAAGTTAACAAATAACAAACTTTTTAGCAGCCGTTAGTATGCATTCTTGCATTTTTTTCCCCAACTTTTCATCTATACATTTTAAAGAAAACACGTGGTTTGATTATCATTGGTCTTATATGGTTTATAAATCTATGTTAGTTTCTTCTTGTTATGCACTTTCTTTCTTAATAAATTACTCAACCAATTTCTCTTTTTCTCCTACTTTTCTAACGCTCATAAACGGAAAATTATTTACAAAATATTAGATCAACAACGCTCTTCTACCTATAAAATATTATGGAAAATTAAAATGCTGTCTAGTACGTGAAACTGCCTAAGCTGACGATTTTCTTGGTTTTACCCGTTTTTGATTGGTTTTTTGGTTTTGTTTTTCGGTTTTGAGATAAGGCGGTTATCAAGCGTAATACGGTGAGAGAATTGTTTTTTTTAAATTTTATTTTATTCAAATGTGCGGATAGCAAGAGTCGTCATCGATTTTTTTATCCAATATTTAAGAAAGGTGAAAAGAACAGAAAACACCTTTGATAGATTTTGAGTTCGGGGTAAGGTGTAAGGTATGAAAAGGGAATGTGTTAACACCTTTTTCATCTGTAGTTATCTACGAGCTCTTAATTGCTTAGTTCACTTTAAAAACTTGCTTTGTGTGTGATTTATTTTGAAATATTTTGAAAAACTAACGTAAGACTAACTTTATAATAATTCTTGTATCAGTCCTCAAGAATATATACAAAGTATTTTTGAAAATATTTGTTTTGAAAGTGTAGTGAAAATATATTGTTTGTGATAAGAGTTGTGAGCAAGCAATTGGGAGTTCTTACCCACTAACGATGGTCTTTCTTATTCTTTTCCTTCTCCTTTACAGGCAGTACTATCCATACCATTAGTTGGTAGGTAGCCCCATCTATTGGATGTGAAGGAATAGGCGTAAGGTCATCGTATGGTTATCAAAGGCAACATGTAATGATACTTTAACAATTGTATCAAAAGGACTATCATCATTTTGCTCGTAGGGACTAGATCATTTTATAGGCAACTCGAAGGGTCATCGAGGGATTATGATCTTTATTCGAAAGGGAGAATGATGATTTGATCGAGGGTCTTTTGCTAAAGTATCCGCACTTTCGAGGGATGTGACCAAGTATTATAAGGCAACAAGAGAGGATATCCTAGAGGTGCAAGTGTGAAGAGTGTATTGATTTCAGTTATTTATCTTGAGAATTAGGGTTTTTTATGTTTGTTTTTAATCTTGTCATACAAATCTTAGTTACTAACAATTAAATATGTATAGAAAAATAAAGTGCAGAATGTAAAGTCTTAAGCTATTACATGACTTTGGGAGAGATACATAAGTACAAAAATTCACGGGAAAGTAAATATACGTTATTACATCCTCGCAGCAGATACATAATAGAAGAAAAAATGCGAGAAAATATAAATCTACGCTATTACATCGGACAATGTGACCTATACACTTTGTCTAATAAAATTAAATAGCAAAGAAAGAAAATAAAAAAAGAATGTTAAAATGAAAAATGTTTTTGTGATTTTTTTTAGAAAATAGTTTAAATGATAATAGTAATTAAAAATTTAATTCTAATTAATTTTAATATTAAGAAGAAAAAGTTTAGTTAATTAATTAATTAGTAAATAAAAAAATAAAAGAAAAATTTAATTACTAATTAAAATCTTAATCCTAATTTGTTAGTATTAAAAAAAAGATTAGATTAGTTAATTATTAATTAAAAAAAATAATTAGTAAAATATGATGAAAAATAGGGTTAGTAAAATAAGGACAAAAAAATTACATGGGGTGGGTGTTGAGCCAATGCCCTTAATTTTACAGATTGTCTTCCAACCACTGCGCTTCCAACAACAAAATTTTTATAAGACGTAGGGATCGAACCCACGCCCCTCACGTTACATGCCTCCGTCTCCAACCAACTGCGTTGCATTTTTGTTATAGAATAGAAACAAATAAATATATAATAAAATCAAGTGAATCAGGGAAGCGCCGGAGCCCTAGCTCCAATCGTCTTCTCTGGTGAGAAGATTTTACAACCTGCAACAATAGCAAGGTTTAGATCATAAAAGGGATCCTATCCCTCTAATTTGACCCTTGCGAATCCAATGGAGGTGTTAGTTTGGCCTAAAAACGGTTGTAATATGAGATATGAAGAAAAAGTTCCAAGCTTCCCTAACAATGGCATCTCACGATCCCTGCGTCAAAGCTTGCAAATAATGGATCAAAATAGTCCTAAACATGATCACGAACATGTATACATGCATTAAATTAATTAAATATGCATAGATTAAAAGTTCGAGATTCACGAAAACTACCTAACCGGTGATGTTGAGATGTGATGATCTAGCACGCTTCAGGCTTCAAGGATGGATGATATGAACTCCCAAGAACTTTAGGAACACGATGGAATGCTTGGAATGGATTGAAAGTGGTTGCACACAAGGTTTTTAGTTTGCCCTAGTTTTGACAATTTTGAGATTTTTTAGGACTTGTTCTTGAGGCCAATTTTCGTGTGCTTGATGGTCTGAACATGCTTATAGGAGAGTAATTAGGTCAACAATATTGAATCAAATCTTTTGTATTTTATGACCAAATATTTGTTGGCTCCTAAATTCGACACCCTTGTTTCATTAATTTCAGCCATTAAAGCTGAAAGATGTTTTCGACTAGTTAGGTCCGTCGAAATGCCCATCGAAAGATGGCAAAGTACTTAGAAGATTTCTTCCAAGGGAGAAGTTGGTTGCCTTCGACGTCGAAGGTGTTTCTCGTCGAAGATGCTTCTCGACGAAGGTGTTCGATGGTTCAGAGTGGAACAGTTTGAAATTCAAGTGTTTGGAGGGAAAACGGTTTCCAGCGGTTGCCAAGTGCAAACGTGCAAAGATCTGGAGCGTCGAACGTTGAGAACATGCCAAGTGGAATCATCTCGAAGCAGTGTAACTGCCCGACGGTTACTTGGGATGTTTTAGTATAAATAATAGTAGTCGTGTAGTTTCTCGCGTGTGTTCACAATTCTATACAAAGTCACTCATATAGATTCGAGTACCCAGCGTGTGAGAAAGAATTGTTGAGAAATGTATGTGTGAAACACCAACTTTATTAATCAAAGTCATTTACTTTTCCAGAAATTTACTTGCTTTCTTCTTTACTTTCCTGTCGAAGCCCTTTCATTTAAAGCCTCATTTATTTTACCAAGTCCTTTCTTCATGCAATTTACTTAAAGCCTCTTTATTTTATTGCCATTTAACCAATATCCAATTTAATCAAAACTTCAAAATCAACCTATGTCCTAGGATCAATCTGATCGATCCTGCGAGTAACCAAATAAGTAACCATTTGGAGGATCAGCGGTTGTTTACCAATAACCAAGGTAAACAAATTGGCACACCTGGTGGGACTGTGTGTTGTTGTTGAAAATAATCTCATCTTTTCGAGGAGCGTTGTATGTTATTGAGAAGTGGTAGAATATACACTAACGATAACAATACTGCCAGAAGAAGGGAAGAGATGGCGAATCCGCCAAACAATAACGAAATCCCACAAACGAATGTGGGAGCAACGGTTACCTCGACCGTAAGTGAAGCGACAACTGTTGGTTCGACACCAGCAGTAACGGTCACAGCAACGGGGCCACTACCTCCGTTCACAGGCCCCAGAGCGCCTTTGGGAACTCCCCCACCAAGGGGAAATTTAGGCACAAGGCCTTTTGTTCCCCCAGGATTTATGCCACTCTATGGCATGCCAACTTCTGACTTGGCTAGCCTAACGAATGCTGCGTCCACTTTTTCAGACCCTTTAGTGAGTGCCTCTTCGCCACTCCAAGGCTCTGGAGTAGGTATGGCGAATAGAAATAGGACCCAACTCTTAGGAGGAACGTCCCAAGTAGCCCATGGCCTTACAAATGCCTCGACAGCAGTCTTGAGGCAACAAATGGACGAAAGCAACCATGACATGGTGCAAATGTTGGCACAAACTTTGAGTACAATGATGAACCCTCTAATACAAAACACTACTCAATCGAATCAGCAAATGACAGCGCAAATGACGCGTTTGGCTGATTTCTTTGGAGTACCCCAACCTATTCGACATCCCCAAAGGGCTCAAATAAGGGGAAACCAGGGGATATTCTTAGAGGAAGAAACCACCATCAACCAGGTTCAACAGCCTGTCGAAGAAAACCTTAGGGCACGGTTGGAGCAACCTGTCGAGGAACCTAGGGTAATAACTCCAGAGGTAAGGTTAGTTAACAGAAACCAAAATGCTGACGAAGTAGTTCAGCATATCCAGTATCAAAACACGGGCTTGGAAAACAATCTGGCAACCATGATCGAAAGGATCATGACTCAAAATGGGATGAACATGGGCTTTCGAAGGCCCAACTTTACATCCCCATTATCAGAATACGTGTTACAAACAGACTTACCTCCTAGATGCAAAGTCCCCAAATTTACTAAGTTCTCTGGGGACACGACAGAATCTACTGTCGAGCATGTGGCGAGATACTTGATCGAAGCAGGTGACATTTCGAATAACGAAAACCTGAGGATCAAGTACTTCCCAAGTTCTTTAACAAAGAACGCTTTTACTTGGTTCACAACTCTCCCCCCCAATTCGATCCATCATTGGACCCAGTTGGAAAGATTGTTCCATGAACAATTCTACATGGGGCAAACCAAGATAAGCCTGAAAGAATTGGCCAGTGTAAAGAGACGTTTCACTGAACCTATAGACGAATATCTAAATAGGTTTAGGTTGCTCAAGGCGAGATGTTTTACACAAGTGCCAGAACATGAGTTGGTCGAAATAGCCGCAGGCGGTTTAGATTATTCCATTAGGAAGAAGCTAGACACCCAATACCTGAGAGACATGGCCCAACTGGCCGATAGAGTTCGACAGGTAGAACGCCTCAAAGCTGAAAAAGCAAAGGCAATGAAAACTCACAAGAGAGAGAGGATAGCGTATGTTGATATGGACGACGAAGATCCAGAATCCTTCGACGATACTGTAACTGTCGAAGAAGGAGAAGTCGATTTAGCGGAACTGAAACAAGGGCCACCATACTCTTGTAAACTGTTAGTCCCCTCAAGTGGGAAAAATCCCATTGGTCCAGAAAGGACCAACGATAGATTCCCCAAGAAGACTTATAGTTTTGACATCACAAAATGTGATGAAATATTTGACTTGCTTGTTAAAGATGGCCAAATGATAGTATCCCCAGGGGTAAAAGTGCCTCCTCTTGATCAAAGAAAGAAGAGAGGTTTTTGCAAATATCATAATTTTTTGGGCCATAAAACTTCTCAATGTTTTCTTTTCAGGAATCTTGTGCAAGACGCTATCGAAGAAGGAAGGTTGAAGTTTGCTGACAAGACCCCCATGGCTGTCGACTCAAATCCATTACAGGCTGAAGCCCACTATGCTGAGCCTTCTGAGGTGAACGTGATAGAGGCAACCAGGAGCCAGTCGAAGAGGCCAGGAATCACAATGGTCGAAGTTTCAAAGGACCATATCAACATGCCAATCTTTGGCAGTTTTTCTGGAAATTTATCCAGAAGGACAATTGAAGCAGTTCAGAAAGCGGTCGAAAGCCCAAAATTGGAGACCGCTGAAGCACAGAAGACTGGACCAAAACCCAGTTCTCACTTGGCCACAGTTCAAGGCCAGACGGAGAATCTGGAGATACAAATGAAGCAGTTAACTCTTGCCAACAAAGATACAATGAATATCAACATGGTCGAACTCTCTGACCCAAAAGCATCAGAAGAAGCCATGAGGCAAGAACAAGCTAATAAGACTGCTTTCCCTCGGGAAAATGAAAATTTGGCAGATTTTCTACAAAGATGCCAGAGAAAGAAATCAGAGGTGATGCTGTGTCCAAGATGCAGTTCGATCTTTGACAAAAAAGCTGCTGAGCACATTCAAGGCGTAAGAGCAGCGAATAAGAGAAGGGAAAATGTTGATCTTCGACATGATCCCAGAAGAGCCTCCCAAAGAGGTTCAAACCAAGAAAAGAGGCCATTGACTTTTAGGCCTCCAACAAATGTGCCAGTAGATACCTGGTACAAAACCTCTGGTCGAAAAAGGCCAAGTGAGGAAAAATGGCACTCTTTCGACGTGCCAAGGGGTTCATCTTTAACTCAAAAGAAAGAGCCTCAAGTTGCTGCACCTAAAGTTGCACAAGTGTCAAGCAACTACAAAGGTAAAAATCCCATGTCTCGATCTCAATGGAGGAGATACCAAAGGAGACGAAAAGCGGAGAGGGAGGCTGCCAACGAACCAAAGGCAGAAACCAGTTCGAATGTTCCTCAAAGGAAGCAAAGGAAACCTCTAGAAAGAGAGCCAGTAACCAACAGGCTAGTTTGGCCTAACCAAGGTGAAGTCGAGGACGAAGACGATTCTGAGTCTGATGATACTTTGGACATAATGGTGAATATAGTCTCAGTGCTGCCCAGAGAATTCAACCGACAAGTGGAGGTCGAAGCAAGTGACTGGGAAGTGGAGCAAGAAATGGTCAAACACAGGCCAGTGTGCTATTTCGTCATGGACAATGGCACTACTGAGGAACAAAATGGATTCTTCGAACCACCCACAGAGGCGATGAAAAATCACCTTAAGCCTTTATTCATAAGGGCTAAACTCGAAGAAACTACTGTGAATAAAATATTGGTGGATTGTGGGGCAACCATCAACATTATTCCTCACTCGATGCTAAGGAAAATTGGCAAAAGGGATGAGGACATTAAGCCCCACAACATGGTCCTGTCGAACTATGAGGGCGGCATAGGGACCACTATGGGAGTGATCCAGCTAGATATCAAAGTAGGGTCTATCCTTCGACCAACAATGTTTATGGTCATATCGGCCAAACCTAACTACAATCTTTTGTTGGGCCGTGAATGGATTCATGGTGTTGGAGCTGTGCCATCATCAATGCACCAGAGGCTGCTGCTATGGCGTCCAGATGGGATGGTCGAAAACATAGAGGCAGATCAAAGCTATTACCTGGGTGAAGTGAATCACTTGGGGCTGGCAGATTTCGACAAGAACTTGGCCCACATAGGGCCATGTCCAACACCTGACTTCGACATGGCGCCAGCGCCAAACACATTTTGTTCCCTATACCTGCATCCAGAGCATGGTTTCCAGTGGGACAGAGAAGACTTGTCCCACATAGACTTCAGTGGGTTAACTGATATCCAACCAACTGGTTGGGGAAGTGAATTCAGTGATAATGACTGAGTCACAATCTTTGAAGCGAATTTCGGCTTATGTAGCCGAAACTAAGATGATAACGGCTCTCGAAGCCGAAGTGAAGTACATGGCCACACAGGCCAATGATCAACAGTTATCTGCTGCAGTTCCAGGAAAGGATTTCGATCCAGAACCCCCTGATATCATGCAAGAAGAAATGCAGGAACAGAGGCTCGACGCCATCTATGACGATGAGCCTTTGGGCTTCGAAAAGGACCCCTTGGCGAACAACATTAAAATGTTGGCGCATGATCCTTTAGAAGAAATCAACTTAGGCGAAGGGTCAGAGAAAAGGCCAACTTACATCAGCGCCAAAATTGACCCAGAACTAAGGTTGGAAGTAATCCAATTGCTGAAAGAGTTCAAGGACTGTTTTGCATGGGATTACGACGAAATGCCTGGTCTCGACAGAGGATTGGTAGAACTTCAGTTGCCAATCAAACCTGGGAAGAAGCCAATCAAACAAAATCCAAGACGCTTCGCTCCAGAAATACTGTCGAAGATCAAAACGGAAGTCGAAAGGCTTCTGAAATGCAAATTCATACGCGTTACAAGGTATGTCGAATGGATTGCAAACATTGTGCCAGTAATTAAGAAAAATGGTACATTAAGGGTGTGCATAGATTTCAGAGATTTGAATGCTGCTACACCCAAAGACGAATATCCTATGCCTGTGGCGGAAATGCTAGTCGATTCTGCCGCTGGCTATGAATACCTGAGTATGCTCGATGGTTATTCAGGATATAATCAAATATTCATTGCTGAAGAGGATGTGTCGAAAACAGCTTTTCGATGCCCTGGGGCCCTAGGCACTTACTAATGGGTAGTGATGCCTTTTGGCCTAAAGAACGCTGGGGCAACGTACCAGCGAGCAATGAATACTATCTTCCATGATTTTATTAACACTTTTATGCAAGTATATATTGATGACATTGTTATAAAATCTGTTTTCAGGAAGAATCATATTGACCACCTTCGACAGTCATTCGAAAGAATGAGAGAACATGGTCTGAAGATGAACCCTTTGAAGTGTGCGTTCTGTGTGAAAGCTGGAGATTTCTTGGGCTTCGTTGTCCACAAGAAAGGAATCGAAATCAACCAGAACAAGACGAAGGCAATTTTGGAAGCGAAAGCGCCATCGAATAAGAAGGAACTGCAATCTCTGTTAGGCAAGATAAATTTCTTGAGGAGATTTATATCTAACCTAAGTGGGAAAGCTCAGGCCTTTTCACCCTTACTTCGACTGAATAAAGAGGGGTTCGAATGGGGGCAAGAGCAACAAGAAGCCTTCGACAAAATCAAAGGGTACCTCACTAAGCCACCTATTTTGGTGCCTCCTTGTAGCAATAGGAGTATGAGATTGTACATAGCTGCATCCGACAAAACTTTGGGAAGCATGTTAGCCCAAGAAGATGAGAATGGAGTCGAAAGACCCATTTACTATCTTAGTAGAGTTTTGAACGATGCAGAAACTAGATATAGTGAAGTTGAAAAATTGTGTCCATGTCTGTATTTCTCTTGTACAAAACTCAAGCAATATATAAAACCAGTTGATGTGTATGTTTCGTCTCATTTTGATGTTTTCAAGTATATATTGTCGAAACCTATCTTGCATAGTCGAATTGGCAAGTGGGCATTAGCATTAACTGAATACTCCTTGACCTTTATGCCTCTTAAGGCAGTAAAAGGACAAGTGGTTGCAGACTTTATAATCGACCACTCAATTCAAGTTGAGGATATTAATTATGTGGAGATAGAACCTTGGAAATTCTACTTCGATGGTTCCAGCCATAAAGATGGAACAGGAGTAGGAGTTTTGATCATTTCTCCTGAAAAAATTCCAACAACATTCAAGTACAAGATATCAGGTTCTTGTTCGAACAATGAGGCTGAGTATGAAGCTCTAATTACTGGCCTTGAAATATTGTTGGAATTGGGGGCAACTCGAGTCGAAATAATGGGAGACTCAGAGTTAGTCATTAAGCAAGTCACAAAGGAATATAAATGCATAAGAGAGAATCTCATTATGTACTTTGTGATAGCAAATCGTTTATTGAAAAAGTTTGAAACGGTCAATATTCGACACATACCCAGAGTCGAAAATCAAATAGCCAACGACTTGGCACAGATTGCATCTGGGTATAAGATTTCAAAAACGAGATTACAAAGAGCAATCGAAGTTCGAGAAAAGATAAAAGCAACTTGTCTATCACCAACAGACTTGGAATCGACAAGGCTAGGATATGCTGATCAAAGTAACTTCGAAATTTCGTTCATAGATAATTTGTTAGAGCAAGATTGGAGGAAACCCATTGTGGATTATCTTCAAAATCCAGGAGCTTCGACAGAACGAAAAACAAAGTACAGGGTGTTGAGTTATGTACTCATGGGTAATGAGTTATTCAAGAAGACGCCTGAAGGGGTATTGCTAAAATGTTTAAGTGAAACTGAGGCATACATAGCCCTTTCGACTACGCACGCTGGGGCATGTGGGGCTCATCAAGCAGGCCATAAGATGAAATGGTTGTTGTTTCGACAAGGACTATACTGGCCCACTATGCTGAAAGATTGTGTTGAGTTCGCCAAAGGTTGCCAAGAATGTCAAGTCCATACAGGCATCCAGCATGTACCAGCAAGCAAACTTCACTCGATAGTGAAACCTTGGCCCTTTAGAGGATGGGCGTTGGACCTCATTGGAGAGATTCGACCAGCATCATCAAAGAGTCAAAAGTATATACTGGTAGGCATTGATTATTTTACTAAGTGGATCGAAGCTATCCCTTTAGTCAATGTAGACCAAGAAAATGTCATTGAATTTATTCAAAAGAACATTATCTTTAGGTATGGAATCCCTGAGACTATAACAACTGATCAAGGATCAGTTTTCACTGGTCGAAAGATGCAGGAATTCGCTCAGGAAACAGGTTTCAAACTCCTAACATCAACGCCTTATTATGCACAGGCAAATGGTCAAGTCGAAGCAGCAAACAAAGTAGTGATTGGCTTGATAAAAAAGCATGTTGGGAGGAAACCAAAGAATTGGCATAAGACGTTAGACCAGATTTTGTGGGCTTGTCGAACGTCCCCAAAAGAAGCCACAGGTACAACACCATATAGGCTAACTTTTGGCCATGATGCAGTGTTGCCAGCAGAAATTTGTCTTCAATCTGCAAGGGTTCAGAGACATTATGATATTCCCTCTGAAGTTTATTGGAATATGATGTTAGACGAACTAGTGGATTTAGACGAAGAAAGATTGCGCGCTCTTGACCTACTCAGGCTTCAGAAGAAAAGAGTAGAAGACTCTTATAATAAAAAGGTGAAACCTAAGGTATTTTCACCTGAAGAGTTAGTTTGGAAGGTGATTCTTCCCATGGATCGAAGGGATCGAAGCATGGGAAAATGGTCACCCAAATGGGAAGGACCATTCAGAGTTATCCAGACTTTTTCTGGTGGAGCCTATGAAGTCGAAGAGTTAGGTGAAGATAAAAGGCTCTTGAGAGTAAATGGTAAATATTTGAAAAAATACAAACCTACACTCCAAGAGGTAAAAATAAAATAACAAGACTAAATTAACCATAAATAAGCCAAAATGGAAATTTTTTATAATTTTAGCCAAGATGGCAATGTTGTCGAATACAGATTACAAAATATGGTTAAGAAGCAGAATCAATCAAAAGGGAATGGAGTCCTTGAGTCAAAGGTATTTGATTTGCTGCAGCTCCAATCTTTTCTTGCACCAGGCATTCGCCTGCACAAGCTTGGCAATCTGATCGTCGAAGCCTTGGGCTTTCTCAGCAAATTCTAGGCCTTGTTTGATTTCAGTTTGACTCTCGGTGTCTGGGACGGTCGAGAGAAGTTCCTCCTTGCGCTTAGTGTTGGCATTTATCTTAGCCTCTATTTCTTCGATTTGTGCCCTGAAGGAAGCATTCTCTCGATCGATGGCATCAACTTCTTCCTGTGTAGATGCTTTTTGCTTCGACAACTCCGCAATTCGAGAAGTTGTCTCCGAAACAGCAGTCCATGCAGAAGAGCTTTTGCCATATAACACCTCAAGCTGACTATTAAAGCCCCTTTGTCGCCTATAATCTGCTGAGACTTGATCAATAATGGAGTGTAACTCCATGATCAAGCCTGAAACTTCTGGAGCTACAGCTAACAAGTCGACAGCATTCAAAACATCCCTCAAGTATGATAGAGCAGTAGGGTCCCCCTCCAAAGCTTTCATCAAGTCCTTCTTGAAAAACTGAGCCTTAACCTTCGCCAAAGCTTCATCGAGAGGAGAAGTTTCAGTGGACTTCCCCGACAGGGTAGGAACCTCCTGACTAGCATCAGACGAACTCTTGCTCTCGATGATGGCGTTGAGATAGCTAACAGGGTCAGTTTGCTTCAAGAGTTCTAGGTCCTCTTTCGACCTGTGCTTTGTTGAGGTAACAGCCCTTGCAACATCATTGTCTTGGGTTTGAGGCTGTGGAGTGACAGTTGCCTCGACTGGATTCCCTTCGACTCGGACTGTGACAGCGCCAGCGTCATCTTGGTGTCTTTCGCCGGCGTCACCTTGGTTCTCTTCGCCAGCGGTACCTTGGTCCTCTTCGCCAGCATTTCCATGGTCCCCTTCGTCACGATTCTCTTCCGACAGATCCACCACCTGAACCTCTTTTGGCTGTTGTTCTTCCGTTTGAGGATCTTCTGCTGGTTTTTCTACCGTCTCAGCGTTGGCCTCATTTATTTCAGTATGGGCTTCGTCATTCTCCAAGCCTTTTTCTTGTGGCCTGCTGAGTTCAGCAGACTCCAGTGTTTCAGAAGTCCTTGGCGGTGAGCTTTCAGTGGTGTCTTGAAAAAGAAGAAGAAGAATCTTCAGAAATCGAGAGAGACATAATCGAACGCAGGTATCTACACCTAAGTTACAAAAAGGTCTAAGAGATTACCTGTAAATTAGCTTCAGCCCCAGGGCTGGAATTGTCGCTTTCGACAGGCTTATTGAGAAGAACGTTTAATTCCTCTTCCGTTGGCTCCTCAATGATCACTGGAGGTGGCCTGGGCTTTCTCCCAGCAACCTTTATTCTAATTGTTCGACCCTCAGGAGCAGGAGCAGGAGCGTCCTTCGTCAGCTTTCGCCTTTTTAGAGGAGCAGGGGGAGAATCATCTTCTTCGTCGCTCCCAGATTCGACCACCAGTGCTGGCCGTTTCTTGGGCGAAGGTGCCTAAAAAACCAATGGGAATTCGATTTAGCAATTGCATCGGAAGTCAAAAAATTGAAATCCAGAAGAAAATAATGAAAGTCTGGTTACCGATACAGAAGGCTTTTTCGAAGGGCCTTCCCCCTGTTGGTTTGTTGTGGTCTTCGCCGGCGCTACAGTCTTCGCCGGTGGTGGAGGTTTTGTTGAGGGGCCTCCTCCCTGTTGGCCTTCTGCAGCCTTCTTGGCTGCAGGCTTTCGAACAACTGAAAGCAGATAAAATAATTAACAGGCTAGCAGTCGAAAGAGAAAGACAAAGTAATTCGAAAGGATGAACTTACATTTCTTTATTTTGTCCAAGACGAGGACAAAAGATTTCTGAAGCTCATCCACGAAGTCCTTCTCGTCGAAAAACTCCTCAGCGTAATAACTTTTCCACCACTCCTCGAAGGATGGTGAGCAAAGAAAGTTGAGCTGGTAGTCAAACAACGAGAGAACTGTTCGACCAGCATATCTTCCGATATGTTTAGTGGCAGCTTCTTCGGTGTAGTCATTGTAGAAGTACAACATAGACTTCTCTCTTGGAAAAATTGGAGAAGGTAGGGTTTGAATAATACCAAACTGGCGAGACACCAGATTTGGTTGATATGCAATCAAACTCAAGTGAGTCTTAGAGCTCCTGAATCGAAGAGGCATGATCCTTGGTGTGAGGAACGCCTCCCACATTGTTGTATGTTCGTCAACTTGAGGACCACTCGACGTCCTAGGATGTGGCCTTGTGAACCACGCTGGGCCTACCTTCCGTCGAGCAAACGGAGCCATAGTCGAAGCAAATTCTTTCCTTCGAGCAAACATCAGAACGAAGTTTGTGAAAGTTTGCTGAAGCTCCAGTCCATCTTCCATCAGAGTCAACAGAGCCAGTCTGGTTCCTTCGACGCGTCTGTTCGCTATCTCTGGAGCCTGCTCATTTATTTGAACCTTCTTAGGCAAGAAAGATTCGAAGGTGGCATTGAGCCACAGTTGGAGCAGCCAAAAAGGTCCAGCAAGCAGCAAGCTGGCCCTGTTCTCGATAATCTTCAGAAGAGTCGCCCCATTACTAATCGAATCATAGAGGCTAGCCAAAATCAATTCTGCCAAACAGATATTTTGGCCATGATGGAGTTGAGTGGCGAGAGTGACCATCTTCTTGGTCACCTGTAAGGACTTCGAGCAAAATACAAAGCGTGTCAGCCATAAGGCTAGAAACGCAATGTGTTCGACATCCGACACAGTATCTGTCGACCTGTCGTGATAGTGATTGATGAAGGTGGTGTAGGTTGGCTTTGTGGCAGAGAACCCAATTTGATCCTCCGACATCTCCTCCGGGTCGAAGTAGTCCCCGGTGGGTCGAAGGCCAGTGATAGCGGCCACATCGAAGAGTGTAGGAGTCAGCATCCCACAGGGAAGATGGAAAGTGAAGTGGGAGTAGTCCCAGAAGAGTAGAGAAGCTATCAACATCTCTGGAGAATAGTTCAGACCTGTCTTCGACAGCATAACAAGGTCGAAAATCCCCATATCTTTCCAGGTCGAAGCTTGACGTTTCTCCATCTTCTCCAACCAAGCAACGTAATCAGGAGTGAGGCTAGGGCCAGACCTGAAAGCCCTAACACCTTTGTTGAAGAAACGAAGGTCGATTTTCTCTTTAGCAGGGTCTTCATTATCCTCTGCATCTTTCTTGGCGCATGCAACCGGTTTGAGTCTCTCAACTACCGGAAAATAACTCTTGATCTTCATGGCCTCAGTAATACTTGGATACAAGGGGCCAAACATAGCAAAGATCTGGTTGGAATATCCAACCGGGATCATAAGGTGGTGTGAGTAAGCATCGCGTACAGCGATGTCCAAGGGTTCAGGGACCCTTCGTTGGCCCGTGGAAGTTACTACTGGAGCGGTGACGAAAACCTTAGGTTTGACGTTTCCAGATGGTACGGTGGCGCTAGGAGCATTGGAGGGACCAAATGCCATTGTTAATGGTGTGGATGAAGACGAAGTGAAGAAAAAAGGGTTTGCAGAGTTGACAAGTTTGTATGAAAATGGAGAAGTCTGAAAGCTAGATAGCGTAAAAAGTCCCACAGTGGGTACTTACTGCTATTTATAGTAGTGGGGGAAAATCCCCAAAACCGAGGACATTAAATGCCATTTAATGTTGCAGGAGATAGTGGGACACGTGGCATCCCCCTGTTGTTTTAGCCGTTCTGCAGAAATGGAGGGGCGCATCGTGCGTCCTCGTTTTTGAGAATTGTCATAATAACAAATTCTGAAGTGACGTCTGGCACAATGCACGCCGTACTGAGGTGACGTCTTAGGTACGGATAAATGATGGTTTTCTTGGGATTGCCAGTGGTTGGTAGAAGACAACAAAAAGTGCACAATTTAATTTGTGACTAAGCGTGGAAAGACAGGTGTCGAATGGCGTTTCAAAGAATGCCTTTTTCTTTCAGAGTCGAAATAAAGCATTCTTGGGGGGCAATTTGTTGGCTCCTAAATTCGACACCCTTGTTTCATTAATTTCAGCCATTAAAGCTGAAAGATGTTTTCGACTAGTTAGGTCCGTTGAAATGCCCATCGAAAGATGGCAAAGTACTTAGAATATTTCTTCCAAGGGAGAAGTTGGTTGCCTTCGACGTCGAAGGTGTTTCTCGTCGAAGATGCTTCTCGACGAAGGTGTTCGATGGTTCAGAGTGGAACAGTTTGAAATTCAAGTGTTTGGAGGGAAAACGGTTTCCAGCGGTTGCCAAGTGCAAACGTGCAAAGATCTGGAGCGTCGAACGTTGAGAACGTGCCAAGTGGAATCATCTCGAAGCAGTGTAACTGCCCGACGGTTACTTGGGATGTTTTAGTATAAATAATAGTAGTCGTGTAGTTTCTCGCGTGTGTTCACAATTCTATACAAAGTCACTCATATAGATTCGAGTACCCAGCGTGTGAGAAAGAATTGTTGAGAAATGTATGTGTGAAACACCAACTTTATTAATCAAAGTCATTTACTTTTCCAGAAATTTACTTGCTTTCTTCTTTACTTTCCTGTCGAAGCCCTTTCATTTAAAGCCTCATTTATTTTACCAAGTCCTTTCTTCATGCAATTTACTTAAAGCCTCTTTATTTTATTGTCATTTAACCAATATCCAATTTAATCAAAACTTCAAAATCAACCTATGTCCTAGGATCAATCTGATCGATCCTGCGAGTAACCAAATAAGTAACCATTTGGAGGATCAGCGGTTGTTTACCAATAACCAAGGTAAACAATATTTGATTGGGATTTTTGTATTTTATGACCAAATATTTGATTGGAATTTTTGCATGAAATCTTTCTTTTTTAGGTCAATCATGTACCAATCATCTTTTCACGTTTTTGCTAGGTTGTCACCAGCTTTTTAGACTTATGATTTGATTCAAAAATAGATTCTCATGCCTTATATCATTTATTTGGTATTTTATTTGATTTATTTTGCTTTTAATTGAACAAAATCAAAATAAAAAGAAATAAAAAAACCACAAAAAAAATGAATGGATTAAGATGTCTATTATGAGGTCAGACACACATTTGGACTTTAAAAGATATGCCCTTTAGCCCAAAAATTCAAATTTGCTCAATTTGAACTTCATGCATTTTCTCAAAATTTCCTAACTTGCACCAATCATAATTAACTTAATTTTTATCATATGAATGTAATCTTGGACTTTTTGGAAAGCTCAAGATGTCCCATACAACTTTCATGTTGGTTATTTTTTCATTTGAAGTTTTTAACCTGATGTAAATTGCTTTGACAAAAAGTGTCTTTTTGTTGACTTTTAAAATGACCTGTAATATTTTGGCCCATATCTCTCAAATGAAGCATTTTAGGCCTTGATCTTAGAGAGTCAAAGTTGTAAAGAATTAAATTTCCTTCAAAATAGGCTTTGTTTAAGGAATTTCTGATGAAGTATGTGAAAGTTATGCTTGGTCAAAGTTTATTTGACTTCTTCTTAAGAAAACCCTAATTTAGTAACTTTTGACTTTTGATAAATCTTGAGTTTTCTTGATGAATCATGATCAAACCTTAATAAAATGATGAATGTGATTTCAAAATATTGATGTTGACCAAAAATCTTGAAGTTTGACTGTAAATTAGTCAAAGTTGACTTTTTGTCCAATATAGTTGATTTTTAATCATCTCACTAATTGACTGAGCAAACTTGTGCTGCAATGCTTGAAATTTGGCATGAGGACTCTGTGAAGCATATGGGAAACCATGAAATTCACTTGAGGCATTAGAAGTCCAATTTTCTTTGAGAAAAGCAAAACCCCAGTTGTAGGTCAATACTTAGAAGGAGGGTTTGTCTGGTCAACTCTTGAGTAGTCTTGAGCAATTGAGAACTCTAGGAGCATGAGGAGGTATCTTGAATTAATTTGTCTTAAAAAATGGGAGGGCAAATTTTGGGGTATAACATCTGCCCCTGTTCAATCTTCTTAAACCTGAAGAGTTAGATTGACATATCCGCCATTCGTGATCTGAAGGTGGAAGAGGATTGAACACTTAAGTGCCCAAAAATTTGCACTCACATGTGCCCGAAGTAACACTCTTTGTTGAATATATTGTTTGAATGGGCTTAAATATGCCATTCGGAGAGACGATAGAGTGTCGTCGGAGATGGGCTTATAGATGCCATTCAAAGTAACTGTTGATAAGAGTATCAAAATGAGTCTACGCTTGAATTTATCTGAAGAATGTTTTTCAGAATGAATCTATCCGATCTTATCTGAGGGAAATTATTTTTAGAATGAATCTCTTAAGGAGATACTCTTCAGAATTGGTCTCTGAGGAAATGCTCGTCAGAATAAGTCTCTAAGGGAGATGCTTTTCAGAATGAATCTCTGAAGGACAAGCTCGTCAGAATTGGTCTCTGAGGAAATGATCGTCAAAATAAGTCTCTGAGGGAGATGCTTTTCAGAATGAATCTCTGAAGGAAATGATTTTTAGAACAAAGTTCTGAAGGAAATACTCGTCAAATTTCAGTCTCTGAGGGGAGTGCTTTTCAGAATGAATCTCTGGAGTAAATGCTCATCAATTTTTGGTCTCTGAGGGGAATTCTTTTTCAGAATGAATCTCTGAAGGAAATGCTTTTCAGAATGAAGCTCTGAAGGAAATGTTCGTCAAATTTCAGTCTCTGAGGGGAGTGCTTTTCAGAATGAATCTCTGAAGGAAATGCTTTTCAGAATGAATCTCTGAAGGAAATGCTCGTCAGATTTCAGTCTCTGAGGGTGATGCTTTTTAGAATGAATCTCTGAAGAAAATGCTTTTCCATAATGAAGCTCTAAAGGAAATGCTCGTCAGATTTCAGTCTCTGAGGAAAATGCTTTTCAGAATGAATCTCTGAAGGGAGTGCTTTTCAGAATAAATCTCTGAAGGGAGTGCTTTTCAGAACAAATCTATGAAGGGAGTGCTTTTCAGAATAAATCTTTGAAGGGAGTACTTTTCAGAATGAATCTCTGAAGGGAGTCATCTGGCCACGTAGATAGTCACCTCGTCCTATTCCTGGAATTGATCTATAACCTGTCTATAAATTGCTAATAATATTCGTCTGTTTGTGAACTTAACCTGAAAAGACAAAGTTAGTTTTATGCAATTTCATGATGTATGTAATGCATTGTGTAATGATGCTCTCAAAAGTAAATGAGAATAGTATATAGGTTTCGTATGCATATGTTATGATATTTTGTAAATGATGTATGGATGCAATATGTCATTGGAGCGTATCGATAGTGTAGCAATAAAAAAATGTAGCGGGGTAAATCGGAGATCGAGCTATTAATTAACTCGTCTCACAAAAGAAAGAGTCTCCACCGCGCTTTATTATTTCCAAGGGAAAAGAGCGAAATAAAACCCTTAAATATGCAATGTAAAATAGTACTTAAAAGTAATGAAAATACAATGCATTTTTCGAAAGAGATCTAGAGTTCGGGGGTTGGTTATGTAATGGGAAGGTATTAGCATCTAATGCATCTGCGGTACTTCGCAGGAACCTTTTGAAATATCTGTTTTGATTAAAATTGTTTGTTTGATTAAAATGGTTTATTTGGCTAAAAATGGTTTATTTGGACGATATTTTGAAGATACGACGATCTAGCGTCAAAGTTTTGACTTAAAAGGTGTGAGTTTGAAAATTGAGTTTTTTAGGGAAATTAATTTAAATTTAGCAAAAAAAATGAAACAAAAATGAATGAAGGGGTTCGCTTAATCGTATAAGATGTGAAGTCAACAAAATATTTCCCTTGGATTGGAGACAGACAGAAGATAAAGATTAAACGACCGAGAATAAAGTTAAGGACAATTAACTAAATAACGAAAATTAAATTATACTAGCATGCATTTTCGAACAAAAAATTAAATAAAAGATTAGCATGTATTTAAATAATAAAAAATTAAATAAAAGATAAAAATTAAGTGAAAGATTAATTTAATAAAAAACATGTTTTTTGTATTTTATAATGAAAGGAAATAATTATATATAATAAACTAAACTAATATTTATTATCAAATTTTAATAGAATTGAAAGAAAAGAGCAAAAGAACAGAAAAACATCCCAGCAGGGGTTGAACTCGGGTCACCTAAGGTTATAATTGGTATACTTTGCCAATTGTACTAGATTACTTATTCGCTATTATTACGATTTAATTAAGAAAAAAGGGTGAAAGCGGTTGAGGAAGTTGGGCCAACAAGCCCAATGGGCTGACCCGGGTAAAAGAAGGACTAAGAAAGGTTAGTGAAACCCTAAAGTAAAGCAAAGGCACCACACTGCTGATGTATAGCATGGGGAATGAAAAAAACAGAATTAATTAAAAATGTTATCTCTTCTGTATGCTGTACCATGAAATAAAAACGAGACTCTCTCTCCACGGATCACCATCATCTTCCTTCTCATCATCATCATCTCCATCGAAATCATCTTCTTCATAATCATCCTCTAAAGCCTCAGACTCACCAGGACTATCCCTCATTTCATCGAAACCATTCGACCTATTCAAATAAACCATCGTATTCATAAACACATACTCCCTCAAATCAACACCACAAGCAAGTCCATATTCTTGTCTCGCAGACGAAGACATCAACATATCCATCCTCTTGAAAAACGGCCGCTTGCAAGAATTCAAACCCAAACCCATTTCATCCATTCTACTCTTCTCTTTCTTATACCTTTTTTTCACCTTATCCAAAACACTCTTACGCTGTGCAACATCCCTTTCAACTCTTCCAAGACTTTCTCAGAAACCTCAAGCCATTCCTCTGATCTCAAACTATTTCTCCCAATTTGAAGAAACTTTTCTCCCCAAATCTCCAACAACATAAAAGTCGCATGTTTTGTCCATTCCTCAGAACCAGAAGAAGAACCACCACCACCACCATCGCTTCATAATTTTCTCTTCTTCCTAATGAACCCTCCCTTTCCTTCAAGATTACCAACATACCCATTTTCAATTCCGTTTTCACCTATACTGTAATCATCGAATTCTTCGGGTTCTTCGTCTTCGTAAACATCGTCGATGTTGTTAACTTCTGGATCATCATAGCGATGATACTATAGGTTATGAATTGGGTGTTTTTGACGAAGATTAAGGTTTTTGTGTCGCAATGGGTATCCCTTTAATGGGTACCTAGTGTCATCTTCCATGTCGTCTATTCGATGGAGGAAAATTAGTGATTTTTAGGGAGAGATGTTTGTGATTGAAGAAAAATGGGGATTTTGTTTGAATTCTGAATGTGTTTAAGAATTGGTTCTATTCTGTAGTTCTATTTGTAGCCGTTGAATGTAATCGAGTTTTGGTATTTGTAGATACCTTCTTAGAGTTCTGTTGATTCTTGGAATTAGTCGAAGCAATATTGACATTTTCCTCAATGTTGGTTGTTCAGGGTAAGTCTACTGAGAAGATGGGTATGATCCATAAATAGTAGGACCAACTTGAGCATAATTGGCTGCGGCTGGAGCACCTGGCTGGGTATAAGCTTGTCCAGGAACAAATTGAGGGTGACTATAACTATCTACAGCTGGGGCAGACCCATATGTGGATATGTTGCTTGTGATGTTTGGGGAATTTACTGTTTGGTAAGGAGGCAATGTGGTTGAACAAATATAATTCTCTAATTCTGTAATTTTCATTATTCTAATATTTTCAAATCTGTTTTTTTCTCTCTTGTTTATTATTATTATTAACCATGCTTAAAATGTCCACATATTGCAGCAAATAAAAAAAATACAGCAAGGTAATAAGTCAAATGATCATATGGCATAGAAGTGATGCAAAGAAGATTCAAATATGTGAATGAGAAAGTTATGCAGAAATAAATAGGAAGGAAGAAAAATAATACCTACCGGAGCCTCTCCGATGGGGCTTTAAAACAGTAAGTTTTCTCTCCTTGAATTTTGTGTTTTTCTTGTTGAGTTTTGTGTTGTTCCCCTCCCTCTCTTCAATTTTTTTGTTGTCCCATTTTCTGTCCATCAAGGGGGTTTTATAGTGAAGGAGTAAGGCATTTAGGGGAGAAAATAATAGAGTTTTTGAACTGTTTTGACAAACTGCTTTGATGCTTTGTTCATGCAATTTTTAGTTGCCATATTGATGCAAATTCTGAGCTGTTTTGATGCAGGACAGCAAACTGGCTTACAACAGATTTGGCAGCATTTGAGACTACTATATGTTACTATTTTTTGGACTGTTATTGCTACATTTTTGGGACTGTTTTGTTGTATTTTTATAGCAGTTTTGGGACTGTTTTGTAGGTTGTTTTACAACAGTTTTTTGGAGATGTTTTGCTGCATTTTTGGGGCTGTTTTATAGGCTGAAGCAGGGCTGGAAAAATACCATAAAATTGGACTTTTATTGCATTGCAACAGGGCTGGAAAATATGGGCAGCAACATGATATTGGGCTGGAATTTAGGATATTAGAAATACTAGTTTGTACAACTTATAATCCCTGGTAAATTTGTAATGATAAATCCAAATAAATTTGTAACATGGATGAATACTTATTCTTCAATATAATTCTCAATTCTTTTGTAATTGTAAATATTTGGATCTTTACAAACTTTCAATCTTGTATTCATCTTGATGAAATTCAAAATATTCCATTTGAATTGGAAAGGAATGATTGATACTTGAATGAATTGTTGAATGATGAATAAATAATAATGCAAGTCTTGAACTTCACTCTTGCATTTTGTAATAGAGATCCAAATAAATTCCATGAATTGATCTTGTAATAAATAGTAACCATCATGTAATTAATCTTGTGATGAACGATTACTTGAATCAAATTTCCTTTTCCAATATCTTCTTGAATAAATGCCTTATATAAATTCAAATGACCAAGGTGTGAATCCATCAAAATAATCACACAAAAATAATCTTGAATAAATGTTAATGAGATGAACGATTATTCTTGAATGAGCCCTATTGATAACTTCTGTTTAATTAACACTTAAATTCTCATGATGGAAATTCCAAGTATTTCGAATAAATTCTTCCAAAACGATCTTGAATTTAATCATCCCACTCTAACGAAACTCAACCTCGCGTCATGTAAGTATAAGAAATCGAACCATGCTTAAAAGCTTCGAATAATCACTAGAAGAGGGATTTGAGGCGAAACGTTATCGCATTGAGAAATCAGCACAGTGGACTGAACTTAGAGATCCAGAAACTCTTAAATCATGACAGGCGTCCCATAAAGGCTTTTCATGGCTTTCTAAACACAATTGCCTTCAAATCTTCAAAGAAAATTTGCAGATGATTTTTTGTCGAAGCGTTTAGAATTGACTTGCATAGCTTGATCTTTTCTGTATTTCAAGGCAAGACGAAACACACGTAATCCAGTGATCATGGAACCTTGACTGTTTCTTTTTGAATTTTGGAGAAGCTTGAGGCCACTTGTTGAACAGAGCATGGAAATAAACAAACGTCTCTCTTGATGAATCAACCTTTGAGAATCGACGATTAACTGTACTTCTGGCTTGAGAGACTCAAAACCCTAATTGAGGCGTGACGCCTGATGCTTTTGATTTAGACTTGTTTCTGCACATGAAATCAAAGAAACAAAAAACACACACACACACACTTCGTGCTTGATTAGAAGTTAGTCATGCATACGATAAAATGCTCATAACACTCGATAATCTCTGCACAAGCAATGCTCGAAGGTGAAACGTTCGAAACCGACCATATTTCGTGATCTTGATGTATATAACAAAAAATGCAAATGAAGATGAGATCTTAGGTAAAAAATTGGGGTATGACAGCTGCCCCTATTTAAGTTTCTTCTGTCCGGAGATATGAAGATTGAAATCTTCATCTCGACGAGATTGAAGGTACTTAAATATAGAATACACAATTTTTGGCCCTAAGATATCGCCATTGTGTTTATGATATGAATGTAATATTTGAATTTTGTGGAGAATGATGCAGCATGAGACAAACTAATGCTGGAGAAACCAAGCATATGATAAAATAATCCACAGGGGAAAACATTATACTCTCTACTGGAGAAACAGAGCCACAAAATTCAAATGATAGACTCTTATCGGGGAATATCTTCGAGAGAAAACAATTTTCTGACTCTAACAAAGAAAACGCCTTGTGTAGGCTACAAAAAGATAGATGGATACTGACCCAAGATGATGATGAATTTATAACTTAGGGTCAAGGGTGGACAAAAAATATACCAATTTTATTATAGTGAACTACCGATTTTTTGCTGAAGGTAGAGATTTCATAACAAACTTCTCTGTGTGACTTTTCTGGAGAGATACCATTTGCTGCTGAAATAACATATGGTTGTGGATACACAAGCTTCTCAATAAAGAGGCCGCCACTTGCTGTCTTCAAAGGATGATAGTAAACACACAAGCTGCTCAAATAAAGAGGACGTTGCTTACTGTCTTCAAAGGATATTAATAGCATGCAAGCTGCTCGTGAAGAGACCACCACTTGCTACTTAAAAGGATATCAATAACACGCAAGCTGCTCATGAAGAGACTGTTAGAACAAAGTTTGAATCTACTACCCTAAGTTTAAGTTTTGATGATAACAAAATGCAAAGATATATTAATTGTATGATTCATGTAAGACATATATGCTGCCTAAAAAATTACATTCTGTCTTACAGAAACTCTGATGGGTATCAGCAAGAGAACATCATCATCAACATAAGAAGATGAGATATCAACATCAGCATCAGAAGATGTTATATCAGATGCCAGAATCAGAAGATCAACTTGTGCTTACGCTGAAGCGTGATGAACATATCTGCGCGTAACAATCTGAACTCTGATCAAGACAACAACACTCATCAGCACCTAAGCAGCGTCAGAATGAGCCAAAGCCAGAACACGCTTAAGTAGAAACGGTACTGTGCATTCAAGACTATTTATTATCAACGACATTATTCCAGACAAAGATCTGCTTAATATGGAAAGAATGTTATTGGCATTGAAACAGAATTACTACTCCAACGTACCATTTTCCAATGCTATATAAACAAGTCAGTGAAGATTGAATTGGCTAATGCTCTACAACACTATACACGCCTAAAGCTATTCATCATCTTCCTCACTCTCAGTTTGCTAAAGCTCTCAAATTCTTTACTCAATTAATTTAGCAATCTAGTTCTCATAAGCTTAACGTGTGTAGTATCACAGTTGTGATAAACAGTTTTTATAGAAAACATTCAACACACTAGATTTCAATTCTTTGTAAGAAAGTATTTCCTTGAGAAACCGGTTTGTGGTTTGAATCAAGAAGGCTTTAGCAGTTGTTAAAGCAGTTGTAATATTCAGTTGAATATAGTGGATTAAGACCTCGTTGGAGAGAGGCGAAATCACCTTGACGGGTGGACTGGAGTAGTTTGAGATCAAACGAACCAGGATAAAAATACTGTGTTGACTGCAAATGATTTCAAGTTTTTACAATTCAACCCCCCTTCTTGTGTTTTTCACTTCTTCAATTGGCATCAGAGCGCCTGGTTCTAAGCTAAAACACTTAACCGTGTCAGTACAAGATCCAGCGTCAGAAAAACACAATGGCAGGAACTTATCAACACACCAGCAATGACAACAATGAAGACAAAGACAGATTCAGCGGCAAACCTCCAGTCTTTGATGGAGAAAATTTTGATTACTGGAAAGACAGAATTGAAAGCTTCTTTCTGGCACATAATGCTGATCTGTGGGACATGGTGACAGATGGATACACGCACCCACTGAATGCAAGCGGTCAGAAGATTGACAGGAAAGCAATGTCTGATCAACAAAAGCGTGACTTCAAAAATCACCACAAGGCCATAACCATTCTTCTCAGCGCCATCTCTTACGCTGAATAATAAAAGATCTCTAACATAGACCCAGCAAAGGACATGTTTGACTCACTCAGAATGACGCATGAAGGCAACATTCAGGTCAAAGAAACTAAAGCTCTTGCGCTCATTCAGAAGTATGAGGCATTCAAAATAGAAGAAAGTGAATCCATTGAAACAATGTTATCAAGATTCCAAATTCTGGTGGTTGGTCTCAAGGTTCTGGATAAAGGATACTCTACTGCTGATCATGTCAAGAAGATCATCAGAAGCTTGCCAAAGCAGTGGAGGCCAATGGTTACAGCGCTGAAGCTAGCTAAAGATCTCAACAAAATTTCTCTGGAGGAACTTATCAGCTCCCTCAGAAGTCATGAGATAGAGCTGGAAGCTGATGAACCTCAGAAGTAAGGTAAGCCTTTAGCATTAAAATCTAACAAAAAATCTGAGTCTAAAGTTTTGCAGGCAGTTGAAGAAATATCTGATGGATCCTCATCAGAAGAAGACAAACTTTCCCTCCTCTCCAGAAGAGTGAACCAACTATGGAAGCAGAGGCAAAGGAAGTTCAGGAATCCCAAAAGGTCTGATCAGAATGAGTCCTCTTCCAGATACAGAAGGTCAGATTCTTCCTCTGGATACAGAAGATCTGAAGGCTCATCAGGAAGCAGAAAGCCAAACACCAAGGACATCATCTGCTATGAATGCAATGAGCAAGGACACTACAAGTGTGACTGTCCAAAGCTTCAGAGGGAAAAGCCCAAAAAGAAGTTTGGAAGAGAAAAGAATAAAAGTCTCATGGATACATGGGATGACTCTGACTCGTCTGAAGCTGACTCAGAATCAGATGATGAGAGAGCAAACATAGCTCTCATGGCCAACATTTCAGAAGACAGTGAAGCTTCTGAATCAGACTCAGAATCAGACACTGAAGAGGTATTTCCTGACTTTGCAATTAATTTTACTAAGGCTGAACTTGCTGAAAGCCTTAACGAAATTCTGGAAAGGTACCAGCAGATTAGAGTTAAATTCAGAAACCTGAAAAGGAATCTTGAATCTGACTCTGATAAGACTGAGAGTCTTAAATTGGAAAATTCTAAGCTGAAAAATAAAATTTCAATGTTAGAAAATGTTTTACAAAACTCTCAGAAGGAAACAATTTCTAAGACTCCCAGCAGCGCTGATGAGATCATCAAGGAATATGATCATAGCTTTCAGAAGTTCCTTGCTAAAAGCATAGATAGAAGCAAAATGGCTTCAATGATCTATGGAGTTAGCAGAAACGGAAGAAAGGGAATAGGATACCAAGGTAAGGTACCTACACCAAAGAATGCCATGGATTTAACTATTAAACACACTCCTCTGAACTCACATTTTGTGTATGGTCACACACATGATATTAAATACACTAGTAGTAAGTATTCTGTGAAACCAAAATTCAACCAGAGTTTTGGTAAATCTAACAAATCAGGACCCAAGAAAATCTGGGTACCTAAGGATAAAATAATACATGTTGCAGATATCTTTAGCAGCAAATCAGGAAACACCAGTCATGGTACCTGGACTCTGGCTGCTCGCGACACATGACGGGAAGAAGGCATATGTTCCAAAGCCTGGAACTTAAGCCTGGAGGCCACGTAGGCTTTGGAGGCAATCAGAGGGGAAAGATCATTGGCTCTGGAACTGTAGGTAATGGAAATCTTCCCTCTATAAATAATGTTCTGCTAGTAGATGGATTAATGCATAATCTGTTATCCATAAGTCAATTAAGTGATAACGGTTATGATATAATCTTTAATCAAAAATCATGTAAAGCTGTTAGTCAGAAAGATGGGACTATCCTATTTAATGGAAAGAGGAAAAACAACATTTATAAAATCAAACTTTCTGAACTGAAAAGTCAGAATGTAAAGTGTCTTCTGTCTATTAACAACGAGCAATGGATCTGGCACAGAAGATTGGGGCATGTTAGTATGAGAAGAATATCTCAGATTAACAAACTCAATCTGGTCAAAGGACTTCCTAATTTGAAGTTCAATTCAGATGCTCTGTGTGAAGCATGTCAGAAAGGCAAGTTTGCAAAACCTTCTTTCAAATCTAAAAATGTTGTTTCTACCTCTAAGCCATTAGAACTTCTGCACATTGACTTATTTGGACCAGTTAAAACTGCTTCAGTTAGTGGCAAGAAGTATGGGTTAGTAATCGTAGATGACTATAGCAGATGGACATGGGTAAAGTTCTTAAGACACAAGGACGAGTCACACTCTGTGTTTGTTACCTTCTGTAACCAAGTTCAGAATGAAAAGGATCTTAGAATCGTTAAAGTCAGAAGTGATCATGGTGGAGAGTTTGAAAACAAAGATTTTGAGTCATTCTTTAATGACAGAGGCATTCTGCATGATTTCTCTTATCCTAGAATTCCCCGAAAAAATGGAGTTGTAGAACGAAAGAACAGAACATTACAAGAAATGGCCAGAACCATGATCAATGAGACAAACGTTGCTAAGATCTTCTGGGCAGAGGCAATAAACACAGCGTGCTACATTCAGAATAGAATCTCAATAAGACCTATTCTGGAAAAGACTCCATATGAATTGTGGAAGAATAGAAAGCCCAACATTTCATATTTTCATCCATTTGGATGTACTTGTTTTATGTTAAATACAAAAAATTATTTGAACAAGTTTGAATCTAAAGCACAGAAGTGTATTATGTTAGGATACTCTGAACGCTCAAGAGGGTACAGAGTATACAATACAGAAACACGGATTGTGGAAGAATCAATCAGTGTTCGTTTTGATGATAAGCTTGACTCTGAAAAGTCAAAGCAGAATGAAGTTTTTGCAGGTATGGAAGTTGAATTTACAGGTTCTGAAGACAAGTCATCGGAAGCTCTCAACAAAGACACTCCTTCAACATCTGAAAGGAGCACTGCTAGAAATCCTACAACAGCTGCTGATCAACCTCAGAAGAGACTACCCAGAAGCAGCTTGGATCACCCAGAAGAAACTATCTTAGGGAGAAAGGAAGATCCAATCAGAACAAGAGCCAGCTTCAGAAACTCTGAAGAATCCCTCATGGGACTTGTGTCTCTGATTGAACCTTCCTCTATTGATGAAGCACTTCTGGATAACGACTGGATTCTAGCAATGCAAGAAGAGCTGAATCAATTCACCAGAAATGACGTATGGGATCTTGTCCCCAGACCAAAAAGATTCAACGTAATTGGAACAAGATGGGTGTTCAGAAATAAGCTGAACGAACAAGGTGAAGTTATCAGAAACAAAGCACGACTGGTAGCACAAGGTTATAGTCAGCAAAAGGGGATAGACTATACAGAGACCTTTGCTCCAGTTGCCAGGTTAGAATCTATCAGACTTTTAATTTCATTTGCTGTTAACAAAGGCATCACTCTGTATCAGATGGATGTCAAGAGTGCATTCTTAAATGGTTATATAGAAGAAGAGGTTTATGTGCACCAACCCCATGGTTTTGAAAGTACAAAAAATCCAGAATATGTTTTCAAACTAAAGAAGTCACTATATGGTCTGAAACAAGCTCCCAGAGCTTGGTATGAAAGACTAAGTAACTTTCTGTTAGAAAAAGAATTCACCAGAGGGAAGGTGGACACTACCTTATTCTGTAAGTCAGTTAAGAATGACATCTTAGTTTGCCAAATTTATGTTGATGATATTATTTTTGGATCTACTAATCCTTCTCTTGGAAGAAAATTTGCTAAGTGTATGCAGGCAGAATTTGAGATGAGCCTCATGGGGGAACTGAAATTCTTTCTAGGAATTCAGATCAATCAAACTCCAGAGGGAACTTACATTCATCAGAGCAAATATGTCAGAGAACTTCTGAAGAAATTTGACCTCTCAGAATGTAAGACATCAAAGATTCCAATGCATCCCACGTGCATTCTGGAAAGAGAAGAGGTAAGCAAAAAGGTAGAATAGAAGGTCTACAGAGGTATGATTGGTTCTCTCCTTTATCTGACGGCTTCAAGGCCTGATATTTTATTCAGCGTATGTATTTGTGCTAGATTCCAATCAGATCCTAGAGAATCTCACTTAACAGCTGTTAAGCGAATTTTCAAGTATCTAAAAAGTACTACTAATCTGGGTTTATTTTATAGAAAATCTAGTGATTACAGCTTAGTAGGCTACTGCGATGCTGACTTTGCTGGAGACAGAGTAGAGCGTAAAAGTACTTCTGGAAGCTGCCAGTTTCTGGGAGAAAATCTGATCTCTTGGTCCAGCAAAAGGCAATCCACAATTGCGCTATCAACAACAGAAGCTGAGTACATAGCAGCACCAGGTTGTAGCACACAAATGCTCTGGATGAAAAGTCAGCTTGAAGACTTCCAGATTTTTGAGAGTAACATCCCTATACTCTGTGACAATACCTCTGCCATTTGCTTAAGTAAAAATCCTATTTTGCATTCTAGGGCTAAGCATATAGAAATAAAACATCACTTTATTAGGGACTATATTCAGAAAGGAATTTTGAACTTAAAATTTATTGATACAGACCATCAATGGGCTGATATCTTCACTAAACCTCTTTTTGAAGATAGGTTCAATTTCATTCTGAAACATCTCAGCATGAAACTCTGCCCAGAGTGAAAATGTTTTAATTTTATATATTAACCTTCAGAATGTGTTTTCTTTTTACTGTGAACTTCTGATCAATCTTCTTTCAGAAAGATAGACATGCAGATTGTATCAGATTCTATTCTTAAAGATCTGAGCATTTCAGCTCAAGGATAGACGTGTTGCTCACTAAATCAAACAAGTGTCATCCAATCATCAGCAAATCTCTGAAGCAGAACACGCGTGCACGCTTCTAAGAAGGCAAAACGCTAATTGGGTGCATTGAGACACATGTCTGGTAACCGTTCCAAGTATCTTTCTGAAATCCCCCAAAATCAGCAAGCATTAAATGCACGTAATCATGAGTTAAACTGTAATCATGAATTCATTCTCTTTCTTAAAATCGTTTACGTTTTCAAAACTCATTTTGAAATCTATTTAAGCACATTAACATCATTCATTAAATTTTTACCGTCTCCTACATTCATACAAATATTTTCTGCATTCTTCTTGTGTTCATCCCTTTTCAAAAGAAACCCTTTTCTCAATTTTTTTTTCCAGAAACCCTAAGTGTGAACATGGAAACCTCTAGCAATGTTTCTGCAGGTTCTCAGAAGGAGGCTTCATCTGAACAATACAAAATTCCCTTCAGAACGCTCCTTACACCAGTGAAGAACTTGGAAGTGCTGTCTGAACTGATTGTTGATTTCTCCAGTCTGAAAGAAAATGGATTCGATTTGACAGAAGAAGTTAGGGCACAAGGATGGGAGAGATACTTTGATAGGTTGGTGGGTCCAACGTTCCCAGTATTGGTCAAGGAATTCTGGATTCATGCGTCTTCATCAACACATCAAGTTACTTCCTACATAATGGGAAAGAAGATTGTGATCACTGAGGATCACATTACAAGATTGATTGGATACAACGGTGGTGGCATCCGCTGTATCGACATGGCAGAAAGATGCTCAGATGCTGCTGTCATAGCAAGAGAGATTTTCACCCATGGGGTTCCCAGCAGCAAAATCAGAGACTTAAAGGATCAGCACAGAATATGGGCGAAGATTATTCTGGGGTGCTTTAATCACAGGAAGCCCACAAGCTCTCCTGATTATATAAACATAGATCAGCAGTTTCTGATCTATTTTATTAATCAGAAGGTAAAGATTAACTTGGCTCATCTTCTGTTTAATCACCTCAGGACCAGCGTCAAGGAGACAAGGGAAGAAGAAAGGACAAAAAGGGATTGGATACCCTTTGGCAGGTTAATATCAGATATTCTGACTGAGAATAGGCTGATAGAACACCTTACAGAAGCTCAGGAATTAAGTTCTATTGAACCTACTGTTGGAAAGCCTCTGAACGCCAAGAATCTGAAGAAAATGAAACTGATAGAGAATATCAGAAAGGAGCCCAGCGTCACTCCTCTTGCTGACATCACCAGCAGAAGAGTCCCTCTGGACGACTTTCCAATATTTTATGAGATTGACTCTAAACCAGTCATTGTTCTCAGATACTTGGACGCTTGCAAGGCTGATGGCACAGATCCCACTCTAAACATTAAAGATCTGCACCAGCAAAATCCAGAAGTTACTGTGAAGAAGACGAAGAAAAGAAAGGCTACTTCAGAAGGACCATCCCAGCAGACCCCTAAGAAGAGAGGTAATCTATCTGCTGCTAATGTTTTAAATTCTTCTGCTATTCCAACATCAATCCCAACCCCAACTTCATTTGAACTTCCAATCCCCATACCAACCATTGATGAAACCGAACCAGAGGCTGACCCTTCTGAGTCACTGACTCTCAGGAGATCCCGCACCAAATCCCAAACTCCAAAACCCACAACATCAACAGAATCAGAACTTGACAAAGTTCTCTCTGAAATTGATCAACGTTTCTCCGCTCCCCTCTCAGAAAATCCAAACACTCAACCAGAAACTGCCCACTCTCCTCAACCAGAACATACTCTCTCACCCATACCAGAACAACCAGAAATTCCACCTCCTTCTCCACAACCAGAAATTCCACCTCCCTCTCCTCAACCAGAACTTCATCCACTTTCACCTCAACCATCACTTCCACACCCTGAGTTTCCACACTCTGAAACTCCATCACCTGAACATCAAACTCCTGAACCTCTTTCACCTCAATCCTCTGAACCTCAACCCTTGGCAATTCAACTTCCATGTGGTACAACTGTAAACATACCCCAACTGCCATCCTCACCAGAAACTACCCCTCCAAATACTCCAAACAGTCCAATTATCATTTCTGACTCTCCCACTCCATCTCCCAAACAAACTACAGAAGACCACAGTAGGACCTTCATTGATTTAACAATCCTTGACCGTCTTGCTGACCGCAAATATAAAATAGCCATCCCCAAACCCAAACAACTAGATGTTGGTGCTGGCATTTTGAATTTTGAAACAAGCTTGCAGAATTGGATTGCTTCTCTAAAGCAGGTTTGTCCTGGGATGATTGATCCTGCTGCCTCAGACCAACTCTAGACACGTTTCAGAATGTGGGTACGCGCTGAAGCCCTCAAGCTGCAAGACATAAATTATGAACAGGCACAACAGAACTTCAGCAAGCTGCTGAAGGAAGTTGAAAGTCAGCTGCCCAAGGAGGAAGTGCTACTTCTAGATAGTGAGCCATGGTCTGAAAAGCGTCCAGCTTCAAAATTTCAGCAAGCAAAAGATCAGACTATTCAAGCTAAAGATGTTAGTCAAGCTGAAGATGTTGCAGAAAGCTCTCAGAAGTATCATGCTTCTGACGTTTCTCAAGCTGCCTTGGACAGGCAGACTCTGGAAGAGCTGAAGCAGAATGATATTCGTCTGCAGCAAAGAATGGATGAGAATGATCAGAAGATGAAGGAAAGGATGGATGTGCAAGACAACAAGATTGATACAGTAGTCAGCATGGTGCACAAGCAGAATGAAACTGCTGATCAGATTAAGACAATGCTAGAGACTCTGTTCACACGCTTTCCACCCCAACCTTAGTTTTTCATTCATGATACTTTCACTGTTTTATTTTCATATCATCTGTACTGTTTGTCTGGCTCTGAATTAAATATAACAGTTTTTCTGCTCTGATCGTTTTAGCTTATATTACTTACACTTTTTGATTGCTGACAAAAAGGGGGAGAACAAGAATGATATTTTTCAATAACGGATTACTGAGACAAAAAGTCTCAAACATTCTAACACTCTGATATACTTGAATGTTTTCTGTTTTGCATAAGCCTACAGGTACAAGAAGTTAATCATCTCTGATACACTGAAGCTCTGATATTCTGATCTGAAGCTCTGATATTCTGATGTTCAAAGAAAGTCAATAAAGATCTGATCCTGAAGAACTCTTGGAATTAAAAAGGGAAGTAATAAATTCAGGGGGAGTATCTCCGATCTAAACTCTGATATCTCTTTATCCCTTATCCCTTATCTTTGATAACTTCCTATTTAATTCTGATACTCTTTACTATTTGGTTATCTCTGATACTTTTCACGTTAATTTTCAATTAAAAAATATCTAGTTTTTGTCATCATCAAAAAGGGGGAGATTGTTAGAACAAAGTTTGAATCTACTACCCTAAGTTTAAGTTTTGATGATAACAAAATGCAAAGATATATTAATTGTATGATTCATGTAAGACATATATGCTGCCTAAAAAATTACATTTTGTCTTACAGAAACTCTGATGGGTATCAGCAAGAGAACATAATCATCAGCATAAGAAGATGAGATATCAACATCAGCATCAGAAGATGTTATATCAGATGCCAGAATCAGAAGATCAACTTGTGCTTACGCTGAAGCGTGATGAACATATCTGCGCGTAACAATCTGAACTCTGATCAAGACAACAACACTCATCAGCACCTAAGTAGCGTCAGAATGAGCCAAAGCCAGAACACGCTTAAGTAGCAACGGTACTGTGCATTCAAGACTATTTATTATCAACGGCATTATTCCAAACAAAGATCTGCTTAATATGGAAAGAATGTTATTGGCATTGAAATGGAATTACTACTCCAACGTACCATTTTCCAATGTTATATAAACAAGTCAGTGAAGATTGAATTAGCTAATGCTCTACAACACTCTACACGCCTAAAGCTATTCATCATCTTCCTCACTCTCAGTTTGCTAAAGCTCTCAAATTCTTTACTCAATTAATTTAGCAATCTAGTTCTCATAAGCTTAACGTGTGTAGTATCACAGTTGTGATAAATAGTTTTTGTAGAAAACATTCAACACACTAGATTTCAATTCTTTGTAAGAAAGTATTTCCTTGAGAAACCGGTTTGTGGTTTGACTCAAGAAGGCTTTAGCACTTGTTAAAGCAGTTGTAATATTCAGTTGAATATAGTGGATTAAGACCTCGTTGGAGAGAGGCGAAATCACCTTGACGGGTGGACTAGAGTAGTTTGAGATCAAAGGAACCAGGATAAAAATACTGTGTTGACTGCAATTGATTTCAAGTTTTTACAATTCAACCCCCCTTCTTGTGTTTTTCACTTCTTCAGAGACTGCCACTTGCTGTTCTCCAAATATATCTAACACACAAGCTGCTCATGAAGAGACCACCGCTTGTTGTTTTCCAAAGATGTATATAACACACAAGCTGCTCATGAAGAGACTGCCGCTTGTTGTTCTTCAAAATATGTCAATAACGCACAAGCTACTCATAAAGAGATCTCCGCTTGTCATTTTCCAAAGGTGTCAATAACACACAAGCTGCTCATGAAGAGACCGCCACTTGTTGTTCTTCAAAAGATGTCAATAACACACAAGCTGCTCATGAAGAGACCGCCGCTTTTTGTTCTTCAAAATATGTCAATAACACAAAAGCTGCTCATGAAGAGACCGCCACTTGTTGTTCTTCAAAATATGTCAATAACACATAAGCTACCCATGAAGAGACCGCCACTTTGTGTCTTCAAAGGATATCTATAACACACAAGCTGCTCACAAAGAGACTGTCGCTTATTGTCTTCCAAAGATATCTATAACATACAAGCTGCTCATGAAGAGACCGTCGCTTGTTGTTTTCCAAAGATGTCTATAACACACAAGCTGCTCATGAAGAGATCGCCGCTTGCTGTTACGTCGATATTCGAGAAGAATGTTGTGATAACACTGCTAGGGAATAAAGTTCTTCTTCAATGGGGGAACCATGAATAAGTCCTGCTTGAGGAGACCAAGTATTTAAATGCGCAAAATAAATGTGCTCTTCATCTAGGTTTCACAGCCTAGAGAAAACCACGGGGTAGCCTATGCAAGAGACAAAGCTCAATCTAGGAATAAACCAGAGATAAAACAATCAAACAAGATTCCACCTAGTGAGGAAACAACTCAATTGGGGATCTATCATATCCATAGATGGAAAAGGAAGGCTAAAGCAAAATTCTTCCACGAGGATTATCTCAGTTGGGGAATTAGAAAGGAGGCACACTTTCTGCCTAAGTTGACATTTTATTTGGAAAGAGAAAATACGTTGTTTGAATAGACATAACCAAGGTATATGAACCCAATAACAACGACAAATGCGAATGTGCATGCATGATGCAAGTACGAATGGGTAAATGAATGTCATGTATATGCTGACAAAACAGATAGAGGAAATAAATTGAAGATGATAAGACATCACAAAACAACTAGATACTCGGCCAATCTCAAAGAGATGGGAAAATAACTGGAGATAGAACAAAAAGTATTGTCAGAGCGTATCCTACAACAAGACTTAAATCTCTCTGAGGGGGAAGATATTCAAATTTCAATCTTCTAACATCAATAAACCACTGACATGCTAACAAAATGTACTTCACTTTGGTTAGGGAGAAAAAATCTCACTCAACTAGATATAACTGAAACAAGGCTTAACTGGGATTACTGGGGAGTCACCAAGTTTAGTACTCTACTGGGAACACAAGGTCACACAACCAACACCTCAAGATAACTTTGAAAGAAGAACCATTATTCATCATACAAGGATGGACTATTGTATTGTTTTACATTTCAAGGCTTAACCGTTCTCGGAGCAACTTGTTAATATTCCTTCCAGTATTCATGACACATTTCAAGATAGGAATATTCTAATTAATTTTGTTTCAAAAAGTTGCTATAAAAATTGAAAATTTTCCCTATAAAAAGAAACACAAAAAAAGGATAAATGCTCAAATTTCATTAATAAGATGGTAGTCCACTAATGGCGCGACTCCAAAAGTTTTACAAAAATTTGGAAAATAGTACATGAAGGAAAAAGTTACAAAAACAATGACCACTATTCTCCCTAACAACTTTGAATTCCAAGATGTGTTCAAATTGCCATGACTAGTCTGATCGAAAGCCTTCCTAAGCCGCCCCTTCAGGTTTTCAACTTAGCGAGTTTTCATCTCAAACTAGGCAAAATACTTCTTGACTGGGTCAGCATTCACAGAGCGCGGGAGCTCCTCACCATCCATACTTGTAAGAATCATGTTACCTCCAGAGAAAACCTTCTTGACAACATACGATCCTTCATAATTCGGAGCCCATTTGCCCCTAGAATCAGGTTGGAAAGATAATATCTTCTTGAGCATGAGGTCACCTTCTCTGAATTCACATGGCCGGACCTTCTTATCAAATGCCTTCTTCACTCTCTGCTAATATAGATGACCGTGACACAACACTGTCATTCTCTTTTCTTCAATCAAATTCAACTGATCATATCTACTTTGACACCATTCAGCCTCAGAAAGCTTAACTTCCATCAAAACTCTCATAGAAGGGATCTCAACCTCCACGGGGAGTACTGCTTCCATGCCATATACTAGAGAAAAAGGAGTTGCACCGGTTGAAGTTCGAACTGAAGTACAGTACCTATGTAGAGCAAACAGGAGCATCTCATGCTAATATTTGTAAGTTACCACCATCTTCTGGATGATCTTCTTGATGTTCTTATTAGCAGCTTCAACAAACCCATTCATCTTTGGTCTGTAGGGTGAAGAATTATGATGTTTGATCTTGAACTCTTCACAAAGCTCTCTCATCATTTTGTTATTCAAATTCGAACCATTTGTAGTGATGATCTTGCTCGGGATGCCATATCGATAAATAATCTGATTCTTGATAAATCTGACTACCACCTATCTGGTTACATTAGCATATGCTGATGCTTCCACCCATTTAGTAAAGTAGTCAATGGCCACTAAGATAAAACGATGACCATTTGAAGCTTTGGGTTCAATCATTCCAATCATATCAATTTCCCACATAGAGAAAGGCCAAAGTGAAGAGATAACATTGAGGAGGGTCGGTGGCACATGCATCTTGTCTGCATAAATTTGGCATTTATGGAATTTCTTCACATATTTGTAACAATTGGATTCCATCGTCATCCAATAGTAACCATCCCTCAACATCTTTTTAGCCATTGCATGTCCATTGGCATAAGTGCCAAAGGATCCTTCGTATACTTCTCGCATCACCATGTCTGCTTCGTGTCTATCCACGCATATGAGAAAAACCATATCATAATTCCTCTTATATAATACTTCTTCATTGAGTAAGAAACTACTTTCCAATCTCCTCAACGTCTTCCTATTTTTATTGGATGCCCCAGGCGAGTACTCTTGAGTTTAAAGAACACGTTTAATGTCATAGAACCACGGTTTATCGTCAGTGACCTCTTCTGCTGAGAACACATGAGCAGGTCTGTCGAGGCGCATAATTATGATTGAAGGCATATCATTCCAATCATTCACTTAGAATATAGAAGATAAGGTAGCTAAAGCATCAGCCATTTGGTTCTCATCTCTAGGGATATGATGCAGTTCTACTTTGTTGAAGAAAGTTAACAATCTTCTAGCATAATCTCTGTAAGGAATCAAACCAGGATGACGAGTCTCCCATTCTCCTTTTATTTGATTGATTACTAAAGTCGTGTCTCTGTATATGTTGAGAATCTTGATCCTTAGATCCACTGCTTCTTCGAGACCCATGATACATGCTTCATATTTAGCCATGTTGTTCATACAGTCAAACTTCAACCTTGCTATGAACGGGATATGAGTACCTCGAGGAGTGAGGATGATTTCCCCAATTCCATTTCCATAAGCATTTACAGCCCCATCAAATATCAAACCCCAACGAGATTCTGGATCAGGTCCTTCTCCGGGTAACGGCTCTTCGTAATCTTTAGTGTTCAAGTACATAACATCTTCATCTAGGAAGTCAAACTTGATGGATTGATAATCGTCAATTTGTTGATGAGACAAATGATTGGATATAACACTTCCTTTGATTGCTTTCTGAGTGTGATACACAATGTCATATTCAGATAATAACATCTGCCAATGAGATATTCTTCCAAACAAGGCGGGCTTCTCAAAGATATACTTGATTGGATCCATTTTGGAAATCAACCAAGTGGTGTGGTTAATCATATACTGGCACAGACGACGAGTAGCCCAAGCTAAAGCATAACAGGTTTTCTCAAGCATTGAGTATCGAGACTCACAGTCTGTGAATTTCTTACTCAGATAATATATGGCATGTTCCTTTCTTCCAGTCTCATCTTGTTGACCAAGCACACATCCCATGGAATCTTCCAATATGGTCAAATACATAATCAGAGGTCTTCCTTCCACTAGAGGAATCAAGATGGGAGGCTTAAGTAAATATTCTTTGATGCTATCAAAATATCTTTGACAATCTTCTGTCCATACACATCCTTGGTTCTTTCAAAGAAGCTTGAAAATCGGCCCACGGGTAGCAGTCATATGAGATATAAATCTGGAAATATAGTTCAACCTTCCAAGGAATCCTCTTACTTGCTTTTCCGTCTTGGGTGCGAGCATATCTCGAATAGCTTTGACTTTATCGGGATCTACCTCAATACCTTGTTGGCTGACAATGAAACCCATAAGTCTTCCAGAACGAACACCAAAAGTGCACTTGTTAGGATTCAGACGAAGTTTATACTTTCTCAAATGTTGGAATAATTTTAAAAGATGCTCCAAATGATCTTCTTCAGTTCGTGATTTGGAAATCATATCATCTACATAAACTTCTATCTCTTTATGCATCATATCATGGAACAGAGCGGACATGGCTCTCTGGTACGATACACCAACATTCTTTAAACCAAATAACATTACTCGGTAACAAAATGTTCCCCAAGTGTAATGAAGACTATTTTCTCCATATCTTCAGGTGCCATCTTGATTTGATTATAACCAGAGAAACCATCCATAAAATAAAAGACTTTGAATTTTACGATGCTGTCGACCAATATGTCAATATGTGGTAATAGGAAATCATCCTTTGGGCTACCTCTATTCAGATCTCTGTAATCCACACACATCCGAACCTTACCATCTTTCTTAGAAACAAGCACTATATTGGCTAACCATTGAGGATAAACTGATGTAACGAGGAAACCTGCATTAATTTGTTTATGGACCTCTTCTTTGATCTTGTCAGCCATATCAGGATGAGTCCTTCTCAACTTCTTCTTAATCGAAGAACATTCAGGTCTTAACGGCAAACGATGCTCCACAATATTGTTATCCAAACCTGGCATGTCTTGGTAGGACCAAGCAAACACATCTACATACTCTCTGAGAAGTTCCACCATTCTTTCTTTGACCTTTGGGATAAGAAATGCTCCAATCTTGACTTCCTTTTTGTCTTCTTCACTACCCAAATTTATTATCTCCATGGGCTCTTTGAACGGTTGAATAATATTTTTATCATTCTCAAGTAAGCGGGAAATTTCATCAGGGATCTCTTCACTATCCTCTTCCTCGGATCCAAACACAAGGAATTCAAAGTTGGGAGGGGGCATAGGGTCATTGTTTTCAATGGTTATGTCATGGATTAATCTACACATATGATTTATGATTTATGATTTATTTTAGAAATCGATTAATGTGAAGGTTGTACATATATATATGAAAAATTATATTTCTTTATTATTGTTACCATTTTCCAGAAAAAATGAAAAGTAAAAATAATATGGGGACAAAATAACATTTTTATTTATGATTGGCAATACTTGAAACAAAATCCCAAACATCTTCTCTTTTTCCTTGGGTAGAGCAAAAGGATTTATTTTTAACATAGCCCGACACAAATACTCTTTCGCCTTGGGCAGAGCAAAAGTTTTTCAAAATAGAACAAATCATTACTCAAAAATGTGCATCATAGAAGGAATATCAACAACAGTCCAGTTCTGGCAAACCACTCCATGCGCTACAAAGTCAGGTAAATCCTCTTCAGAATCATCTTCCATTATAGCATCAACTTCGGGAGGAGTCAGATGGATAAAACCAGCGCTTCAGAAAACTTCTTGTACCGGACGGGTAACTGTATCTTGCTTAGCTCTTGCAGACACATGATAAAAACCGAGACCTTCTCCAAACTTGTTCTTAGGCAAAGTCAACACCTGACCCCAACCTTCAGCCGAACCACTCTCAACCACTCGTCGCGCATCTTCAAGAGAAGAAATAGATGTCCCTTTATTCTTTACTTCATTATTAGCGACATATATATCTTGGAAATGGATTCCAATAGCCTCATCAGCATCAATATAGGAAAAATATGACAAGTGGCTTACCATCATAGCCTATTCTCCACCAATTGTTACCAGCTTTCTATTCCTCACAAACTTTAATCTTTGATGGAGCATGGAAGTGACTGTTCCTGCATCATGGATCCATGGGCGACCCAATAGGAAACTGTAGGCAGCATGAATATCCATTACTTGAAAAGTAATCTGAAAAGTATGAGGACCAATTGTCATGGGGAGATCCACTTCGCCGATGACAGTTTTCTTAGAACCATCAAATGCTTTGACAATTACCCCACTAGGCCTCATAGGAGCACCTTGATGTGAAAGTCGAGATAATGTAGTTTTGGGCAGTACATTTAATAATGAACCTATATCTACCAGCACACTTGACAGAGTATCATTTCCACAACTTATTGAGATATGCAAGGCCATATTATGATTCCTTCCATCTACTGAAAGTTCTTCATCATTAAAACCAAGATTGTTACATGAGGTAATATTTCCCACGATTCCGTCAAATTGGTCTACCGTCACATCATGATCTATGAACGCTTGGTCCAAGACTTTCATTAGAGCTTCCCTATGGGAACCAGAATCTCTTAGTAAAGCAAGCACAAAAATCTTGGAAGGAGTTTGCAATAGTTGGTCCATGATCTTGTATTCACTTCTCTTAATGAGTTTCAAAATCTCATCATTATCAGGATGTAGGTTAGGTCCACTGGATCGGCCTGCCCCGACCCTTGGTTCAACATTCATCATTGGAACTTCCACTGGTATAGGTCTTCTAACTTGAACTTCGGGCCTTTTCGATGGTATAGCTGCAAAGATGCACCCACTTCTTATGACTCTACTCACATCAACAATTTTGACAAAAGATGGCATCAGTGGTATGGGGACTTCTACCCCGTTCTCAATCATGGTGGCATTATATTTGTATGGTATGGCTTTGATTGAGTTATAAGGCACGGGACCAGGAGGACAAATGATCAAAGGAGCAGCGGATGAAGTCTGACTATCATAATCAATCTCTACTGGCTCAGGCATGTTAAAATGTGGAACTATAACATTCACCTCATCATCTGGATCTCTATCATATGTGATGGTAATGGCCCTTTGATCTAACAACTTATGAGTATCTTCTTTCACAACAGGACAATAATCTTCTATTGAGAAAAATTCACAAACGTCATAATCATGTCGATGTTTAAAGAAGGCAAGTCTACTTAAACTTTGATGCATTCTGATCAGTGAGTCCCTTATATGCTCAACCTGGTAAACTCGAAACTTTCCAGGAAATCCGTGCACCATGTTTACCGATGCTGCCCCATGTTGAGGAAATGAATTAGCTTGAACATTTGGATTAACATCTTTGAAATATGAAATACCACTCTTGATTAACCTCTGGACATCTGCCTTCAGAGCAAAGCAATTTTCAATATTATGTCCTGGAGAACCTTAGTGATATGCACATAATTAATCAGCCTTGTACCAAGGGGAAGTATTATTTGGTGCAATAGGAGGAGGCTTCACTGTTATGAGATTCTTTCAGATCAAATCAGGGAATAACTCAGTGTAAGTCATTGGTATTACATTAAACTGTGGTTTTCTCGGCGAACAGTTCTGATTGTTGAATTAAGGAGCCTGTTGTCGAGGTTGTTGCTAAAACTGTCGTTGTTGAATTGGAGAGGCTTGATAGGTTGGAGTTACCATTGTTGGGAGGATAGCAGGAGTGACTGCTGCAATGTGTGAATATCCTCTTCTCGGCTTTCCAGGAAAAATTGCACTAACATCTTATTCCCTCCTCTTGGGGAAGACACTCCCAAATTTCTTAACACCACTAGATGTACCACCTTCCTTGACTAGACGCCCTTCACGGATTCCTTCTTTAAGTCGTATGCCCATGTTCACCATCTCAGTAAAGTTTCTAGGCACACTTGCAATCATTCTCTCATAGTAGAAAGAACCTAATGTCTTCAGAAAAATCTTTGTCATTTCTTTTTCTTCAAGGGGAGGATATATTTGAGCGGAAAATTTTTGGAAAAACAAAAAAATTTGGAAAAACAACAAAAATTTTGCATGACGTAGGGATCGAACCCACGCCCCTCACGTAACATGCCTCAGTATCCAACCAACCGCGTTAGTTTCCCAACTTGCCAATTATAACCCTCTCAATTTTTATCATATGAAGATGATCTTGTACTTTTTGGAAAGCTCAAGACGTCCCCTATAATCTCCATGTTGATCATTTTGTCATTTGAATACTTCATCTTGATGTAAGTTACCTTGAAAAAAGTGTCTTTTTGTTGACTTTTGAAATGACCTATAATGTTTTGGCCCATATCTATCAAATGAAGCATTTTTTGGATTTGAGCTTAGAGATACAAAGTTGTACAGAATTGAATTTCCTTGAAAATGAGCTTTGGTTGAGAAACATGTGATGAAGCATGTGAAAGTTATGCTTGGTCAAAGTTCAGTTGACTTCTCCTTAAGAAAACCTAATTTGGCAACTTTGACTTTTGATTAATCGAGAGTTTTCTTGATGAATCATGATCAACCCTTGATCAAATGATGAATGTGACTTCAAAATCTTGATGTTGACAAAAAATCTTGAAGTTTGACTGTATGTTGACCACAATTGACTTTTTACCCAATGCAGTTGATTTTTAGTCATTTGAGCAATTGACAGAGCAAACTTGTGATGCAAGACTTGAAATTTGGAATGAGCACTCCTTGAGGCATATGAGAAACCATGAAATCCATTTGAGGCATTATAAGCTCAAATTTCCTTGAGAAAAGTGAAACCCTAGTTGTAGGTCAACTACTTAGGAGGAGAATTTGTCTGATCAAACATTGAGTAGCCTTGAGAAATTGAAAACCCTAGGAGCATGAGGAGGTGTCTTGAAGGAACTGGGAGGGAAAATTTTGAGGTACAACATCTGCCCCTATTCAACCTTCTTAAACCTGAAGAGTTATATTGGCATGTCCGCCATTCGTGATCTGAAGGTGGAAGAGGATTGAACACTCAAGTGCCCGGAAATTTGCACTTGCCGGTGCATGAAGTAACGTTGTTGGTTGATAGTATTTCTTGAATGGGCTTTAAGATTCCATTCAGAGAGTTGATAGAATGTCATCGGGGTTGGGCTTACAGATTCCATCCAAAATAACTATTGATAGGAGTATCAGAACGAGTCTACGCCTGACTGTGAAGAATGTTTTTAAGAAGGAAAGTGCTCCCCAGAATTCAATCTTTGGGGGGAATGCTTTTCAAAATAAATGTTTGAAGGGGAATGCTCGTCAGAATTCAGTCTCTGAAGAAAGTCATTTGGTTATGCAGATAGTCGCCACGTCTTGTTTCGCGAATTGATCTACAATCTTTTTTCATTGGTAAACCCATCCTGTTTCGGGAATTCATACCGCATGGTCATATAAATAGTTTCCCTGTCTTGTTTTGGGAATTAATCTGCGATCTTCTTTTGTGTTGGTAAACTTGTCCTATTTTGGGAATTCATACCGCTTGGTCATATAGATAGTTGCCCCATCCTGTTTTGGAAATTAACCTCTGACCTGCTTTTTTGTTGGTAAGCCCGTCCTGTTTCGGGAATTTATACCGCTTGGTCATATATATAGTTGCCACATCCTATTTCGGGAATTAATCTCAGACCTGTTTTCTTGTTGGTAAACCCATCCTATTTCTGGAATTTATACTGCCTGGTTATATAAATAGTTGTCCCTTCCTATTTCCGGAATTAATCTCTGACCTGTTTGAAAATTGTTGATGATACTCGTCTGTTTACGAACTTTTCCTAAAAAGAAAATATTAGCTTTATGTAATATCGTGATGCATTTAATGCATTAATGATGCTCTCAAGATAAATGAGAATGTTATATGAGTTTCGGTATGCATATGCTATGATGTATTATGAAATGATGTATGGATGCAATATGTTGTTGAAATGTATCGGTAACTCCTTCTAACAATATCTAGCTGGGGAAAATAAATCCATGATTGTTGCTGGGGATGAAGAAAGTGATTCTTCAATTTCTGTTGGGAATAATTTTGCTGGGGATTCCCGCTTTGTTTGAGGATACTCCACTGGGGATTTTCGACTTCTGCTTGAGGATAGAGGCATTCAAGGAGAGTCGGGTGTTCGCCGTTCTTTTTGTTGAAGGATCTGATTCTTACGCACCCTGACTGGGGATAAAAGTGACAGATATTCCTTTGGTGTGCTATCTGTCAATGTTTTAGATACCATAGCAACTCTTCTGGGGATAACAACTTTGATTAAACCTTGCTGAAGAAGAGAATTTTGTTAGGGTTTTACGGTGTTAGAGTAATAAACTCTGTTGGGAATTAAATTCCTGTAAACTGTGTCGAGGAACTAAACTTTGATGGGGGTTGGAATTTTATAGGCTGCGCTGAGGAAGTCTCCACTGTATGCTGGAGAAATGATCAAACTTCCTTATTCGCTAGGGGACCTATTGGGGATGATGATCAAGTCAAACTATCCATTAGGGATATGGAGGTGAACTGCTGGAAGATACCCGAATTTCTGCCTGTGGGCATATTAGACTTGTTGGGGAATATATCTCCATTGGGGATTATCTTAGGAAAATAGCTCCGTAGAGATAGTTTCATGGAGATTGCTCTGTGGGGATCTATTGATGGCTTAAACATTATCCCAACTTTTAGAATCTTCGGTAAGTGCTAATCCTATTTTCATGCATATATATTTATAAATGGTAATCATATTCAAATGCATATGTTCATTCGATATAATCACTCGATGTTTTTGCAAACAAAATAGAGAAAATAAAAAATAGTTTATGAAGTTGAAACTGATTGCATTGATTTTGAAAGTTCTCCTATGAACAGGCAAGTTTATACAAAGAGACAGAAGTCCTAGTAAGAGGAAATCGCCGTGAAAATAAAAAGGTTTACAAAGAGAAATAAATAAAAACAGCTATGTGGAAATGATCCCATCGAGTTTCAACTCCGCTATAGCCCCTATGTCCTCAAGCATCTCATCACTTGATGTTGGAAGAAGGTGATTGAATTGTTTTGTACCATTTGAACTTGACGCTAGTAATGAAGCTGGATGTAAGTATATGGGTGATCCAACGGGACATAGTCTTACGCTTTAATCCCTAACTTTTTCCTGGACCGCCCTTACGAGTTTTCAATCCATCGGGATACCTTTTTTTGCAAAAGCCGCCTTTTCAGGTTTTCGACTTGTCGGGTGTATAATTTTTTACATATATCCCTAATTTTTTCCCGAACCCTTTTGATTAGCTGGGATACCCTTATTTTTTCCTAGGCCTGTCAACCTAGCGGGCTACTTTTATGCGTAGTATCTTTTGACTATGTTCGCATTCACAGGGTGTGGAAGATCTTCATCGTCCATGGTGGTAAGTATCATAGCGCCTTCAGGGAATATCTTCTTAATCATAAATGGCCATTCGTACGTGGGAGTCCATTTTCCCTTCATTAATAGATGCCCCTTCAGTATATTCTTGAGCCTCGAGGTATCTTTTCACTTCATGGTACCAAGGCTTTTCCTCTACTCCATCGATATCAACTTCGTAGCAATATGCAAGTTCGTCTAATCTCTCAATAGTGATTTGAGGAGCTTCATTGTCCCATCTGACTTTGAGCATAAATGACATGGTAGCTAATGCGTCTGCCAATTGATTCTCTTCTTGTGGAATATGTTTAAAAGTGATTTCTTCGAAGTATAGAATTAATGTTAATACATGTTCTTGATAAGGAATGAGATTTGGATGCTTCATATCCCATTCTCCCTTGATTTGATTGATTACTAAGGCTGAGTCCCCGTATACATTCAAGAACTTGATTCTCATGTCAATAATAGCTTTGATGCTCATGATGCATACTTCATACTCTGCCATGCTGTTGGTACAGTCAAAACATAATCTGGCACTGAAGAGTGTATGGAAACCATTAGGAGAGAGAATCACAACACCAAGTCTATTATCAAGAGCGTTAGAAGCTCCATCAAAAACCATAGTCCATCGGGATCCCAACTCGGGTCCTTTATACGGTCCTGGTTTTTCATAGTCTGTAACTAGCATAATATTCTCATCCGGGAACTCGAAATTCATAGACTTATAGCCGTCTTCAGTTTGATGAGCCAAATTATCTACCAATACACTTCCTTTGATTGCCTTCTGAGTGGTGTACTGAAGTCATATTCTGTCAAGACTATTTGCCATCTTGCCATTCTTCCAGATAGAGCGGGCTTCTCGAATATTTATTTTATAGGATCCATATTAGAGATCAACAAAGTGGTATGAGTCAACATTTACTGTCTTAGTCGTTGAGCAGCCCTTGCCAAAACACAACAAGATTTCTCGAGCAGTGAGTATCTTGTTTCACATTCGGTAAATTTTTTGCTAAGGTAGTATATTGCATGCTCTTTTCGACCAGACTCGTCATGCTGCCCCAATACACACCCCATTGAATTCTCTAACACTGTTAAGTACATGATAAGAGGTCTTCCTTCAACTGGCGATATCAAAATCGGAGGTTCTTGGAGGTACTCGTTGATCTTGTCAAAAGCTGTCTGACAGTCATCAATCCACTTCACTACTTGATCTTTCTTCAGTAACTTGAAGATTGGCTCACAAGTAGCTGTCAAATGGGAAAGAAATCTAGGAATTTAGTTCAATCTTCCCAGGAAACCTCTGATTTCCTTCTCAGTATGGGGAGCCGACATTTCTTAGATGGCTTTAACCTTGGAAGGATCAAATTCAATACCTTTACCACTGACAACAAAGCCTAGGAGTTTACCGGACCTTACCCCAAAGGTGCACTTTTTGGATTCAGTCTCAGCTTGTACTTATTCAATCTCTCAAATATCTTGTGTAGGTGGTTAAGATGTTCTTCTTCAGTCTAAAACCTGGATATCATGTCATCAACGTAAACCTCGATCTCATGATGGATCATGTCATAGTACAAAGCTACCATATCACGCTGATATATTGCGTCGACGTTCTTTAAACCAAAAGGCATAAATTTGTAATAGAAAGTGCATCACTGTATGACAAAGGTAGTCTTCTCCATGTCTTCATGTGCCATCTTGATTTGATTATACCTAGAGAAACCATCCATGAAGGAAAATACCTTATGCTGAGCGGTGTTGCCAACCATAACATTAATATGCGGAAGCAGAAAGTCATCTTTGGGGCTTGCCCTATTCAGATCCCTGTAGTCTACGAACATACGCACTTTGCCATCCTTCTTAGGTAATGGAACCATATTTTCAACCCACTCAGGATAGGACGTAACAGCTAAGAAACCTGTGTTGAATTGTTTTGTAACCTCAACTTTGATCTTTTTGGACATCTCAGGATGAATACGACGAACCTTCTGCTTTATTGGAGAGAAACCTTCTTTCATTGGTAGACGATGAACCACAATTTTAGTATCAAGCCCTGGCATATCTTCGTACGACTAAGCAAAGATCTCAACATAGCCACATAACATCTGGATTAATCTCTTTTGACATTTTCTTCTAGGTTAGCACCTATCTTGACCTCTTTCTTGTCATCTTCAATACCCAAATTTACAACCTCGACTGGCTCTTCATGCAGTTGTATGGATCTTTCTTCTTGCTCTAACAGTCTAACATGTTCTCCAAGTACTTCACAATCTTCCTCACCATTATCCTCGACTCGGTAGATCAGGTTTTTGAAGTCATAATTGGCAATAGCATAATTGTTATCAATGGGATCCAGGATGGATATGGATCTGCAATTTGTCATGTGGGTGTGTGTAAGAACACATAGATGTTTTGAAAGCAATAAAGTAAAAGAAAGACAAAGATCACAAAATTTGAATGCAAACGTCCAATGATTTACTGAATGAAAATATGTGAATGAAAAATGACAACCTTAACAAGTGGACCATTGTGCCCCGAGTAAGGCACAAGGCTTAAAGTTATTGTTTAAAATTACATAACCAAAACTTGAAATAAAGAAAAAAGAAAATAGCATTTACTCCTGACTAATGGAGATTGGTATAACGTCTTCAATCTTCCAATTTTTGAGCCCGATGCCAGTGGTAGAAAAAATCCAATTGTCTAGGTCATAGTCACTATCAGCATCTTCTATCGTGTTGACTCTATCAATAGCATTAACTCCTTTGTCGTGCTTAGGCATAGATGCAATAATCACACTGGGGGTCTCGGGAGGATCAAATTTAATCTCCTTAGTGTTGATCATGTCTTGAACCATATTTTTCAAAGCCCAACAATTTTTAGTATCATGTCCAGAACTATTGGAATGATAGGCACATCTTACAATAGGATTATACTGAGGAGAGGAAGTGTTGGGATTCTGAGGAGGATCTCTCAACGTAATCAGCTATTCTTTCAATAGATTTTGCAATGCATGAGACAATATCATGTTGATCTTGGTAAATTTCTCCTAGGTGCGTCTAACCTACGTTGATTTCCTTGTTGATGTTGTTGCACTGACACATGATTAGAAGTTAGCACTGCCCCTACATATTGGTTGAGATCACCTCTACCACGACCCTTCAGGCCATACACAACATTAGCTTCTTTTTTCCCGTTAAATGTCTTCTTCACTGTACTTGAGGATGCAACCACCTGAGTTTTTTCACTTATGATTCCACCTTAAATAGGTTCCCCTGTTAATATCAGCTCGATGAACCCGACTGAAGAGCTTCCAATCAGACGATTGAAGAAAGGACATGTCAAAGTTCCCATTAACATATCAACCAACTCCCTATCAGATAAAGGAGGTTGAACTCTTCCTGCTAGATTTCTCTATTTCTAGGCGTACTTTTAAAGCCTTCATTTGAGTTTATAGTCATACTGTGTAATTGCACACGGGTTGGAGCAAGATCAGTATTGTATTGGTATTGTTTGTAGAAAGAAGCAGCCAAATCTTCCCAGGTAGAGATATTGGTCCCTTCTAGTTGATAGAACCATTCCAACTGTGTTCCAGATAGACTCTCTTGAAAGAAATGCATTCATAAAAGAAAGGGTGAAAAGAACAGGAAAGACCTTTTGAGAATTTTCTTGAGTTCGGGGGGTAGGTTATAAAAATGGAAGGTGTTAGCACCCTTTTCATCCGTAGTTATCTGGGCTCTTAATTGCTTGATCACTTTGAAAAAATTCTTTGTGTTTTGTGTAAGTTGAAAATGTTTTGAAGATGTTTTGAAAGTGGCGATTTCGTAGTGATTCTCGTATCGTTGAGAATATATACAAAATTGTGTTTTGGAAATATTTTGAAAATGCCTTAGTGCGGCAATTTTGAAATGATTCTTGTATTATTGAGAATGTATACAAATGTTTGTTTTGAAAATATTTGGAGTGATTGGAAAGATGTTTGTTTTTGAAAGTGTGATGTGTGAAATGGTTTTAGTTTGTGAGAAAGAAATTACGAGAAATCTACCTACTCAAAAAGTCTTTGTTCTTTTCCTCTTCCTTTAGATAGTTCTATTTTACCATTGGTTGGTAAGGAGCTATATCATTAGATGTGAGGGACATGTGTGGATCATCGTATAGTCATAGAAGGCAACTTGTAGAATGTTTTAGAAATTGTCGTAAGGGACTAAGATCGTTTATCAAAGGAAACATCAAAGGGTCATCGAGGGACTGCGATCTTTTAATCATGGGTCTTTGCTAAAACATCCCACGTTCGAGGGACATGACTGTTTAAATTTGATGCAACAAGTGTGGGTTACCCTAGAGGTGCATGTGTGCAAAGTGTTTTGTTTTCATGCATTTTATCTTGAATTAGGGTTTTGTTATGGTTGGTTTTAAGTCTTTTCATGCAAACCCTAATTACTAACAATAATAAGGAAAGTTATAAATTCCGGAATTTAAATGTCATACGCTATTACAACGCTTTGGGAATAGGGGTACAATTTTATGACTGGGGGGAAGAAAGCAATAAAGTTCTAATTAGCTATTACAAACCATTGAATACGAATAATAATAAAATATACAAAATGTATAGTGGAAGAAAGAAATTGTCTTTTAGGGTTTTTGATAGAAAGGTTTAAAGATTAACCTAATCGACTAATTAATTTTAATTACAAGAGAAGTTAATTAATTTTAACAAAAAAACCTAAAATCTAAGTTAATTTGAAATTAAGAAAAAAATAAATCTAAGTCTAATAATTTGTTTATGAAATAATTTGAATGTTAATATTAATTTGAAAACAATATTTTAAAGTTTGGAAAATAAACAAAAACCTAGTTCTATATATTTACAAAAAATAAAATAAATGTTTTAAATTAAAATATTTGAAACTTAATTATTTAAGAAAATATATATTTGTATTTTTTTGGTTAAATAGAAATAAATAAATAAAGAAAATAAAAAAAAGTTGGGTCTGGGTGTAAAAAAAGTAAAATGGGTGTAAAAAAAGTTAGGCCCAAGTATGTGTTTTTTGTTTGAGTCGGAAACAAAAATAAAAAAACATATATAAATGGGCTTGTGTTAAAAGTAGTCAAGGGTGTATGAAATAGAAAAGAATGACAAGTCCAAAACAATAAGGTCCGAGCGTTGTATGATCAGGTATGGTTGACCTTTGATGGCTTATGGTGGACAAGCATACTTGAGGCATTGGATTTGTTGGCACAATGATCTGATGGTCCAGTCATGAGGTTGTATAACATGTGCATGCCGCTTGATGTACTAAATCTGCAAGGAAATAATTTGAAAAAAAAAAAGGGTACCACTGGGGCTCGAACCCAGGTCCCTATACACTAATGCCTTACGCGCGCTTCTTTTGCCACAAGGGTGGCTGTTTCATTCGTTTATAATACATGTTGCAATAAACTTAAAATAAACTTGTTTTTGAATGTTTGAAATGGCTTCATCTTCAACCTTGCACGCGCAGAGCAATAACACCATTGCTATGAATTCTGAACTTGTTCATTTCTCAACCATTTTCAAAAATGTAAACATGAAAGTTACTCCAAATTTCATCACAAATTCAACCATGTAAATAACTTAAACTATAAATCAAAGATGAGCATGAATTTTATTTGGTACCAAATAAAACCTAATTTTTTCATAAAGTTCAACTTCAAAATTCGCATCACTCAGGCAACATAAATTGAAACTAAAGGCATGGCTATCTTCAGGGCAATGATGTCTACATTTTTCATTCACAAAGTAACCATTAATGATGCTTGTATAGAGAGTTCAAAGTTGAGAAAACTTACCTCAAAACTGGAAATCGTGTTTGGAGTTTGAGCACTCCTGGAGGTGTTGTGATGATCTAGATAGCTTCATTGGACTCCTAAGAAGCTAATGCAATGCTAACTTTGGATTGAGAGTGGCTGAATCTTCCTAGAGAAGTCAAGTTGCAGAGTTGAGTTGTGAAAATTGTGGATGGTGATGGAGGGATTACAGAAGTGTTTCAAGGGTTTAGATCACTTCTATATTGTGTATAAATGATGTTTGATTGATTAAAAGGGAAAATGCGCGAGTGGATTTTGAATTTGGTGTTCAAAGTCAGAAATGACAAGAAATGAAGGTTTTGGTGCAATTCTGAATTTCAGGGAGTTTGTGAGTGTTTCAAGGATTGTGAATTCATGTCTTATCTTGAAAATACTTCCTCTATTTATAGAGGGAAGGTTTTATAGCTTGAAGTAACCAGAATTGTAAGATGACATGTTATGGTTTGGTTGAAGGTGAAAAATCAAGTTAGATGAAAAATGATGGTTTCAAGGATCAAGTACAAGCATGTTCTGATGTTTGTTGGGTGAAGGGGACTTGATTCATGCTTTTGATTTTGCTTGCAATCAGAGGTATAATTTGCAAGGCTCAATGAATTGAAAATTTGCATAAAGCTTGCTTTTCCAAAATGGAAGTGTGACCTTTCTTCCTTAAATGGCAAGTCAACTTGGACAATGCTTGAATCAATTGGATAATGGATTAAATAGTTGTGTAAACATTAAATTATTGAGTGATTTGTACGTTTGAAGGCCTGTAAAGCAAGATTATGCAGCATGGCTAGAGATTTGATCGAGTGTTCTTCATGAAAATGCCTTGGAATTCAAGTTTGTGATGCCAACTTCTTCTCTTTGATTATCCTAGATTAAAAATTATCTCTTCAAGTTATTGGACATTTTGGAAATCTTTAAATATTGTCTACAACCTTAATGTTGACCATTTTGGCTAAATCATCTTAGAACTTGGTGAAAAATTTCCAAGAAGTTGGGACAAAAAATCTGCCTAACTTGATGAAAATTTCACTAAGTGTTTTTTTATAAAAAGTCATAACTTCATGGGCCTATATCTTCAAATCCAAGCATTTTTTGGAAATCAACCCTAAGGGACAAAGTTATAGAATTCATTAAGATCTACAACTTTCATGTTGAAAGTTTTCCTTGAATCAATCATCTTGCATCTTGGTGAAAATTTGTCATGAAGTAGTAAAATTATCAAGGATAAAAAATACTTAGAATTTTTCTAAGTCTTGCAAATCTTAACTTTTGTTGAATTTCTTGACTTTCTTGATTCTCAAGTTTGATATTTTTGAATATCTTGATGAATCTTGATCTTTGAGATTCAATGTTGACCTAAAAGTCAAAGTTTGACTTTTTGTGTGTCAGTTGACTTTTCATCGGTTGATCCAAAATTCAACTATCAATCCCTTGATCTTGAGTAATGATTTGAGCCATGAAATTAGGTCAACATGTTGTGTTTGAGTCCTTGAGATCATGCTTCAAGCCATTAGGTCATGTACTAAGTTAAAAATCAATGACCAGTCATTCTCAGTCAAAACCCTAATTTGGTCAATTTTGCCCTTTTGATAATTTGAGTGCTTTTCTTGAGGAATTGTGATCAACCCTTGATCAATTGATGAATATGACTTTAAAATGTTGATGTTGGCCAAAAATCATGAATTTTGACTGTATGTTGACCACTGTTGACTTTTTACCCAATATAACTAATTTTTAGTCATCTGAGCAATTGACTAAGAAAATTTGTGGTGCAAGACTTGAAACTTGGTATGAGCATTATTGAAGACTTATAATGAACCATGAGAGTCATTTTAGGTATCAAAAGTCCAGTTGTCCTTGAGAAAACCAAAACCCTAATTTGTGGTCTCAGTGCTTAGGAGGTGAGCTTATTTGATTAACTCTTGAGCATCCTTGAGCATTTAAGATCTTTTGTGAGAAATGTATTGAGAAAAGAGAGGCCAAATTTTAGGGTACAACATATAATATGTAGCCTTTTGGGCTTTTAGAACATCATAACATGATACCACTTTGAGCATCAGAATCAATCAAGTTCGGATTTTCTTTAGAGTCCAGGATAAAACAAGAGCATCCAATTGATGAAGATAGAAAATATGGTTTCTTGTTTTTCCATTATTCATAGCAAGTATTTTAAGGAATAGGTCATATGGAGACATTATTCTGAAAGTAACATGTTGTGCTTACATCCTTTGCCCATAAGTGCTTTGCTATATTGGAATGATAAGGTTTGAGACTTTATTTCAATTATCACTTGAGTACAGAAGGTGGTGAATACATAATGTGACACCTCCTTGTGTTAGATAAACTTCACCTAAGTTCACTTGTTGTAGTTATTTAAAATAACTCATCCTTACTTATTTCGATTGATTGATATAGTTTGCACTAAATCTAACAAATCAATGTGCAAAAGTTCTAATAGATTGGAGAAAGAAATAACATACGTTTTTGAAAACTTTGCCCTTATGACATGCTTCATAGAAAGCATCTGAAGTAAACTTTAGTTAAGGCATGCCTTTGATAAATTCAAGCTAGTTCTGCTGAGAGATCTTTCTCAAGATATTGTAACTTAAATATCTGAACCACGTCCACTGCTCCTTATTAACAGACACGAGACAATCTCTTTTTAGTTTTATAAGGTCGAAAATCTTGATCTTATAAGTGTTGTTTTTCTTCCTTTCATTGAAAAAGGATATAGCCATCCTAACAGCTATTGTTTCGGAGCTTGTAATTTATTCCTTTTGATCACGTCTGAAACCCATGATATTTCCAGGCTTAAGTTCCATACTTTGGAAAATATGCCTTTTTCCCATCATGTGTTACAAGTAGCCAGAGTCGAGGTTCCAAGACAGGTGTTTCAATTGCACTTCTAAGGATATTCGTAACATATATTATCTTATCCTTTGGTACCCATGATTTCGTGGGTCATTTCTTGTTAGATCTACCAGATAGGTGAACAACTTTGGTTTTAGAGGAAGAGTAATCATATTTGCAAGACTTAAAACTATTTGGTTTAGCCAATTGATTTTCATCAGATTTAGAATCATATATTCTCTTCATCTTTTCCATCTTCTTTTAGCATAAACCCAGCAGGTACAAAAATGAGAGTATAAGGTAGTTGGTATGTTTTCCTTATTAGATTTATATTTTTCATGAGGATCATAACCAATACCATTAACTTCATTTCTTCTTACACCATAGATCATGGAAGCTATCACGCTTCTCCTTATGCTCTTAGCTATAAATTTCTAGAAGGATTTGTCATATTTCTCAATGACACCATCAATACTCTCAGTGGCTTTTGGAACATTTCTCGTGCCAATAAGGACAGAGTTTTCATCTTTCAATAAAAAAATTTCTTCTTTTGAAATAAAAATTTCTTCCTTCAGCTTACTGATTTCAACATATGCAAATTCATGGGTCCTTTTAAGATCCTTGATCTGAATCATGAGTAACTCATGTTTTTCTAGAATTTTAACTGAGGAAAATGTTAATTCAGAATGAGTAAAATCAGATAATACCTCTTTGCATAATACTTCTTTTGTTTCTAAATCAGCTTCATCTTCTAAGAGGAATACTTCACTAGATTTTCCAACATGAGCCATCAGCACCATGTAAGCATGTTTTCCATCTAAGTCATGGTAGAAAGAGTCTGAATCATCCCAAGTTTCCATTATCCCTTTCTTCTTGCCTTTGAGAGCTTCCTTCCTTGGTATGTCCTTTTGAAGCTGAGGACAATTATTCTTGTAGTGTCCTGGATTATTGCATTGATAACAAATGACTTCGTTGTCACTGGACTTCCTTTGACCAAACATTGGTTTTTAAGCGACCTACAGTCCTTCTTGAACTTCTAAACCTGTTGCCTTGATTTCTCTTCCAGAGACGATTAACTCTCCTGGTTAGCAGTGACAACTCATCTTCTTCATCATCAGAATCTCCTTATGAATCCTCAATCTCTTATGCTTGAAGAGCTTTGGACTTCTCAGATTTTCTGACAGATTTGAGCGCAATAGATTTTATCTTCTTCTGTGGTTCATCTTGTTCTAGATCAATCTCATGACTTCTCAAAGAACTTATCAGTTCTTCTAAAGAAGTGTTGTTTAGATCCTTTGCAAGCTTGAGAGCAGTTACCACAGGCCTCCATTTGGATGGCAAGCTTCTGATAATCTTCTTTACATGATCTTTCGTTGAATAGCCTTTATTCAGAACTTTCAGCCCTGCAACTAAGGTTTGAAATCTTGAGAACATGACTTCAATGCTTTCATCATCTTTCATTTTGAAAGCTTCATACTTCTGAATCAAGGCCAGCGCTTTGGTTTCTTTGACTTGATCATTTCCTTCATGAGTCTTTTTGAGAGAGTCAAATATAGACTTAGAAGAGTCTCTATTTGTGATCTTCACATACTCAGTATAAGAAATCACATTCAGCAAGATGGTTCTTGCTTTATGATGATTCTTATAATCTTTCTTTTGTTGATCATTCATAGCTCTCCTAGCTATCTCTTTTCCAGAATTGTCTATGGGAGGTTCGTAGCCATCGACTACCATATCCCAAAAGATCAACATCATGGCCTAGGAAAAAAACTTTCTAGTCTATGTTTCCAGCATTCAAACTTTTCTCCATCAAAGATGGGAGGCTTAACATTCTAACATTTTTTATTTGAATCTGTTATAGTAACAGCTGGTGTGGGTTCAACCATTATGTTTCTTCAACAAAAAAACTCGTATAAATCTTTATCTGACACGGTTAAGTGTTTGATAACTATCAATATCAGAACCGGAGCTCTAATGCCAATTGATGGTGTAAGAAACATAAGAAATTGGGGGTTTGAATTGGATTTTACCAAATTAAATCTTTTCGTTGGTGATAGAACAAGTTATCTTAGAACATAACATTAAATTAACATAATGATTTTAATTCTGGTTCGGTGTTAACTAAGTTACTCCAGTCCACCCCCTCAAGGATTATTTCACCTTCAACAAGGACTTAATCTATTATAACCATACCGATTACAGAACAACCCACAATAAGTATGATCAACCTTATTGGCACCCCCAATAAGTCCGTTGATCCTTATTGTAAATCCACTTAAGATGTAGCAGGAGTCTTCTTGAGATCAGACCTTCACTCAGTCTCTCAAGGTATCATTCAACAATAGTTGAGTACTTTTAGTGTATTATAGACTTACTTCTTTGTAAGTAGATTACAGAGTTTTCAGTACAATGAAAAACACCTAAGTGTTCTACTGTAAGATACGAGCAAAAGCTCCTTGCTTATTTACAAAACTATACACAGATGATTTCTCTATAGAGTTTGCATAACGCTTTGGTGTAGTTTTGTTGATCTTGATTTGAACCGACTTATTTGTCATTGTAGTGTTGATTCTTACTTTTCTTTAGCTTTCAAGTCTTCCTTTTACAGCTTGTAAAAGAGATCCTTTGAAAGGGTAGAAAGGTAAATCGGAAATCTAGTTGTTAGTTATCAACGATTATAATGAGAGTAGTCACAGTCAATCACAAAATAAGTATCCTTGCACCACTCTAGAAGAGTAGAGGTCACATACACTTTATGTACCTTTTGTAAACTATCACACGTTAACCATTTTGAACTTTTCTTCTTATCTTCAGTGGCTTCGGATATTTGAATGTTGAACATTGAAGCTTGTTGTAGAAGAATCTTTCTTTAAGTCTTAGAACCTAAGTCTTAGAGTCTTCAGAACTTGTCACACAAAATTTTGTCTTCAGAGTCTTCAGCACTTGGTTGTAAGAACTTGCTTTTCTTTAAATCATCAGAACTTGTTCAGCAGAACCTCATCTTCATAATCTTCAGAACTTGTAACACATAGAATCAAAGCTTTAGAAGTCCTCCAAAGCTTAACCATAAAGTCACGATCAGAACCTCTTGTACTAACGTTCCTTAGACACGTTGCAGAAGATAGATTCAGAACCTTGACTTCAATTGTAACACGTAACCACATGTTTTCTTCTAGAGTGTTTGCTTAGAACCTGATGACGTCACACGCCTTGTACCAGAGTCAGAACATTATAGCAGCAACTACACACTAGACGAAACCATTAGTGTATACAATTGTTCTCTAAGATAACATGTAAAGTTATCATCAAAATCTCAAGGCAAGATGTAGAAACACTTCTTGTTCTCACACATCTTTCCTCCAAAGATCCCCACCTTAGGATCGATTCCCGCATGGAACCAGAGCACTTCAAAAAAATGCAATAAATCCACACCATGTGATTGATGTCGTCACTGGACCAATGTACTAATATATGCCATAAATGCATGATGGGAAACAACATAAATAACACTTGACCACTGATAGTCAAAATGCATCGTCATCCATGTAATCATCATAATATCATCACATAAACATCATTATATAGCACGAATACATACAATTATCATGCACATCATTAAACACCACTGCAAGTAGCATTTATCACATTAAAACATCATTAAAATCATCATAATTAACTTCACAATAACATCATTACTATCATTAGCAATAGGACAACACCAATTATAAATTTCACAAAGTATTTGTGTGCAATTTGACAAAATGACATAACTCGACAGTAGAAAATACCCGTTTGCGCGTCATATCATTGGAATTATGGTACTAAAAATATTTTTAAGAAAAAGTATGTTAAACCACTTTTCCAATGATATAAACTATGCATCAATTGGACACTCACAGCTCGAGTTATGAATGTTTAAAGTTTTTAAAATAGTTCAGCCCCAGTCTGCTCGCCTAAGACTCGCCCGACGAAGCAGACCACAAAATTGATTATCGCCTGCCGCCGCACATGACCACCTAGCACTTCTTCATCGCCTCCCGCTCACCCGACGATGTTGAGGCGCTTCGCTTATTTTCTAGGAGCATGTAATTTTCGAAGTCCCATCACCTGGAGCTCACTCAGTGCCGGAGAAGCGAGGTCACATTTCCTAGTGCTGTTATTGGCTTACCTGGCGCTGGCCCTCTAACAACAACTTCTTGTTGCGATTCTGTATCAGTTCAGTCCCAAAAACCTTGTGATTTCTATACCAATACAGTCCAAAAATCATATAATTCCATATCTAATCATCATACAATAATAAACATCAACATACATGTTATGGGCACCGATTCATGACATTTTAGCGTCAAAATTAATCAAATTCATCATGGGTTCGTCAAAATCATCATGTTCTCAATTCATCAAAAATCCCAAACACAATTCTACATATACCTAAACCTCATATCAATCATAATAATAAGAATCACCCCTCTTACCTTAGATTCTATCTTTGATTCATGTTCCAAGCTCTACAGTTAATTCTCTTCTCTTCTCTTCATGCCCTAGCTCTTCATTGTTCTTTTCCTAATTTTCACGATCATGCAGAATAAAACATTAACCCTTTCTTTTTCCTTTTTTTCCAACTTACCCCTTGGATCCCTAATATATTATTTCACTCTTGCCCTCACTTACTCCGCATAACATGACTAATAAGCCCTTAACATCTCTACTCAAATTATTCTATTTTATTTAATTTTAAATAATAATAATTCTAATTAGTAATTCTAAACAATTATACTAATTATCTAAATTATTATATTATTCCAATTTTCATCTTAATGCACACTATCCCACCATACATCACACATACATCATACATCACACATCAAATCATCAATAATTCACACATAATCACATCACGCGTCATAATTCAATAAAACATCACATATTCGCGAATATTCATCATATAATCAATTAAATACTCTTAATTAATTTGGGGTGTTACATGGACTTTCTTGCAACCATAGTGACAAATTAAATCTTCATTGTCACTAGAATCACTATCAATATGCTCATTTTTTGAGGACCTTGAACAAGAAGCCCTAAGAGCTTGAGACTTAGTTCCTTACTCCTTATCCGTGTCTTTCTCATTTTTCATCTTCTTCTCATGTTTATTTTCATGCTTATCTAAGAAAGTGAGTTCTTGCTCATGTTATTCTAGCTTTCCAAACAAAGTGGTGAGATCAAGTGTTGTAAGATCATTAGCTTCCTTGATCGCAGTGACCTTTGGTTGTCAATTCCTAGTAAGACATCTCAAAACTTTGTTAGTAGCAATAGCATTATAAATAGGATTACCTGGTGCATTTAAACGATTAATAAGATGCGCAAACCTCTTTTGCATTTGAGCAATGGTTTCACCATGCTTCATGCGAAAGAGTTTAAACTCTTGATTAAGTATGTTAATTCTAGCTTATATGACCTCATTGGTTCCCTCATTGGAAAATTGCAATGTGTCCCACATTGTCTTACCGATTTCATAATGAGAAATGTGATAAAACTCATCAACACCAAGAGCGGATATGAGAATATTTTGTGCTTTTCAATTATGTCCCCACTTTTTTCTATTATCAGCATTCCATTGTGCTTCCGGCTTAGGTGTGACAACACCATTTTCATCTGTTTGAGTAATCGATAATTGACCATTTAAAATATCTTACCACACACATTTATCATATGACTTGATATAAATACGCATACAAGCTTTCTAATAACCATAGTTTTCTCCCGTAAAAATTAGCACTCTATTATACGCCCGTTTAGGTTTGATGGCCATTTTCTAATAAGAACTTTGAAGCATGGAATTAACCTAAGCTCTGATATTACTTGTTAGACGATGGCGACTTATCTAGAGGGAGGTGAATAGATACCCAAGTAAAATTACCTCTCAAAAATATGTAATTAAAACTTTATTGTGCGTGGAAGAATTTTAGCCTAGATCGAAGAGTCGTCTAAATGAACCTAGTTATTAGAAACTCAAAATATTCAATAGCCAAATGGAATAATAATGATACAAACAATGAACACAACAATTTGACTATTAATCGTTTATTACAAAACACTTCAGCAACTTATTTCCAACGCACTTAAAAAAATAGAACTTGACAATATTGTCAAACACTTGGCGCGCAATCAATTTTTCATAATTTTCTTTTGAGCTTTGTAGATTTGAAAATCGCACTTGCAATTAAAGTGATTATAAGCAGATCAACAAAGCATTTAAACTTTAACAATCAAATAAAAATTCTATATGAATCGATCAATCAAATACCAAGTTCAACATATTGTATATAAAAAGTAAATAAGAGTGAGAGAGAGAGAGAGAGAGAGAACGACAGAAGGATTTGTTTAGGAAGTTCACCAATTGTCCTCTCTAGGGCTACGTCTCCCCCCAATTCCATTTTGGAATTGAGATGAATTTCTTACTTGCAAAAAGTTGATTACAAGAGAAGTGTTACAAGAGAAACCCTACAAACCCTTAACCATTTGATGTTGATTCAACCCCTTCTCTTCTTTTGATCTTGAACAAAACCAAGACATAATATATCCAATATATTCACCACTTAAGCTACTCCTTTGAGAGATCCCAAATCTCTAAATCCTTCACTCGAGTGAATCCAATTACGACTATTTACCACAAAAACTTCTAAGCTTTCACTTGGTCAAATCCCCTATTGTTAAGTATTAAATAAATCCCCCAAATCTACCAAAGATCTTAGAGGACAAACCCTAGGTTTTTCCAGATGAAACCTCCCATAATTCTCAACCTAGTATTCTTGGCTCGGTAACACTCACTAACCTAATTAGATGTTATCAACCTCGTCTAGATGGCACCCCAACAAAGAATGATTATGTGTACTATTTTAGTGTTTATGCATAGGTTGGAGGTTGAATATGAAGAGTAATGGTGGTAAGTGTTTATAGTTTCATCAAGTTGAAATGATGCATGTATGATGTATTTATAGTTGAGAAAATATGGTGGTAAAGAGGGGAACTTCAAATTTAAAAAACAGTTAAAAAATTTGACCAAACAATCAGGATGTGCCGGAACATATGAGTTATGTGCCGACACATAAGGTCAAAAATTGACTCATGTGCTGACCTAAAACAAGCAATGTGCCGGCACATGAGAAACATAAGTTATATGCTTTAATAATACAGCACATGTGTCGGCACATACTGTTATTTTTTCATCAAGTACTGGCCTAAAATGTACTATGTGCTGACCTATGTATGAAAGAAGCTACAACCTTTAAAAATGCAGTACATGTGTTGTCCTGAACAGCAGATGTGCTGGCACATGCCATTAATTTTTTTGCATAAAATAGTTTTTCCTGATTTTGGCCAAATTTAAATTTGTTTTGAATGCTTCCTAAGTCCTCTAATGCAAGGGTGCACCAAACAACACAGAGATACCGTCTAATATACAAAAATGCTAAGTTTTCCTAGTTTTGATATCATGGAAAACATCTAATGGTGAAGTTGCACTAACACTATCTCTATGAGTCTTTTTTTCTCAGAGTAGTGGATTCATTTACTTTCTTCCTTTTATCTTTATCCTCTTCCATTGTTGATGTGGTTAGTTTCTCTATGATAGCTTTATGGATGAGAATGTGAAGGTTGACGCTGGGCTTACTAATTGGGTAGGTGCCTCTTTTTTTAACCTTTTAGGATTTTGTTGTACCCCAAAATTTGCCCTCTCATATTTCTCAAAACATTGCAAGAAAAATCTCCAAGTGGATCAAGATTGCTCAAGAGTGGGTCAGACAAGTCATCTCATAAGGCAGTTAACCTCAAATTAGGGTTTTGTGTTGCATCAAGATCCTTGAATCCAAATGACCTCAAGTGCTCCCCAATGTCCTAATATGTTCTCAAGGTCATCCATGTCAAATTTCAAGCCTTGCAGAGGAAGTTTGCTCAGTCAATTGCTCAAAGGGTCCAAAAATCGATTGTGCTAGGGCAAAAGTCAATTGTGACCTACAAATAGTCAAACTTCAAGATTTTTGCCAACATTCTCATTTTGAAGGTTATTTCATCATTTGATCAAGGTTTGATCATGATTCATCAAGGATTTCTCAAAATTCATCAAGACTCAAAAGTTGCTAAATTAGGGTTTTGTAGAAAAAGTCAACTCAACTTTGACCAAGCATACCTTTCTCATACTTTATGAGAAATGACCCATACAAAGCTAATTTTGAAGAGGATACAATTTCCTACAATCCATCTTCACACCCCAATATCAGAAAATGCACTCACAAGAAGTTATAAATTTGGACATTATAGGTCATTTTTGAAAGTCAATAAAAACACATTTTCTTCCAAAGCTTATAACTTGAGCATGGAATATCAAAATGAGATGAGACCAAAATGGTTGGTTAGATGACATCTCAAGCGTTCTAAAAAGTCTAATAACACTTCCAAAAGTTCAAAATTGAAGAAGTTATGCATTGTTGAAGTTGGGCATTTTTGCAAAATTGCCAAAAGTCAACTATCCCCAAAACTTCAAATTTTGTCAAATGGGCCCATTATTTTCCACTTGATTTGAACTTGCCACATTGCACACGTGTCCTAGCTTCATCCTTGTGTCCATTTATCAATTTCATTATTTTATTTGATTTTTTATTAAATTATTTCATTTTTAATCAAATTAAATCAAATTAAATCCAAATATTGATTGCTTGATATATTTTTGGATATTTCAGGACTGAATCATCATCATCAAGGGTATCAAACTCGTACCAAGATTCCATGTGCAAAAAGATTGAGTTTTGACAATTTTGGAAGGTTTAGTAATGGTGAATCAAATCAAATCTCATGGCATTGATGTGGAAAGATTCAAAGCACAATTGTTAACCTAATGCATTCCACATTACATAAGGAGGCTAGAGGGAACAAAAACAAGGCTAGAGGCTGAAAGAACAAGCAAAGGAAAACTTGAAAAAAGTGGTGAAAAGTGCGAAACCAAAATCCTACTTGGAGGTGTTTTCTGAAGCAAAGCTTGATACCAATCGATTGTTGGAGATTCACTGAGTCAGAACCAATCCCTAGCAAGCTCTCATACACGCCCAAGAGCTCTGTAAGTATCACAGAAAACCGCTCTTCTTTTGAATTCGAAAACCTTTATTCCTGCATCTTTTGTACAAATTATATTCATATTCATAATCCTCATCAAATTTCCAAGCTTTCTGTATTACCCAATTTTATTTATCTGACGTGTAAAGCCAAGTACCGTATCTAGGGTTTCGTGGTTTGTTTTTGGGCGTTTCTCTTATAGGTAAAATTAGCCCCAATGATGGCCATGGACATGACCGGAAGAGAAAGACGAACACAACCATGGTCTTGGGAGGAGTTTATATGGCCTGAGATGAGTTTTAGGAATGACCTACGCATTTAGCTACGGATCTAAATCCGCAGGTAAAGTTACAGGGTTTGGAGGTTGGGGATGGAGACGTGTCAATTCCCCTGTGGCTGATTCAAACACGCGCGCCTTTTTTTTATTTTTCTGGCATATTAATCCATTTTATCATATTATTATTATTTTGTATGTACTTAACAACTGAGACACATTGGCCTAGTGGCGAAGCAAGCAATGCAAACACCAACAGGACCTGGGTTCGAATCCCAGGTCCTCCAAATTGCTCTTTGTATTTTTTCTTCAGGTATTCTCATGCAAATCCAAACGCGAAGCACACCATACATCCTCAAGCATCTGATGGCCAGATGGCCATAGACCAAATCTGGTGGCCAGAAATTAATGGTCTATCGTGGACCATGTCAGCGTGTACCCACTAGATCTCAAAAAGTTAAGCTAGGCCAATGTAATTGGGCCTCAGAATTGCTGATCAAACCTCCAAACAGGCCCATATACCTCTATCTCTCTCTATTTCCATTTGGTTTATTTAATTGTTTTTGTTATTATTTTTATTATTAACCAACCAATCAAATCTTTTTCTTTATAAAATTAAAACCAAAAAAATATTTTCTTTATTAAATTAAATTTCAGTATTTTAATTTTTATTAACAAATATTAATTTAATTAATTTAGGCCATTAATTAGGAATAACTTTAATATATTTTTCAATAATTAAAATCAATTAGACTTAATTAGGTTTTTATTAACATTGATTTATTTTATTTTATTTCTTTAAATAACAAAAAAAAAACAAAAATATTTATTTTTATTAATTAGTTTAATTAATTTAATTTAATAATTAACTTAGATAATCTCTTTCTTAATTAAAAAACAAACAAAAAAATCTTTTCTTTAAATAACAAAGGGTCAAAACCCTACTTGCGCTCAATTTAATTTTCCCACACGCGATCTATTTATCCAATATTGTACTTGTTCCTGGAATGTAATAGATAATTAGGACCATTTAATTATTTTTATCGCTTTATTTATTTTTCCGCATTTAAATTTCAAAGGGTTGCTTTTGGCGATGTAAATACCCGACGCCTTCTAATTTAATTTCCGCAATTTATTTTCCGCAAATTATAACTGTTAGATGTTTGATAATAGGGATGCATGACAAGATTGAATGTCTTAACCTAAAATTAACATAGATCACCCTTAACATGTACAAAGATAAAATTAACTGAAAATAACACACTTGCACATGCGCACTCTTAGGAAACACCCCACTTGGTTGCCTTCGTACGCGGTCATCGAGTATAGGTTATTTTAGAGATCGCCCTCTTGTCCAAAGATCATATTTGCCTCGAAACGGTTGCCTCGGATATAATTGCCTCAAATAAAATGATCTAAGACATTAGGGTTACCGCTAAGGCGTCCTAACATTGCTTTGGTGATCGCATGTCCCTAAATTCGAATTAACCCTCAAAACTCCAACGACGATGCTACCTACTCATCAATAGTGGGATAGCATTGTCTAAAGGAAGCTAGCATAGAACAATTCCTTTTTTCAAGTAGGTAGATGGTTCTTAAGTACTTGCTCTTTCAAAAACAAAATCTTTCCACACTTACACTTTTCAAACAAAGTTTTCAAAACACTTCATACGATCGAAGTTTTCAAATAAAAACTTTTTTCAAACCCACCAACACAAAGAAAGCAATTTTGAAAACAATATGAGCAAGTACCTAAGAGCCCGTGGATAACCACGGATAGAAAGGGTGCTAACACCTTCCTTTTCTATAATCTACCCCCCGAACCCGAGAAATATCTCGAAAAGGAATTTTTCTATGCTTTTTTCCTTTCCTTGTTAGATAAAATAAAAGTCAGTGACGACTCTTGCTTACCGCGACATTTTGCGAAACCAACGCAAAACTCAAACCAGCATTCAAAAAACAGTCAGTTCTTCCCACCGTATCACAGAACTGACGACTCTGCTGGGGATGCTTATAAGTGGGGTGTACCTTAGGATTAGTTCATGTTGTTTTCAATTACTTGACTTGTATGCTTTATATTTGTGGGCTTGTATTGGAGTTACTATAGATCCTAACCCGGATCTGGGGGATACCCTTTAGGTAAGTAGCAATAAACTGTGAGGGAACTGTACGGCGTAGACCGATACGGTTGAAGCAGTAGCTACGTTGGTGGGGCACTTTAGTTCGTATCGATATCCCTTGTGTTGGAACAAGGAGAATATGGGTCTTCTAAGGGATCATTAAGCACCAACCGACCTTAGAACCTTTAAATTTACCAACTCGGCCATAGAACAATAGCAGTATGGTACACTCATTGAGACTAAACTCTCGCGATGATTTCGGCCGCAAGAAAAGGTTGCTAAACTGGAATTATGATCGATCGAGGGTAGTCAGTGATATTGAGATCCTCTAGAACACGGTTACTATTTTTAGGACAGGTTTAAACCAACTAAACTGAAAGAGGGTAGTACCTAAGCTCCTTGCCAGCTTGAAATCTAAGGGCTCTCTGTGTGACTTGTGTGCCTTTACCATGTTTGCTATTTGTGGATACTTGAGGTGTGCTTTCTATCATGACATCATAACATTGCATGCATCTTGCATTGGACTAACCTATTTCAAAGATACGAGGGATTCATCTTTGTTCTGTTTTGTAGGTCATGATACCCATGCGTAGGAACACCATCCGAATCAACTTTGTCCAGGTTCCTACTCTGCTTAAAGAATTGATTGCAAAGATGTCATATACTACCTCCTTCATCAGAAGACATGGGCATCTTCTTAGTTTGGTCACTTCCATATTGGACGAGCAGATGATGAGTGTCCTAGTCCAGTTCTTTGATACGTTGTACCATTACTTTACTTTTCAGGACTACCAGTTGGTCCCCACCTTAGAGGAGTTCTCTGATCTGCTGGGTATCGTTATCCTGGAGCAGACCTTGTTCACAGGTTGGGAGAAGATCCTTAGGCCGGAAGAGATTGCTTCAGCCCTCCATCTGACAAAGGCTGAAGTGATGTCTAATTGGGAGACTAGAAGTGGAGCAAAGGGCTTTCTGACTAAGTTCTTGGTTGGTAAGGCTAATCATTTCTGGGATAGTCTAGACTTCCAAGCATTCAAAAATATTCTGGCTCTTCTGATATATGGTTTGTGTGATCGGTGGATCTGGAACTGACTGTTTAACGCTGGTTCGCGAAATGTCGCGGAAGCAAGAGTCGCCACCATCTTTTATTTTCTCCAAATGGAAAGGACAAAAGCACAGAAAAATTCCTTAAAGAGATCGCTCTCGGTTCGGGAGGTAGGTTATAGAAAGGGAAGGTGTTAGCACCCTTTCTATCCATGGTTATCCATGGGCTCTTAGATACTTGCTCAATGTGTTTTCAAAATTGTTTGTTTGCTTTTCAATGTGGGTTTAAAAAAAGTTTCTTTGAAAAAATTCAGATCGACTCGTACGTCAGAGTGTTTGAAAAGTTTGCTTTGAAAGCTTTTGAAAAGTGTTGGTGAAAAGTCTTTTTGAGTTTGTTTTGAGATTAGAGCAAGTATCCTTGAGAATCTACCTACCCTAAGGAATTCGTCTGTGTAGATGTCCTTTAAAGTAGTGCCATCCCACCATTGAGAGGTAGGTAGCACCACCGTTGGAGGTGTTCGGGTCAATTCGAGTTTTAGGGACGTGGTGATCACCGGAGCAATGGGAAGACACCTTAGAAGCTACCCTCATGCCAGGTTCCCGGATCATGAGGACTTACTAAGACGTCCTCTACTCGACGACCACCTTTCGAAAGGCAACAGTGAGGCGTACCCTAGGGGTGGTGTGTGCGAACTGTGTGTCATGTTTCAGTTATTTGTCTTGTCATGTTAAAGTGATCTACGCTTGATTTTATTATGGCCATTCATTCTTGCATGCTTTGTTTAACAGTTAATATTTGCGGGAAAAGTACATTCTAAACTATTACAAATGGCGCGGGTCCACATCGCCAAAATTAAACCGGACCCGATTTAGCGGAAAGTAAATAAAGCAATAAATAAAAGTGCGAGAAATTTAAATTACAATGCTTTGGGAGAGATACAAAATTATAATAAATGACATAAAATAAATGCGCAAATTAAATAATTAGAGACAATGGGCGTTGGACCCTTTCGCAAAAAATTAAATTAATAAGGAATTAAAATAAAAAATGAAAATTAAATGTTTTTGGTATTTTTGTGTTTTTTAAGATTTAAAAGGAAAAGAATTTATTGAAATTAAAAATAAAATGCTAAACCCTAGTTCTAATGTTTTTTAAGTTTATTATGAAAATATTGAATTTTTGACCTAATTTAAACCTAAATTATATTTATGTACAATTAATTATAAAAATAAGATAAATAAATAAATAATGTTGTGATAAAAAAAAAGAAAATTTAAAAGGAATAGAAATTGTTAATTAACCTAATTCTACATTTTTTGATTTTTAGTTGTTAAAGGGAATGAAATTATAACCTAATTAAAACTAAGTTTATTTACATATAAAATTTAATTATAAAAAATAAATAAAATAATAATATTATTAAAAAAAGGGAATTAGAAGGAATACAATTAACAATTAAACCTAAATTCTACATTTTTTATATTTTTTATGAAAAGGATTAAAATTGCAAAATCCTAATTAAACTAAATCTATTTACATATATTTATTCATAAAATAATTAAAATAAATAAATATTATATTTTTTGGCATTTTTTGATTTTATGATGTTTTTGTATTTTGGTTAAAAATTAAATAAACAATAATTAAAATAAACATAACAATTAAATAATGATTAAAAAGATATAAGAAAAATAAATAAAATTGGCAAACCAGGGTGGGGTGTAGTCCCAAAATTGGAGGTAAGGTTCAGCAAATCAAGCCCATTAAGCATTGGATCCATTGACTTTGCCAGTTTCCATATGGTGCGTTGACTAAGGCATACTGCGTTCCCTGAATCTTGGCCTTTAGATCTGGTGTTCTTGGATGTATGTAGGGTCTGATCTGGATGGAATATGGTAAACCATCGCGCTGAAGCTGCATAGGATTAATTGATGAAAAATAATATGGGATTTGTACAGACCTGGGACTTGAACCCAGGTTTTTGATGTTACCAACACATGTCCCTGCCACTGAGCCATCACGTTTTCAATTAACATATTATATTAAAGAAATAACAAAAAGCAAAACCCACGCATAATGGTTAAAAACGCGCGCAGATTTGAAACACCCAACCCCTGCTTGCCAACGCATCATCGTCTTCGTTCTCTTTTTATTTTTTCTGAAAACACAAGCCTATGGAAACGGTTTTCTGGGCGTGGTCTAAAGCTAGCTACAAGAAAATAGCGACTAGCGCTATGGTGATCATAAATTGATCGCGAGGCTTGTGTCTTCTTCGTCCAGACCTACTGTATACAACCATGGCATTCATGAGTCTTAATTTTCCCTCTATGCAAAAGCCCTAATTCAGAAAACCTGCAACCCTAAATTTTAACCATGGCAAAATCGCCTACAACGCATAATAATCAAATTAAGGTTATGGGTTAGCTTTGAAATCATGCCAGGAACACAAATCAAGTCTCAAAAATTATGGAAAATGTATGAATCAATATGCAAGAGCATCAAATATTTTCGGTACAGGGTGTGCCCGTTTTACCAATTCTTGATGCTAGAATGAGTGGTTTTGATTGGTATGTGATCCTTGAAGCTTCAGGAATATGATGGACTCAGTATTATGGCTTGAAACGATCTCTAAAGCACTTTTCAGTTCTTGAGTTTTTTCCAGAATTTTCAAGTTTGTCTATGGCTTATGAGCGCAGCTTTCAGTCTTAAGCCATTAGGTTTTGATCCCTGAATATGTATAGAGCATATTAGGTTAAGAAAATTGTACAAAATCTTTTGAATTCATTGTTTTCAATCTTTAATTTTGTAAGATCTTTTCCAAATCTTTTCCATGTGCATTTTGTGTTCAATCAGCTCAAGTCAAACCAAATCCTTCCATAATTGGCTAAGCACGAGATCTTGAGCCTATAATGTGCATAAAAAGATTTTTTTAGGTCAAGTTTATATTTTCTACATATTTAAATAATTTAAATGAATTAATATTAATATAAATTCAAATAAATAATTAAAAAATGAGAAAATACTTCCCCTTGGGCTTAATGGTCGTGCATAGGCTTGGCATGAAGAAACTTGGAAGAAAAATGGGCCCATTTGCATTTTTTGATCATTTGAACCATTGTTGACTTTTCAAAATTCCCAAAAATTTCCCAACTTCCACAAGGCATAACTTGCTCAATTTTTAAGCTTTTCACATTTTCTTGGACATTTTGGAAAGGTCTTTGAGTCCTTTAACCAATGCCTTTGGTCCCATGTCATTTTGATTTACCAATCTCAAGTTATGGCCTTTGACTTAAAGTCCCTTTTTGTTGACTTTTGAAAATGACCTATAATGTTGAAATTGATAACTTTTTTGTGAGAGCATTTCTTGGACTTGAAATATGAAGATGAGTTGTAGGAAATGTCTTTCTCTTCAAAATGAGCTTTGGATGGAATTTTTCTGATAATCCATGTGAAAGTTATGCCCTGGTCAATTTCAGTTGACTTTTTCAGCTGTCCAAATATAGCAACTTTTGCATCTTTGATGATTTCTGAGCCAAATTTTGAGAATCATGATCAAGCATTGATCAAATGATGTTTGTGGCTTCAAAATGATATGTTGACCAAAAATTTGAACTTTTGACTGTCAAATGACCATTTTGCCCCTACAGTTGACTGTAGTGCAATCTAGGGTTTTGACTGTGCAATTTTGAGCTGAATGTCTTGAAACTTGATATGAGGATACTTGACCATGTTTGTAAGCATATGAGACTTGATTGGGCCTTTGAAAACTTCCTTTTCTTGATCAGAACCCAAACCCTAGTTTTGACTGTCTAGGAGACAGTTGAGCTGCACAACCCTTGGGGAATTTTGTGACTTGACTTGGCAATTTCTTGAAGAATATGGGAGGGCAAATTTTGGGGTACAACAGTTGCCCCTGTTCAATCTTCTTAGACCTGAGGATGCAGATTGGCTGACGTGCCTTTCGTAATCCGAGGGTAGAAGATGATTGGACACTAGAGTGCCCAGAAATTTACGCTCACATGTTAGCAGTGTGATGGGGGAATGGGCTTATAGATGCCATTTAGAGATTGCTGGATAGGATGATGGGCTTATAGATGCCATCTGGATGTTGATTGCGCAGGAGATTCCTTAGCGAGAACCTGCATACCTGCAAAAGAGAAAATGAGTACCTGACACGTTGCAGGAGCTGATTTTAGATGCTTGGTATAGATGTGTCCTGACTGGTTACAGGAGCTGAGTCTGGAGCTTCAAACGCTGATGAATGAACCAGGGATGGTTACTGCCTTAGCATGGATGGTAAGAGAACCTTGGGCGACTTTAACCTCAACAACGCTCGTTGAGAAAAATCTTGGGTGTCTTTAACTTCAACAACGCTTGTTGAGAAAAATCTTGGGTGTCTTCTACTGGAATAAGAATCAGGGAGACCTTAGGGTCGATCTGACTGAACCAGAGAGGCCTTTGACGGGGTAGGAATCAGGAAAATCTTAGGGTCGATTTAACTGAACCGGTCTAGGTCTTGAAACATCTTCAACTGGATAAGCATCAGGGAGATCTTAGGGTCGATCTGACTGAACCAAGAGAAGGCCTTTGACTGGGTAAGAATCAGGAAAATCTTAGGGTCGATTTAACTGAACCGGACAAGGTCTTGAAATATCTTCAACTGGATAAGCATCAGGGAGATCTTAGGGTCGATCTGACTGAACCAAGAGAAGGCCTTTGACTGGGTAAGAATCAGGAAAATCTTAGGGTCGATTTAACTGAACCGGACAAGGTCTTGAAATATCTTCAACTGGATAAGCATCAGGGAGATCTTAGGGTCGATCTGACTGAACCAAGAGAAGGCCTTTGACTGGATAAGCATCAGGAAAATCTTAGGGTCGATTTAACTGAACCGGTCTAGGTCTTGAAATATCTTCAACTGGATAAGCATCAGGGAGATCTTAGGGTCGATCTGACTGAACCAAGAGAAGGCCTTTGACTGGATAAGCATCAGGAAAATCTTAGGGTCGATTTAACTGAACCGGTCTAGGTCTTGAAACATCTTCAACTGGATAAGCATCAGGGAGATCTTAGGGTCGATCTTACTGAACCAAGAGAAGGCCTTTGACTGGATAAGCATCAGGAAAATCTTAGGGTCGATTTAACTGAACCGGTCTAGGTCTTGAAACATCTTCAATTGGATAAGCATCAGGGAGATCTTAGGGTCGATCTGACTGAACCAAGAGAAGGCCTTTGACTGGATAAGCATCAGGAAAATCTTAGGGTCGATTTAACTGAACCGGTCTAGGTCTTGAAACATCTTCAACTGGATAAGCATCAGGGAGATCTTAGGGTCGATCTTACTGAACCAAGAGAAGGCCTTTGACTGGATAAGCATCAGGAAAATCTTAGGGTCGATTTAACTGAACCGGTCTAGGTCTTGAAACATCTTCAATTGGATAAGCATCAGGGAGATCTTAGGGTCGATCTGACTGAACCAAGAGAAGGCCTTTGACTGGATAAGCATCAGGAAAATCTTAGGGTCGATTTAACTGAACCGGTCAAAGTCTTGAGACGTGATTGAGAATTTCAACTGCATCTTTCCTGAAAGGTAAAGGTCAGTCATATGCAATGCATGATATGGGTCAAGCAATGATATTCTCGATATAAATGAGACTTGTATGATGCAATGTGTTACGCATGCTATAATGATGTATGTGATGTTTTATGTATGTTTTCGTCTAGGAGAGTGAATCCTTGACGGGTGCCGGGAAGTCGTATCCTGGGCTGATGTTGAAGAATAGATTTTGCTTCCGCTGGGGATGATAACTGCAAGAATACCGGTAGGAGAAGATAACTCCGTTGAGGAATAAACTTGGCAAATGGAAGATTCTGCGGGGAGAAAAATACTCTAGCGACCATGCTGGGAAACAATACTCTGTGGGGATAGAGATGCTTTGCTAAATGTTGATAGTAACTTGCTGAGGATGTCGTTGTTGTATGAAGTGTTTGACGGACTTCGCTGGGGTAAAAAGACTTTGTCGAGGACGCTCTTTCCATGGCTTTTGGCTGAGGATAACCCAGTTATATCCTGTTGAGGAAATAACTCTTTGAATAAAGCCGGACGACGCGTTCGTGCTCGCGGGGATAAGCTTCCAGAATTTACTGGGGATAAGCTTACTGCTTGGGGAGATGAATTCCAATTTTCCTGGGGAAACTGGGTTGGACTTGGACTTTTTGGGGAAGTTTTGGACTGCGGGGAAGTGATTCCTTTGAATGTTGGTATGCCGCCGGGGAACAATCTTTAGACCAAGACTGCCGGGGATGCTTGTTAAGAATATATGCCGCTGGGGAAGTATTGAGATCTACTGGAGGATACTCAATTTCCTTAAGATTTGATGATTCTGTTTGGAGGAGAGTACACTTTTGTTGGCTTACTCTCTGGGGAATTTAGATACACTTGGCCGTATTCTTTAGCTGAACCTATCTTGGTACCTTGGAGGATAGAACAATTAGACTGCTCAGACAACTCTTTATTGCCCCTGTTTCTAGTGTCACCTGCAATTAATTCCTTTGTTTCGTATGCAAATTTTTATGAGTTAGCAAATTATTGTCAATGCATACATCACAAATTGAACCTTGGACGTTCTTCGCAAAACAAAACAGAAAAAAGAAAAACACTTGGCACGTTTAACTGAAAAATATATTTGTATTGATTTTTGAATGGCCTGAATAGGCGCTTTGTGTACAAGAGGCTGACGTCCTAGTAAGAGGTACGCCGCCGATCAAAAGAGTTTATACAAGTTTGTACAAAAGAAAATAAAACAGCTGTGTGAAAGATGAATGATCCACTGGGTTTCAACTCTGCTATTGCCTTTATAACTCTGAGCGTCTCATCACTTGATGACCTTGGTTGAAGGTGAAGCTGACTGATCGATGCCGGCCGAACTTGATGTAGATACCGGATTCTGGATGCAAAGTGATCAATGAGACATAGTATTACGCTTTTATCCCTAATTTTTGCCTGGACCGCCCTTTCGGGTTTTCAGTCCACCGGGATACCCATTTTTGCCCAAGCCGCCTTTTCAGGTTTTCGACTTGCCGGGTGTACAGATTTTTTTTTATATTTTCATCCCTTCATTTTGCCCGAACCCTTTTGGTTCGACGGGAAGCCCTAATTTTTGCCTAGGCATGTCAGCCTAGCGGGTCTTTTTTCATGCGTAGTATTTTTTAACTATGTCTGCATTGGCGGGGTGAGGAAGGTCGTCACCATCCATGTTGGTTAATATCATTGCTCCTCCTGAGAACACATGCTTAACCACAAATGGCCCTTCGTATGTAGGGGTCCATTTGCCCCTTGGATCACTCTGAGGAAGGATGATTCTCTTGATTACCAGATCCCCGACTTGATATTCCTGTGGTCTGACCTTTTTATTAAATGCTCTGATCATTCGTTTCTGATACGTCTGACCATGGCAGATAGCAGCAAGTCTCTTTTCGTCAATGAGGTTGAGTTGATCAAGTCGTGTCTGGATCCAATCATCTTCGTTCAGATTTGCATCCTTCATTATCCGGAGAGAGGGAATTTGTACTTCGATCGGCAAGACTGCCTCCATGCCATAAACCAGAGAGAAAGGAGTTGCCCCGGTTGACGTCCTGGCTGAGGTACGGTACCCATGCAGAGCGAACGGTAACATCTCATGCCAATCTTTGTAGGTTACTGTCATCTTTTGCACGATCTTCTTGATGTTTTTGTTAGCTGCTTCTACAGCCCCATTCATCTTCGGTCTGTAAGGAGAAGAATTGTGGTGCTGTATCTTGAACTGTTCGCAGAGCTCAGCAATCATCTTATTGTTTAGATTGGTACCGTTGTCTGTAATAATCCGCTCAGGGACGCCGTACCGACAGATCAGGTTGTGCCGAATGAACCGTGCCACAACAGTCTTGGTTACTGTAGCATAGGATGCTGCCTCAACCCACTTCGTGAAATAGTCGATCGCCACTAGGATGAAGCGATGTCCATTGGATGTCGTAGGTTTTATCTCGCCGATCATGTCTATGCCCCACATTGCAAACGGCCAAGGCGCAGTCAAAACATTCAGGGGAACCGGAGGAACATGCACCTTGTCTGCATAGATCTGGCACTTGTGGCATGTCCTGGAGTGTTGGTAGCAGTCAGCTTCCATGGTGGACCAGTAATATCCTGCCCGTAGGATTTTCTTAGCCATAGTATGTCCACTGGAATGTGTACCAAAGGTCCCTTCGTGCAGATCTTCCATGATTCTTTCCGCTTCAGTCTTATCCACACAACGCAGTAAGGTTGAATCATGGTTTCGCTTGTACAAGATGCCGTTGCTTAGGAAGAACTTGGCTGCGAACCTCCTCAGGAATTTCTTATCATTGACAGATGCACCTTCAGGGTATTCCTGAGCTTCCAGATATCTCTTTACTTCGTGGTACCAAGGCTTCTCGGTCACCAATTCAGTTTCGAGATCATAACAGTATGCCGGTTCGTCCAGTTTCCAGATGATGATCCGGGGAGCTTCATTATCCCATTTGACCTTGAACATTGAAGACATTGTAGCTAACGCGTCCGCTAACTGATTCTCTTCTCTTGGAAAGTGTTCAAAGGTTATCTCCGTGAAGTGGGGAATCAGGGTCAACACACATTCTCTGTAAGGAATCAGGTTTGGATGTTTCGTATCCCACTCTCCTTTAATCTGATTGATCACAAGAGCGGAATCTCCGAAGACACTTAGGAATTTGATTCTTAGGTCGATCGCAGCTTGAAGACCCATGATACACGCCTCATACTCCGCCATGTTGTTGGTACAGTTGAAACACAGCCGGGCAGTGAGTGGAGTATGAGTACCTTGTGGAGATATGATGATGGCGCCGATACCATTTCCCAAAGCATTGGAAGCTCCGTCAAAGTGCATAGACCATCGGGATCCTGGTTCAGGTCCTTCATCCGGTCCAGGTACTTCACAATCAGTTACAATCATAATGCTTTCATCCGGAAACTCGAAGTTCATTGATTGGTAGTCATCTACAGCTTGATGAGCTAAGTGGTCTGCCAATACACTTCCCTTGATGGATTTCTGGGTCGTGTACTGAATGTCGTATTCCGTCAAGATCATTTGCCATCTTGCAATTCTCCCGGACAGAGCAGGCTTTTCGAATATGTACTTTATCGGATCCATCTTTGAGATCAACAAGGTAGTGTGAGTCAGCATATACTGTCTCAGCCGGCGAGCAGCCCATACCAAAGCGCAGCAAGTTTTCTCAAGCAGTGAGTATCGGGTCTCACAGTCGGTAAACTTTTTGCTAAGGTAATAAATGGCATGCTCTTTTCGGCCAGACTCGTCATGCTGCCCCAGCACACACCCCATTGAGTTGTCAAGCACTGTCAGGTATAGTATCAGAGGTCTCCCTTCAACCGGTGGCATAAGGATAGGTGGTTCTTGGAGATACTCTTTGATTCTGTCGAAGGCAGCCTGACATTCATCGTTCCAACGTACTACCTGATCTTTCTTCAGCAGCTTGAAGATTGGCTCACAGGTAGCGGTTAGATGTGAGATGAACCGAGCAATGTAATTCAGGCGTCCTAAAAAGCCTCTGACTTCCTTCTCTGTCTTAGGAACTGGCATCTCTTGAATAGCTTTGACCTTAGCAGGGTCCACTTGAATACCTTTATCACTGACCACGAAGCCTAGCAGTTTCCCAGATCTTACCCCGAAGGTGCACTTGTTCGGGTTCAATCTCAGCTTGTACAGTTTCAACTGATCGAACAATTTCTGCAGATGATCTAGATGCTCTTCCTCAGTCTGGGACCTAGCAATCATGTCGTCCACATACACTTCTATCTCGTGATGGATCATGTCATGAAATAGGGCCACCATAGCACGTTGGTAGGTTGCCCCAGCATTCTTTAATCCGAACGGCATGACCTTGTAACAGAAGGTGCCCCACTGAGTAACAAACGTAGTCTTTTCCATGTCTTCAGGTGCCATCTTGATCTGATTGTAGCCTGAAAAGCCATCCATGAAAGAGAATACCTTGTGCTGAGCTGTATTATCAACAAGGACATCAATGTGAGGCAAGGGGAAGTCATCTTTGGGGCTGGCCCTGTTCAGATCCCTGTAATCAACACACATTCTGACCTTACCGTCCTTCTTAGGTACCGGCACCACGTTAGTAACCCACTGAGGGTAAGAAGTTACTGCAAGGAACCCGACATCAAACTGTTTCATGACTTCGGCTTTGATCTTCTCAGACATCTCTGGACGCATCCGACGAACCTTTTGTTTAACTGGAGGGCAGTCTTCCCAAGTCGGCAAATGATGGACAACAATATCGGTATCCAACCCGGGCATGTCTTCGTAGGACCAGGCAAAGATCTCCATATAGTCATGTAACATCTTGGTTAACCGTTGCTTCACGCTGAGCTCTAGGTTGGCACCAATCTTTACCTCTTTCCTGTCTGCTTCAGTACCCAGGTTTATGGTTTCCACTGGCTCTTCATGGGGTTGAATTGCCCTCTCTTCCTGAAGCAACAGTCTTGCAAGCTCGCCAGGCACTTCGCAATCATCTTCACCTTCGTCTTCGGCTAAGTTGATCGGATTTTCGAAGTCATAGTTGGCATTAGCAGAGTTGTTATCAGTGGGATCCAGAGTGGATTGGAACCTGTATGAGTGAGTGTGTGTGTAAATACAGCTGTTTTTTTGAAAATTATGTAAAGGAAAAGAAAGACAGAAAAGGAACATAATATTTGCGATGCGAAAAGTACGTCCAAGATTTTCATTCATGATGTATAAAATGACAGTTTGTATGCCCTCACAAATAGAACCACGGTGCCTCGGGTAAGACACCGGGCCATAGAGTTTATCATTGTTTATTACAAAAAATAACGAAACAAAGAAACTTATTTCTGCGTCACAAAGGTAACAGGAGTATGATCCTTTGCACTCCAATTGTTCAATCCTTCTTCGGCCGTCGGATAAATCCAGCTGTTGAATTCTGCTTCGTCCACTTCATGGTCTTCCCCAACAGCATTCACTCCTGAGCTTTTGATGAATACCGGAGGCCTCCCGATCTTTGCTTTCCTCATAGCTCTCTGACCTTCTGAGGTGAAACCCAGCCCAAGTTTATCAGTCTTCTGGGTGAAGTCTGGAAGTCTGCCCCAGTCGGCACATTCACCCTTCTGTACCACAGCCCTGGCATCCTTCAGAGAGGCCATCTTCAAAGGACCACTTGCTTCTGTTGTTTCTGCCGCAATTGGAAACACCTCCTCGAAATGCTGAAAGGGGGTCTCAATGAACTCCCCATCCATTTCAATGTATCTGAACGAGTTCAGGTGGCTCACCATATATTCTTCCTCTCCTTGCACGGTGACAATCTTCCCTCTGACGGGGTACTTCAGCTTTTGATGCAAGGTAGAGGTCACTGCCCCAGCCTTGTGTATCCAGGGTCGACCCAGCAGACAAGAGTAAGATGGGCGGATATCCATCACATAAAAAGTGGAGTCGAACACCTGAGAGCCCACACGAATCGGAATGTCAACCTCCCCATGGACCATCCTCTTTGAACCATCAAAGGCTCTGACGATGATGTTGCTGGGTTTCAAATCCAGGCCTTCGCAATCTAGACGGTCCAAAGCCTTCTTGGGTAGCACATTCAAAGATGACCCATTATCAACCAACACATGTGCCAAGGTGGTGCCCCTGCATTCAATTGAGACATGCAGAGCATCATTATGATCTCTCCCCTTGGCGGTCAAATCAACATCTGAGAAACCCAAGCCATTGTTTGCCGTTAGACTTGCCACGCAATCGGTGAACTGGACTGCAGAGGTTTCATGTGGCACATGGGCCGTCTTGAGGAATGAGATGAGGGCCTTTGCATGGGCCTCAGAGCACAGCAGTAAAGAGAGCATGGAGATCTTGGAGGGCGTATGCCCCAACTGTTCCACAACATTAAAATCGCTCTTCTTTATAATCTTCAAAATCTCCTCCATCTCTTGTGGGGAGGCCTCGGCAGCTATGGGTATGGGTGCCTCCATCTGGGCAGGCTCAACTTCAATTCCCTTGCCCCGAGCATTGGATGACTCGGCAGCAGGAGAAACAATCGGATTAACAGCAGGAACAACAACTTGGTCAGCAACAGGCATAGGTGTATTGGTAGGAACTATCAGGAGCGGTCTTCGGGCAGCAGGTGGCGCAATGTCAGGTGAGAAGAGCCTGCCACTGCGGGTAACTTTGGCCGGGCCAGTGATGTCACAGATGCTGGCGCCAGCGTTGAGCTCTTGTTTAACTCCGTTTATATATACATCTGCCCCATAGTGCCAAGGGACAGCTTTGTTGGATACATAGGGCAGGGGCCCAGGAACAGTGATAGTAACAGGTGCAACGGTCAGAATTTGAACGGGCTTCTTCTGGAGAGCCGGGATCGGATTATTGAAGATGGTCACCACAGAGACTTCTTCTATTGGAACCAAACGAACAGCAGACTTCTTGAATAGAATCTCCTTGCTATCCATTAAGCTTTGGATGCCTAACTTTAGCAAGGGACAACCGGATGGGGACACAACACAGAACAGGCAACCCTCACTACAACCCGGAAATAAACCGGCCTGCAGTAGGTTCTTCTTAACGATCTTTAGAGGAGTGGCTAGATCATCCACAGAAACAGCATAAACATCTTCATCAACAGCATTTACCCCGTGCTGAGGCATAGGGGCAGTAACTACATTCGGCTTTGCAGGCGCCTCGAATTGTATCTCCTTTGCATCGATAAGGTCTTGCACCTTATTCTTCAATGCCCAGCAGTCATCAGTAGAGTGCCCCGGGCTATCTGAGTGGTAAGCACAACGAGCATTCGGGTTGTACTTGGGGGACGCAGTATTGGGGAACCTTGGCGCCTCCCTGACAGTCACTAAATTAGTTGAGAGTAACTGTGGCAGGATCTGCGACAAAGTCATGTTTAAACGGGAGAATTCTCTCCGGGGTCTTTCCACCTTCTGAGTATTGTTTGGCCGGGGAGCGGCAGCAGGCTTAGCAATCATGACCGCACTGACAGATTGGCGGTGCTCATGTCTTTCTGATCTTCTGGAACCATACACGGCACTGGACTCCTTCTTGAACGGTTTCTTTTCCGAACTAGATGAGGATGCACCCTTCGCAATCTTCCCAGACTTCAACCCAGCTTCAATCCTTTCTCCAGTCAAGATTAAATCAGTGAAACCAGCAGAAGAATTCCCAATGAGATGGTTGAAAAATGGCCCAGATAGGGTCCCCAAGAACATGTCAACCAGCTCCCGATCAGTCAATGGTGGCTGCACCCTGCCAGCCAGGTCTCTCCACTTCTGAGCGTACTCCTTAAAACCTTCGCTTGCGCCTAACGCCATACCCTGGAGTTGGGTACGCGTGGGGGCAAGGTCGGCATTATACTGATACTGCTTGTAGAAAGCAGTAGCCAGCTCCTCCCAGTTACGAACTTTGGTCCCATCCAGCTGATAGAACCATTCGAGATGAGTCCCTGAAAGACTCTCCTGGAAGAAGTGGATCCATAGATTCTTGTCCGCAGAGTACGACTGAATTTTCCGAACATAGGACCTTAAGTGCAGCTTGGGACAAGACGCCCCGTCATACTTTGAGAAGGATGGTGCTTTGAATTTATGCGGGATAATCACACCAGTCGACAAACCCAGATCTCCGAAATCCAGCCCAGGTGCCTGTTGCACCTCCATAGCCTTCAACCTGTCCTCCAGTTGTTTGTACCTGTCATCTGCAGGAGGGTACTGCTCTTCATCAAAGTCTGTCTCGTTGTCGGAGACCACTGGAGTAGGAATTTTTACTTCTGCCTGAGAAGGACTCTTGCCAACAGAAGAACCAGCCTCTTCATGTTGCAGAGTATTGCCAAACCTTCGGCCTGAGTTGAATAGAACGGTTCTTCTTTTCTTCTTCTTCTCCTTCTTCAGGAGCATAGCCTTCAGTTCTTCTTGGCCTTTAGCCAGCCCCTTGATTAGCTCTTGAAACTGCGCATTCTGCGCCTGGAGAGCCTTGATTGATGTCTCTGTTGATTCAGATCCGGGATTCATGATGCTGAAATAAACAGCGAAGAACTGTAAGCAACCTGAAAAGAGGAAAAACTTGCTATGCACATGATGTATGAAATGCGTATGCAATGCATTCAAGGGTTCGAAAGTTCAAATTTGTTGTAGACAAAAAGGAACACACGTTATCATTAAAGAAAATCATTGTTTAATACATCAAGGCCTCATGGGCAAAAAGTACAAAAATCAAGTCAATCCCAAAATACACTGCGCATCCTCTTTGGAGCTATGTAGGTGTTGAGGTTCCTCTCCTCATGCAACAGGCGGGTGAGCTCCAAGACCTTCTTTTCACTGGCATGCAGACTAGTCTCAAGAGAATTCCTTTCCTCCTTAAGCTGGATCCAGCTCTTCTGCATCTCTTCCCAGGACGTGGGCATATCAGGGTGCTGAATAGTGTGGGACACTTCCCCTTCCAAAACAGGCTCTTTGATTACCGGGAGCATATGAGGATAAGGCATCACTAACTTCTGAGAGCGGGCGCGTACCCATTTGAGATAAGGCTCCAAAGGGATGGAGTTCCTGTGCCCCAGTGTCTTGCTGTCTATCCTACTAGGCATCCTCCAGGCTCTGATAAATCTCTGGCGAAGTCCTTGAGTATCATTGTCGAAGTCAAAAACTATGTCAGGAATTAACATGTCATGAGGACCGTCCCTCCGAGCATAACCAAACTGTCTCCAAGCCAGGCATGGGCTATAAGTAATACCTCCTCTGATTCCAAGTAAAGGAACATTAGGGTACTCCCCGCAACGATCAATGATAGTGACATCTCCTCTGGACCTAGGACACCAATGTATATCTGCATTTGTAAGAGTCATCAACCGTTGTGACCATCTCAAACCCCGCTCATTCTTCAGGACTGATTGTGGAAGGTGCGAAATAAACCACCTTCCCAGGAGAGGAGTGCAACACATAAGGACACCTCTTTTTCTCATGGTTCGAGTGTAACATGAGTGAAGGATGTCCCCCAGCAACGTAGGTATGGGATTCCTGGACATAAAGATCTGGACAACGCTGATGTCAATAAGCTGATCTGGGTTAGGGAACAACACCAAACCATAAACAAGGAGGGCCACCACCTCTTCAAAAGCTTGTAAATCAAGGGAGTTCCAACATTCATGGGCTTTCTCAAACAGAAACCTGGCTAGGAACCCTTTGATACCACTTCTGACTTCCCAATATCCCTTGAGGTCAGATGACTGTAGGTGCAAGGCTTTAGCAATCTCTTCAAGCTTAGGTTCTTTTTCTGTACCGTTGAAGGGTAGCTGATCAAGGATAGGAATCTTCAGGAGCCGGGAGAACTCCTCCAACGTAGGTACCAACTGATAGTCCAAGAAGGTAAAGCAGTGATGCAGAGGGTCAAAGAATTGGAACAAGACCTTTATCATATCTTCCTCAATGTTGGTGTTGACCAAGCTGATGAGGCTTCCATGCCTTTCACTGAATGAAGAGTTCTCGGGAATCCTGGATATAAGCTCCTTAAGCTGAGGAGGGATCCTTACAAGATTGACCTGAATTGTCTTTCTACGAACAGTTTCCATGTCCTACAAAACAAGAACAAAGATGAAAATTCGAACCCCTGAAATGGTTAGTCAATGCATATGATGCTGGATGATGTCATGATGCTATGATTAAACACACCACAGATATTTACAAAGACAAACATGTAAGGCACACAAGGCACACAAGACAAGCCCTTAAGGTTTAAGGCCAGCATGGGGTCTGGGTAGTACCCTCTTGAAGTTGGTGGGTTCAACCTGTCCTAATCAAAGTAACCGGGTTCTAAGGTTCCCAATATCACGGGATTGCTTTCATTGTTCATCGTTTCGATTTAGCCACTGAACTGGCGACCGAAATATTCCAGGAAAGCAACCCTCAATTGGGTGTAGTATCGAGTATCAACCAACCTCGGACTGCACCAAAGTCAGTTATCTCACTACCCTAAAGAGGCCAAGATAGTTCAATTAAGGTTCCTAAGGTCTGTTGATGCTTCACGACACCACGCGGAGGCCCCGTACTCTCCTTGACTGAACTCAAGGGTTACCGGTACACACCAAAGTGCCACATCAACGTAGCAGACTGTTTCAACCATGTCGGTATACCCCGCACAGTTCCCTCACAGCCTTGTTGCTACTTTCTAAGAAAGGTATCCCCCAGATCCGGGTTTAGGATCTATAGAACTCCCAAGCAACCCACAATTTAAAACACACAAGGAAAACAATTGAAAACATAGTTATGAGCTAGCCCTAAGGTACACCTCACTTTAAGTTTATCCCCAGCAGAGTCGCCAGTTCTGTGATCGGTGGATCTGGAACTGACTGTTTAACGCTGGTTCGCGAAATGTCGCGGAAGCAAGAGTCGCCACCGTCTTTTATTTTCTCCAAATGGAAAGGACAAAAGCACAGAAAAATTCCTTAAAGAGATCGCTCTCGGTTCGGGAGGTAGGTTATAGAAAGGGAAGGTGTTAGCACCCTTTCTATCCATGGTTATCCATGGGCTCTTAGATACTTGCTCAATGTGTTTTCAAAATTGTTTGTTTGCTTTTCAATGTGGGTTTAAAAAAAGTTTCTTTGAAAAAATTCAGATCGACTCGTACGTCAGAGTGTTTGAAAAGTTTGCTTTGAAAGCTTTTGAAAAGTGTTGGTGAAAAGTCTTTTTGAGTTTGTTTTGAGATTAGAGCAAGTATCCTTGAGAATCTACCTACCCTAAGGAATTCGTCTGTGTAGATGTCCTTTAAAGTAGTGCCATCCCACCATTGAGAGGTAGGTAGCACCACCGTTGGAGGTGTTCGGGTCAATTCGAGTTTTAGGGACGTGGTGATCACCGGAGCAATGGGAAGACACCTTAGAAGCTACCCTCATGCCAGGTTCCCGGATCATGAGGACTTACTAAGATGTCCTCTACTCGACGACCACCTTTCGAAAGGCAACAGTGAGGCGTACCCTAGGGGTGGTGTGTGCGAACTGTGTGTCATGTTTCAGTTATTTGTCTTGTCATGTTAAAGTGATCTACGCTTGATTTTATTATGGCCATTCATTCTTGCATGCTTTGTTTAACAGTTAATATTTGCGGGAAAAGTACATTCTAAACTATTACAAATGGCGCGGGTCCACATCGCCAAAATTAAACCGGACCCGATTTAGCGGAAAGTAAATAAAGCAATAAATAAAAGTGCGAGAAATTTAAATTACAATGCTTTGGGAGAGATACAAAATTATAATAAATGACATAAAATAAATGCGCAAATTAAATAATTAGAGACAATGGGCGTTGGACCCTTTCGCAAAAAATTAAATTAATAAGGAATTAAAATAAAAAATGAAAATTAAATGTTTTTGGTATTTTTGTGTTTTTTAAGATTTAAAAGGAAAAGAATTTATTGAAATTAAAAATAAAATGCTAAACCCTAGTTCTAATGTTTTTTAAGTTTATTATGAAAATATTGAATTTTTGACCTAATTTAAACCTAAATTATATTTATGTACAATTAATTATAAAAATAAGATAAATAAATAAATAATATTGTGATAAAAAAAAAGAAAATTTAAAAGGAATAGAAATTGTTAATTAACCTAATTCTACATTTTTTGATTTTTAGTTGTTAAAGGGAATGAAATTATAACCTAATTAAAACTAAGTTTATTTACATATAAAATTTAATTATAAAAAATAAATAAAATAATAATATTATTAAAAAAAGGGAATTAGAAGGAATACAATTAACAATTAAACCTAAATTCTACATTTTTTATATTTTTTATGAAAAGGATTAAAATTGCAAAATCCTAATTAAACTAAATCTATTTACATATATTTATTCATAAAATAATTAAAATAAATAAATATTATATTTTTTGGCATTTTTTGATTTTATGATGTTTTTGTATTTTGGTTAAAAATTAAATAAACAATAATTAAAATAAACATAACAATTAAATAATGATTAAAAAGATATAAGAAAAATAAATAAAATTGGCAAACCAGGGTGGGGTGTAGTCCCAAAATTGGAGGTAAGGTTCAGCAAATCAAGCCCATTAAGCATTGGATCCATTGACTTTGCCAGTTTCCATATGGTGCGTTGACTAAGGCATACTGCGTTCCCTGAATCTTGGCCTTTAGATCTGGTGTTCTTGGATGTATGTAGGGTCTGATCTGGATGGAATATGGTAAACCATCGCGCTGAAGCTGCATAGGATTAATTGATGAAAAATAATATGGGATTTGTACAGACCTGGGACTTGAACCCAGGTCTTTGATGTTACCAACACATGTCCCTGCCACTGAGCCATCACGTTTTCAATTAACATATTATATTAAAGAAATAACAAAAAGCAAAACCCACGCATAATGGTTAAAAACGCGCGCAGATTTGAAACACCCAACCCCTGCTTGCCAACGCATCATCGTCTTCGTTCTCTTTTTATTTTTTCTGAAAACACAAGCCTATGGAAACGGTTTTCTGGGCGTGGTCTAAAGCTAGCTACAAGAAAATAGCGACTAGCGCTATGGTGATCATAAATTGATCGCGAGGCTTGTGTCTTCTTCGTCCAGACCTACTGTATACAACCATGGCATTCATGAGTCTTAATTTTCCCTCTATGCAAAAGCCCTAATTCAGAAAACCTGCAACCCTAAATTTTAACCATGGCAAAATCGCCTACAACGCATAATAATCAAATTAAGGTTATGGGTTAGCTTTGAAATCATGCCAGGAACACAAATCAAGTCTCAAAAATTATGGAAAATGTATGAATCAATATGCAAGAGCATCAAATATTTTCGGTACAGGGTGTGCCCGTTTTACCAATTCTTGATGCTAGAATGAGTGGTTTTGATTGGTATGTGATCCTTGAAGCTTCAGGAATATGATGGACTCAGTATTATGGCTTGAAACGATCTCTAAAGCACTTTTCAGTTCTTGAGTTTTTTCCAGAATTTTCAAGTTTGTCTATGGCTTATGAGCGCAGCTTTCAGTCTTAAGCCATTAGGTTTTGATCCCTGAATATGTATAGAGCATATTAGGTTAAGAAAATTGTACAAAATCTTTTGAATTCATTGTTTTCAATCTTTGATTTTGTAAGATCTTTTCCAAATCTTTTCCATGTGCATTTTGTGTTCAATCAGCTCAAGTCAAACCAAATCCTTCCATAATTGGCTAAGCACGAGATCTTGAGCCTATAATGTGCATAAAAATATTTTTTTAGGTCAAGTTTATATTTTCTACATATTTAAATAATTTAAATGAATTAATATTAATATAAATTCAAATAAATAATTAAAAAATGAGAAAATACTTCCCCTTGGGCTTAATGGTCGTGCATAGGCTTGGCATGAAGAAACTTGGAAGAAAAATGGGCCCATTTGCATTTTTTGATCATTTGAACCATTGTTGACTTTTCAAAATTCCCAAAAATTTCCCAACTTCCACAAGGCATAACTTGCTCAATTTTTAAGCTTTTCACATGTTCTTGGACATTTTGGAAAGTTCTTTGAGTCCTTTAACCAATGCCTTTGGTCCCATGTCATTTTGATTTACCAATCTCAAGTTATGGCCTTTGACTTAAAGTCCCTTTTTGTTGACTTTTGAAAATGACCTATAATGTTGAAATTGATAACTTTTTTGTGAGAGCATTTCTTGGACTTGAAATATGAAGATGAGTTGTAGGAAATGTCTTTCTCTTCAAAATGAGCTTTGGATGGAATTTTTCTGATAATCCATGTGAAAGTTATGCCCTGGTCAATTTCAGTTGACTTTTTCAACTGTCCAAATATAGCAACTTTTGCATCTTTGATGATTTCTGAGCCAAATTTTGAGAATCATGATCAAGCATTGATCAAATGATGTTTGTGGCTTCAAAATGATATGTTGACCAAAAATTTGAACTTTTGACTGTCAAATGACCATTTTGCCCCTACAGTTGACTGTAGTGCAATCTAGGGTTTTGACTGTGCAATTTTGAGCTGAATGTCTTGAAACTTGATATGAGGATACTTGACCATGTTTGTAAGCATATGAGACTTGATTGGGCCTTTGAAAACTTCCTTTTCTTGATCAGAACCCAAACCCTAGTTTTGACTGTCTAGGAGACAGTTGAGCTGCACAACCCTTGGGGAATTTTGTGACTTGACTTGGCAATTTCTTGAAGAATATGGGAGGGCAAATTTTGGGGTACAACAGTTTGGTACTGTTTCCTAACTTTGACTCCTTTGTTGATGTGAATACGGTAAAATATTCATCTCTGGTAACCCTGTACCCACTCTCTTGGGTGACATTCTTCATCAGCTTTATGCACGTACTGCTCGGAGGCGGGGAACCTTGATGTGTTATGCTCCGTTATTGGCGAGGTGGTTTATTTCTCACCTTCCCAAGTCAGTTTTGAAGAACAAAGAAGGCATGGGCTAGGCCTATAGGGTTATGTCTCTCTCTCATAATGACATCATCTGGACTATCAAGGGTGTGGACGAGGTGGCTATTATTGATTGTTGTGGGGAATACCCCAATGTTCCACTGATAGGAACCAATGGAGGAATTACTTACAATCCATGCTTGGCCTTACGTCAGTTTGGGCGAGCCAGAAGGGAAGGACCCCATGAGCTGCTAATGTCTAGTATCATCTTTGATTTTCAAGGGGATAGTGACGAGCAATGCCGCAGATTCATAAGGGCTTGGGATAGAGTTCACAGATCTGATCCATACGAGTTGGGTCCAAAGACTTCTTATCCGATGGAGCCATATCTCAGATGGGTTCGTATCCGTGCCCAAAAGTTGGGAATGTCGTATGAAGCTGTCTTGCCTATCATTGTTGAAGTTGCTAATGAAGAAGGGGTTCTCCCGACCATCCTCCATCCTCATATGCCCACTGACATTGGGGCACTGAAAAGGTCTTGGATGCAGCTGAGAGAAGAGCGGGGTACTTACCGAGAAAAGTATCACGAGCAAGAGCAGAAGATCCAGAAGTTGACTAGGCAGCTGGAGAACGAGCGGATTCTCAATGACTATGTCCGCACCGGCAAGAAGCGACCATGGGAGCACTGATTGTCCTTTGATTATTTCCTTTCCAGTTTTATTTACTTTTTAGTATTTCCTTTCTTGTAACGCCTTAAGGGCATCTGTTGAACAATTTGAATTTCAAGTTTATCTAATAAAAGTGTGTTTCATGTTTGGTTTACGAATTTGAATCTCTTGATGTCTGTGAAATCATAGCATACGCATTTCATCCCATGCACCTCATAACAGGTACCCTTACAGGTCTCTTATCTTCGCTGTTTATTTCAGCATCATGTCTTCTGAACCATCAACTGAGCAAGCAATCAAGGCTCTACAGGCTCAAAACGCCCAGTTCCAAGAATTGTTCATGAATCTAGCTAAGGGTCAGCAAGATCTGAAGGCCCTTATCCTGAAAGAGAAGGAAAAGAAGAAGAAGACAATCTTGTTCAATATGGGTCGCAGATTCGAAAACAATTTGCGGGAAGAGGTTGATTTGACCACCTCATTTGGAAGGAAAGATAGTCAGGAAGAAAGGAGGACTCCTAGCCATGTGGTTTCAGACAACGAGACAGACTTCGACGAAGACCAGTATCCTCCGGCTGAGGATATATACAAGCAACTGGAAGACCGGTTGAGTGCGATGGAAGTTCGGAAAGTGCTCGGCCTGGACTTTGGTGATTTAGGACTGTCATCTGGGGTGGTGATCCCCTACAAATTCAAAGCACCAGCCTTTACTAAGTACGACGGGGTTTCTTGCCCGAAACTACACCTCTGGTCATATGTAAGGAAGATTCAGCCGTACACTGCTAATAAGAACCTATGGATCCACTTTGTTGTACCCCAAAATTTGCCCTCCCATATTTCTCAGAATATTTCAAGAAAAATTCACAAGTCCAACCCAGCGCGTCATATTCAGGTATTCTTTCGCCAAGATATCTCTGATAACGTATGCTCAAATTCAGAAGGTATCCGACTGTGTGAGTTTTCTCGAAGAAATATGGTGAAAAAAGTGTGCTGAAAGTGCAGTTTTTACGCACTAAAAAATTCATAACTTGAAGATCGTAGCTCGTTTTGAACCCGTTCTGGTGGCCAAAATTCCGTCTTGACGCCATCTATGTTTTCATCTCTCACGGCTGGAAGCCAATTTCGATCAGAAGGTCTTCAAAAATGCAGATTTATCAAGTATTTTCGCACAGAAAATTTGTGACAGAAGTTTATCTGCGTCATATTCAGAAAATCATAACTTGGTCGATTTTCATCGTATCGAGCTGGTTCTGGCGCCAAAACTTCACAAATTGAGTTGACTACATTTTCACAGAAGGTATTGAGTTCAAACGGTATTCAAAAGGCCTTCGTTTTTTGCTCAGAGTGCGTGACACACTGAAAATCCTGAATGCTGAATATTATTTCATCTGGGCCGAAACTTCGAAAATTCATAACTCGGTCAATTCTTATCGGATTGGACTCATATTTTTACACGAGGTCCCTGACTCGTAGATCTACAACTTTGCTTCAAAAGTCGATACCGTATTATGCTCCAATCAATACCAGTTTTTTATTGAAGAACGTGTCAGAGTCGACACTGGAGCCCAAAATAAGTTTGTCTGAACTGAAACTTCAAAAATTCATAACTAATTCACCGTTTATCCGATTGAGCCGATTTTCGGACAGGAGTTAGTTCTTGATGTTGGCTACATTTTGTTTTCACATTTCAACTTCAAAAGTGGCACTTAAGTCCCTGCGATTTAGCCTGGAAAGTGACGAACTCAAGTGAACATTGGAGGCCCAATTGCACATTCAAAGCCCATTTTCTTTACCCTAATTTCCATTATATAATCACCTTCTTTTCACACAAACCAGGAGGAGAAAAAGAGAGAAAAAACCTTGCCACAACACTGTTAGAATATCAAATTTTTTCAAGAACCCTAAAACCTTGAAATCCTTATTACAAATCCCTCTCTCACTACAAACAAGCCATCACAGTTACAAACCAACACCTCACTACTTCTGCAGTAAGGATAAGGCTGACTTGATCTCCATGATCCAAAGGGCATAAAAGCATTCAGGTCACTAATTTTCCAGTAAGGGTAAGATTGATTTGATCTCCATGATCAAAAGGGTATAATCATTCATACATGTCATATTGTGCCTAAACATTAAATTTCTTCATATATTGCCTTTATTTGCATTTTATGATTTTATTTAATGTGTTCATGAGATTCAACACTGCAGATTTAGACAGGATCCCATGCAGGTTCATTAAGGAACGTTGAGGCCAGAAGCCAAATGGCCAAAAGAACAACTTATGCATGAAACCCAATCCAATGGTCAAAGAATGTAGACCACGGTACTCAGGAGTCAATGAACACGCACGTGATGCCAGAAAGTCAAACAAGGCTTTTTGTCTAATGGGCCAAATTACTTCCAAAAAACCTCCTAAATGGGCCTGATACCCCCCATGGTTTGCATCAATTTTTAATTTTTAATTTGTTTTTCTTTCTTAATTCTATTAATTATTTTAATTGTTTTCTTTAATTTCATAAATTAATTTTCATAAATAAAAAAATCAGAAACTAAAATATGTTTAATTAATATTTAAATTAATTTATTTTGTAAATAAACTCTAACAATTAACTAGTTAATTTAGGTTTTAAAACTTTAATATTTTCTTAAATTAATAAAATATGTAGAAATTAGGGTTTTTTAACCTTTTCATTTTTTTTTAACAAATAATTTTCTCATCATTATTATTATTATTAATTACTAAATATTTTGTAAATAAATATGTAAATAATTAATTAGCATAAATTAGGTTTTAAACTTTAACCTTTTCTTTAATAATTAAAAATATTTAGAACTAGGGTTTCCTTCTAATTTTAAATTCTTTTCTTATTTCATTAAATACAAAAAACAAAAAAACATTTCTTTTCTTTAATTTAATACTTAATTAACTTTTAATTCAATTTAATTTCAAAAGGATCCAACGCCCTCGGACGTTCCAATTTATTCTTTTCGCGCATTATTTTCTTTATCAATTATTATGTAACTGCTTTCCGGATGTAATAGTAATTAGGTCTTTTACTTTCCGCCTTTTTATTAAAACGGGTCTTTGTAATTTGGCGATGTATAGACCCGCGATTTGTAATAGCGTAGGATTTATTTTTCCGCACTTTAATTTCCGCACTTTTAAACTGCTAAACTTTGCATGAAAGAATGAATGGCCTAAATTAAAAACAAGCGTAGATCACCATGATACATGTACAAGATAAAACATAATTGAAAATAACACACAAATTCACACACCACTCTTAGGGTACGCCTCACTGTTGCCTTGCCCTCGAAACGTGGTCGTCGAGTATAGGACGTTTTAGTAAGTCCTTATGTCCATGACATGATCCAGTTGCCTCGGAACGGTTGCCTCGAATTAAAAAAGGATCAATGGCATAAGGGTAGCTTCTAAGGTGTCCTACTGTTGCTCTGGTGACCACACTGTCCCCACAAACGAATTGACCCGAACACCTCCAACGGTGGTGCTACCTATCTCTCAATGGTGGGATGGCACTACCTTAAGGACATTCACACAGCCTAATTCCTTAGGGTAGGTAGATGACTCATAGATACTTGCTCTATTAAAAAACAAATCAAAAAACTCTTTTCACACCGACACTTTCAAAAAAGCTTTCAAAACAATTTTTCAAACACTCTTGAGGACTGATACAAGAGTCGATCTGAAATCTTTTAAACGAAACTTTTTTCAAACCCACTCACACTTGAAAAGCAAACAAACATTTTGAAAACACAAATGAGCAAGTATCTAAGAGCCCATGGATAACCATGGATAGAAAGGGTGCTAACACCTTCCCTTTCTATAAATCTACCTCCCGAACCGAGAAACTATCTCATAAGGAATTTTGCTGTGCTTTTGTCCTGTCCATGTTGGAGAAAATAAAAGACGGTGGCGACTCTTGCTTACCGCGACATTTCGCGAAACCCGCTAAAAACAGTCAGTTCTATTTCCACCGATCACACACTTCTTTCAAGACAGTCTCTCAGGGACTTAGCTTGAATGGTTTTACCAGTTAGAAGGAGCCAGTATCTGCGGTTGGGAAGATTTGGCTGCTACTTTCTACAGGCAGTACCAATATAATGCCGACCTCGCTCCCACGCGTACCCAACTCCAGGGTATGTCAATGGGTGAGGGTGAAGGTTTCAAATATTATGCTCAGAAGTGGAGGGACCTCGCTGGAAGAGTGCAACCACCCTTGGCTGATCGGGAGCTTGTGGATATGTTTCTGGGGACCTTGTCTGGTCCATACTTTAACCACCTAATTGGAAGTTCTTCTTCCGGGTTCACGAAGCTGATTATGATTGGGGAAAGGATTGAAGCTGGTATTAAGTCTGGTAAAATACAGAAGGGTGCTTCATCAGGCACCGAGAAGAAGCCTTTTAAAAATGAGGACAGTGCTGTTTATAGTTCAAAAATCCAGAATAGACCTGAACGTCGCCAAGCTGTTAATGCGGTTGTTATTTCAAGACCTGTTGGTGCTCTTCAGCGCAACAATCAGCCAAAGGCCGAGAGACCATGAAGACAGTTCACTCAGCTCAACATGACTTTATCTCATATTTTGCCGCAGTTGTTGAAAACCAATCTAGTGGTTCCTAGGGAAGCCCCGCAGAATCCCAACACTGCATCACCAAAGTACAACCCTAATGCCCACTATGCTTTTCACTCTGATAGCCTGGGGCATGATACAGATGATTGTTGGGTTTTGAAGAACAAAATACAAGACTTGATTGATGCTAAGGAGATCGAGTTCGAAGCACCTGAAAGACCTAATGTTGTGACTGCTCCTATGCCCAAGCATGGAGTGAATGCTATAGATGAAGACTCGTTTGTGGTTTCTGTGAATGGCATTGTTACCCCTTTGATGAATGTGAAGAAGAACCTTTTGCTAGCCGGTTTATTTCCAGGCTGTGATGAAGGTTGTCGTATGTGTTTTGTCCTACCTACCGGTTGCCATCTTTTGAAGTCAGGTGTCCAACGCCTGATGGATAATAAATAAATCATGTTTGAGAAGACTGTTGTTCCTTTAGTTCATACTGAAGAAGTTGCTATCATCACCATTTTCGACAGTTCTTCCAAGGCTCCCATGAGAAAGCCTGTTAGAATTACATTTGTTCTAAGAATCGCACCATTGATCATCATTGTTCTTGGGCCTATCCCATATACATCTGATAAAGCTGTCCCTTGGCACTTCGGGGCTGATGTTTACTATCACAGAGTTAAACAAGATTTGGATGTTGATACTGACGTCAGCAATATTGTTGGACCTGCTAAAGTCACCCGCAGCGGAAGACTTTTCTCACCAGATATCTCTCCACCAACTACCCGTAAACCTGTTGTTATTACACCTGCCAATGTACCTGCTACTATTCCTGTTCAAGTTCCCATTCTTACCCCTGTTGCCGAGTCGTCTGATACTCGGAGCAAAGGGACCACTGATGATCCTTCCCGGACGGAGGCACCAAAGAAAATTACTGTTGAAGCCTCAAGACAAGAGATGGAGGAAATTTTGAAGATCATCAAAAAGAGCGACTACAATGTAGTCGAGCAGTTGGGGCAAACCCCATCTAAAATCTCCATGTTATCACAGTTACTATGCTCAGAGGCCCATGCCAAAGCTCTGATTGCTTTCCTGAAGACTGCACACGTACCTCAAGAAACATCAGCTGATCAATTTAAAGATTGCATGGCCAGTCTGACTGCTGATAATGGGTTGGGTTTCTCTGACACCGACTTGACTACTAAAGGGAAGAATCACAACAATGCCATGCATGTCTCCATTGAATGTAGGGGCACTACTCTTGCTCATGTATTAGTGGATACTGGTTCCTCATTGAACGTTTTACCTAAGAAACCTCTAGACCAGTTGGACTGTGAAGGTTTAGAGTTGAAGCCAAGTAACATTGTTGTTAGGGCCTTTGATGGGTCAAAGAGAATGGTACATGGAGGAGTTGATATCCCGATTAAGGTTGGTTCTCAGGTTTTCGCATCTACATTCTATGTGATGGACATTCAGCCATCTTATTCTTGTTTGCTGGGTCGCCCATGGATCCACAAAGCTGGGGCAGTAACGTCTACGCTCCACCAGAAGCTGAAGTACCCAGTGAAAGGGAAGATTGTGACAGTGCAAGGAGAGGAAGAGTACATGGTGAGCCACCTCAACTCTTTCTGATATGTAGAGATGGACGGGGAGTTCATTGAGACCCCGTTTCAACATTTTGAAGAGGTTCCCCAGACGCTGGCATCAATTGAGACTGTTATTGAAGATCCTCCCATGAAGATGGCTTCCTTCAAGGATGCCCGGGCTGTTGTCGAGAAAGGTGGGTGTACGAATTGGGGACAACTCCCTGAGTTTGCACATAAGACTAACAAGTTTGGTTTGGGTTTCACTGCAGAAGCTCAAAGGGCTATTCGGAATGCACGGATCGGAAGACCTCCCTTGTTCATCAACAATTTGGGAGTGAATGCCATTGAAGACGATGTTGAAGAGTCTGGATTCGACAGTTGGATCTATCCTACTACTGATGGTGGACTAAGCAACTGGACAGCAAAGGACTTCATCCCAATTTCTTTTGTTACCCAGTAATGAGACTTTTTGTTTTGAATTTGTAACAGGCAATGTTTTAAACTTTACGGCCCGGTGTCTTACCCGGGGCACCGTGGCTTCATTTGTGAGGGCTTTATGTGTGTCATCTACATATATCATTAATAAAAGCATTGGACGTTTTTTGCATTTCAAATTTTGCGCTCCTTGTTTTTCTTTTATTATATATTGCAAAACAGCTATTTTACACACACTCACATATACAGGTCTACATCCACTCTGGATCTCACTGGTAACGGCTCTGCTACTCCAGTTATAACTTCGAAAGTCCGATCAACTTAGCCGAAGACAAAGGTGAAGATGACTGCGAAGTGCCTGGAGAACTTGCTAGACTGCTACTCCAGGAAGAGAGGGCTATACAGCCACATGAAGAGCTAGTGGAAGCAGTGAATCTGGGTACAGAGATAGACAAGAAAGAAGTCAAGATTGGGACAAATCTGGAGCTTAGTGTGAAGCAACGATTGATTCAGATGTTGCGTGACTACGTTGAGATCTTTGCCTAGTCTTATGAAGATATGCCTGGGTTGGATACCGATATTGTGGTTCACCGCCTGCCTACCAAGGAAGACTGTCCTCCAGTGAAACAGAAGGTCCGCTGAATGCACCCAGACATGTCTAAGAAAATCAAGGCTGAAGTTATGAAACAGTTCGATGCCGGTTTTCTAGCAGTTACTTCTTACCCTCAGTGGGTGGCCAATGTGATTATAGGGATCTGAATAGGGCGAGCCCCAAGGATGATTTCCCTCTGCCTCATATCGACGTTCTGGTTGACAACACCGCTCAGCATAAAGTCTTCTCCTTTATGGATGGTTTCTCCAGTTATAATCAGATTAAAATGGCTCCCGAAGACATGGAGAAGACAACCTTTGTTACTCAATGGGGTACCTTTTGCTACAAGGTCATGCCTTTTGGATTGAAAAATGGTGGGGCAACATATCAACGTGCCATGGTCGCTTTATTTCATGACATGATCCATCATGAGATCGAGGTATACGTCGATGACATGATTGCAAGATCCCAAACTGAAGAAGAACATCTAGACCACCTTCAGAAGCTATTTGACAGGTTGAAGTTTTACAAGTTAAGGTTAAACCCGAACAAGTGCACCTTCGGGGTGAAATTTGGTAAGCTGCTGGGTTTTGTCGTAAGCGATAAAGGTATTCAAGTGGATCCTGCCAAGGTGAAGGCTATACAGGAAATGCCAGCCCCCAGAACAGAAAAAGAAGTCAGAGGCTTTCTGGGACGTCTGAATTACATTGCCCGATTCATCTCGCACCTGACTGCTACTTGTGAACCAATATTCAAGCTACTGAAGAAAGATCAAGTGGTAAGATGGAACAATGAGTGTCAGGCCGCTTTCGAAGGGATCAAAGAGTATCTCCAAGAGCCACCTATTCTGATGCCTCTGGTTGAAGGGAGACCTTTGATTTTATACTTGACAGTACTCGACAACTCAATGGGGTGTGTGTTGGGTCAGCATGACGAGTCTGGCCGAAAAGGGAATGCTATTCATTACCTTAGCAAAAAGTTTACCGACTACGAGACCCGATACTCGTTGCTCGAGAAAACTTGTTGCACTTTGGCATGGGCTGCTCGCCGGCTGAGACAGTATATGCTGACTCACACTACTCTATTGATTTCAAAAATGGATCCAATCAAGTATATCTTCGAAAAGCCTGCCTTGTCCGGAAGAATAGCAAGATGGCAGATGATCTTGACTGAGTATGACATCCAGTACACGACCCAAAAAGCAATCAAGGGAAGTGTGTTGGCAGACCATTTGGCACATCAGGCAGTGGAAGATTACCAGTCTATGAACTTTGAATTTCCAGATGAGAATATCATGTTAGTAACCGACTGTGAAGAACCTGGACCGGATGAAGGACCTGAGGAAGGATCCCGATGGTCTATGTACTTTGATGGAGCTTCGAACGCTTTGGGTAATGGCATTGGCGCCGTGATCATATCTCCTAAAGGCTATCATACTCCATTCACCGCCCGACTATGTTTCAACTGCACCAATAATATAGCGGAGTATGAAGTGTGCATCATGGGTCTTCGAGCAGCAATTGACCTAAGGATTAAGTTTCTAAGTGTTTTCGGAGATTCCGCTCTCGTGATCAGTCAGATCAAAGGCGAGTGGGATACGAAACACCCAAATCTTATTCCTTACAAGGAGTATGTATTGATGTTGCTTCCCCATTTCGAGGAGATAACCTTTGGACACTTCCCAAGAGAGGAGAATCAGTTGGCGGACACGCTGGCTACGATGTCTTCTATGTTCAAAGTCAATTGGGACAACGAAGCTCCCCGGATTATCATTGAAAGATTGGACGAACCTGCACATTGTTGTGACATTGAGACTGAAGAGGTAATAGAAAAGCCCTGGTTTCATGAAGTGAAAAGGTACCTTGAGGCTCAAGAATACCCCGAGGATGCATCTGTTAATGACATGAAGTTTCTGAGGAGGTTCGCGGCAAAATTCTTCATCAGCAACGGCATTCTTTACAAGCGTAACCATGATTCGACCTTACTGCGTTGTATGGATAAGAATGAAGCAGAATGGATCATGGCGGAATTACATGAAGGTACTTTCGCAACTCATTCCAGTGGACACACCATGGCAAAGAAAATCCTTCGGGCAGGATATTTTTGGTCCACTATGGAAGCCGGCTGTTATCAGCATTCTCGGACATGTCACAAGTGCCAGGTCTATGCTGATAAAGTGCACATACCTCCAGTACCTCTGAATGTCTTGACAGCTCTGTGGCCTTTTGCAATGTGGGGCATTGATATGATCAGCGAGATCAGACCTACGGCATCCAACGGGCATCATTTCATCCTGGTAGCGATTGATTACTTTACGAAGTGGGTTGAAGCAGCTTCCTTTGCTACAGTAACCAAGAACGTCGTGGCACGGTTCATTCGGCACAATCTGATTTGTCGATACGGTGTACCAGAGAGGATCATTACGGACAATGGTACCAATCTCAACAATAAGATGATCACTGAGCTCTGCAGGCAGTTCAAGATACAACATCATAACTCTTCTCCCTATCGGCCGAAGATGAATGGGGATGTAGAAGCGGCTAATAAGAACATTAAGAAGATTGTGCAGAAGATGACAGTGACATACAAAGACTGGCATGATATGTTACCATTTGCTCTCCATGGGTACCGTACCTCAACGCGGACGTCAACAGGGGCAACACCCTATTCCTTGGTATATGGTATAGAGGCAGTCTTGCCCATTGAAGTTCAGATACCCTCTCTTCGAATCATGAAGGATGCAGGTTTGAGCGGAGATGACTGGATTTAGACCTGGCTTGATCAGCTGAACCTAATCGATGAAAAGAGACTTACTGCTATTTGTCATGGTCATACGTACCAAAAACGGATAATCAAGGCATTTAACAAAAAAGTTAGACAACAAGAGTATCGAGTTGGGGACCTGGTTATCAAGCGCATCATACTACCTCAAGGCGATCCCAGGGGAAAATGGACCCCTACTTACGAAGGGCCATTTGTGGTTAAGAACATTTTCTCAGGAGGAGCTATGATTCTAGCCGCCATGGATGGTGACGACCTTCCTCACCCCGTCAATGCAGACATAGTGAAAAGATACTACGCATAATCAATGACCAGCTAGGTTGACTGGCCTGGGCAAAAATAAGGGCTTCCCGGCGAACCAAAAGGGTTCGGGCAAAAATAAGGGATGAAAATGAAAAAAATATGTAAACCCGACAAGTCGAAAACCTGAAAAGGCGGCTTGGGCAAAAAAGGGTATCCCGGTGGACTGAAGTTAGGGATCAAAGCGTAACACTATGTCTCATTGGATCACCTTGCATCCAGACTTCGGTATCAACTATCAAGCTCAGACGGCACTAGTCAATCTGATCTACCTTCAACCAAGTATCCAAGTGATGAGATGCACGAGTACATAAGGGCAATAGCAGAGTTGGAACCTAGTGGGGTTATTCACATAGCTGTTTTGTTTAGTTTTTCACAAATTGTGTAAACTATATGTTCAGTGGCGTTCTCTTACTAGGACGTCAACCCCTTCTACAAAAACGCCTATTTACAGGCCAAATTTCAAAATCAATACAATTCATTTTCAAAAAAAAATTTAAACTGTTTTTCCTTTATCTGTTTTGTTTCGCAAAGAACGTCCAATGTTCATTTTTGATATATGCATTTGACATTAATTGCTGCTCATGAATATTTACATGCGAAACAAAAGACGATTACTAGTAATGACAGAAACAGGGGAAATAAGAATTGTCCAAGATTTACAGTAGCTCTGTCCACCAGGTACAAGGTAGATTCAGCTGAAGAATATGACCAAGGTACTTTCACTCCCCGCAAATAAAAAGACAGTAATGATAGCTCCCCCAGCTGAGACTTGCAACGGTGATTCAATCGGTAATATTCTCCCCAAGCAAAGTTTATCTACCATCAACACTAAAAACGTTTAATATCCCCGGAAGTCTTAATATTCCCCAATGGAGTATAAGAATATTCCCCGGTAGAATACAAGATATCCCTAGTGGAGTTAAAATTTTCCCAATGCAGTCTGAAAAAGCTTCCCCGGTGGAGTTGAAGAATCATCCTCAGTAGACTCTGGAAGTTCTTCCCTGGTGGAGTATAAAAATAAATATCCCCAGCCGAGTTCAAAGGAAGGCTCTCCCCGACAAATCTCAAAGGGTTATCCCCATTAGAGTCTAGCAGGTTATCCCCAGTGAAGCCGCAACTGAAAGATCATCCCCAGCGGAGCTCTTTCCTTTCACAAACAGGAATTCAATCCCCAACAGGATTCAGTATCACCAGCAACGGTAATTCACCCCGATAGAATTTGTCAGTGGAATCCTCAGCAGAGCATCTCTTCCCCACAGAGTAATCTCCTCATCAGTATATTCCCCAACGGAGTTATCCTCTCCTGCAGGTCTATTCTCACAATCATCTTCATTCGTCATCCCTAGCAGAAATGAAGAATTCAACTCTATTTTCCAGCAGCTATCCGGGATTTATTTTCCCCAACTAGAAACATTACATTTCCATACATCATGATACATGCATATACGCATCATACAACACGATCTCATTTATTTTTAGAACATCATTGCTTGATCCATATCATGCATTGCATATGACTGACCTTTACTTTTCAGGAAAGATGTAGCTAAATTCTCAGCCCAGTCGAAGACCTGACCGGTTCTTAAATCTCAGCTGAATTATCCTTGGTTGAATTTCAGATAAGGTTCTCAATCTCGACAATTTTCCCCTATCATAGTGTGGACGAGTTCTATAATCTCAACGGTATACTATGTTGAAGACCAGACAGTTCCTAGATCTTGATGATTTCCTCCGTCATAGTGTGGACAAGTTCTATAATCTCAACGGTATACTACGTTGAAGACCGGACAGTTCCTAGATCTTGATGAAGATGATTCCCTATGTCATAGTGTGGACGAGTTCTATAATCTCAATGGTATACTACGTTGAAGACCAGACAGTTCCTAGATCTTTATGTTTTCCTCCGTCATAGTGTGGACAAGTTCTATAATCTCAATGGTATACTACGTTGAATACCAAACAGTTCCTAGATCTTGATGAAGATGTTTCCCTACGTCGTAGTGTGGACGAGTTCTATAATCTCAACAGTATACTACGTTGAAGACCATACAGTTCCTAGATCTTAATGTTTTCCTTCGTCATAGTGTGGACAAGTTCTATAATCTCAACGGTATACTACGTTGAAGATCAGACAATTCCTAGATCTTGACAATTTTCCTCCGTCATAGTATGGACGAGTTCTATAATCTCAACGGTATACTACGTTGAATACCAGACAATTCCTAGATCTTGATGAAGATGTTTCGCTACGTCATAGTGTGGACGAGTTCTATAATCTCAACGGTATACTACATTGAAGACCAGACAGTTCCTAGATCTTGACAGTTTTCCTCAGTCATAGTGTGGACGAGTTCTATAATCTCAACGGTATACTACGTTGAAGACCAGACAGTTCCTAGATCTTGATGAAGATGTTTCCTACGTCATAGTGTGGACGAGTTCTATAATCTCAACGGTATACTACGTTGAAGACCAGACAGTTCCAAGATCTTGATGTTTTCCTCCGTCATAGTATGGATAAGTTCTATAATCTCAACGGTATACTACGTTGAAGACCAGACAGTTCCTAGATCTTGATAAATATGTTTCCCTATGTCATAGTGTGGATAAGTTCTATAATCTCAATGGTATACTACGTTGAATACCAGACAGTTACTTGATCTTGATGTTTTCCTCCGTTATAGTGTGGACAAGTTCTATAATCTCAACGGTATACTACGTTGAAGATCAGACAATTCCTAGATCTTGACAATTTTCCTCCGTCATAGTGTGGACGAGTTCTATAATCTCAACGCTATACTACGTTGAAGACCAGACAGTTCCTAGATATTGATGAAGATGTTTCCCTATGTCATAGTGTGGACGAGTTCTATAATCTCAACGGTATACTACGTTGAAGACCAAACAGTTCCTAGATCTTGATAATTTTCCTCAGTCATAGTGTGGACGAGTTCTATAATCTCAACGGTATACTACATTGAAGACCAAACAGTTCCTAGATCTTGATGAAGATGTTTCCCTATGTCATAGTGTGGACGAGTTCTATAATCTCAACGGTATACTACGTTGAAGACCATACAGTTCCTAGATCTTGATGTTTTCCTCCGTCATAGTGTGGACAAGTTCTATAATCTCAACGGTATACTACGTTGAAGACCAGACAGTTCCTAGATCTTGATGAAGATGTTTCCCTGCATCATAGTGTGGACGAGTTCTATAATCTCAACGGTATACTACGTTGAAGACCAGACAGTTCCTAGATCTTGATGAAGATGTTTTCGTACGTCATAATGTGGACAAGTTCTATAATCTCAACGATATACTACGTTGAAGACCATACAGTTCCTAGATCTTGACAATTTTCCTCCGTTATAGTGTGGACGAGTTCTATAATCTCAACGGTATACTACATTGAAGACCAGACAGTTCCTAGATCTTGATGTTTTACTCCGTCATAGTGATGACGAGTTCTACAATCTCAACGGTATACTATGTTGAAGACCAGACAGTTCCTAGATCTTGATGTTTTCCTCCGTCATAGTATGGACGAGTTCTATAATCTCAACGGTATACTACGTTGAAGACCAGAAAGTTCCTAGATCTTGATGAAGATGTTTCCCCCAGTAGAGTTACGGACAAGTTCTTAAAACTCAGCAAAAGTGTTCCCTCAGCTGAGGTACGGGCAAGTTCCTAAATCTCAACAAAAGTTAGACTTCCCAAGCGGAATCTTCCACAACAACAAGTATGCAAGTTCTCGCTAAGAAATCTCTTGTGCGATCGACACTCCCGCAGATGGCATCACCGGGCTGATACCACTTCATGCGAGTGCAAATTTCCGGGCACTCTAGTGTTCAATCATCTTCCACCTTCGGATCACGAAAGGCATGAAAGCCAATATACATCCTCAGGTCTAATAATATTGAAAAGGGGCAGCTGTTGTACCCCAAAATTTGCCCTCTCATATTTCTCAAAACATTGCAAGAAAAATCTCCAAGTGGATCAAGATTGCTCAAGAGTGGGTCAGACAAGTCATCTCCTAAGGCAGTCAACCTCAAATTAGGGTTTTGTGTTGCATCAAGATCCTTGAATCTAAATGACCTCAAGTTCTCCCCAATGTCCTAATATGTTCTCAAGGTCATCCATGTAAAATTTCAAGCCTTGCAGAGGAATTTTGCTCAGTCAATTGCTCAAAGGGTCCAAAAATCGACTGTGCTAGGGCAAAAGTCAACTGTGACCTACAAATAGTCAAACTTCAATATTTTTGCCAACATTCTCATTTTGAAGGTTATTTCATCATTTGATCAAGGGTTGATCATGATTCATCAAGGATTGCTCAAAATTCATCAAGACTCAAAAGTTGCTAAATTAGGGTTTTGTAGGAAAAGTCAACTCAACTTTGACCAAGCATAACTTTATCATAATTTATGAGAAATGACCCATCCAAATCTCATTTTGAAGAGGATACAATTTCCTATAATCCATCTTCACACCCAAAGATCAGAAAATGCACTCACAAGAAGTTATAAATTTGGACATTATAGGTCATTTTTGAAAGTCAACAAAAACACCTTTTTTTACCAAAGCTTATAACTTGAGCATGGAATATCAAAATGAGATGAGACCAAAAGTGTTGTTTATAGGACATCTCAAGCTTTCTAAAAAGTCTAAGAACACTTCCAAAAGTTCAAAATTGAAGAAGTTATGCATTGTTGAAATTGGGCATTTTTGCAAAATTGCCAAAAGTCAACTATCCCAAAACTTCAAATTTTGTCAAATGGGCCCATTCTTTTCCACTTGATTTGAACTTTCCACATTGCACACGTGTCCTAGCTTCAGCCTTGTGTCCATTTATCAATTTTATTATTTTATTTGATTTTTTATTGAATTATTTCATTTTTAATCAAATTAAATCAAATTAAATCCAAATATTGATTGCTTGATATCTTTTTGGCTATTTCAGGACTGAATCATCATCATCAAGGGTATCAAACTCGTATCAAGCATTTCATGTGCAAAAAGATTGAGTTTTGACAATTTTGGAAGGTTTAGTAATGGTGAATCAAATCAAATCTCATGGCATTGATGTGGAAAGATTCAAAGCACAATTGTTAACCTAATGCATTCCACATTACATAAGGAGGCTAGAGGGCACGAAAACAAGGCTAGAGGCTGCAAGAACAAGCAAAGGAAAACTTGAAAAAAGTGGTGAAAAGTGAGAAACCAAAATCCTACTTGGAGGCGTTTTCTGAAGAAAATCTTGATACCAATCGATTGCTGGAGATTCACTGAGTCAGAACCAATCCCTAGCAAGCTCTCATACACGCCCAAGAGCTTTGTAAGTATCACAGAAAACTGCCCTTCTTTTGAATTCGAAAACCTTTATTCCTGCATCTTTTGTACAAACTATTAGCATATTCATAATCCTCATCAAATTTCCAAGCTTTCTGTATTACCCAATTTTATTTATCTGACCTGTAAAGCCAAGTACCGTATCTAGGGTTTCGTGGTTTGTTTTTGGGCGTTTCTCTTACAGGTAAAATTATCCCCAATGATGGCCATGGACATGACCGAAAGAGAAAGACGAACCCAACCATGGTCTTGGGAGGAGTTTATATGGCCTGAGATGAGTTTTAGGAATGACCTACGCATTTAGCTGCAGATCTAAATCCGAAGGTAAAGTTACAGGGTTTGGAGGTTGGGGATGGAGACGTGTTAATTCCCATGTGGCTGATTCAAACACGCGCGCTTTTTTATTTATTTTTCTGGCATATTAATCCATTTTATCATATTATTATTATTTTGTATGTACTTAACAACTAAGACACATTGGCCTAGTGGCGAAGCAAGCAATGCAAACACCAACAGGACCTTGTTTCGAATCCCAGGTCCTCCAAATTGCTCTTTGTATTTTTTCTTCAGGTATTCTCATGCAAATCCAAACGCGAAGCACACCATACATCCTCAAGCATTTGATGGCCAGATGGCCATAGGCCAAATCTGGTGGCCAGAAATTGATGGTCTATCGTGGACCAGGTCAGCGTGTACCCACTGGATCTCAAAAAGTCAAGCTAGGCCAATGTAATTGGGCCTCAAAATTGCTGATCAAACCTCCAAACAGGCCCATATACCTCTATCTCTCTCTATTTTCATTTGGTTTATTTAATTGTTTTTGTTATTATTTTTATTATTAACCAACCAATCAAATCTTTTTATTTATAAAATTAAAACCAAAAAAATATTTTCTTTATTAAATTAAATTTCAGTATTTTAATTTTTATTAACAAATATTAATTTAATTAATTTAGGTCATTAATTAGGAATAACTTTAATATATTTTTCAATAATTAAAATCAATTAGACTTAATTAGGTTTTTATTAACATTGATTTATTTTATTTTATTTCTTTAAATAACAAAAAAAACAAAAATATTTATTTTTATTAATTAGTTTAATTAATTTAATTTAATAATTAACTTAGATAATCTCTTTCTTAATTCAAAAACAAACAAAAAATCTTTTCTTTAAATAACAAAGGGTCAAAACCCTACTTGCGCTCAATTTAATTTTCCCGCACGCAATCTATTTATCCAATATTGTACTTGTTCCTGGAATGTAATATATAATTAGGACCATTTAATTATTTTTATCGCTTTATTTATTTTTCCGCATTTAAATTTCAAAGGGTTGCTTTTGGCGATGTAAATACCCGACGCCTTGTAATTTAATTTCCGTAATTTATTTTCCGCAAATAATAATTGTTAGATGTTTGATAATAGGGATACATGACAAGATTGAATGTCTTAACCTAAAATTAACATAGATCACCCTTAACATGTACAAAGATAAAATTAACTGAAAACAACACACTCGCACATGCGCGCTCTTAGGGTACACCCCACTTGGTTGCCTTCGTACGCGGTCATCGAGTATAGGTTGTTTTAGAGGTCGCCTTCTTGTCCAAAGATCATAGTTTCCTCGAAACGGTTGCCTTGGATATAATTGCCTCAAACAAAATGATCTAAGACATTAGGGTTATCGCTAAGGCGTCCTAACATTGCTTTGGTGATCGCATGTCCCTAAATTCAAATTGACCCTCAAAACTCCAACGACGATGCTACCTACTCATCAATAGTGGGATAGCATTGTCTAAAGGAAGATAGCATAGAACGATTCCTTTTTTTGAGTAGGTAGATGGTTCTTAAGTACTTTCTCTTTCAAAAACAAAATCTTTCCACACTTACACTTTTCAAACAAAGTTTTCAAAACACTTCATACGATCGAAGTTTTCAAATAAAAACTTTTTTCAAACCCACCAACACAAAGAAAGCAATTTTGAAAACAATATGAGCAAGTACCTAAGAGCCCGTGGATAACCACGGATAGAAAGGGTGCTAACACCTTCCCTTTCTATAATCTACCCCCCGAACCCGAGAAATATCTCGAAAAGGAATTTTTTTGTGCTTTTTTCCTTTCCTTGTTGGATAAAATAAAAGTCGGTGGCAACTCTTGCTTACCGCGACATTTTGCAAAAACAAACGCAAAATGCAAACCAGCATTCCAAAAACAGTCAGTTCTTCCCACCGTATCACAAAACTGGCGACTCTACTGGGGACGCTTATAAGTGGGGTGTACCTTAGGATTAGTTCATTTGTTTTCAATTGCTTGAATTGTATGCTTTATATTTGTGGGCTTGTATCGGAGTTACTATAGATCCTAACCCGGATCTAGGGGATACCCTTTAGGTAAGTAGCAATAAACTATGAGGGAACTGTACGGCGTAGACCGATACGGTTGAAGCAGTAGCTACATTGGTGTGGCACTTTAGTTTGTACCGATATCCCTTGTGTTGGAACGAGGAGAATATGGGTCTTCTAAGGGATCATTAAGCACCAACCGACCTTAGAACCTTTAAATTGACCAACTCGACCATAGAACAGTAGCAGTATGCTATACTCATTGAGACTAAACTCTTGAATGATTCCTGCCGCAAGAAAAGGTTGCTAAAATGGAATTATGACCGATTGAGGGTAGTCAGTGATATTGAGATCCTTTAGAACCCGGTTACTATTTTTAGGACAAGTTTAAACCAACTAAACTGAAAGAGGGTAGTACCTAAGCTCCTTGCCAGCCTGAAATCTTAGGGCTCTATGTGTGACTTGTGTGCCTTTACCATGTTTTCTATTTGTGGATACTTGAGGTGTGCTTTCTATCATGACATCATGACATCATAACATTGCATGCATCTTGCATTGGACTAACCTATTTCAAAGACAGGAGGGATTCAGCTTTGTTCTATTTTGTAGGTCATGATACCCATGCATAGGAACACCATCCGGATCAACTTTGTCCAGGTTCCCACTCTGGTTAAAGAATTGATTGCAAAGATGTCAGATACTACCTCCTTCATCAGAAGACATGGGAATCTTCTTAGTTTGGTCACTTCTATATTGGACGAGCAGATGATGAGTGTCCTAGTCCAGTTCTTTGATACGTTGTACCATTGCTTTACTTTTCAGGACTACCAGTTGGTCCCCACTTTAGAGGAGTTCTCTGATCTGCTGGGTATCCCTATCCTGGAGCAGACCCCGTTCACAGGTTGGGAGAAGATCCTTAGGCCGGAAGAGATTGCTTCAGCCCTCCATCTGACAAAGGCTGAAGTGATGTCTAATTGGGAGACTAGAAGTGGAGCAAAGGGCTTTGTCACTAAGTTCTTGGTTGGTAAGGCTAATCATTTCTAGGATAGTCTAGACTTCCAGGCATTCGAAGATATTCTGGCTCTTCTGATATATGGTTTGGTACTGTTTCCTAACTCTGACTCCTTTGTTGATGTGAATGCGGTAAAAATCTTCATCTCTGGTAACCCTGTACCCACTCTCTTGGGTGACATTCTTCATCAGCTTTATGCCCGTACTGCTCGGAGGCGGGGAACCTTGATGTGTTGTGCTCCGTTATTGGCGAGGTGGTTAATTCTCACCTTCCCAAGTCAGTTTTGAAGAACAAAGAAGGCATGGGCTGGGCCTATAGGGTTATGTATCTCTCTCATAATGACATCATTTGGACTATCAATGGTATGGACGAGGTGGCTATTATTGATCGTTGTGGGGAATACCCCAATGTTCCACTGATAGGAACCAATGGAGGAATTACTTACAATCCATGCTTGGCCTTACGTCAGTTTGGGCGAGCCAGAAGGGAAGGACCCCATGAGCTGCTAATGCCTAGTATCATCTTTGATTTTCAAGGGGATAGTGACGAGCAACGCCGCAGATTCATAAGGGCTTGGGATAGAGTTCACAGATCTGATCCATACGAGTTGGGTCCAAAGACTTCTCTTCCGATGGAGCCATATCTCAGATGGGTTCGTATCCGTGCCCAAAAGCTGGGAATGCCGTATGAAGCCGTCTTGCCTATCATTGTTGAAGTTGCTAATGAAGAAGGGGTTCTTTCGACCATCCTCCATCCTCATATGCCCACTGACATTGGGGCACTGAAAAGGTCTTGGATGCAGCTGAGAGAAGAGTGGGATACTTACCAAGATAAGTATCACGAGCAAGAGCAAAAGATCCACAAGTTGACTAGGCAGCTGGAGAACGAGCGGATTCACAATGACTATGTCTGCACCGACAAGAAGCGACCATGGGAGCACTGATTGTCCTTTGATTATTTCCTTTCCAGTTTTATTTACTTTTCAGTATTTCCTTTCTTGTAACGCCTTAAGGGCATCTGTTGAACAATTTGAATTTCAAGTTTATCTAATAAAAGTGTGTTTCATGTTTGGTTTACGAATTTGAATCTCTTGATGTCTTTGAAATCATAGCATACACATTTCATCCCATGCACCTCATAACAGGTACCCTTACAGGTCTCTTATCTTCTTTGCTGTTTATTTCAGCATCATATCTTTTGAACCATCAACTAAGCAAGCAATCAAGGCTCTACAGGCTCAAAACGCCCAGTTCCAAGAATTGTTCATGAATCTAGCTAAGGGTCAGCAAGATCTCAAGGCCCTTATCCTGAAAGAGAAGAAAAAGAAAAAGAAGACAGTCTTTTTCAATATGGGTCACAGGTTCGGAAACAATTTGCGATAAGAGGTTGATTTGACCACCTCATCTGGAGGGAAATATAGTCAGGAAGAAAGGAGGGCTCCTAGCCCTGTGGTTTCAGACAACGAGACAGACTTCGACGAAGACTAGTATCCTCCGGATGAGGATATATACAAGCAACTGGAAGACCGGTTCAGTGCGATGGAAGTTCAGAAAGTGCCCGGCCTGGACTTAGGTGATTTAGAACTGTCATCTGTGGTGGTGATCCCCCACAAATTCAAAGCACCAGCCTTTGCTAAGTACGACGGGGTTTCTTGCCCGAAAGTGCATCTCCGGTCGTATGTAAGGAAGATTCAGCCGTACACCGCTGATAAGAACCTATGGATCCACTTCTTTCAAGACAGTCTCTCAGTGACTCAGCTTGAATGGTTTTACCAGTTAGAAGGAGACAGTATCTGCGATTGGGAAGATTTGGCTGCTGCTTTCTACAGGAAGTACCAATATAATGCCGACCTCGCTCCCACGCGTACCCATTTCCAGGGTATGTCAATGGGTGCGGGTGAAGGTTTCAAAGATTATGCTCAGAAGTGGAGGGACCTCGCTGGAAGAGTGAAACCACCCTTGGATGATCGGGAGCTTGTGGATATGTTTCTGGGGACCTTGTCTGGTCCATACTTTAACCACCTAATTAGAAGTTCTTCTTCCGGGTTCACGGAGCTGATTATGACTGGGGAAAGGATTGAGGCTGGTATTAAGTCTGGTAAAATACAGAAGGGTGCTTCATCAGGCACCGAGAAGAAGCCTTTTAAGAAGGAGGCCAGTGTTGTTTAAAGTTCAAAAAGCCAGAATAGACCTGAACGCCGCCAAGTTGTTAATGCGGTTGTTATTTCAAGACCTGCTGGTGCTCCTCAGCGCAACAATCAGCCAAAGGCCGAGAGACCACGAAGACAGTTCACTCAGCTCAACATGACTTTATCTCAGATTCTGCCGCAGTTGTTGAAAACCAATCTAGTGGTCCCTAGGGAAGCCCCGCAGAATCCCAACACTGCATCACCAAAGTACAACCCTAATGCCCGTTGTGCTTTTCACTCTGATAGCCCGGGGCATGATACAGATGATTGTTGGGTTTTGAAGAACAAAATACAGGACTTGATTGATGCTAAGGAGATCGAGTTCGAAGAACCTGAAAGACCTAATGTTGTGACTGCTCCTATGCCCAAGCATGGAGTGAATGCTATAGATGAAGACTCGTTTGTGGTTTCTGTGAACGACATTGTTACCCCTTTGATGACTGTGAAGAAGAACCTTTTGCTAGCCGGTTTATTTCCGGGTTGTGACGAAGGTTGCCGTATGTGTTTTGTCCTACCTACCGGTTTCCATCTTTTGAAGTCAGGTGTCCAATGCCTGATGGATAATAAAGAAATCATGTTTGAGAAGATTGTTATTCCTTTAGTTCATACTGAAGAAGTTGCTATCATCACCATTTTCGACAATTCTTCCAAGGCTCCCACGAGAAAGCTTGTTAGAATTACATTTGTTCCAAGAATCGCACCATTGATCATCACTGTTCTTGGGCCCATCCCCTATACATCTGATAAAGTTGTCCCTTGGCACTACGGGGCTGATGTTTACTATCACGGAGTTAAACAAGATTTGGATGCTGATACTGACGTCAGCAATATTGTTGGACCTACTAAAGTCACCTGCATCGGAAGACTTTTCTCACCAGATGTCTCTCCACCAACTACCCGGAAACCTGTTGTTATTACACCTGCCAATGTACCTGCTACTATTCCTATTCAAGTTCCCATTCTTACCCCTGTTGCCGAGTCGTCTGACACTCGGAGCAAAGGGACCACTGATGAGCCTGCCCGGACGGAGGCACCAAAGAAAATTATTGTTGAAGCCTCAAGATAAGAGATGGAGGAAATTTTGAAGATCATCAAAAAGAGCGACTATAATGTAGTCGAGCAACTGGGGCAAACCCCATCCAAAATCTCCATGTTATCACGGTTACTATGCTCAGAGGCCCATGCCAAAGCTCTGATTGCTTTCCTGAAGACTGCACATGTACCTCAAGAAACATCAGCTGATCAATTTAAAGATTGCGTGGCTAGTCTGACTGCTGATAATGGGTTGGGTTTCTCTGACGCCGACTTGACTGCTAAAGGGAAGAATCACAACGATGCCCTGCATGTCTCCATTGAATGCAGGGGCACTACTCTTGCTCATGTATTAGTGGATATTGGTTCCTCATTGAACGTTTTACCTAAGAAAGCTCTAGACCGGTTGGACTGTGAAGGTTTAGAGTTGAAGCCAAGTAACATTGTTGTTAGGGCCTTTGATGGGTCAAAGAGAATGGTACATGGAGGAGTTGATATTTCGATTAAGGTTGGTTCTCAGGTTTTCGCATCTACATTCTATGTGATGGACATTCGTCCATCTTATTCTTGTTTGCTGGGTCGCCCATGGATCCACAAAGCTGGGGCAGTGACGTCTATGCTCCACCAGAAGCTGAAGTACCCAGTGAAAGGGAAGATTGTGACAGTGTAAGGAGAGGAAGAGTACATGGTGAGCCACCTCAACTCTTTCCGATATGTAGAGATGGACGGGGAGTTCATTGAGACCCTGTTTCAACATTTTGAAGAGGTTCCCCAGACACTGGCATCAACTGAGACTGTTATTGAAGACCCTCCCATGAAGATGGCTTCCTTCAAGGATGCCTGGGCTGTTGTCGAGAAAGGTGGGTGTACGAATTGGGGACAACTCCCTAATTTTGCATAGAAGACTAACAAGTTTGGTTTGGGTTTCACTGCAGAAGCTCAAAGGGCTGTTCGGAATGCACGGATCAGAAGACCTCCCCTGTTCATCAGCAATTCGGGAGTGAATGCCATTGAAGACGATGTTGAAGAGTCTGAATTCGACAGTTGGATCTATCCTACTACTGATGGTAGACTAAGCAACTAGACAGCAAAGGACTTCATCCCAATTTCTTTTGTTACCCAGTAATGAGACTTTTTGTTTTGAATTTGTAACAGACAATGTTTTAAACTTTACGGCCCGGTGTCTTACCCGGGGTACCGTGGCTTCATTTGTGAGGGCTTTATGTATGTCATCTACATATATCATTAATAAAAGCATTGGACTTTTTTACATTTCAAATTTTGCGCTCCTTGTTTTTCTTTTATTATATATTGCAAAACAGCTATTTTACACACACTCACATATACAGGTCTACATCCACTCTGGATCTCACTGGTAACGACTCTGCTACTACCAATTATAACTTCGAAAGTCTGATCAACTTAGCCAAAGACGAAGGTGAAGACGACTGCGAAGTGCCTGGCAACTTGCTAGACTGCTACTCCAGGAAGAGAGGGCTATACAGCCACATGAAGAGCCAGTGGAAACAGTGAATCTGGGTACAGAGATAGACAAGAAAGAGGTCAAGATTGGGACAAATCTGGAGCTTAGTGTGAAGCAACGATTGATTCAGATGTTGCGTGACTACGTTGAGATCTTTGCCTGGTCTTATGAAGGTTGGATACCGATATTGTGGTTCATCGCCTGCCTACCAAGGAAGATTGTCCTCCAGTGAAACAGAAGGTCCGCCGAATGCGCCCAGACATGTCTGAGAAAATCAAGGCTGAAGTTATGAAACAGTTCGACGCCGGTTTTCTAGCAGTTACTTCTTACCCTCAGTGGGTGGCCAATATGGTTCCTGTGCCGAAGAATGATGGTAAGGTTCGAATGTGTGTTGATTATAGGGATCTGAATAGGGCGAGCCCCAAGGATGATTTCCCTCTTCCTCATATCGACGTTCTGGTTGACAACACTGCTCAGCATAAAGTATTCTCCTTTATGGATGGTTTCTCCGGTTATAATCAGATTAAAATGGCTCCCGAAGACATGGAGAAGACAACCTTTGTTACTCAATGGGGTACCTTTTGCTACAAGGTCATGCCTTTTGGATTGAAAAATGTTGGGGCAACGTATCAACGTGCCATGGTCGCTTTGTTTCATGACATGATCCATCATGAGATCGAGGTATACGTCGATGACATGATTACAAGATCCCAAACTGAAGAAGAACATCTGGACCACCTTCAGAAGCTATTTGACAGGTTGAAGTTGTACAAGTTAAGGTTAAACCCGAACAAGTGCACCTTCGGGGTGAGATCTGGTAAGCTGCTGGGTTTCATCGTAAGCGATAAAGGTATTCAAGTGGATCCTGCCAAGGTGAAGGCTATACAGGAAATGCCAGCCCCCAGAACAGAAAAAGAAGTCAGAGGCTTTCTGGGACGTTTGAATTACATTGCCCGATTCATCTCGCACCTGACTGCTACTTGTGAACCAATCTTCAAGCTACTGAAGAAATATCAAATGGTAAGATGGAACGATGAATGTCAGGCCGCTTTCGAAAGGATCAAAGAGTATCTCCAAGAGCCACCTATTCTGATGCCTCCGGTTGAAGGGAGACCTTTGATTTTATACTTGATAGTACTCGACAACTCAATGGGGTGTGTGCTGGGTCAGCATGACGAGTCTGGCCGAAAAGAGCATGCTATTTATTACCTTAGCAAAAAGTTTACCGACTACGAGACCCAATACTCGTTGCTCGAGAAAACTTGTTGCGCTTTGGCATGGGCTGCTCGCCAGCTAAGACAGTATATGTGGACTCACACTACTCTATTGATTTCAAAAATGGATCCAATCAAGTATATCTTCGAAAATCCTGCCTTGTCCGGAAAAATAGCAAGATGGCAGATGATCTTGACTGAGTATGACATCCAGTACACGACCCCAAAAGCAATCAAGGGAAGTGTGTTGGCAGACCATTTGGAACATCAAGCAGTGGAAGATTACCAGTCTATGAACTTTGAATTTCCAGATGAGAATATCATGTTAGTAACCGACTGTGAAGAACCTGGACCGGATGAAGGACCTGAGGAAGGATCCCGATGGTCTATGTACTTTGATGGAGCTTTGAACGCTTTGGGTAATGGAATTGGCGCCGTGATCATATCTCCTAAAGGCTCTCATACTCCGTTCACCGCCCGACTATGTTTCAACTGCACCAACAATATGGCGGAGTATGAAGCGTGCATCATGGGTCTTCGAGCAACAATTGACCTAAGGATTAAGTTTCTAAGTGTTTTCGTAGATTCCGCTCTCGTGATCAGTCAGATCAAAGGCGAGTGGGATACAAAACACCCAAATATTATTCCTTACAAGGAGTATGTATTGATGTTGCTTCCCCATTTCGAGGAGATAACCTTTGAACACTTCCCAAGAGAGGAGAATCAGCTGGCGGACGCGCTGGCTACGATTTCTTCTATGTTCAAAGTCAATTGGGACAACGAAGCTCCCCGGATTATCATTGAAAGATTGGAAGAACTTGCACATTGATGTGACATTGAGACTGAAGAGGTAACAGAAAATCCCTGGTTTCATGAAGTGAAAAGGTACCTTGAGGCTCAAGAATACCCCGAGGGTGCATCTGTTAATGACAAGAAGTTTCTGAGGAGGTTTACGGCAAAATTCTTCATCAGCAATAGCATTCTTTACAAGCGTAACCATGATTTGACCTTACTGCGTTGTGTGGATAAGAATGAAGCAGAAAGGATCATGGCGGAATTACATGAAGGTACTTTCGGAACTCATTCCAGTGGACACATCATGGTAAAGAAAATCCTTCGGGAAGGATATTTTTGGTCCACTATGGAAGCTGACTGTTATCAGCATTCTCGGACATGTCACAAGTGCCAGGTCTATGCTGATAAAGTGCACATACCTTCAGTACCTCTGAATGTCTTGATAGCTCCATGGCCTTTTGCAATGTGGGGCATTGATATGATCGGCGAGATCAGACCTACGGCATCCAACGGGCATCGTTTCATCCTGGTAGCGATTGATTACTTTACGAAGTGGGTTGAAGCAGCTTCCTTTGCTACAGTAACCAAGAACGTCGTGGCACGGTTCATTCGGCACAATCTGATTTGTCGATACGGTGTACTAGAGAGGATCATTACGGACAATGATACCAATCTCAACAATAAGATGATCACTGAGCTCTGCAAGCAGTTCAAGAGACAACATCATAACTCTTCTCCCTATCGGCCGAAGATGAATGGGGCTGTAGAAGCGGCTAATAAGAACATTAAGAAGATTGTGCAGAAGATAACGGTGACATACAAAGACTGGCATGAGATGTTACCGTTTTCTCTCCATGGGTATCGTACCTCAGTGCGGACGTCAACCGGGGCAACACCCTATTCCTTGGTATATGGTATGTAGGCAGTCTTGCCCATTGAAGTTCAGATACCCTCTCTTTGAATCATGAAGGATGCAGGTTTGAGCGAAGATGACTGGATTCAGACCCGGCTTGATCAGCTGAACCTAATCGATGAAAAGAGACTTACTGCTACTTGTCATGGTCAGACGTACCAAAAACGGATGATCAAGACATTTAACAAGAAAGTTAGACGACAAGAGTATCAAGTTGGGGACCTGGTTATCAAGCGCATCATACTACCTCAAGGTGATCCCAAGGGCAAATGGACCCCTACTTACGAAGGGACATTTATGGTTAAGAACATTTTCTCAGGAGGAGCTATGATTCTAACCACCATGGATGGTGACGACCTTCCTCACCCCGTCAATGCAGACATAGTGAAAAGATACTATGGATAATCAATGACCCGCTAGGTTGACTGGCCTAGGCAAAAGTAAGGGCTTCCCGGCGAACCAAAAGGGTTTGGGCAAAAATAAGGGATGAAAATGAAAAAAATCTGTACACCCGGCAAGTCGAAAACCTGAAAAGGCGGCTTGGGCAAAAAAGGGTATCCCGGTGGACTGAAAACCCGAAAGGGCGGTCCAGGAAAAAGTTAGGGATCAAAGCGTAACACTATGTCTCATTGGATCACCTTGCATCCAGACTTCGGTATCAACTATCAAGCTCAGACGACACTAATCAATCTGATCTACCTTCAACCAAGTAGCCAAGTGATGAGATGCTCGAGTACATAAGGGCAATAACAGAGTTGGAACCCAATGGGGTTATTCACATAGCTGTTTTGTTTAGTTTTTCACAAATTGTGTAAACTATATCTGTTCGGCAGCATTCTCTTACAGGCCAAATTTCAAAATCAATACAATTCATTTTCATAAAAAAATTTAAACTGTTTTTCCTTTATCTGTTTTGTTTCGCAAAGAACGTCCAATGTTCATTTTTGATATATGCATTTGACATTAATTGCTGCTCATGAATATTTATATGCGAAACAAAAGACGATTACTGGTAATGACAGAAACAGGGGCAATAATAATTGTCCAAGCTTTACAGTAGCTCTGTCCACCAGGTACAAGGTAGATTCAGCTGAAGAATATGACCAAGGTACTTTCACTCCCCGCAAAGAAAAAGACAGTAATGATAGCTCCCCCAGCTGAGACTTGCAACGGTGATTGAATCGGTAATATTCTCCCCAAGCAGAGTTTATCTACCATCAACACTGAAAAGGATTAATATCCCCGACAGTCTTAATATTCCCCAGCGGAGTATAAGAATATTCCCCGGCAGAATACAAGATATCCCTAGTGGAGTTAAAATTTTCCCAGTGCAGTCTGAAAAAGCTTCCACAGTGGAGTTGAAGAATCATCCCCAGTAGACTCTGGAAGTTCGTCCCCGGTGGAGTATAAAAATAAATATCCCCAGCCGAGTTCAAAGGAAGGCTCTCCCTAGCAAAGCTCAAAAGGTTATCCCCGGTGAAGCCGCAACTGAAAGATCAACCCCAACGGAGCTCTTTCCTTTCACAAACAGGAATTCAATCCCCAACAGGATTCAGTATCACCAGCAACGGTAATTCACCCCGATAGAATTTGTCAGTGGAATCCTCAGCAGAGCATCTCTTCCCCACAGAGTAATATCCTCATCAGTATATTACCCAACAGAGTTATCCTCTCCTGCAGGTCTATTCTCACAATCATCTTTGTTCGTCATCCCCAGCGGAAACGAAGAATTCAACTCTATTTCCCAGCAGCTATCCGGGATTTATTTTCCCCAACTAGAAACATTACATTTCCATACATCATGATACATGCATATACGCATCATACAACACGATCTCATTTATTTTGAGAACATCATTGCTTGATCCATATCATGCATTGCATATGACTGACCTTTACCTTTCAGGAAAGATGCAGTTAAGTTCTCAGCCCAGTCGAAGACCTGACCGGTTCTTAAATCTCAGCTGAATTATCCTCGGTTGAATTTCAGATAAGGTTCTCAATCTCGACAATTTTCCTCCGTCATAGTGTGGACGAGTTCTATAATCTCAACGGTATACTACGTTGAAGACCAGACAGTTCCTAGATCTTGATGTTTTCCTCCGTCATAGTGTGGACAAGTTCTATAATCTCAACGGTATACTACGTCGAAGACCATACAGTTCCTAGATCTTGATGAAGATGTTTCCCTACGTCATAGTGTGGACGAGTTCTATAATCTCAATGGTATACTACGTTGAAGACCATACAGTTCCTAGATCTTGATGTTTTCCTCCGTCATAGTGTGGACAAGTTCTATAATCTCAACGGTATACTACGTTGAAGACCAGACAGTTCCTAGATCTTGATGAAGATGTTTCCCTACGTCATAGTGTGGACGAGTTCTATAATCTAAACGGTATACTACATTGTAGACGAGACAGTTCCTAGATATTGATGTTTTCCTCCGTCATAGTGTGGACAAGTTCTATAATCTCAATGGTATACTACGTTGAAGATCAGACAATTCCTAGATCTTGACAATTTTCCTCCGTCATAGTGTGGACGAGTTCTATAATCTCAACGGTATACTACATTGAAGACCAGACAGTTCCTAGATCTTGATGAAGATGTTTCCCTACGTCATAGTGTGGACGAGTTCTATAATCTCAACGGTATACTACGTTGAAGACCAGACAGTTCCTATATCTTGATGTTTTCCTCCGTCATAGTGTGGACAAGTTCTATAATCTCAACGGTATACTACGTTGAAGACCAGACAGTTCCTAGATCTTGATGAAGATGTTTCCCTACGTCATAGTGTGGACGAGTTCTATAATCTCAACGGTATACTACATTGAAGACCAGACAGTTCCTAGATCTTGATGTTTTCCTCCGTCATAGTGTGGACAAGTTCTATAATCTCAACGGTATACTACGTTGAAGACCAGACAGTTCCTAGATCTTGATGAAGATGTTTTCCTATGTCATAGTGTGGACGAGTTCTATAATCTCAACGGTATACTACGTTGAAGACCAGACAGTTCCTAGATCTTGATGTTTTCCTCCGTCATAGTGTGGACAAGTTCTATAATCTCAACGGTATACTACGTTGAAGATCAGACAATTCCTAGATCTTGACAATTTTCCTCCGTCATAGTGTGGACGAGTTCTATAATCTCAACGGTATACTACGTTGAAGACCAGACAGTTCCTATATCTTGATGAAGATGTTTCCCTACGTTATAGTGTGGACGAGTTCTATAATCTCAACGGTATACTACGTTGAAGACCAGACAGTTTCTAGATCTTGACAATTTTCCTCCGTCATAGTGTGGATGAGTTCTATAATCTCAACGGTATACTACGTTGAAAACTAGACAGTTCCTAGATCTTGATGAAGATGTTTCCATATGTCATAGTGTGGACGAGTTCTATAATCTCAACGGTATACTATGTTGAAGACCAGACAGTTCCTAGATCTTGATGTTTTCCTCCGTCATAGTGTGGACAAGTTCTATAATCTCAACAGTATACTACGTTGAAGGCCAGACAGTTCCTAGATCTTGATGAAGATGTTTCCCTGCGTCATAGTGTGGATGAGTTCTATAATATCAACGGTATACTACGTTGAAGACCAGACAGTTCCTAGATCTTGATGAAGATGTTTCCCTACGTCATAGTGTGGACAAGTTCTATAATCTCAACGGTATACTACGTTGAAGACCAGACAGTTCCTAGATCTTGAAAATTTCCTCAGTCATAGTGTGGACGAGTTCTATAATCTCAACGGTATACTACGTTGAACACCAGACTGTTCCTAGATCTTGATGTTTTCCTCCGTCATAGTGTGGACGAGTTCTACAATCTCAACGGTATACTACGTTGAAGACCAGACAATTCCTAAATCTTGATGTTTTCCTCCGTCATAGTGTGGACGAGTTCTATAATCTCAACGGTATACTACGTTGAAGACCAGACAGTTCGTAGATCTTGATGAATATGTTTCCCCCAGTAGAGTTACGAACAAGTTCTTAAAACTCAGCAAAAGTGTTCCCTCAGCTGAGATACGGGCAAGTTCCTAAATCTCAACAAAAGTTAGACTTCCCAAGCGGAATCTTCCACAACAACAGGTATGCAAGTTCTCGCTAAGAAATCTCTTGTGCTATCGACACTCCTGCAGATGGCATCTGTAAGCCCATCCTCCTACCAACAATCTTCTAATGGCATCTGTAAGCCCATTCATAACATCACCAGGCTGATACCACTTCATGCGAGTGCAAATATCTGGGCACTCTAGTGTTCAATCATCTTCCTCCTTCGGATCACGAAAGGCACCAAAGCCAATCTACATCCTCAGGTCTAAGAAGATTGAACAGGGGCAGCTGTTGTACCCCAAAATTTTCCCTCTCATATTTCTCAAAACATTGCAAGAAAAATCTCCAAGTGGATCAAGATTGCTCAAGAATGGGTCAGACAAGTCATCTCCTAAGGCAGTCAACCTCAAATTAGGGTTTTGTGTTGCATCAAGATCCTTGAATCCAAATGACCTCAAGTCATCCCCAATGTCCTAATATGTTCTCAAGGTCATCCATGTCAAATTTCAAGCCTTGCAGAGGAAGTTTGCTCAGTCAATTGCTCAAAGGGTCCAAAAATCGACTGTGCTTGGGCAAAAGTCAACTATGACCTACAAATAGTCAAACTTCAAGATTTTTTGCCAACATTCTCATTTTGAAGGTTATTTCATCATTTGATCAAGGGTTGATCATGATTCATCAAGGATTTCTCAAAATTCATCAAGACTCAAAAGTTGCTAAATTAGGGTTTTATAGGAAAAGTAAACTCAACTTTGACCAAGCATACATTTCTCATACTTTATGAGAAATGACCAATCCAAAGCTCATTTTGAAGAGGATGAAATTTCCTAAAATCCATCTTCACACCCCAAGATCAGAAAATGCACTCACAAGAAGTTATAAATTTGGACATTATAGGTCATTTTTGAAAGTCAACAAAAACACCGTTTTTGCCAAAGCTTATAACTTGAGCATGGAATATCTAAATGAGATGATACCAAAAGGGTTGGTTATAGGACATCTCAAGATTTCTAAAAAGTCCAAGGACACTTCCAAAAGTTCAAAATTGAAGAAGTTATACATTGTTGAAGTTGGGCATTTTTGCAAAATTGCCAAAAGTCAACTATCCCTAAAACATCAAATTTTGTCAAATGGGCCCATTCTTTTCCACTTGATTTGAACTTTCCACATTGCACACGTGTCCTAGCTTCAGCCTTGTGTGCATTTATCAATTTTATTATTTTATTTGATTTTTTATTGAATTATTTAATTTTTAATCAAATTAAATCAAATAAAATCCAAATATTGATTGCTTGATATCTTTTTGGCTATTTCAGGACTGAATCATCATCATCAAGGGTATCAAACTCGTATCAAGCATTCCATGTGCAAAAAGATTGAGTTTTGACAATTTTGGAAGGTTTAGTAATGGTGAATCAAATCAAATCTCATGGCATTGATGTGGAAAGATTCAAAGCACAATTGTTAACCTAATGCATTCCACATTACATAAGGAGGCTAGAGGGAACAAAAACAAGGCTAGAGGCTGCAAGAACAAGCAAAGGAAAACTTGAAAAAAGTGGTGAAAAGTGCGAAACCAAAATCCTACTTGGAGGCGTTTTCTGAAGCAAAGCTTGATACCAATCGATTGCTGGAGATTCACTGAGTCAGAACCAATCCCTAGCAAGCTCTCATACATGCCCAAGAGCTCTGTAAGTATCACAGAAAATCGCCCTTCTTTTGAATTCGAAAACCTTTATTCCTGCATCTTTTGTACAAACTATTGGCATATTCATAATCCTCATCAAATTTCTAAGCTTTCTGTATTACCCAATTTTATTTATCTGACCTATAAAGCCAAGTACCGTATCTAGGGTTTCGTGGTTTGTTTTTGGGCGTTTCTCTTACAGGTAAAATTAGCCCCAATGATGGCCATGGACATGACCGGAAGAGAAAGACGAACGCAACCATGGTCTTAGGAGGAGTTTATATGGCCTGAGATGAGTTTTAGGAATGACCTACGCATTTAGCTGTGGATCTAAATCCGCAGGTAAAGTTACAGGGTTTGGAGGTTGGGGATGGAGACGTGTCAATTCCCCTGTGGCTGATTCAAACACGCGCGCATTTTTTTTTATTTTTCTGGCATATTAATCCATTTTATCATATTATTATTATTTTGTATGTACTTAACAACTGAGACACATTGGCCTAGTGGCGAAGCAAGCAATGCAAACACCAACAGGACCTGGGTTCGAATCCCATGTCCTCCAAATTGCTCTTTGTACTTTTTCTTCAGGTATTCTCATGCAAATCCAAACGCGAAGCACACCATACATCCTCAAGCATCTGATGGCCAGATGGCCATAGGCCAAATCTGGTGGCCAAAAATTGATGGTCTATCATGGACCAGGTCAGCGTGTACCCACTGGATCTCAAAAAGTCAAGCTAGGCCAATGTAATTGGGCCTCAGAATTGCTGATCAAACCTCCAAACAGGCCCATATACCTCTATCTCTCTATATTTTCATTTGGTTTATTTAATTGTTTTTGTTATTATTTTTATTATTAACCAACCAATCAAATCTTTTTCTTTATAAAATTATAACCAAAAAAATATTTTCTTTATTAAATTAAATTTCAGTATTTTAATTTTTATTAACAAATATTAATTTAATTAATTTAGGCCATTAATTAGGAATAACTTTAATATATTTTTCAATAATTAAAATCAATTAGACTTAATTAGGTTTTTATTAACATTGATTTATTTTATTTTATTTCTTTAAATAACAAAAAAAAACCAAAAATATTTATTTTAATTAATTAGTTTAATTAATTTAATTTAATAATTAACTTAGATAATCTCTTTCTTAATTCAAAAACAAACAAAAAAATCTTTTCTTTAAATAACAAAGGGTCAAAACCCTACTTGCGCTCAATTTAATTTTCCCGCACTCGATCTATTTATCCAATATTGTACTTGTTCCTGGAATGTAATAGATAATTAGGACCATTTAATTATTTTTATCGCTTTATTTATTTCTCCGCATTTAAATTTCAAAGGGTTGCTTTTGGCAATGTAAATACCTGACGCCTTGTAATTTAATTTCCGCAATTTATTTTCCGCAAATTATAACTGTTAGATGTTTGATAATAGGGATGCATGACAAGATTGAATGTCTTAACCTAAAATTAACATAAATCACCCTTAACATGTACAAAGATAAAATTAACTGAAAACAACACACTCGCACATGCGCACTCTTAGGGTACACCCCACTTGGTTGCCTTCTTACGCGGTCATCGAGTATAGGTTATTTTAGAGGTCGCCCTCTTGTCCAAAGATCATAGTTGCCTCGAAACGGTTGCCTCAGATATAATTGCCTCAAACAAAATGATCTAAGACATTAGGGTTACCGCTAAGGCGTCCTAACATTGCTTTGGTGATCGCATGTCCCTAAATTCGAATTGACCCTCAAAACTCCAACGACGATGCTACCTACTCATCAATAGTGGGATAGCATTGTCTAAAGGAAGATAGCATAGTACGATTCCTTTTTTCGAGTAGGTAGATGGTTCTTAAGTACTTGCTCTTTCAAAAACAAAATCTTTCCACACTTACACTTTTCAAACAAAGTTTTCAAAACACTTCATACGATCGAAGTTTTCAAATAAAAACTTTTTTCAAACCCACCAACACAAAGAAAGCAATTTTGAAAACAATATGAGCAAGTACCTAAGAGCCTGTGGATAACCACAGATAGATAGGGTACTAACACCTTCCCTTTCTATAATCTACCCCCCGAACCCGAGAAATATCTCGAAAAGGAATTTTTCTGTGCTTTTTTCCTTTCCTTGTTGGATAAAATAAAAGTCGGTGGTGACTCTTGCTTACCGCAAAATTTTGCAAAAACAAACGCAAAACACAAACCAGCATTCCAAAAACAGTCAGTTCTTCCCACCGTATCACAGATTTTTTTTTCTTCCCGATAAATTAGTCTTGATACATGGGCCTAGATGGTTGAATTCAATAATTCCATGACTAGAAGGTTCAACATTCTTGTAATGTTCTTCATTGTGTCCTATTAAGCCACAGTGAAATCAGAACATGGGAAGTCTTTTGTACCTAAAGTTAATCCATGTAATTCGATTAGCTCAGTTCCTTATATACATCCCTGACTTAACATGTGTTTGCACATTGAGATTACTTATGACTTTTACTATGATAGATATATCTGGTATATCAAAGATGCCTTCTTCAATCACCTCTCCCAATTTTTCTCTCAATTCAATTCCCATTTGAGGGGTTTTTCCATTGATAAAGAGACCCCAAATTTAAACCCAAATATGAGGTTTAGAGAATTCTAGCACACCTAGAAGAGTAATTTCATTCTTGAAAAATGAGTTAAGAGTTAATGAAAATTCAAGGACTACCTTTCATAATTCGATTGTGATATTCAGCCTTTTCCATTGTAAACTTTAATATATAGGTTTCCACTTCTTTGACAAATAGGTTCTGAGGATTGTACCATATGTTGGATAGGGCCATTTGGATGGACCTTTTATGTATGGGTTTTTTTGTGATGCTTTTACCCGATATGGTAATAGGTGGATTTTATGTAGGATCTTGAATTTACCTTCCTTGCAGAGGAAGAATTTTGGTTCTTTGAATATTTTGAGGGTTTGTCTTCTTATTTCGATTGTTTTAGTAGTTTGAGAGTTGTCTTTCTCAAATTTTATATAGGGAATGATGATATTATCTATGTTTTAATGGTTTGGGATGTTTTTATGGGTTGATTTTTGATTTGGTGGATTTTTTACTGAGCGGTTTTAGTTTATGCATGGTTCAGATTTAAGGGGTAACGATTCATTTAAATGTTAAGAACCTAAGCGTGTTCGCTTGGGGGCTTATGTACGTTCAGGATGTATATCCCAGATAATCTACCAAGACACTCGATAACTTAGTGTCTCTCCCTTACCAGGCCTCACGCTTGGGGGCTTATGTATGTCTGGGATGTATATCCCAGATAATCTACCAAGACACCTGATAACTTAGTGTCTCTCCCTTACCAGGCCTCACGCTTGGGGGGGCTTATGTACGTCTGGGATGTATATCCGGGATAATTTTCCAAGTCGTTCAGCTACATCCAAGACGTCTAATTCAAGTCGACCATTATGACCAGGAACATGATCATTATAACAAGTCAATGCCATTTATGATATCACGCGACAAGGGAATGATCACCATGATATCTAGACGACTCCATTATTCTATTAAATACCACATATTATAAATACCTAGCTTCAAGAAAAGAAAGACAAGCAATGCTAAAAACACAAAATCCTAATAACACTGTGACTTTTTCCAATTAGCATCGGAGAAGTTATCACATTGTTCTTCATGAACAATACCTAATACAATATTACTAATAAAACAAATTTCCATCAAATTATCTTTAGTTAATAAAAAAACATGACCACTCCCCATGAATTAAATTATTCGATCATGAAATATGAATTTATAATATAGAAAACAATGAGATAAGGTATATCAATACTTTTGTGTAGATATCCATAATTTTATATATAATTTACGAGAGTATTGTTATATAGTAAAAAATCATTTAGATAAAAAATGTAAGAATGTATACTTGTCATTATTTTAGATAATAAATTTAAATTTATTTTAATTTTAATTTCTTTTTTAATATGAATTATGGGATAGTGAATGTAATGAATTATTGAGATTTAATTATTATCTTTTTTTTACTTTCTTACTAATAAATATTTTTCAATTTACAATAATAATCAAAAACAGTTTATAACTCAAAGTTGAACTTGCAGCTTGGTTTTGACGACATACGAAAAGAGTGGTGAGATATGCGCGTCAACCTGTTTGATTATTTTAATAATACAAAACTATTTACTGTTATTATTAATAAATTAAAATCGTATCCTAATAAATCCTAATAATAATTACTAGTAATTTCTTCTTAGTAAATAAATAAATAAATAATGATTCACTTAAAACAAGTCATGTAACCTAAATAAAATTTGTTAAGAAAGATTTACTCAGTTCACATAAATTTCCAATTTTATTTTCTGTTCTTCTTTTTCTGCAGGTAAAAGGAGGAGGGTAATAAGGGTATTTTACTTCTTTTTTTAAAATGTTGCATATATATTGTTGGAAATGTATTAAATATCTATGATGAATTTCTATCAATCTTGATAAACAAGATTGATATCACTACACAATGACAACGAATTATGAAAAAGAAACGAAAAGAAGACAATTATTTTTTGCAGAGTTTATCTCTGCCCACAAACTGTTAAAAACTTTATTAATCATTTGCAACTGCAAATTCTGTGATTACAATAAATTGACTTGATCACAAAATTAGGGGTTACTCCCTCTATTTATAGATTTAGGTTAGCTTGCTCCTAAACCAAAGCTCAAAACTATAAAAGCCAAAAATACTTATTTTGGTACTATATCAAATCTATCTATTTTAGATCTAAATCAAATCTAAAACAAATCAAATATGTGTGTAGCTTGCTTCGATCCACAAGCTCTTCGACTCTCCTTTGTCTCTGTCGAACAAACTACTTCGACACAAGGAATTACTTTCAACACACCACCTAATTCATTGTGTCTAAGCTATCTACATTCATCATAGCTCTTAGTCTTCGAAATACTTCGTCATGATGTCTGCAATTTGATTCTTAGTTTTGCAGTATTTCAAATTCATCTTCCCATCTGCTACCTACTCTCAAAGATAGTGGAACCTCATTTCAATGTGCTTGCTTCGACCATGTGCTATCGGGTTCTTCGCCAGATTGATATCTGACATGTTGTCGATCTTCATGGTTAGTGCTCCATGATCTTTCCCTGTTATCTCTTCGACCAAGTTCACCATCCAAGTTGTTTGACGTGCACAAAGAGAAGCAGCTATGTATTCTGCTTCGCATGATGATAATATCACTACTGGTTCCTTTCTTGAACTCCAAGAAACTGGTGCACCACTTAACATAAACACATATCCTACTGTTGATTTTCAATCTTCAGCATCACTACACCAACTCGAATCAGTGTATTCCACTAACTTGCATTATTTTCCTTTATCAGTTGTAGGAAACAAGATGCCATAATCGAGAGTTCCTTTGAGATACCTTAGTATCCTCTTCACCGCTACTAGATGTGATACCTTTGGCTTATGCATGAATCTACGTACCATACCTACACTATATGCTAAGTCATGCCTTGTATGACAAAGGTATCTCAATGGCCCAATAAGTCTTCTGTATTGAGTTGGGTCGACATCATTTTCATCTGCATCTTTTAACAGTTGCGTTCTTGGTTCTGTAGGTGTCGAAGTTGAGTTGCATTCTTCCATCTCAAATATCTTGAGAATTTCTCCTGCATATCTTCTTTGATGCATCACCAAACCTCTACTGCTCTTGTAGAATTCGATGCCAAGGAAATATAAACTCACCCAGATCAGACATTTCGAATTCCTTGCCTAGATCACCTTTGAAGTCTTCGATCTCACTTTTGCAGCTACCTGTTATCAATAAATCATCGACATAGAGGCATAGTATAAAGCAATTCACTATTTCTTCTTCTTACATGTACTCCATGTTTAGTTGTGCACTTCACAAATTTCTTCTCCCTTAGGAAACTATTAATTTTCTTATTCCAAGTTCTTGGAGCTTGTTTCAATCCATACAGGACTTTATGCAGTCTGTACACCTTTCTCTCTTCGTCATGTTTCACAAACCCAACTGATTGTTTAACATAAACTTCTTCGTCTAAGGGTCCATTCAGAAATGCACACTTCACGTCTATCTGACATATGTGCCATCTGTTCATTTCTGCTAAACCAACAACCAACCTGATTGTTTCGATCCTAGCAACAGGTGCAAAAAATTCATTGAAGTCTATTCCTTATTTCTATAGAAATCCTTTCGCCACAAGCCTTGCTTTGTGTCGAGTTACTTCCCCTTTGGAATTCATCTTTATTTTGTATACCCATTTGACATTAATTGCCTTATTGCCTTGAGGCAATTCGACAAGTGACCAAGTGTTGTTATCTTCGATAGACTTCACTTCTTCGTTCATTGCTTTCACCCACTTTGAATACTTTAATGCTTCAGCTGCATTGATAGGTTCGACATCTTCATAGAAAGCATAATGTACCAACTCACCTTTATTATCTATCACATCATCTTATGTAATCACACAACCTTACAATCTTGCAGGCATGTGTCTTGTTCTTTGAGGTCGGCTTGTACTTGATTGATCTATAACTGTTGGTTCCTCTTGTCGAACTTTCCTTTCGACTTGAGTTTTTGGTTCTTCAAGTAGGATTCCCACTTAATCTTTCTTGACATTTTCAGTCCAATCCCATTCTTTAAGCTCATTTATGGTCACGTCCCTGCTGATCACAATCTGCTTGTTCACTGGGTCGAATAACTTGTAACCTTCTGTCGAATGATATCTAATTAGAATCATTTGACTCGGCTTGTCTTCAAGTTTTCTTCTCAACTAATCTGGAACATGTCTATGTGCAATAGATCTAAATACCTCCAGATGACTCAATATAGGCTTCACACCAGACCAACATTCTTCTAGAGTAATTCCTTCTAGCTTCTTCATAGGACATCTGTTCAAAATGTATGTTGCAGTCGACACAGCTTCACCCCAAACTCTTTAGGTAAATTCTTGCCTTTCAACATACTTCTCATCATATTCATGATGGTTCGATTCTTTCTTTATGCGGTTCCATTATATTGTGGAGTATATGGGCACCACCTCATGCACAATCCCTTCCTTTTCACATAACTTATCAAAGTATTTCGACACATACTCTCCACCACCATCAGTTCTCAAAACTTTGAATTTTCGACCACTTTGTCTTTCGACCATAGACTTAAACTTGGCAAATACCTCGATCACTTCACTTTTCTTCTTGATCAGGTAAGTCCACAAATTTCGACTGAAATCATCTATGAATGTGACAAAGTATTTGTTACCTCCCATCGAATCCATCTGGATTGGTCCATATACATCAGAGTATATAACTTCAAGAATAACCTTCGACCTATTTCCTGCATTCTTGCTGAAGCTATTCTTGTGCTGATTCGCCTTCATACATCCCTCACATACCTCGTTTAGAATGTCGATTTATGGCAATCCTAAAATCATATTTCTTCTCTTTAAATATCTGATGTCTCTGAAGTTGAGACGGCCTAGTCGATAATGCCATATCCATTCATCTCGGCTAGCTGCAGTCGAAAGGAACTTATGTTCCATCACATTTAGTTCGATCTTGAAGGTTCTATTTTGAGACATAGGAGTCTTCAAGATTAATCTTCCATTTGCGTCTACGAATCTCATCATCTTATCTTCGATCGACACTTTATAATTCTTTTCGACCAACTGCCCTATACTGAGCAAATTGCTCTTCATGCCTGGTATGTACAACATATTGGAAATTACTGACCTCTTGCCATCTTTCCTCATAATCATAACATCACCAATACCTTCAGCTGCTAGGGTATTGTCATTTGTGAATTTTACTATATTTTTCATTGAGGGCTTTATGTTGACAAATCAATCTTTCCTTTCAGACATATATGATGAGCATCCTGACTCCAAGTACCATTGATCCTTGAATCTATCTTCATCTCTTGTTATGACCATCAGCATCATCTCTTCTTCTTCTTCATATTTTGCAAACTTTGCATCACTTTCTTGACTCTTTCGCTTTTCTGGACAATCACTCGAATAGTGACCATACTTCTGACAATTATAACATTGAATGTGATTCTTGTCAGGTTTTCGATCACCACCTCTTCCTCTATTTGCAACACCACCTCTTTGGTTGCCTAGGTATGGTCTTCTCTAATTCGACACGTTTCCTTTGTTCTGGTTTCCTCTACCATACGATTTGTTGTAGCCGCCTCTACCTCTGTCGAACCACTTTCCTTTGTCTTTGGTTTCTTTTGCTGAATGTGTCTGCAAAGCCACATCACTCTTTGACTTACCTACAGCTCTTTCAGTCATTCTTTGTTCATGATATTTAAGTGTCCCTTGAAGCTCTTCCTTTGTCAATTTCGACATGTCTTTCCCCTCTTCTATAGCCACCACCACGTGGTCGAACTTAGGATCCAAAGATCTCAAGATCTTCGAAACAACAACTCTTGTTGTTAATGTTTCTCCACATACCTTGACTTGATTCACTAGTTTTGTAACCCTAGTGAAGAAATCAGATATGCTCTCACTATCTTCCAGCTGAAGCAATTCATACGTTCTCTTGTGAGTTTGTAACCTCACTTCATTCACCTTTTCTGCACCACCAAAAGACTTCTCAAGAACCTCCCAAACTTCTTTTGCAGATTCTGAATCACTCACTTTTTCAAAATTTTATGGACTCAGACATTGATGAATTATAAAGAGTGCTTTATAACTTAACTTCTCAGATTTTGTGTGTTTCTTTTTTTCTTCTTCTGAAGCGTTTTCTCCAAGTGCTTCCAATTCATCCTTTACAAAATCCCAAAGACCTTGACACTTGAATAAAACTTTCATCTGTTTGCACCAATTCTCATAGTTGTCTACTTTCAGAATTGGTAGAGTTGTAGGATAATTTGCATTTCCATAACTCGCCATCGTGAATTCTTCTTCTTCCTCAATCATTCTTGATCAATACTTCCCTTGAATCGACTAACCGAGCTCTTGATACCAGATGTTGGAAATCTACCAAATATCTATGATAAATTTCTATCAATCTTGATGAACAAGATTGATATCACCACACAATGACGATGAATTATGAGAAAGAAAAGAAAAGAAAGAAGACAATTATTTTTTGCAGAGTTTCTCTTTGCCCACAAATTGTGGAAAACTTTATTAATCACTTGCAACTGCAAATTCTGTGATTAAAATGAATTGACTTGATTACAAAATTAGGGGTTACTCCTCTATTTATAGATTTAGGTTAGTTTGCTCATAAGCCAAAGTCCAAAACTATAAAAGTTCAAAATACTTATTTTGGTACTAAATCAAATATATGTATTTTAGATCTAAATCAAATCTAAATCTAAAACAAATCAAATATGTGTGTAGCTTGCTTCGATCCACACGCTCTTCGACTCTCCCTTATCTTTATCGAACAAACTGCTTCGACACAAAAAATTACTTTCAACATACATGTGCTTTTTCGACACCTTATGATTCCATCATCCTCGTAATCTTTAAAACATTTCTGTAAAAAACATCTAACAATTTTCTCAAGTTTCTTGCTACGCCGAGAAACACACACTACTGTTTCGCAACAACCTTTGTTTTCCTGTCAAAACCCATTGTTATGTTTGATATTTTTATTCAAATAAAGATAACGACTCAACATTTTCTTTCTTGCATTTAGTGAATCAGATTTAGATAACAGCTCAAAAAAATAAAGAGATTATTTATCTTGGAAACTTTTTTAGCATTACTTTTTTTTTTTAATTATGTATTTCTATTTTTTCAGTTGGAGGAAAATTTGACTTACAGAAATGGAGCAACAACGACATCAAAGAAATAGAATTAGAAATGTATCACATTTATACCATGATGATATAGTAGGAGTCCCAGTTGTGCCGCGGAATGTTATTAACAATTTTAACTCTCAAATGATTAGCGAGAATGAGTTTCTAACATCACTTGTGTCTCATCATTTCTCTATCCCAAAACAGCATTTACCCAAATATAACTCATCCTTTTTTCCTTGACATGTCTAATGTCTTCTACTAATAAAAATAACCTTGCTGCAGCTGGCCTAATGATTTAACTCATTTATTTAACATTCCAAAAGCTTTCATGAAGAAAGCATATTCATAAGCTGCTTCGTCGCACTGAGCATAGCGTCCACCTTCACCAAAATGGCCTCCTATCATACTTGTTTTCATGATTACAGCACGAGAACATCGAGAGCAGGTACTATCTCGTACTTTAGCTACCCACTTAGCACCTTCCCAAACTCCAACCCTGAGAACGAATGTCAATTGTTAACATCAACTTCTTTGAAGCAACTAAAAGTAGATAAAAATGCATATGAATTTTTGTGCATATGCGATTGTCTGTGAATGTATTGCATCTAATAGATTATTGGGAAGAGTGAGATTGCCTTGAATCATTAACTGCTGCTGTAACCATAACTGAAGGAAAGCAACAACCTTGAGGAATGTTGTCATAAGGAGAAAAACTATAAATAGAAGCAAAGTTCGATTGAATTTCAGGATTTCCAAATTCTTCATAATCCAGGATTGTGAGGGGTAGACTTGGATCCAACAATGTGTTGCATACATCAATAAATGGTACCTGATATATATAACCCATTTGAGTATCACAAGAAATGAATTAAAATAAGAAATTATGGATCAAGAATGCAAATTATTGATTGAATTGCCATCTTTCTAAATCAAAATAAGTGAATTTGTTTTCAACATTTATAAAAAATTCAAACATACAAAGCCAAGCAGAGATAATTGGTACAAAAACACATAATGCAGTGACAATTATATCAAACTTACCTTTAATAAGGCGGCTCGAAAGAGTTGGGGATGCATATTCATAGCTGCACCAACAAGAAGGCAGCCTGCACTGGTTCCAACAGCACCAAGCTGGTCTCTGTGGACATAACCCTCATTAACCAGATAGTTTCCACAAGATACAAAGTCAGATATTGAATTCTGTTTGTTTAATCCACATCCTGATTTATGCCAAGAACGACCTCCACCACCACCACCTCTGGTGCAATACACACGTCATATTATTAAAAATATGGTCAACGGGATCATATAACAAAACCCAATATGCAAAACAAAACACGCACTTTCAATGATCTCAAATAACCAACCTTACATCAGCAAATGCCAATACCCAACCACGGTTCAATAAACTCATGCGATCTGAACACCAACTCTTATCAAGATCTTCTCCATATGCTCCATATCCTACTAAAATTCCCGGGCATTGACCCTTTTGCCAGGACTCCTTAGAGTACACAATGGTTAGTGGAACTTTTACACCATCATGGGAAACAACTTCCTCTCTCTGACAACAGTATACTTCTGAAAAGTCCTTCCATCTCTGTGAATCAGAATCCGAGACATACTCTTTCTTATCACCGCATGCCTGTTGAATTTTATTATTCATTGGCTCAAATGGTGGAATCCTTGCCAGACCAACAGAATCACAACTCACTTCCTCTTGATGCACAATTGAATAAGTCTGTCTTGACATGTCATAGTCAACAACAACATCTGGCATCTGTCCACTCGCCAAGAAAAACAAGGTTAAGTCAAAGCAACTAGATATAATACATCAAAAAACATTTACTTCAACGAAATCACAAGTCACAACACCGTCAAATGCACTAAAGGATCAACTCCCATTTTTATAATTAAGCTAGATGGAGATTTAGTCACAGGTCTACATTCAAAGGTTTAGATATGGAAGAATCTTTCTTCTGACCTATAGTGAATGTAGATAAGTGGACTTGTACTTCATAGAGCCCCTTTTGAGCCTTTACCAGGATATTAAAAATGATGATAGAATACTTTACTGATTTTGACAGCCTTTTTAAAAGACTACTAACAAACATAAGTGTTCCGAACTGGGCTTAAGCACAATCTGCTAATGGACCACACAACCCGCTGATAAATATAAGCACTACGGACCATACTATTGAGACTCTAGAGGCACACCCATGACCCAACTTAATCCAGTGATCCCACCAGTGCCATCCGATGACAAATCCAACGTTGATCAATGAGATCACATCTAAGGCAATTCAAGGACTCAGAAATTCCACAAAATTCCACCTGGAAAACCCTAGAGTTCGTCCTATAAATACTAACCCACGATTCAAGTTAAGCTACACAATCTTTAAATTCTATAAATCTCACACCTTTGATCACAACCTAGCTTGATCATCGGAGTGTTTGCAACTACACCACCCCCTCCATGGAGTTACTTTCGTATCAGCTTTACTACCGTCTCTCCGGCCGTTGATCAAGGTCCACTCCAGAACAAAAAGAGATCCCAAATTATAGGATCTTAATCAGTTAAAGATTAATCAAACATATAAAGGAACCAAAATCAAAATTTCAAATTGTGTTTTTAAATGGGAGCAAACTTTGATCAATATAGGTAATGAACTTTTTTTCAAAAATCCAAATACTAAATATTAGAGTGAGATATGAGAGAGAAGAGAGAAAAAAGTTAAAAGAGAAAAGAGAGAAACAGATTCTGTTATTGCTGAATTGGAAAGGAGCATTATGCTCTATTTATACAAGAGGAGATGAACATTCAAGAGTTGAATCATTCAAGCTCTACAATTAAGGAAGACTTTTCTTATTCTATTAAATTAAGGCTGGACTTAATTATTCTATAGTGCTGATTATTCATATTCTAAGATATAACTCTAATACTCCCCCACAAGCTCAAGGTGGCTGCAAAGGCTGACTTGAGGCAGACAGGTTGAGCTTGCTGCTGAGCTCCATAAATCTTGAACATGAGAGAGGCTTGGTGAGGATGTCAGCTGGTCAACACCAGGAATGTGGCAGACAGTGAGAGACTTATTAATCACCTTTTCTCTTACAAAAAAGAGGTCAATTTCCATATGCTTTGTTCTTGCATGAAGAACAGGGTTATGAGCCATAGCAACTGTGCTCTGGTTGTCACAATAGATGGTTGGAGTTGTCAAGGGAATTTTTAGTTCAGCTAGCAAAGTTTGAACCCATAAAACTTCAGCTGTGGTGTGAGCCAAGCTACGATACTCTGCCTCAGCACTAGAACGAGCAACAACAGTTTGCTTTTTGGACCACCAAGAGATCAAATTAGGGCCTAAGTACACAGCTGACCCAGAGGTGGATCTTCTATCATCTGGGTCAGCAGCCCAGTCAGCATCACAATAGGCTTGCAGAGAGAACGGAACAGTGGAGGCTGGAGTGAACAATAAACCAGAGGTGATAGTTCCTTTTAGGTAGCGCAGAATACGCTTGACAGCTAGCCAATGGGACTCCAAGGGGTGTGCCATGAATTGACATACTTTGTTAACAGCATAGCAGATTTCTGGCCGTGTAATTGTTGCATACTGCAGGGTCCCTACAATGGACCGGTAGTGGGAGGCATCAGACAAGGCAGCAGACCCTGTTTTGATGAGTTTGGTGGAGGAAGCCATAGGAGTAGCAACTGGATTGGAATTCTCCATATCAGTTTTGATTAGCAAGTCCCTTAGGTACTTAGATTGAGTGAGAAGGAGATTTCCATTGGACAATTTCTTCACCTCAAGGCCCAGAAAATAATCCAAGTCACCAAGTTGTTTGAGAGCAAACACATGATTTAATTGTTGAGGAACTTGCTTGATGAGAGGAGGGGAGTTTCCTGTGATGATTATATCATCAACATAAACCAGCATATAAATGACAGCATTGTGATGCTTGTAGATGAAAAGTGAAGTATCACACTTGCTGTTTAGAAAGCCAAAGGATAAAAGAGTGGTTTTGAGTCTTTCAAACCATTGCCTCGGGGCTTGTTTTAGGCCATACAAGGCCTTGTGCAAGTGACAAACCAGAGATGAATTAGGGGCAGTAAATCCAGGGGGTTGCATCATATAGACCTCCTCTTCAAGAATGCCATTCAAAAAGGCATTGTTTATGTCCAACTGCTGCAAAGGCCAATTGTAAGTTAGAGCAAGAGTCAAAATAATTCTAATTGTGACCGGTTTAATAACAGGGGAGAAAGTTTCATTAAAGTCAAATCCATGGACTTGATGGAACCCCTTAGCAACAAGCCTAGCTTTGTACTTATTTACTGTCCCATCAGCATTTTCCTTTACACGAAAAACCCACTTGCAGCCTATTGCTTTCCTGTTAGCAGGCAGTGGTACCAAAGACCAAGTGTTGTTCCTTATCAAGGCACCATACTCCTCTTGCATAGCAGCAAACCACTTAGGATCTTGGAGAGCAGTTTTAACACTCTTAGGCTCAGAATTGACAAGAAAAATGGAAGGATTTAGACGAGGTAAGGGTACACCAGATTTAGTTCTAGTAGTCATAGGATGAGTATTGGTGGGGAGAGGCTGAAGGTTAGGATCCCTAGGAGCATAAATAGAGGAGGAGGATAGTGAAGTGGTAGTAGTAGGCTGATTGTTGGCATTTGAAGAGGGTGAAGGAGTAGGATTAGTGCTGGCTGTTTGTGTTATAGGGGTTGCTGACCCAGAGGCAGTAGGTGTGGGGCTGGAATTGGATTGGGAAGAAGAAGAGGAGTGTGAGACAATAGGTGTGGGGCTGGAATTGGATTGAGAAGAAGAAGAGGAGTGTGAGGTAGTGGAAGCAGTAGGAACGGGAAAAACATGAGGGAGAGCTTGTGTGTTAAGGGTTACTTTAGATGAGGAGGAGGATGGAATGGTTGATGAGGGGAGAGAAACATTAGAGGAAAAAAGATCATTGTAAGGAAATTTGGACTCGTTGAAAAGAACATCTTTAGAGATGAATATTCTACCACTTGGAGAGAGACATTTGTAACCTTTGTGAGCTGTAGAGTACCCTAGAAAAAGGCACTCGTGGGATCTAAAGTCAAATTTTTGAGAGTTGTATGGGCGAAGGAGAGGAAAACAAGCACACCCAAAGACTTTAAGGAATTTATAGTCAGGATTTTGATTGAAAAGGACAGCATATGGTATATGTTGATTGAGAGACATGGTTGGTAACCTATTTATTAGGTAGACAGCGGTTAAAAAGGCATGGTCCCAAAATTTGAGAGGTAAAGAGGCATGACTCAAGAGGGTTAAACCAAGATCAACAACGTGTCTATGCTTCCTCTCCACTACACCATTTTGGTGATGAGTGTGAGGGAAAACTAGGCGATGAATAATGCCAAGATCAGAAAGAAACTTTGTAAATGGGCGAAATTCACCACCCCAATCAGTTTGGACAGATTTAATAGGAAATCCAAATTGTAATTCAGCCATGACTTTGAATTGTTTAAAGATAGTTAAGGCTTCAGATTTATTTTTGAGCAAATAGATCCAAGTAAATCTGGTGTATGCATCAACAAAGGTGATGTAGTAGGTAAAGTTTTGGGAGGATTTGACTGGGGCAGGACCCCATAGGTCACTGAAAATTAATTCAAGAGGAGAGTGATATTGAGTTTGTGACTGAGGGGAGTGCAGCCTATGTGCCTTTCCCATACAGCAGGCAGAACAAAAGATAGATTCAGCTTTATTAGAATAAGGAATATTACATTGAGCTAAAACAAGTCTCATAGTATTAGAATTTGGATGACCAAGGCGTAAATGCCAAGTATGTTGAGAATTATATGAGTTATTAGCTGATACATTTTGATTAGAAACTGAAACCCTATCACTAGTGCTGGAATCAGATCTTGAAACATGAGCATTAGAGTCTAAGGTGAGACATGAGACTTGACTTGTTGAAGGAGACTTAAGAAGCTGAAGATGGGAAAATTGGTACAGGCCATCACTTCCTACACGACCTTGGAGCAGAATTTCATTGGTAGCCTGAGATTTGACATAGCACATATCAGCATGAAACTCAAAGAAAACTCTATTATCAAGACAGAATTTGCTGACACTTATCAGGTTCTTTGTAATAGAAGGAACAAGCAGTAAATTATGAAGAGCTAATGGAGTGTTAGGTTTAGAATGAGAAGGAAAATAAGAAGAGCCTGAAGAGTGAATGTGCAAACCTTGACCGTTACCAATGAAGATCTGATCAGGACCTTCAAAAGGTGTGGTTTGCTGTATGTTTTGAGAGGCATTGGTAACATGATAAGAAGCTCCTGAGTCTGGGAACCAGGCACTGCTTGGAACTGAAGTTGTGTTAGCAATCATAGCATTGGGAGTGATATGTGACTGAGGAACAGGGAGAGGGGCAAGTCTTGGTTGATAGCTTGGGCGTGACCGAGTGTTAACCATGGGCTGAGCAAACTGAGGTCCACCAATTGGTTGATACGGATAGAAATTTTGTAGGTTCATTGTTTGAAAATCAGCAGGTATGTTAGGTTGAAATTGTTGATTGAACCTATGATAGCAGTTAGCAGCAAGATGACCATATTTGAAGCAAACTTGACATTGAATGTTGCTGAACCTACCTCTCCCACGGCCGCGTCCACCACCACGGCCAGCTGCACGGCCTCCTCTTGAATAGGTTGGATTAAAGGTTGAATTCACAGCTTGTTCATTGTTCTTGTTATTCGAGTTATCAGTTTCAGGTTGAGAATTGGCTTGAGTGAGATTCACTGAGGCAGCCACCTCCATTTGTGAGTGTTTCTTATACTTGTTGTATCTCATCTCATGAGCAAGAAGAAGAGCTTCAACTTCTTCAAGTTCTACTGAATCAAACTTGCTTTCAATAACTGAAATAACAGAGGCAAAGTCTTGAGGAAGACCTTCAAGAATCACATCAATGTGTTGCTGATCTGGAACTGGATCTCCTACTGAAGCAAGCGCGTCAACAAGAGCTTTGATGCGAACCAGATAATCACCAACAGATTTGTCTTCAAGTGTTGTAGATCTGAGTTCCGCTCGTAGTTGTCTTGCTTTCGCACGTGTAAGCTTTTGAAAATGCGCAAGAATACGTTCCCAGAGCTCGTAGGAATGAACGCATCCAAGAACACGTGAAAGAATTGAAGGTGAAAGCGTGGATTGAAGCCACGTCATAAGCCACTGATCTTGCGTAATCCAGGTGCGATACGCAGGGTTCTCACGAGCAGCGGCACGATCTTCATCAGTCAGGTATCGATTCGGTATGTCACGAAGGTAAAGGTAGTTTTGAAGATTGTTCGCGTTAACGAAAGGATCTACTTGTTGGCGCCAAAGTAGGAAATTCTTCTCATCAAGTTTTTCTGTGATTTTGAGTTGGAAGGACATAGATGTTGGGGTGGCCGGAGCTGTAGTTACTGGAATCGCTGCCATGGATAGAACCGAAGCTCTGATACCATATTAGAGTGAGATATGAGAGAGAAGAGAGAAAAAAGCTAAAAGAGAAAAGAGAGAAACAGATTCTGTTATTGCTGAATTGGAAAGGAGCATTATGCTCTATTTATACAAGAGGAGATGAACATTCAAGAGTTGAATCATTCAAGCTCTACAATTAAGGAAGACTTTTCTTATTCTATTAAATTAAGGCTGGACTTAATTATTCTATAGTGCTGATTATTCATATTCTAAGATATAACTCTAATACTAAATATTAATAGAACTATTAATATGGATTTCAACAAGCACGGTCAAATTTAATGATCAGATGAGTAAAGAAAATCATTACTAAATCTATAAATATGGGTAGCATACATAAGTTATCGTACCACAGGTGATGAAAGAACCACACGGTAAACCGCACTTAGGAAGTCATGATTGGAACCAGGAACGGCACTATATGTATTTGTTGGCAGAGGAAAGTACCATGGTTTCAGGTCTTGAATATATACTTGATTCTGCAATGCAACGCAAGATAAGGTCAATATATGTCAGACATTTAAAAATTTTAAATTTGTACTACATAGTTAATTCATGTTCCATCTTGGAGGAGCTTTGCCATATAACTAGTAACATTGCAGAGAAGGAAATCAAACTAAAAGCTGTATGAAAAATTATATGCCTCAGACATTTAAAAAATTTAAATTTGTACTACATAGTTAATTCATATTCCATCTCGGAGGAGCTTTGCCATATAATTAGTAACATTGCAGAGAAGGAAATCAAACTACAAGCTGTATGAAAAATGATATGCCCGATAGAAGATGTCTAAATCATCTGCAGTATCTGCAAACAAGCCATATCCAATATAGTTTATCTACCACTTTGGATTTGAACATTCATATTCACATAATTGACACGATGATTATGCAGTAGTGTATCTTTCGTTTGCATTGCTATGGAATACAACTTTATATATAATGAGACACCAAGTAACATGGCAGAACAAGGTAGCAACATAAATTTTGTTTTGCCTGTTTTGAGTCTGACTAGGCTCTTCTTAACATTTAGTTATTTTCACCAAACTAATACATTAAATTTGGAATGGGTGAACACCATACACCTTGGCAGGAGGGTGTGTGCGCATGATGGAATTAAGAAAGGAAGCCCAGTAATAAGCTCTTTCGTATGATCATGTTAAGCAGCACAGGTTTTCGAAGTTATATTGATCAAATTCTCTAGTTTGAGTGACCAAAGAGGCCTAGGTCGTGATTGTAAAGGTGGTGGTTATGGCACAGGTGGTAGATGAAACCTTTATTGTTCTATTACAAATGAGATGGACAAACCCAAGATCATTGTTCTTCCCTGCATGGATTCCCACATAAAACTTCCAATGTGGTTTAATCTCTTCAACTGACTGATAAGTAAAAGACTAAAACCAAGTGAGATCATCTACTTTCTAATAGTGAGTATAACTATAAGGAATACCTTCATTTTACGGTGTCCCAGCAAGCTTCTTCAGTTGTTGCAACTCACATTGGTATTTTTACCATCTGCCCTGCTCTATAGGATACTCGATTTTAGGTTTTGATGATTCTTATCACTTAGATTGTAATCCCTCTTAAGACAATTCAGAAAGCACCATCCTATTCAAGATGGCAAAAAACCTATGTTATTAAACTCATCCATTCTGGCCGTTATCTGGGCAAAAAACAGAAAAATCAAGAAAATCGCGTCAGACCGTGCCATTCCGTCACAGATGAGTGACTCGGTAGGAACGACCGCAATAATGGGATTGGATTCGAAACAACGTCGCTCTTACGTGTCCGCACCATCCGCGTCATCCATATATGATATTACCCTTAAATTTGTAAGGAAAGCAATGTCATTTTATTGAATTTTACTGGCATTTGCAAATATGTTTTGCTTAAGAGTTACAACTTTTATTTTAAATATGAATACTTCATAAATTTTAGTTTATTTATTTTAGTTTCTAACAATTAAGTATATTAGTGTCCGCGTCACTAAAATATCGGCCATTCTGCTCCCTGCTCCCGTTCCATTCCATTTTTGGAGATGGCCGGCCGCGCCACTATTCAAGTGTAGGTTTTTAAAGATAGCTCCTGTAAAACCAATTATTCTTCAAATCCAGTCTTTCATGAAATGACTGGACACAAATTTGACTTTTACTTCATTAGAGGAATGATTCTCGCATGTATTATTGAGAATTCCTCTTATTCTTTTATAGCACTCCACAGTTTCAACATAGACCTAAGCTATCACTAACTCTAACCCTAAACTTTAAGATTTAAGACACCACTGCCTTTGTATAAAAATGTACAATTCTTTGTGATTAATATTAGAAACTATTCAGATTCAGTTATGCTATTGGGAAAAGTAGAAGAAATTGGTTTATATATGCTAAATGAGCATTTGTTTGCATCAAGCCAACTTTCCCTCAAAAAATATCTAGCAACAAATTCAATTAACTAACCTAAAACTAAGCCATTCAGTTATCTTTAACAGTTAGAAATTATACTTCGAAAATGTATATCAGGTAGCATCAGTTTCATTGTGATCAATGTCTAATAATATACCTTGAAATCAACTTGGAAAGGTAAGTTCAAGGAACATAACGAAGGAAGACCTTTCTTATTGAGGAAAAGAACCAGATGTCCATTAAAGATGTCCAAATCACAGAGGCGTGTATCTTTATCGGGAAGGATGATGTTCTGAAATAAAAAGAGCATACCAAAGAGGAGTTAGAGACACAGTAACAAACAACAGCGTTCACACACAGCGCATAGGTCTAAGAGAACTCAAATAAGAGAGAGATGTATGGAGCTCATCAAACATAACCTCCAATTTAGGTGACTCGATATCTTGAACTCCGCATCTAACAAGGTAATAATCTTCACTAGACCATTGACCATCAGGCAAAGGAGCATTGGTAAGGATATAAAATAAACCAGAGTGGTGTTCTACAAAATACTGTACACCAGAAGTACGTTCACATAGTCTTTGTAAACCATCCATCGGATTGGCGGAATCTATAACATAAACCTGTGATAAGCATCAAGATAAACATGTCACTAGAAAATAAAGTTTTCGTTATAAATTCGTAAGAGAAGACATATAAGTTCCTTCCTCAGATGAAGTCCTTGAGTTTGAATTCACAGTGATGAACTTGCCATCCTTTGTGCTTGTTATGTCCACACAAAAACCAGAATCACTTTCAGTAAATACTGTGAGATCATTCACAAGATCATATCCAAGTTTTCTGCAGAGAACCCTGACATAATACCATATAAAGGTTAGGGCAGGGCACTATCTTAATGTAACTCTCATTCCCTCCTTAAAAACCCCAAAAAACAGAAAATCCAGTACCAAAATTTTACCGGTAAGGTCGCTGGTTTTCATCTGATTGAGTATAAAAAAGATAAGTTCCATTTCTAGCCCAAGCCAAGCTAACAACGCCATCAACTTCTCCTTTGGGGTCAAGTAATCCACTTCTGAGGTCTTTAACCTGAAGCATAAACCGTTCACCACCAGAAATATCAACTGTATAGGCAAGGTAGTTATGATCAAGTGAAACTCTGCATGTTCCCACGTGGACATACCCTGTAGTATTGTTTAATTTGTTAAATATCACCAATAGAACTAATCAAATAAAATAAAAACTCAAACAGAACTTAACATCCAGGGATGTCTAACCATAGGTTAAAACTATGAAGTTATAAAATTCAAAGTACCAAGATAAAGTATTTAACAGTCACACTTACATTCAGTATTGGTGTACCAGTACACGACATTTTAAGTATATATTTTCTATATTACAGAAACTTACCATATTTCTCTGCCAGTTCATTCCAGTCAAGCAAAACCTCCTCCCTGTCTGATCCTGCAATTCCATGGCGAAACAAAAATGTCTTCATCCAGCCACTACTGTTTGTTTCCAGCTTCCTACAAAGCACAGGATATTCCTTTCCCTTTGGAATGTACTGATAATACAACCTGATTGACAAAAGAAAATCAATCAAATTCAAAACAAAGCATTGTGCAGAAAAACATTTGTCTAGTTTAAAGAACTAATTAAGTTAAAATAACAAAAGAGAGAGAGAGAAAATGGAGTAAGGAAACAAACCAGGGTCCCCAACGCTCAGGGGGAGTGGAAATAGAAGAAGGCAAACGTGTTTTCATCTCGGAAGACAAGTGAGAGCGGAGTTTGAGAGTGTCAGACATAAAAGCGTCGGCATAGGCGTTTTCGCAGTTGAGATGTTCCAACAAATGGGGATCTTCGTTGTTGGACATCCAGTGGTATGGGTCCTGCCATGTCCTGCCGTGAACCGAGACAGTGAAAGGGAGCTTCTTTGGGGAAGGAGGAGGTTGCGTCGGAAGTGTAGAAGTAGGGCGGAGGCAGCGGGTAGAGAAGAAGGAAGAGGTGGTGAGTTTGAGTTTGGCGTGGGAAGGAGGAAGATGAAATAGGGCGCGGTATGCCATGGAAATGGTTCTCCAATTCAAACTCTCTTGTTAGCACATGGGTTTACATAAGAATTACAGACTATTGGAGTGTATTTTAAATTCCGATCCGATGTCTTAGAATGAGCACCGTCTATTGGTAAAAAGCATGGTATTGTTATTGTCATAAGATTCTGCTAATGGAATTCGATGGGGGAAGGATAAATTAATTATGAGTTGTGAGAGAGGAGGAAATTACAAAAGAAAAAATGAATCTGGAAACACCTCTAATGGCATCCATACTATTAAAGTTAAATGTGTTTTTAGGTTGAGATCTATTCCAAGTGGTATCGGTTGGAAGGTGATGGTTAGATGCGGCATGCATAATCATATATTAGATAAGGACTTGGAAGGTCATGACATATTAGGACGTCTAAAAGATCACGAACAAAAGTTTGGGAATGACATGACGAAGTACAATATGGCTCTAAGGTACATCATCTCTGCTTTGAACGACAAAGATCCAGAAAACCTCACGAGTATTACCCAAGTATATAGAGCTAGAGCAACATACATATTGGGCAAGAGAGGTGCAATGACAGAAATGCAAATATTATTGAGTCTTACTCACCAAGAGAAATACATTTGTTGGACTAGAAATGGGGAGAATTCGGATATTGTAGCGGATATCTTCTGGACACATTCCGATTTTGTGAAGTTGTTGAATATGTTTCATAAGGTGTTAATTTTTTATTACACGTACAAGACAAATAGGTGATTTTTTATTTCACATTCTGCTTTTGTGAAGTTGTTGAATATGGCACTGGTTGTTTATGTGAACTTTAATCGTGTAGGTACAGGAACACTTGGGTGTGCAGGGTAGGGAAAAATGGATGTCGATTCCTGATAATGTTACCTTGTTGCTTCTAAATATAGTGTCGTATTTGTTTCCCTTTCCATGAGACTTAACATCACATTTTCCCACTTATCATAGCTCCACCCATGTACACGAGTCGGCATACAATCATTGTTGTTGGTTTTGTCGATGATAATCATTGGGTTCAGGTAAAGTTAAAATTTGATTGCACATTGTCTCCCATCACTGCTCATTGAAGACATAATTGTACTAATGATGTGAAAGCATGATAATCAGTATATGTGGGTCGCTTTAGACATCGGGGAGATTTGTATAAGAAGTGATTGTAGTTTTTTTATCCATATATGTATGACAATTATTTTATTTATATATTAAATCGGTTAGCTATTTTATCATATAAATTATCCAACAAAAAGTTAAAAAATTTGAAAAAAAACACATTCAGTATTATAGAAAATTTGAAATTTTCGTTTTTTTTTTCACCTACTGAAAATTTCAAATTTTTGGTATTCTTCGTCCGCCGAAAATTTCAAATTTCTGATATTTATTTTGTTGACATAACTACCGGAAATTTTAAATTTACGGTACCAGAAATTTTAAATTTATGGTACCGAAAATTTAAAAATTCTGGTATATGACAGAAGCCACGGTAAATTTGGTAAATTACCCGAAATTTCTGGTATTTTATGGAAATATTTGGTACGGAACCGTAAATGTTAAAGTTTCTAGTATTTAACGGGGGAATTATAGTAAAAGTGCCTAAAATATGAGGGGTGCCATGTATAAGTGTGGGGCTGACATGTTAAATGCTCATTCATCATTGTGATACGGTGGGAGAACTGACTTGAAGGCTTTGCGTTTGATCGCAAATGTTGCGGTTATCAAGAGTCGCCACCGACTTTTTTTTATCCAAAAGGAAAGGTGAAAAAGCACATGAAAGATCTTTGAGATTGTTTCTTGAGTTCGGGGGTTAGATTATGAAAAGGGAAGGTATTAGCACCCTTTTCATCCATGGTTTTCCATGGGCTCTTAGTTACTTGCTAGATCACTCGCTTTTGTTTGAAATTGTGATTTGTGTGGTTTTTGAAAGTATTTTGTAAAGAGGACATTGTTTAGGCAAACTTTGTAATGATTCTCGTTCGTAAGAATGTATACAAATATGTTGATCTTTTGAAAATGTTTTCAAGTTTGTAAGATGTTTTGAAAGTGTAGATGTTTGTTTTGAAAGTGAGCAAGTAACTAGGGACATTCTACCTACTCAAAAGTCTTTCATATTCATTTCCTCTTTCCTTTGACATTGTTATCTTACCATTGATTTGGTAAGTAACTCTATCTTTGGATGTAAACGGGACGGATGTGGGTCATCGTATAACCATGATTAGCAATGTTGCAAGGTATCTTAGCATTTTTCCTTAGGGATTAAGATCGTTTTGAAAAGGCAACATAGATAGCGTCACCGAGGGACTATGATCTTGTATTTTGGCTTGTTTTTTGGTAAGATACCTCACATGCATAATATGGTCATTTTTGTAAGGCAACCAAGTGGATTTTACCCTAGGGGTGCTTGTGTGCAAGTGTATTGATTTTCATGCTTTGTTTAGTCTTTGATTAGGGTTTGCTACTTGTTGATTTTATCTTTCCATACAAGTCCTAATTACTAGCATTTATATAAAGCGATAAATTGCAAAAAGTAAAATTACTACGCTATTACATCATTAGGGGATGGGGTGTACAAATTAACAAATGAGGATTGCAAGAAAATTAAACCTAATTAACTATTACAACCATATTGAATAAATGTACAATAATTGAATAAATAAACAAGGAGATAATGGAAAAGAAATGATTTTTGTTTAGATTTTTGAAGAAAATGGTTTTAACCTAATTATCTAAAAAAATAATTAAAATAAATAAAATTAAACCCTAGTTTAAAATAAATAAAATTAATCAAGAAAGCGTTTTTAGGTTTTTTTGTTTATGAAAATTCTTGATTTAATTAAACTAATAAAAGGAAAGAATTTAATTAATTAAAATCTCTAAATTCTAATTTGATTTAATTAGAAAAGAAATTCAAAGCAAAAACTAAGTTAAAAATTAATTTAATCAAGAAAAGAAATTTGTTAAGAAAAATGTTTTTTTTTGTTTTTAATAAATAAATAAAAACTAAAAGATGCTACTTTGAATAAATCACGAATAATGAAAATAAAAATATTTTTAGTGAGATTTTTATATATTCACAAAATAGACCTAATAAACTAGTAGTATGCAAAAAATTAGTTTAAAAGGAGTTAACTTGATGGGTTAAATAAATTGTTGAAGTTTGTTAAAAATGTAAAATGAGTCAAGTGATAAAAATAAGATTTTTGGTCCTGCCAAGGCTTGTACTCAAGACATTCATGTTGTTGGCTCAAAATAATACCACTAGGTCAGACATGTTTCCTTGTCAACCATGTGCTTGCGTAATATTATATGAGAACATTGCTTCCTGAAATCACAAAATCACAAAATAACACAAAATATGCATAAGGGGGGTTCACTATGGTTCGAATCTGCGGCCTTAAGGTGAAAGTGACATGAAACACACGCTGCTTGCCACTGGGGTGGCTGTTACATCCGATGATAAAACAACAATCATTAAATATAAAATAAACTCGTTTTCAAAATTTGATTTTTTTTCTCTTCTTCTTCCCTACATCTATCGTTATTGTTACTGTAACGACATATTTCCATTTTTTTTCAAAAAATTCTAACTTCCTCATTTCTCAACCAAATTCAAAAATGTAAAAACGAAACTTGCTTAGAATTTCGCAAGGATTTCAAATATGTAATTAATTTTTATTTATTCCCACTATAACTCACGAATTTCTACCTGTACCAAACTGAAAACCTAAATGTCCAAAAAATTCAATTTCAAAATTCTCATCCCACAGTCAATTAAAATGAAATTTAAGGTTATGGTTAGCTTCATAGACATGATATCTACATTTTATCTTTTGAAAGTAAGTGCAAATGATGCTTGTATCAAGATTTTAAAGTTGGAAAAGCTTACCTCTTGATGCAAAAGTTCAATGGCTTCTACACGACTTCCAGAAGAAATATGATGATTGCTTTAGCTTCATGGAACCTTAGTGAATATGTTGCAACTTTTATTTTGCCTTGAAAGTGTCTAGATTAGTCTACTCAAGTCAAGTTGCAATGGTGGATTTTGAAAATGGTGGATGATGAAAATGATGTTACAGTGAGGAAACAAGGGTATGGATAGTTTCTATATGATATATATGAAGTGTTTGGATGATTTATTTGGACAATAGTTGCAAGAGTGATGAGTTTCGAAGTTAAGGTTTCAAAAGCTTAAAAATTGTGATTTTTGGCCAATTCGGGTTTGAGAGTGTATGAGAGGGTTTAAGGGCTTATAAAATCGTCCCCTCATTTGCATAAGAGTGTCTTGATATATAGGAAAAGGTTTGGAGACTTGAGATGGTCATCTTACCAAGATCACATGTTATGGCATTTTTGCTTGTTTTTGAAGCAAAGTGGAAAACCAAAATCTCAATGTGTGGTACAAGCTATGTAGAGTAATTGAATCACTTTAAACATGCTTCTTCTGAGTTGCTAGGTTGAGTGTGTGCAGATGGAGCCATTGAGAGGCTCAAGAAAGGATTGACATTGTGAAAAAGCTTGCTTTACAAGAATTGATATGTTACTTTTTGCAATTTCAACCATAAATTGTATCAAGACTTGGACAAAACATCAAATCCTTGTGTAATACACTTAGGGTATGTGTAATTAATTAATTATGGAGAGATTTAGAAGCAACATGGCCTGAAAAGTGAGATTGAATGATAAGGTTATGATATTTGATTATGAGTTCATCACAAAAATGACTTATGATTCAAGTTTATCATGCCAACTTCAAGTCTTCGAATCTCCTAGCTCAAAAATGATCTCCTAAAGTTCTTGGACATTTTGAAAATCTTGGAACATCCTCTACAACTTTCATGTTTGACTTTTTTGAAGAATAAATTTGGAACTAGGTGAAAAGTTGGCATGAAGTTAGGTCAAAATCCTGACTAAAATACTCAAAATTTCACTAAGTATTTTTAGTTTCTTGGACATGTCTTCATAAAATTATAACTTGAGATCCAAGCACTTTTAGAAGAAGTTGTGTGAAGAAAAGTTGTAGATTTAATTGAAATCTACAACTTTCATGTTGGAAGTTTTCTTTGATTCATCTTGCATCATGGTGAAAATTTGGCTTAAAGTTATGAAAAAATAAGAAAATTTTCATACTTAGAAAAATTTCTAAGTTAAGAAATTTTAACATTTCAAGATGAAATCTTGAATTCTTGATTTCTTGATGAAAAAGTTTCATATTTTGGCATGTTTTGATGAATCATGATCCTTGTCACTTGAATTTGACCAAAAAGTCAAAGTTTGACTTTTCAGTATACAGTTGACTTTTGAGCAGTTGACTGCAAAATTCATTTGTTAATTCAATGGACTTGCAATGTTTTGAACCATGTCATTAGGTCAAAATGATGCAATTGAAATATTGAAATCATGCTTCAAACCAATTGATCATTTTCTAGGTCAAAAATCAAAAATTGCCCTTTCTCAATCAAAACCCTAATTTTGACCATTTTGCCCTTTTGATGATTTGATCAAATTTCTTGAGGAATTATGGTTCAAACTTGATCAAATGATACATATGAGTCTAAGATGTTGATGTGGATAAAAAATTATGAAGTTTGGCTATAAATTTTCCATGGTTGACTTTTCCCCCAATATAGCTGATTTTTAGGTCAACTGTTCAATTGACTAATCAAAAGTGTGATCCAAGGCTTGTTTGAAATGAGTAATCTTAGGGGTCCATAATGGTACATGAAAGTCATATGAAACATTGATAGTCCAAAAATCCTTGTGCAAACTCAAACCCTAATTTTGGTCATCAGTGCATAAGGAGGTGTCTTGAGCTGATCAAACCCTAGTGCAGTCTTGAGCCCAATGAGATCTTGTGAGAAAATTCTTGATAAGTGAGACGAAAATTTTTGGGGTACAACAGCTGCCCCTGTTCAACCTTATTAAGCCTGAAGAGTTAGATTGACGTGTTTTTCCAGTCGTGACTCGAAGGTGGAACATGATTGGACACTAGAGTGCCCAGAAATTTGCACTTGACGATGTGAAGGTTGAGGGAATGGGCTTAAAGATGCCATTTGTAGAAGTGATATAAATTTGTTGGATATGGGCTTGTAGATGCCATCTAAAGTGATTGCTGAATTGTAATTTGTAAGCTGAAAGAATGAGTAGTCAAACCTTTAAAATGGTTAGTGGATGCATATGATGCTTCATGATGTTCATGATGTATGCACAAGTATATGTACAAGCAAATCACACAAGATCCTAGTTTCAGGCTTGCATGAGGTTTCATAGGTAAGTACCCTCTTGAATTTAGTTGGCTCAACCTGTCCTATAAATAGTAACCGGGTTCTAAGGAGCTCAATATCACTGGATTATTTTCTGTGTTCATTGTTTCAGTTTATCCACTTAACTGGCGACCGAAATATTCCAAGAAAACAACCCTCAATGAATGTATTATCGAGTATCTACCAACTTCGGACTACACCAAAGCCGGTTATCTCACTACCCCTAAAAAGGCCAAGATGGTCAAGTAAGGTTCTAAGAGTTCATTAGTGCTTCATGACATCACTCAACGGCCCCGTATTCTCTTTGATTAACTCAAAGGCTACCGGTACCCACAAATATGTCGCACTAATATAGTTATTGCTTCAACCATGTCGGTATACCCCGCACAGTTTCCACAATGTATTGCTATTTACTTATGAATGTTTCCCAAATCCAGGTAGAGGATTTCAAGCCCAAACAATAGATCCAAATGTAAAGCAATCAAAGCAAACAAGATAAGCATGTAAAGCTGATCTAAACCCTAAGGTAACCCCACTTTTAGTTATTTCCCCAGCAGAGTCGCCAGTTCTGTGATACGGTGGGAGAACTGACTTGAGGTTTTGCGTTTGTGTTTGCAAATGTTTCGGTTTAGCAAGAGTCGCCACCAACTTTTTATTTTAACCTAAGGAAAGGTCAAAAAGCACAGGAAAGACCTTTGAGATGTTTTCTTGGGTTCAGGGAGTAGATTATGAAAAGGGAAGGTGCAAGCACCCTTTTCATCCATGGTTATCCATGGGCTCTTAGTTACTTGTTTAGATCACTTGCTTTTGCTTTTCAATTGTTTGAAATGGTGCTTTGTGTGTGGTTTTGAAAGATGTTTTGAAAAGAGGCCATCGTTGTGGCAACCTTTGTAATGATTCTTGTTTGAATGTATACAAAGGTGTATTTGTCTTTTGAAAAGATTTCAATGTTTGAAAGTTTGATTTGGGAAATGTTTTGAAATTGTGTTGTGAAATGTGTTTTGAAAATAGCAAGGATGTTTTGCAAGTTTTGATCAAGTAACTAAGAGTTGTCTACCCTATTTTACTCAAAGATCTTTCCTATGCGTTTTTAACCCTTTTGACAGTGTTGTTTCACCATTGCATTTGGTGAACAACCTTGTATTAGGATGTTAAACGGGACAGGCGCGGGTCATCGTATAGACCATGATAGCAATTGTGTTAAGTATTTTTTGGCAAATTTCCCAAGGGACTAGATCATTTTTGTGTAGGCAACTAAGATAGCGTCATCGAGGGACTATGATCTTTTGTTTTGTTTTTGTTTTGCCAAAGTACTCAACATGCATAACATGGCCCATTTTTAAGGCAACAAGTGGATGAAAACCTAGGGATGCAAGTGTGCATTGTGTATTGATTTTCATTCATTTAGGTCTTGTATTAGGTCAAACAACTTATTGATTTTGGAATTTTGCATACAAACCCTAATCTCTAATCATGGCATAATTGAAAGCATAAATGCGTAAAATAATTACTATTACAACATTTGATTATGGGAAGGGGGATACAATTTTGAATGGGGATTATTTGACAAGAAATTAAAACCTCATATTTATATACAATAAAATAAAATAGTGTATATACAAAAAAAATATATATATTTAGGAAAAGTATTTTTTAAGTATAAATAATAATAAAAATAAAAGTATAGTATTTTTATGTTTTTATTCTAAAGTATCTATTAAATAAAATAAAAGTATGTATATATATTAATTGTATTAAATATGTACAATAAAAAATAAAATAAAAATATATACAAGACAAAAATATATTTAGAACAATATTTTTTAGTATAAATAAAATAAAGAATAAAAATAAAAGTATAATGTTATTATTTATTATTTTCAAATTTTCAATAAATAAAAGTATATACTAATTAAATTATTTTATGTCTAAAAACAAAATAATAAAATAATAAAAATAAATGTGAGAAATTATGAAAATATTTTTGGATATTTTTATGTTTGGAAAATATGAAATAAAAATCAGAAATGATAAATAAATACAAAAATATAAAACATAAAGAAATTGGGCCAGGGGGGTGCATTCAGTAAAAGGGGGGTGTCAATAGTGAGCCAGGACAAAGCCCAACCCACCACACTTCATCTTCAACCTTTGTTCAGAAATTTCGCGCGCCTGGCTTCAAACACGAACAACCTGTATACGTGCTCTAATACAAAAACACATAACATCAAAGTTGAAGAGCTTTTCAAGACGAATTCAACCATATAAAAAACTTGTCATAACTCTCAAAGACCAGAGAGAATTTCTCTGGCCCTAAATCTTAACCTATTTTTTTCAGGATGTTCATGGACCAAATTCTCTTAGCATGCTTAATTAAAATAAAAACTGAGCATATGTACAGCTTCATGGCTATGAATACTACATTTCTTATTCACAAACCTAAGTCTAAATGTTCCTAAATAGAGAGATAGGAAGTTGATAAAAACCTGTTTCAGCTGACTTCGTGTATGGCAATGTGGAGCTTTTCAACAAGGCCTGAGATGTTTGGGAGCTTGCTTGAACTTCACTTGACCTTCTCCAATGTCTAGCTTGCCTTGAATGTACTTGAACAAGCCTACAGAACTCAACCTGCACAAGCTCAAATCAAAAATGGCAAACCCTGTTAATGGAGTTACAGTTAGTGTTTAAGGGATGGGATAGTTTGGATGGATTATGTGGAAGATGTTTGAACAGGTTTGGGACAAAACGCACGAGCAAATTGTGTTGTGGAACTCAAACTGCAGGGGGTGCCCTGTTTTGCCAATGAGATGTGATTTTTTTCTATGGGAGGTTTGAAGGCTCAAATGGTCGTGTTTCTGGCTCAAAGGGATGTGAGAAAAGTGTTTCAAAAGCTTGCACAAGTTGGTTTTTGCTGAGGTTCAAGTTCTAGTGTTTTGGACATGTTTCTTGTATTTTAAGCCAAAATGCACATTGATGTAATACAAGCCTGTACAAGCTATCTATTAGCCCGCTTCTTCTGATCTTGGCCCCTCAAGTTGGTGGATATGCTTTGCTGCACAAGATTTGGCTCTATGCTCAAGGATTGTGGTTTTAACATAAAGCAAACTTTGGCAAAAATGGTAATGTACCTTTTACCATTTAGGGATTAATCTTGTATGCAATGCCCTAATGACCAAAACAATGCCTTATAACAATGGATTTGCATTTAATTATTGAGTGTGGAATGGTTTTGAGGCCTGTAATCTAGTGCAAAGCAAGCTGATTTGAATTTGCAACTTGTATCAATATGAACATGCCATGGATGAAAAGTGAGTTTTTGCCAACTTCAAGCCTTCGATTCTCCCTAAACACAAATGTGTTTGGAGAGTTCTTGGACATTTTGGAAAGATTGAAACATTCTCTACATTCCATCTTTGAAATGAAATTTGAGATTCCAAGTGGAACTATGTGAAAAATGGCCATGAAGATAGGTCAAAATCCAGCCTAAACTAGGGCAAAATTTCACTAAGTTAAAAGTTTTAGGGACCCTTGTTCCAAAAATCATAACTTGAGATCCAAGCTTCTTTTGGGAAAACTTTGTGAATCAAAGTTGTAGATTTTGTGGAGGAATACAATTTTCATGTTGGAAGTTTTATTTGAATCCAATTGCATCATGGTGAAAATGTTGGGCAAAGTTAGGAAAAATTAAGAAAATTTCATAACTTAGAAAAATTCTAAGTTATGAAATTTTTCAATCTTAAACCCTAATTTGCAAAATTGGGTTTCTTGATGAACAAGTTTCATGTTTTGACACATCTTGATGAAAAATGACCCTTGGCACATGATTTTAAACAAAAAGTCAAAGTTTGACTTTTCAGTGTATAGTCAAAATTTGATTAGTTGACTGAAAAATTCATCTGTCAATCCAATGCAATTGAGATCTTTTGAACCTTGTGAATAGGTCAAGATGATTCCATTGAGTCCTTGAATCCATGCTTGAACCCAATTTTCCATTGGCTAGGTCAAAAATCAGAAATTGCCCTTGTGTAGTCAAAAACCCTGAAAATGACCATTTTGCCCTTTTGATGATCTGATCAAATTTCTTGAGGAGTTGTGGTCCAAACTTGATCAAATGATTCATATGAGTTTATAATGTTGATATGGGTCCAAATTTATGAGGTTTGACTGTAAATTGGCCACAATTGACTTTTTCCCCAATACAGTTGATTTCTAGGTCAACTGTCCAATTGACTGGGCAAAAATTTGATTCAAGGCTTGAAACTTGGTAGAGGTAATCTTGTAAGTCCAACATGAAGTATGAAAGCCACTTTGAGCATTAGAAATCCAAAAATCCTTGTGCAAACTCAAACCCTAATTTAGGTCAACAGTGCAAGGAGATGTCTTGAGCAGAGCAAACCCTAGCTTGATCTTGAGTTCAAAGAGCCTTGTGATGAGAAATGTTGATAAAATGAGAGGGAAAATTTTGGGACACAACAGCCCACATTAATAATATTAACTTCTAACATTATTTCACCAAATAGTAATATTATACCTCTAATATTATTATTTCTCCACTTAATAAAATAAATCCAATTTAATAACACATCTTCACAAAATATTCCAAAAATAATTTAATTAAATAATTAATTAAATTATGGGCGTTACAACTCTCCCCCAATTAGAATATTTTCGTCCTCGAAAATTTACCTCAATCAAACAATTCAGGATAGGAGTCTCCTTGCTCTCCAACTCCCAAGTCATGCTTTCTCCTGCAGCTCCTAGCCAAACCACTTTAACCAAGGAAATCTCCTTGCCTCTCAGAGTCTTCATTTCACGATTCGCGATCCGTACAGGCATCGTCTCCACCGTAAGATTATCCCATACTTGCACATCATCCATATGAATCACATGAGATGAATATGAAATATACTTCTAAAGTTGCGACACATGAAACACATCATGCAAATTCGAAAGATTAGGCGGTAAAGCCACTCTGTAAGCAACATTCCCCACTCTCTCTGAAATCTGATACGGTCCAATAAAACGAGAAGTGAGCTTCTTAGACTTCAACGCTCGCCCAACACCAGTCACATGTGTAACTCTCAAAAACACATGATCACCAGCTTGAAATTCTAAATCCTTCCTTCGCTTGTCATGATAACTCTTCTGTCTACTTTGTGAAGCTTTCATCTTTTCCCGAATCAACTTCACCTTCTCGGTAGTCTCACGAACAAGTTCAGGTCCAAGTACTACACTCTCACCAGATTCATGCCAACATAACGGAGTTCTACATCTTCGACCATACAACGCTTCAAAAGGTGCCATCCCAATACTAGAATGGTAACTGTTGTTATAAGTGAACTCTATCAACGGAATATAAGTATCCCACGAACCACCCAGCTCAAGAACATATGCCCTCAACAAGTCTTCCAACGATTGAATCGTACGTTCAGTCTGAACATCTGTCTAAGGATGATACGTTGAACTCAACCTCAACTTAGAACCCAACGCTTCTTTCAAACTCTTCCAAAAATCAGAAGTAAATCTTGGATCTCTATCTGACACAATGCACAAAGGAACACCATACAGTTTCACAATCACACAAACATAAATCTCAGCCAACTTCGACACTGGAAAACTGATGTTAATAGGAATAAAATGAGTTGACTTCGTAAGCCTATCAACAATCACCCAAATCGAATCATGTCCCCTTGAAGTACTAGGCAACCCCGTCACAAAGTCCATTGAAATGTTATCCCATTACCATTCAGGAACTTCCAACGGTTACATCAATCCTGCAGGCTTCTGATGTTCAACTTCCGACTTCTGACAAGTCAAACATGCATACACAAACCGAGCCACATCACTCTTCATCCCAGGCCACCAAAACAAACCTTTCAAATCTTGGTACATCTTCGTAGCTCCTGGATGAATACTCAACTTACTTCTATGACTCTCTTCAAGTATCACTTTCTTCATCTCAGCATCATCAGGAATACAAATCCGATTACAAAATCTCAACACACCTTGCTCATCTAACTTGAAATCACTATTCTCAGATTGATCAATCCCAACCATCAAATCTACCAGTTTCACATCCAACTTCTGAGCTTCTCGGATACTGTCTAAAAATTCATTATTAATCTTCAACATACCCAACATAACACTCTGCGGAGTAACCTCACAAACTAAGCTCATTCTCTGAACTGCTCAATCAATTCCAACTCTTTGATCATCATTGCTGACATATGTAAAGTATTTCTACTCAACGCATCAGCTACCACATTCGCTTTTCCTGGATGATAGTTCAAACCGAAATCATAATCCTTTAGCAATTCTAACCATCTTCGTTGCCTCATATTCAACTCCTTCTGATCAAATAAATACTTTAAGCTCTTATGGTCACTAAACACTTCAAATCTAGAACCATAAAGATAATGCCTCCAAATATTCTATACAAAGACAACAACAACAAGTTCTAAATCATGCGTAGGATAGTTCTTCTCATGAGTCCTTAACTACCTCGATGCATAAGCAACTACCTTACCATTCTGCATAAGCACACCTCATAAACCCATCTTGGAAGCATCACAATACACTACAAAGGCTCTCCTGGATTAGGTAATGTTAAAATCGGAGCCGACTGTTGTACCCCAAAATTTGCCCTCTCATATATCAAGATTTTTCTCACAAGACTTCTTGGACTCAAGACAAGATTAGGGTTTGGTCAGCTCAAGATACCTCATCTTGCACTGATGACCTAAAATTAGGGTTTGAGTTTGCACAAGGATTTTTGGACCATCAATGCCTCATGTGACTTTCGTACATCATGTTGGACCCTTAATATTTCTCATACCAAGTTTCAAGCCTTGAACCACATTTTTGACCAGTCAATTGGACAGTTGACCTAAAAATCAATTGTATTGGGGAAAAAGTCAACTATGGCCAATTTATAGTCAAACTTCATAATTTTTTATCCACATCAACATTATAGACTCATATGAACCATTTGATCAAGTTTGGATCACAACTCCTCAAGAAATTTGATCAAATCATCAAAAGGGCAAAATGGTCAAAATTAGGGTTTTGATTGAGAAAGGGCAATTTCTGATTTTTAACCTAGCCAATGGCCAATTGGGCTCAAACATGATTTCACGGATTCAATATCACCACCTTTACCTAATTACATAGTTTAAAAGATCTCAAGTACATAGGATTGACAGATGAATTTTTCAGTCAACTAATCAAAAGTCAATTGTGCACTGAAAAGTCAAACTTTGACTTTTTGGTCAAAATAAAGTGCCAAGGGTCATAATTCATCAAGATATGTAAAAACATGAAACTTGTTCACCAATAAAATCAATTTTTCAAATTAGGGTTTTAATTTGAAATTTTTTCATAACTTAGAAATTTTCTAAGTATGAAAATTTTCTTATTTTTCCCCAACTTTTCACCATTTTTTCACCATGATGAAATTTGATTCAAAGAAAACTTCCAACATGAAAGTTGTAGTCCTCCATGAAATATACAACTTTTCTTCACAAAGTTTTCCCAAAAGATGCTTGTATCTCAAGATATAAATTTGTGAATAGGGGTCCATGAACTAAATAACTTAGTGAAATTTTGCCCTAATTTAGGCAGGTTTTTTACCTAACTTCATGGAAAATTTTCACATAGTTCCAAGAAGTATCTCAAGTTTCATTTCAAAGATGGATTGTATAGAATATTTAAAGCTTTCTAAAATGTCCAAGAACTCTCCAAGATCATTTGTGGTTAGGGAGAATCGAAGAAGGGAAGTTGGCATTTTGTCACTTTTGTTCAAGCCATTTTTACATGAGATCAAGTTGCAAATCAGATCCTTGCATGCTTGTACCTTGCATTACAGGTCCTAAACTCATTCTACACTCCATAATTAAATGCTAACTCAAAAGATAAAGGCTTTATTTTGGCTTTTGGAACATTGTACAAGAGATAATTCCATTAATGGCATAAAGGGCACATTGCCATTTTCATAAACTTTACAATTCTTGAGCCTTGGAGTTGTCCCTTTGGTGCAGGAAATTTCCACAGATCTTAAGCAAAGTATACCAACTCTCATCAGCTCAAAAACTAGCCAGTACAAGCATGTTGCACAAGTCATGTCACTTTTCTTAAAATGCAAGAAAGTTGGCCAAAAGCTCAGAACTGGTACAACTAGTGAAGAGTGGACTTTGTATCCATTCTATACATATTCACAAACTTATCACAAGCCAAGACATGAATGCTTAACATCTGAAACACTCCAAAACACAAAAACTCAAAATTTCTGCCTAAACTCAGCAGTTCTGCAAAACACTAGCCATTTCATTTTTGGCTCATGCGTTTCTTGTTTCAACACTTCAAACACCTTCCATAAATCCTACCAAAGCTATCCAAGCCCTTATCCTGGTTCTGTGAGCTCTATTTCAGCCATTGCCATTTTCAAATTTGGAGCTTGCAACTTGACTTGTGCAGAGACTTCTGGCCATCCACAAAGCAAGCTAGGCATTGGAATAGCTTGAAGGAACTTCAAGGAAGCTCACACGATCCTCAGGCCTCACTCAAAGTCCCCACGTTGTCATATCCAAATCCAGCTGAAGGAGGTATTTTTCAAAACTTTTAGGCATCCTCAAGCCATGATTTGTGAAGCAAAAATGTAGCCCTTATCTTGGTGAAGTTGTACATATGCGTACTTGCCATTTATATTAACCATGCTGTGAGAATTTAAGGCTTGAAGTTCATGAAATAATTAGGTCACGAATTAGGGCTGATTAAATTCTCTCTGATCTTTGAGAGTTAGGTTACAAATTTTATATCATTAGAATTGTGAGATTACAAGCTACATGTTTTATGTTATGGGTTTTTGTTTTTATGCAAGCAATAGCAAGATACATGTTTGTACATGATGCGCGCGCAGAGCTGAAGGACAGGGACAAAGTGGTTGTCTTGGGCTTTTTGTTGTTTCTGGCCTTTTTGGTTTTGATATTCACACCCCCTGGATTACTTTTGCACCCCCTGACCTATTTTGTTTTATTTTTTCATATTTTCTCATATTTTTATGTTTATTGGTTTTAATAATTTTTTGGCAAAATACCCTTTTTAGTCCTTTAAGTTTACCCCAAGGTCCATTTTGGTCCTTTATCTAAAAAAAGTGTCAAACTGGTCCTATAATTCTTTCAAAAGGACCATAAGAGTCCTTTTCGTCCATTTTGGTCCTTTTTGGTTCAGCCCATCCTTCTTTATTTCAATTTGTAACTCCATTATCTTATGTTTCAGCCCATCCTTCCTTTCCTTTAGATGATGTATCTCCATCTTTGCTCCATCAAGCTCATTTTGCAGCTTCTCCAATGAACCAAAAAGGACCAAAATGGACGGAAAGGACTCCTATGGTCCTTTTGAAAGAATTATAGGATCAGTTTGACACTTTTTTTAGATAAAGGACCAAAATGGACCTTGGGGTAAACTTAAAGGACTAAAAAGGGTATTTTGCCAAAAATTTTTTGAACATTAAAAAATCACAAAAATAATTTCTTAATTTTTTGCAATTTTTTTTACATAGAAAATAGCTTATTAGAATAAGTAGAACTTATTTTCTTATAATAAATTGTAAATACATTTAATAAATACTATACATTTTTATTTTATTATTTTTACACATAAAATATTTATTTTCATACATATTTAATTTTTAATATTTGTACATAATATTATTCATTATTTTCTTGTATAAAAATGGACAAAATAATAATATAGAACATATATTTTATTTTAATTAAAATTAGGGTTTCCCCCTTTCAAAAATAATAATATTATTTTTTCTTATTTTTCTAGGGTTTAAATAATTTATTTTCTCATATAAAAATCAAATACAAAACATTTTTGCATAAATACATTTTCATTGCATATTTAAATAATTGTATATTTATTTATTTTTGCACATAATTCAATTGGGTTGTAATAGTATTTTAGGGTTTTATTTTGTGCAAATATCCCCATTCAAAAACTTGTATCCCCCCTCCCATAATAATTGTTGTAATAATTTAGTTTACATTTACGCAATTTATCACTTTATATACTTGTGTAGTAAATTAGGGTTTTTGCATGATAAGACCAAAAACAAACAAGTAGAAATGACCTAATCCAAGACAAACAAAATGCATGTAATATGACACACATTGCACACAAGCACCCTTAGGGTTTCACCCACTTTGTTTCCGAAAAATGGCCATGTTACGCACGCGAAGTATCTTGGCAAAACAAAACAAAATAAGATCATAGTCCCTCGATGACGCTAGACAAGGTTGCCTATAACAAATGATCTTGGTCCCTCAGAAAAAATGCCAAGATACTTAGCAACATTGCTATCATGGTTATACGATGACCCGCGCCCGTCCCGTTTAACATCCAAAGATAGGGTTGCTTACCAAATCAATGGTAAGACAACCATGTCAAAGGAATGAAAATGTACAAGAAAGACTTTTGAGTAGGTAGATAGCTTCTAAGTTACTTGCTCCATTTCAAGACAATCCTTGTTATATTCAAAAACAAGCATACACACACATTTCAAAAACATTTCAAAAACATTGAAAACATTTTCAAAAAGACAAACATCTTTGTATACATTCTTATGAACGAGAATCATTACAAAGATTGCCTAAACAAAGGCCTCTTTTACAAATACTTTTCAAAACCACACCAAAAGCACCATATCAAACAATTTCAAAAGCAAAGCAAGTGATCTAAGCAAGTAACTAAGAGCCCATGGAAAACCATGGATGAAAAGGGTGCTAGCACCTTCCCTTTTCACAATCTACCCCCCGAACTCAAGAAAACATCTTAAAGGTCTTTCCCGTGCTTTTTTACCTTTCCTTTTGGATAAAATAAAAGTCGGTGGTGACTCTTGCTTAACCGCGACATTTTGGAAACACAAACGCAAACCTTCAAGTCAGTTCTCCCACCGTATCACAGAACTGGCGACTCTGCTGGGGAGTATTATAAAAGTGGGGTTACCTTAGGGTTTAGATCACATTTATTTGCTTACTTTGTTTTCCTTGTTTGCTTTACATTTGGTTCTATTGTTTGGGTTTGAATCCTCCACCCGGATTTGGGAAACATTATAGGTAAATAGCAATACATTGTGGAAACTGTACGGGGTATACCGATACGGTCTAAGCAATAGCTATATTAGTGCGACATATTTGTGGATACCGGTAGCCTTTGAGTCAATCAAAGAGAATACGGGGCCGCTGAGTAATGTCATAAAGCACTAATGAACTTCTAGAACCTTTACTTGACCATCTTGGCCTTTTTGGTGCAGTCCGAAGTTGGTAGATACTCGATACTACACTCATTGAGGGTTGTTTTCTTGGGATATTTCGGTCGCCAATAAAGAGACTTAAACTGAAACTATGAACACATAAAACAATACAGTGATATTGAGCTCCTTAGAACCCAATTACTTTTACTAGGAGAGGTTGAGCCAACTAAACTTCAAGAGGGTATTTACCTATGAAACCCCATACAAGCCTAAACTAGGAACTTGTGTGATTTGCTTGTACATATATACTTATGCATAACATCATGGACATCATGAAGCATCATTTGCATCCACTAACCATTTCAAGGATTTTGGAAATTCATCTTTGTTCTTGTTTTGTAGGATATGGATTCACTTCGCAGGAAAACTATCCAGGTCAACCTTGTGAGAATTCCTCCACAACTCAAGGAGCTTGCTTCCAGGATTCTTTAGTATTCTCCATTCATTGAGAGGCATGTTCGTCTACTCAACTTGGTCAACTCCAACACATAAGAAGATATGGTGAAAGTTCTCTTCCAGTTCTTTGACCCTCTGCATCACTGCTTCATATTTCCTGACTACCAGCTGGTACCTATTTTGGAGGAATTTTCTCAACTCTTGAGGATTCCTATTCTCAGTCAACTACCTTTCAACGGTACGGAAAGAGATCTAAAGCCAGAAGATGTTGCTCAAGCCCCGCACTTGCAACCATCTGATGTCACAGGCCATTGGGAAACTAGAAGTGGTGTCAAAGGCTTCTTGGCAAAGTTCTTATTTGAGAAGGCCCAAGACTGTTGGAATTCTCTAGACCTGCAAGCTTTTGAGGAGATTGTAGATTTTCTCATCTATTGGATGGTCTTGTTCCCAAATCCTGACCAGCTTATAGATGTGAATGCTGTCAAGATCTTCATGTCACGTAATTCGGTGCCTACATTGCTTGGGGATATCTTACACTCTTTTCACACTCATACAATGAGGAAATAGGTGTTCTCATGTGCTGCACTCCTCTCCTGGAAAGATGGTTTATTTCTCATCTTCCCCAATCAATCTTGAAGAATGAGCAAGGTTTGAGGTGGTCACAACGGTTGATGACACTTAAGCATTTTGATATTCATTGGTGTTCTCGGTCCAGAGAGAATGTTATCATTATCGACCGTTGTGGGGAATATCCTAATGTCCCTCTACTTGGAATTAGGGGAGGCATCACCTGCAACCCCTGCTTGGCTCTAAGACAGTTTGGTTATGCCCGACAGGATGGCCCACATGACATGCTGATTCAAGGCTTGGTTTTCGACTACGACAACGACGATCAAGATCTTCGCCAGAGATTCATCCGAGCATGGAGGATGCCAAACAAGGTAGACAGCCAGACTTTGGGACACAAGAATTCCATCCCTCTTGAGCCTTACCTCAAGTGGGTACGAACCCGCGCCCAAAATATTATGATGCCTTATCCTTTTATTCTACCGGTGATTGTTGAGCCTGTTCAGGAGGGAGAAGTTCCATACATTATCCTACATCCTGACATGCCCACATCTCTCGAAGACATGCAGAGGGATTGGATACAGCTCAAGGGAGAGTGTGATACTTTTGAAGCCCAATTCTACGCCAGCGAGAAGAAGGTTTTAGAACTCACCAGGCTACTTCAGGAGGAGCGAACTCTAAATGCCTACATTGCGCCAAAGAGGATGCGCAACACTTTTTTATCTTAGAGCATTGTATTATTTTTCCCAGGCGGCATTGATGTACTCACCTTTATTTTATTAATATAACGTGTGTTTCCTTTTTGTTTAAACAAATTTGATTCTTTTAAAATCCTTGAATGCATTGCATATACATAACATCATTCATCATAACATAACATGTCTTTGCAACAAGTCCCTCATCTCTCTACTGTTTATTTCAGTAAGATGGATCTAGAGCAGACGATCAAAGATCTACAAAATCAAAATATACAGTTTCAGCAGCTGCTCACAACTCTGGCCAAGGGGCAGGAGGAGCTGAAGACACTGCTTGCAAAAGACAAAAAGAAAGAAAAGAAGAAGCCAACTGGAGTAGTAATCATGGGTAGAAGATTCCAGGGACAAGCCAGGAGGACTTTGGACTTTCCGACAACTTCTGGTGAAGGGGAGAGAAAAGGGAAGGAGACAACTGTTCCATCTGAGTCTGAGGAAGAAGAAGAAGAAGAGGATTATTCTGAGGAGCAGTATCCTCCGGCAGATGACAAATACCGACATTTGGAAGAGCGCCTAGCTGCTATGGAAGTACAGAGGGTTCCAGGGCTGGATTTTGAGGAGTTGGGGCTGGTGACAGGAATTGTGATTCCACCCAAGTTTAAAGTGCCTCTTTTTGCTAAATATGACGGGGTGTCGTGTCCCAAGATGCACCTCCGTTCATATGTGAGGAAAATACAGTCGCATTCTGCAGACAAAGACTTGCGGGTCCACTTCGTTCAGGACAGTTTATCCAGAACCCAGCTTGATTGGTTCTATCAACTGGAGAGGGCTGACGTACATAACTGGGAGGACCTTGTTGCTGCCTTCTATAAGCAGTACCAATACAACGCAAATTTGGCTCCAACTCGTACTCAACTTCAGAGTATGGGTATGGTTTCAAATGAAGGCTTCAAAGAGTATGCCCAGAAATGGAGAGACTTAGCCGGAAGAGTACAACCACCTCTATCTGAGAGGGAGCTAGTGGATATGTTCTTGGGTACCCTGTCAGGTCCTTTCTTCAACCACCTGATTGGAAGTTCGTCTGCTGGGTTCACTAAACTGATTTTAACTGGAGAAAGAGTGGAGGCCGGTATAAAGAGCGGGAAAATTTAGAAGGATGCGTCTGCTTCTGCTGCTGTAAGAAAACCTTTCACGGGAAAGAAGGAAGTGTCTGCTGTCTATTCTCAGAGGGGTCAAGGAAGATTTGAGCGCCGGCCAGCGGTGGGGGCCGTTATGATTCAAAAATCTGCATCTGATCAGCCCAGAACCAATCAACCAAGAACCAATCAGATAAGGGTGGAAAGGCCAGTTCGACAATTCACCCGGATTAACATGACTCCTGCCCAGGTACTACCACATCTCTTGAAGTTAAATCTAGAAATTCTGAAAGAGGCCCCAAAGAATCCGAATACTGCTTCTCCTCACTACCATCCGAATGCTAGGTGCGCTTACCATTCAGAGAGTCCAGGGCACAACACCGACAATTGTTGGGCCCTGAAGAACAAAATTCAGGATCTGATAGATGTTAAAGAAGTTGAATTTGACGCACCTGAAAAACCGAACATTATCTCTGCCTCGATGCCAAGGCATGGCCATAATGCCAATGTTGTTGAAGAAGATTCATTTATTGCTACAGTTGATGAATTGATAACCCCACTCCCGATAATCAAGTTGAATTTGTTGAAGGCTGGGGTTTTCCCAGGTTGTAAAGAAGATTGCTGTCATTGTTCATCCTCATCAACCAACTGTCCATTGTTGAAGATAGGTATCCAACGCCTAATTGATAACCAATAAATTCTGTTCGAGAAATCTCATGTTTTACCAACTCTTGTTAATGATGTTTCGATAATAACCATATCCGCCAATCCTTCCAAGGTCCCTAAAAGACCTGTTAGGATTACATCAGCTCTGAAGACTGCTCCTTTGAAGATCACTATGCCCGGGCCAGTCCCGTACAAGTCCGATAAAACAGTACCATGGAACTATGGTGGAGAAATCCACTACCATGGTATTAAACAAGTTGAACTGACTGAAGAGAGCTCTGAAGAAGACAACCCCGACATTGGAAACATTGCTGGAACAAGCAAAATTACCCGCAGTGGTAGAATTTTCTCTCCAGAGATTGCCCTTCCAAAGGCAATTTTTGGACCCACAGTTGCTCCTAAAGTTACCTCTACACCGGTAAATATATCCACAAGTACTCCAATCATTGAAGAAGTCACAACTCCTGTGGTTATCCCCCCTAATACTGCTGATGCTGATCGGGGAAAAGGGATCCAAGAAGAGCCTATCAGGACGAAGGCTCAGCCATTGATCATCTCTGAAACCTCTCAAAAAGAAATGGAAGAAATCCTGAAAATAATCAAAAAGAGCGATTATGATGTGGTGGAACAACTGGGGCAGACCCCCTCGAAGATCTCCATGTTGGCCTTGTTGCTGTGTTCAGAAGCACATGCAAAAGCTCTGATAAGATTTTTGAAGACGACCCATGTGCCACAAGAAACCTCTGCTCATCAGTTCCAGGAATGTGTGGCTAGTTTAACAGCTGACAATGGTCTAGGATTCTCCGATGCAGATTTAACATCAAAAGGGAGAAAACATAATGATGTTTTGCATGTCTCGGTGGAGTGCAGAGGAACAACCCTAGCACATGTACTGGTAGACACTGGTTTGTGTTTGAACGTCTTGCCAAAGAAAGCCTTGGATAGATTGGATTGTGAAGGCTTAACCCTGAAACCCAGCAACATAATTGTGAGAGCCTTTGATGGTTCCAAAAGGATGGTCCACGGGGAGGTGGACATCCCGATAAAGGTGGGAACTGAAACCTTCAACTCCACATTCTATGTGATTGACATCCGTCCTTCTTACTCTTGTCTGTTGGGAAGACCTTGGATCCACAATGCTGGAGCTGTCACTTCCACTTTGCATCAAATGCTGAAGTACCCCATCCAGGGGAAGATCATAATTGTCCATGGCGAAGAGGAATACATGATTAGTCATCTGAATTCTTTCTGTTATGTAGAATTGGATGGCGAATTCATCGAAACTCCTTTCCAGCATTTTGAAGAGGTAGCTCAGGAGATAGAGGCAACCAAGACAGTGTCCTCGGTACCCATGATTACAAGACCTCCGCCTCAGATGTCATCTCTCAAGGATGCAAAGGCAGTGATTGAAGAGGGAGGATGCACCATCTAGGGGCAGCTTCCAGACATTCCTTACAAATCAGACAAATTTGGCTTGGGGTTTACTTCATCTGCTCAAAAGGCTGTACGTTATGCCCGTGCTGGAGGGCCACCTGTGAAGATCATCCACCAAGGAGTCAATGCATTGAAGGATAGTGAGTAAGAGGGCAGCTTGGAAGATTGGATATTTCCTACTGTCGACGAAGGACTGTGCAACTGGGAAGCAAAATACTTTATTCCGATTACTTTCATACCGCAGTAATTTATCTTTAACATTTCTGTTGGCTTGTAATAATTCACAAACAATTCGTACACTTTTAACCTTGTGTCTTACCCGAGGCACAGAGGTCCATTTGTAAGGGTTTTTATTTTTCATCTTCATATGCCATTTAATGAATCATGGACGTTTTCACATATAAACTTTTATGTTCATTGTCTTTCTCTTTCATTTTATTTGTTTAAAGGTGGCTATACCCTTACACACACCCACACTCACAAATGCAGGTACCCTTCCATTCCAGATCCCATGGGTAACAGCTCTACTATGGCCTTCAATGACTCTGAATATCTGATCTACCACGCCAAATACGAAGATGAGGAAGATTGTGAAGTGCCAGGGGAATTGGCTAGACTGCTAAAACAAGAAGAAAGGGCTATCCTGCCTCATGAGGAGCTGTTAGATACAATCAACTTGGGTACTGAGGAGGATAAAAAGGAAATCAAAGTGGGTGCCAACCTAGAGCCGAGCGTCAAGGAACGTCTAATTCAGCTGTTACATGACAATGTTGAGATCTTTTCCTGGTCATACGATGACATGCCGGGACTTGATACAGACATCGTGGTACACCGTCTACCCACAAGAGAAGACTGTCCACCGGTGAAGCAGAAAGTCCGCCGCATGAGACCTGACATGTCAGAGAAGATCAAAGCAGAAGTTATGAAGCAGTTCAACGCTGGATTTCTGGATGTTACTTCCTATCCTCAATGGGTTGCTAACATTATTCCTGTGCCTAAAAAGGACGAAAAGGTACGGATGTGCGTGGATTATAGAGATTTAAACAGGGCCAGCCCTAAAGATGATTTTCCACTTCCACACATCGACATCCTGGTTGATAATACAGCTCAGCACAAAGTATTTTCTTTCATGGACGGATTCTCAGGTTACAACCAGATCAAAATGGCACCTGAAGACATGGAGAAAACTACTTTTGTCACACAGTGGGGTACGTTCTGCTACAAAGTGATGCCATTCGGACTGAAGAATGTCGGGGAAACCTATCAACGCGCCATGGTAGCTTTGTTTCATGACATGATACATCATGAGATAGAGGTCTACGTGGATGACATAATAGCCCGATCGCAAACTGAAGAAGAACACCTTGGTCACTTGCAAAAGCTGTTTGTCAGACTAAAGGAGTATAAGCTAAGGTTAAACCCTAACAAGTGCACATTCGGAGTCCGGTCCGGTAAACTCTTGGGTTTCATTGTCAGCAACAAAGGCATCGAGGTTGATCCTGCCAAAGTCAAAGCTATACAAGAAGTGTCTGCTCCTCGTACTGAGAAGGAAGTCAGAGGGTTATTGGGACGCCTAAACTATATTGCTAGGTTCATTTCTCACCTAACATCTACCTGTGAGCCAATCTTCAAGTTGTTGAAGAAAGAGCAAGTAGTTAGATGGAATGACAAATGCCAGATCGCTTTCGACAGAATCAAAGAGTATTTGCTAGAACCTCCTGTCTTGATGCCACCCGTCGAAGGAAGACCGCTAATCATGTATCTGACCATTTTAGAGAACTCAATGGGGTGCGTACTGGGGAAGCATGACGAGTCTGGCCGAAAAGAGCATGCCATTTATTACCTTAGCAAAAAGTTTACCGACTGTGAAACTAGATATTCACTGCTCGAGAAAACTTGCTGCGCTTTGGTATGGGCTGCTCGCCGGCTAAGACAGTACATGCTGACTCATACCACTTTGCTGATATCTAAGATGGATCCGATAAAATACATCTTTGAGGAGCCTGCTTTGTCTGGGAGAATAGCTAGATGGCAGATGATCCTAACAGAATATGACATACAGTACACGAACCAAAAAGCTATAAAGGGCAGTGTGCTAGCTGATCATCTTGCTCATCAAGCTGTTGACGATTATTAATCCATGAAGTTTGAATTCCCGGACGAGGACATCATGACCTTGGACAACTGTGAAGGAATCAAACCATATGACAGACCTAAACAAGGACCCCGATGGACCCTGTTCTTTGATAAGGCATCCAATGCACTTGGTAACGGTATCGACGCTATGCTCATATCTCCAGAAGGATGCCATACTCCTTTTACTGCCATACTCTGCTTCAACTGTACCAACAACATGGCGGAGTATGAAGCCTGCATCTTTGGTCTCAAGGCTGCCATAGACCTGGGAATCAAATCTTTGGTTATGTTTGGAGATTCAGCTTTGGTCATCAGTTAGATCAAAGGAGAGTGGGACACTAAGCATCCCAACCTTATCCCTTACAAAGAACATGTTTTGACATTGTTACCACATTTCGAGCAGGTTACCTTCGAGCATTTCCCGCGAGAAGAAAATCAGCTGGCAGATGCTCTAGCTACAATGTCATCTATGTTTAAACTTAATTGGGATAACGAGGCTCCCCATATCACCATTGAACAAATGGATGAACCAGCACACTGTCACGAGATAAATACCGAAGAAGTAGTGGACCAGCCTTGGTTTCATGAAGTCAAAAGGTATCTCGAGTCTCAAGAATATCCAGAAGGAGCTTCAGTCAATGATAAAAAAGTTCCTAAGGAGATTCTCTGCTAAGTTCTTCCTGAGTAATGGCATCCTATACAAACGTAATCATGATTGTATTCTGCTCCGTTGTGTGGACAAGATTGAAGCTGAAAAGATCATGGCCGAATTACACGATGGTACCTTTGGCACTCACTCTAACGGGCATACGATGGCGAAGAAAATCCTACGGGCAGGCTATTATTGGTCTACCATGGAAGCTGACTGCTATCAGCACTCCCAGACTTGTCACAAATGTCAAATCTATGCAGATAAGGTGCACGTGCCCCCGGTTCCTCTAAACGTCTTAACAACTCCTTGGCCCTTTGCTATGTGGGGAATCGACATGGTTGGGGAGATCAAGCCTACAGCCTCCAATGGACACCGCTTCATTCTAGTGGCCATTGATTATTTCACAAAGTGGGTCGAAGCAGCTTCCTTCGCATCCGTTACTAAGAATGTTGTTGCCCGCTTCATCAAGCAAAATCTCATTTGCCGGTATGGTATCCCCGAAAGGATCATCACTGACAACGACACAAACCTTAAAAATACTATGATCACCGCCTTGTGCGAGCAGTTCAAGATTCAACATCATAATTCATCTCCCTATCGGCCAAAGATGAATGGTGCAGTCGAAGCTGCGAACAAAAACATTAAGAAGATCATACAGAAAATGACAGTCACCTACAAAGACTGGCATGAGATGCTACTGTTTTCCTTCCACGGGTACCGTACCACGGCTCGCACCTCAACTGGGGCAACACCCTATTCTTTGGTTTATGGCATGGAGGTTGTCCTGCCTATTGAGGTTCAGATCCCCTCTCTAAGAATCATGAAGGATGCAGGTTTGAGTGAAGAAGATTGGATCCAGACCCGACTTGATCAGTTGAACTTAATTGACTAGAAGAGACTTACTGCTGTTTGCCATGGTCAGATGTATCAAAAACGGATGATCAAGGCTTTCAACAAGAAAGTTAGACGCCATGTATATCAAGTTGGAGATCTAGTGATCAAGCGCATCATCTTGCCACAAAGTGATCCCAGGGGCAAATGGACTCCTACCTATGAAGGACCATTTGTAATCAAGAACATCTTTTCTGGTGGGGCAATGATCTTAACCACCATGGACGGCTACGACCTGCCACACCCTGCGAACGCATACATAGTCAAAAGATGCTATGCATAAGAGACCTGCTAGGTTGACACACCTAGGAAAAACAAGGGCATCCCGGCGAACCTAAAGGTTCGGGCAAAAGTTAGGGACAAAATAAAAAAAAATCTGTACACCTGGCAAGTCGAAAACCCGAAAGGGCGACTTGGGCAAAAAAGGGTTTCCCGGTGGACTGAAAACCCGAAAGGGCGGTCCAGACAAAAGTTAGGGAATTAAAGCGTATGACTATGTCTCGTCAGATCACTTTAAGGATAATCTCTTCACGGACAAACTTCGGGCTTCTGATCAACTCAATCATCTTCGGACGAAGCAACAAATGGACAAGATATTTGAAGATACGAAGGCTATAGTAGAATGGGAACCCCATGGGATTTTTACACATAGCCATCTTTCTTTGTATAAATTTCTCATTTTTATGACACCATCCTCTTACTGGGATGTTTGTCTCCTTTGTACAAAATACTTACTCAAATTTAATACAAAGATATCTCTTTAAAGTACAGAAAACTATTTGTCTTTTCTTTTACACTTGTGTTTTATTTGCGAAAATGTCCAATGATTTATTAATGAGCATATGCATTTGAATATAATCACTGTTTACAAATAAACGAAATGGAAAAGAATAATTGCTGACAGGTTGAAAGATTATGAAAACGTCTTTAGGCTATTCCAGGAACAATCCCTACAGTACATCATTAAGATCCCCAGCGGAGCTGAAACTTCAACCTTTAACCCTAGCGGAAACCATCCAGTTTCTAAAAAATTCCCCAGCAGGTTGTCTTAAATCCTGATAATTCCCCAACAAGTTGCTTTGAAGGCTGAAAGCTAACCAGACAACAACTTCAGATCATTCCGCAGTAGAATTGCATACAACCCAAACTCCTGAACTCTTTCCAAACAGGAATAAGCTTTTCCCCAGAGTTTTCACTGCTCCCCAACAGGATAAAATTTTTCTCGCAGAATTCTTATTTAATTCCCAACAGATTGAAGACTTCCATTCTTAATCCCCAGCCGAAGTCATCAAAGTTCTCGGGATTCCCCAAGCAGGTTTCTCAAGCAGTACATGGCATTACTCTTATAACGGAATTTTTGTCAACACTCCAACTTCAAGACATGAAAGATCCCTATATCCCCAGAGAAGTTACCAAGGATTTCTTATCCTCAGTAGTCAAGGATTTATTTTCCCCGACAGCAGTCAAGGATTTATTTTCCTCAGCAATACATCAAATCAGCTTGCATACGCATACATTACATTCATATATCATAAACATTGATAAAGCACATCTATTGCATCATACATTTCATGCAACATAACTTTGTGTTTCAGCTAACATTTTACCCTTTTCAGGATAAGATTAACAACTACCTTTAACAATGTTCAAAGATTTCAGATACAGTACAGATACGCTCCAGACAAGGATGCCATTCTAATACTCATTCAGATTTCAACATTCAGATACAGTAAAGATACACTCCAGACACAGAAGTCATTCTATTACTCATTCAAAATTCAAAGTCAAGATACATTTCAGATACACTCCAGACACGGAAGTCATTCTGTTACTCATTCAGACCTCAACTTCATGATACAGTCCAGATACGCTCCAGACACGGAAGCCATTCTGTCACTTATTCAAATTTCAACTTCAAGATATAGTCCAGATACGCTCTAGACACGGAAGCCATTATGTCCCTCATTCAGATCTCTTATTCAGATACAGTACAGATACACTCCAGACGCAGAAGTCATTCTGTTACTCATTCAGACCTCAACTTCATGATACAATCCAGATACGCTCCAGACACGGTTGCCATTCTGTCACTTATTCTGATTTTCCCCAGCTTAGATACACTCCAGACATGGTATCCATTCTGTTGCTTATTCAAATACTCAAGCTTAGATACAGCTCAGATACGTTCCAGATACAGACACCATTCTGATGCTCATTCTTTTAACTTACAACAAACATTCTTGGATGGCATCTACAATCCCATATCCAACAAGACTCTATCACCTCTCCAAATGGCATCTTTAAGCCCATTCCTCAAATACTTCATCAAGTGCAAATTTATGGGCACTCTAGTGTCCAATCATCTTTTACCTTCGAGTCACGAACGGAAAAACTCGCCAATCTAACTCTTCAGGTTCAATAAGATTGAACAGGGGCAGCTGTTGTACCCCAAAATTTTCCCTCTCATATATCAAGATTTTTCTCACAAGACTTCTTGGACTCAAGACAAGATTAGGGTTTGGTCAGCTTAAGATACCTCATCTTGCACTGATGACCTAAAATTAGGGTTTGAGTTTGCACAAGGATTTTTGGACCATCAATGCCTCATGTGACTTCCGTACATCATGTTGGACCCTTAAGATTGTTCATACCAAGTTTCAAGCCTTGAACCACATTTTTGACCAGTCAATTGGACAGTTGACCTAAACATTAGTTGTATTGGGGAAAAAGTCAACCATGGCCAATTTACAGTCAAACTTCATAATTTTTTATCCACATCAACATTATAGACTCATATGAACCATTTGATCAAGTTTGGATCATAACTCCTCAAGAAATTTGATCAAATCATCAAAAGGGCAAAATGGTCAAAATTAGGGTTTTGACTGAGAAAGGGCAATTTCTGATTTTTAACCTAGCCAATGGCCAATTGGGTTCAAACATGATTTCAAGGATTCAATATCATCATCTTGACCTAATTACATAGTTCAAAAGATCTCAAGTACATAGGATTGACAGATGAATTTTGCAGTCAACTGATCAAAAGTCAACTGTGCACTGAAAAGTCAAACTTTGACTTTTTGGTCAAAATAAAGTGCCAAGGGTCATAATTCATCAAGATATGTCAAAACATGAAACTTGTTCACCAATAAAATCAATTTTTCAAATTAGGGTTTTAATTTGAAATTTTTTCATAACTTAGAAATTTTCTAAGTATGAAAATTTTCTTATTTTTCCCCAACTTTTCACCATTTTTTCACCATGATGAAATTTGATTCAAAGAAAACTTCCAACATGAAAGTTGTAGTCCTCCATGAAATCTACAACTTTTCTTCACAAAGTTTTCCAAAAAGATGCTTGTATCTCAAGATATAAATTTGTGAATAGGGGTCCATGAACTAAATAACTTAGTGAAATTTTGCCCTAATTTAGGCAGGTTTTTTACCTAACTTCATGGAAAATTTTCACATAGTTCCAAGAAGTATCTCAAGTTGCATTTCAAAGATGGATTGTATAGAACATTTAAAGCTTTCCAAAATGTCCAAGAACTCTTCAAGATCATTTGTGGTTAAGGAGAATCGAAGAAGGAAAGTTGGCATTTTGTCACTTTTGTTCAAGCCATTTTTACATGAGATCAAGTTGCAAATCAGATCCTTGCATGCTTGTACCTTGCATTACAGGTCCTAAACTCATTCTAAACTCCATAATTAAATACTAACTCAGAAGATAAAGGCTTTATTTTGGCTTTTGGAACATTGTACAAGAGATAATTCCATTAATGGCATAAAGGGCACATTGCCATTTTCATAAAGCAAGCTTTTGCAACTTTACAATTCTTGAGCCTTGGAGTTGTCCCTTTGGTGCAGGAAATTTCCATAGATCTTAAGCAAAGTATACCAACTCTCATCAGCTCAAAAACTAGCCAGTACAAGCATGTTGCACAAGTCATGTCACTTTTCTTAAAATGCAAGAAAGTTGGCCAAAAGCTCAGAACTGGTACAACTAGTGAAGAGTGGACTTTGTATCCATTCTATACATATCCACAAACTTATCACAAGCCAAGACATGAATGCTTAACATCTGAAACACTCCAAAACACAAAAACTCAAAATTTCTGCCTAAACTCAGCAGTTCTGCAAAACACTAGCCATTTCATTTTTGGCTCATGCGTTTCTTGTTTCAACACTTCAAACACCTTCCATAAATCCTACCAAAGCTATCCAAGCCCTTGTCCTGGTTCTGTGAGCTCTATTTCAGCCATTGCCATTTTCAAATTTGGAGCTTGCAACTTGACTTGTGCAGAGACTTCTGGCCATCCACAAAGCAAGCTAGGCATTGGAATAGCTTGAAGGAACTTCAAGGAAGCTCACACGATCCTCAGGCCTCACTCAAAGTCCTCACGTTGTCATATCCAAATCCAACTGAAGGAGGTATTTTTCAAAACTTTATCTCTTTATTTAGGCATCCTCAAGCCACGATTTGTGAAGCAAAAATGTAGCCCTTATCTTGGTGAAGTTGTACATATGCGTACTTGCCATTTATATTAACCATGCTGTGAGAATTTAAGGCTTGAAGTTCATGAAATGATTAGGTCACGAATTAGGGCTGATTAAATTCTCTCTGATCTTTGAGAGTTAGGTTACAAATTTTATATCATTAGAATCATGATATTACAAGCTACATGTTTTATGTTATGGGTTTTTATTTTTATGCAAGCAATAGCAAGATACAGGTTTGTACATGATGCACGCGCAGAGCTGAAGGACAGGGACGAAGTGGCTGTCTTGGGCTTTTTGTTGTTTCTGGCCTTTTTGGTTTTGATATTCACACCCCATGGATTACTTTTGCACCCCTGACCTATTTTGTTTTATTTTTTCACATTTTCTCATATTTTTATGTTTATTGATTTTAATAATTTTTTCTGAACATTAAAAAATCACAAAAATAATTTCTTAATTTTTTGCAATTTTATTTTATTTTTTATTATTATTTTTACATAGAAAATAGCTTATTAGAATAAATAGAACTTATTTTCTTATAATAAATTGTAAATACATTTAATAAATACTATACATTTTTATTTTATTATTTTTACACATAAAATATTTATTTTCATACATATTTAATTTTTAATATTTGTACATAATATTATTCATTATTTTCTTGTATAAAAATGGACAAAATAATAATATAGAACATATATTTTATTTTAATTAAAATTAGGGCTTCCCCCTTTTAAAAATAATATTATTATTTTTTCTTATTTTTCTAGGGTTTAAATAATTTATTTTCTCATATAAAAATAAAATACAAAACATTTTTGCATAAATACATTTTCATTGCATATTTAAATAATTGTATATTTATTTATTTTTGCACATAATTCAATTGGGTTGTAATAGTATTTTAGGGTTTTATTTTGTGCAAATATCCTCATTCAAAAACTTGTATCCCCCCTCCCATAATAATTGTTGTAATAGTTTAGTTTACATTTACGCAATTTATCGCTTTATATACTTGTGTAGTAAATTAGGGTTTTTGCATGATAAGACCAAAAACAAACAAGTAGAAATGACCTAATCCAAGACAAACAAAATGCATGTAATATGGCAGACATTGCACACAAGCACCCTTAGGGTTTCACCCAATTTGTTGCCTAAAAATGGTCATGTTACGCACGCGAAGTATTTTGGCAAAATAAAACAAAATAAGATCATAGTCCCTCGATGACGCTAGACAAGGTTGCCTAAAACAAATGATCTTGGTCCCTCAGAAAAAATGCCAAGATACTTAGCAACATTGCTATCATGGTTATACGATGACCCGCGCCCGTCCCGTTTAACATCCAAAGATAGGGTTGCTTACCAAATCAATGGTAAGACAACCATGTCAAAGGAATGAAAATGTACAAGAAAGACTTTTGAGTAGGTAGATAGCTTCTAAGTTACTTGCTTCATTTCAAGACAATCCTTGCTATCTTCAAAAACAAGCACACACACACATTTCAAAAACATTTCAAAAACATTGAAAACATTTTCAAAAAGACAAACATCTTTGTATACATTCTTACGAACGAGAATCATTACAAAGATTGCATAAACAAAGGCCTCTTTTACAAATACTTTTCAAAACCACACCAAAAGCACCATTTCAAACAATTTCAAAAGCAAAGCAAGTGATCTAAGCAAGTAACTCAGAGCCCATGGAAAACCATGGATGAAAAGGGTGCTAGCACCTTCCCTTTTCATAATCTACCCCCCGAACTCAAGAAAACATCTCAAAGGTCTTTCCTGTGCTTTTTTACCTTTCCTTTTGGATAAAATAAAAGTCGGTGGTGACTCTTGCTTAACCGCGACATTTTGCAAACACAAACACAAACCTTCAAATTAGTTCTCCCACCGTATCACACCGACGCCAACCTCTTCTTCAATTCCGTAAAACTTTCTTCGCACTGAACATCCCAAACAAAAGCTCTACCTTTACAAGTCAACTTAGTCAACGAAAGTGACAACTTAGAAAACCCTTCAATAAACCTTCTATAATAACCAGTTAATCCCAAGAAGCTTCTAATCTCAGTAGCTAACTTTGGAGTTTCCCATTGCAACACAACATCAACCTTCGATGGATCTACAACAATGCCACTACCTGAAATCACATGACCAAGAAAACTAACCTCTTTCAGCCAGAATTCACACTTGGACAACTTTGCATACAACTTCTTCTCTTTCAGAATCTGCAATACTATTCTTGAATGTTCAGCATGCTCTTCTTCCGACTTAGAGTAAATCAATATATCATCAATGAACACCACTACGAACCGGTCCAAATAAGTATGAAAGATACGATTCATATATTCCATGAATACTCCCGGCGCATTAGTAACACCAAAAGGAATCACCGAATACTCGTAATGTCCATAACGCATTCTGAAAGCCGTCTTCTGAATATCTTCATCCTTCACTTTAATCTGATGGTAACCCGACCTTAAATCAATCTTACTAAACACACGAGCATCCACTAATTGGTCCATCAAGTCATCTATTCTTGGAAGCGGATACTTGTTCTTAATTGTCACCTTGTTCAACTGTCAATAATCAACACAGAGCCTCATACTTCTATCATTCTTCTTCACTAACAACACTGGAGCTCCCCATGGCGATACACTTGGTCTTACAAACCTCTTCTCAAGTAACTCTTCTAATTGCTTCTTCAACTCTGACAATTCAGATGCAGACATCCTGTATGGTACCATAGACACAGGTCTAGTACCAGGTACAAGATCAATTGCAAATTCAACTTCCCTCTCTGGCGGTACATTAGGAATCTCATCAGGGAAAACTTCAGGAAATTCACACACCACCTGCAATTCCTCAATTACAGCTTAAGTCTCTACAGATAGCGACGCTATCAATGAAAACATCTGTACTTCCTCTTGCATCAACTTTCTCAACTGTCTAGCAGACAACAAACCGTCTTCTTCTTCCTCAGGAGTAGAAAACTTCACCGACTTGTCATAACAGTTAATATGAACTCAGTTATGCTCTAACCAGTTCATACCCAGAATCACATCCAACCCTCTTAACGGCAAACAAATCAAATCAACAACATAGTCTCTATTGAAGATCAACAAGGGACACTTAGCACACACAAAAGTAGTAATCACCGACCCCTTGGATGGAGTATCGACGACCATTTCTCCATCCAGAGAAGACAACACAAGTATCACAAATAAAACAATGCGTAGCACTAGTATCAATAATAGTGATTAAAGGAGTACTATTAATGAAACATGTACCTCTAATAAGTCCATCTTCAGCAGCTGTCTGATCCTCAACCAAAGAAAACACTTTACCACCTGACTGAGCCCTCTTTGGCTTCGGACACTGGCTACCAATGTGCCCTTCTTCTTTACAGTTGAAACAAACCACATTCTTGTGTTCACACTCAGACACAACATGTCCATTCTTACCACAACAGAAACACCTCTTCACTTCAGTAGTGCACACATTACTCTTGTGTCCAGGTTTCCCACACTTAAAGCAAATCACACCAGCAGGAGTATCTCCCCCACTAGTCCTCTGACCATGAGCAACTCTTTGCTTACCCTTACCAGCTGGGGCATCATAAGGCTTACCACGACTCTGCGGGTGCTTACCCCTCTTCTCACTAATAATCTTGTAATGAGCATTATTATCTTCCTCATAAATTCTACAACTATCGACCAAATCAGCAAAGACACGGATCTTCTGATATCCAACTGCCTTCTTAATCTTCGGGCGCAACCCATTCTCAAACTTAATACACTTTGAAAACTCAGCATTTTCCTCAGCGTAATGCGAATAAAACTTAGCCAACTCAGCAAACTTGGCAGCATACTTAACAACTGATAGATTCCCTTGCTTCAGCTCAAGGAACTCAATTTCCTTCTTACCACAGACATCTTCAGGAAAATACTTTCTCAGGAATTCCCTACGGAACACAGCCCAAGTGATATTCTCACCTGCAGCTTCTAACTTCTGGCAAGTCTCTAGCCACGAGTCGTCCGCCTCGACTGCTAGCATATGAGTCCCATAACGAACCTTCTGCGCTGAAGTGCAGTCCATCACGCGAAAGATTCTCTCTATCTCTTTCAACCATTCCAATGCTCCGCCAGGATCATATTTTCCCTTGAACGTAGGTGGATTCTCTCTCTGGAAAGTCGCCAAGCTACGAGATCCAGCATTCCCGTCAGCATTCGGCTGATTTTCCATCGCATGAGCCATTGCTTCTAAAGAAGCAACAAGAGCAACACCATTCCTTCCAGCCATCTCAACTTCTCACTACAACATAAACAACAGTTAGAACATCAAAATAACAATACTCGATTGTTAGACAACTACGACTCGACGACAAGGTCGGACCAACCTTTTGCTCTGATACCAACTTTGTAACACCCCAATTATACCCCAAGCAATTTATGCAAAATAAATCAAAGTTATAAAATTTCAATCATACAAACGAATCGGGTCGTCACAAATTCTTCTAACAAATTCATTGCATTCATCATGGATATATAACACGTTTTCAAAACATCGGATGAACCATCAACATAACATCTTTCATTAAATAGTTCAACAACTACGCAGCGGAATTCTTCAATGACATCTCTAAATAAAACAGCAACTTCGAAACATCTCTTATCTAATAATAAACAATTTAAGGTTCAACAACTAAAAATCAGCAATCAATAATCAACAAGCGTTCACCCCCCCTGAGTGTTACATATCAGAGCAATGACACCGACTTGAACTATTGAAGGTATACGACCTTCACTCTCGATTACCTGCACGTTACCAACATAGGGGCAACATTCAAACAGTAGGGGTGAGATATCTAACAATATAATAAAGCGCATGATAATTAATATATTAAATTAGATCAATAATATCACCACTTCTCATCTCATAATCAACAATAATTACAACATATATATTCATTCATCAACATCAAATACATTTCATTATTCAATCATATAATGCGACTCAAAACTATGCAAATGCATGTGGTACCATTGGAGCAGAACTCCCATCTCAAAAATCTGCCAATTAATAGAGGCATCAACAAGGCATAGCCTTCATCTCAAAGTTTGTCAATCCAGGCCATCTCAACGAGCATAGGCTCCATCTCAAAAATGAAATGTATGCGACTCATCATGAATGTAATAACAACACTCAGCTAACAACATCTCAAAATACATCTCAAAACATCTCAATCACAGCATCTCATAAACATCTCAAAATAACAGCATCTCAATCATCTCAAAACATCTCAATCACAACATCTCATAAACATCTCAAAATAATTTATTGAACATCATTTATTTATCAAACGTTATTTGTTCATCATAATTGTCAAACACAACTTTAATAACCACATCTCGTTAATGACTCAGCTGTATATCAATAATAAAGTAATCCATACTATTATTCTGCTAATTTATATCGTTGCTGTCACTAATTCTACTGTCATAATTCCTAACAGCAACCTCTTAACAAATCGTGTTCATCATTCTGTCCAAAATCCAGCAATAACGATCAATCACGGGAATTAATTCTAAATCTTCGATTGGTTACTAGGATTACACCTCTTCATCATCATTTAAATCATCTAGAATAAAGTTTATCGCGTTAGCTAATCAACGCTTCGAACGACATCTCAAACAACATCCTACAACTCAAGTTACAGCAATTTAAAACTGATTCTGTCAAAATTAGTCAGTATGGGTCGACACGAAACTCTATGGATCGACGCGTGATGCTTCTCCTGCACAGCATGAGTCGACACATCCTCCGCATGGATCGACTCATCCTGCTTCAAATCACAGCATATATCGACACATGCACCTTACCGATCGACTCATCCTGAGTCTTGCAACTAACATGTATCGACGCAAGCCCTGCATGCATCGACTTATCCTGAGTCTAACATCGCCCATGTATAGACTCATCCAGCTTGAGGTCGACACATCCTGGTTCCTCCTACATAATTTTCTGCGTTTTCTACTGTAATTCACTACGGGAATCTAATTACAACCCTACAAACCTTATTATAAACATAATAAATCATCACCTAACATTATACTCTATTACTCCCTCAATCAAACAACATGATAACGTCATTATTCATCAAGAATTCATCAATATTCACCATACATCATTCATAACACATCTGATTCAAGAACAAACAACAATTACATCTAACCCTATATATCAAACATCATGAACCCAATTATAAAGCCAGAACCCCACCCTTACCTTAGATTGAAGGTCGCTCTACAATCTTCCGGGTTGAATTCTTCGTTCTTGCTGTTTTCCACTTTTTCCAGCAACTTCACGTTCTTCACAATCCTTATTTCTCTTCTTACTGCTTCCTCCTTCTATTCTTCTCACAAATAATAAAATAACCTAATATTATTATATTATTCCTTATTGGGCTCAAAACCTACACCCCCTTATTACTTCCACTCACACTATATAGGCCCACATTAATAATATTAACTTCTAACATTATTTCACCAAATAGTAATATTATACCTCTAATATTATTATTTCTCCACTTAATAAAATAAATCCAATTTAATAACACATCTTCACAAAATATTCCAAAAATAATTTAATTAAATGATTAATTAAATTACGGGCGTTACACCTTGCACCTTGACTTCTCCAGAACTCCTCAAGCACTTTCAGATCAAGCTAAGCATCCCATTAGCTTCCTGGGAACTTGAGGAAGCTAATCCAATCATTGGAACTCACTGAAAGCTACTCAAACTCCAAACCCGATACCCTCTTGCAAGGTAAGTTTTCTGATTTTGGAACTTTTCATACATGCATCATTAATGGTTTATTTGTGAATGAAAAATGTAGATATCATTACCCTAAAGCTAACCATGTCCATAGTTTTCATTAATTTTGTTTGAGCTTAGAGAATTTTAAGATTGAAGTTTCTGGGATTTTAGGGTTCAAATTAGGGCCATTAAAATTCATGCTTATCTTTGATCTATAATTTTATTGCTTTGCATTTCTGAAATCGTGAGGAAATTTGCTAGAAGTTTCCTGTTTATAATTTTCATTTTTGTTGAGATTTGAATAAGATACAGAAGCTCTAGCTGGGCGTGAGGTTGAAGATGAAGTTCAGGCCATGGACTTATTTACTATTATATATTTATTGTTTTGATTATATAAACGGATGTATAGCCACCCCAGTGGTAGAAGCGCGCGCCTGTGACTAGAGGGACCTGGGCTCGAGCCCCATTGGTGCCCTTTTGGATTTTTCATATTTTTCACATTCTGACTTTTCTTTTTTGGCAAGCGTTGGGCCTCTTTCCTTGGGCTTTATGTTTTTTTTCTCACCCCCTGTTTCACTTACACAACCCCTGGCCCATTTTTTTATTTATTTTTCTTATTTTTATTTATTTGATTTCTTAAATATTTTATTTAATATTAAAAAATCAGAAAAAAATATAAAAACATGAGATTTATATTTTGATAAAGTTTATTTATTTTTTACACAAAAAATTATTTTATTTAATCCTACTTTATTTATTTTTACTAATTGGTTTTGTAAATTTAATTAAAAAAACTAGGGTTTTAGTTATCTTCTTAAAATATTTTATTTTAAAACCCAAAAAGATGAAAAATATTTTATAATACTAAAACTTATTTTTAAAGACAAAAATACCAAAAAATATTCTTCTCATTGAACTTAATTTCTTTTTTTAATTAATATTTAGATTAGGGTTTTATTCAAATTCTTTTCCTAGTAAAATTAGGTTTACTTTTTATTATTTTAATTAATTATTTTATTTTATTTAATTAGGTTAAAACAAAATCCCTTTTCCTAAAAAATCCAAACAAACATCCATTTGCTTTACATTTACATTCTTGTATGTTTATTCATTTTTGTACATTATTTATTCAATTCTTGTACAAATTCAACATGATTGTAATAGATAATTAGGCTTTATTTTCTTGCAATCCCCATTTATAATTTGTACACCCCCTCCCACAAGTATTGTAATAGCGTAGTAATTTTAAATTCCGCAATTTATAGCTTTATATACAAATGCTAGTAATTAGGATTTGTATGGAAAGACTAAAAACAATCAATTAGAAAACCCTAATCAAAGACAAAACTAAGCATGAAAAATAATACACTTGCACACAAGCACCCTTAGGGTAAAATCCACTTGGTTGCCTTACAAAATGGCCACATTACACATGTGAGGTATCTTAGCAAAAACAAGCAAAATATAAGATCATAGTCCCTCGATGACGCTACCTATGTTGCCTTTCAAATGATCTTTGTCCCTAAAGAGAATGCTAAGATACCTTGCAACATTGCTAATCATGGCTATACGATGACCCACGCCCGTCCCGTTTACATCCAAAGATAAGGTTACTTACCAAATCAATGGTAAGATAACAATTTCAAAGGAAAAAGGAAATGAACATGAAAGACTTTTGAGTAGGTAGAATGCTCCTAGTTACTTTCTCATTTTCAAAACAAAACATCCTTGCTATTTTCAAAACAAACACCTACACTTTCAAAACATATTTCAACTTGAAAACATTTTCAAAAGATCAAACACTTTGTATACATTCTTACGAACGACAATCATTACAAATTTTGCCTAAACAATGGCACCTCTTTACAAAATACTTTCAAAAACCACACAAAGCACAATTTCAAACAAAAGCAAGTGATCTAGCAAGTAACTAAGAGCCCCTGGAAAACCATGGATGAAAAGGGTGATAATACCTTCCCTTTTCATAATATACACCCCGAACTCAAGAAAACATCTCAAAGGTCTTTCCTGTTCTTTTTCACCTTTCCTTTTGGATAAAAGAAAAGTCAGTGGCGACTCTTGCTAACCGCAACATTTGCGATAAAATGCAAAACCTTCAAGTCAGTTCTCTCACCGTACCACAGAACTGGCGACTATGTTGGGGAGAATTCTAAAAGTGGGGTTATCTTAAGGTTAGATCACATTTATTTGTCTTCATTGTTTGACTTGTTTGCTTTACATTATGGTTCTTTGTTTGGGTTTGAATCCTCTACCCGGATTTGGGATACGTTATAGGTAAGTAGCAATACATTGTGGAAACTGTATGGGATATACCGACATGGTCTACGCAATAGCTACGTTAGTGCGACATATTTGTGGGTACCGGTAGCCCTTGAGTTAATCAAGGAGAATACGGGGCATCTGAGTGATGTCATAAAGCACTAGTGAACTTTTAGAACCTTTACTTGACCAACTTGGCCATTATGACGTAGTGAGATGACCGACTTTGGTGCAGTCTGAAGTTGGTAGATACTCGATACTACACTCATTGAGGATTGTTTTTTTGTGATATTTCGGTCACCATTAAAGAGGCTTGTGCTGAAACAATGACCAAGGAAACAAACCATTGATATTGAGCTCCTTACAACCCGATTACTATTACTAGGACATGTTTGAGCCAACTAAACTTCAAGAGGGTACTTACCTATGAGACTCCATGCAAGCCTAAACCTAAGGACTTGTTTGCTTTGTTTGTGTATATTTACTTGTACATAACATCATAAACTTCATAACATCATACTCATTCACTAACCATTTCAAGGATCTTGGGATTTATCTTTGATCTGTTTTGTAGGACATGGATTCTATTCGCAGGAAAACTATTCAAGTCAATCTTGTAAGGATCCCTCCACAACTTAAAGATCTAGCTTCAAGGATTCCTGAGAATTCTCCATTTACCAAAAGACATGGTCGCCTGCTAAACCTGGTCACCTCCAACACTGATGAATACTTGATGAAGGTGCTCTTTCAGTTCTTTAATCCTTTACACCATTGCTTCACATTTCCCGATTATCAACTTGTGCCAACTTTGGAAGATTTCTCCAAACTCTTGAGGATTCCCATTCTCTATCAACTACCTTTCAACGGTACGGAAAGAGATCCAAAGCCAGAAGAGATTGCTCAAGCTCTACACTTGCAACAATCTGATATCACAACTAATTGGGAAACAAGGAGTGGTTTCAAAGGTTTCCTAGCAAAGTTCTTATTTGAGAAAGCCCAAAACTGTTGGAACTCTTTGGATTTGCAAGCCTTTGAGGAAGTTGTGGCTCTCCTCATCTATGGAATGGTTTTGTTTCCAAATCCTGACCAACTCATAGATGTGAACACCGTCAAAATCTTCATATCCCGCAACCCGGTGCCTACTTTTCTAGGGGACATCCTACATTTTTTTCACACTCGCACCATGAAGAAAAGAGGTATCCTTATGTGTTGTACTCCTCTCTTGGCAAGATGGTTTATTTTGCATCTTCCCCAATCTATATTAAAGAACGAGCAAGGTTCAAGGTTGTCACATAGGTTGATGACGCTCAAACATTCAGACATTCATTGGTATTCCTGATCCATAGGGAATGTTACTATTGTCGACCATTGTGGAGAATTTCCTAATGTCCCTTTACTTAGCATTAGGGGAGGTATCACCTACAAACCCTGCTTAGCCTTAAGACAGTTTGGTTATTCCCGAAGGGATGGTCCACATGAGATGCTCATTCAAGGTTTGGTATTTGACTACGAGAACGACGATCAATGTCATCGCCAGAGGTTTATCCGAGCTTGGAGGATGTTGAACAAGGTAGATAGCAAGACATTGGGACATAATAATTACATCCCTCTTGAGCCTTACCTCAAATGGGTATGAACTCGTGCTTAGAGTCTTATGATGCCTTATCCCTCCATTCTCCCGGTAATCATGGAGCATGTCATGGAAGGAGATGTTCCATACACTATCCTGCATCCTGACATGCCCGCCTCTCTTGAAGACTTACAAATAGATTGAATACAACTCAAGGGGGAGCGAGATACTTTCGAAGCCCAATTCTACGCTAGCGAGAAGAAGGTTTTGGAACTCACTAAGAAACTTCATGAGGAGCAGACTCTGAATGCCTACATCGCACCAAAGAGGATGCGTACAACCTTTTTATCTTAGAGTTTTGTATTGTTTTACCCAAAGAGGCATTGATGTACTCAAGCTTTAATTTATTAATATAACATGTGTTTCCTTTTTGTCTAAAACAACTTTGAATCTTTAAAATCCTTGAAATCATTGCATATACATTTACCATTCATCATAACATAAGCAGGTTTCTTGCAACAAGTCTCCTCATCTTTCTACTGTTTATTTCAGTAAGATGGATCTCGAGCAAACGGTGAAGGACCTCCAAGCACAAAATGCTCAGTTTCAACAGATGTTCTTAACTCTAGCCAAAGGTCAAGAAGAGTTGAAGACCTTGCTGGTTGAAGAGAAGAAAAAGAAAACAAAGAAAATAATCGGAGTTCTAAATATGGGAAGAAGATTTCAAGGTCAAGCAAGAAGGACCCTAGACTTTGCAATGTCATCTGGTGAGAAAGACAATCAAGATGGGAAAGGCAAGGAAGCAGTTGTCCAGCCAGATTCATAAGAGGAAGAGGAAGAAGAAGATTATTCTGAAGAACAATACCCTCCGGCCGACGACAACTATAAGCATCTGGAAGAACGGTTAAGTGTAATGAAAATCCAAAAAGTGCATGGATTGGACTTTGAGGAGTTGGGTCTAGTATCTGGGATTGTCATTCCCACAAAATTCAAATCACCGGTGTTCGCGAAATATGATGGAGTTTCATGTCATAAAATGCATCTCCGGTCCTATGTGATGAAAATACAACCTCGCACTATCGACAAGGATTTATGGGTACATTTCTTTCAAGACAGCCTGTCCGGAACTCAACTTGATTGGTTTTATCAGTTAGAAAGAGCCAATGTTCATAACTGGGAAGATCTGGCCGCCGCCTTTTACAAACAATACCAATACAACGCTGATCTTGCTCCCACCCGTACTCAACTCCAGAGTATAGCCATGGTTTCAAGTGAAGGCTTCAAAGACTATGCGCAAAAAGGGAGGGACTTAGCAGGAAGAGTCCAACCTCCCCTATCTGAAAGAGAGTTAGTAGATATGTTTTTGGGCACCTTGTCTGGTCCTTTCTTTAATCACTTAATTGGGAGTTCATCGGCAGGTTTTGCTGAATTGATATTGATCGGAGAAAGAGTAGAGGTCAGGATAAAGAATGGGAAAATTCAAAAAGATGCATCCTCTACTGCTGTAAGAAAACCATTCATTGGAAAGAAAGAAGTTGTTGCTGTATATCCTCAGAGAAATCAAGATAGGGATGAACATCGTCCAATGGTGGGGGTTGTCATGATTCCTAAACCCACAACTGCTCAGCAAAGAAGCAACCAGCCAAGAATAGAAAGACCAGTCAGACAATTCACTCGAATTAATATGACATTATTTCAAGTATTTCCACATTTGTTAAGATCCAATCTAGTGACTTTGAAAGAAGCTCCAAAGAATCCTAACACAACCTCTCCTCACTATCATCCTAATGCCCGCTGTGCATACCATTCTGAGAGTCCCGACCATGACACTAACAACTGTTGGGCTCTGAAGAACAAGGTACAAGACCTTCTTGAAGCCAAAGAGATTGAATTCGATGCGCCAGAAATTCCCAATGTTATTACTGCCTCTATGCCCAAGCACGACCGTGATGTCAATGCCGTTGAGGAAGATATGTTTGTTACTTCAGTTGATGAACTTGTGACCCCACTCCTAACTATCAAAAAGAACTTATTGAATGTCGGTGTATTCCCAGGCTGTGGTGAAAGTTGTCATTTCTATTTATCCTCACCAACCAGCTGTCATTTGTTAAAAGCAGGCGTTCAATGCCTAATAGATAACAAGGAGATTTTGTTCAAAAAGATTTCTATTCCAACTGTTTCTTATAATGATGTTTCCATCGTAACCATTTCCGCTAATTATTCCAGGGTCTCCACCAAAAGACCCGTTAGAATTACATCAGTTCCTAAAGTAGCTCCGTTAATAATTACAATGCCTGGACCAATCCTGTATTTGTCAGACAAAACCGTCCCATGGAATTATGGAGGTGATGTCTACTATAACGGTATCAAGCAAGATTGGCCAGCTGTTGAAGATTCAAGTTCTGAGAAAGTTGACTCTGATATCAGTAACATCGCAGAGACTAGCAAGATTACCCGAAGTAGAAAGGTATTCTCTCCAGAAATTGCTCCTCCAAAAGCTATTTCTGGACCCGTAATCATTCCTGTTGTTGTTGCTCCACCAAAGGCTATTTCCAGTCCTGCAAGCATCTCTGCTAATACTCCTGTTGACAAAACTGTTGCAGTCCCTGTTATCACCCCTACTGGAATTCCTACTGCCGAGTTAACTGAGACTCGAGGCAAAGGTATTCTGGTTGAGCCTGTCCGGACGAAGGAACAATCAGTAGCTATCCCCGAGACCTCCCGAAAAGAGATGGAGGAAATTCTAAAGATCATAAAAGGAGCGACTACAACGTAGTCGAGAAACTTGGGCAAACTCCATCAAAAATTTCCATGCTAGCTTTATTATTATGTTTCGAGGCTCATGCAAAGGCCTTGGTAAAGTTCCTTAAAACTGCCCATGTACCCCAAGAAACATCTGCCGATCAGTTCCAAGACTGCGTAGCCAACTTGACTGCAGATAATGGTTTAGGTTTTTCAGATGTTGATTTGACGCCAAGGGGGAGGAATCATAACGAGGCATTGCATCTCTCAGTCGAATGCAGGGGCACGACCTTGGCTCATGTTTTGGTTGATACCGGTTCGTCTCTGAATGTGTTGCCCAAAAAGGCTCTTGATAGGCTTGACTGTGAAGGATTGACCCTGAAACCTAGCAACATAGTAGTGAGGGCCTTCGACGGCTCAAAAAGGATGGTGCATGGGGAAGTAGTTATCCCCATAAAAGTTGGAACCCAAACATTTGATTCAACTTTTTATGTAATGGATATTCGCCCTTCATATTCTTGCTTATTAGGCCGACCGTGGATTCACAATGCTGGTGTCGTTACCTCTACGTTGCATCAAATGCTGAAATATCCAATTCAGGGGAAAATCATCATTGTTCATAGAGAAGAAGAGTATATTGTCAGTCATCTAAATTACTTCAGATATGTGGGATTAGATGGTGAATTTATTGAAACTCCATTCCAACACTTTGAAGAAGTTTCGCAAACTGTGGTAGTAACCAAGGTTGTGTCTCAAGTCCCCAAGATTAAAAGGCCTCCGCTTAAGATGTCGTCTTTGAAAGATGTCAAGGCAGTGATAGAAGAAGGTGGGTGCACTATTTGGGGCCAAATCCCAGATATCCCATACAAATCTGACAAATTTTGTTTAGGTTTCACTTCAGGAGCCCATAAAGCTGTACTCCGTGCTCGTGCTAGAGGATCGCCCTTGAATATAAGCAACCGCGAAGTCAATGCAGTGGAGGATGATGAGGACAGCTATGACCTGGAGGATTGGATTTTCCCAACTGTTAGTGGAGGGATCAACAATTGGGAAGCTAGAGATTTTGTCTCGATCACATTTACCCAATAGTAATTTGTCTTTAAATTTTGTCGGATCTGTAATATTAAAACAATTTAGACTCTTAAAACCTTGTGTCTTACCCGAGGCACAATGGTCCATTTGTAAGGGTTATTATCTCATTTCCATATGAAATCAATGAATCATGGACGTTTTTGCATACAAACTTTGTGCTCATTGTTTTTCTTTTTACATTTTCATTTCTTTCAAAGATAGTTATACTCTTACACACACTTACACTCATAATGCAGGTCTACATCCACTCAGGATCCCATGGGTAACGGTTCTGCTTTGGCCTTTTGTGACTCTGAAAATCTAATCTACCAAGCTGAAGACGAAGGTGAGGAGGACTGTGAAGTGCCAGGGGAACTCGCCAGGTTACTACAACAAGAAGAGAGGACCATTCAGCCCCACGAAGAACCAATGGACACAATTAACCTAGGTATCGAAGAAGACAAAAGATAAGTCAAGGTGGGTGCCAATCTGGAACCCAGTGTCAAAGAGCGCCTGATTCAGTTGCTACATGATTATGTTGAGGTCTTTGCCTGGTCGTATGAAGACATGCTAGGACTTGATGCATATATCGTAGTACATCGTCTACCTACAAAAGAGGATTGTCCTCTGGTAAAACAAAAGGTACATCGTATGCGACCAGACATGTCAAAGAAGATTAAGGCAGAAGTCATGAAACAATTCAACTCCAGATTCTTGGTCGTCACTTCCTATCCGCAATGGGTTGCGAATGTTGTTCCCGTGCCTAAAAAAGACGGCAAGGTACGAATGTGCGTGGACTATAGAGATTTGAATAGGGAAATCCCTAAGGATGATTTCCCACTTCCCCACATTGATATTCTAGTTAACAATACAACACAACATAAAGTGTTTTCCTTCATGGACGGTTTCTCAGGCTACAACCAAATCAAAATGGCGCCTGAGGACATGGAGAAAACAACCTTTGTCACACAATGGGGCACATTCTGCTACAAGGTTATGCCATTCAGGTTGAAGAATGCTGGGGCAACCTATCAGCGTGCCATGGTAGCTCTATTTCACGACATGATACATCACGAAATAGAGGTCTATGTAGGCGACATGATAACCAGATCTCAAACAGAAGAAGAGCACCTTGATCATTTACAGAAATTGTTTGAGAGGTTAAAGAAGTGCAAGCTGAGGTTGAACCCGAATAAATGCACATTTGGGGTGAGGTCTGGTAAACTCATAGGCTTTGTTGTCAGCAATAAAGGTATTGAAGTAGATCCCGTCAAGGTGAAAGCGATACAAGAGATGCCTGCTCCTCGTACCGAGAAGGAAGTCAGAGGATTCTTGGGACGTTTAAACTACATTGCCAGATTCATTTCTCACCTGACAGCTACTTGTGAACCAATATTCAAATTACTGAAGAAAGATCAAGTAGTCAAATGGAATGACGAGTGCCAAATTGCTTTTGACAAGATCAAAGAGTACCTGCAAGAGCCTCCTGTTTAGATGCCACCAGTCGAGGGAAGACCATTGATCATGTATCTAATTGTTTTGGAAAATTCGATGGGGTGTGTGATAGGGCAGCATGACGAGTCTGGCCGAAAAGAGCATGCTATTTATTACCTGAGCAAAAAGTTTACTGACTGTGAAACGAGATATTCACTGCTCAAGAAAACTTGCTGCGCTCTAGCATGGGCTGCTCGCCGGCTAAGACAGTATGTGCTGACCCATACTACCTTATTGATATCCAAGGTGGATCCAATAAAATACATCTTCGAGAAACCTGCTCTCTCTTTGGGAGAATAGCAAGATGGAAGATGATCCTGACAGAATATGACATACAGTATACTACCCAGAAAGCAATAAAGGGCAGTGTACTAGCTGATCACCTTGCTCATCAAGCTGTGGATGACTACCATTCCATGAAGTTCGAATTACCAGATGAAGACATCATGATGGTAAACAACTTTGAATAAATCAGACCATATGACGGACCTGAACAAGGATCCCGAAGGACCCTGGTTTTTGATGGGGCATCCAACGCACTCGACAATGGTATTGTTGTTGTACTCATATCTCCTGAAGGATGTCATACTCCCTTTACTGCAAGACTCTGCTTCAATTGTACTAATAACATGGCAGAATATGAAGCGTGCATTTTTGGTCTCAAAGCTGCCATAGATTTGGGGATCAAATCCTTAAATGTATTCGGAGATTCGACTTTGGTGATCAGCCAGATCAAAGGATAATGGGACACCAAACACCCTAACCATATCCCTTACAAAGAACATGTGCTGACATTGATCCCACATTTTGAGAAGATTACCTTCGAGCATTTCCCACGAGAAGAAAATCAGCTAGCAGACGCACTAGCCACAATGTCATCCATGTTTAAACTTAAATGGGATAAGGAGGCTCCCCAGATCACCATTGAACGAATGGATGAACCGGCTCACTGTCACGATATTAATACTAAAAAAGTAGTGGACCAGCCTTGGTTTCACGAAGTCAAGAGGTATCTCGAGGCTCAAGAATATGCGGAAGGAGCTTCAATCAATGATAAGAAGTTCTTAAGGAGATTCTCTGCTAATTTCTTCCTTAGTAATGGAATTCTCTACAAATGCAACCATGACTCTGTTTTACTCCGTTGCATAGACAAGTATGAGGCAGAAAAGATCATGGCTGATCTACATGAAGGCACTTTTGGCACCCATTCCAGTGGGCATACGACGACAAAGAAGATCCTACGGGCAGGCTATTACTGGTCTACCATGGAAGAAGATTGCTATTAACACTCTCGAACCTACCATAAGTGTCAGATTTATGCTGACAAAGTGCACGTACCTCTGGTTCCTTTGAATGTCTTGACGGCTCCTTGGCCCTTTGCTATGTGGGGCATAGATATGATTGGGGAAATCAAGCCAACAACCTCTAATGGACACCGTTTCATCTTAGTGGCCATTAACTATTTTACAAATTGGGTTGAGGCAGCCTATTTCGCTTCCGTTACCAACAATGTTGTAGACCGTTTCATTAAACAAAATCTCGTTTGTCGATATGGTATCTCAGAAAGGATCATCACAGACAATGGTATAAATCTTAACAATACTATGATCACCGCCCTGTGCGAGCAATTCAAGATCCAGCATCACAATTCTTCCCCTTACCGGCCAAAGATGAATGATGTTGTCGAAGCAGCAAATAAGAATATCAAAAAGATCTTACAGAAAATGATAGTCACATACAAAGACTAGCATGAGATGCTACCATTCGCTCTCCACGGTTATCGTACCACAACACGCACATCAACCGGGGCAACACCCTACTCTCTGGTATACGACATGGAGGTTGTCTTGCCTATTGAGGTCCAGATCCCCTCTCTGAGAATTATGAAGGACGCATGGCTGAATGAAGATGACTGGATCCAGACTCGACTTGATCAACTAAACTTGATTGATGAGAAAAGGCTTATTGTCGTCTGTCATGGTCAAATGTATCAAAAACGGATGATCAAGGCTTTCAACAAAAACGTCAGACGCCAAGTGTATCAAGTCGGAGATCTGGTGATCAAACGTATCATACTGCCGCAAGGTGATCCTAGGAGAAAATGGACTCCTACATACGAAGGACCATTTATGATCAACAACATATTCTCTGGTGGAGCAATGATCTTGACCACCATGGATGGCAACAACCTGCCGCATCCTGTGAACGCAGACATAGTCAAAAGATACTACACATAAGAGACCCGCTAGGTTGACACACCTAGGCAAAACAAGGGCATCCCAGCAAACCAAAAAGGTTCAGGCAAAAATTATGGATAAAACAAAAAATATCTGTACACCCGGCAAGCTGAAAACCCGAAAGGGCGGCTTGGGAAAAAAAGGGTATCCCGGTGGACTGAAAACCCGAAAGGGCGGTCTAGGCAAAAGTTAGGGAATTAAAGCGTATGACTATGTCCCGTTGGATCACCTTACGGACAACCTGCAAACTCGATGGTTCTGATCAATTCAATCAGCTTCGAACAAGGAAATAACAGATAAGACACTTAGAGACACGAAGGCTATAGAAGAACGGGAACCCCATGGGATCATTTCACATAGCTATCTTTTCTTTGTATCAAATTTTCATTTTTTACGACTGCATTCTCTTACTAGAATGTTTGTCTCATTGTACACAAATATTTACTCAAAGTCAATACAAAGATGTACCTTTGAAAGTCCAAAACTATCTGTTTTTTTCTTTACTCTCATGTTTTGTTTACAAAAACGTCCAATGATTTATTTTTGAACATATGCATTTGAACGTAACTACCATTTACAAATGAAAAAAAATGGAAAGACAATAACTAATGGCTTTAAAAGGGAAATCTCTCTAGGCTATTTCCATAAAATCCCCCACAGTATGCAGTTAATCCCCAGCGGAATAAAACTTCCAGTTATCACTCCTCAGTAGAACAGAGTTTATTTAAGCGGAAATTCATCAACACTTCAACTTCACAATATGAAGACTTACACTCCATATCCTCAGCAGCAATCAGGGATTTATTTTCCCCAATCCAGCAAGCAGTGCAGTAGACTAGCTCACATACGCATACATCACACCCATATATCATAAACATCAATAACATGAATGCATGTATCGCAATCTCATTATGCATGCATTTCATACATCATGACTTTGCATATTAGCTAACATTTTACCCTTTTCAGTATAAGGTTAATCAATAGCTACCTTTAACAAAGTTCAAAGGCTTCTCTGATATAGTTTAGATACGCTCCAGACACGGACACCATTCTGATACTCATTCAGATTCAACTTTCAGATACAGCTCAGATACGCTCTAGACACAGATGTCATTCTGATACTCATTCAGATTCAGCTTTCAAATACAGTTCAGATACGCTCCAGATGCGGATGCCATCTTGATACTCATTCAGATTCAGCTTTCAGATACAGTTCAGATACACTCCAAACACGGACGCCATTCTGATACTCATTCAGATTCAGTTTTCAGATACAGTTCAGATACGCTCCAGATGCGGATGCCATTCTGATACTCATTCAGATTCAGTTTTTAGATACAGTTCAGATACGCTCCAGACACAGACGCCATTCTAATACTCATTCAGTTTCAGCTTACAAATACGGTTCAACAATCATTTTTGGATGGAATCTACAAGCCCATCTCAAAAAAACTTTCCATCATCCCTCCAAATGGCATCTTTAATCCCATTCCCTATACCATCAATCATCACATTACTGAGTGCAAATTTCTGGGCACTCTAATGTCCAATCATCTTCCACCTTCGAGTCACGAATGGCAAAACTCGCCAATCTAACTCTTCAGGCTTAAGAATATTGAACAAGGGTAGTTGTTGTACCCCAAAATTTTCCCTCTCACTTATCAAGAATTTTATCACAAGATCTCCTTTAGCTCAAGACTGCATTAGGGTTTGATCAGCTCAAGACACCTCCTTAAGCACTGATGACCAAAATTAGGGTTTGAGATTTCACAAGGATACTTGAGCTTCCAATGCCCCATATGACTTTCCTGGATCATTATGTACCCTCAAGATTACTCATGTCAAGTTTCAAGCTTTGGATCACACTTTAGCTCAATCAATTGAGCTGTTGACCTAAAAATCAACTGTATTGGGAAAAAAGTCAACAGTGGCCAACTTACAGTCAAAATTCATAATTTTTTATCCAAATAAACATCTTAAACTCATATTTATCATTTGATCAAGTTTGGACCACAATTCCTCAAGAAATTTTATCAAATCTTCAAAAGGGCAAAATGGTCAAAATTAGGGTTTTGACTGGGAAAGGGCAATTTTTGATTTTTGACCTAGAAAATGATCAATTGGTTTAAGGCATGATCTCAAGAGTCCAATTTCATAATTTTTACCTAATGACATGGCTCAAAACATTGCTCAAGTTCAAGGGATTGACAGATGATTTTTCATTCAACTGATCAAAAGTCAACTATATACTAAAAAGTCAAACTTTGACTTTTTGGTCAAAATCAAATGTCAAAGATCACAATTCATCAAAGCATGCTAAAATATGAAACTTATACATCAAGAAATTAAAAATTCAAGATTTCATTTTGAAAAGTTAAAATTTCTAAACTTCAAATTTTTTCCAAGTGTTGGAAATTTCTTATTTTTTCACAACTTTGAGCAAGATTTTCACCATGATGCAAGATGATTCAAAAGAAACTTCCAACATGAAAGTTGTAGATCTCCATGAAATCTACAAATTTTCTTTACACAACTCCTTCCAAAAGTGCTTGGATCTCAAGTTATAATTTTAATAATACATGGTCATGAAACAAAACACTTAGTGAAAATTTTGCCCTAATTTGGTCAGGATTTTGACCCAAATTCATGGCACTTTTTCATATAGTTCCAAGAGGAATTTTCAAAAGTGATTCAAATATGGGTTGTATAGCACATTACAAGCTTTCCAAAATGTCCAAGAACTCCTTGAGATCATTTTTGAGTAGGGAGAATCGAAGAGATGAAGTTAGGGTTTTATCACTTGAATTACAAGTCATTTTGTGATGAACAAGATTCAAAATTCAAACTTATGCTGCATAACCTCTGCTTTGCAAGCCTCAAACTTGTTAGGCACTCCATAATTAATTGCTTTCACAACTGTTAGAGGTCTCATTTCAAGTATTCAATGCAAGGCCATGCTTTATATCCATTTTGGGAAGAAAGTGCACATTGCGATTTTGATAAAGTGACTTTTTGCACAAAACTTGTTCTTGAGCCTTGTAATTGCTTTCTTCTGATCATACAAGTCCCATAACTCAAGAGAAACTTGTTAGACACTTACAACCACTCAACCCATGCTTGTACCTCCTCTTGAAACTTGTTTTCTCACTTTTCTTCAAAATCAAGTAACCTAGCAATTAGCTTATAACTTGTACTTATGATTATCCAAAGCACTCAAGACCTCTTGCTTATACATACACAAGTCATTTTCCACAATTCCTATGCATGCTTGACCCCTGAAAACAACAAGAACACAGAATCACCAAAAACACTTCAAAACTTGTCATATCTGAGTTTTGAATCCAATCTCCAAATTTACTCGTGCGTTTCTTGGCCTTTTACTTTCAAAAGATTCTAAACAACATATACAAACAATCCCAACACCTGCAGCACCACTGTAACACCTCCATCATCATCCACCATTTTAAAAAACAACACCTTGCACCTTGACTTCTCCAGAACTCCTCAGGCACTTTCAGCTCAAGCTAAGCATCCCATTAGCTTCCTGGGAACTTGAGGAAGCTAACCCAATCATTGGAACTCACTGAAATCTACTCAAACTCCAAACCTGATACCCTCTTGCAAGGTAAGTTTTCTGACTTTGGAACTTTTCATACAGGCATCATTAATGGTTTATTTGTGAATGAAAAATGTAGATATCATTACCCTAAAGCTAACCATGTCCATAATTTTCATTAATTTTGTTTGAGCTTAGAGAATTTTAAGATTGAAGTTTCTGAGATTTTTAGGGTTCAGATTAGGGCCATTAAAATTCATGCTTATCTTTGATCTATAATTTTATTGCTTTGCATTTCTAAAATCATGAGGAAATTTGCTACAAGTTTCCTGTTTACAATTTTCATTTTTGTTGAGATTTGAATAAGATACATAGGCTCTGGCTGGGCGTGAGGTTGAAGATGAAGTTCAGGCCATGGACTTGTTTACTATTATGTATTTGTTGTTTTGATTATATAAACGGATGTATAGCCGCCCCAGTGGTAGAAGCGCGCTCCTGTGACTATAGGGACCTGGGTTCGAGCCCTAGTGGTACCCTTTTGGATTTTTCATATTTTTCACATTCTGACTTTTCTTTTTTGGCAAGCGTTGGGCCTCTTTCCTTGGGCTTTATGTTTTTTTTTTCTCACCCTCTGTTTCACTTACACAGCCCCTGGCCCATTTTTTTAATTTTTTTCTTATATTTATTTATTTGATTTCTTAAATATTTTATTTAATATCAAAAAATCAGAAAAAAATATAAAAACATGAGATTTATATTTTGATAAAGTTTATTTATTTTTTACACAAAAAATTATTTTATTTAATCCTACTTTATTTATTTTTACTAATTGGTTTTGTAAATTTAATTAAAAAACTAGGGTTTTAGTTATCTTCTTAAAATATTTTATTTTAAAACCAAAAAAGACTAAAAATATTTTATAATACTATAAATTATTTTTAAAGACAAAAATACCAAAAAAATATTCTTCTCATTGAACTTAATTTCTTTTTTTAATTAATATTTAGATTAGGGTTTTATTCAAATTCTTTTCTTAGTAAAATTAGGTTTACTTTTTATTGTTTTAATTAATTATTTTCTTTTAATTAATTAGGTTAAACAAAATCCTTTTTCCTAAAAAATCCAAACAAACATCCATTTACTTTACATTTACATTCTTGTATGTTTATTCATTTTTGTACATTATTTATTCAATTCTTGTACAAATTGAATATGGTTGTAATAGATAATTAGGCTTTATTTTCTTGCAATCCCCATTTATAATTTGTACACCCCCTCCCAAGAGTATTGTAATAGCGTAGTAATTTTAAATTCCGTAATTTATAGCTTTATATACAAATGCTAGTAATTAGAAATTGTATGGAAAGACTAAAAACAATCAATTAGAAAACCCTAATCAAAGACAAAACCAAGCATGAAAAATAATACACTTGCACACAAGCACCCTTAGGGTAAAATCCACTTGGTTGCCTTACAAAATGGCCACATTACGCATGTGAGGTATCTTGGCAAAAACAAGCAAAATATAAGATCATAGTCCCTCGATGACGCTATCTATGTTTCCTTTCAAATGATCTTAGTCCCTAAAGAGAATGCTAAGATACCTTGGAACATTGCTAATCATGGTTATACGATGACCCACGCCCGTCCCATTTACATCCAAAGACAGGGTTACTTACCATATCAATGGTAAGATAACAATGTCAAAGGAAAAAAGAAATTAACATGAAAGACTTTTGAGTAGGTAGAATTCTCCTAGTTACTTGCTCATTTTCAAAACAAAACATCCTTGCTATTTTCAAAACAAACATCTACACTTTTAAAACATCTTTCAACTTGAAAACATTTTCAAAAGATCAAACACTTTGTATACATTTTTACGAACGAGAATCATTATAAAGTTTGCCTAAACAATGGCACCTCTTTACAAAATACTTTCAAAAACCACACAAAGCACAATTTCAAACAAAAGCAAGTGATCTAGCAAGTAACTAAGAGCCCATGGAAAACCATGGATGAAAAGGGTGCTAATACCTTCCCTTTTCATAATATACCCCCCTAACTCAAGAAAACATCTCAAAGGTCTTTCCTGTTCTTTTTCACCTTTCCTTTTGGATAAAAGAAAAGTCGATGGCGACTCTTGCTAACCGCAACATTTGCGATAAAACACAAAACCTTCAAGTCAGTTCTCCCACCGTATCACAATAGGTTAGAAGGTCAGACCGACCATTCAACTCAAAACCAACATAAGAAGAAGAATAACTAAATAAAAGGGTACTTAATGCATAGACAATGCAATCAAATCAAATTAATAACCATAATAGGTCGGAATCAAACAAGGGGACAATTTCTTTGATGGCTATTAAATGGTCTTGCTCAAAGAATGGAACAATGGTGTTGATGACCATTAATTGGTTTAATCTTACATAATGTTTAGAGAGAGTTATGAAAGTTGTTGCAGTGTAGAGCTTCTGATGTGATTGAGTGGGGGTGTACCTATAATGTTAGCACTTCACCTCTCAAGTCAGTATATGAAAGAATAAAGAGTATTTAAGTTGTATTGAAACTTGTTACCTGTTTAGGCACCATTTCCTATATATAAATGAGAGAAATAACAACCTTGTTATCTTTCAAGCATGGAATGCAGATGACCATTAGATATGTTGCAGGTGTGAATCTCCTACAACAATGTACATGGTAGTCTCGTGGTAAGGAAAGATTCTAGAAGCATACATGCATAGTCGGTCAAGAGGTTTTGGTCCAGAACTGACTATCTCATGGTGGGCCGGTCTTATGGGGTTATGGAAGACCCAAAACAGTTGCCTCCAAGCCCTTAGACTTGTGTAGCAAGATGAGGGTTTGAAGAATTTCCCCCTAGTGACCAATCACCCTTTATTTGTGCTCATAGTGTTTGGAATGTCATATGTCCCTTAAGGGATGAAACACTTGAGTGTTACGTGCGAGATATGCGATCCTTGATAAGACCCTTTTATTTTTGTATTTCCAGAATATAAGTTTAGGAAAACTTGAGTAATTTTTACTTGTGTCTTTCTTTTCTCCTTCTTGAGCAGTTATCTTTCCCCTTTTTTGACATTTCGTCTTTCTGTATCTGAGAAAGTTTACCACGACATGGCCAAAAAATCACGGAAGAACGTAAAAGGAAACCAGACAAACCCAACGTCTCCATGGGAAGGTTATATATATTCTTTCTATGTATTTTTTTGGGTCAAAGAGGGTAACTTGGATAAAGCTTTTCTCGAAGTGAGGGGACTGTCACATCAGGGTTCCACCACCCTTTGTGGGGATGATAGAATATGCAGTGAGTATGGTGACTGCACCATTCCTCTTTATGAATATCTATTCTTGACCTTGAGTGTTCTCTTATCCTTTACTACTTTTGAGTCTGGTGTTTTTAATCAATTGATGGTGGCTGCTTAACAACTCTACTCTTTAAGATGGGCGCGTGTAAAAGCTTACAAATACTGGTGTGAATATCTGAAGGGGAGCCCTTCCATCATCTTATTTTTTCATCTTTTATGTTTCCTCCATGGTGCCTTGGCTTGACCAAGAGGTTGGGACTTAGTATCTCTAGTGCCGACGATCCAGGTCTGTGAAGAATTTCTAGAGTTGTTGTCCTTCTCATGTTGGTTCTTCTTGGACACTCCCTTTCACCCCCTGACTCACGCGACTACTTGTGAGGCAGAGCCAAAAGTACAAGGTAAATTTAATTTTTATTTCCCCTATTGATGGTCGACGAAGCATTTCCCTATAGAGAATAAAACTTATGTTTATAGGGAAGAGGATTTCTGTGACAAAGACTCGTATCAAAAGAAATAGCTGGTAGACTTTGTTAGCAGCTCGAGTCATCTTGGAGGTGGATTCCCCTCGGTCGAGGTAGGTAAGAAACATTTGAAACATTATATTGAAGTTTCATTATTGATGGGGGCTCGTTCTTGTGAGGGTCACCGGATTGCCTTCGATAAATTTGAAACTTCCTTTATTATTTTTATATTGGTTCACCCTTTTCTTTGGGTGCTTGTTTGGATAATAATCGTGTTCCTGTGCAGATGTGATTAAGGATGAAGTGAGGGTCTGACACTTGAAGCGGGGGATACAGGCACTCAGGATTGTAATAGGTTCTTTGTTTCCTCAAGAATCCCTTTGAAATGTTCCCGTTTTTCCCGCCCTTTCGGGTTCTTGATTGGATCGCAAGACGAGTCTCGGTCCTTCTCGTGAGCACTAGGATTCCGTTTTTGATGATGATTGGTCATTTTTTACCAATTATTCTAGGGAGCCTCTAGGGGAATAGTTAAATATTTTGCCGCAGTCTTCTAGGTGAGCTCCTGTTCCTTTAACTCTAGGCGGAGAATTCTAATTATTTGACTCTTTAATATGATATGTACTTGCGGGAACTGCAAAAGGCTTGAACCTCTTTAAAAGAGGTAAGTAAAGCTTTGGCTTCGTTCAAATTCCCTGGCACTGCGAGCGACCATGTGCTGCATCTAGGGTGGATGATAGAGAGGAAAATCGAGGCTCTTGATTATGCCTAGAAAGAATTGGAATTTCTACATAGTAAAAATGCTTTTCTGGCTCAAAAATCGATAGAAATCACTTCTACAAGTGTTTAGGCGGTTATAGAGTCTTTTGAGAATGTGTTGCAATAGGTGGGGTATTTTCACTATTCACTGGTTATTTCGAGGGAGAATATTTGACCCAGGTCAGATCCTCTAAGACTTGGGGGTTGCCTCTATTCTTGAATAGGGCCCATGTATATCCCCCAATTTTTTTTGTACTCCTCTAAAGTGTATGTGACTGTTCTTTTTGTTATTTTAGCAACGTTCATCTTATTACATGTATAAGGTGTATTTATTATTACATGTATGCCGTATTACTTTCAATCGTCTTCTTTGTGATGTCCGTGAGCTAGAAGAGCGTCAGGGTTTAATTATTTCCTACAATTCATGAAGATGTTCTGCTAGGAAGGGTGTTAAAAATGTTTGTTGAACGCGTAAATGACATTAAGTGCTTTGTGAAGCCATGTTTAGCTTGCATTATTTACGAGTATGTTGCACTAAGATGTGTGTGCTTTATTCGTAAGATGTTGATCCAACTTGATATAACTGCATGTAGGATCATGTTTATGTTTGTACGGCTCAAGGCCGATCAGGTACAGTTGTGCTTTGAATATATGTTTATAATGAAATGGCATGAAACCAGCTAGATGTGATCATATTTTGAACCTGTGTTTATAATAAATGGCATAAAACTGGCTACACGCGGCCATGATTTGAACTATTCTCCATATCAAAAAGGATCATTCCCCTACCAAGGGTATAGGATCCTCGCCCATGCCCCCAAATTAAATCTCGGAACAAGGTGGACGTCTTTAGACTTCATAACTCACGTCCCTTGGATTGGCTAGATTTGAAGAAGGGGTGTGCCAGCTACGTAGAAATGTGTGTAGTTCTTTGATAAGGGGGTATTTGATTATTGTAGTCGTACGTGCAAAGCTTCTCTGACATCACCTTGGGGGGAATTGGTTGTTGTAGTCGGACGCGCATAGCGTCTCTGACACCTCCCCTAAAATCTTTAGGCGCACTCGGCGTTGTTGGGGAAATGATTTATGTAACCTATAGTCGGACGTGCATAGCATCCTCGAAAACACCCCTGAAATCTTTATTCTGGGCCTCAACTATGTTGGTTGTATCCCAGTCTCATCATTATTGTTTTTCATCACAAAGGAACAAATGCTTCAGACTTTGAGTAATGTCATTCCTAACGAATAATTGTTTGTATATACTACACAACAATTTACACATATATGTATACATAGAGGTGTGATAGAAAGATGAAAAATGAAACATAACGAAGGGGATTTTCTACCTCTTATTTCCATTGTTGGTCTCCCCTTCGTTTAGCCATGTATGCGATAACTGAGGTTTGTGCTTTAAAGCTGGTAGATGAGGGTGTCACGTTAATTTTCACAGTTACCCCCTATCCTTGGTCCTTTTGGAGCATATAATATATCTTTTTATCCACTTCAAAGTCGACATGTAGAACCACTGGCTTGTAAGAACAATATTTGATTCTGCATCTGGCCTTTAGTTTTGATGATAACAATACATTGTTTGATAGAGAACAATTTTGCACCCTAATGGTTTTTTCTAGTGCGTAGCTTTTGCTAACAGGGTCTGACTCTGATAGAATTGTTTGTGACGTTAACATTTTTTGGAATCAACACACTCTGACTCTGTAGAGATAAAAGGGACATGTTACAGAACATTGTCAAGTTCCGGAATGCTTCTAAACAACAATTCTAATGAGTGTTAGTCTAGAGCTTCTGATTGTGTCTCTGATGGAACAAGTTATGAAGACTTCTCAAGCTCAGAGGTTCTGAAAAACAAGTTCTGAAGATTCTGAAGACAAGGTTTTGCTGAACAAGTTCTAAAGACTCTCACTCTGGTTTTGATCCTTCTAAGCATGCTTTACTGACACTATTTCTGAAGCCTATGAAGATTAGAAGATAAGATCAAAAAGGTTTTTACGTGAGTAAATAGTACATGGTACAAAATCAAATATTCCTTCCACTACAATGATTTTATGGTGCAAGGACCTTACTATGGTACGATATTGTCTACCATTCACACTGATTGTTATGCAAGAATACAATTGGAATTTGGAATTCTCATTCTACCCCTAACAGATCTTTCTTTGGCTATATAAGGGAGACTTGGAAGAATTAAAAGAAGAACAACTTTGCACCATTGAAAATAAACTCTGTGCAAAATTCTCTGATTCATTATTCTTTTGTAAAGAGCTGTAAAGCTAGGAGATTTTGTTCATTAACTTTCTATAAAAACTTTTGTGTTTATCATTGCATTTCAAACTTGTGTAAATCTGCTTTCTTGGAAGCATCTTGTAAACACACCCCTTTGTATTTCAACCTTTGAGTTGATTGTTCCTTAAGAGACTAGGGTATAGTCAGAATTTCTCAAGAAGTCGTTGACACATAGTCTTTGTGGATTGTAATCAGTTTGGTTATAGTGGATTAAGTCCTTGTTGAGAAAGGCAAAATCACCTTGGCGGGTATACTGGATTAACTTCGTTAATAGTGAACCAGGATAAAAATAATTATGTTCATTTATTTTTGTTCTTGTTTCATCTTTGTTTGTTTGGGAAGAAAAAGTTTCAAATCTAGAAACCCAATTCAAACCCCCCAATTCTTGTGTTTCATATATCTTCAATTGGCATCAGAGCTCCAATTCTGGTATTGATTATTTATAAAACACTTAACCGTGTCAGATAAAGATCCATATTTTTTTGTTGAAACACAATGGAGGGAATCGCTCCACCAGTTGCACCCGTTGTGAATGAAAGAGATAACTATAACGCTAAACCTTCGATCTTTGATGGAGAAAGGTTTAACTACTAGAAATACAAAATAGAGAGTTTATTTCTTGGTCATGATGTAGATCTATGGGATATGGTATTTGATGGCTAAGAACATCTTATTGATGTTACTGAAAATAAGATATAAAAAAGAGTGATGAATGAGCGATAAAAGAAAGACTACAAGAATCATCATAAAGCTAGAACAATTCTGCTAAATGTTATTTTTTACACTGAGTATAAAAAGATAAAAAATAGAGACACTACGAAGTCTATATTTGATTCTTTTAAAATGACTCATGAAGGAAATTTCCATGTTAAGGAGACCAAGGTGCTTTCCTTGATTCAAAAGTATGAAGCCTTCAAGATGGAAGATGATGAAATTGTTACGAACATGTTCTCAAGGCTTCAAACTCTTGTTGCAAGACTAAAAGTTCTGAACAAAGGGTATTGTACTACAGATAACATCAAGAAAATTATCATAAGCCTTCCCAAGAAATGGAGGCCCATGGTAACTGCACTGAAACTGGCCAAGGATTTGAACAACACTTCTTTGGAAGAACTAGTTAATTGTTTGAGAATCAATGTGATAGATCTTGAAGAAGACAAGGCTCAGAAAAGATGAAAGTAAGTGGCTCTGAAATCTTGTGGAAAGTCTAAAAAGACTAGAGCTCTTCAAGCTGAAAAATAATAAGAAGAATATGAAGAAGATTCAGAAGAAGAAGATGATTTGTCTCTTCTCTCCATAAAGGTTAATCAACTCTGGAAGAAAATACAAGTAAAAGGAAGAGGATTTAGAAGGACGGACGGGCGGTCGCTTCGAATTAACTTCTGGACAGAGGAAGTCATATGCAAACAAATACATCACATGCTTTGAGTGCAAGGAGCCAAGTCATTACAAGGATAAGTGGCCCAAGCTTAGAAAAGACAGGCCAAAGCAGAAAGTCATCAAAGGAAAGAAGAATGGGCTAATGGCTACTTGGGATTACTCTAATTCTTCAGAAGACGAGTATGATAAAGATCAAGTGAACATGGAATTAATGGAAAGAATCAAAGCTTCTGATGAGAAGATTTAGTCAAAGCTAGAATCTGAATCTGAATCAAATTCTGAAGAAGTATTTTCTAAACTCCCTCATTCCGAATTTGAATCATATTTGTGTGGGATTCTAGAAAAATATCATATGCTTCAGAATAAATACAAGGATTTGAAACAAGTCCATGTATCTGAATCTGAGGCGTACATCAGGCTTAAGAAAGAATTCTCCATTTTAAAAGAAGAAGATTTTATTCTTAAGAATGATAACTCTGCCCTCAAAAGCAAGATCTCTAAAATTGAGGAAGAAATTTTTTCAACAAATTTTTTCAGTTCTGGTGATGTCATAAAGAAGTATGACAAATCTTTCCAGAATCTAGAAGCCTAGATAGAAGCATAACAGCTTGAATGATATATGGTATCAGCATAAACGAAACTAGAGGAATTGGTTATGATTCTGATGAAGAATCTACTTATAAAAAAGATGAAAAACTAAATACTCTTAAGTATCACTCTATACCTATTGTTTATGTGCCTAAAGAAAGACTTATTTCAAAACCTAAGTCAAAACCAAAGGCTATACCTCGTCGTTTTCACTATTCATATAAATATGTTTATCCTGCTTAGAAACCTAAGGTTGTTAAAAACTATGGGAGTACTAACAAGAAAGGACACAAAAGAATATGGGTACCTAAGGATAAGATAATTTATGTTGCAGATATCCTTTGTAGCCAATTTGAAACACTAGTCATGGTAATTGGACTCTAGGTGCTTATGACACATGATGGGAAAAAGTCATATGTTCCAAAGCCTGGAACTTAAGCCTGGTGGCTTCATGGGTTTCAAAGGTGATCAGAAATGGAAGATCATAGGCTCTAGAATAGTAGGTAATGGTAATCTCCCTTATATTAGTAATTATTTACTTTTTAATGGATTAATTCATAGTTTATTGTCCATAAGTCAATTAAGTGACAATGGTTATGATATTATCTTTAATCAAAAGTCATGCAAAGTTGTTAGTCAGAAGGATGGCTCCATTTTGTTTAATGGCAAGAGGAAGAACAATATCTATAAGATTAGAATTTATGATCTTAAAGAATAAAATGTTAAATGCATCATGTCTATTAATGAAGAGAAATGGGTATGCCATAGATGATTGGACCATGTTAGCATGAGAAAGATTTATCAACTAAATAAGCTTGACTCAGTCAGAGGCCTTCCTAAGCTGAAGTTTTCTTCAAATGCTCTTTGTGAAGCATGTCAGAAAGGTAAGTTTTCTAAAAATTCTTTCAAAACAAATAATGTTATGTCTACCTCTAAGCCTTTGGAACTCTTACACATTGATCTCTTTGGACCAGTGAAAACTGCTTCTGTCAATGGTAGGAAATATGGTTTAGTGTTCGTTGATGATTATGTTAGATGAACATGGGTTAAGTTTCTAAGACACAATGATGAGTCACATTCTGCATTCTCTACCTTCTGCTCCAAAGTGAAAAACTTAATGGATTTTAAAATTGTTAAAGTCAAAAGTGATCATGGTGGTGAGTTTGAAAATAAGCTTTTTGAAAATCTTTTTTTTTTTTGAAAATGGCATTTCCCATGATTTCTCATGCCCTAGAACTCCACAGCAAAATGGAGTTGTACAGAGAAAGAATAGGACTTTGCAAGAAATAGCCAAAACCATGATCAATGAGACTAACATGGAAAAGCACTTATGGGCTGAGGTAGTTAACACAATATGTTATATTCAAAATAGAACTTCTATTAGACCTGTGAGTGCAATTTCATTATTAGATGTTTTACATGATGTCAAAACTAGGAAAACTTAGCATTTTTGCATATTGGATGATATATCTATGTCATATGGTGCACCCTTGAATTAGAGGTCTTAGGAATCATTCAAAACCATCTTGAAACTGGCCAAAAACATCAAAATTTGTTTTCTGCACAAAAATCACCTGCATGTGTCGGCACATGCAATTTTTTAGGTTGACACATGTGTATCGCCCCATTTAAATATTCAGTCATTATTTGTCGAATTTAAATTATGTTGGCATAACTAAGGGTATGTGTGAGCTTAGTCTTAATTAAATAATTAGGATAAGCTTAACATATGGTGAAATATTGATATTAATGGAAATTGAAGGATAATACTATTATTATTAATATTATAGTTATTATTAATATTATTATTACAAGTTAGTATTAGTAATAATTTGCTCAGTCAATAGCTCAGATGATTGAAAATCAATTGTATTGGGTAAAAAGTCAACTATGGTCAACATACAGTAAAACTTCAAGATTTTTGGTCAACATCAACATTTTGATGTGATATTCATCATTTGATCAAGTTTTGATAATGATTCCTCAAGGAAAGTCCTCAAATCATCAAAAGTCAAAATTTGCCAAATTAGGGTTTCCTTAGGAGAAGTCAACTGAACTTTAACCAAGCATAACTTTCACATGTTTCAGAAAATTTTCCCTAAACAAATCCCATTTTGAAGGAAATTCAATTCTCTACAATTCTATATCTGTATGCTCAAGTCCAAAAAATGCTTCATTTGAGAGATATGAGCCAATACATTACAAGTGATTTCAAAAGTAAACAAAAAGACACTTTTTGTCAAGGCGACTTACATCAAGATAAAGTCTCCAAATGCAAAAATGATCAAAAGAAAAATTGTAGAGGCCATCTTAAGCTTTCCAAAAAGTTAAAGACAAGCTTAAAGAGATGAAAATTGAGAGAGTTATGACCATTGCAAGCTGGAAAATTTTGGTAGAATGCTTGAATTCCAAATTAAGCAAACTTGTGATTTTGAGCTATTAGGCCTAACTTTTGATGTTCAAACATCTTGACAATGTGTTATAAGATATCTAAATCCATTCACATATTTTTTATGATTTTTATTTCTTTTATTTAAATTTTATTCATTTAAATGCAAATAAATCAAATAAAATATAAAATCATTGGGCCAATGCGCATGATTGGTTTTTTGGATCAGTTGGAGACCCAAGACAACTCATGACAACCATGAAAAACCGTGTGAGTTCAAAAATGGCAAGAAATATCTCAAAAAGGATTTTTGAAAACATGTTTGGTTCTTGTCTAATCTTGGCCATGATTGCATGATTTTGTATAATTTTGGTTAATTGTTCCTTCCTCTATAAAAGCACAACAAGACCAGATGCAAAGGACACGCATCCTGGCCTCTAAAAAACCTTGTAAAAATCTTTAATATTTTTCAAGAATCATAAAACCTTGCAAACCTGATTTTCAAAACCTCTCATTACAAACAACCTTTCTTTTCATTCTTAGAAAACATACAGGTTAAGATTGGGTCAGTTTGATGGTTCAAAACATATGGAATCACATCGCATAACATCTCTGGTTGCATAATGATCATATAATTCATATTTTTATTTCTGCCTTAATTTAAGCCATGCTAATGCCTTTATCATGCTTTTGAGATACCCTTATGCAGGTCTGAGTCATCATGGTGACCCTATGCAGCCATAACCAGGAGACACCATGGGTACACTGATTTCATATCATCTTCACCATAGCAACCATATCGTTGCGTTTTAGCCTTCCAAAACTCTCTCATTGGATTCGTAACCCTCAATTTAGGAGGGGTAGGGTGTTATTTGTTGTCTAATAACATTAGTTTCGCAGGTTGGATAAAAAGGATAACCAAAGAAGATGACCGAAGCTAGGGCTCTGGCGCCTCTCTGGTCAATGGGTGTTGATTCATATTATATACTTATTATTTGATTTATGTTAACGGATGTAAAGACTTCCCCAGCGGTAGAGGCGAGCATTGTAAGGCGTTAGTATACCAGGTCACGGGTTCAATCGCTGCCCCTGGTATTTTGACATTTTATTTTTTATGTTTCCATGTTCACAGATCCAACGCAGGCATCCTCCATGCACTCACCATGCGCTTTCACGTCATAACCATCGGATCTCAATAGATCAGATCCACCTCCACAGATTTTCATGTACATCATGAGACCCTTGGAGTCAGCCACACTGGATCTCACACAATACTAGGTTGTTGTTAATGGGCCTATCGACTCATGTTTCTCACACCCCCCAGTTTACTGCATTCAGTCCCATCACTTCCTCTTTTTTTTTGTTTCAATTTCCTTTTTTAACATAACTAACCTTTTTTCTAATTAATTAAAATCAATTTAGATAGGGGTTTTCTTTGATTAAATAAATTAAATCAACTTAACTTTTTAATTAAATTAGTTCCTTAAGACTTTTATTATTAATTTTTTTTCATTTAAATGAAATTTAGGGTTTTATTTTAGGTTTAAATTAATTCCCTTTTCTCAATTAAAATCAATTAATCATTAGGATAAATCATCAATTATTTTTCGTTAAACAAATTCTCTGCTTCTTCCACAATCTTCGCGCTTTTCTTATTTTTGCGTCAGTTTTCGCAATTATGTATCTGCTAAAGGGTGTAATAGTTAATTATGTTTTTTCTATTTTGCTCTCCCCCAATTTTGTGGTTTGTATCCCCTTCCCTGAAGCATTGTAAAAGCATAGGATCTTTCTTTTATGTTTTTACTGCTTTTACTTATTACTGTATAGTAATTAGGCTTGTATGGTAAGATCTAAAACGAAATGCTAGATAATCTTAAATACATGATAAAATAACTGAATTAAAATACTATTCACACACGCACCTCTAGAGTGACCCCACTTGTTGCCTTCGGATAAAACAGTCATGTCCCTCGAACACAAGACGCTTTAGCAAAGACCCTCGGTTAAAAGATTGTAGTCTCTCAATGACCCTTCGACGCTGCCTTCGATAAACGATCTTAGTCCCTTACTATAAAATTGCTAAAGCGCCCTACGAGTTGCCTTTATGACTATACGATGACCCGCGCCTGTCCCTCAAAACATTCAACGATAGAGCTTCCTACTAACTAATGATGGGATAGAACTATCTAAGGGAAGAGGAAAATAACGCGAAATACTTTTGAGTAGGTAGATAGCTCGTAGTCGCTTGCTCACAAACAAAAACATTTTTCACACAAAACACTGCTTTTCTGAAATATTTTCAAAACAAACACTTTATATGCATTCTCAACGATACGGGAATCATTACAAAGTTTGCTGCACTTTGGCATTTTAAAAATATTTTCAAACACATTCACAAAGAATTTTCAAAAGTGAGCTAGAGATTAAGAGCCCGTAGATAACTATAGATGAAAAGGGTGCTAACACCTTCCCTTTTCATAACCTACCCCCCCGAACTCAGAAAAATTCTCAAAGGTTTTTCCTGTTCTTTTCACCCTTTCCTTTATTGGATAAAAGAAAAGTCGGTGGCGACTCTTGCTATCCACAACATTTGTGGTAAAATGCAAACCAAGTCAGTTCTTCCACCGTATTACAAATTGTTTCATAACCTCAGCCTTGATCTTCTCTTACATTTCGAGACGCATACAACGAACCTTCTATTTTATCGGAGCACAACCCTCTTTCATCGGCAGAAGGTGAACTGCAATATCGGTAAGCCCTGGCATGTCTTCATATGACCAAGCAAAGATCTCAACATATTCATGCAACATCTGTATCAAACTGTTCTTAATACTATCCTCTAAGTTGGCGCCTATCTTGACCTTTTTTCTGTCTATTTCAGAACCCAAGTTTACCACTTCGACTGGCTCTTCATGTGGATGAATAGATTTCTCTTCTTGCACTAGCAGTCTGGCAAGTTCTCTCGGTATTTCACAATCTTTCTCACAAGTATCATATATCATCGCAATTCATCATAAGCCATGAAATAAAACTCAACGCCAAAATACTCAAAAATAAATATAACCGACTCCATGAGACACGACTATGTTATGCATGTGGTACCCGTCGCTTTGTCCATAATTAGGGACATTCGGCATAAAAGCCCATCGTCGCTTTGGCATAAAAGCCCTCGTCGCTTGGCATAAAAGCCCTCGTCGCCAATGCAATGTATGTGACTTGACAACACGACATCACAAACACGACACAACAAAACATCATCATCACACATCAAAATTGGTATAAAATCATTATCCATCTTTTTTATCCCCGGTCAGGGTATATAAGAATCAAATTCTTAGAAAGAATGATGAACGATCAATGTTTATGGAATTCTTTTATCCCCAAGAAGATGTCGAAACATCCCCAACGGAATGTCCTCAAACAGAAAGCAAGAATCCCCAGCGAAGATGCTCTAGACGAGATTGAAGATTCATATTCTTCATCCCCAACAACAGTCAGGGATTTATTTTCCCCAGCCAAAGATGTTATACGAAGCTTCCAGTACGTTCTAGTGACATATTACATCCATGCATAATTTACAAAAATATCATAGCATATGCATATGAAACGCATACAATGTTCTCATTTATTTTGAGAGCATCATTATGCAATACATTACATACATCATGACATTGCATAAAAACTGACTTTATTTTCTTTCAGGTTAGTTTGCAAAAAGACAAATATTGTCAACAATTTATCATCCTTCAGATACAATCCATTGACGATTCATTTTGATGATATTTTGGATACAGTCAGGCGTAGACTCATTCCGATACATATTTTAGATATAATTCAGATACGATCGAGACGTGGATCCATTATGATACTCATTCCAATACATCTTCCAGATACAATTCAGATACGATCAAGACGTAGATCCATTCTGATACTCATTCCAGGACATATTTCAGATACAGTTCATATACGGTCAAGATGTAGATCCATTCTGATATTCATTCTGGTATATATTTAGATACAGCCATGCGTAGACTCATTCTAATAGGAATCTCAGATACAGTCAGGTGAAGACTCATTCTGATATCCTCTTATAGATACAGTTGAGCGTAGGCACATTCTAACACAGATCTCATATACAGTTGGGCGAAGACTCATTCTTATCCTCACATAGATACATCCATGCTTAAACTCATTCTAACACAGATCTCGGATGCAGTTGGGCGAAGACTCATTCTAAAAATTCTCTTATAGATATAATCAAGGCATAAACTCATTCTAGGACATCATTCAGATACAATCGAGACATAAGATTCATACTGACACTCCCCAACACATCTTCTAGATATAGTCTAACACAGGCTCATTCTAGTATGCTTCCCAGATACAGTCAAATATGGACTCATTCTAATACTCCTACCAACAGTTACTTTGGATGGCATCTATAAGCTCATCTCTGACGACACTTTATCACCTCTCTGAATGGCATCTTTAAGCCCATTCAAGCAATACCATCAACCTGCAGCGTTACTTCATGCACATATGAGTGCGAATTTCTAGGCACTTAAGTGTTCAATCCTCTTCCACCTTCAGATCACGAATGGTGGACATGCCAATCTAACTCTTCAGGTTTAAGAAGATTGAACATGGATAGCTGTTGTACCCCAAAATTTTCCCTCCTATTTTCTTTAAGATATCTCCTCATGCTCCTAGGGTTTTCAATTGCTCAAGGATACTCAAGGTTGGACCAGACAAACCCTCCTCTTAAGCAGTTGACCTACAACTAGGGTTTCACTTTTCTCAAGAAAAATTGGACTTCTAATGCCTCATATGGATTTCATGGTTCCTCACATGTCTCAAGGAATTCTCATGCCAAATTGCAAGCCTTGCATCATAAGCTTGCTCAGTCAATTGCTCAGATGACTAAAAATCAACTGTATTGGACAAAAAGTCAACTATGGTCAACATACAGTCAAAGTTCAAGATTTTTGGTCATCAATATTTTGAAGACACATTCCTCATTTGATCAAGGTTTGATCATGATTCATCAATAAAACTCAAGATTCATCAAAAGTCAAAAGTTACTAAATTAGGGTTTTCTTAAGGAGAAGTCAACTGAACATTGACCAAGCATAACTTTCACATGCTTCATCATATTTTTCTCAACCAAATCTCATTTTGAAGGAAATTCAATTATCTACAACTTTGTGTCTCTAAGCTCAAGTCCAAAAAATGCTTCATTTGAGAGATATGGGCCAAAACATTATAGGTCATTTCAAAAGTCAACAAAAAGACACTTTTTATCAAAGCAATTTACATTAAGATAAAGTTTTCTAATAAAAAATGATCAATATAGAGATTGTAGGTAACATCTTGAGCCTTCCAAAAAGTCAAAGATCACCTTCATATGATAAAAATTGAGAGAGTTGTGATTGGTGCAAGTTGGGCAATTTTGAGAAAATGCATGAAATCCAAATTGATCAAACTTGAATTTTTGGGCTAGTGGCCTTATGCTTAAAGGTCCAATCATGTTTTAGACCTCATAGTGCCGATGAATCTATTCATACACCCCTTTTTATTTGTATTCCATTTATTTTTTATTTTATTCATTTAAATTCAAAATTAAATAAAATCAAAGTTTTTATACAAAGGTCCAAGCCTATTCTTCTTGACCTAATTTTCCTCTATATATTCTCATTATTCATACAAGACTAGGGAAAATCGAAACCCTTCTTTCCAGCCTTCCTCAAGGCCAAATACCTGTTCCAATAGATCCCTGAAGCATTGTAGGGTAAGACTGGATCGATCTTGATGATCCAAAGTACACGAAACAAGCATCCCATGCATATTTGATTGCCATATATTTTGTAAATCCGTATTTTAATTTCTATAATGCTTTAATTGAAACTAACATCACTAATGTGCTTCTGAGATATCAATATGCAGGTTTGAACCATCGCATAGCACCCATGATTCAAGAATCATGTGTTGCCATTTTTACACCGTTTTGCATTATCCTCTTCGTATCTCATCATACAGGGAGAATTAGTCGAAACCAAGGCCACCATTAAACTCGCAAGGGTTAAATTAGGGGGTAGGGTCCCTTTGAATCACTGATGTTTGTTATTTTGCAGGAATAAATAAAGAAGTCGTCGGAGAAGACAACCGGAGCTAGGGCTCCGGCGCCTCTCCTGTCCAGTCATTTGTTTTATATTATATTTATTGGTTTTCATAATGTTACCAGATGACACAGCCACCCTAGTGGCAAGGGCGCGCGCGTTAAGGCTTTGATACATGAGGGCGTGGGTCTGATCCTTGCCTTTTAACTTCTTTTTTTCATTTTTTCTCAACTCTTACAGGTTTAACATATATTGAGTTGCATCCATTCTCTCGACACCAGCGCACTCCTGGCGCAGTGGCAAGCCATGCTGTTATGAAGGAAAAGAGCGTGGGTTTAACACCCACCCCTGACATTTTTCCTATTTCTTTGTTTCTAACCTTGTTTGTCATTGATTTTTCTTCCCTAATCCTATTTATTTTGGCTAACCCTAATTCTTTTTTAACCTAATTTATTTTTAACTAACCTAAAAATAAACCTTTTTTTAAAACCCTAATTAATTAGATTTTTAGGTTTTAATTAACCTTTTAATAATTTAATTAATTGACCTTTTTATCTTAATTTTAAAATTAATTAGATTATTAGGTTTTAATTAATTATCATCATAAATCATTTTTCTTCAAAAAAAAAACCCTAACAAACATTCAAATCACTTTTTTCTTTATTGCTTTTTTATTTTATTTGCATTTACATTTCCTAGATAAATTTTATAGGATGTCCCCTCGAATGTAATCATGTACCTTTATATTTTTTGCATTTTTCTATTATATAATTGCTCCGAGTATGTAATAGCTAAGGGTTTACTTTCCCGCACTTTCACTATTATATAACTGCCCCAAAGCTGTGTAATAGCCTAGGTTTAGATTTCCGCCTTTATCTTTTGGTACTATATTTTTTATGCAATTGTTAGTAATTAGGGTTTGTATGGCTAGATAAAATCAACTGATAACAAAACCCTAATTTCAAGATAAAGTAAATTGAAACAAACATACTTGCACCTCTAGAGTAGCCTCTCTTTTTTGCCTTTCGGAATAACGGTAATGTCCCTCGAAAGTGGGGATGCTTTAGCAAACGACTCTCGATACAAAAGATCATAGTCCCTCGATGACCCTTCTATGTTTCCTTTCTAAAAATGATCTAGTCCCTTATGAAACTACTAAAGCATCCTTAAAAGTTTCCTTTAATGACCGTACGATGACCCTTTGCCTATCCCTTCACAACCAACGAATAAGGATGCCTACTAACTAATGGTACGAATAGCACTTTCTAGAGGAGAAGGAAAAGTACAAGAACGACCTTGAGTGGGTAGAGTATTTTTAATCACTTGCTCACAAAACTTTCAAAAACAAAACATATTTCACATCACACTTTCAAACAACAAATATTTTCAAACACTTTGTATACATTCTTGAGGACCGATACAAGATTCATTACAAAGTTCGCTTACATTGGAAATTTCAAAATATTTTCAAACAAATCACATACACAAAGCAAATTTTCAAAGTGAGCTAAGGGATTAAGAGCCCGTAGATAGCTACGGATGAAAAGGGTGTTAACACCTTCCCTTTTCATAACCTACCCCCCGAACTCAAAATATATCAAGGTCTTTCTTGTTCTTTTCACCCTTTCCTTATTGGATAAAAGAAAAGTCAGTGGCGACTCTTGTTATCCGCAACGCCTGTGCTAAGCCTCGTTTTCATCTTCCTATTCATATCAACGCCTTAAAGGTCTTCCCCGATTCAAACCTCCACCAGATTGCAGCACCGCACATTTACCTTTCTCTGATTCTGCGGCCACGCCTCTTCTTGTATTCACCAGTGATTCCTCCACTAATATACACACGCATTCTACCTCTCACCGATTTTTGTGTGTTTTAGTGGATATCCATGAAAAAAATCATAAAATATTAGGTTTTGATTCTTGGAATTGAATACTCATGGCAACGTTTCTGCGATGACAAATCCTTCAGGTCTGAATGATCCGTTCTGTAATCTTCTCCTTCTTTCCTTCTTTGACTTTATTCTCTGTGTTTTGGCGCATTCAAGTTGTGAGTAATTTTTGTGCGTACCTCTGTTGCTTATGGCGATGAAGGTTAAGCGTGATTGAGGAGTTTTTTTTGGTGATGGTGATGAAAGCAGAATCAAGGTTGAAGATGAAGATGGTTAGAGATGAAGCGTGGAACGGATGAAGATAAGAGAGGAAATTTGATGGTTATTCTTCAGGGTGTTGAAGAATTTCTGTTTTTAATTTTGTGCAATGAATCATGGATTCAAGGTTAGGATGAAAAGAGTTTTGGATTCTTTTTTGTGGCGTTTTTATCAGAGAAGAATGAAGAATGAATTAATTGAGGTCAGCTTTTTTGTTATATTCTGGTAGGAAGTTGGTTAGGAAACAGTTAGGAAGTTTGTTAGAGTTAGTTATTGATCAAAGGTGATGGTGAAAGTTAGTTAGAGGTTGGTTATAGTTAACCGACTTTGTTAATTCTGTTAGAACTACTAGTGAGCAATGAGTTATCAAGTCGGTTAGAAAACTGCTAGAAATTTGATTTTGTTTATCGATTGTTATAATGAGTTGTTACAATTAGTTATAGGTTTGGTAGCTGGATGTTGTATTTTGTTAGATTCGGTTATAGTTAGGAGGTTAGAGGAAGTTAGCATTTTAGAAATTCGGTTACAAGTTAATTAGCTGTTAGTTTGAATTCTGTTAGAGTGAACTGGAATATTTTGTTTTTCTATGTGCAGGGTTTTGGTTTAATGATTTTCTGGTTTAATACTTTCTCCTGATTTTCCTGTTTCTTGATATATTGAACTGAAGCAGGGTTATGGATATCTTTTGGTGTTGGTTTTGTGGACATGGTTTAGGGTTGTTTTTTTTTACTTAATTCTTTTTTTTGTTTCCATTTTCTGATTTTAAAGGCTTTATTTTCTGATGTTCCCTTCTTGAATTGATGAGGTTAAATGGTTTATCTATTGGACACTTGCAGGGAAATGGTTTATGGACTGGTATGACAATGAGGATGGTTTAATTCAGGGCAAGTTACTTGTTAGAAATTAGTTTATTACTAGGAACAAACTGATTTTCCTTGTCATGGATCGAAACAGGTGCCAACTGGTTTAACTGTTTTGCTTTATTGTTAATTTTGAAACCAGTTTGTATGCAAGTTGTGGACTGCTGAATATATTGATGCTGAAACTGGTTTAATACCTTTGTTGCAGGTTAATTGTTGTTGTGAAAAATTGTTTGCTGAAGTAATTTCTAAGGCATGGCCAAATGGAAGGAAGCATGAAGATCACTTGAGAGCATGAAGTATTTGAAAAAAATGTTAGAGGTTTGGAACAAAATTCAAGCTATTTTGGTCAAGTTTCATGGGCAGCTTTGAAAAGGCTTCATGCTTATGCTTGAATGGAACAAATGGTTTAGAAGCTCAGATGTAGCTTAGGATTAAGAGTAATAGCATATATTTCTTCTTTGTAATCTCGTATGAACATACAAATGTATCTTGAGACCTTATAAACCTTTGTTAAATGATAGGGATGAATGATGAATTTTGAAATAATTTTGTTTGGATAAACTTTGGATTTTGATGAGTGATTTGAAACTTGAATAGACTTTTGGATTGATTTTGTATGGTATTATAACACTTGAATCATGGATTGGATGATCTTTTCTTGAATATTTATTTGAAAATGGTGTGAATAAGGTAATTGGAACTTGAATATAATCTTGAACAAATAAGGTTTATCCTCTTGATTCTTAAATTCAAAAATCCATGAAGGGTACATATGAGCGTTGAAAGTTTCCTTGAATGTTGTTGAAGAATGTCATATATTTCAATTGCTTTCCATGTCGCACCTTAATCATGTCCTCACTTTGTACCATAGTTTCAAACTAATTAAATATGTATGTCATGACCTTGAATCAAAAGAAATCCTACTTAAACATGTATGTCATGACCTTGAATCAAAATAAATCCTACTATACTTGTCTGAATTTAAAACTTTTTCTCTTTAAACTTTCCCCTCTTGCACCAAAACCATGGACAATTCCTTGTAACATTATCATCTAGGTAAGCTTGATTGAAAAACAAGGGATCCAATAAAAACCCCAATCATGAAGTATGTCATACAACGACCTTGCATAAAAATCCTAATTCAAATTGATAAGCGCAATCATATGAGATGTATCTCAATCCATAAGCCACCAAGGAATCCTCATCCCTAAATCTAGGAGTTTTTAGAAGAAACCCCTAGAAATGATGATGATAGATAAAATAAAATGATTTGATTCATAACCCACAAAGAAAGTCCAAATGCACACCCTTGAGAATCCACTTGACTGTAATTATAAGAACACCTAAAAACCAAACCAAGCTCAAACGTAAAATATTAGATACCATAATTCCTTCATTCTTTATGATCATTGTTGTATAATAGCCTTGTAATTTGAAGAGGAAAAAAGTTCAAGATAACCGCACTTCAAACCCTAATTCTACAACCAATGTTGAAGAAGAATTTGAGAAATCAAATTTTATTTGATGTTGTTGTACCCCAAAATTTGCCCTCTCATTTCATCAACATTTTCTCATCACAAGGCTCTTGGAACTGAAGATCAAGCTAGAGCATGGTCTGCTCAAGACACTTACTTGCACTGTTGACCTAAATTAGGGTTTGAGTTTGCACAAGGATGTTTTGACCTACAATGCCCAAAGTGACTTTCATACTTCATGTTGGACTCACAAGTTTGCCCATATCAAGTTTCAAGCCTTGATTCAAGTTTTTGCCCAGTCAATTGGACAGTTGACTTAGAAATCAGCTGTATTGGGGAAAAAGTCAACTATGGCCAATTGACAGTCAAACCTCATGGAATTTGACCCACATAAACATTATGAACTCATATGAACCATTTGATCAAGTTTGGATCACAATTCCACAAGAAATTTGATCAGATCACCAAAAGGGCAAAATGGCCATTTTTAGGGTTTTGACTGTACAAAGGTAATTTTTGACTGTTTGATCTAACCAATGGCAAAACAAGCTCACATATGGACTCAAGGACTCAATGGAATTGTCTTTACCCATTCAACAAGTTCAAAAGATCTCAAGTGCATAGGATTGACAGATGAATTTTTCAGTCAACTGATCAAAATTTGATTGTATATTAAAAAGTTAAACTTTGACTTTTTGGTCAAAATCAAGTGCCAAGAGTTATGTTTCATCAAGACATGTCAAATTATGAAACTTGTTCATCAAGAAACCCAAAAATGAAAATTAGGTTTTAAAATGGAAAAATTTCATAACTTAGAAATTTTCTAAGTTATGAAATTTTCTTATTTTTTCCTAACTTTGTCCCACTTTTTCACCAAGATGCAAATGGATTCAAACAAAAGTTGAAACATGAAAGTTATAGTCCATAACAAATTCTACAACTTTGATTCAAAAAGTTTTCTCAAAAGAATCTTGTATCTCAAGTTATGATTTTTGGAACAAGGGTACCTAAAACTTTTAACTTAGAGAAAATTTGCCCTAATCTAGGCAGGATTTGGACCCATCTTCTTGGCCACTTTTCACATAGTTCCACTTAGAATTTCAAGTTTCATTGCAAATATGGATTATAGTACATGTTCCAAGCTTTCCAAATTGTCCAATAACTCCTCAAACACCCTTGTGGTTAGAGAGAATCGAATGCTTGAAGTTGGCAAAAACTCACTTTTATCCATGGCCAATACATGTTCATAACAACTTGCAATTCTGATCTAGCTAGCTTGGTTTGACATTACAGGCCTCAAAACCAATTTGCACTCCATAATTTAATGCCAATCCATCAGTCTAAGCCTTTGTTTTGTTCATTTGGACATTATACACAAGATTAAGCCTTAAGTAGAAAAAGGCAAATTTCCATTTTTGCTTAAGTATGCTTTATGTCAAACCAACAATCCTTGAGCATTGGTCCAAGATCTCTTGCAGCAAAACAAATCCACAAATCAGAGGGGCCAAGAGAAATGTAGGTAAGCATATTTGATAGCCTATACAAGCCTGTAACTTCACTTCCACATTTGAACTTCAAGTAGAGAAAACTTGCAAAACATAAGCAATCTCTCATATCTGTTAACACAAGCTTAGACAAACATTGTAGACAAGTTACATACCTACCAACAAGCCTAAAGCACAACCCTTTCACCACTAAAACCTCCTCATACTCAGAATCACTGTTTTTCTGCAAAATAGGCCAGGTTCTGCATTTTGCAAGCCACAACAAAATTCCATCGTGCATTTTGTCCAAAGATAGTTCAAACACCTTCCAATCAACTCACCTGAACTATCCCAGACCCTCATTGCAAGTTGTAACACCTCTACCACACTTTGCCATTTTCATTTCAAAGCTCTGCAGGTTGAGTTCTACAGCACGATTCAAGTTGTTTCAAAGCAAGCCAAGCATTGGAGAAGCTTCCTTGGACCTCAGGCAAGCTCAAGAGAAGCTCAAACACCATTGAAGGTTGCTGCATTGTCCAGCTCGAAGTCAACTGAAACAGGTATTTCATGGGCTTCTATTTCCCTATTTAGGAATGGTTAGGCTTAGGTTTGTGAATGAAATATGTTGTACTCATAGCCCTGAAGCCATACATATGCTTAGTTTTCATTTACATTAATCGTGCTGAGAGAATTTCACTCATGAACTTTCTGAAAAAACTAGGTTAGAAATTAGGGCCAGAGAAATTCTCTCTGGTCTTTGAGAGTTAATCCAAGTTTTTTATATGCTTAGATTCGTTATTTGATGCTCTACAAGTTTCATGTTTTGAGTTTTGTCAAAAGATCAAAGACTCAGGAGATACAGGTCGGGGTAGCTAGCGCGCGTTATTTTTCAAGTTCTATTGGACAGAGGAAGAAGATGAAGTAGCTGGGCTGGGCTTGGCTACTTCCTACTTTTGGCACCCCCCACTTTCAGTTTCACACCCCCTGGCCCATTTTCTTGTATTTTGATATTTTTGCATTTTTTATTTTCTTTTCTGACTTTGATATTCTATTTTCAAACATAAAAAATGATCCAAAAATATTTTTATATTTTTTTGCATTTATTTGGTATTTATTTTATTTATTCCCACCATAAAAATGTTTAAATACTTTATGTTATTTTGTTTAAACCTAAAAATAATGTAAAAAATATGTTTATTTTCATTTTTATTTTTATACACATTTGAAAATATTTTCTTGAAATATATACATTTTTGTAAATAATTTATTTTAATTTTTTACACACTTAATACATTTAATATATATATATATATATATATATATATATATATATATATATATATATATATATATATATATATATATATATATATATATATATATATATATATATATATATATATATATATATATATATATATATATATATATATATATATATATATATATATATATATATATATATATATATATATATACTTATATATTTTATCTTATTAAATAATTAGGTCAAAAATACAAAAAATATTACATTTTCATTTTTATTATTATTTTGGACCAAAAATATCATTTTTATAATATACTTTTATTTTTTGTATAAATTAGTATATTATTGCACATAATTAATAAATAATATTATTTATTAGGAATTAGGTTTTCTTGCCCTAAATAGGAAAATAATTAAAATTGATCTTTTTTATTTTACATTTCACATTGAAAAAATACTTTTTACATACTAAAAACATTTTGGCATATACATTTTATTTACATTTATTTATTGTATTTATTTCAATTATTGTACATTTAAATATTGTATCTTGTACATTCAATTTGGTTGTAATAGTAATCTAGGGTTTAATTTCTTGTCAAATATCCCCAATTCAAATTTGTACCCCCCTCCCTATATCATGTTGTAATAGTGTAGCATTTAAATTCCCGCACATTTAAAGGCTTTCAATTATGCCATGTTTAGACCTAGGGTTTGTATGCAAATAAAATCAACAATTAGTTTGACCTAATCCAAGATAACATGCATGAAGAACAAACACAATGTACACTTGCACCCCTAGGGTTTCATCCACTTGTTACCTTCAAAAATGGGCCATGGTTGCATGTTGAGTACTTTGGCAAAACAATAACAAACAAAAAGATCATAGTCCCTCAATGACGCTATCTTAGTTGCCTAAACAAAAATGATCAAGTCCCTCAAGAAAATTGCCAAAGATACTTGACACAATTGCTATCATGGTCTATACGATGACCCGCGCTTGTCCCGCTTAACATCCTAACACAAGGTTGTTCACCAAATACAATGGTGAAACAACACTGTTAAAAGGGTTAAAAACATAAGAAAGATCTTTGAGTAAAATAGGGTAGATAGCTCTTAGTTACTTGATCAAAAGCTTACAAAAAAACCTCCTTGCTATTTTTCAAAACACACTTCACAACACAACTTCAAAACCCTACTTTCAAACATTGAAAACTTTTCAAAAGACAAAAATACCATTGTATACATTCAAACAAGAATCATTACAAAGGTTGCCACAACGATGGCCTCTTTTCAAAACATCTTTCAAAATCACACACAACACACCATTTCAAACAATTGAAAAGCACCATTTCAAACAATAGAAATGAAAAGCAAGTGATCTAAGTAAGTAACTAAGAGTCCATGGATAACCATGGATAGAAAGGGTGCTAATACCTTCCCTTTCTATAATCTACTCCCCGAACCCAAGAAAACATCTCAAAGGTCTTTCCTGTGCTTTTTGACCTTTCCTTAGGATAAAATAAAAAGTCGGTGACGACTCTTGTTAAACTGAAACATTTTGCAAACACAAACGCAAAACCTCAAGTCAGTTCTCCCACCGTATCACAGATGTGTATCTCAAAACCAATAGAAAACCCTGGGTGGCATGATTAGTGAACTTTTGAACCTTGTATGTGTTATTGAATTCAAATGTATGCTATGTTAGTGATTTAATGAAAAGAATGTTGATGAATGCAAAAGCCTAAGCCAAATAAAAGTATCAATTAGGAGGGCAAATTTTGGGGTGCAACAGCTGCCCCTATTTAATCATCTTCAACCTGAAGGTGAGATTGGCGCTAGCCTTTCAAACTTTCAAGGTAGAAGAAGATTAAATACTAAAGGAACTTGAAAATCTGCGCTCCCAAAAAACGGGTGAACATATTTATGATTTGGCGGGTAATTGTTTGATATTCCCCAAGGATTTCCATAGAGGAAAAAGAAGTTATGTTGCCTATCTTCCAAGGCGAATGAAAGGTGGAAGTGATGCTTAACCAAGTATACTTGCAAAAGGTGAATACGAACTCTGCTGGAGAATAACATTTCTCGTGTACAATGCAGAGAGTAGTCATGGTGAAGATTCATGAATGAAAGACACTCGAAAAGATGAACATTGAATAAACGACTGTTGAAGAATGGTATGTGATATCATCTATTCAGGGAAGACAATTCCTGTTTTTCCTAGTGAGAAGACAAAGATTGGACTTATAACGTAGCAACAGAGGCTAATATAAGAGAAATGCTGACTTGTAACGTAGCAACACTGCTAATACAAGGAATGGTAATGACCTTAACATGGTGGTCATGCCAATACAAGGAAAAATATAGACTCATAACGTGGCAACAATGCCAATACAAGACAAAGATTGGACTTGTAACATGGTGTGATTCCAATACAAGACAAAGATTGGACTTGTAACGCATAGGTGATGCCAATACAAGGAAACGATTGGTATGAAAAGACGATGGATAAGATCTACGAGCGACCTACGATCCTAAGGTGAAACATAAGAGTGATCTGTCGGAGAACTAGGCCAATGGGCGACCTCAGAATTCTAAAACAAGATCAATAGTGAGAACCTAGCCTACGGGAGATCTCAGGTTCTAAGATGAAACCTCATCTACTAGAGAACTAGGCCTATGGGAGACCTATGAATTCTACGATGAGACATCAAGGCGATCTGTCGGAGAACTAGGTCTATGGATGACCTCAGGATTCTACGAAGATACCTATGGGTGATCTGCTGAAGAACTAGGCCTAAGGGTGACCTTTGAATTCTAAAACAAGATCTATAGGGAGAACCTAGCCTACGGGAGATCTCAGGTTCTAAGATGAAACCTCATCTATTGGAGAACTAGGCCTATGGGCGACCTCAGAATTCTACGATGAGACATAAATGCGATATATCGGAGAGCTAGACCTATGGGCGACCTCAGGATTCTACAAAGATACCTATGGGCGATCTGCTGAAGAACTAGGCCTAAGGGCGACCTCAGAATTATAAAACAAGATCTATAGGGAGAACCTAGTCTACGGGTGATCTCAGGTTCTAAGATGAAACTTCATCTACTGGAGAACTAGGCCTATGGGCGACCTCAGGGTTCTAAGATGAGAACATTGGTTACGACATGACGAGTGAAGGTACAAGGGATGAATGACTATACTGATCTTATTGGGATCTAGAGGGAAAATAGACACGAGAGAGTATTTGGAAAAGCTGACCCGAACGAGTGTTTGGAAAAACTAATAGAGACGAGTGTTTGGAAAACTAACACAGACGAATGCTTAGAAGAATGACACTGCTAGCTAGATATCATGATGTAACGAAGGACGTCAGCTGAAGGTTTGGGAGCGATATCCTCTTGTGGGGATGTATTTCTGTCTTTGAATGATTCAAATCTTTCGTGTAAGGTACCCGATAAGGCTTATGCTTCATATGCATGTTTGAATTTCTTTTGACGTAAATATCCATTCTGATGGATAGGCTACACGCTTTTGAAGATGCAATGTTATGCAGTGATAACTATATGCAATACAAAGAAATAGACGGGGATAAGCGAAGGCTCGTTGAGAATTGTTACTCATCACCGGGGATGCCAATACATATTGGTGATGGAAACCTGTTGTACCAAGCATCATTGGGGATACTGATAAGAATTTGCACTGGGGAGCTCATGATACTGAAGATTATTGATGACTCCGCTGAAGATTGAATTGCTGACAAAACGAGTTTTTAGGTACGCCACTGAACTCTACATTTTATTGTCAGGGAAGAGATAATCTGGACAGACTTCCCTACATCACGAATCATTGAGAGGATGGTAGGACTGAATATACTGAGGAACGGATTCCGAACACCATGCAAATCTCTTCAAATATATGTCCCAAGTTTACGTTACATTAGGGAATTACCTCTTAAATAAATTGGGGATAAAAAGATGGACATGGACATCTGCGAATGCACCGGTTTAGCTCTGCGAATGCCCCGATTTACTCCACTAGGGATTCACACTTATGCGCACCAAGTCAAACAATGACTCTGGAATTTTTGAATTCACCTGGGGAATCAGGTTTGAAATTGTCTGTAGCAGATGAAGGTGGCTTCACACACTGGCTAGGTCATGGTGACAGTTATGATGCTTTTAGCTTGATTGTAGTCGTCTCATACACCATAATTGGCTTGATCATCTTTGCGAGTACGAATGAGGAATACCCCTGTCTATGGAATTTATGAGAGAATCTGTGCAGAATAGAAGACCGAAATATCCGTGCCACAATACGATATGAGGTGGCCTGCCCCAATCTCTTGAGTCATAAAATAATATGCTCTTGATTATAGCTTTCTTGGAGATATTTGTTGAATCTCGACGTAACTGCCCCAGGTTGAATGGATTATGAATAGATTTCTCGACGTGGTGGAATTTGATTGATGGAAACTTGATATTTATCGACGAGATAGCTTCTGATTGGGTATAGCTCGAAGATATTTTCAACGAAATAGTTGTTGAACCCCAAAATTTTCCCTCCAACTTATCTCAAGACATTCTCCTAGGGTTCTCAGTTGCTTAAGGTTGCTCAAGAATTGATCCGACAAATTCTTCTCCTAAGTAATGGACTTACAACTAGGTTTTCCTTTTTCATAAGGAAGATTGGGTTTATAAGGCCTAAAGTGGATTTCATGGGTTCTTATATTCCTCCAAGAATTCTCATACCAAGTTTTATGCCTTGCATCACAAGTTTGCTCAGTCAATCGATTGAAAATCAATTGTATTGGACAAAAAGTCAACTGTGGTCAACATAAAGTCAAACTTCAAGATTTTTGGTCAACATCAAGTTTTTGAAGTCATATTCATAGTTTGATCAAGGGTTTATCATGATTCATCAAGGAAACTCTCAAATCATCAAAAGTCAAAAGTTGCCAAATTAGAGTTTTCTTAAGGAGAAGTCAACTGAACTTTGACCAAGCATAACTTTCACATGCTTCATCAGATTTTTCTCAACCAAAGCTCATTTTGAAGGAAATTAAATTCTCTACAACTTAGTCTATCTACACTCAAGTCTAAAAATGCTTCATTTGAGAGATATGGGCCAATACATTATAGGTCATTTCAAAAGTCAACAAAAAGACACTTTTTCTCAAGACAACTTATATCTAGATAAATCTCCAAATGAAAAAATGAACAAAAATAGGATTGTAGATGACATCTTGAGCTTTCCAAAAAGTCTAAGATCACCTTCAAATGATGAAAATTGAGAGAGTTATGACCAATGCAAGTTGCGAAATTTTGAGCAAATGCATGAAGTTCAAAGTGACCAAACTTGGATTTTTGGGCTAATGTGCTATTGTTTCAAAGTCCAAACGTGTTTTGCATCTTATAATGAACCTCACATCTTACTCATGCACCCCTTGACCTCTTTATTTTATTTATTTTGATTTTTATTTATTTTAAAAGTCAAAATAAATAAGATAAAAACAAGGATTATTACAAAGGTCCAAGCCCACTCTTTGGATGACCTAATTGCAAGCTATATATTCTCATAAATTTAGACATCAAGAGGACGAAACCCTTGTGCAAGAACATCTTCTAAAAAATCACAAAATTACTCAAAACTAGGGCAACCTTAGAATCCTAGTTTCATCCACCTTCAACACATACCAACATTTCCAATCGATTCTAGGAGAATTACATAGTAAGAATGGATCAAACCTGATGATCCAAAGCTCACAAAATCCGCATGCATACATCTTCAATCTCATATTTTTTTGCAAATTCACATTTCGATTTTCTTTATGTTTTAAGATAAACTAACCATGATAATGTGTTCATAAGGTATCAATAGGCAGGAAAAGTCAATCACATGACCTTCATGCTACCAGAATCCTGAATTGCCATACATGTACTGATCCATGTTGTTTTTACCATACCTCAAAAACTAGCGCAATTGAGCCCAAAATAACAGTTCCGTTGAATTCGCAGAGTTGGATTTAGGGGGTAGGGCACCCTTAGATTCCTAACTGTGTCTATTTTGTAGGTTTAAGAAAAAGACTCATCAGTGAAGACGACTGGAGCTAGGGCTCCAGCGCCTCTCCAGTCCAGGCATTAATTTTATGTTATATTTAATTTGTTTCAGTTATAACACTAGATGTATCACCACCCTAGTGGTTAAAACGCGCGTGCTAAGTCACTATTATGCCAAGGCGTGGGTTCGATCCCAGCCTTTTGGCATTTTGAATGTTTTTTTTCTCATATTTTTCCTTGTTTTGCATGATGAATATACAAAATGCGCTGATTCTCATTCTTAATCACAAGCGCGCGCTTGGCGCAGTGGTGAACCAGTTGGATGAGGAAGCTAAGGGTGTGGGTTCAACACCCACCCCTGGCCTTTTGGGGGGTTTTTCTCTATTTTTCGCTATCTTTCTCTTTTTCCCTTAAAACAACCCTAATTTATAAAAAAAAAACCTTTTAACAAACCTAATTATTTTTCAAACCCTAATCAAATTAGGTTTTAGGGTTTTTAAATTTTTTTAATTAGTTTAATTAATCAATTTTTAGTTAAAATTAATTAGGTTTTTCGGGTTAATCGTCAAAAAAACCTTTTCATTAAAAACCTCGAAAAACATTTTTCCTTTTTTCACCTTTATTTTATTCTTACTTTTATTTCCGTGAATTGTAATAGCTTAGATATTTGTCGCTTTCTTTCGTTATTGTAATTGTTTCCCGGGATGTAATACTAGTTAGGGTTTACCTTTCCGCATTTCTATTATGTAACTGCCCTAAAGCGATGTAATAGCTTAAGGTTTACTTTCTGCATTTATTTTCCGTACTTTACTGCTTTTTGTTATTGTTATGTTTACTGCTTAGTAACTGGGATTGCATGAAAAGACTAAAAACAAACGATAGCTAACTCTAACTGCAAGACTAAAATAACTGAATCACAACACACCTCACACACTCGCACCTCTAGGGTAACCTCCTTTGTTGCCTCGGAGAAAACAGTCATGTCCCTCGAATGTGGGGACACTTTAGCAAAGTCCCTCGAAAACAAAGATCATAGTCCCTCGATGACCCTTTCGATGTTTCCTTTCGGTAAATGATCTAGTCCCTTAACGATAATTGCTAAAGCATCCTTACGAGTTACCTTCGATGATTGTATGATGACCCACGCCTGTCCCTTTACATCCAACGATAGGGCTTCCTACCAACTAATTGTATGAATAACACTATATAAAGGAGGAGGAAAATATAAGACCGGCCTTGAGTAGGTAGAACGTTATTAATCGCTTGCTCACAAACATTTCAAAACAAAAATATTTCAGACACTTTCGAAATATTTTTAAAACACTTTGTACGCATTCTCGAGGATAAATACGAGAATCATTACAAAGCTTTGCCTCACATCGGCATTTCAAAATATTTTTCAAACACGCAACACAAATATATTTTCAAAACAATGTGAGCTAGCAATTAAGAGTTCCTAGATAACTACAGATGAAAAGGGTGCTAACACCTTCCATTTTCATAACCTACCCACCGAACTCAAAATCAAAAAAGGTCTTTCCTGTTCTTTTCATCCTTTCCTTAATGGATAAAAGAAAAGTCAGTGGCAATTCTTGCTATCCACAACATTTGCGATAAAATGCAAAACCAAGTCAGTTCTACCATCGTATTACAGAACTGGCGACTCTGTCGAGGAACTACAAAAGGGGGGGTTACCTTAGGGATAAATCACTTTTACTTGCTTTGTTTATTTTGTTTGCTTTAAATTTGGGGTTTGCTCGGGTTATTTCTTGCAAAGATCCTACACCCGGATCTGGGGGCCTTAGGTAAGTAGTTATAGATCACAAAAACTATACGGCGTAGACAGATATGGTTGAAGATGGCTACTTTAGTGTGACACATTAGTTTGTAATGGTGTTCCTTGAGTAAGTCGAGGATAAAACTAGGCTTCCGCGTGATGTTATAAGCACTACCTGACTTTTAGAACCTTAATTGACCCAACTTAGCCATTAGAAGGTAGTAAGATGGCCGACTTTGGTGCAGTCCAAAGTTGGTTAATACTCGATGCTACACTCATTGAGATTCGAATCTCGGGATATTTCGGTGGCAAGTCAGTTGCTCTGCTGAAACAAAGTCTACTAGAAAGATCGGTGATATGAGACTTCTAGAACCTGGTTACTATTCTTAGGACAGGTTATCCAACTGAACTGCAAGAGGGTACTTACCTCTGAACCCCATGCAAGCCTTAAACCTAAGGCTCTTGTGTGCTTGTTTGTGTTTGTTATCTGTTCAAACATGACATCATAGCATCATGACATTATACCATAGCATTTTCTTTGACCATTTCAAGGATCTCAAGGGCCTATGATGCAGGTTTATCATGAACCAGACGTCTAGCAAGGGGAAATGAGATTTATTTTCCTCTAACCAAATGCAGTCAAATACCGAAGTACGCTCTTTTGAGTTAAAAGCTAGGACCCACTCAACATGGTGTGCTTAATTCTCATAGAAGGACATTCAAAGACGCAAAGTTCTTCAGTTAAATCTGCATCCAGACTCAACTTCAAACATTTCTTTTTTGTTTATCCCACGAGATCCTTGAAAATATTTCATCTACATATCATGCATTTCATTACATAACAGGTTTCCGAGACAGGTTTTATCATCTTCTTGCTGTTTATTTTAGTAAAAGATGGCCCTCAAATAGACTATGAAAGATCTTCAAGCTCAAAACACTCAATTCCAAGAGACGCTCTTAAACTTAGCCAAGGGGCAGAAAGAGCAGATGGCACTCATCACCAAGGAGAAAAGACTCGGAAACTAGGGTTGGTATCTTCAACATGGGAAGAAGATTCAAAGGTCCTACCAAACAGGTTCGGGCTTCTAACATCCCATCAGATGAAGACGACAATCAAGAGGAAGACGACAAAAGTATCAAAGCTGAGGGGGGAAGTAACCTTGGTTCTGGTAAAATTCCTGATGAAGAAGAATACTCTGATTAAAATTATCATCCCTCTAATGATAGATATTGTTGTACCTCAAAATTTTCCCTCCCATATTCTTCAAGATTTGTCAAGAATGATCCTCCAATGGTTCAAAATGGCTCAAGGGTTGCACAGTCCAAACACCTCCTAAGACAATTGAAATTAGGGTTTTGGTTCTTTCAAGGAATTTGAGGTTTTCAATGGTTCAATCAAGTCTCATAAGCCTATACACATTCTCAAGCACCTACATGCCAAGTTTCAAGGTTCACAATGCCAATTTGCACAGTCAAAAGCCTCATTTGATCCACAGTCAACTGCAAGGGCAAAATGGTCATTTTGAAGTCAAAAGTCAGAATTTTTGGTCAACATCTTATTTTGAGCTCACAATCATCATTTGATCAAGTCTTGATCATGATTCCACAAGGATAGCTCAAAGATCCTCAAGATGCAAAAAGTTACTATTTTTGGACAGTAGAAAAGTCAACTGTATCTTGACCAGGGCATAACTTTTTCATAGTTTGTCATAAAAATTCCATCCAATGCTAATTTTGAAGGGGATGACATTTCCTACAAACCATCTTCACATTCCAAGTCCAAGAAATGCTCTCACAAAACGTTATCAATTTCTACATTATAGGTCAAATTCAAAAGTCAACAAAAAGGCACTTTAATTCAAAGACCATAACTTGAGATTGGTAAATCCAAATGACATGGGACTAAAGGCATTGGTTAGACAACTTCAAGACCTTTCCAAAATGTCTAAGAACATGGTCATATGATCAAAATTGAGCAAGATATGCATTGGAGAAGTTGGGAAATTTTTATGAATTTGCAAAAGTCAACTTTGCTCAAAACTCCTTGTTTTTGCTAATGGGCCTCAAATCTCTTCTTGAAACTTTATCCTTGGCTTATGCACGACCCATCAAGCTTAATTGAATTTATTTTCTTATTTTTATTAATTAATTGGATTTTTAATCAATATTAATTCATTTAATTAATTTAAATTGTAGGAAAATACAAAGATTTGGTTTTTCAATCTTTTTGTGAAGCAAATATGGTCAAGATATGCTGGAAATTTCGTGTACAAATCAAATATGCAAGAATCTCCAAATTTGGCAATTTTTTCCAATCATGAAAATGCAAAAAGATGTGATTTCCAATCAAATATTCAATCATCAATTCAATGGATTTTGGCTCAAGATTGTGACCTAATTTCAGTCCTCTATATATGTACAAGCTAACCCTAATGCCATACACGTGAGAAAGCTGCAGAAAAAAGCCATAGCCATTCAAGAAAAACTCAAAACTGATTTCTACATTCCAGGGCGATTTAAAGCTTTTTGTTAATTCTAACACCTTGCAGGGGTTCCCAGGAACGTGTAGCAATTGAATTCACACGCTAAAGCTCAAAGAATCACCCTTTACAGAGTCACGGTTTGCCACTTTTTTTCATAATCGTAACTCGTGATTCATAAGCATTTAACATGATTTCTTGATCGTTTTGTGTTGCTAGGGACTGTACAAAGCTAATGGTATAGTTTAATTGCATTGAAACGCCCAGAATCTAAAGATGCCATGGACGAATTCCAGGGTTCATAAGCTTTCAAATTGGGGCTTTCTAAATCCAGGAAAAATTAGGCCTTGTAAGACACATGGTTGTATTCGTGAGAACCAGACGAATTCAAAGCAACCCTCGCGAAACATTTATGTAAATCACAGCTCTATTCGCTATTTTTCGCCACTGTAGTTTGTGGGGGTTGAAAACCCCCGCTATCTAACATTGTTTTTGCAGGTTCAGCGAGGAAGATGATGATGTGTTGATACATCATTGGTTAGTTCAAATCAGCGCGCGCGTTTTTGTGTTAACAGCATGTGAATTGATTTTTTATATATTATATTTGCTTATTATTATAATAACAAAAGCGTGCACATGGTGTAGTGGATGATGCGTTGGCTTGGAATCATTGGGACCTGGGTTCGAATCCCAGGTCCCCCAAAATTATTATTTGCTATTTTCTTGCAGCTTATCCAGTATACCTTATGCCTTGAGGTCCACCATGTACTTCATCTTTCCAAGCGCCATGTGTCTCCCTCCTCAAATTCAATGGCTCAGATGGAAGGATCACCATGCTCCCAGTCAATACGCACCATGGACAATCAAAAAAAGTCAAACGAACTGGAAACAAATGGGCCTGAGAATTGCCAAAGAAACCTCCTTAATGGGCCAGCACCCCCCTGGTTCATTCATTCTTTTTCTTTTCTTTTATAATTTCCATTTAATTATTTTACTATTAATAATAATAATAATTATTATTATTTAATTAACTCAATTAATAATTTTCATAATAAAAATCAGAAAACTAAAATATTTTTATTATTATTAATTTCACCTTTAATTTATTATTTTTGTAAATAAATGTAATTAATTAATTTAGTTGTTTTAATTAGGTTAACTTTAATTATTTTCATAACAAATAAAATAAATTAGAATTAGGGTTTTCTTGACAATTTTAATTTCTTTTCTTTTATTTCCTTAAAACATTAAAAAACCAAAAATATTTCTTTTATTTTATTAATTAATTAGTTTTAGGTTTAATATTAATTAAATGCCAAATAACCAAAAAACTCATTCTTTCTCAAAAAAGGGTCAAAACCCTAAGGACTTCTCCGATTCAATTTCTATTCGCGCATATTGTTTTTGATCATATAATTGTATTTGCTCTGAGGATGTAATAGCGTAATTAGGACTTTTTATCGCTTTCATTTACTTTCCGCAATTTACTTTTCAAGGGTTGCTTTTGGCGATGTAAATACCCGACGCCTTGTAATAGCGTAGATTTACTTTCCCGCAAACTATTAACTGTTAGATGTATGTTAATTAGGCTATGCATGACAAGACTTATCTCTGAAATTAAAATCAAAATGTAGTTCACCATGATATGTGCAAAGATAAAGATAAACTGAATCCTGACACACTCGCACATGCCACTCCTAGGGTACGCCTCACTTGGTTGCCTCGACGTGGTCATTGAGTATAAGGTGTTTTAGAGGTCGCCCTCCTATCTAAAGATCCAAGTTGCCTCGAAACGGTTGCCTCGGTTAAAAAGGATCTAGGACATTAAGGTTACCGCTAAGGCGTCCTACCATTGCTTTGGTGACCACATGTCCCTATAATCGAATTGACCGGAAACTCCAACGACGGTGCTACCTACTTCTCAATAGTGGGATAGTACTGTCTAAAGGACATTTACACAACTTAATTTCTTTTGAGTATGTAGAGGTTCTCAGGTACTTGCTCTTTTCAAAACAAAACAACTTTTCGCACTTACACTTTCAAACAAAGTTTTCAAACAAACAATTCATACACTCTTGAGGACAGATACAAGAGTTAAAATGAAGTTTTCAAAACAAAACTTTTTAGAAACCCACAAACACAAGAAAAGCAAAACTTTTTGAAAACACAGTGAGCAAGTACCTAAGAGCCCGTGGATAACCACGGATAGAAAGGGTGCTAACACCTTTCCTTTCTATAATCTACCTCCCGAACCCGAGAAACATCTCGAAAAGGAATTTTGCTGTGCTTTTGTCCTTTCCTTGTTGGAGAAAATAAAAGACGGTGGTGACTCTTGCTTACTGCGACATTTCGCAAACCAGCATTAAAAACAGTCAGTTCTATTTCCACCGATCACAGAACTGGCGGCTCTGCTGGGGATCTAAATGAGTGAGGTGTACCTTAGGATTAGATCACTTGTGTTTTCAATTGCATGCCTTGAATGCTTTAAATTTTGTGGGCTTGTATCAGAGTTTTATAGATCCTAACCCGGATCTGGGGGCACCCTTTAGAAGTAGCAACAAACTGTGAGGGAACTGTGTGGGGTATACCGACATGGTTGAAGAAGTTGCTACGTTGATGTGGCACTTTGGTGAGTACCGGTAACCCTTGAGTCAAGTCAAGGAGAGTACGGGGCCGTCGCGTGGTGTCGTGAAGCATCAACTGACCTTAAGAACCTTACTTGACCATCCTGGCCTCTTTAGGGGTAGTGAGATGACCGACTTTGGTGCAGTCCGAAGTTGGTAGATACTCGATACTACACTCATTGAGGGTTGTTTTCTTGGAATATTTTGGTCGCCAATTAAGTGGCTAAATCAAAACAATGAACATAGAAAACAATCCAATGATATTGAGCTCCTCTAGAACCCGGTTATTATTTGTAGGATAGGTCTTAACCAACTTCAAGAGGGTAGTACCTAAAACTTCATGCCAGCCTGAAATCTAAGGGCTCTTATGTGTGACTTGTGTGCCTTCAAACTTGAACTACTTGCACATTCTTGTTATCTGACAACATGAGTTCCTTGCAGGTTTTGTTTATAGTCCTTATTCATTGCAGGGCTTACTTGCATCACCTCACACTTTGCTTAAACGCATAACATACACATCATAACATCATACCATAGCATTTTCTTAACCATTTCAAGGATCTCAAGGGTTTGTGATGTAGGTCATGATGAACCAAATGTCTAGCAAGGGGCAAAGGGGATTTATTTTCCTCTAGCCAAGGTTGCTTGGAGATCAAAACGTGATAACTTGAGTCAGGGGCTATGACCCACTCGATATGGTGAGCCTGACTCTTGAAGAAGGACTCTCAGCAACATGAAGATTCCTTCAATCAAGCTACCCGATTCAGATTCTAACAATTTTTTGTTTACCCCGCGAGATCCTTGAAAACATTGCATACATACATATCATTGCATAACAGGTCACCCTTTACAGGTCTCTCATGTTCCCGCTGTTTATTTCAGCAATGGCTTTCTGTGATCGGTGGATCTGGAACTGACTGTTTAACGCTGGTTCGCGAAATGTCGCGGTAAGCAAGAGTCGCCACCGTCTTTTATTTTCTCCAAATGGAAAGGACAAAAGCACAGAAAAATTCCTTATAGAGATTGCTCTCGGTTCGGGAGGTAGATTATAGAAAGGGAAGGTGTTAGCACCCTTTCTATCCATGGTTATCCATGGGCTCTTAGATACTTGCTCATTTGTGTTTTCAAAAATGGTTTGTTTGCTTTTCAACTGTGGGTTTTAAAAAAGTTTCTTTGAAAATTTCAGTTCGACTCTTGTATCAGTCCTCAAGAGTGTTTGAAAAGTTGCTTTCGAAAGCTTTTTTTGAAAAGGTGTCGGTGTGAAAAGTATTTTTGATTTGTTTTTGAAATTAGAGCAAGTATCTAGAGTCGTCTACCTACCCTAAGGAATTCGTCTGTGTAGATGTCCTTTAAAGTAGTGCCATCCCACCATTGAGAGGTAGGTAGCCCCACCGTTGGAGGTGTTTGGGTCAATTCGAGGTTCGGGACATGGTGATCACCAGAGCAATGGGAAGACACCTTAGAAGCTACCCTCATGCCAGGTTCCCGGATCATGAGGACTTATTAAGACATCCTCTATTCGACGATCACCTTTCGAGGCAAGGCAACAGTGAGGCGTACCCTAGGGGTGGTGTGTGATTTGTGTGTCAGATTCGTTTATTTTTGTCTTGCCATGGTATAGGTGATCTACGCATTTGTTTTTATTTAATCATTCATTCTTGCATGCCATTATTTAACAGTTAAAAAATTGCGGGAAATAAAAGTTCCTAAACTATTACAAAGGCGCGGGTCCACATCGCCAAATTATATCCAGGACCCGATTTGACATAAAATAAAGAAATAAAGTAAAGTGCGAAAGATAAATATTTACACGGCTTTGGGAGAATTGCATAAATAATTATAAGAAGCAAAATAAAATGCGCGAATTGGAATTAAAATTGGAAGCGAGGGCGTTGGACCCTTTTTAATGAAATTAAATTAAATTATTAAATTAATTAAATTAAAATGAAAAAATAAATTATTTTGAGATCTTTTGGATTTATGGTTTTTTATGTGAATTAAATGAAATTAACTAATTAACCCTAATTCTACAACTTTTATTTATTAAGAAAAACATGTTAAAATTTAAACCTAAAATTAAATTAATTAATTAATGGCAATTTGATTTATAAAAATAAATAATTAATTATTAGTGAAATTTATTTACAAAAAATATTAATTAAATAAATATATTTTGATTTTTATGACTTTTCTGTTTTTTACTATTTTTTATATTTTATGAAAATAAGTTAAATTAAAGGAATTAATTAAAAAAAGAAATAATTGAAATAAATAAAATAAGGAAAAGAAAGAAAATACAATATCTTGGGGGGTTTCTGTCCCCTTTTTGGAGGTGAATTGGAGTGGTTTGGCCATTTGTGTTCTGGCCTCATCATGCATAAGTTGTTCTACTTTGGCCATTTGGCTTTTGGCTTTTGGCCATTTGCGTTTTGGTCTCAACGTTCCTTAATCTTCTCAGGATGTCTGTCTCGCCATGTATTAGTGTCATGCATAAGTTTTTCTACTTTGGCCATTTGGCTTTTGGCCATTTGGCTTTTGGCCATTTGGCTTTTGGCCTCAACGTTCCTTAATGAACCTGCATGGGATCCTGTCTAAATCTGCAGTGTTGAATCTCACGAACACATTAAATAAAATCATAAAATGCAAATAAAGCCAATATATGAAGAAATTTAATGTTTAGGCACAATATGGCATGTATGAATGATTATACCCTTTTGATCATGGAGATCAAATCAACCTTACCCTTACTGGAAAAGTAGTGATATGAATGCTTTTATACCCTTTGGATCATGGAGATCAAGCCAGCCTTACCCTTACTGAAGAAGTAATAAGATGTTGGTTTGTAACTGAGATGGCTTGTTTGTAGTGAGAGAGGGATTTGTAATAAGGATTTCAAGGTTTTAGGGTTCTTGAAAGAATTTGATATTCTAACAGTGTTGTGGCAAGGTTTTTTCTCTCTTTTTCTCCTCCTCTTTTTTCTCCTCTGGTTTGTGTGAAAAGAAGGTGATTATATAATGGAAATTAGGGTAAAGCAAATGGGCTTTGAATGTGCAATTTGGCCTCCAATATTCACTTGAATTCGTCACTTTCCAGGCTAAATCGCAGGGACTTAAGTGCATTTTTTGAAGTTGAAATGTGAAAACAAAATGTAGCCGGCATCGAGAACTAACTCCTGTCCGAAAATCGACTCAATCGGATAAACGGTGAATTAGTTATGAATTTTTGAAGTTTCAGCTCAGACAAACTTATTTTGGGCTCCAGTGTCGACTCTGACACGTTCTTCAATAAACAACTGGTATTGATCGGTGCATAATTTGGTCTCGACTTTTGAAGCAAAGTTGTAGATCTACAAGTCAGGGACCTTGTGTAAAAATATGAGTCCAATCCGATAAAAATTGACCGAGTTATGAATTTTCGAAGTTTTGGCCCAGATGAAATAATATTCAGCATTCAGGATTTTCAGCGTGTCACGCACTCTGAGCAAAAAACGAAGGCCTTTTGAATACCGTTTGAACTTGATACCTCCTGTGAAAATGTAGCCAACTCAATTTGTGAAATTTTGGCGCCAGAACCAGCTCGATACGATGAAAATCGACAAAGTTATGATTTTTTGAATATGACGCAAATAAACTTCTGTCACAAATTTTCTGCACGAAAATACTTGATAAATCCATATTTTTGAAGACCTTCTGATCGAAATTGGCTTCCAGCCGGGAGAGATGAAAACGTAGATAATGTCAAGACGGAATTTTGGCCACCGGAACGGGTTCAAAACGAGTCACGATCTTCAAGTTATGAATTTTTTAGCGCGTAAAAACTGCACTTTCAGCACACTTTTTCACCATATTTCTTCGAGAAAACTCACACATTCGGATACCTTCTTTAAAGAATTGACTCTTGAGCCGAACCTGAATTTGAGAATACGTTATCAGAGATATCTTGGCGAAAGAATACCTGAATATGACGCGCCGGGTTGGACTTGTGAATTTTTCTTGAAATATTTTGAGAAATATGGGAGGGCAAATTTTGGGGTACAACAGTTGCCCCTGTTCAATCTTCTTAGACCTGAGGATGCAGATTGGCTGCGTGCCTTTCGTAGTCCGAAGGTAGAAGATGATTGAACACTAGAGTGTCCAGAAATTTGCGCTCACATAGTAGTGTGATGGTGGGAATGGGCTTATAGCTGCCATTTGAAGATTGATGGATAGGATGATGGGCTTATAGATGCCATGCTGAGAGGTGATGGATAAGTGGATGGGCTTATAGATGCCATCTGGATGTTGATCGCATAAGAGATCCCTTAGAGAGAACTTGCGTACCTGCAAAAAAGAAAAATGAGTACCTGGCCTGTTACAGGAGCTGGTCTTCAAACTCTTCGTATAGATGTGTCCTGACTGGTTACAGGAGCTGAATCTGGAGCTTCAAACGGTGATGAATGAACCAGGGATGGTTACTACCTCAACAAGAACGGTGAGAGAACCTTGGATGATTACTACCTCAACAGGAACGCTGAGAGAATCTTGAACGACTTCAACCTCAACAACAATCGTTGAGAGAAGCCTGGGATTACCACCTCCGCAGTATCGGGGAGAGAACCATAGGCGACTACAACCTCAACAGCAATCATTGAGAGAATCTTGGATAACTTCTACTGAGTCTTTATCAGGAAAATCTGTTTGGGGTCGATTTAGCTGGACTAGAGAAGGCCTTGGACTGGATAAGAAATCTTTGGAGTCGATTAACTGAACCGGTCTAGGTCTTGAATGTCTTCAACTGGATAAGAGACAGGGAGATCTTTGGAGTCGATCTGACTGAACCAGACAAGGTCTTTGGAGTCTTCAACTGAGTCTTCAAAAGAAAAACCTTTAGGAGTCGGTTTAACTAGACCAGAGAACGCCTTTGACTGGATAATAACCAGGAAAATCTTTGGAGTCGATTTAACTGAACCAGACAAGGTCTTTGGAGTCTTCAACTGAGTCTTCAAAAGAAAAACCTTTAGGAGTCGGTTTAACTAGACCAGAGAACGCCTTTGACTGGATAATAACCAGGAAAATCTTTGGGAGTCGATTTAACTGAACCAGACAAGGTCTTTGGAGTCTTCAACTGAGTCTTCAAAAGAAAAACCTTTAGGAGTCGATTTAACTAGACCAGAGAATGCCTTTGACTGGATAATAACCAGGAAAATCTTTGGAGTCGATTTAACTGAACCAGACAAGGTCTTTGGAGTCTTCAACTGAGTCTTCAAAAGAAAAACCTTTAGGAGTCGGTTTAACTAGACCAGAGAACGCCTTTGACTGGATAATAACCAGGAAAATCTTTGGGAGTCGATTTAACTGGACCAGACAAGGTCTTTGGAGTCTTCAACTGAGTCTTCAAAAGAAAAACCTTTAGGAGTCGGTTTAACTAGACCAGAGAACGCCTTTGACTGGATAATAACCAGGAAAATCTTTGGGAGTCGATTTAACTGAACCAGACAAGGTCTTTGGAGTCTTCAACTGAGTCTTCAAAAGAAAAACCTTTAGGAGTCGGTTTAACTAGACCAGAGAACGCCTTTGACTGGATAATAACCAGGAAAATCTTTGGAGTCGATTTAACTGAACCAGACAAGGTCTTTGGAGTCTTCAACTGAGTCTTCAAAAGAAAAACCTTTAGGAGTCGGTTTAACTAGACCAGAGAACGCCTTTGACTGGATAATAACCAGGAAAATCTTTGGGAGTCGATTTAACTGAACCAGACAAGGTCTTTGGAGTCTTCAACTGAGTCTTCAAAAGAAAAACCTTTAGGAGTCGGTTTAACTAGACCAGAGAACGCCTTTGACTGGATAATAACCAGGAAAATCTTTGGAGTCGATTTAACTGAACCAGACAAGGTCTTTGGAGTCTTCAACTGAGTCTTCAAAAGAAAAACCTTTAGGAGTCGGTTTAACTAGACCAGAGAACGCCTTTGACTGGATAATAACCAGGAAAATCTTTGGGAGTCGGTTTAACTGAACCAGACAAGGTCTTTGGAGTCTTCAACTGAGTCTTCAAAAGAAAAACCTTTAGGAGTCGGTTTAACTAGACCAGAGAACGCATTTGACTGGATAATAACCAGGAAAATCTTTGGGAGTCGATTTAACTGAACCAGACAAGGTCTTTAGAGTGTAGCTTGAGAACATAACTGAATCTTTCCTGAAAGGCAAAGGTCAGTCATATGCAATGCATGATATGGATCAAGCAATGATGTTCTCCACATAAATGAGATTTAAGATATGATGCGTATATGCATGCTATAATGTATGAGAATGTGATGTTTTGGAATGTATGTTTTCGTCTAGGAAAGTAAATCCTTGACGGGTGCCGGGAAGTCACTCCTGGGCTGATGTTGAAGTATTGATTTTGCTCCGCTGGGGATGATAGTTGCAAGAATACCGGCAGGAGAAGATAACTCCGTTGGGGAATAAACTTGGCGAATGGATTACTCTGCGGGGAGAAAAATACCCTAGTGATCTTGCTGGGAAGCAACACTCTGTGGGGAGAGATATACTTTGCTGAGTTCTTGATGATAACTTGCTGGGGATACCCTTGTTGTGTTGGAAGTATTGATAGACTTCGCTGGGGATAAGAAGGCTTTGTCGAGGACGATCTTTCCGTGGCTTTTAGCTGAGGATAACCCAGTTATATCCTGGTAAGGGCATAACTCTTTGAATAAAGTCGGACGACGCGTTCGTGCTCTGCGAGGATAAGCTTCCAGAATCTACTGGGGATAAGCTTACTGCTTGGGGAGATGAATTCCAACTTTCCTGGGGAACTAGATTGGACTCTCTTGGGGAAGTTTTGAATTGTATTGGAAATAACTCCGCTGAATGTTTGATATGCCGCCGGGGAACAATCTTTAGGCCAAGATTGCCGGGGATGCTTGTTAAGAATGCATATATACTGCTGGGGAATGTTGAGATCTGCGGGAGGATACCCAACTTCCTTAAGTTTGATAATGACTTTGCTTGGGGAGGGTGCACGGACTTGCTGGTACACTCTTTGGGGAATTAAGATACCTTGGTTATTTTTCAACCGAACCTATCTTAGTACCTTGGTGGACAGATCCCTTAGATCGCTTTGGACAGCTCATCATTGCCCCTGTTTCTGAGGTGGGAGAGGAAGACCTGTGAGGTGCTGATAGTTGTTGAGGGTCAAACCTTCTTTAGGTAGGCAGGTGACAAGATGACAGGACATAGTCGTACGCTTTGATCCCTAACTTTTGCCTGGACCGCCCTTTCGGGTTTTCAGTCCACCGGGATACCCATTTTTGCCCAAGCCGCCTTTTCAGGTTTTCGACTTGCCGGGTGTACAGATTTTTTCATTTCATCCCTTCATTTTGCCCGAACCCTTTTGGTTCGCCGGGAAGTCCTAACTTTTACCTAGGCGTGTAGCGGGTCTTTGGTTTTGCGTAGTATTTTTTTCCGACTATGTCCATGCTCTCAGAATGTAGGGAGTTGCCCCTGTTAGAAGTGTTTTGCCACGCCACCAGAAGGTATTTGATCAGACAAGATTCGTTGTTGGAATGCCCCAAGTGACTCAGGCGGAGATTTGCCCCAGGCTATTTGGCCTTTTGAGAGATTCTCCGAATCTTGATTGGACTGCCCCAGATAATAGACCATAATCATGTCGTGCCCCTTGATTGAAGATACTCTTGTTCATTAGCCTTTCGTCATGCGAATTTCCCTGCTGTTCAAACAAAAAGTCATATGCAAACAAAGTTATGTTAAAAATGTAAAGCTTATGTCTGTCTTGAAGATTTTGAAAATGCATTCTTTTTTCATAAAACAAATGAATGTTTGTAAAACGTGATGTCAACTCCGTATTTACCGTAGGCCTTAAGGAGTCAGGATACCTTTCGTAACAGTATGCTTTCGAACTAACCCATGCTTCAGCTAGGACTTTTGAGGGTTATAACGTGGCCTGGTTCATGGTTTAAGAAACAAAGGATAAAGGCTCAAATTATTTGTACCCACCCGCTCTTCGTGATGTTCTCCAAACCTAAACTCAGTTGATCATACGTTAGACCTTGTTTGAGTCTTTGTTCTGATTTTCCAGTGATGGTCCAGATATTGGTGATTTATTCCGAATAGGCAGTCATTTTTTTTATTGAGGGTTTGTAAGACCTCTTTCTTGTCTGATTTTTGTTACCCCTTTCTTTTTTGCCTGAACTGTTTCCTTTTTTGGAATTACAGTCAGCGGGATGCCCCAGTTTTGTAAGTCTCCTTCATGGGTTTTGACTTAATGGTTTTTTTTTTTTTAGATAATGACTGCCTTTCTTTATTGATTATTCGGAACCATCACTGTCTTCTTTTTTGTAAGGACCTCTTTGGTGCCATTCGTTATGCACTTGGATCAACTGAGAGAACTACCCTGCCCCAGGTTATGATAAAGGGTTTTAATTTTCGAAAAGAAAAACTCCTACTTCTTTGGCTCAGAGGGGTTGACGAGGGATTATCTTCCTTATAACTCCAGTGTTTAGGAATTGAAACAATGCCTGTACCTCATCAGCAGGGTCTGTTCAAAAGCATACTGTAATTGTCGTGGTATCGTTTTCGTCATCCTCCCTCAAGAGGCTTAGAATTATTAATCGAGAGTTGACATCAAAAAATGAAAGCAGTTTGAATATAGCGAATGCGAATATATTGATTCAAAACAGACATATGCGATGCATTAATGAAATAACAATGTTTAACATGAATAAATGTTTGAACAGTCGAAAGAAAATTACAACTTGAAAATTCTAATAGACAAAAAGTCTTCTCATCTCAGGGCTTGTCACTCCAAATGGTGAGCCTTGGAGGGATGGTAGAAAAATTCAGCCTGACCATCTTGTGTGAACTCCAATGCCCCTTCATCAATCAGGTCCTGGATCTTGTTCTTCAGAGCCCAACACTCATTTGTATCATGTCCTGGACAGGCAGAGTGGTAGGCACACCTTTTATTGGGATCATAAGTAGGATGTGCTGTGTTGGGATTCTGGGGATGAGCCCTTAATGTGATCAAATTCAATCTCAACAGGCGTTGTAAAGCTTGAAACAGCGACATGTTGAGCGGGGTGAATTGTCTCCTGGACTTGTCTGGCTGAAGCCGGTGAGGTTGGTGCTGAATTTGTGACACTGGAGCCATTTGAGGAGCTCTCCCCTTATCTCCTTGTCTCAAAGGTGGTTGAACGATAACTGGCTTTTTACCCTTAGACTTTTGCCCCAGTTGGTTACCCTGAAGCAGTTGGTTGACGAGAACTTCGAGCTCTTCTTGTCTTTGAGCTAAGCCTTGAATTGCAGTCACCTGCCCCAGCATCTGGGCTTTCATTGTATCCATTTCAGCTTGCAGATGTTTCAGCCGTTCATCCTCAGCACTGTTCCTGACAAAAGTCTCCATGAGAAGTGTCCTTAGCTCCTTCTGCCCCTTGGATAGATTCAGGAGGATTTCCCCGAACCGGGTCTCCTGAGCAAGAAGGTCCTGGTTATCTTGTTGGGAAGCCATTGCTGAAATAAACAGCGAGAAAGGTAAGTGACCTGCAAAAGGGATACCTGTTATGCAAGAATGTGCATGATATGTATGCAATGTTTCCAAGGATCCGCGGGGTAAACAAGAAAATTTGTTAGAACTCGGGTTCAGTAGCTTGATTGAAGGAACTGCATGTTGTTGAGAGTCCTTCTTCTAAGGGTCAAAGGCTCACCATATCCAGTGGGTCATAGCCTCTGACTTTAGTCGTCATGTCTGGTTTTGATTTCCAAACAACCTTGGTTAAGGGAATCTTCTTCAAGAGTCAGAGCTCACCATATCAAGTGGGTCATAGCCCCTGACAACTTTGTCTAGAGGAAAATAAATCCTCTTTGCCCCTTGCTGGGTGTTGATTCACCATGACCTGCATCACAAGCCCTTGAGATCCTTGAAATGGGTTAGGATGTATGCAATGGTATGATGTCATGCTATGCATGGGGTAATGTAAGTAACCCTGTTATGAGACCCAATTAAGGACTGCAAACCAAAACCTGCAAGAAACTCGGTAAAACCTATCATGAGTCCCAATTAAGGACTAAAACAAACCCTGCAAGAAACTTGGTAAACCTTGTTATGAGTCCTAGTTAAGGACTAAAACAAAAACCTGCAAGAAACTTAGTAAGCCTTGTTATAAGTCCTAGTTAAGGACTATGAACAAAACCTGCAGGAAATTCAGTAAACCCTGTTATGAGTCCCAATTAAGGACTATAAACGAAACCTGCAAGAAGCTCAAGTGTCAGACAACAAGCATGCAAATAGTCAAGTACGAAGGCACACAAGTCACACAAGAGAAACCCTTAGAGTTTAGGCCAGCATGGGGTCTGGGTATTACCCTCTTGAAGTTGGTGGGCTCAACCTGTCCTATTAGAAGTAACCGGGTTCTAAGGGTCCCAATATCACGGGATTGCTTTCATTGTTCATCGTTTTGATTTAGCCACTGAACTGGCGACCGAAATATTCCAGGAAAGCAACCCTCAATTGAGTGTAGCATCGAGTATCAACCAACCTCGGACTGCACCAAAGTCAGTTATCTCACTACCCTAAAGAGGCCAAGATTGTTCAATTAAGGTTCCTAAGGTCTGTTGATGCTTCACGACACCACGCGGAGGCCCCGTACTCTCCTTGACTGAACTCAAGGGTTACCGGTACACACCAAAGTGCCACATCAACGTAGCAGACTGTTTCAACCATGTCGGTATACCCCGCACAGTTCCCTCACAGCCTTGTTGCTACTTTCTAAGAAGGTATCCCCCAGATCCGGGTTAGGATCTATAGAACTCCCAAGACAGTCCCACAATTTAAAGCAAACAATTCAGACAATTGAAAACACAAGTGATCTTAGTCCTAAGGTACACCTCACTTTATAAGTTTCTCTAGCAGAGTCGCCAGTTCTGTGATCGGTGGATCTGGAACTGACTGTTTAACGCTGGTTCGCGAAATGTCGCGGTAAGCAAGAGTCGCCACCATCTTTTATTTTCTCCAAATGGAAAGGACAAAAGCACAGAAAAATTCCTTATAGAGATTGCTCTCGGTTCGGGAGGTAGATTATAGAAAGGGAAGGTGTTAGCACCCTTTCTATCCATGGTTATCCATGGGCTCTTAGATACTTGCTCATTTGTGTTTTCAAAAATGGTTTGTTTGCTTTTCAACTGTGGATTTTAAAAAAGTTTCTTTGAAAATTTCAGTTCGACTCTTGTATCAGTCCTCAAGAGTGTTTGAAAAGTTGCTTTCGAAAGCTTTTTTTTGAAAAGGTGTCGGTGTGAAAAGTATTTTTGATTTGTTTTTGAAATTAGAGCAAGTATCTAGAGTCGTCTACCTACCCTAAGGAATTCGTCTGTGTAGATGTCCTTTAAAGTAGTGCCATCCCACCATTGAGAGGTAGGTAGCCCCACCGTTGGAGGTGTTCGGGTCAATTCGAGGTTCGGGACATGGTGATCACCAGAGCAATGGGAAGACACCTTAGAAGCTACCCTCATGCCAGGTTCCCGGATCATGAGGACTTATTAAGACATCCTCTACTCGACGATCACCTTTCGAGGCAAGGCAACAGTGAGGCGTACCCTAGGGGTGGTGTGTGATTTGTGTGTCAGATTCGTTTATTTTTGTCTTGCCATGGTATAGGTGATCTACGCATTTGTTTTTATTTAATCATTCATTCTTGCATGCCATTATTTAACAGTTAAAAAATTGCGGGAAATAAAAGTTCCTAAACTATTACAAAGGCGCGGGTCTACATCGCCAAATTATATCCAGGACCCGATTTGACATAAAATAAAGAAATAAAGTAAAGTGCGAAAGATAAATATTTACACGGCTTTGGGAGAATTACATAAATAATTATAAGAAGCAAAATAAAATGCGCGAATTGGAATTAAAATTGGAAGCGAGGGCGTTGGACCCTTTTTAATGAAATTAAATTAAATTATTAAATTAATTAAATTAAAATGAAAAAATAAATTATTTTGAGATTTTTTGGATTTATGGTTTTTTATGTGAATTAAATGAAATTAACTAATTAACCCTAATTCTACAACTTTTATTTATTAAGAAAAACATGTTAAAATTTAAACCTAAAATTAAATTAATTAATTAATGGCAATTTGATTTATAAAAATAAATAATTAATTATTAGTGAAATTTATTTACAAAAAATATTAATTAAATAAATATATTTTGATTTTTATGACTTTTCTGTTTTTTACTATTTTTTATATTTTATGAAAATAAGTTAAATTAAAGGAATTAATTAAAAAAATAAATAATTGAAATAAATAAAATAAGGAAAAGAAAGAAAATACAATACCTTGGGGGGTTTCTGTCCCCTTTTTGGAGGTGAATTAGAGTGGTTTGGCCATTTGTGTTCTGACCTCATCATGCATAAGTTGTTCTACTTTGGCCATTTGGCTTTTGGCTTTTGGCCATTTGCGTTTTGGTCTCAACGTTCCTTAATCTTCTCAGGATGTCTGTCTCGCCATGTATTAGTGTCATGCATAAGTTTTTCTACTTTGGCCATTTGGCTTTTGGCCATTTGGCTTTTGGCCTCAACGTTCCTTAATGAACCTGCATGGGATCCTGTCTAAATCTGCAGTGTTGAATCTCACGAAGACATTAAATAAAATCATAAAATGCAAATAAAGCCAATATATGAAGAAATTTAATATTTAGGCACAATATGGCATGTATGAATGATTATACCCTTTTGATCATGGAGATCAAATCAACCTTACCCTTACTGGAAAAGTAGTGACATGAATGCTTTTATGCCCTTTGGATCATGGAGATCAAGCCAGCCTTACCCTTACTGAAGAAGTAATAAGATGTTGGTTTGTAACTGAGATGGCTTGTTTGTAGTGAGAGAGGGATTTGTAATAAGGATTTCAAGGTTTTAGGGTTCTTGAAAGAATTTGATATTCTAACAGTGTTGTTGCAAGGTTTTTTCTCTCTTTTTCTCCTCCTCTTTTTTCTCCTCTGGTTTGTGTGAAAAGAAGGTGATTATATAATGGAAATTAGGGTAAAGCAAATGGGCTTTGAATGTGCAATTGGGCCTCCAATATTCACTTGAATTCGTCACTTTCCAGGCTAAATCGCAGGGACTTAAGTGCATTTTTTGAAGTTGAAATGTGAAAACAAAATGTAGCCGGCATCGAGAACTAACTCCTGTCCGAAAATCGACTCAATCGGATAAACGGTGAATTAGTTATGAATTTTTGAAGTTTCAGCTCAGACAAACTTATTTTGGGCTCCAGTGTCGACTCTGACACGTTCTTCAATAAAAAACTGGTATTGATCTGTGCATAATTTGGTCTCGACTTTTGAAGCAAAGTTGTAGATCTACAAGTCAGGGACCTTGTGTAAAAATATGAGTCCAATCCGATAAAAATTGACCGAGTTATGAATTTTCGAAGTTTCGGCCCAGATGAAATAATATTCAGCATTCAGGATTTTCAGCGTGTCACGCACTCTGAGCAAAAAACGAAGGCCTTTTGAATACCGTTTGAACTCGATACCTCCTGTGAAAATGTAGCCAACTCAATTTTTGAAATTTTGGCGCCAGAACCAGCTCGATACGATGAAAATCGACCAAGTTATGATTTTTTGAATATGACGCAAATAAACTTCTGTCACAAATGTTCTGCACGAAAATACTTGATAAATCCATATTTTTGAAGACCTTCTGATCGAAATTGGCTTCCAGCCGGGAGAGATGAAAATGTAGATAATGTCAAGACGGAATTTTGGCCACCGGAACGGGTTCAAAACGAGTCACGATCTTCAAGTTATAAATTTTTTAGCGCGTAAAAACTGCACTTTCAGCACACTTTTTCACCATATTTCTTCGAGAAAACTCACACATTCGGATACCTTCTTTAAAGAATTGACTCTTGAGCCGAACCTGAATTTGAGAATACGTTATCAGAGATATCTTGGCGAATGAATACCTGAATATGACGCGCCGGGTTGGACTTGTGAATTTTTCTTGAAATATTTTGAGAAATATGGGAGGGCAAATTTTGGGGTACAACACTTTCCAACCAAGACAACCAAGATCTCCGGGCTCAAAACGCCCAACTACGAGAGATGTTCTTGAGCCTATCCAAGGGGCAAGAAGAGGTAAAAGCTCTCCTCTCAAGGGGTTTCGTCCTAGGAAATCCAGGAGGTATCAGGAATGATCAGTTGGAAGGGCTACAAATTGAGTTGGCAACAATGAAGATCCAGATGATGGGACAGCTGATGGGCCAGATGGCTCTCATTCAAGACTTAGCTCAAAAACAAGAAGAGCTCAGGGTCCTCGTCAACAAGCTGCTTCAAAATAACCAGGTGGGGCAAACAACTAGGGTTGAAGTTCCAGTCATCATTCAACCACCTTTGGGGCAAGAAGACAAGGGAAAAGCTCCTCTGCTTGCTTCAGGGTCACGAGCCCAGCATCAACGGGGTAATCGGCGCAAGCAAAATACGTCTGGAAGACATTTCTCTGAGACTGATATACCATCATCTCTAATACTGAAACGCTTGTTGGAGGTCAATCTGATTACTTTAAAGGATCCTCCCCGGAATCCCAACACCTCTGCTCCTACCTATCATCCTAATGAAAGATGTGCATACCACTTTGATGGTCCTGGACATGACACTGACGACTGCTGGACTCTGAAGAAAAAGATCCAAGACTTGATTGACGGAAGGGTGCTAGAGTTCATGCCGGATGGCGAGATGAAAATCTTCCGCTGAGAATTCTCCATCTGAGATGACTAGTTCAAACTAAGAGACTTTTGTTCATTTGAATTATGAAGTTGTATTTTTCTTTGCTCATTCAAACATTTATTCATGTCAAACTTTATTACTTTATCAATGCATTGCATATGTCTGTTTTGAATCAATCCATTCGTATTCACTATATTCAAATTGCTTTCATTTTTTGATGTTCAACTCTCGATTAAAAAATTCTAAGCCTTTTGAAGGAGGATGACGAAAACGATACCACGATCTTTACAGTATGCCTTTGAACAGACCCCGCTGACGATGTACAGGCATTGTTTCAAATCCTAAACAGTGGAGTTATAAGGAAGATAATCCCTAGTCAACCCCTTTGAGCCAAAGAAGTTGGAGTTTTTCTTGTCACAAAAATTAAAACCCTTAATTATAACCTGGGGCAGGGTAGTTTTCTCAGTTTAATCCCGGTGCACAATGAATGGCATCAAAGAAGTCCTTCCGTAACAAAAGACAATGATGGTTCCCTATAATCGTCAGGACAGGCAGTCATTATCTCTCAAAATGAAAGCCCAATAAGTCAAAACCTATGAAGGAGACTTACAAAAAACTGGGGCATCCCGCTGATTGTAATCGTAAAAGAAACAGTTCAGGCAAAAAGACAGGGATAATAAAATCAAAAAGAAAGAGATCCTACAAACTCTCAACAAAAAAGAAATGACTGCCTATTCAAAATAAACGGTCAGTATCCGAACTATCACTGGAATATCCGGGCAAAGACTCAAACAAGATCTAATGCACGATTAGCTGAGTTTAGGATCGAAGAACATCACGAAGAACAGGTGGGTACAAATAAATTTGAGCCTTTATCCTTTGTTTCTTAAACCGTGAACCAGGCCACGTTATAACCCTTAAAAGTCATAGCTGAAGCATGGGTTAGTTCGAAAGCATACGGTTACAAAAGGTATCCTGACTCCTATAGGGCTTGTCGTACAATCATGAGTTGACATCACATTTTACAAAAATTCACTTGTTTTACTTAAAATGCATTTTCAAAAACTTCAAGACAGACATAAGCTTTGCATTCTTAAAATAACATTGTTTTCATATGACTATTTGTTCGAACAGCAGAGAAATTCGCACGACGAATATCTAGTGAACAAAAACCTCCTCAATGATAAGGGGTCACCTCCAGTGGAAAAAACACTTCCAATCAAGGGGCAGACATGATCATTTTCCATCATCTGGGGCAGTCAAGTCAAGATTCAAGGAATCTCTCAGATAGCCAGGGGCAAATCTCCGCCTGAGTCACTTGGGGCATGAGACATGAATTCCAGCAATGAATCTTGCATGATCAAACGAACATCTTCTGGTGGTATGGCAGCACAACACTACTGACAGTGACAACTCCCTGCACTCTGAGAACGTGGACATAGTCAAAAAATACTACGCATAATCAAAGACCCGCTAGGTTGACACACCTAGGCAAAAATAAGGGCTTCCCGGCGAACCAAAAGGGTTCGGGCAAAAATAAGGGATGAAAATGAAAAGATTTGTACACCCGGCAAGTCGAAAACCTGAAAAGGAGGCTTGGGCAAAAATGGGTATCCCGGTGGACTGAAAACCCGAAAGGGCGGTCCAGGCAAAAATTAGGGATCAAAGTGTACGACTATGTCTTGTCATCCCGTCACTTGCCTACCAGAAGAAGATTTGTCAAATCGGCAGTTATCAAGACCTCCACAGGTACCTTCTCCCACAGAAGCTGGGGCAATAAGAATTGTCCGAACTGTACAAGTTGCTCCGTCCTCCAGGTACAAGGTAGCCTCAGTTGAAGAGTATGACTAAGATACCTTCACTCCCTGCAGAGTAAGACAAGAATCAACAATACTCTCCCCAAACAGAGTTGGTCTCCCATCAGCCCTAAAAAGGCACAGTATCTTCAGCAAGTCAGCAATACTCTCCCCCGAGCAGAGTTGGTCTACCATCAGTCTTGGAAAAGTTAGGTATCCCCAGAAGATCTTAATATTCCCTAGCAGATATACAGATATTCCTCAGCAAGCATCCCCAACAGTCTTATTATTCCTCGATAGAAGTATAAGATTGTTCCCCGGCGGAATACAGGATACCCCCAATGGAGCCATTTCCCAGCACAGTCTGAAGAGCTTCTCCGCCAGAGTTGAATCATCTTCCCCAGTAGATTCTGGAAGCTTGTCTCCTGCAGAGTACAAATATCTCTCCCCAGCCATATTCAAAGGTTATCCCCACCAGAGTCTAACTGGGTTATCCTCAGCAAGTTGCAACGGAAAGATCATCCCCAGCGAAGTTCTTTCTATCCCCAGCGGAGTTCATCAAAATCCCCAAGAGAGTTTATCAACGGAATCCCCACCGGAGTTATTGTTAAAATCTCAACACAGCACCTCTTCCCACAGAGTAATTCCCCGCAGAGTAATCTCTTCAACAAGTTTATTCCCCAGCGGAGTCATCTTCTCCCACAGGTTTATTCACACAATCATCTTCGTTCATCATCCCCAGCGGAAACGAAGAACTCAACATTATTCTCCAGCAGCTCCGGGATTCATTTTCCCCAGCTAAAAACATCACATATTCATACATCGTGACATGCATACGCATCATACAACACAACTCTCATTTATTTTGGGAGCATCATGACATCATGCATTTCATACATCATGAAATTGCATACGACTAACGTTTTACCTTTTCAGGAAGAAGTCAATCAAAAGATGATTACCATCAATCCTTCTTAAGTTCCGGATCAATACCTGTAGCAAGCCAGGAAGTATCTGTGAACGCTTGATTGTAGATCTATACCTAAAACCAGCCAGGAAAGTTATCTACATGAAGAGATTGAAGATCAATACCTATAGCAAGCCAGGAAGTCATCTTTCTTTCTCAGGCCAGAGATTAAATACCTGAAACCAGCCAGGACGACTATCTCATTGGCCCACCTTTTCAAGTTCTAGATCAATACCTGTAACTAGCCAGGAAGATATCTGTGGACGACGGATTGTAGATCTATACCTGTAACCAGCCAGGAAAGTTATCTATGTAAAGAGATTGAAGATCGATACCTGTAACTAGCCAGGAAGACTTTCTTTCTCAGGTCAGAGATCAATACCTGAAACCAGCCAGGACAGATATCTCCTTGACCAACCTTTTAAGTTCCAGATGAACACCTGTAGCAAGCCAGGAAAATTCTGTGGACGATTGATTGTAGATCTATACCTGTAACTAGCCGGGAAAGTTATCTACATGAAGAGATTGAAGATCAATACCTGTAACTAGCCAGGGAGACTTTCTTTCTCAGGTCAGAGATCAATACCTGAAACCAGCCAAGACAGATATCTCCTTGACCAACCTTTTAAGTTCCAGATGAACACCTGTAACAAGCCAGGAAAATTCTGTGGACGATTGATTGTAGATCTATACCTGTAACTAGCCGGGAAAGTTATCTACATGAAGAGATTGAAGATCAATACCTGTAACTAGCCAGGGAGACTTTCTTTATCAGGTCAGAGATCAATACCTGAAACCAGCCAGGACAAATATCTCCTTGACCAACCTTTTAAGTTCCAGATGAACACCTGTAGCAAGCCAGGAAAATTCTGTGGACGACTGATCGTAGGTTAATACCTGAAACCAGACAGGACCACTATCTACTCGATCATCATCAGGCAACCCTACGCAGGTTCCTTCTTTCACATCTACCAAACAATCTCCAAATGGCATCTATAATCCCATCCTCCTATCCATCATCTCTCCAAATGGCATCTGTAAGCCCATTCCCGACATCACATTGCTGATACTACACCATGCGAGTGCAAATTTCTGGGCACTTTAGTGTTCAATCATCTTCCACCTTCGGATCACGAAAGCACGCAAGCCAATCTACATCCTCAAGTTTAAGAAGATTGAACAGGGGCAACTGTTGTACCCCAAAATTTTCCCTCCCATATTCTTCAAGATTTGTCAAGAATGATCCTCCAATGGTTCAAAATGGCTCAAGGGTTGCACAGTCCAAACACCTCCTAAGACAGCTGAAATTAGGGTTTTGGTTCTTTCAAGGAATTTGAGGTTTTCAATGGTTCAATCAAGTCTCATAAGCCTATACACATTCTCAAGCACCTACATGCCAAGTTTCAAGGTTCACAATGCCAATTTGCACAGTCAAAAGACTCATTTGATCCACAGTCAACTACAAGGGCAAAATGGTCATTTTGCAGTCAAAAGTCAGAATTTTTGGTCAACATCTTATTTTGAGCTCACAATCATCATTTGATCAAGTCTTGATCATGATTCCACAAGGATAGCTCAAAGATCCTCAAGATGCAAAAAGTTACTATTTTTGGACAGTAGAAAAGTCAACTGTATCTTGACCAGGGCATAACTTTTTCATGGTTTGTCAGAAAAATTCCATCCAATGCTCATTTTGAAGGGGATGACATTTCCTACAAACCATATTCACATTCCAAGTCCAAGAAATGCTCTCACAAAAAGTTATCAATTTCTACATTATAGATCAAATTCAAAAGTCAACAAAAAGGCACTTTAAGTCAAAGACCATAACTTGAGATTGGTAAATCCAAATGACATGGGACCAAAGGAATTGGTTATAGGACTTCAAGACCTTTCCAAAATGTCCAAGAACATGGTCATATGATCAAAATTGAGCAAGATATGCATTGGAGAAGTTGGGAAATTTTTATGAATTTGCAAAAGTCAACTTTGCTCAAAACACCTTGTTTTTGCTAATGGGCCTCAAATCTCTTCTTGAAACTTTATCCTTGGTTTATGCACGACCCATCAAGCTTAATTGAATTTATTTTCTTATTTTTATTAATTAATTGGATTTTTAATCAATATTAATTCATTTAATTAATTTAAATTGTAGGAAAATACAAAGATTTGGTTTTTCAATCTTTTTGTGAAGCAAATATGGTCAAGATATGCTGGAATTTTCGTGTACAAATCAAATATGCAAGAATCTCCAAATTTGGCAATTTTTTCCAATCATGAAAATGCAAAAAGATGTGATTTCCAATCAAATATTCAATCATCAATTCAATGGATTTTGGCTCAAGATTGTGACCTAATTTCAGTCCTCTATATTTGTACAAGCTAACCCTAATGCCATACACGTGAGAAAGCTGCAGAAAAAAGCCATAGTAATTCAAGAAAATTCAAGAAAAACTCAAAACTGATTTCTACATTCCAGGGCGATTCAAAGCTTTTTGTTAATTCTAACACCTTGCAGGGGTTCCCAGGAACGTGTAGCAATTGAATTCACACGCTAAAGCTCAAAGAATCACCCTATACAGAGTCACGGTTTGCCACTTTTTTTCATAATCGTAACTCGTGATTCATAAGCATTTAACATGATTTCTTGATCGTTTTGTGTTGCTAGGGACTGTACAAAGCTAATGGTATAGTTTAATTGCATTGAAACGCCCAGAATCCAAAGATGCCATGGACGAATTCTAGGGTTCATAAGCTTTCAAATTGGGGCTTTCTAAATCCAGGAAAAATTAGGCCTTGTAAGACACATGGTTGGATTCGTGAGAACCAGACGAATTCAAAGCAACCCTCGCGAAAAATTTATGTAAATCACAGCTCTATTCGCTATTTTTCGCCACTGTAGTTTGTGGGGGTTGAAAACCCCCGCTATCTAACATTGTTTTTGCAGGTTCGGCGAGGAAGATGATGATGTGTTGATACATCATTGGTTAGTTCAAATCAGCGCGCGCGTTTTTGTGTTAACAGCATGTGAATTGATTTTTTATATATTATATTTTCTTATTATTATAATAACAAAAGCGTGCACATGGTGTAGTGGATGATGCGTTGGCTTGGAATCATTGGGACCTGGGTTCGAATCCTAGGTCCCCCAAAATTATTATTTGCTATTTTCTTGCAGCTTATCCAGTATACCTTATGCCTTGAGGTCCACCATGTACTTCATCTTTCCAAGCGCCATGTGTCTCCCTCCTCAAATTCAATGGCTCAGATGGGAGGATCACCATGCTCCCAGTCAATACGCACCATGGACAATCAAAAAAAGTCAAACGAACTGGAAACAAATGGGCCTGAGAATTGCCAAAGAAACCTCCTTAATGGGCCAGCACCCCCCTGGTTCATTCATTCTTTTTCTTTTCTTTTATAATTTCCATTTAATTATTTTACTATTAATAATAATAATAATAATTATTATTTAATTAACTCAATTAATAATTTTCATAATAAAAATCAGAAAACTAAATATTTTTATTATTATTAATTTCACCTTTAATTTATTATTTTTGTAAATAAATGTAATTAATTAATTTAGTTGTTTTAATTAGGTTAACTTTAATTATTTTCATAACAAATAAAATAAATTAGAATTAGGGTTTTCTTGACAATTTTAATTTCTTTTCTTTTATTTCCTTAAAACATTAAAAAACCAAAAATATTTCTTTTATTTTATTAATTAATTAGTTTTAGGTTTAATATTAATTAAATGCCAAATAACCAAAAAACTCATTCTTTCTCAAAAAAGGGTCAAAACCCTAAGGACTTCTCCGATTCAATTTCTATTCGCGCATATTATTTTTAATCATATAATTGTATTTGCTCCGAGGATGTAATAGTGTAATTAGGACTTTTTATAGCTTTCATTTACTTTCCGCAATTTACTTTTCAAGGGTTGCTTTTGGCGATGTAAATACCCGACGCCTTGTAATAGCGTAGATTTACTTTCCCGCAAACTATTAACTGATAAATGTATGTTAATTAGGCTATGCATGACAAGACTTATCTCTGAAATTAAAATTAAAACGTAGTTCACCATGATATGTGCAAAGATAAAGATAAACTGAATCCTGACACACTCGCACATGCCACTCCTAGGGTACGCCTCACTTGGTTGCCTCGACGTGGTCATTGAGTATAGGGTGTTTTAGAGGTCGCCCTCCTGTCTAAAGATCCAAGTTGCCTCGAAACGGTTGCCTCGGATAAAAAGGATCTAGGACATTAGGGTTACCGCTAAGGCGTCCTACCATTGCTTTGGTGACCACATGTCCCTATAATCGAATTGACCCGAAACTCCAACGAAGGTGCTACCTACTTCTCAATAGTGGGATAGTACTGTCTAAAGGACATTTACACAGCTTAATTTCTTTTGAGTAGGTAGAGGTTCTCAGGTACTTGCTCTTTTCAAAACAAAACAACTTTTCGCACTTACACTTTCAAACAAAGTTTTCAAACAAACACTTCATACACTCTTGAGGACAGATACAAGAGTTAAAATGAAGTTTTCAAAATAAAACTTTTTCGAAACCCACAAACAAAAGAAAAGCAAAACTTTTTGAAAACACAGTGAGCAAGTACCTAAGAGCCCGTGGATAACCACGGATAGAAAGGGTGCTAACACCTTCCCTTTCTATAATCTACCTCCCGAACCCGAGAAACATCTCGAAAAGGAATTTTGCTGTGCTTTTGTCCTTTCCTTGTTGGAGAAAATAAAAGACGGTGGCGACTCTTGCTTACCGCGACATTTCGCAAACCAGCATTAAAAACAGTCAATTCTATTTCCACCGATCACAGATACAAACAACTGGAAGATCGTCTAAATTCCATGGAAATCCAGAAAGTGCCTAGACTGAATTTTGAAGTGCTGGGTCTTATTTCAGGGGTTGTTATCCCTCACAAGTTCAAGGTCCCCATCTTTGCCAAATATGATGGTGTGTCTTGTCCTAAGCTTTATCTGCGGTCTTATGTTCGGAAGGTCCAACGCCATACTGCTGACAGAAAGTTATGGGTTCACTTCTTTCAAGAGAGCTTATCTGGGACACAATTGGAATGGTTCTATCAGCTGGAAGGAACCAACATCCACACTTGGGAAGACTTGGCTACTGCTTTTTACAAGCAGTATCAATACAATGCTGAACTTGCACCGACTCGTGTGCAACTACAAAGTTTGACTATGGGCTCAAATGAAGGCTTCAAAGAATATGCCCAGAAGTGAAGAGATTTAGCTGGAAGGGTTCAACCTCCTCGGTATGATAGGGAGCTGGTTAATATGTTCATGGGCACTTTGACAGGGTATTTCTTTAATCATCTGATCGAAAGTTCCTCATCTAGTTTCACCGAGCTGATATTAACCAGGGAACATGTTGATGGTGGAATTAAAAGTGGAAAGATTAAAGAGGTTGCATCTTCAAGTATTTTAAATAAGACGTTCAACAGTAAAAAGGAAACCAATGTTATTTATGGCTAGAAGGGTCATACTAGAAGTGACATCAATCAATCTGTAGGAGTGGTGCTAATTTCCAATCCTGTGTCTGTTCAACAACATCAGTAAAATAATCAGCATAGGTCAGATGCACCAAGAAGACAGTTTACCAAGATCATCATGTCATTGTCACAGGCATTGTACCATCTTTTGAAAGTAGTGTTGATTACATTAATAGATCCTCCTCAGAATCCCAATACCGCCTCTCCTCGTTACAATCCCAATGTGAAATATGCATACCATTCCAATAGCCTCGGGCACGACACCAATAGCTGCTGGGCTTTGAAGAACAAAATTCAAAATTTGATTGACTCCAAAGAGATTAAGTTTGATCCTCCCAAAACCCCCAATGTGATTACTGCACCTATGCCAAAGCACGACAAAGGTGTGAATGCTATTGAGGTTGTTTCTGCTGTAGAAGATGTTGATAGTGACTACAACCTTGACAGCTGGATCTTTCCTACCATCGGCAGCGGGCTCAACAACTGGAAGACTGAAGACCTTATCTCAATCTCTTTAGTTAGGAGTAAATGATACTTTTTGTTTATTGCTTTCAAAGTTTTTTTTATGTAATTTTTAAACAATTACTTTAAGCCTTGTGCCTTACCCGGGGCACAATGGTCCATTTGTTAAGGGTTGTCATTTCATAAGCATATTTTCATTTAATAAAACATTAGACGTTTTGCATTCGAATTTTGTGCTCCTTGTATTTATTTTATTTTTATCACTTTCAAATAGCTATGTCTTCTTACACACCCACATAATAAATTGCAGATCCACATCCACTCTAGATCCCGTTGATAACGGTTTTTCTATTTCCACTTATGAATTTTGAGTTCCAGGATGAGAATATTATGCTAGTTACGAATTATGAAGAACCTGGACCGAATGAAGGACCTAAGCCAGGATCACGATGGACTATTGTTTTCAATGGAGCTTCTAACGCACTTGGCAACGAAATTAGTGTTGTGGCTATCTCTCCCAAGGATTTCCATATGTCGTTTACAGCTAGACTGTGCTTTGACTGTACCAACAACATTGTCGAATTTGAAGCGTGCATTATGGGCATCAGAGCTACTATTGATATGAGAATCAAGTTATTAAACGTATATGGGGACTCAACTCTGGTAATTAGTCATATCAAGGGAGAATGGGATATGAAGCATCTGAGTCTCACTCCTTATCGGGAACATGTGTTGACCTTAATCCCATACTTTGAGGAAATCACTTTTGAACACATCCCACGAGAAGAGAATCGGTTGGAAGATGCATTAGCAACCATGTCATCTATGTTCAAAGTCAGATGGGATAATGAAGCTCCTCGAATTACTATTGAAAGGCTAGAAGAACCGGCACATTGCTACGAAGTTGTTGCTGACAAAATAAAGGAAAAGCCTTGGTTTCATGAAATGAAAAGATATCTTGAGGCCCAAGAGTACCCCGAGGGGGCATCTATCAACAACAAGAAATGCCTACGGAGGTTCTCTGCCAAGTTCTTTCTGAGCAATGGAATTTTTTACAAGCGCAATCATGTTCGACTCTGCTTCGTTGTATGGACAAGAAGGAAATGAAGAAAACTGTGGAGGATATGCACGAAGGTATCTTTGGTACTCACTCCAGTGGGAATATGATGGATAAGAATATTCTGAGAGCGGGTTACTATTGGTCGACTATGGAAACTGATTGCCATCACCACTCCAGGACTTGTCACAAATGCCAGATTTACGCTGACAAAGTACATGTGCCTCCAATCCCTTTGAATGTCTTGACTGCTCCTTGGACATTTTCAATGTGGGGCATTGATATGATCAGAGAGATTAAACTGACGGCTTCTAATGGACATCATTTCATCCTCGTTGCCATTGATTACTTTACAAAGTGGGTTGAAGCAGCCTCGTTTGCTTCTGTTACCAAGAATGTAGTGGCCCGGTTCATTAAGCATAACCTTATCTGTCAGTATGGCATCCCCGAGAGGATTATCATAAATAATGGTACCAATATCAACAACACTATGATCACGAAACTTTTCACGCAGTTCAATATCAAGCACCATAACTCTTCTCTGTATCGACCGAAGATGAATGGTGCAGTGGAATCCGCCAATAAGAGCATCAAGAAAATTATACATAAGATGACAGTGACGTATAAAGATTGGCATAAGATGTTACCATTCGCTCTTCATAGCTATCGCACTTCAGTACGAACATCAACTGAGGCAATCCCATCCTCTCTAGTCTACGGCATGGAAGCTGTCATACCTGTCGAAGTCCATATTCCTTCTCTAAGGATTATGAAAGATGCAGATTTAGACAAAGATGAGTGGATTCAGACTAGGCTGGACCAGATAGGTTTGATCAATGAGAAAAGGCTGGCCGCTGTTTATCATGGTCATATGTATCAGAAGCGCATGATCAAGGCCTTCAACAAGAAAGTCAAACATCGGGTATATCAGGCTGGTGACTTGGTAATAAAGTGTATCATCCTACCACAGGGTGATCCCAGGGGCAAATGGACTCCCACCTATGAAGGGCCATTTGTAATCAAGAAAATATTTTCTGGCGGCGCTATGATACTTACCACCATGGAAGGTGAGGATTTTCCGCATCCTGTAAATGAGGACATAGTCAAAAGATACTACGCATAAAAGTGACACGCTAGGTTGACTGGCCTAGGAAAAAATAAGGGAATCCCGGCGAACCAAAAGGGTTTGGGGGGAAAATTAGGGATATATATGAATATTTGTACACCCGTCAAGTCGAAAACCTGAAAAGGAGGCTTGGGCAAAAAAGGGTATCCCGGTGGACTGAAAACCCGAAAGGATGATCCAGGAAAAAGTTAGGGATCAAAGTGTACAACTATGTCCCGTTGGATCATCTACTAACAGCAAGATTTATTACCAACGTCAAGTCCAAATGGTACAAATCAATTCAGCCAACTTCGTCCGACAATAAGGGATGAGATGCTCAAAGACATAGGGGCAATAGCAGAGTCGAAATTCAATGAGATCGTTTACACATAGTTATATGTTTTGTTTTACTTTGTACTCTTTTCATTTTATGATGATTTCCTCTTACTAGTACTTTTGTCTCCTTTGTACAAAACCGACTATTTATGGGAAAACCTTCAATACAAATACAATTTGAAAATTCAAATTTGTTTTACTTTTTTTTGTTTTGTTTGCAAAAAAGTTCAATGACTAAATTGAATGAACATATGCATATGAATATGACTACTGTTAACAAATATATGCATAAAAACAGGAATAAGCATTTACTCAAGACTCTAGGAGTTAGGATAACATTCAAGTCATCTACAAATCCCCATAGAAAAATCTCCACAGAGCTACCTTCACAAGCTCATCACCGACAGAGATACATTCCCCTACAAGTCTAATATGCCTTCCAGATAGGAATAGGGGCATCCTCCAGCAGTTCACATAATCATACTCCCCAACAGATCTCCCTAGCGGATAAAGGAGTTTGATCATTTCTCCATCATATAGTGGAAACCGCCTCCGCACAGTCTACGGAATTCCAATCCTCACCAGTGATTATGTCCTCAACACAGTTCACAGGAATTTAATTCTCCAGCTGAGTTTATTTCTTCAACACTGCAAAATCCCCCTGCAAAATTCTCTTCTCCAGCATGGTTTATTTCTTCAGCAGGGTTTATTACTTCAGCATGGTTTATTTCCCCAACAGGTTTTATTTCCCCAACAAAGTTCATTTCTCTGATTTCTGCAAATCCCTGGCAAGATTCTTGTCTTCAACAAAGTGTAGTCCAGGTTGCTATCCCAGAGAGTTGCTACAAAATCTGAAACCGGACCAAATATCACTTAACTTTATCCTCCCCAGAAGAGTTGGTATCCAAATCGGAATCTCGGTCAAACAGCGCCTCAGAAGGTTATCGATCTCTTTTATCCCCAATCAGGGTATATAAGAACTAAATTCCCAATAGAGCGATGAACGAGCAATGTTCCTGAACTCTTTTATTCCCCAAGAAGAAGTCAAACATTCCCAGTGGAGTATCCTCAAAACAGAAAGCAAGAATCCCCATCAGAGAAATTCTAAATAAGGTTGAAGATTCACATTCTTCATCTCCAGCAACAGTCAAGGATTTATTTTCCCCAGCCAAATATGTTATACAAAGCTACCAACACGTTTCAAGGACATCTCACATCCATACATCATTTACAAGTATCATAGAATATGCATACGACACACATATGACACTCTCATTTACTTTGAGAACATCATTACACAATGCATTACATACGTAATGACATTGCATAAAGCTAATTTTATCTTTTCAGGTAAGGTCTACAAACAGACGAATATCATCAACAATTCTCAATCAGGTCGTATATTAATTCCCGAAACAAGACGGGGAAACAATCTGTATGACCAGGTCGAAGATTAATTCTTGAAACAGAATGGGGAAACTATCGATATGACCAGGTGGTATGAATTCCCGAAACAGGACGGGTTTACCAACAAAAAAACTGAAGATTAACTCCTGAAATAGGACAGGGAAACTATCGACACGACCAGGTGGTATGAATTCCTGAAATAGGACGGGTTTACCAACAAAAACAGATTGTAGACCACTTCCCAAAGCAAGACGGGGCGACCATCTATATAACAAGCATTTCCCTCAGAGACTAAATATGACAAGCATTTCCCTCAGAGACTAAATCTGATAAGCAACTACTTAAGGATCTTCCCCAGAGCTTCATTCTGGAAAGCATTCTTCAGATATAGTCAAGTGTGGACTCATTCTGATACTCCTATCAATGGTTACCTTGGATGGCATCTATAAGCCCGTCTCGGACGATAATTCGTCACCTCTCCGAATGGCATCTTTAAGCCCATTAAAGCTATATTATCAACCAACAATGTTACCTCTTGCACATGCGAGTACAAATTTCTGGGCACTTAAGTATTAAATCCTCTTCTACCTTTAGATCACGAATGAAGGACATGCAATTCTAACTCTTTAGGTTTAAGAAGATTTAAAAGGGGCAGATATTGAACCCCAAAATTTGCCCTCCCATTTATCTCAAAACATTCTCCTAGGATTCTTAATTGCTCAAGAATTTGATCAGACAAATTCTTCTCCTAAGCAATGGACTTATAACTAGGGTTTCACTTTTCACAAGGAAGATAGGGTTTATAAGGCCTTAAGTGGATTTCACGGGTGCTTATATGTCTCCAAGAATTCTCATACCAAGTTTCATTCCTTGCATCACAAGTTTGCTCACTCGATTACTCAAATGACTGAAAATCAATTGTATTGGACAAAAACTCAACTGTGGTCAACATACAGTCAAACTTCAAGATTTTTGGTCAACATCAAGGTTTTGAAATGATATTCATCATTTTATCAAGGTTTGATCATGATTAGTCAAGGAAGCTCTCAAATCATCAAAAGTCAAAAGTTGCCAAATTAGGGGTTTCTTAAGGAGAAGTCAATTGAACTTTGACCAAGCATAACTTTCACATGCTTCATCAGATTCTTCTCAACCAAATCTAATTTTGAAGGAAATACAACTCTCTACAACTTTGTCTCTCTAAAATCAAATCCAAAAATGTTTCATTTGAGAGATATGGGCCAATACATTATAGGTCATTTCAAAAGTAAACAAAAAGACACTTTTTGTCAAGGCAACTTATATCAAGATAAATTCTCCAAAGGCAAAAATGAAAAAAAAAGAGATTGTAGAGGACATCTTGAGATTTCCAAAAAGTCCCAGATCACCTTCAAATGATGAAAATTGAGAGAGTCATTATTAGTGCAAGTTGGGAAATTTTGAGCAAATGCATGAAGTTCAAAGTGACCAAACTTGGATTTTTGGGCTAATGGGCTATTGTTTCAAAGTCCAAACGTGTTTTGTAGCTTATAATGAACCTCACATATTACTCATCCACCCCTTGACCTCTTTATTTTATTTATTATGATTTTTATTTATTTTAAAAGTCAAAATAAATAAGATAAAACAAGGCTTATTACAAAGGTCCAAGCCCACTTTTTGGCTGACCTAATTGTAAGCTATATATTCTCAGCAATTCAGACATCAAAGAGGACTAAACCCTTATGCAAGAACATCTTCCAAAAAATCACAAAATTACTCAAAACTAGGGCAACCATAGAATCCTAGTTTCAGCCACCTTCAACATATACCAACACTTCCAATCGATTCCAGGAGAATTACAGAGTAAGAATGGATCAAACCTGATGATTCAAAGCTCACATAATCTGCACGCATACATCTCGAATCTCATATTTTTTTTGAAAATTCATATTTCGATTTTCTTTATGTTTTAAGATAAACTAACCATGCTAACGTGTTCATAAGGTATCAATATGCAGGAAAAGTCAATCGCATGACCTCCATGCTACCAAAATCATGAATTGTCATACATGTACCGATCTATGTTGTTTTTATCATACCTTAAAAACTAGCACGATTCAGCCCAAACTAACAGTTCCATTGAATTCACAGGGTTGGATTTAGGGGGGTAGGGTACCGTTGGATTCCTAACTGTGTCTATTTTGCAGGTTTGAGAAAAAGACTCACTGAAGAAGAAAACCGGAGCTAGGGCTCCAACGCCTCTCCGGTCCAGGTATTGATTTTATGTTATATTTAATTTGTTTCAGTTATAACACTAGATGTATCACCACTCTTGTGGTTAAAACGTGTGTGCTAAGTCACTACTATGCCAAGGCGTGGGTTCAATCCCAGCCTTTTGGCATTTTGTATGTTTTTCTTCATATTTTTCCATGTTTTGCAGGATGAATATACAAAATGCGTTGATTCTCTTTCTCAATTACAAGTGCGCGCTTGGCGCAGTGGTGAACCGGTTGGCTGAGGAAGCTAAGGGTGTGGGTTCAACACCTACCCTTGGCCTTTTGGGGTTTTTTCTCCATTTTTCTTACTCTTTCTCTTTTTCCCTTAAAACAAACCCTAATTTCACAAAAAAAATCTTTTTAACAAACCTAATTATTTTCAAACTCTAATCAAATTAGGTTTTAGGTTTTTTTAAATTAATTTAATTAATTGACTTTTTAATTAAAATTAATTAGGTTTTTAGGGTTAATCATCAAAAAAACCTTTTCATGAAAAACCTCGAAAAACATTTTTCCTTTTTTCACCTTTCTTCTATTCTTAATTTTATTTTCGCGAATTGTAATAGCTTAGATATTTGTCGCTTTCTTTCGTTATGGTAACTGTTTCCCATAATGTAATAGTAATTAGGGTTTACCTTTCTGCATTTCTATTATGTAACTTCCCTGAAGCGATGTAATAACTTAGGGTTTACTTTTTGCATTTATTTTCTACACTTTACTACTTTTCATTATTGTTATGTTTACTGCTTAGTAACTAGGATTGCATGAAAAGAATAAAAACAAACCATATCTAACCTTAACTGCAAGACTAAAATAACTGAATTATAACACACCTCACACACTCGCACCTCTAGGGTAACCTCCCTTGTTGCCTCAGAAAAAATAGTCATGTCCCTCGAATGTGGGGACGCTTTAGCAAAGTCCCTAAAAAACAAAGGTCATAGTCCCTCGATGACCCTTTCGATGTTTCCTTTCGGTAAATTATCTAGTCCCTTAACGATAATTGCTAAAGCATCCTTATGAGTTGCCTTCAATGAATGTACGATGCCAAAAATAAACCCAATATAAAATTCCATATTCATTTAAATATATATAAAATGACAATGCCAAAAATTAACATAAACATAAACTTAAACATAAACACAAACATAAACATAAACATTTTAATATGCTACCTCTTTCACTAACATCTCTTTCTTTTCTTGGTTGGAACATGAATTACTTGTTTCTTAACAATGCGGACGGATGGATTTATCCAAATTCCCTCATTATGATCATTTCTGATATATGATTCATCCGCTATAATATTCTCATCTTGATCATTTAGAATATACGACTCATTATGTCTAATACACGACTCATTCTCATCACCAATATCACCTTGGTCTACACCGTTATCATCAACCACTTTGTTAGATAAAAGCACTATAGACCATTTTGTACTCGCAGGGTCAGTGACATAGAACACTTGTTTAGCTTGAGAGGCTAGAATAAAAGGCTCATCTTTGTACCCCTCCCTATTAAGATCCACTTGCAAAAATCCTGACTTATCCATTCGTATGCCACTACTAGTTACCCACTTGAAACCAAAGATAGGAATCTGAAACTTCTCATAATCAAACACCCAAATATGCTCGATAACCCCAAAATATGACAGATTTGCATATTTGGGGTTTAGGTCCTTCATACTTGAAATGTGCATTGCTTCAGCAAGCACGGTGACACCACTATTTTGCATAGTACTTTTATCATCTTGTTATTTGGTATAAAATATGTATCCATTAATTGCGTATGCGCTATAAGAAAAAACATGCAAACTTGGACCATATGCCAAACATCTCAACCTTTTTGTTATTGAAGTGGGATCTGAATGAAGCTTTGAAAAAATATGATCCTTAAACCATGGTATAAAACTTTGATTGTACTCCCGTACTATCCAATTTTCATTTCTATTCTGATTTAACCCTCGAAGTACATCCTATTGCATTTCAACATATGGCTCAATCTCACTGTCATTGTGCAGAACATACATATGCACTTGATCCCGTTCATCTTTTGATACTGTCACAATTTTATTTCCAATTAATCTTTTACCTTCCTTTTTTTCAAAAATATGACTTTTGGGGAGTTCAATGGATTGAACTTTGGAAAAATATTCAGTACAAAACTCAATCGCTTCTTCAACAATGTATCGCTCAATAATACAACCCTCTGGGCGACTTTGGTTTTTCACATACCCTTTTAATACTTTCATATAACATTCAGCAGGGTACATCCATCTCATATAAGCTGGTCCACACAACTATGTCTCTTTCACAAGAAGAACAACTAGATGTACCATTATGTCAAAAAATGAGGGAGGAAAATACGTTTCAAGCTCACACAAAGTAATGACAATTTCTTTTTGCAATGTTGGTAAGATCTTAGGATCAATCACCTTACTACAAATTGACCTAAAGAAAAAACTCAACTTAGTTATCGCGCTCCTTACTTTATCTAGAAAAATAGAACGCATACCTATTGGTAGAAAATGCTCCATTATAACATGGCAATCATGTGTCTTTAAACTCTTTAACTTGAGGTCTTTCATATACACAAGTCTTCTAGAAGAGTATCCTTCTCGAACTTTAACTTCACTTAGAAACTTACACAATATCCTTTTCTCCTTTCTAGATAGAGTAAAAGCAGCAGGTGGTAGATATGTTCGGCTTACTTTCTTCACGGGTCCTAGTTCAGTTCTTATTCCCATCTTTAACATGTCCTCCCTTGCTTTAAGGCCATCCTTATACTTTCTTTTAATATTAAGTAACGTACCAATAACACTTTAAAATGCATACACTTTCAAATACATTTTTTCAATATGTGTAACATCGAGAAAATGTCTCACATACAGAGACTTCCAATATGGCAATTCAAAAAAAATCGATCTCTTCTTCCACCCACCTTTGACAACCGTATGCGCAAAAGGTGTGCCAAACTGAGTACACACATCTTTCACCTTTTCAAAAATTTGGTCACCTGACAATGCAGGTGGAGCTTTACGTTGTTTGGTGTCTCCATTGAATGATTTTCTCCATGCACGATAGTGATGTTTAGAATGTAAGAATCTACGATGATCGAGAAACACATTCTTTTGACAAAGTTCCAAATGCGTCGTATCGGTTCCATCTTCACAAATAGGACACGCACGTTGACTTTTAATGCTATACCCAGATAGATTCCCGTATGCTGGAAAATCATTAATTGTGCCAAACAACATCGCCCTCAAATTGAAACTTTGTTTCCTATATCCATCATAAACCTCCACCCCGTTCTCCCACAAAATCTTTAAATCTTCGATCAAAGTTGTCAAGTATACGTCTATGTCATTCCCTGGTTGTTTAGGCCCAGAAACTAACATAGATAACATCATGTACTTACGCTTCATACATAGCCATGGAGGTAGGTTATAAAAAATAAGAATCACAGGCCATGTGGTATGTGAGATACTTTGAAGACCATTCGGGTTCATTCTATCAGTAGATAAAGCCAAGCAAAGGTTTCTTGCTTCTTCTCCAAAATCAGGATAATCATTATCAATTTTCTACCACTATGGTGAATTTGCTGGATGTTGATAGTTTCCATCAATAATTCGTTCATCTGCATGCCAAGTCAGGTGTCTTGCATCAGTTTCACTATGAAACATGCGCCTAAATCTCGGAATTATAGGAAAATACCATAAGACTTTTGCTGGAGACAATTTTTTCTTATATCGAGACAAATCGCATTTAGGGCACTCATTTAACGATCCATATTCGTTTCAAAACAAAATGCAATCGTTTGGATAAGCATGTATCTTATCATAGCTCATGCCAATAGAGCACATCATTTTTTTGGCCTCATAGGTTCAATTAGGAAGAACATTATCCTCCAGAAGCATATCTCTCATAAGGGCTAATAACTCTGAAACTTTTATCTGACCATCCATTGCCCGCCTTTAAGTTGTACAACTTTAATACCGCAGACAGTCTTGTGAATTTAGTGCAACCTTTATACAATATTTTCTATGCATCGCTTACCAATCTCTCAAACATTTTGGGACAATCCTGAAGATCTTCTTCAAGTGCATTTGCAATCTCTTCGACTCGTTCAAAATCGTATGTATCTGTGTCCTTGTCGTCTGAAGCATAGGTCGTACTACTTTTCTCCCCCAGTTCAATGTTGTCGTTACTTTTTTCACCGTGAAATATCCAACACGTATAACTTCTATCAATTTTACGCATTAGTAAATGCGACTTTAATCCATCTGCGTCAACCCGACCCACATAACAACAACCCAAGCAAGGACACTTCATTCGACTGGGGTCTTTGGCGTGTTCAACAGCAAACTTAACGAATTCCAATACCCCATTCTCGTACTCATGTGACAATCGATCGACAAACATCCATTTTTTATCCATTTTTTCTACTAATTCAAGTAAACAAAAACACTATAAACGGATTATTATTCCCTTTTTGTTTGAATTAAACGAATTATTTCTAGAAATTTATTTCTAGAGTTAATAACATGGACTAAAAATAAATATATCTATATAAAAATAATTGTGTTTTTTAATTGATCGATACAGATAGAATTTGAACTTGACTTACCAAAGAAAGAAAAGGGGTTATTGGTGTCGACGACGGATGATGCGGCTTTGATGTTCTTCGAATCGGTGATGGTCTTCAACTAACTACACCAATAAAAAGAGATCATCAAAAACAAGTTGTATATATATAAGGCTATAATATCTTAAACCCACAAACCTTAACAATTTGTTCTTAGACAGGTTTTTTGTGAAAATTTGTATGAGAAATAAATCACTTGTGAATCTTTTCTATCATATTATATTTCTTTCCAACAGAAACACAGTATTTAGGAGTAATAATGCTTAAATAATTCTGAAATTTATATCAGTAAAATAGTATTAAAAGTAAAGAAACCAAGCAACCAACAAGTAAAAAAATACTAGTTCATGGAGAATATAAACATGATAAACAATTCAGAAACCAATTAGAATAACAAAAAAACCCATCATCATCTTTTTTATTCCAAAACAAAGAACCAAAAGAAAACGCAATAATGCTAAATGCTAAAAGTGTTGCTGTTATATATCAAGCCCTACCAAGAATCGAAAAATCAAAATGCATACCTATAACTCAGTTATGCTTATCTATAACTCAGTTTGGACATCAATAGGAGGATAATGTCTTAGATGTTAGCATAGTACATTATCAATAGGAGGATAACTCAGTTTGGACATCAATGGAGATAAAGACATTTTCAAGAAAGAACCTACCTTGAGAACCGGCCGGTGTAGGTGGAGGACAACCGAGAGAGACGGTGGAGGACGGGGGGTGGGGGGTGGGGGGCTGGTACGACAACGACATAAAAGCGCTTTCTATTCATGAGAATGAGAGGGAAAGGGTTTCTGCTATCGTTCGTGAATCTGTGAAAGAGAAACAATTTACACTGATTCTATTTTTTTATTTTCATTTATATGGCTTTAGACAGCGCTTTCAAGAAGCACTGGCTAATATGGACCTTTAGCAGCGCTTTTGAAAAGCGCTGGCTAATAGGGTCCTTTAGCAACGCTTTTCAGATTTTTTTTTAAAATTTTTTATGACTTTAGACAGCGTTATCTAAAGTGGTCCTTTACCAGTGCTTTTGATAAAGCTCTTTCTAAAGAAATACTTTTAGCAGCGCTTATTAAAAGCGCTGTCTAAGGTCACATTTTTAGCAGCGTTTTTACTTATTATTTTATAGAGTTTCCGTGTTTTTTTTAAAAATTCACTTATAGTAGCGCTTTTGTATAAAAGCGCTGCCTAATGTGCACTGTTAAAAGTTATTTTTGGCGTAGTGACCAGAGGAGAAGATTTCTTTTGATACGATGGTTAGGTCAGAACCTTTTTTTTTCCATTTCACTGCATCTTATGCCGCTTTTGTCATGACCAATAAGCTTTCCGATGAGATCTTCGGTGATGTCGATCTTCTTTCCCATAATATAAGAGGTTACTTAATGATTTGATGCAGTAGCATGAATCCAAAATTCTTTAACTGGTTTGGGGAAAACTGGACCGATTAGTCTATCAAAATATTTTGTCCATCCTTGAAACTCAACATCGGGCGTTAGATCATACCCATTTTCTTTCATGCTCTCAAAATCAACTATGAGTTCATAGAGAACTTCTAGAGAATCAATAAGAGTGAGGAGAGTTCTTGAAGGTTCAACATACCTTTTTTTGTTTGTAGTAGAGGATGAACCAAGAATGTTGATTTGAGAATCTTGAGACATTTGTTGAAATGAAGCCATTGTTCACGGACTTAGGGTTTGAGAGCATACAAAAGGGAAAGGAACAAGTACAGAGAGAATAAAGTGAGTGAGAGTGAAGGTGTGAAAGTGTTTGTAAGAAAGTGAGGTATAAATAGCCAACAGGGAGAAAACATGAATTTTAATTTTAATTAATAAAATAAACAAAATGATTAACTGCATTAATGATTTCTAAAAAAAAGAGGGATGGCGTGAAGATTTTGAACAATGACTGATTTGACTCACGCCTCAATGCATCAAATCAACTGTTTCGTCCCTTCAGGTTTTGAACACGTGTTCAGCCTTATAGAGTGACTTAGCATTTAGAGTTGATAGATGTTGATATGGTGAACTGCTTGCTTCTATCATAGAAATGAAATATTTTTGGAAAACATTCAGATCTTCTGAATAGTTTCTGATACAATTTTCCTTCTCACTTCTGAAGAACTATTGTTCAGATGTTAACAAAAACAAATTAAAAAATTTTAAGGATTAAATATACATAAACTACACTTTTATTCTGGGCATAATTCTATACTGAGGTGTTTCAGAATGAAATTAAATCTATCTTCAGCAAGGGGTTTAGTGGAAACGTTGGCCTATTAATGGTCGTGTCTATAAATTTAAAACAAAGAATTCCCTTCTGAGTATAGTCCCTAATGAAGTGGTGTTTAACTTCTATATTTTTAGCCCTAGAATGTAAAGTAGGATTTTTAGAAAGACATATAGCAGAAGTATTATCGCAGAGGATAGGAATGTTACTCTCATAAATATGAAAATCTTCAAGCTGACTTTTCATCCAGAGCATCTGAGTACTGCATCCAGCTGCATCTATATATTCAGCCTCAACATTTGATATTGCAATAGTGGATTGTCTTTTACTGGACTATGAGATTAGGTTATCCCCCAAAAACTGGCAGCTTCCAGAAGTACTTTTTCTTTCTATTCTATGTCCAACAAAGTCAGCGTCACAATACCCTACTAATTTATATTCTCTAGATTTTCTATAATAAAGACCAAGATTAGTAGTACCTTTCAAATACTTGAAAATTCGCTTAACTGCTGTTAAGTGAGATTCTCTAGGATCTGATTGGAATCTGGAAAAAAATGCATGTATGATGCATGGGAGTTTTGGATGGCTTACTTCCTGACAAATCAAATTTCTTCATAAGTTCTTTAACATAATTGCTTTGATGTATGTAGGTTCCTTCTGGAGTTTGATTGATTTGAATTCCTAGAAAGAACTTGAGTTTACCCATCAAGCTCATTTAAAATTCTGCTTGCATGGTCTAAGAAAATTCTTTCCCCAAGGAGGCTTTAGTAGATCCAAAAATTATATCATCTATGTAAATTTGACAAACCAGAATGTCATTTTTAAATGGTTTACATAATAGAGTAGTGTCCACCTTCCCTCTTGTAAACTCATTTTCTAACAGAAAGTTACTTAGTCTTTCATACCAAGCTCTGGGAGCTTGTGTTAGACCATATAACAATTTCTTAAGTTTATAAACATATTCTGGATGTTTTGTATTTTCAAAACTAGGGGGTTGGTGCACATAAACTTCTTCGTCAATGTAACCATTTAAAAAAGAACTTTTGACATCCATCTGATAAAGAGTGATGTCATTATTTACAACAAATGAAATTAAGAGTTTGATAGATTCTAACCTGGTGAATGGATCAAAGGTTTCTGTATAGTCTATCCCTTCTTGCTGACTATAACCTTGTGCAACCAGTCGTGCTTTGTTTCTGACAACTTCTCCTTGTTCATTTAGCTTGTTTCTGAAGACCCATTTAGTTCCAATGATATTGAAGCCTTTTGGTTTAGGGACTAGATCACATACATCGTTTCTGGTAAATTGATTTAGTTCTTCCTGCATTTCAATGATCCAATCATTGTCTAGAAGTGCTTCGTCTATGGAAGTCGATTCGATTAGAGATACTAATCCCATAAGAGATTCTACAGTATTCTAAATGTAGATCTTGTTATGATTGGATCATCTTTCTTTCCCATAATCATTTTTTCAAGATGTACTAAGCTGCTTCTGGATTGTCTTTTCTGGATGCATTCTTCAGAAGCTAATGTAATATTTGTGATGTCTTCTTCTGTATTTGACTGAAGTTCTGAACTTTTATTTTCTGAAAAACTGTTTTCAGTACCTGTAATTTGAACTTCTATAACTGCAAAAGATTCATACTGCTTTGACTTTTGATAGCCAAGCATATCATCAAATCTGACACTAATAGATTCTTCCACAATTCATTTTTTTGTGTTATATACTCTATAACCTTTTCAGATTTCAGAGTACCCTAACATAAAACACTTTTGTGCCTTAGAATCAAACTTGTTCAGATGTTCTTTAGTGTTCAATATAAAACAAGTACATCCAAATGGATGGAAATAAGAGATGTTGGGCTTTCTGTTCTTCCACAATTCATATGGAGTCTTTTCTAGAATAGGTCTTATAGAGATTCTATTCTGAATATAACACACTGTGTTAAGTGCTTCTACCCAGAATTTTTAGTAATGTTAGTCTCATTGATCATGGTTCTGGCCATTTCTTGTAAAGTTCTATTCTTTTGTTCTACAACTCTGTTTTGTTGGGAGTTCTAGGACATGAGAAATTCCATTCTCATTAAAAAGAATTTCAAAACTTTTGTTTGCAAATTCCCCACCATAATCACTTCTGACTTTAACAATTCTAAACTCTTTTTAGTTTTGAACTTGGATACAGAAATTAGAGAATATAGAGTGTCACTCGTCCTTGTGTCTTAAAACTTTACCCATGTCCATCTGCTATAGTCATCTACGATCACTAATCCATACTTATTGCCTCTGATGGATGCAGTTTTCATTGGTCCAAACAGATCTATATGCAAAATTTCTAATGGTCTAGAGGTAGAAACAACATTTTTATTTGAAAGAGGGTTTTGCAAACTTGCCTTTTTGACATGCTTCACACATAGCTTCTGAGCTGAACTTTAAGTTAGGAAGTCCTCTGACCAGATTCAGTTTGTTAATCTAAGATATTCTTCTCATACTTACATGCCCCAACCTTCTGGTTAGACCCATTGCTTATCGTTAACAGACATAAGGTATTTTACATTCTGACTTTTTAGTTCAGAAAGTTTTATTTTATAAATGTTGTTCTTTCTCTTACCATTAAAAATGATAGTTCCATCTTTCTGACTAACTGCTTTACAGGACTTTTGATTAAAGATTATATCATAACCATATCACTTAATTGACTTATGGATAACAGGTTATGCATTAATCTATCTACTAACAAAATATTAGTTAGAGAGGGAAGTGTATCGCTACCAATGGTTTCAGAGCCAACAATCCTTCCTTTCTGACTGCCTCTGAACCCTACGTATCCTCCAGATTTAAGGTCTAGGCTTTGGAACATATGCTTTCTTCCCGTCATGTGTCGAGAGCATCCAGAGTCCAGCTACCAAGATTGGTGTTTCAACTTTGCTATTAAAGATATCTGTAACATAGATGATTTTATCCTTAGGCACCCATATCTTTTTAGGTCCTTGTTTGTTAGAGTTTCCAAAATTCTGATTGAATTTTGGTTTCTCAGAGTAAGAATCACTAGTATATTTTGTATCATGTGCATGTCCATATGTAAAGTGTGAATAGAGAGGTGTATGCTTTATAACTATATCATCAACTTTATTTGGTTGATATATTTCTTTTCTCTTTGGTTTCACATATCCTACGCCTTTTATGCCATTTCTTCTAACTCCATAGATCATTGAAGCCATGTTGCTTCTATCTATGTTTCTAGCTAGAAATTTTTGAAAGTTGTGATTATATTCTTTTATGATGTTATCAGAACTACTTAAAACTTCTGAATTAGATTCTTTCTAAGATTTTTGTAATTCATTTTTAAGTTTAGAATTTATTTCTTTTAGCCCAAAGTTTTCTATTTTTTGTTTCCTAGTTTATTCAGTTTTAGATACAAGAATGTGTTTCTAGTTCTTGTATTTGACTCGAAGTTGCTGATATCTTTCAAGAATTTCAAACAGACTTTCTTCTAATTGAAATCTTGAGAATTTTAAAAATACCTCTTCTAAATCTGGTTCAGATTCTGATGTATCTGTCTTCTTAGATGTTGGGCATTAAAGCTATATTGGCTCGTTCATCTTCTGATTCTGTTTCAACTTCAAAAGATTCTAAGGCACCCCACGTTGCCATAAGACTTTTCTTTTCTTTGGAGAACTTCTTCTTAGGCTCTTCTTTCTGAAGATTTGGGAAGTCCCTTTTTTAGTGAGCTGGCTCTTTGCATTTGTAGAATACAATATCTTTGTTGCTAGATTTTATGTATCTAGAGGATGATTTAGAGGGATTGCTTGTTCTTCTGGGGTTTCTGAATTTCCTCTGTATGTGCTTCCATAGATGACGGACTCTTTTGGAGAGAAGAGATAGTTCATCTTTTTATGATGAGGATCCACCAGAGTTTTCTTCTTCTGCCTAAAAAGCTTTAGTTTCATATTTTTTATTATATTTAAGAGGAAGAGACTTTTCTTTCATATGGGGATCATCTTCTTCTAGTTCTATCTCGTGATTCTCAAAGTGCTTATAAGTTTTTCAAGAGTTATTTTGTTCAGATCTTTGGCTAGTTTTAAGGCTGTGACCATGGGTCTCCATTTCTTGGGTAAGCTTCTGATGATTTTCTTTACATGATCTATTGTTGAGTACCCTTTGTATAGAACTTTTAGCCCAGTGACCAGAATTTGAAACCTTGAGAACAGTGTCTCAATTGTTTCATCTTCTTCCATTTTGAAGGCCTCATACTTCTGAATGAGTGCAAGAGCTTTGGTCTCTTTGACTTGTGTGTTTCCTTTATGCGTCATTCTCAAAGAGTCGAACATGTTCTTAGCTGAATCTCTGTTTGTGATCTTCTCATACTCGATGTACGAGATAGCACTCAAGAGGATTGTTCTGGCCTTGTGATGATTTATGAATTCTTTCTTTTGTTGATCTCTCATTTTATTTATTTCGATCTTCTGACCACTTTCGTCAACTGGATGAATGTAGCCATCAGTTACCATATCCCAGAGATTAGCGTCATGAGCTAGAAAAAAACTTTCAATTTTGTCTTTCCAGTAATTGAAGTTCTCACCATCAAAAATTGGAGGTTTGCCGTTGATTCTGTCTTTCTCATCATAGATATCATTGTTATTGATCTGACTTGGTCCCACCATAGTGTTTTTCTTGCTAGGATCTTTTTCTGACACTGTTAAGTGTTAGCACCCAGAACCAAACACTGATGCCAATTGAAGGATAGAAAAACACAAGAAATGGGGTTTGAATTAGGGTTTTCAAAAATTAAAACAGTAGGACAAGTTTAGCTATCCTGGTTCATTTGAACTCAAACTACTACGGTCCACCCGCCAAGGTGATTTTGCCTCTCTCAAACGAGGTCTTAATCTAATATTCAAAAACTTTGATTTACACAATCACAATGACTACCGTCAATGTCTTCTTGAGATTAAACCACAACTTGGTTTCTCAAGGTATTACAAAATATGAATAAAAAATACGTACAATGGTGTTTCTAGAAAACTATATCACAATGGTTATTTATACACAAGGTTAAAGCATAATTTTGTATGCGCAAGTTTGTTTTATCACTTTTTCAAGACTCCTTTATATAGACGAAACATATGAGACATGAAAAGATGATTTTGAAAGGTTGATAAAAAGTTGCTAATGTACTTTCCAAAAATAAAGATCTTGTCTGGTACCAGCCGCTACTTTTTTATTTGTAATGATTTAATTGTAACGCATCAAAACTTACTTCTTTAACCGCTGATCAGAATAAGAATGTTAATGTTGAGACTTTATATCATTAGAGTATTTACTTCATCAGAGTTTTTAGCATGCAGATTTGGTGCTTGAGAAGTTTTAGTGTTTAGAACTTCTTTGAGCGTGATATTATAATGGTTGTACAGAAATTCTTATCAGATCTTCTTAGCGTACTTTTGTTCCCTAACTTCTATGCTTCTTTATCAGAACTTCTCCGCATATTTAAATAAATTATTAGAAAGCATATTTATTCATATATATATATATATATATATATATATATATATATATATATATATATATATATATATATATATATATATATATATATATATATATATATATATATATATATCATGTATTTGTTATCATCAAAACTATTACTAAGATGTAGAACCAAACTATGTTCTAACAAAACAAAATAAAGGCGTCAAGCTAACAACGTTAAACAAACGCTTGTTGGGAGGAAAACAAAATTTATAATTTTTTCCAGCTTTGTATTTAATAGTATAAGTAGTACATATTAGTAGTTAATTTCAATTTGTCATTTTTTTTGAATTTGTCCAAGAAGCATGTCTTTTATTGGCTTGAAGAAACATGGAGTGATCGTTTCAAGTTTGAATGTTTCAATAAGAATATGTTATGTTAATAATAAAAGTTTGAAGGGAATGTACAATGGAAAAGTACATGTTTATTGCTTTCTAGAACATAGCATGAATATGAAACTTATAATTTGTACAAATATCATGCCATTTATTCTTGTGCACTACTTTTCATTGATTGAATCACTTTAGATCTTACACCAAATGTTAGGAAACTTTCTATTGTTTACTATATGCACGGGAGACCAAAAATTCTTGTTTTACTAGATTTTATTATGTTTAATCTTGCATTTGTGTTGAATTTTATGAAAGCATGAAAAGGATCAAGGCATTTTTTTTGATATTGAGCAACACAACTTAACCAAAAGTAACATACCATGTGCGTTAGCAAGAATTTGTTCACCCCCTTTGAGCCTTAGTGTCATGATCCATATCAGTGTGTAACTATGATACATGTGCTCGAGTAATTAGTTCATCATTGATTTTTGAATGGATTTTTTATTTTGTTTCTTGAAACACTTGAACCATCAACCATAAATTGTGGTTGGAACTTTTACCCCTGCCTTAGAAAGTTTGGGAGCATTATTTTACAATGTTGGTTATATTCAAGTTGGGGAGAAAAATATTGGTTCCTATGAGGTTGAAAAATAAAGAGGTTGAAAATGAAAATAAAAGAAAAGGAAAAGAAAGGAAAAATAAAATAAAAAGGAAAACCCTTGAAAGAAAAAGTAGCAAACATTTTGTGCTAATAAAATTGTAATCAAGGTTGTAACATTTGAGCAAAGAGGACGGTAAATAAAGTTGTGAATGCTTATAAATTTTAAAAGTTAATTCCCTCTTAGGTTTAGTCAATTTTGATTTAATTACCTTGAGATATGACACTTCTTTGATAACCAAACCTCATTAAAACCCTTGAGAGTCCTTTGCAATTTGTGCTTTTATGTTTTCAATATATATTTATTTTTACAAATGCATACTTTAATATGTTGTTAGCAAGATTGTTGGGTAAGCGTCAGGCCCTCATGTTTGTTTTTCATCTATTGATGAAGTTTTTGCTAGGTTTGATTCATGATTGAGCATGTGTTATTTTATAATTTTTGACATGACTTTTGTGTTTATAATTGTTTTCACGATCATGGTGTCGTTATAGTATAGTTTTAACCATGCATTTGTTACCGTTTCTAAAAAAACTTATTGTCCGTGATTTCTTAGAGGTTGCTTTTGTTTCTTTAGGTTTTTAAGACTTTTGTTTGAGGAAAAACAAAGTTCTACGTTTGGGAGAGTTTGATAAGTGTCAAATATGATTAGAATTCCACATTAAAACTTGCCATTTTTTGGCTCTATTTCATGTTTTCGATCATTTTATTCCCCAAGTTTTGCTTGAATCTAGCTTTAATTGCATTTAGTTATGGTATCTTTGATTTATGTGTTAATATGAAGAAAAGTGTTGCATCAAACAAAAATAAGAAGGCAAACAACAAGTAAGAAAACACTAAGCAAATAAGTTGGAATGTCAGGAAGTTCATCGGGCGAGATTGAACTGTGGAATTCCCCGGGTGAGATGTGGATTCACGGGCGAGATCAACTGTAGCATATTCAGGGTTTAACACTAAGCGTGCAATTAATCATAAACTTGTCACATATATCAAATAGTCATAAAATCATGTTATTTATTCATTGTAAGATAAGGCATTGGATAAGCTTTGCAATGCTTCTGACCGTGCGTAAATTAGAGATACGGTTCTCGAGTTATGGTGAAACTAAATACTTATTTTTCTCAATGTTGTCAAGCTCTCCGGGTAATCTCTAGGTAAAAATAGAAAAGCAAAAACTCTTTAAATAGGAGTAGAACAATTTTTTTTTGCAACCCATGGATTTTTTCTGACCTAAAAACCATTTTGGAGAGAGAGAAGTTTAGAAAACAACAAAAGATAGTGCTCTTTGAAGAATTGGATGCGGGGCTTCCATCAATCGTTGGAAACTTGTGGCTGATACTTGTTCTTCTTCATTATTATCTTTTTATTTAGTTCTCATGGGTAACTAAACCCCTTTCTTGTTGGGATTTGATGCAATTTTACTGTAATAGTATGTATTTTTATTAATCATGGTGTTGTATACAGTCTATTCATGAACATATGTCGATGTTATCTTTTTTTACATGTTAAGATTTGAGTTGATGTTGAGAAATAAGATTCAAATCTTGATCTAAGATGAAAATTTGTTAGATTCTAAATTATAGACATAAATTTACATTTAACATTCACCGAAAGTATTGGTTCTTAATGCTCCCTATTGTTTGATAGGCTTAGAGATCGTCGGTTAAACAATATGGTAGATCCCGCAACAACAGTTTGACATAAGAAGTGTTGATGATTGATCTCATCAGAAGTTCAGACATAAAATCTTTTATGAGCGATCCATGATGATATTGATGAATGTGTAGATTATGCATAACTGATTAGTAAATTACATATTCTATCTGTGGATGAAATCCAATCCTGACAAGTACTCATATCTCTGAAATTTTATTTATATTTCATTCATTCATTTTTCATTCTGTAACTTTTTGTAATCAAACACCCTACAAACATCAGCTTAAAATTGTAGTATCTGTTGATTAAAATTGATATCTCACTACTCCTCATGGATACAATAAAACAACTACTTACTTTTGTTTGCTGCTTTACGGCAACAACAAAATGGCGCATATATATATATATATATATATATATATATATATATATATATATATATATATATATATATATATATATATATATATATATATATATATATATATATATATATATATATATATATATATATATATATATATATATATATATATATATATATATATATATATATATATATATATATATATATATATATTCTTGTTTTCCATTATGTTTGTTTAAGTGTTTGGTTAGGTTACTTTCTTACTGTTGACGATTCGAAAGAACTGCCTGGGAGGACAACAACAAAACCATAATGAGAAAGTTACTAGCCAAACAAAATAAAGGCATCGAACTAACAAAGTTAAACAAACGCTTGTTGGGAGGAAAACCAAATTTATAATTTTTTCCAGCTTTGTATTTAATAGTATAAGTAGTACATATTAGTAGTTAATTTCAATATGTCATTTTTTGTGTTTGTCCAAGAATCATGTCTTTTATGGGCTTGAAGAAAGATGGAGCGATAATTTCAAGTTTGAATGTTTCAATAAAGAAAATGTTATGGTAGTGATAAAAGTTTTAAGGGAAGGTACAAGGGAAAGATACATGTTTATTGCTTTTTAGAACATAACATTAATATGAAACTTATAATTTGTACAAATATCATGCCATTTATTCTTGTGCACTACTTGTCCATGATTGAATCACTTTGGATCTTACCCCAAATGTGAGGAAACTTTCCATTGTTTACTATATGCACGGGAGACCAACAATTCTTGTTTTAACTAGTTTTATTATGTTTAATCTTGCATTTGTGTTAAATTTTATGAAAGCATGAAAATGATCAAGGCATTTTTTTGATATTGAGCACAAGAACTTGACCAAAAGTAACCTACCATGTGAGTTAGCTAGAATTTATTCACCCCCTTTGAGCCTTAGTGCCAAGATCCATATAAGAGTTGAACTATTATACTTATGGATGAGTAATTAGTTCATCATTGACTTTTAAATGGATTTTTGATTTTGTTTCTTGAAACACTTGATCCATCAACCATAAATTGTGGTTGGAATTTTTTCCTTTGCCTTAGAAATTTTGGGATCATTATTTTACAATGTTGGTTGTATTCAAGTTGGGGAAAAAATGATGGTTACTGTGAGGTTGAAAAAGAAAATGAAAAGAAAATAAAAAGAAAAGAAAAGAAAAATAAAAGGAAAAACCTTGAAAGAAAAAGTAGCAAACATTTTGTGCTAATAAAATTGTGATCGAGGTTGTAACATTTGAGAAAAGAGGAAGGTAAATAAAGTTGTGAATGCTTATAAATTTAAGAAGTTAATGCTCTCTTAGGTTTAGTCAATTTTGTTTCAATTACGAGATATGACACTTATTTGTTAACCAAGCCTCATTAAAACCCTTGAAAGTCCTTTGTGATTTTTTCTTTTATGTTTTCAATATGATTTATTTTTTATAAATGCATAATTTAATCTGTTGTTAGCAATATTGTTGGCTAAGAGTCAAATCCCTTATGTTTGTTTTTCATCTACTGATGAAGTTTTTGTTAGGTGTGATTCATGATTGAGCAAGTGTTGTTTTAGAATTTTTGACATGAGTTTTGTGTTTATATTTTTTTTCATGATCATGGTGTCGTTGTAGTATATTTCTAAGCATGACCTTACTTGTTCTTTTGAATAATAACCATGCATTTGTTTCCGTTTCTAAAAAAACATGTTGTTCATTATTTCTTGTAGGTTACTTTTGTTTCTTTAGGTTTTCAAGACTCTTGTTTGAAGAATAACAAAGTTCTAAATTGGGGACAGTTTGATAAGTGCCAAATATGATTAAAATTCTACATTAAAACTTGCCATTTTAGGCTCTATTTCATGTTTTCGATCATTTTATTCCCCAAGTTTTGCTTGAATCTAGTTTTATTTGCATTTAGTAATGGTATCTTTGATTTATGTGTTAATATGAAGAAAAATGTTGCATCAAACCAAAATAAGAAGGAAAAAAACAAGGAAGAAAACACAAAGCAAAGAAGTTGGAATGTCAGCAAGTTCTTCGGGAGAGATTAAACAGTGGAATTCGTCGGGCGAGATGTGGGTTCGCGGCGAGACCAACCGTAGCATATTGAAGGTTATACACTAAACATGCAATTAATCATAAACTTGTCACATATTTCAAATAGTCATAAATGTAACACAACGATTTAATTAATAGTATTTATATTATTATTTCCTAAAAATTACCGGTTGATTTTTATTTTGGTAAAATAATAATTATTTTGTCAGTTATTCGGTCCGGTAATTGATTAATTTTGTTTGTTTGGTTTACCGAAAAATGATTATTTTATATGATAATATTGTATTTTGGTGTGTATATATATTTTGTGTGTGTTACTTAATTAATTTATGATAATTAAATTATTATAGTATTTATTTAATTATATTAAATTAGTTTAATAAAATATTAGTTTTTATTATATATATATATATATATATATATATATATATATATATATATATATATATATATATATATATATATATATATATATATATATATATATATATATATATATATATATATATATATATATATATATATATATATATATATATATATATATATATATATATATATATATATATATATATATATATATATATATATATATATATATATATATATATATATATATATATATATATATATATATATATATATATATATATATATATATTAAGTAACTATATATGTATGTACTGTTAAGTTTATAATATATATATATATATATATAATATAAGTAATATATGTGTTATGTTAAGAAAATAAAGTCAGTAAAGTGAGAAACAAAAGTTTAGAAACAGAACGAAATAGCAGAAGAGAGGAAAAGAGTGAAAACCTAGGGTTAAGGTGAAGAGGAAAAGTTTTGGAAAATCAACTGAAAAAGCTCGTTCCGGAGACTAATCGGTAAGGGTTAGACTTCTTCTAAACATCTAGTATGTTTTTATTGCATTTGATTTCGTTTTTTTTTCCGGTTTAGGCGGTAAAATTAGTTATTCGGAAATTAATGAAATTTGACTGGGTAACTAAGTTAAACCCGTAGGTAATTATGGTTAGGTTATTTTTTTTGAGATTGCAACGTTTTCGAAGACCGATCGGAATTGTGTTTGTTTCGAATTAGCCGGTTTAGGTGGTAAAATTAGTTATCCGAAAATTAATGAAATTTGACGGGGTAACTAAGTTAAACGCGTAGGTAATTATGGTTGAGTTATTTTTTTCGAGATTTCGACGTTTTCGGAGACCGATCGGAATTATGTTTGTTTTGAATATATTTATGAAGTAACTTGTTTAAACTTGTATGTTACTTGATGTGTAAATATAATTGCAATTCATGTACAACTGTTGGTATTTCATTGTGTTTGAATATGTGGTATGTGTATGTTAAGGTCGGAAGTGGTCTTATATGCATACAAGTGGTCAATTGTATATTGCATGGCATGGTTGGTCTTGAAACATAGACGGTGAAACGGTGGTTTCACATTTTATAGACGTTGATCCTTAATTGGAAATAGGCGTAGAGGCTTTGATCCTATGTGGAAATATAAGCGGTGAAACTTTGGGTTCACAATTATAGACGTTGATCCTAGATGGGAAATAGACGTAGAGGCCTTGATCCTATGTGGAAATATAGGCGGTGGAACCTTGGGTCCACCAGTCGGTACCCGCATTCGCATTCTTTGTGTCGTGTCATGAGTCACATGCATAATTGTTATATTATGAGTTTATGTGAATTGGATTAATCGTGTGGTTTATGTGTCGGAATTGTTTTCGGATTGATTCTTAAATAATTACCAAGTGTGTGATTAGGTGAAATAAATATGTTACTAATATTCATATATGTTTATGTAAGGTGAAAGATTCCTAATATTTATATTTTATGCATTGCTTTAATTACATACTTTATATTTATTGGAATTCTTACCCTTCCGTTGGAAAATGCTTGCTACGGTATTGTTCAGGTACCGAAGACGGTAGTGCGAGGCACTAGCTTAGCGGATGCATTTGGATTGTAGTCCGTTACTTTTTGATTTTGAGCCGATGCTCTGATTGTAACACTGGCGGTTTAGTGTCCGCATTCGAACTCATATTTTTGTATATGGATTATACTTGTATATAATCCATTGTTTTGATTATATGATGATGTATGTATATTATGACTTGATAACATGAATGGTGTATGAACCATATGGCTTAATACCTTGCATATTATATTTTGTTTCCTCCTTTGGAGAAGATAATATTATTACGATTCTGTTGCGTTTGCACGAAAAAGAAAGTATATGTCATGATTGTATTATGTGATTAAATGATTAAAGTGACGAATATGTCATGTCCGTTTTTCCTTGAATATGTGAACTGATGTTGTGACACTCCTTCCGTGCAAATTTTATTTTCTCTGATTTTATTTATATCGTTTAATCCGGGGTTTATTAAAAGGGGTGTTACAATAAAAGCTTGGAACTTATTTATTATAAGATAGGGAATTTGATAAGCTTTGTAACGTTTCTGACCGTGTGTAAATCAGAGTTATGGTTCTCGAGTTATGGTGAAACCAAATACTTATTTTCTCAATTTTGTCAAGCTCGCCCCAAGCTTGTTGGGCGAACTCTGGGTGAAAATAGAAAAGAAGAAACTCTTTAATTAGGAGCAGGATATTTTTTTTGGTAATCTAGGGAGTTTTTCTGACTTAGAAACCATTTTGGAGAGAGAGAAGCTTAGAAAACAACAAGAGAAGGTGCTCTTTGAAGAATTGGGGTTGGGGTCACTACTATAAAAAGTCATTGTAACGTCGGACGCGAAATACGTTTTACCTTGGCAACCCATGCGAGGTTAGTAAGGTCGTCATGAATAGTCTCCATTTAAATCCTCGGTGTTTTAAAAACCAATGTTAAAATTTAAAAGATCATGGGTTCGATCTCTAGGAACTTCATATATTTTATTTTCCATATTTTGTTGTGCGCTTCATGTAGCTATCAGTTTTTTTTTATATTCCGAGGTAATAAGGTATTAATTTACCTCGATTTTAGATAAAAACCGAGAGATTTAATATGAAGTTTTTTGGCTATATTAATCAATTTCATTGGCCCCCTGTATCATTGCCTGTATCGTTTTCACAGGCCTGTATCATACCATTATAATAAATCTATTAGCCTTCCGGTATTATTTTTTATACAGAAACTACAAAATATGTAATTGAATATCATATATAATTTCAAACATGGTGTGCAAATTAACATTGTTATCATCAATACAAAATAAGAAAACCTCTATTCATATAAAAAATAATAACCAACCAACATAAACTATTGTTCTTGTTCTCGAGCTTCATAATGAGATAAGAAAACATTGGCCCAACGTGATCGGATGTCATCAATTTCCTCTGTTGAATATGGTTTTTTTGTTGCTAAGCTCAGAACAAAATTTAAACTATGATTAGCTAAAAACAACAAAATTAGTTTAAGAAGTATATATAACATGGATTAAGCTAATACATTATTCTTCATCCATCCTTGTGTAATGCCATCAAAGAAAATATGGAACATATATCTCATAACATAATATCCACAAGAATGGTCGCCGGTTTGTTTTCGCCACTACAAATGTAACATATTTATTAATGTCACACTAATACACACAATTAATATAATGTCAAATAGCATAATTACTATACTTACTCTTGGGTAATAAAAGATTGTCTTTTTACCCATAATATTTCTTCTTCGCACATTATATTCCTCCATCGCTCTACACGTGTAGGTTAAAATTAAACATGAATAAAAACTATTCAATTATAAAGTTAAATTAGAGTATAATAAATAATATAACTTACCCACTCAAAGATTTGATCACGTACATCAGGCAGTGTCAAGTGCACCGAGTAAAACACATATATACTATTTTTCTTGTGACATATGACAAGTAGTTACCAATGTCAGTTGCATAAACATTTAGAATAATTAATAATATGAATAAAAATGATTTATAAATGAAAACATAAATTAATATATACTTACTCGCGGTAAAACGAGACCACATAAAAATATTTGAGGCTCCCTCTCTCCATCAACTTATCTTGTAAGTAAATTCTGACATTGTTACTTGGAGAATCTCGAGTAAGAGCAATCTTCGCAGCATCTAAGATACAATACTTGTTTAGAAGATTCCTTTCTGAACACAACTCATGGATGTACCTGCAAGGTCAAATATTTATGTTAAAGTACAAGAATGTATGCATATAAATAGAAATCAACATAAAACTATACTTACAATGACCAAAATTTCAATATGGACTCTTCTAGTTCCTCATCTCCCTTAAAAATTTCATGTAATGAAGTCTTGTTAAGAAACACCGACTATTGTGGATCATGACTTGATTTAATACCCATAGTAACATGTTCAATACTCGGCATCATAACCTCCAGTCTCCGAAGGCTATATTGATTTGGTGGTGAGGGTTCAACACTGCCCTGGTTGGCAGAAAAACTATGTGTCATGCTTGTACCACCTGTAACTTTCTCAACAACATTTTCTCGAATTTCCATCTGATTTGAATTTGTGTGGCTAAGTATACCCAACAAACATAAATACAATCCAAAACTGAAATTCACAGACAATAATAACAACAAAATACAACTTATACCTCAAGAACATCGCGGGTACACTTCTCGGTCCTCTTCTTCTCATTCATCCTCTATGGCTCCTCTTGCTCCTCCTAGACACTCTCCCGCACCATTTGCAATAACTTTTCCCTCTCCTCCTCCCAAAACTTGTCATGCACCATTTGCAACAACCTCTCTCTCTCTCTCTCTCTCCTCCTCCAAGAACTTCTCCTGCACCGTCTGCCACAACCTCTCCCTCTCCTCCTCGAAGAACCTATCCCAATTCTCCCTTTCCTCCCCCAACTTAACAACAACAATCTCTTCAACCTCGCTCTTAATCATTTTATCTCTAGATGATTGAGAGCGTCTAAAATATACCTTGAATCCAACACCTATACCAAGACCACAAATACATCCAGGATGCTCCTCGGTTCCAATCGCTTCTACCAAGATGTCATGACGACCTTGTGAAGTGAAGAGACTGGCTTTGGTTTGTTAAACAAGATAATCCTACAACACATTAAATTTTATCTTTACCAAATCGATTTAACTAAAATAAATATTCTTGAAAAAAGTATTTACTTACAATCCTTTGAGCCACTTCGCGCATAGCATCTGATGTATACTCACTGTCTTTTCTTTGGTGTGCCCTCTTCCATTTCTCATGGCGTGATGGTGGAGATGGACTTCGATCAAGACTTATAGAATCTCCCATCCCTTCTTCCATTTTTTCTTTTTTCGTCCATCAAATTTTTTTTCAATTCTTTGATATCCTCCACGAGACAACCTATGTGGATAGATATTTCTAGCTCGATTTTCCTTTCTTTTTTGGCTCTTTGCCAAGAAGTCGGGAGTTTTGTGAGACTCTACAAATTTCTCCCAAGTAGCTCGATCAATAAATTAATATACCTCGTATGGAGGTGGTTCTTTATGATGTTTAATATAATCATGGGTGAGATGTGTCTTATACCCCCTCCAACTCTCACCTCAATAAGTAAGCATTTTCTTTTTCACACACTTATCATTTGGAGTAACAATAAAGTGATCCTATGTTTACACGATAAAGATGTTATTAGTATTGCACAAAAAATATACTTGTAAAACAAATGATATGATATAAGATCAAAATAGTAATATCGACCAATATGTCGTTTTTAAATTCATCATCAATGTCATGCCAACTATTTACCAAAAGACTCACTTTACTTCTACCTTGTAATGCAATGTAACCCAAAAAATCATCAACATGTTCACCTTCAACCTTGTCGGTTTTTGCATCAACTCTATCTGGGTGTCGAATACTAGATTTGTTGGCTTTTTTTCGCCTTTGTATACATCGTGGAACTTCTTATTTTTCTTTTACGACTTTGTGTATTAACAGAGTTTGTATCAAATGTTGTATGGGAGGTGCTTGTCGAATCGGCCATGACTTTCAAGATGAATAGACAAAGTGAAAAACTAACATTGATGAATATACAAATGGAAAATAATAGAAACAAAATGATCAATAGACAAAGTAACGAAGAAAACCCTAAACAAAATGATTAATAGACAAAGTGAAAAACTAACGTTGATGAATATACAAACTAACGATTCAGTGAAGAACAAACTTGTTACGAAAATGACATTTGATGAATATCTATAGGAAGTGTTTTGATATCACCTAGGGTTTTATGCAAAATGAGAGTGACGAACTGACGTTTTGGTGTTGATAGGTAAATGAGAAGTTAGAAACTAGCTATATAGGTCAAGTATTTCATGAAAAATAAGTTTCATTTCGGTTTTACAAAGAAAGTGACATGGTTGTTTTATTAAAAATATAAAATACAAAAATAACTTCATAGCGCCATATTCTTGGAATTCATTTAAAAGATATATCATGTCAGATATTTAGGAAAACCGAGGGGTTAAAATATATCAAATAAAATATTAAAATAAGATTTTGAAATTAGTATTATGAAATTGTTAATGAAAAATATATTACATCTCTGATGGATCTTGTAGCCGAGGAAAATACTAATGGAAAAAAATGGAAATTAGAAAGGCGCCAAGTGAGAAATACCTATTAAACAATTGAAAAAAAAACATAAAATGCAGCAACTGGGTGTCGAAGGGAGCTCCCTTATTGCTACCTTACCTCTGTGATATTAAATATCCGAGGTCTAATATTTTTTATTAATAAAAATTAATACAACATAATGCTCATAGGACCTATACTACCGTTTTCTCATTGTTCGAGGTGTAAGCTTAGTCTTGAAAAGCGTTATTTGTTGTAGTGGGTTTGCATCATCGCAGTTGATGTCTGTTCTTCTTCATTCTTCTCTTTTTATTTAGTGATCATGCGTATCAAACCCCTTTCTTATTGAGATTGGATGTAAGTTTACTACAATAGTATCTATTTTTACTGATCAAGGCATTGTATACAGTCTATTCATTAATATATGTCGATGTTATCTTTTTTTGCATGTTATTCTTAAGATTTGAGTTGATATAGAGAAATAAGATTCAGATCTTGATCTAAGATGAACATATATTAGATTTTAAATTCTAAACATAGATTTAGGTTTAACATTCATCGAAAGTATCAGCTCTTAAGGCTTCATATTGTTTGATATGCAGAGATATCATCGATTAAACAATACGGTAGAACCCATAACATGTGAGCAACCCTTTTCTTTTAGTAGTTTTGTATGATAGCAAATATGTGTGATATAAGTATTAATGAATGTTTATTGTGTTTTATCTCTATGTGTGCATGATATGATAATAGTGTATCATGTTCTAAAAGGGTTAAAATATGTTTTACACATGTATCATGATTTCAGGTTAATACAAAATGCTTTGCATCGACACATACTTAAGCTAAAATCGCAAAAACAATTTTGTTTTAGTATGAGTCAACTCATTCGCACTTTGCATCGATACATATCAAGTTCATGCTTCCAGAAAACGTTTTAAAAACCTTTATGCATCGACACATGCACTTATGCATCGATACATATCACTTCTTGTTTTTGGAAATCAAAACCAACTCAATATGAATCGACACATTCACATTTTGTATCGAATCATACGAAATTAAAGGTTCTAGATTCAATGTGGACAACAGCTTGTATAGATACATAATGGTTCACATCGACTCATTTCTTGGTTGCATCGACACATTCGTGTTTTGCATTGACTCATACACAGTTTGTCTCTTTGTAATATGTATTGATAACAATATGTATTGATACATAATGCATTGTATCGACTCATCCCATATTTTGTAACTAACATGAGTCAACTCATATGAGATATGCATCGACTCATATTGCGGTTTTACTTCTAACATTTTTCTGTTACATATATAAGTCAGTTTTGCAGTTAAAAAAAAGAATAAGGTGTCACAAATTCAGTTAGTGAGTATCTACTTTTCTGAGCATTAGAAACCTGAAAGAAACTTCAATCTTCATCATCTTCTCAATCATCTTGGTTCAATAACATAGAAACATAATCATCTTTGTTCATCGGATCAAGGGATCATAGAGATAACATTCAGCGGTACGATTGGTGATCTTAGTTGAGTTGAAGATTCAGAAGGGGGTTTCGAGGAAAAACTAGAGGGTTTGTCCTTCAAGAACAAGTCAGATTCAACTGTAGCGTAGGGTTTTGAAATCGGGGCAATTTCGCAAATAGGTCGTGGAGCAGAGGATTGACTGTGGATCTTGTAGGTTTGTCAGTCACGATTGCACAAGTGAGATTCATCTGTAGCATAGGGTTTGGAAATCGGGGCGATTTCCCAAACAGGTCATGGAGTAGAGGATTGACTGTGGATCTTGCAGTTGATATCTTGATCAACTCATATCAAGTGAAGGTTCATACAAGAAGAAGAATATCTTAGTGATTAGGTTTTATCTTTGTATTGTAACCTTGTAAACAAAATTCAACACATTGAAATAACAAGTCTCAATTTCAGTTTAGAATTGAGAGGGAGACTTACCCATACGCGAGGACGATAGTGGGGAACTTCCTTACCAAACTGCTTGTGTAACGTTTTCTTTCTCTCTTTCTCTTTACATTTTCTAAACATTTGTGATTCAATTGATATGATGGTTTTTTTGTTCAATGATACAATAGTGGTACAAACTCTTTTTCTAAACCACCATTATTGTTGATCATCGAACAAGCATACGCCAATTGTTCGACAAAAGTGCTTGCAAGTTTTTGTTCATTGGAAATAGAATTCTTGTGATAAGCGCATTGAAATGTACATTGATTTATGTTAAATTTCATCTATTTCATATTGATAAAAATCCAGCAAGTTTATCGTATGTCCGGTTTTCTAGTAGTCAGTTCAAAATAGACGGAAGTCGATTCGGGACGTGTTTTTTTGCTATTTTTAATCAACTTCTATAAAAAGATTTTAAATACTTGAATAATAAGGAGGTGATCTATTCACCCCCTCTCGATCACTTTCCACACCGTCTAACAAGTGGTATCAGAGTGTCGGTTCGCTGGTGCTTTGTGTCTACTAGTAACGCTATGGCTTTTGAACCAAAGGGGGCATATAATAGAGCTTCTGTTTTCAATGGTGAAAACTATGGCTACTGGAAAGTTTGTATGCGAGTACACATAAATTCCATTGACAAGAATGTAAGGACTGACATTCAAAATGGTCCTTTTCAAATTACCATGAGGAATGATACATGTGCTATGGTACCAAAACCTGAGGATCAATGGGATGAAACAGATGAAAAGAAGTGGTCGAGCGATTGGAGAGGCCGAAATATGATAATTTCATCACTTGGTGTTAATGAGTATTTTTGGGTGTCTCATTGCACGACTACTAAAGAAATGTGGGATTATTTAGAAATTTCCCATGAGGGAACTACTGAAGTTAAATAGTCCTGTATTAACACACTCAATCAAGAGTTCGATCTCTTTCGCATGAAACAAGGAGAATCTGTCTCCGACATGCAAATGAGATTCGTTCATCTCATCAGTCATTTGAATGCACTTGGAAAACCTGTTTCCAATGAAATTTCTACTAACAAAATTCTGAGATGTCTTAGCAGGGAATGGAAACCTAAAGTAACAACTATCAAGGAAGCCAACGACCTTACTACGCTTACCATCACAACTCTGTTTGGAAAGCTAGAAGAAAATCAACAAGAACTGGAAAGTCTTGAAAAGCATGAGAAAAAGAGTAAAAAGGAGAAGAATAGAGACAAGGAGGGTGAGAAAGTCAATAGCTCTTATGGCTTCTAGCTCCAAGTCCTCACACATATAGCAAAATGATAATGACTCAAGTAGTGACAAAGATTCGGATGATGAAGAAATGGGACTCTTTGTTCGGAGATATAATAGGTTTATTTGAAAGAATGGAATCAAGAACTCCGATAAGAATCTCATAAAGTTTCGAAAACATTCCAAAGAGCCAAGACAAGAAGAGAATAAGAAGCATAGAGGTAAAGGATCTTACTTAAATTGTGGTTAAGATGGGCACTACAAACCGGAGTGTTCAATGATGAAAAAGGAAAAAGGAAAAAAGGAAAAGCTCCACCAAAGAAGTTCAATAGACAAAGAAGAGATTACATTGCATGAAAAGCGAGAGTGATTCATCAAACGATGACAGCTCAAGTGATGAGATTGCAAACTTATGCCTCATGGTGCATACCAAAAATCAGTCATACCACAAGAAGAACAACCACGACAAGAAAATAAGACAAGCCTACTATAACAAATTTTCTTCTATGTCTTTTTTTGAATTGAAAATAGCTTTTGAAAAACTACATAACAAAGTTGTAGATGCTTTTAAGAGGTTATCCTTCGATAAACAAATACTTTCCTTTTTGGAGGGTAAAGTCTATAAAGCTGAAAAAGACTTAGAGTATCTAAAAGCTAGTATTGCAGAAAGTTCAAAAGATAAGGATGGTAAAGGATGTATTCTAAGAAGGGAGTGTGAAGTTTGTCATATTTGGCAACAAGAGGTTAGAAATCTTAATTCCAAATTGGAAAAAGCTTTACAGCCCAAGGTTACTTTTGCCGTTGATCCTAGGCTTTTTAATAAAACTTTGAATCCACCATATGCAAAATATTCTTTTATAGAAAATATTCCAAAGGATTCAATGAGCAAAAGTAATAAAATCCATCATCATGGTTTATGTCATTATTATTGTCATGCTGGTCACACCATTGAGAAATGCAAGTTTAGGAGATTTCTTATTCCTAAGGGCATTTACCAGTGGAGACCTAAAGGCAGCCATGTTACCACTTACCCACATGGACCCAATGAAAATTTGGTACCTACCTCTCACTTTTGACTTTGCAGGTGAAGTGTCTTACATCCGTGGATAGAAGATGGTTTCTAGACAACGGGTGCTCAAGGCACATGACATGTGACATATCGTTTTTCATTGACTTCAAAGCAAAGAAGAAATGATATGTTACTTATGGATACAATAACGAAGGATCAATACTCGGTAAAGGTAGTGTAGGTAATCCCTCTACCACTACTATTTATGATGTCCATTTAGTAGAGGGGCTTAAACATAATTTGTTAAGTATTAGTCAATCGTGTGACAAGGGTTATAAAGTTAATTTCACAAACACTTGTTGCATGATTGAGCACACTGAACAAAATATTATGTTTAAGGGTATTAGTGTAAACAACATATATATATGCTTGATCTTTTTGATGTATCGTTAACAAGCACTAAGTGTCTAGTCACCTTGAGTGATGATTCTTAGCTTTGGCATACAGGGCTAGCGCATGTTAACTTATATTCTTAATAACGTTGTATCTAAGGATCTAGTAGTCGGTCTTCCAAAAATAATATTTTCAAAAGACCACCTATGTGACGCGAGCCAAATGGGAAAGCAAACAAGGGTCTCTTTCAAATATAAAAATGTGATTTCTACTTCACGACCCCTTGAACTTCTCCATATGGGCCTCTTTGGACCTTCTAGGACAAAGAGTCTAGGTGGAAATTACTATGGCTTTGTAATCATTGACGACTATTCTATATTTACTTGGACTATATTCCTTCATAGAAAATATGAAACCTTTTCTACTTTTAAGAGTTTTGCAAAACTGTACCAAAACAGAATGGAATCAAAAATATTTACAATTCAAAGCGATCATGGAGGTAAATTTCAAAACCATCTCTTTGATAAGTACTGTGACAAGCATGGCATTGAGCATAACTTTTCATCCCCTCGAACTCCATAGCAGAATGGGGTTGTGGAGCATAAAAGTCGCATTTTAGAGTAGTTGGCAAGAACAATGCTCAATGAGGGTGGATTACCAAAATACTTTTAGGCTGATGTGATTAGCACAACTTGTTATGTTTTAAACAAAATATTAATCCGTCCTATTTTGGATAAAGCCTCTTATGAGCTTTTAAAAGGAAGAAAGCCAAACTTGTCACACCTTCAAGAATTCAGTTGTAACTGTTTTATTTTGAATAATGGTAAAGAAAACCTTGGGAAATTCGATACAAAAGCGGATGAATGTATCCTTCTTGGATACTCACAATCAAGTAAAGCATATAGAGTGTATAATAAGCGTTTACTTACTATTGAGGAGTCAGTCTATGTTTCTTTTGATGTGTCTTATCCGAAAGATGACGAAAAAGGTATTTCTTTTGATGGTACAAGTGTATCTACAAAAGACATACTCAAGGAAACTGTTGAGGAAATTGATCAGTAAAAAACAGTTGACAATGAGGAGGAGGAAGATACTAGTCATGCAAAAGATAAGGAAGAAGTGCCAGTGGAAGTAAATGTTCTTCCACCAGCTTGGAAATCCTCAAAAGACCATCCTATTGACAACATATTGGGAGACATTACAAAAGGAGTGATGACTCGCTCTAAGATAAGTAATTTCTATTATCACTTCACTTTTGTTTGACAAGTAGAGATTAAAAACGCCAAAGAGGCCTTGATTGATGAATTTTGGCTAATGTCCATGCAAGAAGAGCTTAATCAATTTAAAAGAAATGACATTTGGGAACTTGTCCCTCATTCACGAGACCATCATATCATAGGTACTAAGTGGGTTTTTAGAAATAAGCTTGATGAAAACGGAGTGATAACCCGGAATAAAGCACGTTTAGTGGCACAAGGGTATAACCAAGAGGAAAACATTGACTATGAGGAGACTTATGATCTAGTTGCTCGCCTTGAGGCTATACGTATCTTGCTCGCTTATGCGTGTGGTAAGAATTTTAAGCTTTATCAAATGGACGTAAAGAGTGCTTTTCTAAATGGTGTCATAAATGAAGAGGTATATGTCTCACAATCTCCTGGTTTTGAGAGTAATGAATATCTAGATTATGTTTTCAAATTAAAATGAGCATTGTATGGTCTTAAGCAAGCCCCTCGGGTTTGGTATGAAATACTTAGCAAATTTCTTCTTGATCATGGATATTCAAGAGGTAAAGTGGATACCACTCTCTTCATTAAACATAAAGGAAAGCACATTCTTTTAGTTCAAGTATATGTAGACGATATCATTTTTGGTTCAACTAACATACATTTGGTCGAAGAGTTTTCTAAGGTTATGCATGGTGAATTTGAGATGAGTCTCATGGGGGAGCTAAACTACTTCCTCGATCTCCAAATAAAGCAGCTCGATGAGGGCACAGTTGTGTGTCAAACAAAATAATGCAGAGAGTTGCTTAAGCACTTTGGAATGAACGACTCAAAGTCAATTGACACCCCTATTCCCACCAAAGGGAACTTAGATAAAGATGAACACGGTAAGAGTGTAGATGTCAAGAAGTATAGAGGTGTGATTGGATCCCTCTTGTATCTTACTGAATCTAGGCCTGAAATCATGTTTAGCGTTTATATGTATGCACGATATCAATCAGATCCTAAGGAATCCCACTTAAAAGTTGTCAAGCATATACTTAGTAATCTTCATGGTACATCTAAGTATGGGCTATGGTATTCCAAGGGAAGCGATTGCAGCTTAGTAGGTTACTCCGATTTTGATTGTGATGGCTTCAAATCATATAGGAAAAGCACTAGTGGCACGTGTCATTTGTTTTCAAACTCCTTAGTGAGTTTGAATAGAAAAAAGCAGGTTTTTGTTGCATTATCAACCGATGAGGCTGAATACGTTGCAACCGGTAGTTGTTGCGCCCTGATTTTGTTGCTAAAGAAATAACTACAAGATTTTGATATCCAATTAAAACATATTCCAATAAAATGTAATAACACAAGTGCTATAAATATAACTAAGAATCATGTTTTACATTCACGCATTAAACACATAGAGATTAGGCATCACTTTCTTCGCGATCATGTTGAAAAAGAGGATGTTGTGTTTGAGCATGTTGATACTAAAAATTAACTTGCTGATATTTTCACGAAACCACTAGCAATGAAACCTTTTTTTCAACATTCTTCGTGAGTTAGGGATTTTAGATCTCTCTTACTTTATGTCTTAAGCATGCATGTACCTTAATTATATATATATCACCATGCTATTGAGATGTGTTATAGCTTTCGTACGTGTGTCTTAACTGTTCATCAACTAAGGTAATATTGTTCCTTTCTCTATCTTGCTGAAATTTTGTGATTACCTGTATGTTTTTTTAATAAATGTTCCATTAATATTGTCTATATGTTTTATATGCATCAATTGTTTGAACTTTGACATAAGCTAATTGCATTGCATCCTTATGGATTCATAATCATCATTAGATGGCTCATATTGCATAAACATATAGTTGTTAATGGGTCTCATATCCAACTGTCCATCAAAACCTGTTAAAAACTAAGTTTTTTTTAGAGTTTTACTGATATGAGTCAGCTCACACATGTATGAGTCGACCTATATTGAAGAAAATTGTTAAAATAGAAACTGAGATCGGTTTCAGGTCGATGCGTAAGTATTTGAGTTGACACATATTGATAAGGATTGCTGAAACAGAAACTATCATTTGTATTCTTGTTCAAACATTGTTTGCTTTTGATTCAGCTTATGTAATTCACAACTTTCTTAGTTAATGCTTTCACTTTTCTTATTCGTGTTTATTCTTGTTTACTCATTATTGCCTATATTTGTCACTCTTTGTGAGTGTGCTTTTGTGATTACCATGCTAAGATTCATTCTTTGTGAATGTCACTGGTTTTCGTTTCAATTCTGCTGAGTATGCAACTCAATTTTATTTTGTGTGTCTTCAATTGTATTTAACTGCTGAAAAATAGTTCTTTTCCTCTTTTTGATGTTGACAAAGGGGGATAAGAAAAGACGATGTTAGAGAAGGAGACTTATTGGTATTTTTATGCACAAACTCAGGGGGAGCGACTCATTCATTTATCCTTCATCATCACACATCTTGCAAGTATTTTTCATCATAAAAAAGGGGGAGTTTGTGAGCAACCCTTTTCTTTGAGTAGTTTTGTATGATAGAAAATATGTGTGATATAAGTATTAATGAATGTTTATTGTGTTTGATCTCTATGTGTGCATGATATGATAATAGTGTAGCATGTTCTAAAAGGGTCAAAAATGTGTTTTACACATGTATCATGATTTCCGGTCAATACAAAATGCTTTGCGTTGACACATACTTAAGCTAAAATCACAAAAACAATTGTGCTTTAGTATGAGCGGACTCATTCGCACTTTGCATCGATACATGTCAAGTTCATGCTTCTGGAAAACACTTTAAAAACATTTATGCATCGACACATGCACTTATGCATCGATACATATCACTTCTTGTTTTTGGAAATCAAAACAACTCAGTATGAATTGACACATTCACATTTTGTATCGACTCATACGAAATTAAAGGTTCTAGATTATGTGTGGACAACAGCTTGTATCGATACATAATGGTTTGCATCGACTCATTTCTTGGTTTCATTGATACATTCGTGTTTTGCATCGACTCATACACATTTCGTCTCTCTGTAATATGTCTTGATAACAATATGTATTTATACATAATTCATTGTATTGACTCATCCCATGTTTTGTAACTAACATGAGTCGACTCATATGAGATATGCATCGACTCATACTGGGGTTTTACTTCTAACATTTTTAGATTACATATATAAGTCAGTTTTGTAGTTCAAAAAAGAAGAAGAAGGTGTCACAAATTCAGTAAGTGAGCATCTAGTCTTCTAAGAATTAGAAACCTGAAAGAGACTTCAATCTTCATCATCTTCTCAATCATCTTGGTTCAATAACATCAAAACATAATCATCTTTTTTCATCGGATCAAGGGATCATAGAGATAACATTCAGAGGTAAGATTGATGATCTTATCTGAGTTGAAGATTCAGAAGGGGGTTTCAAGGAAAAACCAGAGGGTTTGTCCTTCAAGAACATGTCAGATTCAGTCGTAGCGTAGGGCTTAGAAATCGAGGCAATTTCACAAATAGGTCATGGAGCGGAGGATTGACTGTGGATCTTGCGCGTTTATCAGTCACGATTGCACAAGTCAGATTCATCCGTAGCATAGGGTTTGGAAGTCAGGGCGATTTCGCAAATAGGTCATGGAGAGGAGGATTGATTGTGGATCCTGCAGGTGATATCTTAATCAACTCATATCAAGTGAAGGTTCATACAAGAAGAAGAAGATCTTAGTGATTAGGTTCTATATTTGTATTGTAACCTTGTAAATAACATTCAGCATATTGAAATAACTAGTCTCAATTTCAGTTTGGAAATGAGAAGGAGACGTACCCACACGCGAGGACGACAATGGGGAACTTCCTTACCAAACTTCCCGTGTAACATTTTCTTTCTCTCTTTCTCTTTACGTTTTTTGCACATTTGTGATTCAATTGGTCTGCTGGTTTTTCTGTTCAATGATACAATAGTGGTACAAACTCTTTTGCTAAACCACCATTATTGTTGATCATCGAACAAGCATACGCCAACTGTTCGACAAAAGTTCTTGAAAGTTTTTGTTCAACGGAAATAGCATTCTTGTGATAAGCGCATTGAAATGTACATTGATTTGTGTTAAATTTCATCTATTTCATCTTAATAAAATTCTAGCAAGTTTATCGTATGTCCGCTTTTGTAGTAGTCGGTTCAAAATAGACGGAAGTCGATTCAGGACCGTGTTTTTACACTGTTTTTAATCAAGTTTGATAAAATATTTTAAATCCTTAAATAATAAGGAGGTGATCTATTCACCCCCCCCCCTCTCGATCACTTTCCATACCGTCTAACACAACACCAGTTTGAAATAAGCGGTGTTGATTATTAATCTCATTAGAAGTTTAGTCATAAATCTTTTGTGAGTGATTCCATGATGATATTGATGATTGTTTAGATTGTGTATAATTGATTGGTAAATTGCATATTCTGTCAGTGGATGAAATCCAATTTTGACAATTTCTCATATCTATGAAATTTTATTTCTTTTATTCATCCAAATTTCATTATGTATCTATCAAGAATTGTGTCGTTATAGTATAGTTGCAAGCATGACTTTACTTGTGCTTTTGAATTTTAGACATGCACTTGTTTCCGTTTCTAAAAAACTTGTTGTTCATGATTTCTTGGAGGTTGCTTTTGTTTCTTTAGATTTTTAAGACTCTTGTTTGAGGAAAAACAAAGTTCTAAGTAGGGGAGAGTTTGATAGGTGCCAAATATGATTAAAATTCCATATTAAAACTTGGCATTTTTAGGCTCTATTTCATGTTTTCGATCATTTTATTCCCTGGGTTTTGCTTGAATCTAGCTTTAATTACATTTTGTTGTGGTATCTTTGATTTGTGTATTAATGTGCAGAAAAGTGTTGCACCAAAGCAAAATAAGAAGGCAAAAAACAAGAAAGAGAACAAAATACAAAGAAGTTGGAATGTCAACAAGTTCGTTGGGAAAGATTGAACAGTGGAATTCGCCGGGCAAGATGTGGGTCTGTGGGAGAGACCAACTGTAGCATATTCAGGTTTTAACACTAAACATGCAATTAATCATAAATTTGTCACATATTTCAAATAGTCATAAAAAGCATGGTATTTAGTCATTGTAAGATAGGGTATTGGATAAGCTTTGCAACTCTTCTGACTGAGTGTAAATCAGAGTTACGGTTCTCGAGTTATGATGAAACAAAATACTTATTTTTCTCAATGTTGTCAAACTTTCCCCAAGCTTGCCGGGCAAACTTTGGGTGAAAACAGAAAAGAAGAAACTCTTTAAAAAGGAGCATAACATTTTTTTTTGGTAATCCAGGGAGTTTTCTGACCTATAAACCATTTTGGAGAGAGAGAAGCTTAGAAAACAACAAGATATTTTGCTCTTTGAAGAATTGGAGCTGGGGTCACTATACAAAAAGTCATTGTAACGTTGGATGCGAAATGCATTTTACCTCGGCAACTCAGGCGAGGCTAGTAAAGTGGTCATGAAAAGTCTCCATTTAACTCCTCGGTGTTACGTATCAGAGCAACGATGCTAACTTGAAATAAATGAAGAGAAACCTCTTTCGATTCTTGCAGCCTCATACTACTCCCAACTATCTACATGATGTCATATAAAGCATCATTCTAACAGAAGGGTGAGATATCACAATAATATAAGAGAATGCATAATAATAAGTATACAATAAGTAAATCATGCATAGCCACACATTCCATATCTAACACCCTCACATCAACAATGCATGTAGCACATACACCAATCACACAACTCAAGCATCATGTTAACAACAATGCAACGCAATAAGACCGACTCATAGACTCAATGCATGTCATACCAATATCGATTTCAAATCCATACCATCTAGGACCAGAGCCACCAATATTGTGAACAATTTGGTTCACATTGCTCCCGATCCACGCCATCTAGGATCAGATCCAACAAACAGGACTAAAAGTCCACAACAGGAAATACATGTGACACGACCATGCAACAAAATACCTCACATTGATATCTACATCCATCAATGTGACACAACATTAAGGCAATCATCCATCCACATATGCAACATATAAATCATGTAGTCCCAACAACATCACAGTGTTTTCACACAAAATTCTATGCACATATATGAGCATAACAGACAAAATTGCATACAAAAAGTCATAAGCCTCCAACAATTATTCACCTACTATGTTCGAAACCATTTTTATATGATAGAAAATATTTTTAGCTTCCTGTAGGTTCAAACGACGCATCAAACAGACACCCAAGTCAAAAGATACCAATTTGTAAAGTTTCCAAATAAATCTGCTACAGTCTACTCGCTCGAGGCTCACCCGACGACTGGGTCTGTCGCCCGAGGCTCGCCTAGCGAAGCGTAGGCAAGACCACCACTCCCATATATTTTCTGGGAGAACCCAATTTTTCCCATTTCTTTCGCTCGCTCCCTCGCTCGACGAGGCTTGGGCGAATTCTCTCGCCCGATGATGCAAGAGGCTCTCCTGGTATAGTGTGCCTAGCAGCAACATTGCTATTGCAATCTCTGCACTAAACTAGTCCAAATTTCTATACGATTCAAATATTAGTCCATCCCAAAACTCACATGATTCGACACATGCCCATCATACAACAATAGTACATCAACATACATGTAATGGTATCAATTCATGGCATTATAACATCAAAATTCATAAAATCAGTCATAGATTCATCATGTTATCATATTCCTAAAAAAAAAACAAATTTAATCAAAACATGAACTCACAACAACCATGGAAATCGTACCCCGACATACTCATCATTACACAATACCCTTTAGAGAGTTGGATCCCCGCCCTTACCTTGTATTGATGGTTCCTAAGCTTCAATAATGGGTTCTCTTGCCCTAGCTCTTCTCACCTCCGTGCTTCCTCTTTCTCAGATTATGATCGTTCTAAATGATATGATTCCCCTTTCAATTCCTTCTTTTTACTAGTTTAGCCCTTAGACCCCTAATATCATATTCCACTTATGCCCCTCCACATAATAATAACTAAAATAATTATTTAATTATTATTATCACCGTATTTTTCTAATATTCTAATTTATTAATAATAGTAGTAATAATCTCCTTCCACTCATAAGTGTCTACACTATTAGTCACACACCCTCAATATCTTAACATCGATAATTTCTAAGGTAACTACCCCACAACAAGGCATCACATCATAACAAAACGCTCATAAATGCATACAAATACACAACATCAATTAATTAATTTAATAAAAATAATTCAATAAATAATCGGGGTGTTACAACTCTCCCCCACTTAGAACATTTTCGTCCTCAAAAATTACCTAACGCAAAAAACTCCGGGTAAGACTCTCGCATCTTACTCTCCAATTCCTATGCCACGTTCTCTTCGGAAGATCCTCCCCAAACTACTTTCACGAGAGAAATTTCATTTCCTCTCAGCTTCTTCTTTACACGATCCTCGATTCACACAGCTACGGTCTCAACAATAATATTATCCCGCATTTTCACATCATCCATCAGAATCTCATGAGATCGAACTATAATATACCTTATGAGTTGTGACACACAGAAAACATCATGCAAATTCGAAAGGTTAGGTGGCAAGGCCACCCTATATGCAACAGTTCCCACCTTCTCAGAAATTTGATACGGTCTGATAAATCGAGGAGTAAGCTTTCTCAATTTCAAAGCGCGTCCAACTCCAGTCATTGGTGTGACTCTCAAGAATACATGGTATCCTTCCTAAAACTCAACATCCTTCATTTTCTTATCATGGTAACTCTTTTTCCTACTCTGCAAAGTTCTCATCTTATCCTGAATTTACTTCACCTTTTCCGAAGTCTGCCGAACAATCTCAGGTCCAATCACTACACTCTCACCAGATTCGTACCAACACAAAGGTGTTCTACACCTCCGACCAAACAACGCCTCAAAAGGTGCCATCCCAATGTTGGAATAAAAACTATTGCTATAAATGAACTCTATCAGTGGAAGATAATTATCCCAGGTACCTCCCGGCTCAAGAACACAAGCCCTCAACAAATCTTCCAATGACTGGATAGTCCTCTCCGCCTGACCATCCGTCTGTGGGTGATATGCAGAACTCAATCTTAGCTTAGAGCCCAACGCATCCTGCAAACTCTTCCAAAATCCAAAATTAAACCTCGGGTCTCTATTCGAAACAATATTCTACGGAACACCATGAATCTTCACAATCACACAGATGTAAATCTCTTCCAACTTCGGTATTGGAAAACTGGTGTAATCAGTATAAAATGAGCCAATTTCGTCAGCCTATCAACAATCACCCAAATCGTATCGTGCCTTCTTGGAGTACTCAACAATCATGTCACAAAATCCATCGATATACTATCCCATTTCCATTATGAAACATCTAACAATTTCATTAATCCTGTAGGTTTTTGATGTTCGAATTTCGAATTCTGACAAGTCAAACATACATACACAAATCGCGCCACATCAAATTTCAATCCAGGCCACCAAAATAACTTCTTCAAGTCTTGATACATCTTAGTAGTACCTAGATGAATGCTCATACTGCTTCTATGACTTTCTTCCAGAATCATCTTTTTCAACTCAGAGTCATCATGAATATAAATCCTGATGCAAAATCTCAACACACCTTGCTCATCCTCCTTAAAGTCTCTGTCTTTGAAAGAATTACTCCCAACCATCATGTCTACTAACTTCACATCCAACTTTTGAGTTTCTTTAATATTATTCAGAAATCATTGTTAATCTTCAGCATTCCCAACACTACACTCTGTGGTGTTAACTCACATACTAAGCTCATATCTCTGAACTGCTTGATCATTCTAGTTCTCTAACCATCATAGCAGATATATGAAAAGATTTCCGACTTAAAGCATCCGTTACAATATTAGCTTTACCGTGAAGGTAGTTTAAGCCAAATTCATAATCCTTTAACAGCTCTAACCACCTACGTTGCCACATATTCAATTCCTTTTGTTCAAACAAGTACTTAAAGCTTTTGTGATCACTAAACACTTCAAACCTGGAGCCATAAAGATAATTCCTCCAATTTTTTAACATAAACACCACTGCAACTAGTTCTATATCATGAGTAGGATAATTTCGTTCTTGAATCTTCAACTGCCTCGACGTATAGGCTACCACTTTGTTGTTCTGCATAAACATGCCACCTAAACCCAATTTAGATGCATCACAATACACAACAAAAGGTTCTTCGGGTTTAGGTAATATCAGAATCGGAGTCGTTGTCAATTTCTTCTTCAGCTCAATAAAACTTTCCTCACACTGAACATCCCACACAAATGCTTTGTATTTACAAGTTAGTTGAGTTAACGGGAGTGCTAACTTAGAAAAGCCTTCATTAAACCTTATGTAATAACCATCCAAGCCTAAAAAGCTTATAATCTCTGTAACTGATCTTGGAGCTTCCCACTGCAACACTACATCTACTTTGGATAGATCCACAATAATACCATCGCCTGAAATAATATGGCCAAGAAAACTAACATTTTCGAACCAGAACTCACACTTCAACAACTTCACATATAATTTCTTCTCTTTCAACACTTCCAATACAATTCACAAATTCTTGGCATGCTCTTCTTCTGACTTAGAATAAATGAAAATATCATCAATAAAGACCACCACGAACTTGTCTAGATACTGATGAAAGATTCTGTTCATATATTCCATGAATACACCTGGTGCATTAGAAATACTGAATAGCATCACCAAATACTCATAATGTCCATACCGAGTCCGAAATGCCGTCTTCTGAATATCTTCATCTTTTACTCGGATTTGATGATAACCCGACCTCAAGTCAATTATGTCGAAGACGTACACACCTACCGGTTGGTCCATCAAATCATCAATTCCTTTGAAGTGGATATTTAATCTCAATCATTACCTTAATCAACTTTAGGTGATCCACACACAACCTCATACAGCAGTTATTATAGACATGCAACACATGAGCCTCATCTCCCAAGAGTCATCCTACTTGCCCAATAGATATCTCTGAAAACATATGGAAGGTACACACCACTGGTATATCACTAGCCGTCACATTGCTCTCTATCCCCTGAGAAGAAACCATCAATAATACTTGATCGTTATCCCTCAGAGACGCCCAACTCGTCCAACAGACTAGGGCCATAAATTCGCTACATCTTCAGACGAAGGAATCTGTATCGACTCAACAAAATAATTCGAAAGAACTTGGTTTAACTACAAATCCTTCACCCCAAGGATAACATCAACTTAATCTAACATCTCACTCTAATGACAAGTCACAAGCATCCCTAGGAAAGCATCAGGACCCACCCACAACTGGCACATCATTAGCCATAACATCGCTCTCTACTCCTATAGATGCGAACAACAAAAGTACCAGATCTTCCCCTCTCAAGGACACTTTGACCTAACCGTTATACATGAATCTTGAATCTATATTCTCTTTGGAATCGGGAAACTACATAGTCCCACCAACATTTGCACTCTTGCAATCCATGGCACACTGAGCCAACTGTTCACATCTTGTAACTAAAACATCTCTCATAAGTAACAACTTCTCCCTCGCTTGTTTCAATCTCTCTCCTGCAAACAAGTGATTAGAAAAATAAGAAGGCACTAATAGTGTTACATACACATGTAGCGCGCAAAAGAACAATACATCAACATTATTCAACCGTCACACCACACTATAGACTCAACCACCTGACCGTACAGACCGACCTGCTTTGATACCACTAATGTAACACCCTAATTTCCCCGAAGAATATTAATATAAAATCAGAGTAATTTTTGTTCTTTAAAATAAATAAATTAACAAACAATTATGATGCTACACTTCAAAACATAGTAAACTTGCTAAAAATAGTATAAGATACATAACACAAATTTACGGATGAACCAAAACAAAACATCATAGTATTCAACTTCCATTTTTATTAAGCAGTAGAAAATATTCATACTCGTTGTAAAAACAGTTTTCATCCAATCATAAAACAACAATTATCCAATAACAGGGAGTTCATAAGACTCCAAACAAATCATCTAAAGCCAAATAAAACAATAGTGTTCATCCTCCTGGTGTTACATATCAGAGAACAACGCTAACTCGCAATAAATGAAGAGCATTCTCTTCCGATCCTTACAGCCTCAGACAACTCCTGAATATCTACACGATGTCGTATAAAGCATCATTCTAACATAAGGGTGAAATATCACAACAATATAAGAGAATGCATAATAATAAGTATACAACAAGTAAATCATGCCTAGCCACATATTCCACATCTCACACCTTCACATAACAACAACAGTCTTATTACATACAAACTACACAATCATGCATAATCACCGCACACATCAACAATCGTCATGTAGCACATACACCAATCAAACAACTCAAACATCATGTTAATAACGATGTAATGCAATAAGAGTGACTCATAAACTCAATGCATGTGGTACCAATATCGCTCATGAATCCATGCCATCTAGGTCCTGAGCCACCAATATCGTGAACAATTTGGTTCACCTCACTCCCAATCCACGCCATCTAGGATAAGAGCCAAAAAACTGGACTAAAAGTCCACAACAGGAAATGCATGTGACACAACCATGCAATAAAATACCTCACATTGATATCTACATCCATTAATGTGACACACCATTAACGCCACCAACCGTCCATGTATGCAACATACAAATCATGCAGTCCCAACAATAATACACAGCGTTATCACACATAATTTTATGCACATATCTCAGCATAACAAATAATATTGCATATAGAAAGGCATAAACCTCCAACAATTAATCACCCATTGTGTTCAAAACCATTTTTATATGATAGAAAATATTTTTAGCTTCCCGTAGGTTTAAAAGGCGCATCAAACGAACACCCGAGTCAAAAGATACGAATTTGTAAAGTTTTAAAATAAATATGCTAGAGTCTGCTCATCTGAGGCTCGCCTGACAACTAGGTCTGTCGCCTGAGACTCGCTCGGCAAAGCATAGGCGAGACCACCACTCCCATACATTTTCTAGGAGTACCCAATTATTCCCATTTCCTTCGCCCGCTCCCTCTCCCGGCGAGGCTTGGCGAATGCTCTCACCCAGTGAGGCAAGAGGCACGTCTGAAGAAGTGTGCCTGATAGCAACATTGTTGTTGTGATTCCTGCACTAAACCAGTCTCAATTTCTATACGATTCCAATATCAGTCTATCCCAAAACTCACATAATTCGACACATATGCATCATACAACAATAGTACATGAACATACATGTAATGGGTAACAATTCAGGACACTATAACATCAAATTCATCAAATCAGTCATATATTCATCATGTTATCATATTCCTCAAAAACCCCAAATTGAATCAAAACATGAACACACAACAACCTTGGCAATCGTACCCCGACATACTCATCATTACAAAATACCCTTTAGAGAGTTAGAACACTACCCTTATCTTGGATTGACGGTTCATAGGCTTCAACAATGAATTCTCTTGCCCCAACTCTTCTCACCTTTGTGCTTCCCTTTCTCATATTACGATCGTTCCAAATGATATGATTCCTGTTTCAATTCCTTCTTTTGACTAGTTTAGCCTCTAGACCCCTAATTTCATATTCCACTTATGTCTTTCCACATAATAATAACTAAAATAATTATTTAATTATTATTATCGTCATATTATTCTACTATTTTAATTTAATAATAATAGTAGTAATAATCTCCTCCCACTCCTAAGTGTCTACACTATTAGTTACACCCCCCCCCCCCCCCCCCAATACCTTAACATCGATAATTTCTAAGATAACTATCACACAACAAGGCATCACGTCATAACAAAATGCTCATCAATGCATACAAATACACAACGTCAAATAATTAATTTATTAAAAGGTTAATACACATTTGCCCGCTGTCATATACGACGAATCCCAAAAACAACCCTGTAAAAAAATAGATTTTATCCTTGTCATTTCAAGATTATCCTATTTTAGCCCCTTGCTGCATTTGGTCAAAGGAATTTGTGATGTGGCGCATTCATGTGACATTTTCTTATTTTTAAATTTTTTTTATTGTGATGTGGCGCCCAATTAGAATTTATATTTTATTTTTAATTTTTTTAATTAAACATAGTATTTTTTTATTATTATTTTAATATTTTGTTAAAAATCTAAAATTTTGTGGCAAAAGAGTTTTTAATTCATGACTTAGCAACATTCCTAACCATTGGGTCCTTTGGCTTCATTGTACATTTGATTGCATGAAATGTATATAATCAAATACGTCAATTATCAATGTTAAAAACTTATATTTGTAAATGAAATATTACAAAAAAATATATAATACATTATCGTTTTAAATAAATATTTAAATGTCCATATTTATTTTAAAAAATTTATTAATAAACTGAAAATAATTTTTACTAATAAACTGAAAATAAATGTTTTTAATAATAAACTAAAATAATTTTATTAATAATAAACTGAAAATAAATTTTATTAATAAACTGAAATTTTTTATTTATAAACTAAATTTTTTTAGTAATAAACAGAATTTTTTTTTTAATAAACTGAGAATTTTTATTTAAAAAAATTTATTTTCAGTTTATTATAATAAAAAATTTTATAAACTGAAAATAGATATTATTAATAAACTGAAAATAATTTTTTATTAAATTGAAAATAATTTTTTTTAATAATAAACTATAAGTAATAAAATTTTAATAAACTGAAAATAATTTTTATTAATAAACTGAAAATAATTTTTGTTAATAAACTGAATTTTTTTATTAATAAACTGAAAATAATTTTTATTAATAAACTGAAAATAAATTTTTATTAATAATAAACTGGAAATAAATTTTTATTAATAATACATTAGTTTATAAATATACAACATTTCAACACTTTAGAATTTTTATCAATACATTATTTAAAATAATATGGACATTTATATATTTATTTGAAACGATAATGTATTATATTTTTAATGCAATATTTCATTTATAAATATAACTTTTTACAAAAATATATTATTTTGATAATTAACATTCTTAATTGATAATTGAAATATATAACATTTATAATTGATATATTGGATTATATACATTTCATGCAATTAAATATATAATGAAGCCAAATGGCCCAGTTGTTAGGAATGTTGCTAGGCATGTATATGGTCATGGAAAATTTTAGATTTTTAACAAAACATTAAAATAATAATAAAAAATATCACGTCTAATTAAAAAAAAAATGAAATTCTAATTGGCCGTTGCATCTACAGGTTTGTTTTTGGAATTCGTCCTATATGACAGGGGCAAAAGGTGTATTAATCCTTTATTAAAATAATTTAATAAATAATCGGAGTGTTACAAATGCTCTCTTAGGTTTAGGAAATTTTGTTTCAATTACCTTGAGATATGACACTTTGTTAACCAAGTCTCATTACAATCCTTAAAAGTCCTTTGTGATTTGTGCTTTTATGTTTTCAATATGAGTTTTTTTTATGAATGCATAATTTAATCTGTTGTTAGCAATATTGTTGGGTGAGAGTCAAGTCCCTCATGTTTATTTTTCATTTATTGACGAAGTTTTTGCTAGGTGTGATTCATGATTGAGCATGTGTTGTTTTAAAATTTTTTACATGACTTTTGTGTTTAGAATTTGTTTCATGATCATATGGTGTCGTTATAGTATAGTTGTAAGCATGACCTTACTTGTGCTTTTGAATTTGAACTATGCATTTGTTTCGTTTCTTGGAGGTTGCTTTTATTTCTTTAGGTTTTTAAGACTCATGTTTGAGAAAAAAATTTCTAAGTTAGGGAGAGTTTGATATGTGACAAATATGATTAAAATTCCATATTAAAACTTGGTATTTTTAGGCTTTATTTCATGTTTTCGGTCATTTTATTCCCCAAGTTTTACTTGAATATAGCTTTAATTGCATTTAGTTGTGGTATCTTTGATTTATGTATTAATGTGTAGAAAAATATTGCATCAAACCAAAATAAGAAGGAAAAAAACAAGGAAGAAAATACAAAGCAAATAATTTGGAATGTCAGCAAGTTTGTCGGGCGAGATTGAACAGTGGAATTCGTCGGGCGTGATTTGGGTTTGCAGGCGAGACCAACTGATAGCATATTCCGGGTTTAACACTAAACATGCAATTAATCATAAACTTGTCACATATTTCAAATAGTCATAAAATCATGGTATTTATTCATTGTAAGATAGGGCATTGTATAAGCTTTGCAACGCTTCTGACTCGTGCATAAATCAAAGTTAAAGTTCTCGAATTATGGTGAAACCAAATATTTATTTTCCTAAATGCTGTCAAGCTCGCCCCAGGCTCGTCGGGCGAGCTCTTGGTGAAAACAGAAAATCATAAACTCTTTTAATATGAGCAGAACTTTTTTTTTTTGTAATCAAGGGAGTTTTTCTGACCTAGAAACCATTTTGGAGAGAGAGGAGCTTAGAAAACAACAAGAGATGGGGCTCTTTGAAGAATTGGATTTGGGATTTGCATCAATCATTGGAAACTCGTGGTTCATGCTTGTTCTTCTTTATTCTTCTCTTTTTATTTAGTTATCATAGGTAACTAAACCCCTTTCTTGTTAGGATTAGATGTAAGTTTATTGTAATAGTATGTATTTTTATTGATCATGGCGTTGTATACAGTCAATTCATGAATATATGTGGATGTTATCTTTGTTTGCATGTTATTCTTAAGATTTGAGTTGATGTTGAGAAATAAGATTTAAATCTTGATCTAATATGAACATCTATTAGATTATAAATACTAGACATAAATTTAGGTTTAGCATTCACCGAAAGTATCAGCTCTTAATGCTCCATATTGTTTGATAGGCTGAGAGATCATCGACTAAACAATACGGTAGAACCTGCAATACTGGTTTGACATAAAAGGTGTTGATGATTGATCTCATGATATGTTTAGACATAAACTCTTTTATGAACAATCCATGATGATATTGATGAATTTTTATATTGTGTAAAACTGATTGGTAAATTGTATATTCTATCGGTGGATGAAATCTAATCCTGACAAGTTCTCATATCTATGAAGTTTTATTTATCTTTTATTCATCCATTTTCATCATTTAACTTTTTATAATCAAACACCTTGTAAACATAAGTTTAAAATCGAAGTAACTGCTGAACAAATTTGATATCGCACTAATCCCTATGGATATGATAAAAGAAATACTTACTTTTGTTTGCTGCTTTACCACAACAACAAAATAGTGTCGTTGCCAGGGATTGGTGTTTAGATATTAAAAGAATCGCAATAGTTCTATCTTTATGAGCATTGCACATTTATCTATATTGTATATATATATATGTTCTGATTTTCCATTACGTTTGTTCAAGTGTTTGGCTAGGTTACTTGATTTCTGTTGACGCTTCGAAAGAATTGCCCGATAGGACAACAATAAAACCAGAAGGAGAAAGTTACTAGCGAAGCAAAATAAAGGCATTGAGCTAATGAGGTTAAACAAACGCTTGTTGGGAGACAAACCAAATTTATAATTTTCCAGCTTTGTATTTAATAGTATAAGTATAAATATTAGTAGTTAATTTCAATTTGTCATTTTTTGTGTTTGTCCAAGAAGCATGTCTTTATTGGCTTGAAGAAACATGAAGCGATTGTTTCAAGTTTGAATGAGAAATTCTGGTATAAGATATGTGATGTCGAAAAATATGTCACGACACAAATATCTATTTACAAGTAAGGTGAAGTAAAATCGAAAGCAGTAAAAACACAAGAGATTGTTCACCCAGCTCAGTGTACAACAACACCTACTCTGGGGGCTACCAAGTCAGGGACAAGTTCACTAAATATTATCAATTCACAGACCCTCAGTAAACAACCAGCTTACGATCTAATCACTACCCAAGCTAAACTTCTACCTAAGACTCACCTAGGTATGAGGCCATCCTCAAATCCCTTCAATCACTTACATAATTAATAAGTTTGAAACACTTCAATCATTCAATGCTTAAAAGCTTATGAATGATACACAATTAACAACCCAAATAACAACTCAAGTATTTAAACTAATACTCAGAGTGTATTACAAATAAAAAGCCTAAACTTCTAATCAGAAAGAAAGTATTCTTCTTCAAAAATTGCTTGTCTTTGAATAAGGAAGCGAGTCCTTATATATGCGCAGCTTTGGGCTTGGGCTTGAAAACAAATATTCAAATCTTTTGAATATTTCCATAAAAACAGGCCAAGATATAATTATGCAATTTGAAAAATATTCCTCCATATTTTTCGCAACCTGTAGTTCACAAATCCTAAATTATAGAGTGCTAGAAATCAGGAAACAAAAGACTTAACTGATTTTGGACTGAGATCAGTCAGTAGGCAGATGTCAAGACATCTTCTTTGACATCATTCAAAAATAGTTTTGCTCCAAAAGTTAAAACATTTAGCAAAACATTAACAAGTTATTGTTTTACCAAAATTTCTGCCAATAAACACTTACAAACTCCCCCTTTGGCAAATTTTGGCTAAAACATTGTTAGAGCATATTATCAGAGAAACAACACAATTATTATAGCATTATTAGGGCAGCAACAAGCAAGGAAATCAAAACATACATTCAGTTAGCAGTTAGCTGTTTGCACAGGAAGATGTCAAAACATCTTCTGGGACATAAGGCTCCCCCTCAAGTATTGAGCTCCCCCTCAATCAATGGTCAGTGGTTAGTGGTTAGTCAGTCAGTCACTCACTCACTTTCTCTCCCCCTTTTAATCATAATATGCCAAAGAAAAGATGCAATCAAAGGAGTATCAGTATTGGGGTACAAACCATAAAATCAAATGTCAAGCACATGTAAGTGCAAAAAAAAAGAAACAAAGTGTTCATAGAAACATCAAGTAGTCTAACTGTCATCCTGACCAGTTGACTTGGTTGAACTAGAACTTCTTTCCTCACTGGAATCTTCACCTTCGGAGCTCACTGCATCATCAAGGTTGCTATCCTTTTGCAGGTCCTTGATCATCTTTTCAAAGACGAGCTTCCTAGCTGAGCGCACTCGAATTACATAATCTAATTCCTTGCAGGCTTATTTTAATTCATTGATCACTTCATCCTTAGTGGAGGTCTTTTCAGCAGGAGCAGATGTTAAAACAATGTCTGGGACATGTTTTCCTGAAAAGAGCTTAAAATGGAGGGTCAAGGTAGACTCCCTCTTGCACACAACATCATTTCCACTTAGGATTCCAGGGTGCTGATTTAGGATAATTCCACAGAGGAGGGAAGGAAAAGCAATTGGCATCTTGATGGGACAAGTTCCTGCATGTTTGATGGTCTTATCAAACTATAAGTCCCATAATCAAAAAGTTTTTGGTTTCCAATAGCATAAATGAACTTTCCTAAACCAATGGAGATGGTTGAAGTGTGATTAGTGGGAACCCAATTTACAGCTCCAATCCTATGTAAAATTGAATATTTCACACTCAGTTTGCTAACAGGAAGTTTGTTTTTCATTGGCCACCCACTTACTTGATTAGCAGTAATGGCTCTACACACTTGATTGTCTGTTACTTCCAGATCACAACATACATCTTCAGACCTATCTAGAAATTTGTTTATAATGGCAGGAGAAAATTCAATACACTTTCCTCTAACAAAAACCTTTCTATATTCCTTACTCTTATGGTCAGCGCAATCAACAAGAATATTAACAATCCTTAACAAGAGTTTCATATCAATTTGCAAACCTGGTAACTGTTTTCATCAGTCCATCATATGAGATCAGCTCCATGATTTCCTTACATTCCAAGGCACCAACTCCTAGTTCTCTCTCCAGGTCAATCCTTCTTTGATACACATACTTCCACTTTTCAGCATTCCCAACAGAGTGAAAGGAGATATTGTCAAGTGGGGCATCAGGAAACCCTAACAGACAATTTCTTATTTGCAGAATTTTTGGTAGGAGAGATGTCCTGGACATTTTGCTCGACATCATACTCAGAGTCAGTCTCTTCAATCAGAACACCTTTCTTCTTACTCTTGGATCTTTTTACAGCATCCTCATCATCATCATGTATAGCTTTTTTCTTGCTAGAAGCAGGGACCACTTTACTTCCTGCTTTTGGGGGTCCATACATGATTTTCTTCTTGACTGTTTTGGGAGGGGGTGTGACACTTGCATCTTTCACTTTTCTGTACTTTAGCCTTCTTGCAATACCAGGTACAACATTAGTGATGAGCTCGTTGTAAGAGAGCTCTTCAACATTGACAACATCCACAACATTGTGACATTCTCCATCCTTGGAGGCAGCAACATTTTCTTTAATATTTTGATCAACATTTTCCTCAACATCTTGATCAATATTTTCTTCTTCCACATCTTTTAGGGCAGAGGTAGTAAGCTTCTCAAGTTTGCTATCAGCAACATCATTCTTGGATGATTCAGCAACATCATTTTTGGATTACTTCCTTTGTCAACTGGAGGGGGCATGCGAGCAAGGGGAATAGAAATCCCAGGCACAACAAATCCTTCATTTAAAACTGTATCCATAATCCTTCTGATGCTTCTTTCAACATTGACAATTTCTTCTTCAGTTCTATTGTCAGTAGTAGAAGAGGAGTTACCTTAATCATCTTTAGATTTCTTAGTTGGTGATGATCTAGGTTTCTTGACCTTTTTATCAAGAAGAGGGATCGTTGATAGAGGAGTAACATCTAGTACTTTGTCAAGAGAAATATTTTCATTTGTAGATTTTGAGGAAGATGATGTGTGATGTTGAGACAAGTTTGAAAATTTTCTAGCAAGGAGATGAGGAATGGCAAGGGTTCTTCTTCTGTTGAGGAGAATGAAGAGTTTATGAAAGTAGAGAGAAGAAATGTAGTAGCATGTGGGAAACAATTTTAGGCAGTCTTGTAATGATTGTTTTCTAAAATTTATTTGTTGGAAACACAGACAATATAATATCACTTTAATGATATTCCCACACACTTTTAATTGCTACAAATCCTCATATAAACATATCTCTAATTTTCCTCTTAAATTCTCAAATTGATTAGCATCCAAATCCTTTGTGAAGATGTCATCCAGTTGCAATTCAGTGGCTACATGTTCTAAGGCCATAATCTTTTCTTCAACAAGCTCTCTTATGAAGTGATGACGGATGTCAGTATGCTTGGTTCTGCTATATTGAATATGATTCTTTGAAATGTTTATGGCGCTTAAATTGTCACAGAATAATGTCATGACATCTTGTTTGACATTGTATTCTGTTAACATTTGTTTCATCTAAACCAATTGAGAGCAACTGCTTCCTGCATCAATGTACTCAGCCTCATCAGTGGATAGAGACACACAATTTTGCTTCTTGCTGAACCAAGATATGAGGTTATCTCCCAGAAAGAAGCATCCTCCTGATGTACTCTTTCTATCATCAGCACACCCTGCCTAATCAGCATCACAAAAGCCAGTTAAGGCATAATTTGATCCATGAGAGTACAACATACCATAGTCATTTGTCCCATTCACATATTTGAGAATCCTCTTTACATGGTTTGCATGACTAACTTTGGGATCAGCTTGATATCTTGCACACACCCCTATAGCAAAGGCAATGTCTTTTCTGCTAGCTATGAGATATAGAAGACTGCCTATCATGCTTCTGTAGAGACTTTGATCTACACTTACTCCTTTTTCATCTTTAGTCAACTTCAAATGTGTGGGAGCAGGGGTTCTTTCGTGACTTGCATTATCCATCCCAAACTTCTTTACTATATTCCTGGCATACTTGCTCTGAGATAAAAATATGGAGTCTTCCATTTGTTTAACTTGCAGACCAAGAAAATAGGTTAATTCACCAACAAGACTCATCTCAAATTCAAATTGCATCTGCTTGACAAAATGTTGAACCATCTCATTTGACATTCCACCAAATACAATATCATCAACATAGATTTGAGCAATCATAATCTTCCTTTCTTCTTATTTGACAAAGAGAGTCTTGTCTATACCACCTTTCCTATATCCATTCCCCCCAAGGAATACTGCCAGTCTCTCATACCAAGCTCTTGGAGCTTGCTTCAATCCATACAGAGCTTTCGTTAGTTTATAGACATGTTTAGGAAAACTTGGATCAACAAATCCTTTTGGTTGTTCAACAAAAAATTCTTCATTCAAGTATCCATTCAAGAAGGCACTTTTTACATCCATTTGAAACAATTTAAATTTCAAAATTCATGCAACTCCTAACAGTAATCTGATTGATTCAAGTCTAGCCACAAGAGAAAAGGTTTCATCAAAGTCCACTCCTTCAATTTGAGTGTATCCTTGAGCAACTAACCTTGCCTTATTTCTATTGACCACCCCTTTTTCATCAGATTTGTTATTGTATACCCATTTAGTGCCAATCATATTTATCCCTTCAGGTCTTGGGACCAGATCCCAAACTTCATTCCTACTGAATTGTTCCAGCTCCTCTTACATAGCATTAATCCAGAACTCATCAGTTAGGGCCTCTTTGACATTCTTAGGCTCAATTACTTATACAAAGCAATAGTTTTAAATCCCTTCTCTTGATCTGGTAGTAACTCCCTTGTTTGGATCTCCTATAATGAGCTTCTTAGGATGATCTTTCTGAGTTCTGATTGAAGGTCCTTTATTGAGCTGACTAGGTTGGGCATCTTCTTAAGGAGGATTGGAATAAATACTTGTGTCATTTGATCCAGTTGGACTATCAGGAAAAGATGTTCCAACATATTCTTCAACATTCCATCCTCTATCATCAATAGTAACATTTATTGACTCCATCATTACTTTGGTTCTGGAGTTAAACACTTTGTATGCTCTGCTGTTTGTAGAGTATCCCAGGAATATTCCTTCATCACTCTTGGGATCTATCTTCCTTCTTTGTTCGCGATCAGCTAAGATGTAACATTTACTTCTAAAAACATGAAAGTATTTTACAGTTGGTTTTCTTCCCCTCCATATTTCATACAAAGTATCTCAAGTTCCTTTCCTTAGAGTGACTCTGTTATGAATATAGCATGCAGTATTCATAGCTTCAGCCCAGAAATGGTAGGGTAGCTTCTTAGCATGAATCATGGCTCTGGCAGATTCTTGGAGAGTCCTATTCTTGCGTTCTACAATCCATTCTATTTAGGAGTAATGGGAGAAGAGAATTCATGGTTGATTCCTTCAGAGGAGCAAAACTCAGCAAATTTGTTGTTCTCAAATTCTTTTCCATGATCACTCCTGATTCTTATGACATGACTTTCCTTTTCCCTTTGAAGTCTTTGACAAAGATCTTTGAACACTTCAAAAGTTTCTGAATTTTCTCTAATAAAGCTTATCCATGTGTATCTAGAAAAGTCATCTACAACAACATATGCATACTTCTTACCACCAAGACTTTCAACTTGCATAGGTCCCATCAAGTCCATGTGAAGAAGTTCCAATACTTTTAATGTAGTAAGATGTTGAATCTTCTGATGTGACATCTTAGTATACTTTCCAATTTGACAGTGACCACATACCCTTCCTTCTTCTATCTTGAGCTTAGGAATCCATCTCATTGCTTCTTCAAATATAATTCTCTTCATACCTTTCAGATGCAGTGCCCCAACTTTTGATGTCATAGTTTAAACACATTCTCTTTGGCTGAAACACATGTTGAGGAGAGGTTTAACTCTTGAGGAACCCATAGATAACAATTGTCTTTAGATCTGATTCCTTTCATGACAACTTCATTCTTTTCATTTCACACAAGACATTTTTCTTTGGAGAAGTTAACTTTGAATCCTTGATCACATAGTTGGCTTATACTTATCAGGTTAGTTGTTAACCCTTTTACAAGTAACACATTATCAAGTTTAGGAACTCCTGAACAATCAAGCTTTCCAACACCTTTGATTTCTCCTTTTGCTCCATCACCAAAAGTCACATAACTGGTGGAATGAGATTTGACATCCACCAACAGATTCTTGACATCTGTCATGTGTCTAGAACAACCACTGTCAAAGTACAAGTCATCTTTGGTTGATAGTTTGATAGAGGTGTGGGCAATGAGACTTCTAACATTGGACTTGGGAACCCACTGTTTCTTCTTTTTGCTGTTTTGGGGAATCTTATCATTTTTGGGAGGAGGAGAATTTTTAGGATACCCATACAACTTGAAACAGAAGGGCCTTATATGTCCAAGCTTTCTACGGTGATGACATTTCCAGGGTTGGGGATTGTCTCTGGTGTGATTAAGCTTTTTCCTCTCATGATGTCCTTTCTTCACATGAGGTTTCCCAAGATGTCCTTTCTTATCATGATGTTTGCCCACATGTTGAGACATCTGAATAAACATCTTTAGTTTAGCCTTGGTATGTGTGGTAACAGATGTAGGCTATTTTCCATGATGTTCATTCTTTAGATGATGTCTGCCAGGATGTCCTTTCTTACCATGATGTTGAGACATTTGATTCGACATCTTTGGTCTAGGCTTGACATGAGTGGAAACAGATGAAGGATCTTCTGAGTTAGGTTCCTTTTTCTCATTGAAACCTAAACCACTCTTATCTCCCATCACTCTTCCTGCTTGGAGAATTTTATCTAATGTGTCAGACCCATTATTCAGCATTGAGAGATTTGACCATTCTATCAAGATTTTAATTTAGAGAGGACACTTCACTTTCCAGATCAGAAATAGTTTTAAGATGCTCTTCCCTTTCCTCCTTCAGCTGAGTTATAAGGGATTTATGTTTCTCCCCTTCAAGACATACTTCTGCACTTTTGAGACATAATTCTTTGTATGAAGTAGCTAACTCATCAAAGGTTAGTTCACCATCACTAGACTCTTCATCAGATACATATTTTCCTGTCAATGCTTTCACATATTTTCCTGTCAATCCTTTCATAAAAAATAGTCATGTCCCTCGAATATGAATGCTTTAGAAAAGACCCTTCGATAAAAAAGATCGTAGTCCCTCGATGTTTCCTTCGGTAAAACGATCTAGTCCCTTACGAAAATTGCTAAAGCGTCTCACAAGTTGCCTTGTATGACTGTACAAATGTCCCGCGCCTGTCCCTTCACATCCACCGATGGGGCTTCTTACCAAATCAATGGTAAGATATCAACATCTAAAGGAAGAAGAAAAGAACATTTAAGACCTTTCGAGTAAATAGATTCGCTCTTAGTCACTCGCTTGCTCACAACCAAACATTTTACACCAATGCTTCCACATTAAAACCTTTTTCAAAAGACAAAAACTTTTTGTATACGTTCTTATAAAGGCGAGAACCATTACAAAAACATCTTTTCAAAATCACCTTCAAAAAATACAATACACAAACACCTTTTTGAACTATTTTTCAAAACAACACTTTGTATGCATTCTTATAGAGACGAGAACCATTGCAAAGGAATTTTCAAAATACTTTCAAAACCCATACCACAAGCACATTCAAACAAAAGTAAGTGATCTAGCGAGTAACTAAGAGCCCATGGAAAACCATAGATGAAAAGGGTGATAACACCTTCCCTTTTCATAATCTACCCCCCGAACTCAAGAAATAATCTCAAAGGTCTTTCCTGTGCTTTTTCACCTTTCCTTTTGAATAAAAGAAAAGTCGATGGCGACTCTTTCTAACCGCAATAATTGCAATAAAATGCAAAACCTTTCAAGTCAGTTCTCCCACCGTATCACAGAACTGGCGACTCTGCTGGGGAAAATTCTAAAAGTGGGGTTACCTTAGGGTTAGATCACATTTATTTGCTTTCAATGTTTGACTTGTATGCTTTACATTATGGTTCTTTGTTTGGGTTTGAATCCTCTACCCGGCTTTGGGATACGTTATAGGTAAGTAGCAATACACTGTGAAAACTGTGCGGGGTATACCGACATGGTCTAAGCAATAGCTACGTTAGTGCGACATATTTGTGGGTATCGGTAGCCCTTGAGTTGATCAAGGAGAATACGGGGCCGCCGAGTGATGTCATGAAGCACTAATGAACTTTTAGAACCTTTACTTGACCAACTTGGCCTTTAGGATGTAGTGATATGACCGACTTTAGTGCAGTATGAAGTTGGTAGATACTCGATACTACACTCATTAAAGTTTGGTTTTTTGGGATATTTCTGTCGCTATTAAAGAGGCTTGTGCTGAAACAATGACCAAGGAAACAAACCAGTGATATTGAGCTCCTTAGAACCCGGTTATTATTACTAGGACAGGTTTGAGCCAACTAAACTTCAAGAGGGTACTACCTATGAAACTCCATGCAAGCCTAAACCTAAGGACTTGTTTTGCTTTGTTTGTGTATATTTACTTGTACATAATATCATGAACATCATAACATCATACTCATTCACTAACCATTTCAAGGATCTTTGGATTTATCTTTGTTCTGTTTAGTAGGACATGGATTATATTCGCAGGAAAACCATTCAAGTCAATCTTGTAAGGATCCCTCCACAACTTAAGGAGCTAGCTTCAAGGATTCTAGAAAACTCTCCATTAACTGAAAGACATGGTTGCCTGCTAAACTTGGTCACCTCCAACATAGATGAAGACATGATGAAGGTGCTCTTTCAGTTATTTGATCCTTTACACCATTGCTTCACATTTCCCGATTATCAACTTGTACCAACTTTGGAAGAATTCTCCCAACTCTCGAGGATTCCAATTCTTAATCAACTACCTTTCAACGGTATGAAAAGAGATCCAAAGCCAGAAGATATTGCTCAAGCTCTACACTTGCAATCATCTGATGTCACAACCAATTGGGAAACAAGGAGTGGTGTCAAAGGTTTCTTAGCAAAGTTCTTGTTTGAGAAAGCCCAAAACTGTTGGAACTCTTTGGATTTGCAAGCCTTTGAAGAAATTGTGGCTCTCCTCATCTATGAGATGGTTTTGTTTCTAAATCTTGACCAACTCATAGATGTGAACACCGTCAAAATTTTCATATCTCGCAACCCGGTGCCTACTTTGTTAGGGGACATCCTACACTATTTTCACACATGCACTATGAGGAAAACAAGTGTCCTTATGTGTTGCACTCCTCTCTTGGAAAGATGGTTTATTTCGCATCTTCCCCAATCTTTATTAAAGAACGAGCAAGGTTCAAGGTGGTCACAAAGGTTGATGACACTCAAACATTCAGACATTCATTGGTGTTCCTGATCCTTAGAGAATGTTACTATTGTCGACCGTTATGGAGAATTCCCTAATGTCCTCTTACTTGGCATTAGGGGAGGTATCACCTACAACCCCTGATTAGCCTTAAGATAGTTTGGTTACGCCCTAAGGGATGGCCCACATGAGATGCTCATCCAAGGTTTGGTATTTGACTACAAGAACGACGATCAAGGTCTTCGCCGGAGATTCATCCGAGCTTGGAGGATGTTGAACAAGGTAGATAGCAAGACAATGGGGCATAAGAATTCCATCCCTCTTGAGCCTTACCTCAAATGGGTACGAACTCGTGCTCAGAGTCTTATTATGCCTTATCCCTCCATTCTCCCAGTAACCATTGAGCCTGTTATGGAAGGAGATGTTCCATACATTATCCTACATCCTGACATGCCCAACTCTCTTGAAGACTTACAAAGAGATTGGATACAACTCAAGGGGGAGCGAGATACTTTCGAGGCCCAATTTTATGCCAGCGAGAAGAAGGTTTTGGAACTCACTACGCAACTTCATGAGGAGCAGACTCTGAATGCCTACATCGCACCAAAGAGGATGCGCACTACCTTTTTATCTTTGAGTTTTTTGTTATTTTTTCCCAAAAAGGCATTGATGTACTCAAGCTTTAATTTATTAATATAACGTGTGTTTCCTTTTTGTCTAAAATAAATTTGAATCTTTGAAATCCTTGAAATCATTACATATGCATCTACCATTCATCATAACATAAGCAGGTTTCTTGCAACAAGTCTCCTCATCTTTCTACTGTTTATTTTAGTAAGATGGATCTCGAGCAAACGGTGAAGGACCTCCAAGCACAAAATGCTCAATTTCAACAAATGTTCTTAACTCTAGCCAAAGGACAAGAAAAGTTGAAGACCTTGCTGGTGGAAGAGAAGAAAAAGAAGACAAAGAAAATAACCGGAGTTCTAAACATGGGAAGAAGATTCCAAGGGCAGACAAGAAGGACCTTAGACTTTACAACGTCATCTAGTGAGAAAGACAATCAAGATGGGAAAGGCAAGGAAGAAGTTGTCCAACCAGAGTCAGAAGAGGAAGAGGAAGAATAAGACTATTCTGAAGAACAATATCCTCCAGCCGATGACAAGTATAAGCATCTAGAAGAATGGTTAAGTGCAATGGAAATCCAAAAAGTGCCTGGATTGGACTTTGAGGAGTTGGGGTTAGTATCTAGGATTGTCATTCCTCCAAAATTCAAAGCACCGGTGTTCGCCAAATATGTCGGAGTTTCATGTCCCAAAATGCATCTCCAGTCCTATGTAAGGAAAATACAGCCTCACACCGCCGACAAGGATTTATGGGTACACTTCTTCCAAGACAGTTTGTCTGGAACTCAACTTGATTAGTTCTATCAGTTAGAAAGAGTCAATGTTCATAACTGGGAAGATCTGGCCGTCGCCTTTTACAAACAATACCAATAAAACGCTGATCTTGCGCCCACCCGTACTCAACTCTAGAGTATGGCCATGGTTTCAAGTGAAGGCTTCAAGGACTATGCACAAAAGTGGACGGACTTAGCAGGAAGAGTCCAACCTCCCCTATCTGAAAGAGAATTAGTAGACATGTTCTTGGGAACTTTGTCCGGTCCTTTCTTTAATCCCTTAATTGGGAGTTCATCGGCAGACTTTACTGAGTTGATACTGACCGGAGAAAGGGTGGAAGCCGGGATAAAGAATGGGAAAATTCAAAAAGATGCATCCCCTGCTGCTGTAAGGAAACCATTCATTAGAAAGAAAGAAGTCGTTGTTGTATATCCTCAGAGAAATCAAGATAGGACTGAACACTGTCCAATGGTGGGGGCTGTTATGATTCCTAAGCCTGCGCCTGCTCAACAAAGAAGCAACCAGCCAAGAACGGAAAGACCAGTCAGACAGTTCACCCGAATTAACATGACCCTATCTCAGGTATTACCATATTTGTTAAGATCCAACCTAGTGACTTTGAAAGAAGCTCCAAAGAACCCTAACACAACCTCTCCTCACTATCATCCTAATACCCGATGTGCATATCATTCTGAGAGTCCCGACCATGACACTAACAACTATTTGGCTCTGAAGAACAAAGTACAAGATCTTCTTGAAGCCAAAGAGATTGAATTCGATGCGCCGGAAATTCCCAATGTTATTACTGCCCCTAAGCCCAAACACGGACATAATACCAACGCCATTGAGGAAGATATGTTAGTTACTTCAGTTGATGAACTTGTGACCCCAATCCTGACTATCAAAAAGAATTTTCTGAATGCCGGTGTATTCCCGGGCTGTGATGAAAGCTGTCATTTCTGTTTGTCCTCACTAACCAGCCGTCCTTTGTTAAAAGTAGGCATTCAGTGCCTAATAGATAACGAGAAAATTTTGTTCGAGAATACTTCTATTCCAACTATTTCTTAATGATGTTTCTATTGTAACAATTTCCGACAATTCTTCCAGGGTCTCCACCAAAAGACCCATTAGAATTATATCAGTTCCTAAAGTAGCTCCTTTGATAATTACAATGCCTGGACCAATCCTGTATTCGTCAGACAAAATTGTCCCATGGAATTATGGAGGTGATGTCTACTACCACGTTATCAAGCAAGATTGGCCAGCTGCTGAAAGTTCAAGTTCTGAGAAAGTTGACTCCGATGTCAGTAATATCGCAAGGACTAGTAAGATAACTCGAAGCGGAAGGATATTCTCTCCAAAAATTGCTCCCCCAAAATCAGTTTCTAGACCCGTAATCATTCCTGTTGTTGTTGCTCCTCCAAAGGTTATTCCCAGTCCTACAATCATCTCTGTTAATACTCATGTTGATAAAGCTGTTACAATTCCTGTTACCACCCCTACTGACATTCCTGCTTCCGAGTCCACCGAGACTCGAGGTAAAGGTATTCTGATTGAGCCTTTCTGGATGAAGGCACAGTCAGTAGCTATCCCTGAGACCTCCCGGAAAGAGATGGAAGAAATTCTAAAGATCATAAAAAGAAGCGACTACAATGTAGTCGAGCAACTGGGGCAAACTCCATCAAAAATTTCCCTGCTGGCTTTGTTGCTATGTTCCGAGGCTCATGTGAAAGACTTGATAAAATTCCTGAAAATTGCTCATGTACCCCAAGAAACATCTGCCGATCAGTTCCAAGACTGCGTAGCGAGCTTGACTGTAGATAATGGTTTAGGTTTTTCAGATGCTGATTTAACGCCAAAAGGGAGGAAGCATAATGAGGCGTTGCATGTCTCAGTGGAATGCAGGGGCACGACCTTGGCTCATGTTTTGGTGGATACTGGTTCGTCTCTGAATGTGTTGCCTAAAAAGGCTCTCGATAGGCTTGACTGTGAGGGATTGACATTGAAGTCGAGCAACATAGTAGTGAGGGCCTTTAACGGCTCAAAAAGGATGGTGCATGGGGAAGTGGACATCCCCATAAAGGTTGGAACCCAAACATTTGATTCAACTTTTTATGTAATGGATATTCTCCATTCATATTCCTGCTTTTTAGGCCGACCGTGGACTCACAATGTTGGCGCTGTTACCTCTACGTTGCATCAAATGCTGAAATATCCAATTCAAGGGAAAATTATCATCGTTCATGGAGAAGAAGAGTATATGGTCAGCCATCTAAATTCCTTCAAATATGTGGAATTAGATGGTGAATTTATTGAAACTCCATTCCAGCACTTTGAAGAAGTCCCACAGACTGTGGCAATAACCAAGGTTGTGTCTCAAGATCACAAGGCCTTCGCTCAGGATGTCATCTTTGAAGGATGCCAGGGCAGTGATAGAAGAAGGTGGATGCACAATTTGGGGCTAACTCCCAGATATCCCATACAAATATGACAAATTTGGGATGGGTTTCGCTTCAGGTGCTCAGAAAGTTGTACGTCGCGCTCGTGCCGGAGGACCACCCTTGAAGATCAGCAACCACCAAGTCAGCGTCGTGGAGGATGATGAAGACAGCTACAACCTGGAGGATTGGATTTCCCCACTGTCAGTGGAAGGCTCAGCAACTGGGAGGCTATAGATTTTGTCCCGATCACTTTTACCCCATAGTAATTTGTCTTTACATTTTGTCGGATCTGTAATATTAAAACATTTTATACTCTTAAAACCTTGTGTCTTACCCGAGGCACAATGGTCCATTTGTAAGGGTTATTATCTCATTTCCATATGACATCAATGAATCATGGATGTTTTGCATACAAACTTTGTGCTCATTGTTTTTCCTTTCTACATTTTCATTTCTTTCAAAGATAGCTATACCCTTACACACACCCACGCTCACAATGCAGGTTTACATCCACTCAGGATCCCATGGGTAACGATTCTGCTATGGCCTTCTGTGATTTTGAAAATCTAATCTACCAAGCCGAAGACGAAGGTGAGGAATATTGTGAAGTGCCAGGGGAACTTTCCAGGTTACTACAACAAGAAGAGAGGACCATTCAGCCCCACGAAGAGCCAATGAATACAATTAACCTAGGTACCGAAGAAGACAAAAGAGAAGTCAAGGTGGGTGCCAACCTGGAACCCAGTGTCAGAGAGCGTCTGATTTAGTTGCTGCACAATTATGTTGAGAACTTTTCCTGGTCATATGAAGACATGCCAGGACTTGATGAAGATATCGTGATACATTGTCTACCTACAAAAGAGGATTTCCCATTGGTAAAGCAAAAGGTTCATCGCATGCGACCTGACATGTCAGAGAAGATTAAGGCATAAGTCATGAAACAATTCAACACCGGATTCTTGGCTGTCACCTCCTACCCGTAATGGGTTTCCAATGTTGTTCTCGTGCCCAAAAAGGATGGCAAGGTACGAATGTGTGTGGACTACAGAGATTTGAATAGGGCAAGACCTAAGGATGATTTCCCGCTTCCCCACATTGATATTCTAGTTGAAAATACGGAATATCACAAAGTGTTTTCCTTCATGGAAGGTTTCTCAGGATACAACCAAATCAAAATGGCGCCTGAGGACATGGGGAAAACAACCTTTGTCACACAGTGGGGAACATTCTGCTACAAGGTTATGCCATTCGGGTTGAAGAACGTTGGGGAAACCTATCAGCGTACCATGGTAGCTCTATTTCACGACATGACACATCACGAAATAGAGGTCTATATGGACGACACAATAGCCAGATCTCAAACAGAAAAAGAGCATCTTGATCATTTATAGAAATTATTTGAGAGGCTAAAGAAATACAAGCTGAGGTTGAACCCAAATAAATGCACGTTTCGAGTGAGGTGTGGTAAACTCCTAGGCTTTGTCATCGGTAATAAAGGTATTGAGGTGGATCCTGCCAAGGTGAAAGCGATACAAGAGATACCCGCTCCTCGTACCGAGAAGGAAGTCATAGGATTCTTGGGACGATTAAACTACATTGCCAGGTTCATTTCTCACCTAACAGCTACTTGTGAACCAAACTTCAAATTACTGAAGAAAGATAAAGTAGTCAAATGGAATGATGAGTGCCAAACTGCTTTCGACAAGATCAAGGAGTACCTGCAAGAGCCCCCTGTTTTGATGCCACCAGTCGAGGGAAGACCATTGATCATGTATTTAACTGTTTTGGAAAATTCAATGGGGTGCGTACTGGGGCAGCATGACGAGTCTGGCCGAAAAGAGCATGCTATTTATTACCTGAGCAAAAAGTTTACCGACTGTGAAACAAGATATTCACTGCTCGAGAAGACTTGCTGCGCTCTGGCATGGGCTGTTCGTCGGCTAAGACAGTATATGCTGACACATACTACTTTGTTGATATCCAAGATGGATCCAATAAAATACATCTTCGAGAAACATGCCCTCTCTGGGAGGATAGCAAGATGGCAGATGATCCTGACAAAATATGACATACAATACTACCCAGAAGGCAACAAAGGGAAGTGTACTAGCTGATCACCTTGCTCACCAAGTTGTGGATGACTACCAGTCCATGAAGTTCGAATTCCCGGATGAATACATCATGATGGTAAACAACTGTGAAGAATTCAGACCATATGACGGACTTGAACAAGGATTTCGATGGACCCTGGTTTTTGATGGGGCATCCAACACACTCGGCAATGGTATTGGTGTTGTACTCATATCCCCTGAAGGGTGTCATACTCCCTTTACGGCAAGACTCTTCTTCAATTGTACAAATAACATGGCGGAATACGAAGCGTGCATTTTTGGTCTTAAAGCTGCCATAGATTTGAGGATCAAATCCTTAAGTGTATTCGGAGATTCAGCTTTGGTCATCAGCCAAATCAAAGGGGAATGGGACACCAAACAACCTAACCTTATCCCCTACAAAGAACATGTTTTGACATTGATCCCACATTTTGAGAAGATCACCTTCGAGCATTTCCCGCGAGAAGAAAATCAGCTAGCAGACGCACTAGCCACAATGTCATCCATGTTTAAACTTAAATGGGATAACGAGGCTCCCTAGATCACCATTGAACAAATGGACGAACCAGCTCACTGTCACGAGATTAATATTGAAGAAGTAGTGGACCGGCCTTGGTTTCACGAAGTCAAGAGGTATCTCGAGGCTCAAGAATATCCGGAAGGAGCTTCAGTCAATGATAAGAAGTTCTTAAGGAGATTCTCTGCTAAATTCTTCCTTAGTAATGGCATTCTCTACAAACTCAACTATGACTCTGTGTTACTTCGGTGTGTAGACAAGGTTGAAGCGGAAAAGATCATGGCTGATCTACATGAAGGCACTTTTGGCACCCATTCCAGTGGGTATACAATGGCAAAGAAGATCCTACGGGCAGGTTATTACTGGTCTACCATGGAAGCATATTTCTATCAACACTCTCGAACCTGCCACAAGTGTCAGATCTATGCTGACAAGGTGCACGTACCTCCGGTTCCTCTGAATGTCTTGACGGCTCCTTGGCCCTTTGCTATGTGGGGCATCAATATGATTGGGGAAATCAAACCAATGACCTCTAATGGACACTGCTTCATCTTAGTGGCCATTGATTATTTTAGAAAATGGGTTGAGGCAGCTTCTTTCGCTTCCGTTACCAAGAATGTTGTCGCCCGGTTCATTAAGCAAAATCTCATCTGCCGGTATGGTATCCCGGAGAGAATCATCACAGACAATGGTACAAATCTAAACAATACTATGATCACCGCCCTGTGCGAGAAATTCAAGATCCAGCATCACAATTCTTCCCCTTACCGTCCAAAGATGAATGGTGTTGTCGAAGCTGCAAATAAGAACATCAAAAAGATCATACAGAAAATGACAGTCACATACAAAGACTGGCATGAGATGATACCATTCTCCCTCCACGGGTATCGTACCATGGCACACACATCAACCGGGGCAACACCCTACTCTCTGGTATATGGCATGGAGGTTGTCTTGCCTATTGAGGTCCAGATCCCCTTTCTGAGAATTATGAAGGATGCAGGTCTGAACGAAGAAGATTGGATCCAGACTCGACTTGAACAACTGAAATTGATTAATGAGAAAAGGCTTACTGCTGTCTGTCATGGTCAAATGTATAAAAAAACAGATGATCAAGGCTTTCAACAAAAAGGTCAGACGACAAGTGTATCATGTTGGGGATCTGGTGATCAGGCGCATCATACTGCCGCAAGGTGATCCCAGGGGAAAATGGACTCCTACATACGAAGGACCATTTGTAATCAAAAGCATATTCTCTGGTGGGGAAATGATCTTAACCACCATGGATGGCGACGACCTGCCACACCCTGTGAACGCAGACATAGTCAAAAGATACTACGCATAACGAGACCCGCTAGGTTGACACACCTAGGCAAAACAAGGGCATCCCGACGAACCAAAAAGGTTCAGGTAAAAATTAGGGATAAAACAAAAAAGTCTGTACACCCGGCAAGTTGAAAACCCGAAAGGGTGACTTGGGCAAAAAAGGGTATCCCGGTGAACTGAAAACCCGAAAGGGCAGTCCAAGCAAAAGTTAGGGAATTAAAGCGTATGACTATGTCCCATTGGATCACCTTACGGACAACCTTTGGCTTCTACTGACAAGATCGACGGTTCTGATCAATTCAATCAACTTTGGACAAGGCAACGAATAGACAAGATGCTCAGAGACACGAAGGCTATAGTAGAATGGGAACCCTATGGGATTATTGCACATAGCTATCTTTTCTTTGTATCAAATTTCATTTTTTACAATGGCATTCTCTTACTAGAATGTTTGTCTCATTGTACAAAAATACTTACTCAAAGTCAATATAAAGATATCTCTTTGAAAACTCAAAACTATCTGTTTTCTTTACTCTCGTGTTTTGTTTGCAAAAACGTCCAATGATTTATTTTTGGACATATGCATTTGAACATAATTATTGTTTACAAATGAAAAAAATAAAAAGACAATCACTGATGGCTTTAAGAGATAGGGAAATATCTCTAAGTTATCTCCGTAAAATCCCCCACAGTGTGCATTTTAATCCCCAGTAGAACAAAACTTCCAGTTATCACTCCCCGGTAGAAGTCGCCAAATCTCTCGGAATTCCCCAACAGGATTTCACAAGCAATACACGTTGTTTCCCTTACAACAGAGTTTATTTCTCTAAGCGGAAATTCATCAACACTTCATTTTCACAAATATGAAGGCTTACACTCTACATTCCCAGCAGCATTTAGGGATTTATTTTCCCTAATCCAATAACATTACAGCAAATTGGCTCGCATACACATAAGTCGCGTCCATATATCATAAACATCGATGACACGAATGCATACATCACAATTTCATTGTACCATGTATTTCATACATCATGACATTGTATATAGCTAACGTTTACCCTTTGCAGGATAAGGTTAACCAATGACTATTCATCTACAAATCAGAGATTTATACTTGAAACAGGCCAAAGACAATTGGCTATATGACCAGCTGAGCTTTCAGATACAGTTCGGATACGCTCCAGATGCGGATGCCATTCTGATACTCATTCAGATTCAACTTTCAGATACGCTCCTGACACGGATGCCATTTTGATACTCATTCAGATTCAACTTTCAGATGCAGTTCAGATACGCTCCTGACACAAATGCCATTCTGATACTCATTCAAATTCAACTTTTAGATACAGTTCAGATACGCTCCTAACATGGACGCCATTCTGATACTCATTCAGATTCAACTTTCAGATACAATTCAGATACGCTCCTAACACGGATGCCATCCTGATGCTCATTCAGATTCAGCTTTCAGATACAGTTCAGATACGCTCCTGACACGGATACCATCCTGATACTCATTGAGATTCAACTTTCAGATACATTTCAGATACGCTCCAAATACAGATGCCATTCTGGTACTCATTCAGATTTAGCTTTCAGATACAGTTCAGATACGCTCTAGATACGGATGCCATCCTGATACTCATTCGGATCTAGGCTTTCCCTTCGAAGTAGCCCTACTACCCAGGTTCCTTCTCCCTTATCTGCAGACAACAATTTACAACCCTATAAGACATGGACCCGACCAAATACGGTCGATTTCATATTTCCCCAGTTGAAGTCAAGCTTAGACTTGGTTTGATTTCTGTCAACAACCACCTTCAAATGGCATCTCTGAGCCCATTTCCAACAACTTTTCGTTATCTATCCAAATGGCATCTGTAAGCCCATCTCCGCCAGCTCCCCATAATTTCTCCAAATGGCATCTTTAACCCCATTCCTTAACCACAATATCATCGAGTGTAAATTTCTGGGCACTCTAGTGTTTAATCATCTTCTACCTTCAAGTCACGAATGGCAGATTCGCCAATCTAACTCTTCAGGATTAAGAAGGTTGAACAGGGGCAGTTGTTATACCCCAAACTTTTCCCTCTCATTTCTCAAAGGATCATCCTGGACCCTCAGGTTTGCTTCTATCAAGTTTCAAGTCTTGAATTACAATTTTTCAAGAAAATCATTCACAAGGGCAAAATGGTCAAAAGCACACTGAAAAGTCAAACTTTGACTTTTAGATCAAAAATCAAGTTTCAGCAATTATATTTCATCAAGACATAAAATTGGTTCATCAAAAATCAGAAGTCGGAAATTATTTCGAAAAATCAAATTTCTAAACATTTAGAAAATTTTCTAAGTGTTAAGAGAATATGATACTTCAGAACTTCTGGGTCAGCCTTCATGCAAATGCAATCAAAATTTTCAAACATGGTTCAGAACATGACTCATCAATCAGAACATATGGAAACTATGTCCTTCAATCAGAACATAATTCTTCAGCATATGAAGGCTATGTTCAACGCTTCCGTCAGAACATCACCCTTTGAGTCTCATTATGATCTTTTGCGATCAGAATATCACCAAATCCCAAAACCTCGTTTAAATAACCTGATGCACTGCTACAACACAGTCCTGCAATCAGTTGCCGATCCAATCCACGCCTTCACTTTCTCAAACTCCATATTTGCACCAAATTATCATACAAAAGTTGTGATTAAAAAGCAATGAAACAGTATGCCAAAAAGGTTAAAAATACCATTTGTTTCCCCCCCCCCCCCCAAAACCACAGCAAACCCATCTATAAATAAGTTGCTCCATCACACGTTCAAGGGGCTGGCTTTTGGAGAGTGAGAGAATTATAAAGGAGCGAAAAGGAAACAGTAAAAAACCTTCGCAAATCCTAAACCAAACCTTTGTTCTTCCCTTTGAATCAAAGAACATAACCATTGTTTCGTTGCTCTCACTGACCCCAGAACATCTGAAGGAACCAGTTCAAGTCTCAAATACACGTTCCAGATTTAAGGTAAGTCTCTATGACTCTGAATCTTTTCATTCAGAACATCATTAAATATGTAAATATCATAATGTTGATGTTGTTCATATCATTGCATAACTAGAAAAACTATAGATCAACACTTCTTGAAAAAAGCTAGGCTCAGAATTAGGATTAGAACTTCTATAAACTGTTGTGCTTTTATCTTTCTGATTTGCTGCTGATAAGAACTGATTAAGTTGTAGATGTTCTGACGAATGTGAGGAATGAGGTGAAATGTAGCACAAAATTTATGGATTTTCCCCCACTGTTTTAGCACATCACATAACTTTTGAGTTCCCCTTACTGTTTTAGCACAACACATAACTTATGAGTTCTTCTCACTGCTTTAACACACCAGAATTCCTAGGTTTTTGCACTGTTATGATACGGTAACAGAACTTATGACTTTTCACCCACTGTTTAAACACGACATAGAACTTCTGACTTTTCGCTCACTGTTTAACACAAACACAGAACTCCTGACTTTTTGCTCACTGTTTAGAACAACACAGAACTTCTGATTCTTTCCTAATGTCTAAACACAACCTAAAATTTCTGTTTTTTCCCTCTAATACTTCTTTCAGGATTCCAACGGCATCAACCTAAAACTTATGACCACCTCTAACGTTTCTTTCTGAGCTACAACACACAGCATCAGAACTTCTGATCCTCTTTATTTTGCTTTCAGCAACACGCCGATCCTATTTCTCACTATTTTTCATTTTTCTCTCTTATTTTTTTAAATCATTTTTAGCATTAGAACTATTTTTGTAAAAAGACATAAAAAATATTTTCTTTTATTAAATGATTATTTTCCTTTTAATTTATTAAGACAAAAAAATCATTTTCAAAACAAGTCCTTTCCTTTTTTCTTTTTCTTATATTGTACAATTCAATATGGTTGTAATAGGTAACTAGGATTTAAATTCTTGCAAACCCCCATTTGTAATTATGTACCCCCATCCCTAAATGATGTAATAGCATAGGATTTTACTTTTCTGCACTTTTATTGCTTTCATATATTGTTAATAATTAGGGTGTGTATGGCTAGACATGAAATCAACAAATAGATAATCCTAATCAAGACTAAATGCATGTAAATCAAACACACTTACACACTAGCACCCTTAGGGTAATCCTACTTTGTTGCCTTTCGGAAAAAATAGTCATGTCCCTCGAATATGAAAGATTTAGCAAAGACCCTTCGATAAAAAATATCGTAGTCCCTCGATGTCCCTCTATGTTGCCTTCGGTAAAACGATCTAGTCCCTTACGAAAATTGATAAAGCGTCTCACAAGTTGCCTTCTATGATTGTACAAACGTCTCGCGCTTGTCCCTTCACATCCACCGATGGGGCTTCTTACCAAATCAATGGTAAGATAACAACATCTAAAGGAGGAAGAAAAGAACATTTAAGACCTTTCGAGTAAATAGATTCGCTCTTAGTCTCTCGCTTGCTCACAACCAAACATTTTACATCAATGCTTTCACATTAAAACCTTTTTCAAAAGACAAAAACTTTTTTTATACATTCTTATAGAGACGAGAACCATTACAAAAACATCTTTTCAAAATCACCTTCAAAAAATACAATACACAAACATCTTTTTGAACTATTTTTCGAAACAACACTCTGTATGCGTTCTTATAGAGATGAGAACCATTGCAAAGGCATTTTCAAAATACTTTCAAAACCCATACCACAAGCACATTCAAACAAAAGTAAGTAATCTAGCGAGTAACTAAGAGCCCATGGAAAACCATGGATGAAAAGGGTGCTAACACCCTCCCTTTTCATAATCTACCCCCCGAACTCAAGAAATAATCTCAAAGGTCTTTCCTGTGCTTTTTCATCTTTCCTTTTGGATAAAAGAAAATTCGGTGGCGACTCTTTCTAACCGCAATAATTGCGATAAAATGCAAAACCTTTCAAGTTAGTTCTCCCACCGTATCACACTGTCCATAAATGGTTAGGTGTATGCAATCTCATGATGTATGAAATGCATTGCATAATGACATTCTCAAAATAAATGAGACTATGTTATATGCGTTTCATATGCATATGCTATGGTATTGGTAAATGATGGTGAATGTGAAATGTTATTGAAGTGCATTCGCAAATTTGAGCATCATCTTAGTCTGGGGAAAATAAATCCCTGATTGTTGTTGGGGATGAAGAGTATGTGTATCTTCGATCTTCTGGGGATTGTTTCCGCTGGGGACTCCTGCTTTCTTGTTTGAGGAAACTCCACTGGGGAACATTGATTTCTTGCTTTTTCTTTAGGAAACTCTATTGGAGAGTGTTAATTCCTGCTTGGGGAGAAGAGTTTAAGAAAGTTGGTTGCTCATTGCTCTATTGGGGAGTTTATACCCTGACTGGGGATAAAAGAGATGGATATTCCTTTTGACTCACCTGGGGAGGATAATATTGACTGACATCTGGTCTGGTCAGGTTCCGTAGTAACTCATTGGGGATAGTGATGACTTCACTGGGGAGAGGAATTTAGCCGGTGATTTGTGATAGAAGCACACTCAAGATGGGGAGTGTGAGAATAAACCTACGCCTTGATTGTATCTGAGGATGTATTGGATGGGTATCAGAATGATATCCGTATCTGGACTGTATCTGAACCGTATCTGGAAGATGCACTAAATGAGTATCAGAATGACATCCATATCTGGATTGTATCTGAACTGTATTTGGAAGATGTACTAAATGAGTATCAGAATGACATCCATATCTAGATCGTATCTGAACTGTATCTAAAATGAGTGTCAGAATGAATCTATATTTAGATTGTATCTGAACTGTATCTAGAAATGGATCTGTAATGAATGTCAGAATGAATCTATATTTAGATTGTAACTAAACTGTATCTAAGTGGATCTAGAATGAGTGTCAGAATGAATCTATATCTGAACGGTATCTAGAAGATGATCTGGAATGAGTGTCAGAATGAATCTATATTCAGATTGTATCTGAACTATGTCTAGAAGTGGATCTAGAATGAGTGTCAGAATGAATCTATATCTAGACTGTATCTAGAAGAAAATCGGTTTGGAGAAATAAATCCTATTGATGGAGAAATACTCTTGTGGAGGAAACACCCTTGTTAAGGAAATGAACTCTGCTGGAGAGCAGAAGTCTTAAGGGGTTTTACAACCTCAGAGGAGCAAGCTCAGTTAGGGAAGAGAAACTCTATGAACTGTACTGATCGGAACTCCATATGTTAGTGATATTTCTGGGGATAAAATTATACTCCTTTATCAGCCAGAGCAATCTTCCGTGGAAATTGTAGGGAATGTATGAACTTGTGAAGATTACCCTATAGGGATAATCTCATGGAAGTGGCTCTAGGGGATTTTATGGATGGCTTGAACATCCTCAACTCCTAGAGCCCTCGGTAACTGCTGATCACGGTGACAAATCTTCTACTGATAAAAAGGTGATGGGATGACGGGGCATAGTCGTATGCTTTAATCCCAAACTTTTTCCTGGACTGTCCTTTCAGATTTTCAGTCCACCGAGATACCCTTTTTTGCCCAAGCCGCCTTTTCAGGTTTTCAACTTGTCGGATGTACAGTTTTATTTATATATCCCTAATTTTTCCCGAACTCTTTTGGTTTACCGGGAAGCCCTTATTTTTTCGTAGGCCAATCAACCTAGCAGGTCTTTTTCATGCGTAGTTTTTTCTGACCATGTCTTCCTTCACCGAGTGCGGAGAATTGTCACTGTCCATAGAAGTAAGTGTTGTAGCACTTCCAGAAAAATGTTTTCTCGATCGTACGTGATCCTTTACTGGAATTCATGTCCAATGCCCCAAGTGGTTCAGATGGAGATCTGCCCCTGGCTATTCGGCACTTTTGAGAGATTCCTTGAATATTGAATTGACTGCCCCCAGATTAGTTGGACACCATGCCATGCCCCTTGATTATGAAAGGTCTGTTATTGGAAATGTCTTTCCATCTGAGGTGATTTTGTTCATTGAGAGGATTTATGTTCATTGATTATTCGTTGTGAAAATTTCTCTGCTGTCGAACAATTAGTCATATGCAAACAATGTCATTTAAAAATGAAAAACTTATGTCTGTCTTGAAGTTTTGGAAATGCATTTTTAGTAAACAAACAGAATTTTGTAAGAATATGAATTCAACTTAGGATTTTATAGTAAACCTTACGGGAGTCAGGATACCTTTTTGTAACATTATACTTTCGAACTAACCCATGCTTCAGTTAGGACTTTTAAAGGTTGTAACGTGGCCTGGTTCATAGTTTAAGAAACAAAGGATAAAGGCTCAAACTTTGTTTGTACCCAACCCAATATTCATGATGTTCTTCAGTCCTATACTCGGTTAATTGTGCGTTTAGATCCCAATTGAGTCTGGAATCTTTGCCCTGATATTCTGGTGATGGTTCGGATACTGAAAGTTTATTTGAGAAGGCAGTCATTTTTTGTAACATTTTTTATTTTGTTGAGGATTTGTAGTGACCTCTCTTTTTTATATTATTACCCCTACCTTTTACCTGAACTGTTTCTTTTGTGATTACAGTCAGCGGGATGCCCCCGTTTTTTTCTTAAGTCTCCTTCATAGGTTTTGACTTAACGGGCTTTTCTTTTGAAAATTAATTGTTAGAACATAGTTTGGTTCTACATACCTGTAAGAGTTTTGATGATAACAAACACATGATATATATATATATATATATATATATATATATATATATATATATATATATATATATATATATATATATATATATATATATATATATATATATATATATATATATATATATATATATATATATATATATATATATATATATATATATATAAAGAAAATATATGTTCTCTAGTAAAGTATTTTAATATGCATAGAAGTTCTGATGTAAGAAGTATAGAAGATGAGAAAAGATCTGCTAGAACATAGTTTTGTTCTACATCCCTGGAAGTTCTGATGTAAGAAGATAAGAGAGTTTCATTTTGAAGATCTGTCCAGACACAACATACTTAGAAGAAAATCCGTGTAAAGCGCTAAATGAAGAAGTTCTATGTTACAACTTCTGAATGCACCAATGCTGTGAAACAAGAACTCATATATTCTGGTATGTAAAGTTCTGGAAAGCAAAGGAGTATCAACTGTAACATTCATCTTCTGATGTGAGCATGTTCTGAAGCATTACATTTTATTCATGGCTAATCAATAGTAACGGCTGAAAGAAGACAAGAATCTCTATGTTTGGAAATTACATTTACTACTATTGATCAACCTTCCAAAAGCTTCTTCTTATATCTCTCATGCATTTCCTATATAAATAAGACATGAAGAAGATATCAATATAACTAATGTGCATGAAAAAGAAAAAAACGTAATTATCCAGTTCTACCTTGTGCTCCTCTATTGTGTAATACATCACTTTTGTGATATTGTTTTTGTTAGAAAACATATTTGTACACGCCTTTCAATTATTACTTTGTAATTCCTTGAGAAAACCGGGTTGTGGTTTAGACTCAAGAAGACATTGACAGTTGTCATTCTATTTGTGTAATCAAGTTTGATTAGTGGATTAAGACCTCGTTTGAGAGAGGAGAAATTACCTTGGCGGGTGGACTGGAGTAGTTTGAGTTCAAACAAATAAGGATAACCAACGTGTCTTTTACTTTAAGTTTGAAAAACATCAATTCAACCCCCTTCTTGTGTTTTTCCATTCTTCAATTGGCATCAGAGCGTCTGGTTCTGAGTACAAACACTTAACTATGTCAGAAAAAGATCCAAGCGAGAAAAATAGTATGGTGGGACCAAGTCAGAACATCAACATGGTTATCATGATGAGAAAGACAGAATCAGCGGCAAACCTCCAACTCTGATGGTAAAAACTTCGATTACTGGAAAGATAGAATCACAAGTTTCTTTCTAGCTCATGACGCTGATCTCTGGGATATGGTGACTGATGGGTACATTCATCCAGTTGACGAAAGCGATCAGAAGATTGACAGAAAAAGAATGATAGATCATCAAAAGAGGGAATTCATAAATCATCACAAGGCCAAAACAATTCTCTTGAGTGTTATCTCGTACACAGAGTATGAGAAAATCACAAACAGAGAATCAGCAAAACACATGTTTGACTTCTTGAGAATGACGCATGAAGGCAACATGCAAGTCAAAGAAATCAAAGCTCTTGCTCTCATTCAGAAGTATGAAGCCTTCAAAATGGAAGAAGATGAAACCATTGAAATAATTTTCTCAAGATTTCAAATTCTGGTTGCTGGGCTAAAAGTTCTGGATAAAGGGTACTCAACTGCATATCATGTAAAGAAAATCATCAGAAGTTTACCCAAGAAATGGAGACCCATGGTCACAGCTCTTAAACTGGACAAAGATCTGAACAAAATCTCTCTCAAAGAACTTGTCAGCTCCCTGATAAGTCATGAGATAGAGTTAGAAGAAGATGAGCCCCAGAAGCAAGGTAAGTCTTTAGCTCTTAAAACTAACAAAAAATATAAACCGAAAGTTTTGCAGACAAAAGAAGAAAACTCTGGTGGATCCTCATTAGAAGAAGACAAACTGACTCTTCTCTCCAGAAGAGTCAATCAACTGTGGAAGCACAGGCAGAGGATGTTCAGAACTTCTAGAAGAACGAGAAATCATTCTTAACCATCTTCTAGATACAGAAAATCAAGTAACAAAGACATTGTCTGCTACGAATGCAATGAACAAGGGAATTACAAGAGCGAATGTCCAAATATTCAAAAAGAGAAACCTGAAAAGAAGTTCTTTAAGGAAAAGAAGAAAAGCCTCGTGGCAACATGGGATGACTCAGGCTCTTCCGAAGCTGAAACAGAATCAGAAGTTGAACGAGCCAATATAGCCCAAATGGCCAACTTATCAGATGACTCTAGATCATATGAATCAGAATCAGACTCAGAGGTAGAAGAGGTATTCTCTAACTTTTCTAGATCTCAATTAGAAGAAAGTCTGTCAGAAATTCTTGAGAGATATCAGCAACTTCGATTCAAAAACAAGAACCTGAAAAAGGATATAGTTTCTGACTCTGAAGAAACTAAGAAACTGAGAACAAAAAACTCTGAGCTTAAAGAAACTATTTCTAAACTAGAAAATAAATTAAAAAAGTCTCAAAGAAACTGTCTCAGAAGTTTCTAGAAACTCTGATAAGATCATAAAAGAATATGATCATAGCTTTCAAAAATTTCTTGCTAAAAACATAGATAGGAGCAAAATGGCTTCAATGATCTATGGAGTTAGTAGAAATGGAAGAAAAGGGATAGGATATAAGGGTAAAGTATCTCAACCTAAGAAATTTAAGGATATGGTGTTGTACCCCAAAATTTTCCCTCTCACTTTACTCAACAAATGTCAAGTGAGGTCCCCAATTTGCTCAAGGTTGCCCAAGAGTTGACCAGACAAACTCTCTCCTAAGGCAGTGTACCCCAAATTAGGGTTTCTATTTTCATCAAGATGGGTAGACCACAAAGGTCTCATATGATCTCCATTGTCTTAATATGTTCTCAAGACCCTACATGTCAAGTTTCATGCCTTGCATAAGAAGTTTGCTCCGTCAACTGCTCAGATGCTTAGGAAGTCGACTATATTAGGTTAAAAGTCAATTGTGGACCACATACAGTAAAACCTCAAGATTTTGGGTCAACATCAACATTTTGAAGTTACTTCCATCATTTTATCAAGGGTTGATCATGATTCCTCAAGGAATGCTCCAAATTCATCAAAACCCAAAAGTTGCTAAATTAGGGTTTCTTAGTAAAAGTTAACCCAACTTTGACCAAGCATAACTTCTTCATACTTTATCAGAAATTTTCCATCCAAGGCTCATTTTGAAGAGGATGCAATTCCCTACAATTCATCTATCAGCGCTCAAGTTCAAAATATGCACTCATAAAAAGATATGAATTTTGACATTATAGGTCCTTTTGAAAAGTCAACAAAAACACCTTTTTAGTCAAAGCTTCATACATGAACATGGAAGATCCAATTGATATGATACAAAAAGGTTTGTTTATATGACATCCTAAGCTTTCTAAAAAGTCCAAGAACACCCTCATAGGGTCAAAATTGAGAGAGATGTGCATTGTCAAAGTTGGCAATTTTTGGATAATTGTCAAAAGTCAACATTGGTCAAATTTGCATTTTTTTTCCAAAGGGGGCCATGTTTTCTTGTTTGAAACATGTTTCTAATAGGACCCACAACCCCTGAGCTTTTCTACCTATTATTTTATTATTTTTATCATTTATTTTGATTTTTTATTCATTTAAACCAAAATAAATCAAATTAAATGGTAAAATAATAAAAGCAAATCAAATCTTGGGATTTTTGTGCATATTATGAATCCATATAAAGCTAGCATGGCATGTAATTCGTGCAAGGATGATTTAGATTGAAAAAGTCATGATTGGCGCTATTTTGAAAAGAAATCATACAAGGCCAAAATCAAATCAAATCTTTATAATTCCTCAAGATACCATGAGATTTCTTCCATTATTTTTGACCTAAATTCCTCCTCTATATAAATACAACACCCTCACAAACTAGGGGCACGAAATTGGCTTCCCAAGAACGCTCTCTAAAAACCTCAAATTCTGTTAAAACTAGTGCAAAGTCAAAACCGAAGATCTAGCCACTTTCAGTCCAGTCCATCAATTACAAATCATTCATGAGGTATCTAAGGGTAAGAATAGGTCTAAAGTCATGGCCATTGATGCTTGAAACAAGCATACTCATCTTCTTCGATTTGCTTTTCTTTCAAACATTCATCTAATTAATTTCATGCATTGAAATGTGTATTAACTGTCCAAATGAGTTCTTGTTGTTACGTAGAACATGTTTGAATCACAAATAATAGCTTGGCTTGGTGGATGAGGCGCCTAACTGTGACCCAAGGGGCATGGGTTCATCACCCACTCCATGCATTTTTCACTTTTTTGACTATTTTCTTTTCTAACACTTTTCATTTATTTATTTTTCACTTGATTTGTTTTCTATCATTAATTTAATTAACATATAAAATCACAAAAAAAATAATTAAATATTAGTTTTAGGCTTTCAATTAATTAAAATAATTTTTTTACATAAAAGTAGTTTTGATTTAATCAATATTGATTTTATTTCATAATTAACTTGTAAATTAATCAGAGTTAGGTTTTTAATTATTAATTCACACTTTTATTATTTTCCTAACAATTTACTGCAGATTCAGTACATCACCATTCCATGCATCCATCATACACTCACAAAATCGTACCCTTTGGACCATCCCTTGATCCAGATCCAACGTCCAACCACAACAGCCCATGGTGCACTCTCTGAAGCTAATCCACATGGGATCACATGCTAGGAACATGGGCCAATCAATTTGGGCCTAAGAATTTGGCAATACACCCCCCAACCTGCATTCTACCACACAGGCCCAATCTTTTCTTTTTTATTTTATTTCAATTCTTTTTATTGTTTTTTTTTTTTTATTTTATTTATTTTCCAAAAATCATTTTTAATCAAAACATAAAAATCACAAAATCATAAACAATATTAGATTTCGTCTTTTTTTTCATAAAATATTTAGTTGCATTAATTAGTTTAATTAGGTTAACTTAAATCTTTTTTTCATAATTAAAATCAAATAGAAATTCGGTTTAATTCTTAATTTTAATTCCTTCTCAAAATAAAAACACAAAAATAGGTTAATTGTTGTTTCCCCATTAATTTAATGATTTTTCATAATTAAAACTTAATTAGTGATTAGGATATTTTACAATTTATTCTTTATTTCCTTAAATATAAATGAAAAAAAAATGATTTTTTTTCTTTAATTAAATTCAATTTGGTTTTCAAGGGTCAAAACCCTAATTTCTCGCATTTATGTTTGTTGTACGTACTTTTCATTATATTTTTGTAATTGCTCCGAGGTTGTAATAGTCTTTTAAACTAGGGTTTTATTTATTGTTTAATTTGCCCCCAAGTTTTTGTTATGTAATCCCCATTCCCCAAAACCTTGTAATAATTAGATTTACTTTTCCGCTTTTAATTTCCGCAATCTTTAACTGTCTAGAGGTATGGCTAATAGGATTGTGTTGTACCCCAAAATTTGCCCTCTCCTTCTTCAGGAAATCATCTTGGGTTTTCAAGGTCCCTCTGAAATAAATCCAAGTCCAGAACTGTCATTTTTGCCCAATCAAACCACTTACAAGAGCAAGATGATCACACAAGCTCCAAAGACAACGCTTCTGGCTTGAGAAAAATTAAATTCTCAATACTTGGAATTTTTCTCTAACAATGAGTGTTTTAGGAAAAATCAGCGCTTCAGAACTTCTGGACCAAGCTCCAGATGGAAACGGTCAGAAGTTACAAGTTTGGCTCAACACAGTCAGAAGTTGGCTTTTCAGCAGCTACATCAGCTCAATCAGAAGTTGTAAACATGGTTCAGTACGTAAGCCTCAGACAGAACATGACTCCTTCAGCAATTACGCAAGCTCAGCCAGAATTTGCTAAAGGAATGCAAAAGAAGCAAGGAAGTCTGGAGGCTCTTTCAGAGCCTGCTGAAATCAGAAGATGAAAAGGTCAGAAGAGTGGGTGTTACACTGGTACAGAATCTCTAAGCCAAGGAGGTCCAGAAGCAAATCCAAGGAACGTATCAGAAAATCAGGAGGATCTCCAGAATTTGTCAAAACAACAGGAAGCCAAGACCAGAACATGGTTTACGTTGCTTTTGGTAAAGAAGAACTGCTGGTTCCAGTTTCTTCTCCCATCACCAGAATTTTAGAGTGATTGGTCTCATCACCATTTAATGCTCATTAATGCTCCCAACCACTCCTGAACATTCATCCCTTCACGCGTGGCTTGGAAAACGCCTTTATGCAGACTCTGGCATGGGTTTACACGCCACCGCCCACTTAAGGGGTCACTTCTCCCCAATCCACGCCTGCTGCTCCAGCCTAGGCTGAAAAGGCTATCTGTTATCACAATTTCCCAGGAATTTCTGTCAAAGAACAATTCAAACTCTGTTGGCGCTTTAATGTTCAAGACACCCACAATAACTTTGCCTATAAATAGAGAGCCATTATCCACTGAAAAAGGGGTTCAAGAAACAAAAAAATTGCTAAGAGAGAAACAGAAACCTTTAGCAAGATAGTGTTGTGAAACTCTGTCAAAATCTCCAGTGTTTCATAACTTTGAAGTCCTTACCTTCAAACTTCATCAAATACCCAATTTTCTTTGTGAATTAAAAAACCCCTTTTCAAACTTGACCCTATACACGCATACACCTTCACCTACCCTTTTCAGAGAGAACCTGTCCAGAATAATCATCAAAGCCAAAAGCTAAAGCTCTCATTCACAAACTTTTCCAACAACCAGGTAAGCACCTGCTGACCTTCATCACACTGTTAAGCATCTTCAGCTGTGCATGCTCAAATGAACATAATGTAAATATCATAGTATCAATGTTGTACATATCCTTGCATGAATAAAAAAACTAGGGATCAGAAATTCTAGAATAATGCTACACTCAGACTTAGGATTGGAACTTCTGGATTTGTTGTGCTGTGATTATTCTGATTTGCTGAATTGAATAAATTGTTAATGTGCTGATTAAGAGTTGAAATGTAACACAGAACTTCTGTTCTTCACTCACCATTTTAACACGCAGAACTTCTAAGATTTCTTCACTGTTCTAACACAGCACAGAACTTCTGAGTTCTCCTCACATGTCAAATACACTGAACTTCTGATGTTTCATCAGCTGTTTTCAAACACTCAGAGTTTATGACTTTAACATGCTGACAATGTACTGAACTATTGACATTTTCTCACTGTCTTAGTGTAATACAGAACTTCTGACTTTTGGTTCACTGGCTGAACACCATCCAGAGCCTCTGTGTTTTCCCTCTAACGTTTCTTGCAGGACCTCCGAGTTTACCAATCCAGAACTTCTGATTCTGAAGCTTCCTTCTGAGTTACCACACGACTGGCTTCAGAACTTCTGATCCTTGTTTCTTTGGTGGCAGCAACACACTGTTTCTACCTTGAATTTATTTTCACTCTTCACCTTTTTGCTTATATTAGCACAAAAAGACATAAAAACATTTTCCTTTTAACTTTTTTCCTTAAGACAAAAACATTTTCTAAACAAGTCCATTTCTTTCTTATATTGTACATATTCAATATGGTTGTAATAGTAACTTAGGACTTATTTTTACTCGCAATCCCCATTCGTACATATGTACCCCCACCCCCTAAATATTGTAATAGTGTAGAATTTTATTTTCCGCGATTTACTGTATAGTAACTAGGGTGTGTATGGCAAGATAAAATCAAACAAATAGACCACCAAAAATCAAAGACAAATGCATGCTATAAAACACACTTGCACATGAACACCCCTAAGGTTATCCCACTTGTTGCCTAAATAAAATGGGCCATGTTTGCACGTCGAGTTTCTTTGGCAAAACGAATTCAAAATGATCATAAGTCCCTCGATGACACTTTCGAATGTTGCCTAAAACGGAATGATCATAGTCCCTTCAAAGAAAATTGCCAAAGACACTTGGCACCATTGCATTCATGGTCTATACGATGACCCGCGCCCGTCCCGTTAAACATCCTAAACGCAAGATTGCCCATCAATTTCAATGGTGGAACAAAATTGTTAAAAAGGGTTGAAAACATAGAGAAAACGTTTGAGTACAATAGGGTAGACAAACTCTTAGTTACTTGAGATCAACTTGCAAAAACACTTGCCTTCTTTTCAAAAACCACATTCCACAAACACTTTCAAACAAACTCTCAAAAAAACATTTGAAATATCTTTTCGAAAAGATAAACACTTTTGTAAAACACTCAAACACGAGTCAAATACATTGGTTGCCTAAGACAAGGCATCTTCTTCAAAAACATTTTCAAAACACACACACACACCACAATTTCAAGCAATCGAAAATCAAGGCAAGTGATCTAAAAAACCAAGTAACTAAGAGCCCATGGATAACCATGGATGAAAAGGGTGCTAATACCTTCCCTTTTCATAATCTACCCCCCGAACCCACGAAATATCTCAAAAGGTTTTTGCTGTGCTTTTTCAACCTTTCCTTTAGGATAAAATAAAAAGTCGGTGGCGACTCTTGCTCAACCGCACAAGTGCGAATACAAACGCAAAACACATAGTCAGTTCTCCCACCGTATCACAGAACTGGCAACTCTGCTGGGGAGAAACTTAAAAGTGGGGTTACCTTAGGGTTTAGATCACCTTTACTTTCTTGCTTTTATTGACTTGATTGCTTTATCTTTTGGGTTCTTGTTTGGGCTTGTTGTAAATCCTCCACCCGGATTTGGGGCACCTTCTTAGGTAAATAGCAAAAAATTGTGAGGGAACTGTGCGGGGTATACCGACACGGTTGAAGCAGTAAGCTATGTTAGTGTGACATATTTGTGAGTACCGGTAACCCTTGAGTTCAGTCAAGGAGAGTACGGGGCCGCTGAGTGATGTCGTGAAGCACTAACAAACTCTTAGAAACTTAATTGACCATCTTAGCCTTTTTAGGGGTAGTGAGATGACCGGCTTTGGTACAGTCCGAAGTTGGTAGATACTCGATACTACACTCATTTGAGGGTTGTTTTCTTGGAATATTTTGGTCGCCAGTAAGTGGCTAAACCGAAACAATGAACACAGAAAACAATCCAATGATATTGAGCTCCTTAGAACCCGGTTTCTATTTTAGGACAGGATGAGCCAACTAACTTCAAGAGGGTACTTACCTAAACCTCATGCAATCCTAAACCTAAGGACTTGTTTGCTTTGTGTGAATATGTTTGCCTGTATATACACTCACTTGCTTTTCGCATACATGTACATAACATCATAACATCATGCCATAGCACTTTTCATTAACCTTTTCAAGGATCTTGAGGGTCTGTTGATGCAGGGGTACGTTGAACCATACGTCTACCAAAGGGCAAGAGGTTCCCTCCCTAACAAATGCCAATCAAAGATCAAGTACAACAACTTGAATCAGTGGCTATGACCCACTCGACATGGTGAGCTTGATTCTCGTGGAAAGACATCCACCGATATAAAGTTCTCCAGTCAAAGATCAAGTACAACAACTTGAATCAGTGGCTATGACCCACTCGACATGGTGAGCTTGATTCTTGTGGAAAGACATCCATCGATACAAATTTCTCCAAACAAAGATCAAGATCAACAAGCTTGAATCAGGGGCTATGACCCACTTGACATGGTGAACTTGATTCTCGTGGAAAGGCATCCACCGGTGCAAAGTTCTCCAATCAAAGATCGAAGTTCAACCTCTAACATTCTCTTGTGTTTACCCCAAGAGATCCTTGAAAGCATGCATCCGCATATCATGCATTGCATCATAACAGTTTTTCCTTTTTCAGGTTTCCTTACTCTCCTACTGTTTATTTCAGTAAGAGATGGCTCTCATCCAAGACCTATCTCAAAGACAAGAGGAACTCAGAGTTCTTGTCCGCCAACTGCTTCCAAACAACCAACTGGGGCAAACATCTGAGGTTGAAGAGCAAGTCACCGCTCAGCCTCCAGCCACTCAAGAAAACAAGCGGAAAGCTCCTTTGCTTGCTTCAGGGTCACAAGCCCATCAACAACCTCGCCAGCGTCAACGGGGTAATCGGCGCAAGCAAGAAACATCGGGAAGACAGTTCACGGAGACTGAAATACCATCATTCTTCATACTGAAGCACCTATTGGAGGTCAACTTGCTTACCTTAAGGGATCCTCCTCAGAAGCTCAATACCTCCTCTCCTAACTATCATCCCGACGCATTTTGTGTTTACCATTCCTACAGCCCGGGGCACTACACCAATGACTGTTGGGCCTTGAAGAACAAGATTCAAGATCTGATCGACATTGGAGTGCTGGAATTCATGCCAGACGGCGAGATGAAGATCTTCCGTTGAAGGGTTCTCCACCTGAAGTGACGAAGCTCAAGCTGAAAGACTTTTGCTTCTTTTTGAATTTTCAAAGTTGTAATTTCTTTTGTTATTCAAACAATTAACTGTTAATGTCAAACTCTGTTTCATTAATGCATTGCATATGTTTGTCTTGAATTCATCCATTCGTTTTCACTACTCTTATGCTTTCTTTATGATATTTAACTCTTGACAAAAAGTTGCAATCCTTTAGAGAGAGGATGACGAAACAATACCATAATCTCATACAGTATGCTTTTGAACAAACCTTGCTGATGATGTACAGGCATTTCTTTCAATTCCCAAACACTGGAGTTATAAGGAAGATAATCCCTAGTCAACCCCTTCGAGCCAAAGAAGTAGGAGTTTTCTGTTCTAAACAAATCGAAACCTTTGATATAAACCTGGGGTAGGGTAGTCTCTCAGTTAATTCAAAAGGGTGCGCATTGAAGTCGCAAACTCTCAGTTCGTAATACAACGAACGACATCAAAAAAAAGAAAAGCATTCCTTTGGAATCAAAAGACAAGGGTGGTTCCCTATCACATAGACAGTCAATCTCTCAAAAGAGAAAAGCCCACCAAGCCAAAACCTATAAAGGAGGCTTAAGAAAGCTGGGGCATCCCGCTGACTGTAATCTCGAAAACGGGAACAGTCAGGCAAAAGTTAGGGATAACAAATAAAAATCAAAATAGTGAGGTCATTACAAAATCCTCAACAACATGAAAAATGTTGAAAAAGAAAAAAAGAGATGATGATTGTCTCCCAAAATTCAACTAGGTGAACCATCGCCCAAAAAGTCGTTCCAAACTCAAGACAGAGTGTGACGCACAATTAACTGAGTTTAGATATGAAGGACATCACGAAGAGCGGGTGGGTACAAATATACTTTGAGCATTTATCCTTTGTTTCTTAAACCGTGAACCAAGCCACGTTACAACCCTTTAAAAGTCCTAATTGAAGCATGGGTTAGTTCGAAAGCATACTGTTACAAAAGGTATCCTGACTCCTGTAAGGCTTTGCTCTAAATCTTGTGTTGATCTGTCTTATAAAAAGTTTTCTGCTAAAAACGCATTTTTCAAAACTTCGAGACAAACATAAACTTTGCATTGCTTGAATATCACTGTCTGCATTTAGCTTTTTGTTTGACAGCGAAGAATTTCATACAACGAATGTTCAGAGGAACGAAAACTCTCTCAGTAAGTTAAAATCACTTCAAAAGGATAACACTTCCATTACAAATCTCCTATCAGCAAGGGGCATGACATGTCACCATCCAATTAACCTGGGGCAGTCCAGTCAAGGTCCAACAGATCTTTCAAAATCAACCTGGAGCAGTCCAGTCAAGGTTTCAACAGATCTTTCAAAGTTCAGTTAACCTGGGGCAGTCCAGTCAAGATTTCAAGAAATCTCTCAATATGCAGAGTAATCTGATTCAAGACTCCTTCATCATCACTTGGGGCATTCGAATGTCAAAAGTGTTCAACAAATCAACTATCACATTTCCAGACTCGATTCCTGTATCTAGCCAGGGCACGTCTGAAGAGTTTGAAGATTCGATTCCTGTATCCAGCCAGGGCATATCTAGCAACTATCACATTTCCATATTCGATTCCTGTATCCAGCCAGGGCATATCTGTTGATCACATTTCCAGACTCGATTCCTGTATCTAGCCAGGGCACGTCTGAAGAGTTCGAAGATTCGATTCCTGTATCTAGCCAGGGCATATCTGTTGACGACTATTTCCAGATTCGATTCCTGTATCCAGCCAGGGCATATCTGTTGATCACATTTCTAGACTCGATTCCTGTATCTAGCCAGGGCACGTCTGAAGAGTTCGAAGATTCGATTCCTGTATCCAGCCAGGGCATATCTAGCAACTATCACCATTTCCAGATTCGATTCCTGTATCCAGCCAGGGCATATCTGTTGATCACATTTCCAGACTCGATTCCTGTATCTAGCCAGGGCACGTCTGAAGACTTCGTAGATTCAATACCTGTATCCAGCCAGGGCATATCTGCGAGCGACCGTTTGTAGACCAACACCTATAACAAGCCAGGAAATTATCTACATCACCACTTGGGGCATTCGAATGTCAAAAGTGTTCAAAACCCGATGCAGTTTTTATACAGACTCATCGTCAGGAAATCCTACACAGATCTCCTCAAAACAGGGAGTCCTCAGTAGCTTGGCATACAACCCAAGTTTCTGATTCCCCAGTAGTTTGGCATACAACCCAAGCTTCTGATTCCCCAACAGTGGTCCCAAGACTTCTCATTTTTAACAATTGAAGATTCTTGCCCTCCACAGCAGCAGCCAAAGAATTATTTTCCCCGGCAGCAGTCAAGATTCTTTTATCTTCGGCCATCCAGGATTCATTTATCCTCAGCAATATAGCTCATCAGCTTACATGCGCATTCATCACATTCATATCATAAATATTGATGTCACATACATTGCATCATGCATCATAACATTGCATACAACTAACCCTTTACCTTTTCAGGTAAGATCAGTCGACAGACAAAGATCATCGCCCAAGATTCATCCAGAAATAGTTCAGATGTGACCCGGACACGGCGACATTCTGATACTTATTCCAGATTTATCCAGATGCAGTTTTACACGAGCTCACCATCAGGAAACCCTACACCGGTTCCTATTCAACTTCAAGACTTCTGAAAGCAGTTTACAGATTATTCCCAACAACGGATGTTAATCTACCAACTTGTTCAGAGGCAACTTTTGAAAATAGTTTACGGACGCTTCCCAACAACGGATGTGGCTCTATTGCTTATTAAATCTCAACTTCAAAATAGTTTACGGATTCTCCAAACATGGATGTCAATCTATTGCTTACTCAGACCCCCAATTCAGAGATGTTCCAAAAACAAGGAGGCCTTTCTGATACTCGTCCACCCACCAATGACATACAGTTCAACATCACCAGATGGCATCTATAAGCCCATCCTCCTATCAGCAGTCACCAAATGGCATCTTTAAGCCCATTTCCAGATGGCATCTCTAAGCCCATCCCCCGACAAGATTCTATCGCATCAGATGACATCTTTAAGCTCATCACCAGATGGCATCTTTAAGCCCATTCACCTCTACCATCACATCGCCGAGTGCAAATTTTCTGGGTACTTTAGTGTCCAATCTTCTTTTACCTTCAAGTCGCGAAAGGCAAACTTGCCAATCTAACTCTTCAGGTTCAAGAAGATTGAACAGGGGCAACTGTTGTACCCCAAAATTTGCCATATCCTTCTTCAGGAAATCATCTTGGGTTTTCAAGGTCCCTCTGAAATAAATCCAAGTCCAGAACTGTCATTTTTGCCCAATCAAACCACTTACAAGAGCAAGATGATCACACAAGCTCCAAAGACAACGCTTCTGGCTTGAGAAAAATTAAATTCTCAATACTTGGAATTTTTCTCTAACAATGAGTGTTTTAGGAAAAATCAGCGCTTCAGAACTTCTGGACCAAGCTCCAGATGGAAACGGTCAGAAGTTACAAGTTTGGCTCAACACAATCAGAAGTTGGCTTTTCAGCAGCTACATCAGCTCAATCAGAAGTTGTAAACATGGTTCAGTACGTAAGCCTCAGACAGAACATGACTCCTTCAGCAATTACGCAAGCTCAGCCAGAATTTTCTAAAGGAATGCAAAAGAAGCAAGGAAGTCTGGAGGCTCTTTCAGAGCCTGCTGAAATCAGAAGATGAAAAGGTCAGAAGAGTGGGTGTTACACTGGTACAGAATCTCTAAGCCAAGGAGGTCCAGAAGCAAATCCAAGGAACGTATCAGAAAATCAGGAGGATCTCCAGAATTTGTCAAAACAACAGGAAGCCAAGACCAGAACATGGTTTACGTTGCTTTTGGTAAAGCAGAACTGCTGGTTCCAGTTTCTTCTCCCATCACCAGAATTTTAGAGTGATTGGTCTCATCACCATTTAATGCTCATTAATGCTCCCAACCACTCCTGAACATTCATCCCTTCACGCGTGGCTTGGAAAACGCCTTTATGCAGACTCTGGCATGGGTTTACACGCCACCGCCCACTTAAGGGGTCACTTCTCCCCAATCCACGCCTGCTGCTCCAGCCTAGGCTGAAAAGGCTATCTGTTATCACAACTTCCCAGGAATTTCTGTCAAAGAACAATTCAAACTCTGTTGGCGCTTTAATGTTCAAGACACCCACAAGAACTTTGCCTATAAATAGAGAGCCATTATCCACTGAAAAAGGGGTTCAAGAAACAGAAAAATTGCTAAGAGAGAAACAGAAACCTTTAGCAAGATAGTGTTGTGAAACTCTGTCAAAATCTCCAGTGTTTCATAACTTTGAAGTCCTTACCTTCAAACTTCATCAAATACCCAATTTTCTTTGTGAATTAAAAAACCCCTTTTCAAACTTCTGACCCTATACACGCATACACCTTCACCTACCCTTTTCAGAGAGAACCTGTCCAGAATAATCATCAAAGCCAAAAGCTAAAGCTCTCATTCACAAACTTTTCCAACAGCCAGGCAAGCACCTGCTGACCTTCATCACACTGTTAAGCATCTTCAGCTATGCATGCTCAAATGAACATAATGTAAATATCATAGTATCAATGCTTTACATATCCTTGCATGAATAAAAAAACTAGGGATCAGAAATTCTAGAATAATGCTACACTCAGACTTAGGATTGGAACTTCTGGATTTGTTGTGCTGTGATTATTCTGATTTTCTGAATTGAATAAATTGTTAATGTGCTGATTAAGAGTTGAAATGTAACACAGAACTTCTGTTCTTCACTCACCATTTTAACACGCAGAACTTCTAAGATTTCTTCACTGTTCTAACACAGCACAGAACTTCTGAGTTCTCCTCACATGTCAAATACACTGAACTTCTGATGTTTCATCAGCTGTTTTCAAACACTCAGAGTTTATGACTTTAACATGCTGACAATGTACTGAACTATTGACATTTTCTCACTGTCTTAGTGTAATACAGAACTTCTGACTTTTGGTTCACTGGCTGAACACCATCCAGAGCCTCTGTGTTTTCCCTCTAACGTTTCTTGCAGGACCTCAGAGTTTACCAATCCAGAACTTCTGATTCTGAAGCTTCCTTCTGAGTTACCACACGACTGGCTTCAGAACTTCTGATCCTTGTTTCTTTGGTGGCAGCAACACACTGTTTCTACCTTGAATTTATTTTCACTCTTCACCTTTTTGCTTATATTAGCACAAAAAGACATAAAAACATTTTCCTTTTAACTTTTTTCCTTAAGACAAAAACATTTTCTAAACAAGTCCATTTCTTTCTTATATTGTACATATTCAATATGGTTGTAATAGTAACTTAGGACTTATTTTTACTCGCAATCCCCATTCGTACATATGTACCCCCACCCCCTAAATATTGTAATAGTGTAGAATTTTATTTTCCGCGATTTACTGTATAGTAACTAGGGTGTGTATGGCAAGATAAAATCAAACAAATAGACCACCAAAAATCAAAGACAAATGCATGCTATAAAACACACTTGCACATGAACACCCATAAGGTTATCCCACTTGTTGCCTAAATAAAATGGGCCATGTTTGCACGTCGAGTTTCTTTGGCAAAACGAATTCAAAATGATCATAAGTCCCTCGATGACGCTTTCGAATGTTGCCTAAAACGGAATGATCATAGTCCCTTCAAAGCAAATTGCCAAAGACACTTGGCACCATTGCATTCATGGTCTATACGATGACCCACGCCCGTCCCGTTAAACATCCTAAACGCAAGATTGCCCATCAATTTCAATGGTGGAACAAAATTGTTAAAAAGGGTTGAAAACATAGAGAAAACCTTTCAGTACAATAGGGTAGACAAACTCTTAGTTACTTGAGATCAACTTGCAAAAACACTTGCCTTCTTTTCAAAAACCACATTCCACAAACACTTTCAAACAAACTCTCAAAAAAACATTTGAAATATCTTTTCGAAAAGATAAACACTTTTGTAAAACACTCAAACACGAGTCAAATACATTGGTTGCCTAAGACAAGGCATCTTCTTCAAAAACATTTTCAAAACACACACACACACCACAATTTCAAGCAATCGAAAATCAAGGCAAGTGATCTAAAAAACCAAGTAACTAAGAGCCCATGGATAACCATGGATGAAAAGGATGCTAATACCTTCCCTTTTCATAATCTACCCCCCGAACCCACGAAATATCTCAAAAGGTTTTTGCTGTGCTTTTTCAACCTTTCCTTTAGGATAAAATAAAAAGTCGGTGGCGACTCTTGCTCAACCGCACAAGTGCGAATACAAACGCAAAACACATAGTCAGTTCTCCCACCATATCACAGATTGTATGGCAAGAATGTCTGAAAAAATTAAAACGGTAGATCACCTAATGTGCAAAGATTAAATAACTGAAACAAATCACGTACACATATCCACTCCTAGGATTTACCTCACTTCGGTTGCCTTCGGTAAACAATCATTAAGCATAGGAGATTTTAGTGGTTTCCCTCCAGTCTAAAGAGATCAAATTGTACCATTCGAATGTTGCCTCGGAAACGTTGCCTCGGAAATGTTACCTCAGAAACGTTGCCTCGAAAAGATCTTAAGACTCTAGGGTTACTACTAAAGTTTGCTAACTATTGCTTTAGTGATTGTATTTGTCCCTTTCAAACGTCCCTTACAAACTCCAACAACGGTGCTACCTACTCCTTGATAGTGGGATAGCGCTGTCTAAAGTAAATAGAATGAACAATCCTTTTTGAGTAGGTAGATGCTAGTAGGTACTTGCTCAAAATAAAACTTTTCACACAAACACCTTTCAAAACAGTTTTCAAAACAACTTCGTCACACCCTTGAGGATCGATACAAGGGTTATCACGAAGTAAAATATTTTCAAAGCAAGCACACACACAAGCAATTTTTAAAACATGAGCAAGTACCTAAGAGCCCGTAGATAATTACGAATAGAAAGGGTGCTAACACCTTCCCTTTCTATAATCTACCCCACGTACTCAGAATATCTCGAAAAAAGGGTTTTTTTGTTCTTTTTCCTTTTCCATGATTGGATGAAATAAAAGTCGGTGGCGACTCTTGCTTACCGCGACATTTTGCGAACATAAAACACAAAACGCAAACCAGTATTAAACAGTCGGTTCTGCCACCGTATCACAGAACTGGCGACTCTGTTGGGGAAATATAAAGTGGGGTAAACCTTAGGATCTAGGTCATATTTAATTGCTTTCTCTTAATTGTCTTGCTTGCTTTATATTTATAGGAACTGTTTGGGTTATTTGATCCTACACCCGGATCTGGGGAACACCTTTTAGGTAAGTAGCAATAAACTGTGAGGGAACTATGCTGGGGTATACCAGCACAATTGAAGCAGTAGCTACGTTTATGTGGCACTTTGGTTGGTACCGATAACCCTTGAGTCAATCAGGGAGAGTCCGGGGCCGCCACGTGGTGTCGTGAAGCATCAACTGACCTTAGAACCTTTAATTGCCCAACTTGGCCATTAGAAAGTAGTGAGATAGCGAGCCTCGGTGTAGAGCTGAGAACTGGTTGATACTCGATGCTACACTCATTGAGATCAGACTTTCGGGATATTTCGAACGCAAGAAAAGATTACGTGAGCTGAGACAATGCCGATAAAGGATGGTCAGTGATATTGAGATCCTCTAGAACCTGGTTACTTTTAAAGACAGGTTGAACCAACTAAACTTTAAGAGGGTACTACCTTAAAACCCATGCAAGCCTAAACATAAGGCTGTTTGTGTGACTTGTGTGCTTTTAACTTGAACTACTTGCACAATTTTATTATCTGAAAACATGAGTTCCTTGCGGGTTTTGTTTATAGTCCTTATCCAATAACTTGGATTTCTTGCCGGGTTTACTTGCTTACATAACCTCACACTTTTTCTTAAACGCATAACATACCCATCATAACATCATGCCTTAACATTTCCTTAACCATTTCAAGGATCTCAAGGGTTTGTGGTGCAGGTTACGGTAAATCAGACGTCTAGCAAGGGGCAAGGGGATTTATTTTCCTCTAGCCAATCTCGTCTAGAGATCAAAACACGATAACTTGAGTCAGGGGCTATGACCCACTTGATATGGTGAGCTTGACTCTCGTAGAAGGACTCTCAACAATACAAAGTTCTTCAATCAAAGCTGCAAAATTCAGCTTCTGACATTTTCTTATTTACCCTGTGAGATCCTTGAAAATATTGCATACATATATCATACATATCATTGCATAACAGGTCTTCCAGTACAGGTCTCTCATGTTCTCGCTGTTTATTTCAGCAATGGCTCTCAAACAAGACAACAGAGATCTTCAAACTCAAGAAGCTCGGTTCAGGGAAATATTCCTAAACCTATCCAAGGGGCAGGAAGATTTGAAAACACTCCTCGTTGGGAACTTGGTCAAGAAAAGTCCTGAAGACAATAAGGACGAACAGATGGAACAACTGCAAGTTGAGGTAGGTGCAATGAGAACCCAGATGCTGGGGCAGATGGCTCTTATCCAAGGCCTAGCCCGAAGACAAGAAGAGTTGAAAGCCATCATCAACCAACTTCATCAAGACGAATACAACAATATGAAGCAAACAATCGAGGCCGGGGACCAAGTCATTGATCAACCTCCAAGAAGACAAAAGGTTGGTTTGGTGAAGAGTGGACCTTTCTAAGTTGCTACTATATCAAGGGTCCAATAACAACCTCGCCAAAAACAATGGGTTAATCAGAGTAAGCCAGATATGCCCAAAAGGCAGTTTACCAAACTCAACATGTTTCTGTCTCAAGCTTTGCAACACCTGTTAAGGATGAATCTGATTACGTTAATAGGACCTCATCCGAATCCCAAGACTTCTTCCTCTAACTAAAATCCTGACGCAAGGTGTGCATACCATTCCAACAGCCCGGGGCATGATACTGATGACTGTTGGGCATTGAAAAATAAAATTCAGGACTTGATTGATGAAGGAGTGTTGGAGTTTACACAAGATGGTCAGGTTGAGTCCTTCTACCATCCCTCCAAGGCACGTCCTCTGAAGCGAAAAGATCAGATGAAGAGGCTTTTGTTCATTAGAATTTTCAATTTGCAATTTTCTTTTGATTGTTCGAACATCTATTCATGTCAAACTCTGTTACTTTATCAATGCATTGCATATGTCTGTTTTGAATCAATTCATTTGTATTCACTATATTTAAATTTCTTTCCTTTTGTGATATTCAACTCTTGATTAAAAAATCTAAGCCTTAGAGGGAGGATGACGAAAATGATACCACAGTCTCTACATTATGCTTTTGAACGGACCCTGCTGAAGATGTACAAGCGTTGTTTCAAATCCTAAACAGTGGAGTTATAGGGAAGATAATCCCTAGTCAACCCCTTCGAGCCAAAGAAGTAGGAGTTTTTCTTTTCACACAAATTAAAACCCTTAATCATAACCTGGGGCAGGGTAGTTTTCTCAGTTAATTCAGAGGCACATTCAGTCACAATTTTTCGCTTCGTACACAATAAATGGCATCGAAGACGTCCTTCCAAAACAAAAGATGGTGATGGTTCCGCATGATCGTCAATATAGGCAGTCATTATTTCTCAAAATAAAAGCCCGCTAAGTCAAAACCTATGAAGGAGACTTAAGAAAAAAAACTAGGGCATCCCGCTAACTGTAATCACAAAAGAAACAGTTCAGGAAAAAGACAGGGATAGTAAACCAAAAAAAGAGGTTACTACACATCCTCGGAAGAAAAAAAACATTACAAAATGACTGCCTTTTTCAAGTAAACTTTTAGTATATGAACCATCACTGGAACATCAAGGACAATATTCCAGAACTCAACTAGGATTCTAAACGCGCAATTAACTGAGCATAGGACTGAAGAACATCACGAAGAGCGGGTGGGTACAAATAAATTTTGAGCATTTATCCTTTGTTTCTTGAACCGTGAACCAGGCCACGTTATAACCCTTAAAAGTCCTAGCTGAAGCATGGGTTAGATCGAAATCATACTGTTACAAAAGGTATCCTGACTCCTGTAAGACTTGCTGTAAATCCTGAGTTGACATCACATTTTACAAAATTTGCTTGTTTTACTGAAAAATGCAATTTCAAAAATTTCAAGACAGACATAAGCTTTGCATTCTTAAAATATTATTGTTTGCATATGACTATTTGTTCAACGGCATAGAGATTCGCATGATGAATATTTAGTGAACAAAAAAAACCTTCTCAATAAAAAGGATCACCTCAAGTGGAAAAACACTTCCAACCAAGGGGCACGACATGACCATTGTCCATCGTCTAGGGCAGTCAAGTCAAGATTCAAGGAATATCTCAAAGATGCCAAATAGCCAGGGGCAGATCTCCATCTGAATCACTTGGGACATTGAGCATGAATTCCAGCAAAGAATCCTGTACAATTAAACAAACATCTTCTGGTAGTGTGGAAACACTTACTACTATGGTCAGTGACAATTCTCTGTACCCGGTGAACATGGACATAGTCGGAAAATACTACGCATGAACAAATACCCGCTAGGTTGACATACCTAGGCAAAAATAAGGGCATCCCGGCGAACCAAAAGGGTTCGGGAAAAAGTTAGGGATATACATATGAAAAATCTGTACACCCGGCAAATCGAAAACATGAAAAGGCGACTTGGGCAAAAAAGGGTATCCCGGTGGACTAAAAATCTGAAAAGACAGTCCAGGAAAAAATTAGGGATTAAAGCGTATGACTATGTCCCATCATCTTGTCACTTGCCCATCAGTAGAAGACTTATCATTTCGATCGGCAGTTACCAAGCACCTCATAAGTTGGGATAACACTCAATCCATAAGGCCTCCGCAGGCACTTTCTCCAGCAGGTACAGGGGCAGAAAAGTCTTGATACGAAGTCATTGTCATATCCTCAACATGCGTCCCAGTAACATCTACACTCCCCATAGAGTAGAGGCAACCAAAGTTTTGATCTCTGCTTCCCCAAATAGGATTTACTTTCCCAGCCAAGCTCTTTCAAAGAGTCGAAGTCTATATTCCCCAGCCCAATTTTGTAATCGCAAGCGGTTCATATAGTTGTCTCCCAAGCAGAGTTTATTTTTATGAATACAAAAGCTCAATCCCTAACAGAGTTTATTCCTCCGACTATAGAAGTTTATCCCCCAATGGAGTTTATCTCTCCAAATCAGCAAATTCTTCCAGCAAAGCATCTCCTCTCTCAAACAGAGTTATTCCCCCGCAGAGTTGTTCTCAAGCAGAGTCTCTCCTCGGCAGAATATCCGTAAACAAGGGGAAAATCCCAAACATAGTCATCTTCGGTTCACCATCCCCAGCGGAAGTAGAAGAACCACTGTTTCTACAACGATCAGAAATGTAATTCCCAATACTCTCCAACAACAGTCAGGGATTTATTTTCCCAAACTCGGACGTGCCACAATAGCATTTCATGTTCATATATCATTATGTGCGCATACATATTGCATACAACATAATCTCATTTATTTTGAGAACGTCATCATACAATGCATTTCATGCATCATATACGATTAATCATGTACCTTTTCAGGAAAGATGGATATCATCAACAACTTCCAGCAAGTTCAAGATTAGTTCCTGAAACTAAACAGAGTAATTATCTGCATGATCAAATGCAGCTTTACACGGGTTCGTCATGAAGCAATCTTACACGGGTCTCTCCTAAATGCAGCTTCACACGGGTTTATCCTGAAAGATCTTACACGGGTCCTTTCTCACACATTCCCGAATGAAGTTTTACACGAACTCATCCCCAAGTAACCTTACCTAGGTTCCTTCTGAAGTTTTACACGAACTTATCACAAAGTAACCTTACCCAGGTTCCTCTTGAAGTTTTACACAGACTTAGCCCAAAGTAACCTTACCCAGGTTCCTGCCGAAGTTTTACACGGACTTATCCTGAGGTAACCCTACCCAGGTTCCTCCTAAAGCCCTACACAGACTCATCACGAGCAACCTTACCCAGGTTCCTTCTGAAGTTTTACACAAACTTATCCCAAAGTAACCTTACCCAGGTTCCTTCTGAAGTTTTACACGAATTTATCCCAAAGTAACCTTACCCAGGTTCCTTCTGAAGTTTTACACGAACTTATCACAAAGTAACCTTACCCAGGTTCCTCTTGAAGTTTTACACAGACTTAGCCGAAAGTAACCTTACCCAGGTTCCTGCCGAAGTTTTACACGAACTCATCCTGAAGTAACCTTACCCAGGTTCCTGCCGCAGTTTTACCCAAACTCCTCACAAAGCAACCTTACCCAGGTTCCTTCTCAGTTCAGATGCAGTTTTACCCAAACTCCTCACAAAGAAACTTTACCCAGGTTCCTTCTCAATTCAGATGCAATTTTACCCAAACTCCTCACAAATCAACCTTACCCGGGTTCCTTCTAAGTTCAGATGCAGTTTTACCCAAACTCCTCACAAAGCAACCTTACCCAGGTTCCTTCTCAGTTCAGATGCAATTTTACCCAAACTCCTCACAAAGAAACCTTACCCAGGTTCCTTTTCGGTTCAGATGCAGTTTTACCCAAACTCTTCACGAAACAACCTTGCCCAGGTTACTTATCACGACCCTACTATTCAGGCTTTCCATATAGAAGTACCCCTACTATCCAGGTTCCTTCTCACAACCCTACTATCCAGGCTTTGATTTCGAAATAACCTTACCCAAGTTCCTTCTCACGGCCCTATTATCCAGGCTTTTCATATCGAAGTAACCCTACTATCCAGGTTCCTTCTCACAGCCCTACTATCCAGTCTTTTCATATCGAATTAACCCTACTATCCAGGTTCCTTCTCATAACCTTACCATCCAAGTTTCTTTTCTCTTATCTCCAGACAACAGTCCACAACACTGTAAGACCTGGACTTGATCAAACCCGATTGGGTTCGCATTTCCCCAGTAAGTCGCGGTGCATCCTGTACACTGACCAGACATGCAGTTCACCTCCGGAGTTAATTCCCCAGTAGAGTAACGAACAACTGAACCTCCTAAAATTCTATATCTCCCAAGACAGATATCAACATTCCTCATCATATTCTTCCTCAACAATAGCAACATGGACTCTCATCAAAGGAATATCTCAGGAAATCAACATTCTCTAGATGGCATCTTTAAGCTCATCTCCAACGATTCTCTGTCACATCGAGGATGGAATCTTTAAACCCATCTCCAACAATATTCCATCATCGACCTTCGAATGGCATCTTAAGCCCATTCCCGATATCACAAATCAAGTGCCACTTCATGCAAGTGCAAATTTCTGGGTACTCTAGTGTTCAATTATCTTCCACCTTCAGATTACGAAAGGCAGACAAGCCAATCTATATCCACATGTTTAAGAAGATTGAACAGGGGCAGCTGTTGTACCCCAAAATTTGCCCTCTCACTTTACTCAACAAATGTCAAGTCAGGTCCCCAATTTGCTCAAGGTTGCCCAAGAGTTGACCAGACAAACTCTCTCCTAAGGCAGTGTACCCCAAATTAGGGTTTCTATTTTCATCAAGATGGGTGGACCACAAAGGTATCATATGCTCTCCATGGTCTTAATATGTTCTCAAGACCCTACATGTCAAGTTTCATGCCTTGCATAAGAAGTTTGCTTAGTCAACTGCTCAGATGCTTGGGAAATCGACTATATTAGGTCAAAAGTCAATTGTGGCCCACATACAGTCAAACCTCGAGATTTTGGGTCAACATTAACATTTTGAAGTGACTTCCATCATTTGATCAAGGGTTGATCATGATTCCTCAAGGAATGCTCCAAATTCATCAAAACACAAAAGTTGCTAAATTAGGGTTTATTAGTAAAAGTCAACCTAACTTTGACCAAGCATAACTTCTTCATACTTTATCAGAAATTTTCCATCCAAGGCTCATTTTGAAGAGGATTCAATTCCCTACAATTAATCTTCAGCGCTCAAGTTCAAAATATGCACTCATAAAAAGATATGAATTTTGATATTATAGGTCCTTTTGAAAAGTCAACAAAAACACCTTTTGGGTCAAAGCTTCATACATGAACATGGAATATCCAATTTAGATGAAAACAAAAGGTTTGTTTAGAGGACACCCTAAGCTTTCTAAAAAGTCCAAGAACACCATCCTAGGGTCAAAATTGAGAGAGTTGTGCATTGTCAAAGTTTGCAAGTTTTGGAAAATTGTCAAAAGTCAACATTGATCAAATTTTCATTTTTTTCCAAAGGGGCCCATGTTTTCTTGTTTGAAACATGTTTCTAATAGGACCCATGACCCATGAGCTTTTCCACCTATTATTTTATTATTTTTATCATTTATTTTGATTTTTTATTCATTTAAACCAAAATAAATCAAATTAAATGGTAAAATAATAAAAGAAAATCAAATCTTGGGATTTTTATGCACATTATGAGTCCATATACAGCTAGCATGGCATGTAATTCGTGCAAGGATGATTTAGATTGAAAAATTCATGATTGGAGCTATTTTGGAAAGAAATCATACAAGGCCAAAATCAAATCAAATCTTCATAATTCCTCAAGATACCATGAGCTTTCTTCCATTATTTTTTACCTAAATTCCTCCTCTATATAAACACAACACCCTCATACACTAGGGGGCACAAAATTGGCTTCCCAAGAATGCTCTCTAAAAACCTCAAATTCTGTTAAAACTAGTGCAAAGTCAAAACCAAAGATCCAGCCATCAATTACAAATCATTCCTGAGGTATCTAAGGGTAAGAATAGATCGAAAGTCATGGCCATTGATTTTTGAAACAAGCATACTCATCTTCTCCGATTTGCTTTTCTTTCAAACATTCATATAATTAATTCCATGCATTGTTAATGTTTATTAACTGTCTAAATGAGTTCTTGTTGTTAAGTAGAAGATGTTTGAATTACAAACAATAGCTTGGCTTGGTGGATGAGGCGCCTAACTGTGACCCAAGGGGCATGGGTTCATCACCCACCCCATGCATTTTTCACTTTTTTGACTAGTTTCTTTTCTAACCCTTTTCATTTATTTATTTTTCACTTGATTTGTTTTCTATCATTAATTTAATTAATATATAAAATCACAAAAAAATCATAAAATATTAGTTTTAGGCTTTCAATTAATTAAAATAATTTTTGACATAAAAGTTGTTTTGATTTAATCAATATTGATTTTATTTCATAATTAACTTATAAGTTAATCAGAGTTAGGTTTTTACTTATTAATTCACACTTTTATTATTTTCCTAACAATTTACTGCAGATTCAGTACATCACCATTCCATGCGTCCATCATATGCTCACAAATCCAACCCTTTGAATCATCCCTTGGTCCAGATCTAGCGTCCAACCATAACAGTCCATGGTGCACTCTCTGAAGCTATTCCACATGGGATCACACACAAGGAACATGGGTCAACCAATTTGGGCCTAACAATTTGGCAATGCACCCCCCAGTCTGCATTCTACCACACATGCCCAATCTTTTCTTTTTTATTTTATTTCAATTCTTTTTACTGTTTTAATTTATTTATTTTATTTATTTTCCAAAAATCATTTTTAATCAACACATAAAAATCAGAAAATCACAAACAATATTAGGTTTAGTCTTTTTTTTCATAAAATATTTAATTGCATTAATTATTTTAATTAGGTTAACTTAAATATTTTTTTCATAATTAAAATTAAATAGAAATTCAGTTTAATTCTTAATTTTAATTCCTTCTCAAAATAAAAACACAAAAATAGGTTAATTGTTTTTTTCATTAATTTAATGATTTTTCATAATTAAAACTTAATTAGTGATTAGGATATTTTGCAATTTATTCTTTATTTCCTTAAATAAAAATGACAAAAAATGATTTTTTTCTTTAATTAAATTCAATTTGGTTTTCAAGGGTCAAAACCCTAATTTCTCGCATTTACTTTTGTCGTACGTACTTTTCATTATAATTTTGTAATTGTTACGAGGTTGTAATAGTCTTTTAAACTAATGTTTTATTTACTGTTTAATTTCCCCCCAAGTTTTGGTTATGTAATCCCCATTCCCCGAAGCCTTGTAATAATTAGATTTACTTTTCCGCTTTTAATTTCCGCAATCATTAACTGTCTAGAGGTATGGCTAATAGGATTGTATGGCAAGAATGTCTGAAAAATTAAAACGGTAGATCACCTAATGTGCAAAGATTAAATAATTGAAACAAATCACGTGCACATATCCACTCCTAGGATTTACCTCACTTCGGTTGCCTTCGGTAAACAATCATTAAGCATAGGAGATTTTAGTGGTTGTCCTCCAGTCTAAAGAGATCAAATTGTCCCATTCGAATATTTCCTCAGAAATGTTGCCTCGGAAATGTTGCCTCGGAAACGTTGCCTCAAAAAGATCTTAAGACTCTAGGGTTACTACTAAAGTTTGCTAACTATTGCTTTAGTGATTATATTTTTCCCTTTCGAACGTCCCTTACAAATTCCAACGACGGTGCTACCTACTCCTTGATAGTGGGATAGCGTTGTCTAAAGGAAATAGAATGAACAATCCTTTTCGAGTAGGTAGATTCTAGTAGGTACTTGCTCAAAATAAAACTTTTCACATAAACACCTTTCAAAACAATTTTCAAAACAACTTCGTCACACCCTTGAGGACCGATACAAGGGTTATCACGAAGTAAAATATTTTCAAAGCAAGCACACACACAAGCAATTTTTAAAAGATGAGCAAGTACCTAAGAGCCCGTAGATAATTATGGATAGAAAGGGTGCTAAGACCTTCCCTTTCTATAATCTACCCCCCGTACTCAGAATATCTCGAAAAAAGGGTTTTTCTGTTCTTTTTCCTTTTCCATAATTGGATGAAATAAAAGTCGGTGGCAACTCTTGCTTACCGCGACATTTTGAGAACACAAAACGCAAAACGCAAACCAGTATTAAACAGTCGATTCTGCCACCGTATCACAGAACTGGCGACTCTGCTGGGGAAATATAAAGTGGGGTAAACCTTAGGATCTAGGTCATATTTAATTGCTTTCTCTTAATTGTCTTGCTTGCTTTATATTTATGGGAATTGTTTGGTTTATTTGATCCTAGATCCGGATCTGGGGAACACCTTTTAGGTAATTAGCAATAAACTGTGAGGGAACTATGCTGGGGTATACCGGCATGGTTGAAGCAGTAGCTACATTGATGTGGCACTTTGGTTGATACCGGTAACCCTTTAGTCAATCAGTGAGAGTACGCGGCCTCCGCATGGTGTCGTGAAGCATCAACTGACCTTAGAACCTTTAATTGCCCAACTTGGACATTATAAAGTAGTGAGATAGCCAGCCTCGGTGTAGAGCTGAGAACTAGTTGATATTCGATGCTACACTCATTGAGATTAGACTTTCGGGATATTTCGGCCGCAAGAAAAGATTGCGTGAGCTGAGACAATGCTGATAAAGGATGGTCGGCGATATTGAGATCCTCTAGAACCCGGTTACTTTTTAAGACAGGTTGAACCAACTAAAATTCAAGAGGGTACTACCTTAAAACCCATACAAGCCTAAACCTAAGGCTGTTTTGGTGACTTGTGTGCTTTCAACTTGAACTACTTGCACAGTTTTATTATTTGACAACATGAGTTCCTTGCAGGTTTTGTTTACAGTCCTTATCCAATAACTTGGATTTCTTGCCAGGTTTACTTGCTTACATCACCTCGCACTTTTGCTTAAACGCATAGCATACACATCATAATATCATGCCTTAACATTTCCTTAACCATTTCAAGGATCTCAAGGGTTTGTGATGCAGGTTATGGTAAATCATACGTCTAGCAAGGAGCAAGGGGATTTATTTTCCTCTAGCCAATGTCGTCTAGAGATCAAAACATGATAAATTAAGTCAGGGGCTATGACCCACTTGATATGGTGAGCTTGACTCTCGTAGAAGGACTCTCAACAATACAAAGTTCTTCAATCAAAGCTGCAAAATTAAGCTTCTGGCATTTTCTTGTTTACCCCGCGAGATCCTTGAAAACATTGCATACATATATCATACATACCATTGCATAACAGGTCTTCCAGTAGAGGTCTCTCATGTTCTCGCTGTTTATTTCAGCAATGGCTCTCAAACAAGACAATAGAGATCTTCAAACTCAAGAAGCTCAGTTCAGGGAAATATTTCTAAACTTATCCAAGGGGCAGGAAGAGTTGAAAACACTCCTCGTTGGGAACTTGGTCAAGAAAAGTCCTGAAGACAATAAGGACGAACGGCTGGAACAACTACAAGCTGAGGTAGGTGCAATGAGAACCCAAATGTTGGGGCAGATGGCTCTTATCCAAGGCCTAGCCCGAAGACAAGAAGAGTTGAAATCCATCATCAACCAACTTCATCAAGACGGATATAACAGTATGGAGCAAATAGTCGAGGTCGGGGACCAAGTCATTGATCAACCTCCAAGAAGACAAAAGGTTGGTTTGGTGAAGAGTGGACCTTTCCAAGTTTCTACTACATCACGGGTCCAACAACAACCTCTCCAAAAACAACGGGTTAATCAGAGTAAGTCGGATATGCCCAAAAGGAAGTTTACCAAACTCAACATGTTGTTGTCTCAATCTTTGCAACACCTATTAAGGATGAATCTGATTATGTTGGTAGAACCTCATCCGAATCCCAAGACTTCTTCCCCTAACTACAATCATGATGCAAGGTGTGCATACCATTCCAACAGTCCGGGGCATGATACTGATGACTATTGGGCATTGAAAAATAAAATTCAGGACTTGATTGATGAAGGAGTGCTGAAGTTTACACAAGATGGTCAGGATGAGTCCTTCTACCATCCCTCCAAGGCACGTCCTCTGAAGCAAAAAGATCAGATGAAGAGGCTTTTGTTCATTAGAATTTTCAATTTGCAATTTTCTTTTGATTGTTCGAACATCTATTCATGTCAAACTCTGTTACTTTATCAATGCATTGCATATGTCTGTTTTGAATCAATTCATTCGTATTCACTATATTTAAATTGCTTTCCTTTTGTGATATTCAACTCTCGATTAAAAAATCTAAGCCTTAAAGGGAGGATGACGAAAATGATACCACAATCTCTACATTATGATTTTGAACGGACCCTGCTGACGATGTACAGGCGTTGTTTCAAATCCTAAACAGTGGAGTTATAAGGAAGATAATCCCTAGTCAACCCCTTCGAGGCAAAGATGTAGGAATTTTTCTTTTCACATAAATTAAAACCCTTAATCATAACCTGGGGCAGGGTAGTTTTCTCAGTTAATTCAAAGGCGCATTCAGTCACAATTTTCCGCTTCGTACACAATAAATGGCATCAAAGACGTCCTTCCAAAACAAAAGACGGTGATGGTTCCACATAATCGTCAAGACAGACAGTCATTATCTCTCAAAATAAAATCCTGCTAAGTCAAAACCTATGAAGAAGACTTAAGAAAAAAACTAGGCATCCCGCTGACTGTAATCACAAAAGAAACAGTTCAGGCAAAAGACAGGGATAGTAAAACCAAAAAAAGTGGGAGACTTCTATGCTTTATGTTCTTTAAGTATTCTATCAAAATATACAAGTTTTTGTCATCATCAAAAAGGGGGAGATTGTTAGAACATAGTTTGGTTCTACATCCCTGTAAGAGTTTTGATGATAACAAACACATGATATATATAAAGAACATATATGCTCTCTAATAAAGTATTTTAATATGCATAGACGTTCGGATGTAAGAAGCATATAAGATGAGAAAATATTTGCTAGAACATAGTTTTGTTCTACATCCGTGGAAGTTCTGATGTAAGAAGATAAGAGAGTTTCGTTTTGAAGATTTGTTCAGACGCAACATACTTAGAAGCAAATCCGTGTAAAATGCTAAATGAAGAAGTTCTATGTTACAACTTCTGAATGCACCAACACTGTGAAACAAGAACTCTGATATTCTGATATGTAAAGTTCTGGAAAGCAAATGAGTCTCAACGGTAACATTCATCTTCTGATGTGAGCATGTTCTGAAGTGTTACATTTTATTCATGGCTAATCAATAGTAACGGCTGAAAGAAGACAATAATCTATATGTTTGGAAAGTACATTTACTACTATTGATCAACCTTCCAAAAGCTTCTTCTTATATCTCTTATGCATTTCCTATATAAAGAAGACATGAAGAAGATATCAATATAACTACTACGTATGAAAAAGAAAAAACATAATTATCCAATTCTACCTTGTGCTCCTCTATTGTGTAATACATCACTTTTGCGATATTGTTTTTGTTAGAAAACATATTTGTACACGCCTTTCAATTATTACTTTGTATTTCCTTGAGAAAACTGGGTTGTGGTTTAGACTCAAGAAGACATTGACAGTTGTCATTGTATTTGTGTAATCAAGTTTGATTAGTGTATTAAGACCTCGTTTGAGAGAGGCAAAATCACCTTGGCGGGTGGACTGGAGTAGTTTGAGTTGAAACGAATCAAGATAACCAACGTGTCTTTTACTTTAAGTTTCAAAAACCTCAATTCAACCCCCTTCTTGTGTTTTTCTATTCTTCAATAATGACTGCCTGTTTTAGTGATTACAGGGAACCATCAATGTCTTTTGATTTAGAAGAGCATCTTCGACATTATTCATCGTGTATGAAGGTAGAGCTTGTGACTGAATGCACATTTGAATTAACTGAGAAACTACCCTTCCCCGGGTTATGATTAAAGGTTTCAATTTGCGTGAAAAAAAACTCATATTTCTTAGGCTCAAGGGGTTGACTAAGGATTATCTTCCTTATAACTCCACTGTTTAGGATTTGAAACAACGCCTGTACTTCGTCAACCAAGTTTGTTCAAAAGCATATTGTAGAGTGTTATACCCCAAAATTTGCCCTCCCATATTCCTCGAGAAATTGCCAAGCCAAGCTACAAAATTCCCCAAGGGTTGTGCAGTGCAACAGTCTCCCATACAGTCAAAACTAGGGTTTGGGTTCTGATCAAGAAAATGAAGTGTTCAAAGGTTCAATCAAGTCTCATATGCTTACAAACATGGTCAAGCATCCTCATATCAAGTTTCAAGGCATTCAGCTCAAAATTGCACAGTCAAAACCCTAAATTGCACTACAGTCAACTGTAGGGGCAAAATGGTCATTTGACAGTCAAAAGTTCAAATTTTTGGTCAACATATCATTTTGAAGCCACAAACATCATTTGATCAATGCTTGATCATGACTCTCAAAATTTGGCTCAGAAATCATCAAAGATGCAAAAGTTGCTATATTTGGACAGCTGAAAAAGTCAACTGAAATTGACCAGGGCATAACTTTCACATGGATTATCAGAAAAATTCCATCCAAAGCTCATTTTGAAGAGAAAGACATTTCCTACAACTCATCTTCATACTTCAAGTCCAAGAAATGCTCTCACAAAAAGTTATCAATTTCAACATTATAGGTCATTTTCAAAAGTCAACAAAAAGGGACTTTAAGTCAAAGACCATAACTTGAGATTGGTAAATCAAAATGACATGGGACAAAAGGCATTGGTTAGAGGACTCAAAGACCTTTCCAAAATGTCCAAGAACATGTGAAAAGCTTAAAAATTGAGCAAGTTATGCCTTGTAGAAGTTGGGAAATTTTTGTGAAATGGCAAAAGTCAACTATCCTTGAAACTCCAATTTTTGACAAAAGGGCCCACTTTCTTCCACTTGATTCATCCTTGTCATGCCACACACGTGTCCCATGATTAATTTCAAGATCAAACATTGATTTTTCTATTTTATTTAATTTTTGATAATTAATTCATTTTAAATCTTTAAAAATTCAAATAAAATTCAAAAACCAATGGAATAGTGTCATTTGAATTTGGACAACTTCCATGTATCATGGGCCAGCTCACAAACTTATGCTAGGGTTAAATTGCACACTAAGTCTTGGTCTTGGCTTAAAAGAAGGAAAATTGGTTAATGGTGAAAACCCTAGGACTTGTTCTCTCATGAGCATAAATCAAGGCCAGCTAGCAAGCTAATTCTCTTCCATCATAAGCACTGAGTCAAACCCTAAGCCTTGGACACTATAAGCGGCGCCCAAAAAAGCTATTGCACATTGAAAATTTTCCATAAAAACACAAAACTGATTTCAAGGTTAGAGGTGGATTCAAGGCATAAAAATCATCCCATTAGCTTCCTTGGGCAATTCTGAACGTGTATCAATCACAAACAACAAGCCAATCTCCAAGAATTGGTAGTTAGAACTCGAACTGTATAGCAAAATTTCCAAAATCGTGCATCATGATTTAAACATTTTTACAGCATTTTGTCCATTGATTCATGTTTAGCATAATGTTTTGAGACTAACCATCATGTTCAATTGAGTTTTCATTGGCCATGCGCGATTCTACCATTTTCATATTCTAGGTTTTTTTCAGAGCTTGATTTAGGGCTTTCACAATACAGTAAAATTAGGGTTCCAGACTTATGCCATTCAAACCAGCTCATCAAGACGAGGAGATATGGACCCTCGCGATCAATTTATTGATGTCACAGCGCTAGTCGCTATTTTTCATAAACATGCCTAACACAACGCGTTGAAACCGTTGCCTCTGTGTTTTGTATTTCAGGCACGCGAGGAAGATGAGTACATGGCACGCTGTGATTCGTCAGTTCAAAAATTGGCGCGTTGAAGGCCACTAACTCTCTTTTCTTTTTATTATATTCATTAATCATTATATGTTAAAAGTAACTCAAGTGCTTCAGTGGCAGGCGTATTCCTTTGCATTGTCTAAGACCTGGGTTCGAACCCCAGGTCTGTATAAATTTCAATAATATTTTTCAATACAAGATCTTGTGCAGCGCTAACGTCCAGGGCATACCATACACACTCAAAACTCATCGTCCACACGTCCCAGTAGATCAATCAAAGGGCTCAGATTCAAGGCACATGATACGCTATGGTCAACGCATTGGCACGTGAACTGAAAAGTCAAGTGGATTTCAATGTTAATGGGCCAGAATGCTAGGCCTTACCTCCAATTCTGGGGCTACCCCCCCTGGTTTGATTTTCTTTTTATATTTCATTTTCTCAATTGTTATGTTATTTATTTATTTTATTTGTTTTAATTAATTAATTATTTCTACAAAAATATGGAAAATATCATAAAAAATCAGAAAAAGGCAAAAAATATAATTTTTATTTTAATTACTTTTATAAATAAATTACATGTAAATAAATTTAGTAAAATAGGTTTTAACTTTAATTCTTTCTTCCATAAAAAAATCCAAAAATATAGCATTAGGTTAATGACTTTTTTTTATTCCTTTTAACTTTCCTTGTTTTTTGCCATAATATTAGTAATTTTCATAATTAAACTTGTAAACTAATTAGGGTTGCATTTAGGTTAGATTTTACTACTTTCTTAATAACTAAAAATCCAAAAATATAGCATTAGGTTTAATGACTTTTTATACCTTTTAAATTTTCCTTTTTTTTATCACAATATTATTTATTTATTTATTTTATTTTTATAATTAAATGTACATAAGTAAAAATTAGGGTTTAATTTAGATTAATATAACATTTTCACAATAACTAAAAAACATTAGAATTAGGATTTGCATTTCAAATTTCATTCTAAAAAGTTCTTTTTCTTTTAAATCTTAAAAAAAAAACAAAAATACCAAAAAACATTTAATTTTTAACTTTCATTTTAATTCCTCATTAATTTGATATTTTGCAAAAGGGTCCAACGCCCGTCGCTTTAATTATTTTGTTTCGCGCATTTTACTTTGTCGCTTATTATAATTATGTACATGTCCCAAAGCCTTGTAATAATTTTATTTCTTGCACTTTTATTCGCTTTATTTATTTTTCAGTCCAAATCGGGTCCGGTTTAATTTTGGCGATGTGGACCCGCGCCATTTGTAATAGTTTAGATTTATTTTCCCGCAATTTTATAACTGTTAAAAAAGCATGCAAGAATGAATGTCCTAATTAAAATCAAGCGTAGATCACAAATAAACATGACAAGACAAATATCTGAAAACGACACACGAATCGCACACACCACCCCTAGGGTACGCCTCACTGTTGCCTTTCGAAAGGTGATCGTCGAGTAGAAGATGTCTTGGTAAGTCCTCATGATCCGGGAACCTGGCATGAGGGTAGCTTCTAAGGTGTCTTCCCATTGCTCTGGTGATCACCATGTCCCTACAAACTCGAATTGACCCGAACACCTCCAACGGTGGTGCTACCTACCTCTCAATGGTGGAATAGCACTACTTTAAAGGACCTTTACACAGACGAATTCCTTAGGGTAGGTAGGTTCTCGTAGATACTTGCTCTCTTCAAAAACAAAACAAATAATACTTTTCACACCAACACTTTTCAAAAGCTTTCAAAGCAAATTTTTCAAACACTCTGACGTACGAGTCGAACTGAAATTTTTCAAAGAAACTTTTTAAAACCCACAATTGAAAAGCAAACAAACAATTTTGAAAACACATTGAGCAAGCATCTAAGAGCCCATGGATAACCATGGATAGAAAGGGTGCTAACACCTTCCCTTTCTATAACCTACCTCCCGAACCGAGAGCGATCTCTTTAAGGAATTTTTCTGTGCTTTTGTCCTTTCCATTTGGAGAAAATAAAAGACGGTGGCGACTCTTGCTTCCGCGACATTTCGCGAACCAGCTTTAAAACAGTCAGTTCCAGATCCACCGATCACAGAACTGGCGACTCTGCTGGGGAATTACAAACTTAAAGTGAGGTGTACCTTAGGGTTAGTTCATAACTGTGTTTTCAATTGTATTGCTTTGTTTGCTTTAAATTGTGGGACTGTCTTGGGAGTTCTATAGATCCTAACCCGGATCTGGGGGATACCCTTTTAGAAAGTAGCAACAAGGCTGTGAGGGAACTGTGCGGGGTATACCGACATGGTTGAAACAGTCTGCTACGTTGATGTGGCACTTTGGTGTGTACCGGTAACCCTTGAGTTCAGTCAAGGAGAGTACGGGGCCTCCGCGTGGTGTCGTGAAGCATCAACAGACCTTAGGAACCTTAATTGAACTATCTTGGCCTCTTTAGGGTAGTGAGATAACTGACTTTGGTGCAGTCCGAGGTTGGTTGATACTCGATACTACACTCAATTGAGGGTTGCTTTCCTGGAATATTTCGGTCGCCAGTTCAGTGGCTAAATCGAAACGATGAACAATGAAAGCAATCCCGTGATATTGGGAACCTTAGAACCCGGTTACTTTGATTAGGACAGGTTGAGCCCACCAACTTCAAGAGGGTACTACCCAGACCCCATGCTGGCCTAAACCCTAAGGGTTTCTCTTGTGTGACTTGTGTGCCTTTGTACTTGCCTACTTGCATGCTTGTTAGCTGACACATGAACTACTTACAGGTTTTGTTTATAGTCCTTAACTAGGACTCATGACAAGGTTTACCAAATTTCTTGCAGGTTTTGTTTATAGTCCTTAATTGGGACTCATAACAAAGTATACTGAATTTCTTGCAGGGTCTGTTTATAGTCCTTAATTGGGACTCATAACAGGGTTACTCACATTACCCCATGCATATCATGACATCATACCATTGCATACCTCCTAACCCATTTCAAGGATCTCAAGGGCTTGTGATACAGGTCATATAAATCAAACATCTAGCAAGGGGCAAAGAGGATTTATTTTCCTCTAGCCAATGTTGTCAGAGGCTATGACCCACTTGATATGGTGAGCTCTGACTCCTGAAGAAGGTTCCCTAACCAAGGTTGTTTGGAAATCAAAACCAGACATGATGACTAAAGTCAGGGGCTATGACCCACTGGATATGGTGAGCCTTTGACCCGTGACGAAGGACTCTCAACAACATGAAGTACTTTCAATCAAGTTGCCAGTTTCCAACTCTAACAAGTTTCTCTGTTTACCCCACGAGGTCCTTGAAATCATTGCATGCATATCATACATATCATTACATAACAGGTACCCTTCCTCTGCAGGTTGCTTACCTTCTTCGCTGTTTATTTCAGCAGTCTCGTCATGAATCCTGAATCATCAACCGAGGCATCTATCAAGGCTCTTCAGGCGCAGAACGCCCAATTTCAGGCGCAGAACGCCCAATTTCAGGAGCTGATCAAAGGCTTGGCTCAGGGTCAACAAGATCTGAAGGCTTTGTTTTTGAAGAAGGACAAGAAGAAGAAGAGGATTGTTCTGTTCAGCCCTAGACGCAGATCTGGGAATACACCGCAGGAGGAAACTGAGGGGACAACCCCATCTGTGAGGGAAAGCAGTCACCATGAGAGAGAGGTGCCTAGTCCAGTGGTCTCCGACAGCGAGACAGATTTCAACGACGAACAGTACCCTCCGGCTGAGGACAAGTACAAACAGTTGGAGGATAGGCTGAATGCTATGGAGATCCAACAGGTACCTGGGCTGGATTTTGGAGATCTGGGTTTGTCAACTGGTGTGATTATTCCTCGGAAGTTCAAGGCACCATCCTTTACCAAGTATGACGGGGCGTCTTGTCCCAAGTTGCATCTCAGGTCTTATGTTCGGAAAATCCAACCATACTCAGCAGACAAGAACTTGTGGATCCACTTCTTCCAGGAAAGTCTTTCAGGGACTCACCTCGAATGGTTCTATCAACTGGATGGGACCAAAGTTTGTAACTGGGAGGAGTTGGCGACTGCTTTCTATAAGCAGTACCAGTACAATGCCGACCTTGCTCCCACACGTACCCAACTCCAGGGTATGTCGTTGGGGTCAAGTGAAGGTTTCAAGGAGTACGCACAAAGATGGAGAGACCTTGCTGGAAGGGTGCAACCTCCGTTAACTGACCGGGAACTCGTTGATATGTTCTTGGGGACCCTATCCGGGCCATTCTTCAATCACCTCATTGGTAACTCATCTGCTGGATTTATCGACCTCATCCTGACTGGCGAAAGAATTGAAGCTGGTATCAAGTCGGGGAAGATTCAAGAGGCCACACCTTCTGATATTCATAAAAAACCTTACACGGGAAAGAAGGAATCCAATGCTGTATACAGTCAAAAGAGTCGCCGTGATCAACATGCAGGGGCAGCCATGATCTCTGGTTCTGCACCACGCTGTCAACCACAAAGGGGAAACCAGCAAAGGCCGGAAGGGCCTAAAAGGCAATTCACCAACATTAACATGCCTTGGTCACAAGCATTGCAGCATATGGTGAAGATGAACCTGATTGCAGTAATCAACCCTCCTGCCAATCCTAAGACCTCCTCTCCTAGCTACAATCCAGAAGCAAGGTGTGCCTATCATTCTGATAGCCCGGGGCACGATACTGAGGACTGTTGGGCACTGAAGTACAAAATTCAGAACATGATCGATGCCAAAGAGATCGAGTTCGAGCCTGCGGAGACTCCCAACGTGATCACCGCTCCATTGCCAAAGCATGGCTAAATTTTTGTTCATTTGATTTCAAGTTGTATTTTTCCTTTTCTTGTTCAGATAAACAATTATTGTGTTAAACTCTTTTATTTCATGAATGCATTACACATGTCTGTCTTGAATTAATTATGTTTACTATGCTTAAAACTGCTTTCATATTTTTTGCGATGGTCAATTCTTAATTGAAAATTCTAAACCTCTTGAGGGAGGATGACGAAAACAATACCACAATTTACAGTATGCTTTTGAACAGACCCCGCTGATGAGGTACAGGCATTGTTTCAATTCCTAAACACTGGAGTTATAAGGATGATAATCCCTCGTCAACCCATCAGAGCCAAAGAAGTAGGAGTTTGTATTTTCGAAAATCAAAACCCTTAATCATAACCTGGGGCAGGGTAGTTCTCTCAGTCGATCCAAGTGCACAATGAATGTCACTAAATGAGTTTTTCAAAAACAAAAGACAGTGATGGTTCCGAACAATCATAAGGACAGGCAGTCATTATCAAAAAAAAATTCATGAATGAAAAGCCCAAAAAGTCAAAACCAATAAAGAAGACTTACCAAACTGGGGCATCCCGCTGACTGTAATCCCAAAAAGGAAACAGTTCAGGCAAAAAAAAAAGAAAGGGATAACTAAATCAAAAAAAAAAAAAGAGGTCTCACAAACCCTCAGCAAAAAAGGGGATGATTTCCTATTCAAATAAACGTTCAATATCCGAATCATCACCGGAAAATCAGAGCAAAGACTCAAACAAGGTCTAACGCACGATCAACTGAGTTTAGGTTTGGAGAACATCACGAAGAGCGGGTGGGTACAAATAATTTGAGCCTTTATCCTTTGTTTCTTAAACCGTGAACCAGGCCACGATATAACTCTTAAAAGTCCTAGCTGAAGCATGGGTTAGTTCGAAAGCATACTGTTACGAAGGTATCCTGACTCCTGAAGGTTTGCTGTAAAATATTGAGTTGACATCGCACTGTATTACAAAAAATGCATTTTCAAAATTCAAGACAGACATAGACTTTTGCATTCTTAAAATAACCTTGTTTGCATATGACTACTTGTTTGAACAAGCAGGGAAATTCGCACGATGAACACCTTGTGAACAGAAGAACCTCCAATCAAGGGGCACATTGCTCATTATCTGGGGCATGGAAAAATATTTCCAACAGGGGCAACTCCCTACATTCTGAGAGCGTGGACATAGTCGAAAAAAATACTGCGCATAATCAAAGACCCGCTAGGTTGACATACCTAGGCAAAAATAAGGGCTTCCCGGCGAACTAAAAGGGTTCGGGCAAAATGAAGGGATGAAACGAAAAACATGTACACCCGGCAAGTCGAAAACCTGAAAAGGCGGCTTGGGCAAAAATGGGTATCCCGGTGGACTGAAAACCCGAAAGGGCGGTCCAGGCAAAAGTTAGGGATCGAAGCGTACGACTATGTTCCGGTATCTCGTCACTTGCCTACCCGAAGATTTGTCGATCACCCGCACAGGTATCCTCTTCCCTCACCTCCGAAGCAGGGGCAATAATGAGATATCCAGGCGATCCAATTGCTCTGTCAACCAAATTACAAAGGACAGATCAACATAAAAATGATTACCATCTACCTTTACAAATTCCAGATCGTGGGCTAACGTCCGAGACCAAACAGGACAATTATCCACTTAATCAAAATCATGCAACCCAACACCGGTTTCTGCTCAACCTTCAGACAAAGTCATACACAGACTCCTCCTCCATAAGATGACCTAACCCCGGTTCATCAAGAAGTTTTACACAAACTTATCCCGAAGCAACCTTACCCCGGTTCCTCCAGGAGTTTTTACACAAACTTATCCAAGTAACCTTACCCCGGTTCCTCCAGAGATTTTTACACAAACTCAACCAAATAACCTTACCCCGGTTCCTCCAGAAGTTTTTACACAAACTTATCCAAGTAACCTTACCCCGGTTCCTCCAGAAATATTACATGGATTTATCACAAGTAACCTTACCCCGGTTCGTCAAGAAGTTTTACACGAACTTATCCCGAAGTGACCTAACCCCGGTTCCTCCAGAAGTCTTACATGGACCTATCTCAAGATGACCTAACCCCGGTTCATCAAGAAGTTTTACACAAACTTATCCTGCCGTAACCTAACCCCGGTTCCTCCAAGAGTCTCACATGGACCTATCTCAAGATGACCTAACCCCGGTTCATCAAGAAGTTTTACACAAACTTATCCTGCCGTAACCTAACCCCGGTTCCTCCAAGAGTCTCACATGGACCTATCTCAAGATGACCTTACCTCGGTTCGTCAAGAAGTTTTACACGAACTTATCCTGCGGCAACCTAACCCTGGTTCCCCCCAGAAGTCTTACATGGATTTAGCTCAAGATAACCTCACCCCGGTTCATCAAGAAGTTTTACATGAACTTACCTCACCAAGCAACCCTACATCGGTTCCCTCTCTTCAAGATGCAGTTTTACATGGACTCGTCACCCAGAAACCCTACACAGGTTCTCCCTTTCCAAAAAAAACGAAGTTTTACACGAACTCATCATCAAAGTAACCCTACCCAGGTTCCTTCTCCATTTCAGATACAGTTTTACACAAACTCATCAGCATGCAACCCTACATAGGTTCCCCCTTTCAACTTATAAAATTACATTCCAAAACTCCCCAGAAGAGTCCAATCCAGTTTCCCCAGGAAAATTGGAATTCATCTCTCCAAGCAGTAAGCTTATCCCCAGTAGATTCTGGAAGCTTATCCCCTCGCAGAGCACGAACGCGTCGTCCGGCTTTATTCAAAGAGTTATTTCCTTAACAGGATATAACTGGGTTATCCTCAGCCAAAAGCCACGGAAAGGTCATCGTCAACATAGTTCTTTCCTATCCCCAGCGAAGTCCATTAACACTTCCAACAACAAAGACATCCTCAGCAAATTACTGCTATCAACACTCAGCAAAGCATCTCTATCCCCACAGAGTATTGCTTCCCAGCATGATCGCTAGAATATCTTTTCTCCCCGCAGAATCTTCCATTCGCCAAGTTTATTCCGCAACGGAGTCATCTTCTCCTACCGGTATCCTTGCAGTTATCATCCCCAGCGGAAGCGAAATCTATTCTTCGACATCAGCCCAGGATACGACTTCCCGGCACCCGTCAAGGATTCACTTTCCTAGACAAAAATATACATGAAACATCACATACATCATTATAGCATGCATGTACACATCATATCTTACAAATCTCATTTATGCTGAGAACATCATTGCTTGATCCATATCATGCATTGCATATGACTGACTTTTACCTTTCAGGAAAGATCCAGTTAAGTTCTCAAGCTACATTTCAAGACCTAGACCGATTCAGTTAAATCGTCCCAAGATTTTCCTGATGCTTATCCAGTCAAAGGCCTTCTCTGGTTCAGTCAGATCGACCCTAAGATCTCCCTGATGCTTATCCAGTTGAAGACATTTCAAGACCTAGACCGGTTCAGTTAAATCGTCCCAAGATTTTCCTGATGCTTATCCAGTCAAAGGCCTTCTCTTGGTTCAGTCAGATCGACCCTAAGATCTCCCTGATGCTTATCCAGTTGAAGATATTTCAAGACCTAGACCGGTTCAGTTAAATCGACCCTAAGATTTTCCTGATGCTTATCCAGTCAAAGGCCTCCTCTGGTTCAGTCAGATCGACCCTAAGATCTCCCTGATTCTTATTCCAGTAGAAGACACCCAAGATTTTTCTCAACGAGCGTTGTTGAAGTTAAAATCGCCCAAGGTTCTCTTACCATCCATGCTGAGGCAGTAACCATCCCTGGTTCATTCATCAGCGTTTGAAGCTCCAGACTCAACTCCTGTAACCAGCATCTAAAATCAGCTCCTGCAACGTGTCAGGTACTCATTTTTTCTTTTGCAGGTATGCAGGTTCTCGCTAAGGAATCTCTTACGCGATCAATCTCTAAATGGCATCTATAAGCCCATTCCCACCACACTGCCACTATGTGAGCGCAAATTTCTGGGCACTCTAGTGTCCAATCATCTTTTACCCTCGGATTACGAAAGGCACGTCAGCCAATCTGCATCCTCAGGTCTAAGAAGATTGAACAGGGGCAACTGTTATACCCCAAAATTTTCCCTCCCATATTCCTCGAGAAATTGCCAAGCCAAGCTACAAAATTCCCCAAGGGTTGTGCAGTGCAACAGTCTCCCATACAGTCAAAACTAGGGTTTGGGTTCTGATCAAGAAAATGAAGTGTTCAAAGGTTCAATCAAGTCTCATATGCTTACAAACATGGTCAAGCATCCTCATATCAAGTTTCAAGGCATTCAGCTCAAAATTGCACAGTCAAAACCCTAAATTGCACTACAGTCAACTGTAGGGGCAAAATGGTCATTTGACAGTCAAAAGTTCAAATTTTTGGTCAACATATCATTTTGAAGCCACAAACATCATTTGATCAATGCTTGATCATGACTCTCAAAATTTGGCTCAGAAATCATCAAAGATGCAAAAGTTGCTATATTTGGACAGCTGAAAAAGTCAACTGAAATTGACCAGGGCATAACTTTCACATGGATTATCAGAAAAATTCCATCCAAAGCTCATTTTGAAGAGAAAGACATTTCCTACAACTCATCTTCATACTTCAAGTCCAAGAAATGCTCTCACAAAAAGTTATCAATTTCAACATTATAGGTCATTTTCAAAAGTCAACAAAAAGGGACTTTAAGTCAAAGACCATAACTTGAGATTGGTAAATCAAAATGACATGGGACAAAAGGCATTGGTTAGAGGACTCAAAGACCTTTCCAAAATGTCCAAGAACATGTGAAAAGCTTAAAAATTGAGCAAGTTATGCCTTGTAGAAGTTGGGAAATTTTTGTGAAATGGCAAAAGTCAACTATCCTTGAAACTCCAATTTTTGACAAAAGGGCCCACTTTCTTCCACTTGATTCATCCTTGTCATGCCACACACGTGTCCCATGATTAATTTCAAGATCAAACATTGATTTTTCTATTTTATTTAATTTTTGATAATTAATTCATTTTAAATCTTTAAAAATTCAAATAAAATTCAAAAACCAATGGAATAGTGTCATTTGAATTTGGACAACTTCCATGTATCATGGGCCAGCTCACAAACTTATGCTAGGGTTAAATTGCACACTAAGTCTTGGTCTTGGCTTAAAAGAAGGAAAATTGGTTAATGGTGAAAACCCTAGGACTTGTTCTCTCATGAGCATAAATCAAGGCCAGCTAGCAAGCTAATTCTCTTCCATCATAAGCACTGAGTCAAACCCTAAGCCTTGGACACTATAAGCGGCGCCCAAAAAAGCTATTGCACATTGAAAATTTTCCATAAAAACACAAAACTGATTTCAAGGTTAGAGGTGGATTCAAGGCATAAAAATCATCCCATTAGCTTCCTTGGGCAATTCTGAACGTGTATCAATCACAAACAACAAGCCAATCTCCAAGAATTGGTAGTTAGAACTCGAACTGTATAGCAAAATTTCCAAAATCGTGCATCATGATTTAAACATTTTTACAGCATTTTGTCCATTGATTCATGTTTAGCATAATGTTTTGAGACTAACCATCATGTTCAATTGAGTTTTCATTGGCCATGCGCGATTCTACCATTTTCATATTCTAGGTTTTTTTCAGAGCTTGATTTAGGGCTTTCACAATACAGTAAAATTAGGGTTCCAGACTTATGCCATTCAAACCAGCTCATCAAGACGAGGAGATATGGACCCTCGCGATCAATTTATTGATGTCACAGCGCTAGTCGCTATTTTTCATAAACATGCCTAACACAACGCGTTGAAACCGTTGCCTCTGTGTTTTGTATTTCAGGCACGCGAGGAAGATGAGTACATGGCACGCTGTGATTCGTCAGTTCAAAAATTGGCGCGTTGAAGGCCACTAACTCTCTTTTCTTTTTATTATATTGATTAATCATTATATGTTAAAAGTAACTCAAGTGCTTCAGTGGCAGGCGTATTCCTTTGCATTGTCTAAGACCTGGGTTCGAACCCCAGGTCTGTATAAATTTCAATAATATTTTTCAATACAAGATCTTGTGCAGCGCTAACGTCCAGGGCATACCATACACACTCAAAACTCATCGTCCACACGTCCCAGTAGATCAATCAAAGGGCTCAGATTCAAGGCACATGATACGCTATGGTCAACGCATTGGCACGTGAACTGAAAAGTCAAGTGGATTTCAATGTTAATGGGCCAGAATGCTAGGCCTTACCTCCAATTCTGGGGCTACCCCCTGGTTTGATTTTCTTTTTATATTTCATTTTCTCAATTGTTATGTTATTTATTTATTTTATTTGTTTTAATTAATTAATTATTTCTACAAAAATATGGAAAATATCATAAAAAATCAGAAAAAGGCAAAAAATATAATTTTTATTTTAATTACTTTTATAAATAAATTACATGTAAATAAATTTAGTAAAATAGGTTTTAACTTTAATTCTTTCTTCCATAAAAAAATCCAAAAATATAGCATTAGGTTAATGACTTTTTTTTATTCCTTTTAACTTTCCTTGTTTTTTGCCATAATATTAGTAATTTTCATAATTAAACTTGTAAACTAATTAGGGTTGCATTTAGGTTAGATTTTACTACTTTCTTAATAACTAAAAATCCAAAAATATAGCATTAGGTTTAATGACTTTTTATACCTTTTAAATTTTCCTTTTTTTTATCACAATATTATTTATTTATTTATTTTATTTTTATAATTAAATGTACATAAGTAAAAATTAGGGTTTAATTTAGATTAATATAACATTTTCACAATAACTAAAAAACATTAGAATTAGGATTTGCATTTCAAATTTCATTCTAAAAAGTTCTTTTTCTTTTAAATCTTAAAAAAAAAACAAAAATACCAAAAAACATTTAATTTTTAACTTTCATTTTAATTCCTCATTAATTTGATATTTTGCAAAAGGGTCCAACGCCCGTCGCTTTAATTATTTTGTTTCGCGCATTTTACTTTGTCGCTTATTATAATTATGTACATGTCCCAAAGCCTTGTAATAATTTTATTTCTTGCACTTTTATTCGCTTTATTTATTTTTCAGTCCAAATCGGGTCCGGTTTAATTTTGGCGATGTGGACCCGCGCCATTTGTAATAGTTTAGATTTATTTTCCCGCAATTTTATAACTGTTAAAAAAGCATGCAAGAATGAATGTCCTAATTAAAATCAAGCGTAGATCACAAATAAACATGACAAGACAAATATCTGAAAACGACACACGAATCGCACACACCACCCCTAGGGTACGCCTCACTGTTGCCTTTCGAAAGGTGATCGTCGAGTAGAAGATGTCTTGGTAAGTCCTCATGATCCGGGAACCTGGCATGAGGGTAGCTTCTAAGGTGTCTTCCCATTGCTCTGGTGATCACCATGTCCCTACAAACTCGAATTGACCCGAACACCTCCAACGGTGGTGCTACCTACCTCTCAATGGTGGAATAGCACTACTTTAAAGGACCTTTACACAGACGAATTCCTTAGGGTAGGTAGGTTCTCGTAGATACTTGCTCTCTTCAAAAACAAAACAAATAATACTTTTCACACCAACACTTTTCAAAAGCTTTCAAAGCAAATTTTTCAAACACTCTGACGTACGAGTCGAACTAAAATTTTTCAAAGAAACTTTTTAAAACCCACAATTGAAAAGCAAACAAACAATTTTGAAAACACATTGAGCAAGCATCTAAGAGCCCATGGATAACCATGGATAGAAAGGGTGCTAACACCTTCCCTTTCTATAACCTACCTCCCGAACCGAGAGCGATCTCTTTAAGGAATTTTTCTGTGCTTTTGTCCTTTCCATTTGGAGAAAATAAAAGACGGTGGCGACTCTTGCTTCCGCGACATTTCGCGAACCAGCTTTAAAACAGTCAGTTCCAGATCCACCGATCACAGAACTGGCGACTCTGCTGGGGAATTACAAACTTAAAGTGAGGTGTACCTTAGGGTTAGTTCATAACTGTGTTTTCAATTGTATTGCTTTGTTTGCTTTAAATTGTGGGACTGTCTTGGGAGTTCTATAGATCCTAACCCGGATCTGGGGGATACCCTTTTAGAAAGTAGCAACAAGGCTGTGAGGGAACTGTGCGGGGTATACCGACATGGTTGAAACAGTCTGCTACGTTGATGTGGCACTTTGGTGTGTACCGGTAACCCTTGAGTTCAGTCAAGGAGAGTACGGGGCCTCCGCGTGGTGTCGTGAAGCATCAACAGACCTTAGGAACCTTAATTGAACTATCTTGGCCTCTTTAGGGTAGTGAGATAACTGACTTTGGTGCAGTCCGAGGTTGGTTGATACTCGATACTACACTCAATTGAGGGTTGCTTTCCTGGAATATTTCGGTCGCCAGTTCAGTGGCTAAATCGAAACGATGAACAATGAAAGCAATCCCGTGATATTGGGAACCTTAGAACCCGGTTACTTTGATTAGGACAGGTTGAGCCCACCAACTTCAAGAGGGTACTACCCAGACCCCATGCTGGCCTAAACCCTAAGGGTTTCTCTTGTGTGACTTGTGTGCCTTTGTACTTGCCTACTTGCATGCTTGTTAGCTGACACATGAACTACTTACAGGTTTTGTTTATAGTCCTTAACTAGGACTCATGACAAGGTTTACCAAATTTCTTGCAGGTTTTGTTTATAGTCCTTAATTGGGACTCATAACAAAGTATACTGAATTTCTTGCAGGGTCTGTTTATAGTCCTTAATTGGGACTCATAACAGGGTTACTCACATTACCCCATGCATATCATGACATCATACCATTGCATACCTCCTAACCCATTTCAAGGATCTCAAGGGCTTGTGATACAGGTCATATAAATCAAACATCTAGCAAGGGGCAAAGAGGATTTATTTTCCTCTAGCCAATGTTGTCAGAGGCTATGACCCACTTGATATGGTGAGCTCTGACTCCTGAAGAAGGTTCCCTAACCAAGGTTGTTTGGAAATCAAAACCAGACATGATGACTAAAGTCAGGGGCTATGACCCACTGGATATGGTGAGCCTTTGACCCGTGACGAAGGACTCTCAACAACATGAAGTACTTTCAATCAAGTTGCCAGTTTCCAACTCTAACAAGTTTCTCTGTTTACCCCACGAGGTCCTTGAAATCATTGCATGCATATCATACATATCATTACATAACAGGTACCCTTCCTCTGCAGGTTGCTTACCTTCTTCGCTGTTTATTTCAGCAGTCTCGTCATGAATCCTGAATCATCAACCGAGGCATCTATCAAGGCTCTTCAGGCGCAGAACGCCCAATTTCAGGCGCAGAACGCCCAATTTCAGGAGCTGATCAAAGGCTTGGCTCAGGGTCAACAAGATCTGAAGGCTTTGTTTTTGAAGAAGGACAAGAAGAAGAAGAGGATTGTTCTGTTCAGCCCTAGACGCAGATCTGGGAATACACCGCAGGAGGAAACTGAGGGGACAACCCCATCTGTGAGGGAAAGCAGTCACCATGAGAGAGAGGTGCCTAGTCCAGTGGTCTCCGACAGCGAGACAGATTTCAACGACGAACAGTACCCTCCGGCTGAGGACAAGTACAAACAGTTGGAGGATAGGCTGAATGCTATGGAGATCCAACAGGTACCTGGGCTGGATTTTGGAGATCTGGGTTTGTCAACTGGTGTGATTATTCCTCGGAAGTTCAAGGCACCATCCTTTACCAAGTATGACGGGGCGTCTTGTCCCAAGTTGCATCTCAGGTCTTATGTTCGGAAAATCCAACCATACTCAGCAGACAAGAACTTGTGGATCCACTTCTTCCAGGAAAGTCTTTCAGGGACTCACCTCGAATGGTTCTATCAACTGGATGGGACCAAAGTTCGTAACTGGGAGGAGTTGGCGACTGCTTTCTATAAGCAGTACCAGTACAATGCCGACCTTGCTCCCACACGTACCCAACTCCAGGGTATGTCGTTGGGGTCAAGTGAAGGTTTCAAGGAGTACGCACAAAGATGGAGAGACCTTGCTGGAAGGGTGCAACCTCCGTTAACTGACCGGGAACTCGTTGATATGTTCTTGGGGACCCTATCCGGGCCATTCTTCAATCACCTCATTGGTAACTCATCTGCTGGATTTATCGACCTCATCCTGACTGGCGAAAGAATTGAAGCTGGTATCAAGTCGGGGAAGATTCAAGAGGCCACACCTTCTGATATTCATAAAAAACCTTACACGGGAAAGAAGGAATCCAATGCTGTATACAGTCAAAAGAGTCGCCGTGATCAACATGCAGGGGCAGCCATGATCTCTGGTTCTGCACCACGCTGTCAACCACAAAGGGGAAACCAGCAAAGGCCGGAAGGGCCTAAAAGGCAATTCACCAACATTAACATGCCTTGGTCACAAGCATTGCAGCATATGGTGAAGATGAACCTGATTGCAGTAATCAACCCTCCTGCCAATCCTAAGACCTCCTCTCCTAGCTACAATCCAGAAGCAAGGTGTGCCTATCATTCTGATAGCCCGGGGCACGATACTGAGGACTGTTGGGCACTGAAGTACAAAATTCAGAACATGATCGATGCCAAAGAGATCGAGTTCGAGCCTGCGGAGACTCCCAACGTGATCACCGCTCCATTGCCAAAGCATGGCTAAATTTTTGTTCATTTGATTTCAAGTTGTATTTTTCCTTTTCTTGTTCAGATAAACAATTATTGTGTTAAACTCTTTTATTTCATGAATGCATTACACATGTCTGTCTTGAATTAATTATGTTTACTATGCTTAAAACTGCTTTCATATTTTTTGCGATGGTCAATTCTTAATTGAAAATTCTAAACCTCTTGAGGGAGGATGACGAAAACAATACCACAATTTACAGTATGCTTTTGAACAGACCCCGCTGATGAGGTACAGGCATTGTTTCAATTCCTAAACACTGGAGTTATAAGGATGATAATCCCTCGTCAACCCATCAGAGCCAAAGAAGTAGGAGTTTGTATTTTCGAAAATCAAAACCCTTAATCATAACCTGGGGCAGGGTAGTTCTCTCAGTCGATCCAAGTGCACAATGAATGTCACTAAATGAGTTTTTCAAAAACAAAAGACAGTGATGGTTCCGAACAATCATAAGGACAGGCAGTCATTATCAAAAAAAAATTCATGAATGAAAAGCCCAAAAAGTCAAAACCAATAAAGAAGACTTACCAAACTGGGGCATCCCGCTGACTGTAATCCCAAAAAGGAAACAGTTCAGGCAAAAAAAAAAGAAAGGGATAACTAAATCAAAAAAAAAAAGAGGTCTCACAAACCCTCAGCAAAAAAGGGGATGATTTCCTATTCAAATAAACGTTCAATATCCGAATCATCACCGAAAAATCAGAGCAAAGACTCAAACAAGGTCTAACGCACGATCAACTGAGTTTAGGTTTGGAGAACATCACGAAGAGCGGGTGGGTACAAATAATTTGAGCCTTTATCCTTTGTTTCTTAAACCGTGAACCAGGCCACGATATAACTCTTAAAAGTCCTAGCTGAAGCATGGGTTAGTTCGAAAGCATACTGTTACGAAGGTATCCTGACTCCTGAAGGTTTGCTGTAAAATATTGAGTTGACATCGCACTGTATTACAAAAAATGCATTTTCAAAATTCAAGACAGACATAGACTTTTGCATTCTTAAAATAACCTTGTTTGCATATGACTACTTGTTTGAACAAGCAGGGAAATTCGCACGATGAACACCTTGTGAACAGAAGAACCTCCAATCAAGGGGCACATTGCTCATTATCTGGGGCATGGAAAAATATTTCCAACAGGGGCAACTCCCTACATTCTGAGAGCGTGGACATAGTCGAAAAAAATACTGCGCATAATCAAAGACCCGCTAGGTTGACATACCTAGGCAAAAATAAGGGCTTCCCGGCGAACTAAAAGGGTTCGGGCAAAATGAAGGGATGAAACGAAAAACATGTACACCCGGCAAGTCGAAAACCTGAAAAGGCGGCTTGGGCAAAAATGGGTATCCCGGTGGACTGAAAACCCGAAAGGGCGGTCCAGGCAAAAGTTAGGGATCGAAGCGTACGACTATGTTCCGGTATCTCGTCACTTGCCTACCCGAAGATTTGTCGATCACCCGCACAGGTATCCTCTTCCCTCACCTCCGAAGCAGGGGCAATAATGAGATATCCAGGCGATCCAATTGCTCTGTCAACCAAATTACAAAGGACAGATCAACATAAAAATGATTACCATCTACCTTTACAAATTCCAGATCGTGGGCTAACGTCCGAGACCAAACAGGACAATTATCCACTTAATCAAAATCATGCAACCCAACACCGGTTTCTGCTCAACCTTCAGACAAAGTCATACACAGACTCCTCCTCCATAAGATGACCTAACCCCGGTTCATCAAGAAGTTTTACACAAACTTATCCCGAAGCAACCTTACCCCGGTTCCTCCAGAAGTTTTTACACAAACTTATCCAAGTAACCTTACCCCGGTTCCTCCAGAGATTTTTACACAAACTCAACCAAATAACCTTACCCCGGTTCCTCCAGAAGTTTTTACACAAACTTATCCAAGTAACCTTACCCCGGTTCCTCCAGAAATCTTACATGGATTTATCACAAGTAACCTTACCCCGGTTCGTCAAGAAGTTTTACACGAACTTATCCCGAAGTGACCTAACCCCGGTTCCTCCAGAAGTCTTACATGGACCTATCTCAAGATGACCTAACCCCGGTTCATCAAGAAGTTTTACACAAACTTATCCTGTCGTAACCTAACCCCGGTTCCTCCAAGAGTCTCACATGGACCTATCTCAAGATGACCTAACCCCGGTTCATCAAGAAGTTTTACACAAACTTATCCTGCCGTAACCTAACCCCGGTTCCTCCAAGAGTCTCACATGGACCTATCTCAAGATGACCTTACCTCGGTTCGTCAAGAAGTTTTACACGAACTTATCCTGCGGCAACCTAACCCTGGTTCCCCCCAGAAGTCTTACATGGATTTAGCTCAAGATAACCTCACCCCGGTTCATCAAGAAGTTTTACATGAACTTACCTCACCAAGCAACCCTACATCGGTTCCCTCTCTTCAAGATGCAGTTTTACATGGACTCGTCACCCAGAAACCCTACACAGGTTCTCCCTTTCCAAAAAAAACGAAGTTTTACACGAACTCATCATCAAAGTAACCCTACCCAGGTTCCTTCTCCATTTCAGATACAGTTTTACACAAACTCATCAGCATGCAACCCTACATAGGTTCCCCCTTTCAACTTATAAAATTACATTCCAAAACTCCCCAGAAGAGTCCAATCCAGTTTCCCCAGGAAAATTGGAATTCATCTCTCCAAGCAGTAAGCTTATCCCCAGTAGATTCTGGAAGCTTATCCCCTCGCAGAGCACGAACGCGTCGTCCGGCTTTATTCAAAGAGTTATTTCCTTAACAGGATATAACTGGGTTATCCTCAGCCAAAAGCCACGGAAAGGTCATCGTCAACATAGTTCTTTCCTATCCCCAGCGAAGTCCATTAACACTTCCAACAACAAAGACATCCTCAGCAAATTACTGCTATCAACACTCAGCAAAGCATCTCTATCCCCACAGAGTATTGCTTCCCAGCATGATCGCTAGAATATCTTTTCTCCCCGCAGAATCTTCCATTCGCCAAGTTTATTCCGCAACGGAGTCATCTTCTCCTACCGGTATCCTTGCAGTTATCATCCCCAGCGGAAGCGAAATCTATTCTTCGACATCAGCCCAGGATACGACTTCCCGGCACCCGTCAAGGATTCACTTTCCTAGACAAAAATATACATGAAACATCACATACATCATTATAGCATGCATGTACACATCATATCTTACAAATCTCATTTATGCTGAGAACATCATTGCTTGATCCATATCATGCATTGCATATGACTGACTTTTACCTTTCAGGAAAGATCCAGTTAAGTTCTCAAGCTACATTTCAAGACCTAGACCGATTCAGTTAAATCGTCCCAAGATTTTCCTGATGCTTATCCAGTCAAAGGCCTTCTCTGGTTCAGTCAGATCGACCCTAAGATCTCCCTGATGCTTATCCAGTTGAAGACATTTCAAGACCTAGACCGGTTCAGTTAAATCGTCCCAAGATTTTCCTGATGCTTATCCAGTCAAAGGCCTTCTCTTGGTTCAGTCAGATCGACCCTAAGATCTCCCTGATGCTTATCCAGTTGAAGATATTTCAAGACCTAGACCGGTTCAGTTAAATCGACCCTAAGATTTTCCTGATGCTTATCCAGTCAAAGGCCTCCTCTGGTTCAGTCAGATCGACCCTAAGATCTCCCTGATTCTTATTCCAGTAGAAGACACCCAAGATTTTTCTCAACGAGCGTTGTTGAAGTTAAAATCGCCCAAGGTTCTCTTACCATCCATGCTGAGGCAGTAACCATCCCTGGTTCATTCATCAGCGTTTGAAGCTCCAGACTCAACTCCTGTAACCAGCATCTAAAATCAGCTCCTGCAACGTGTCAGGTACTCATTTTTTCTTTTGCAGGTATGCAGGTTCTCGCTAAGGAATCTCTTACGCGATCAATCTCTAAATGGCATCTATAAGCCCATTCCCACCACACTGCCACTATGTGAGCGCAAATTTCTGGGCACTCTAGTGTCCAATCATCTTTTACCCTCGGATTACGAAAGGCACGTCAGCCAATCTGCATCCTCAGGTCTAAGAAGATTGAACAGGGGCAACTGTTATACCCCAAAATTTTCCCTCCCATATTCCTCGAGAAATTGCCAAGCCAAGCTACAAAATTCCCCAAGGGTTGTGCAGTGCAACAGTCTCCCATACAGTCAAAACTAGGGTTTGGGTTCTGATCAAGAAAATGAAGTGTTCAAAGGTTCAATCAAGTCTCATATGCTTACAAACATGGTCAAGCATCCTCATATCAAGTTTCAAGGCATTCAGCTCAAAATTGCACAGTCAAAACCCTAAATTGCACTACAGTCAACTGTAGGGGCAAAATGGTCATTTGACAGTCAAAAGTTCAAATTTTTGGTCAACATATCATTTTGAAGCCACAAACATCATTTGATCAATGCTTGATCATGACTCTCAAAATTTGGCTCAGAAATCATCAAAGATGCAAAAGTTGCTATATTTGGACAGCTGAAAAAGTCAACTGAAATTGACCAGGGCATAACTTTCACATGGATTATCAGAAAAATTCCATCCAAAGCTCATTTTGAAGAGAAAGACATTTCCTACAACTCATCTTCATACTTCAAGTCCAAGAAATGCTCTCACAAAAAGTTATCAATTTCAACATTATAGGTCATTTTCAAAAGTCAACAAAAAGGGACTTTAAGTCAAAGACCATAACTTGAGATTGGTAAATCAAAATGACATGGGACAAAAGGCATTGGTTAGAGGACTCAAAGACCTTTCCAAAATGTCCAAGAACATGTGAAAAGCTTAAAAATTGAGCAAGTTATGCCTTGTAGAAGTTGGGAAATTTTTGTGAAATGGCAAAAGTCAACTATCCTTGAAACTCCAATTTTTGACAAAAGGGCCCACTTTCTTCCACTTGATTCATCCTTGTCATGCCACACACGTGTCCCATGATTAATTTCAAGATCAAACATTGATTTTTCTATTTTATTTAATTTTTGATAATTAATTCATTTTAAATCTTTAAAAATTCAAATAAAATTCAAAAACCAATGGAATAGTGTCATTTGAATTTGGACAACTTCCATGTATCATGGGCCAGCTCACAAACTTATGCTAGGGTTAAATTGCACACTAAGTCTTGGTCTTGGCTTAAAAGAAGGAAAATTGGTTAATGGTGAAAACCCTAGGACTTGTTCTCTCATGAGCATAAATCAAGGCCAGCTAGCAAGCTAATTCTCTTCCATCATAAGCACTGAGTCAAATCCTAAGCCTTGGACACTATAAGCGGCGCCCAAAAAAGCTATTGCACATTGAAAATTTTCCATAAAAACACAAAACTGATTTCAAGGTTAGAGGTGGATTCAAGGCATAAAAATCATCCCATTAGCTTCCTTGGGCAATTCTGAACGTGTATCAATCACAAACAACAAGCCAATCTCCAAGAATTGGTAGTTAGAACTCGAACTGTATAGCAAAATTTCCAAAATCGTGCATCATGATTTAAACATTTTTACAGCATTTTGTCCATTGATTCATGTTTAGCATAATGTTTTGAGACTAACCATCATGTTCAATTGAGTTTTCATTGGCCATGCGCGATTCTACCATTTTCATATTCTAGGTTTTTTTCAGAGCTTGATTTAGGGCTTTCACAATACAGTAAAATTAGGGTTCCAGACTTATGCCATTCAAACCAGCTCATCAAGACGAGGAGATATGGACCCTCGCGATCAATTTATTGATGTCACAGCGCTAGTCGCTATTTTTCATAAACATGCCTAACACAACGCGTTGAAACCGTTGCCTCTGTGTTTTGTATTTCAGGCACGCGAGGAAGATGAGTACATGGCACGCTGTGATTCGTCAGTTCAAAAATTGGCACGTTGAAGGCCACTAACTCTCTTTTCTTTTTATTATATTCATTAATCATTATATGTTAAAAGTAACTCAAGTGCTTCAGTGGCAGGCGTATTCCTTTGCATTGTCTAAGACCTGGGTTCGAACCCCAGGTCTGTATAAATTTCAATAATATTTTTCAATACAAGATCTTGTGCAGCGCTAACGTCCAAGGCATACCATACACACTCAAAACTCATCGTCCACACGTCCCAGTAGATCAATCAAAGGGCTCAGATTCAAGGCACATGATACGCTATGGTCAACGCATTGGCACGTGAACTGAAAAGTCAAGTGGATTTCAATGTTAATGGGCCAGAATGCTAGGCCTTACCTCCAATTCTGGGGCTACCCCCTGGTTTGATTTTCTTTTTATATTTCATTTTCTCAATTGTTATGTTATTTATTTATTTTATTTGTTTTAATTAATTAATTATTTCTACAAAAATATGGAAAATATCATAAAAAATCAGAAAAAGGCAAAAAATATAATTTTTATTTTAATTACTTTTATAAATAAATTACATGTAAATAAATTTAGTAAAATAGGTTTTAACTTTAATTCTTTCTTCCATAAAAAAATCCAAAAATATAGCATTAGGTTAATGACTTTTTTTTATTCCTTTTAACTTTCCTTGTTTTTTGCCATAATATTAGTAATTTTCATAATTAAACTTGTAAACTAATTAGGGTTGCATTTAGGTTAGATTTTACTACTTTCTTAATAACTAAAAATCCAAAAATATAGCATTAGGTTTAATGACTTTTTATACCTTTTAAATTTTCCTTTTTTTTATCACAATATTATTTATTTATTTATTTTATTTTTATAATTAAATGTACATAAGTAAAAATTAGGGTTTAATTTAGATTAATATAACATTTTCACAATAACTAAAAAACATTAGAATTAGGATTTGCATTTCAAATTTCATTCTAAAAAGTTCTTTTTCTTTTAAATCTTAAAAAACACAAAAATACCAAAAAACATTTAATTTTTAACTTTCATTTTAATTCCTCATTAATTTGATATTTTGCAAAAGGGTCCAACGCCCGTCGCTTTAATTATTTTGTTTCGCGCATTTTACTTTGTCGCTTATTATAATTATGTACATGTCCCAAAGCCTTGTAATAATTTTATTTCTTGCACTTTTATTCGCTTTATTTATTTTTCAGTCCAAATCGGGTCCGGTTTAATTTTGGCGATGTGGACCCGCGCCATTTGTAATAGTTTAGATTTATTTTCCCGCAATTTTATAACTGTTAAAAAAGCATGCAAGAATGAATGTCCTAATTAAAATCAAGCGTAGATCACAAATAAACATGACAAGACAAATATCTGAAAACGACACACGAATCGCACACACCACCCCTAGGGTACGCCTCACTGTTGCCTTTCGAAAGGTGATCGTCGAGTAGAAGATGTCTTGGTAAGTCCTCATGATCCGGGAACCTGGCATGAGGGTAGCTTCTAAGGTGTCTTCCCATTGCTCTGGTGATCACCATGTCCCTACAAACTCGAATTGACCCGAACACCTCCAACGGTGGTGCTACCTACCTCTCAATGGTGGAATAGCACTACTTTAAAGGACCTTTACACAGACGAATTCCTTAGGGTAGGTAGGTTCTCGTAGATACTTGCTCTCTTCAAAAACAAAACAAATAATACTTTTCACACCAACACTTTTCAAAAGCTTTCAAAGCAAATTTTTCAAACACTCTGACGTACGAGTCGAACTGAAATTTTTCAAAGAAACTTTTTAAAACCCACAATTGAAAAGCAAACAAACAATTTTGAAAACACATTGAGCAAGCATCTAAGAGCCCATGGATAACCATGGATAGAAAGGGTGCTAACACCTTCCCTTTCTATAACCTACCTCCCGAACCGAGAGCGATCTCTTTAAGGAATTTTTCTGTGCTTTTGTCCTTTCCATTTGGAGAAAATAAAAGACGGTGGCGACTCTTGCTTCCGCGACATTTCGCGAACCAGCTTTAAAACAGTCAGTTCCAGATCCACCGATCACATAGAGATTGTGGTATCTTTTCATCATCCTCGCTCTAAAGGCTTATAGTTTTTTAATTGAGAGTTGAATATTATAAAAAGGAAGTAAAAGTATAGTTTAAATATAGTGAAAACGAATGGATTGATTCAAGACAAACATATGCAATGCATTAATGGAATAACAAAGCTTGACATAAAATAAGTGTTTAAACAATCAAAAGAAATTACAATTTGAGAATTCAAATGAAATAAACATTTTCAATCTTGGCCATGATTTGGCATGGTAGCAGTGATCACATTGGGAGCCTTAGGAGGGTCAAACTTAATCTCCTTGTTGTTAATCAAATCTTGAATCTTGTTTTTCAAAGACCAGCAATTGTCAGTGTCGTGCCCAGGACTATTAGAATAGTAGGCACACTTCGCATTCAAATTGTACTTAGGAGAGGAGGTATCAGGGTTTTGAGGAGGATCCCTTAGTGTAATCAGTTTTGCTTTTAGCAAATGTTGTGACGCTTGAGACAATGACATATTAATCTTAGTGTAATTCCTTTCTTGAAACTTTATCCTACGCTTATTGCCTTGTTGTTGTTAAACAGGTGTAGAATTAAAAATTAACACCGCTCCCACGGACGGATGGTGGTCATTTTTACTATGGCTCCTTTGACCATAGATAACATTAGTTTCTTTTTTACCAACAAAGGGCTTCTTCACATCATTAAAGGTTGAGGCCATTGGGATCTTCCCACTATTAATACCGTTTTCAATCCTTTCCCCAGTCAGAATCATCTCTGTAAAACCAGACGAAGAACTTCCAATCAACAGATTAAAGTACGGGCATGTCCGAGTGCCTATGAACATGTCTACCATTTCTCGATCAGTTAGAGGAGATTGCACCCTTCCAGCTAAATCCCTTCATTTCTATGCATATTCCTTGAATCCTTCCCTTGAGCCCATGGACATATTCTGCAATTGCACTCGAGTTGGTGCTAAGTCAGCATTGTATTGGTATTGCTTGTAGAAAGCAGCAGCCAAGTCTTCCCAGGTATGAATGTTGGTTCCTTCCAACTGATATAACCATTCCAGTTGAGTACCAACCAAAATTTCTTGGAAGAAATGGACCCATAACTTCCGGTCAGCAGTGTAAGGTTGGATCTTTCTGACGTATGACCTCAAGTGAAGTTTAGGACAAGAGACCCCGTCATATTTGGCGAAGACAAGGACCTTGAACTTATGTGGGATGACCACCCCTTGAACCATCCCTAGTTCACTGAAATCCAATCCTGGTATCTTCTAGACCTCCATAGCCTTGAGTCTATCCTCCAACTATTTGTACGTGTCATCAGCAGGAGGGTATTGTTCATCTGAGTAATCCTCCTCTTCAGAACCCTGGTTATTCCTGTCTTCCGGCTTAATGTTTATATCCTCTTCATCTTGGTCATCATCTTCATCAAAGGAGACTTCAACAGCTTGAATCGGTTGAGCCGGACCTTTGAATCTCCTTCCCAGATTAAGGATAATAAGTGACTTATTAGTCTTCTTCTTTTGCTTAGCAAAGAGTGTCATTATTTCTTGATGCCCCTTGGCCAAATTCAGAAGGGTCTCCTGGAACTGTACATGTTGAGCCTGGAGATCTTTGACATTTTGTTCGAGGCCCATTTTTTGGCTGAAATAAACAACAAGAAAAATGAGAAACCTGTACTGGAAAACCTGTTCATGAAATGATGCATGATATGTAGATGCAATGTTTTCAAGGATCTCGCGGGGTAAACAAAGAAAATGTTAGAATCCAACTACAACTTTGACTTAAGAACTTCCTATCATTGAACGTCCTTCTATGAGAATCAAGCTCACCTTGTCGAGTGGTCCAATGCCTCTGACTCAAGTTATCGTGCTTTGGTCTTTTGACGGCATTGGCTAGAGGAAAATAAATCCCCTTTCCCCTTTCTAGACGTCAATTCATGATACTTTGGCGGAATTTGGTTAGAGGAAAGTAAATCCTCCTTCCCCTTGCTAGGCGTCTGGTTCATGATAACCTGTATCACATGCCCTTGAGATCCTTGAAATGGTTAATGAAAATTCTATGGCATGATTTCATGATGTTATGCACCAAGAAATAGTGTAAGGTGACGGAAACAAGTAAGTCTTGCAAGAAGTCTCAGTTATTGGATAATGAATACAAACAATTCCTGTAAGGAGTTCAAGTTGTCAGATAATAAATGCAAACAAGTCACACAAGTAGCCTTAGGTTCAGACTTGCATGGAATTTGTAGGTAAGTACCCTCTTGAAGTTTAGTTGGTTCAAGCTATCCTAAAAGAAGTAACCGGATTCTAAGGAATCTCAATATCACTGATCTTTCTTCATCGGGCATTGTTTCAGCTCAAGCGATCTTTTCTCACGGCCGAAATATCCCGAAAGTCAGATCTCAATGAGTGTAGTTACGAGTATCAAACAATACTCAGTTTTATACCGAAGTCATCTATCTCGCTACTTTCTAATGGCCAATTTTGTTCGACTAAGGTTCTAAGGCCAGTTAGTGCTTAATGACACCACACATCGGCCCCGTATTCTCCTTGATTCAACACAAAGGACATCGGTACCAACAAATGTGTCACATAACGTAGCCATCGCTTCAACCATGTCGATATTATGTTGCACAATCCCCATGATCTATTGCTACTTACCTAATGTGCCCCAGATCTGGGTATAGGATCTATACAAGAATACCCAAACATAAACCCGAAATGTAAAGCAAGAAAGTCAAACAAGTTAAGCATTTTAAATATGATCTAGTTCTAAGGTAACCCCACTTTTTTAGTATCTCCCAAGCAGAGTCGTCAGTTCTGTAATACGGTGGGAGAACTGACTTTACTGTTTTTACGTTTTATCGCAATATTGCGGTTAGCAAGAGTCACCACCGACTTTTCTTTTATCCAACAAAGGAAAGGGTGAAAAGAACAGGAAATAACTTTTTTTTAAGATTTTAAGTTCAGGGGGTAGATTATGGAAAGGGAAGGTGTTAGCACCCTTTCCATCCGTAGTTATCTGCAGGCTCTTAGTTGCTAGCTCACTTTTGAAAATGCTTTGTATTTGTGTATTTTGAAAATATTTTTGAAAAGACGCCTTAGTGCAGCGAACTTTGTAATGTTTCTCGTATAATTGAGAACATATACAAAGTGTTTTTCCTTTGAAAATATTTAGAAAAAGAGTTTGTGTGTGATACGGTGGCAGAACCGACTGTTAATACTGGTTTGCGTTTTTTGTTTGCAAAATGTCGCGGTAAGCAAGAGTTGCCACCGACTTTTTTTTATCCAATCAGGAAAAGGAAAAAGAACAGAAAAAACCTTTTTCGAGATGTTTCTGAGTACGGGGGGTAGATTATAGAAAGGGAAGGTGTTAGCACCCTTTCTATCCGTGGTTTTCCACGGGCTCTTAGGTACTTGCTCATTTTGAAATTGCTTGTGTGTGCTTTGTTTTGAAAATTTTTGTTTTACTTTGTTTTAAACCTTGTTTCTGTCCTCAAGAGTGTTATGAAGTTGTTTTTTGAAAACTTTGTTTGAAAAGTGTTGGTGTGAAAAAGTTTTTGTTTGTTTGAGCAAGTACCTAGGAACTAATCTACCTACTCGAAAAAGTTTGTTCGTTTTCTTTTTAGACAATGCTATCCCATTATTGAGAAATAGGTAGCACCGTCGTTGGAGTTTTTTAGGGACATTCGAAGGGACATGTACGATCACAAAAGCAATGTTAGGAAGTGTTAGTAATCATCCTAAAGCCTTAAAGATATTTTTTCCGAGGCAACATCCGAATGGGTCATTTTAGATCTTTCGGGACTAGAGGACGACCACTAACAAACCCTATACTTCATGACCGTTTACCGAAGGCAACCGAAGTGGAGTATACCCTAGGAGTGAGCATGTGCGAGTGTAATTTTTCAATTAATTATCTTTGCACAATTAGGGTTTTCTACTGTTTTAATTTTAAGTTAGTCTTTCCATACAATCCTATTAACATACATCTAAGCACTTTATAGTTTGCGAAAATAAAATGCGGGAAAGTTTAAAAGTCCTAGCTATTACAAGGCTTTTGCAGATACATAATTATCTTGGACTGAAAATAAAGATGCGGAATTTAAAACCCTAATTACTATTACAAACTCGGAGCAGTTACAATAATAATAAAAAAGAAAATTAAAAGCGCACAGTGAATTAAATATGATAATGAATTGAGAAACCTAAAAAATCTAGTTGAAAAAAGATTTAGGTTATATTTTGAGAAAAAATTAATTAAGTTATGTACAAATTAAACCCTAATTCTAATTATGAAAAAAAGGAATTAAATTACCCTAAATAATTTTTTTGTGAAAAAAATCTAATTAATTAAGGAAATAAAATATTTTTTTGTGAAAAAAAATGATTTTTGATGTTTTTTGATTTTATGATAAAAATGATTTTTTGGGTTATTTTGTAAAAAAGAAAATAATTAATAAATAATAAAAATAAGAAAATAAAGAGAAAATAATTTAATTGGGCCTGTATTGCTGAAAGGGGGGTGTATGTTGAATTGTTCAGGCCCAATAGTTGGTCAGCCTAATCAACGCACTGGATCTAGTGTAGCCACGCTTGAAGGGTGCATCATGGACTTCCCTTTGACTGAGTGTTGGATCTGGAGTATGAACGATCCATTGGTTGGATTTTGGGTTGCATGGTAGGCGCCTAGAAGTGTGTATGCATAGAACCTGTTGTCAAATATTAAGAAAATAGAGAAAACACTGGGACCTGGGATCGAACCCAGGTCCTCCCACTCAACATACGCGCGCTTAACCAACTGGGCTACAATGTTCAATTGTTAATATAATAATAACAATGAATAGTATATAAAAACAAAGTGGATAACTGAAAAAATAAAAAACGCATGTTTTATTCAAACAGGCCAATGGTTATCAGCCACATTGTCTTCTTCTTCCCATGTCCGTCGTTTTAGGTTTGAAACTTTTACCTACGGACATCTTCCATGGCTATAACCCTGTAACTTTTAAAAATCAACAGCAAGCATGATAAATTAATTCCAAGTACCCTTTTCTTGGGTTAATTTAACCTGTATAAAAAACCCTAAAACGGACAAACAAACCCTAGCCATGGCATTCATCAATATATGCATCAAAACGCAAAATTATGTAAACCAAAACATTCCAAATGTTAGTACAAACGCAATGCTATGTTTAGTAATGATTAATTATGCGTAAATTAAGAAACCAAATTCAAGCTTGGAGGTGCAAACCGTAGGTCTGTAACTCGTGATTCTGGACGTGAAAATGCTTGCAATTGATTAAGACACGTTCTGGAGATGTCCAGGAGTCTATTGGTAGTGTTAGAATGACTTGAATCATCCTCTAGGTCCAAGAACGATCCACCACTTTCTTGCAAATTTTTGAGTTTTGTTATTGTATTCTCACGACTGTAATCCTTGTTTTTTTGGCTTGAGTATATTCAGTATATGTAGTGGAACAAATTAGGGCAACAAAAACACTTTGTATCTTTGATAATCATGGAGATTTGATTTGTTTTTTCTCTTGTATCATATCTTTCTAAATGCATCAAAATCATGCCAATTTGAGCCATTCCACCCTTGCACGATTTTATTTGGTCATGCTAGATTGATTTGATTTGATTCCTACAAAAAATTAGATCAAAATCAATCTTTTGTAGTTTTTTCCATTTATTTGATTTAATTTGTATTTTAAATAATAAAAAATCAAAAGAAAATAAATAATGAAAAAAATAAAGTGTGGATGCTGATTTGGGTCGTGGACCATGTCCCCAATAAGATTCAATCATAAAAAGCTAGGCCCATTTGACAAAAAATGCACTTTTGAGCACATTTGACTTTTGGTAATTTTGCAAAAATGGTCAGCTTTGACAAGGCATATCTTCTCCAATTTTAACCCTAGAGAGGTGTTCTTGGAATTTTTAGAAAGCTTAGGATGTCCCTTAAAATCCCTTTTAGTTTCATCTCAATTGGTTCTTCCATGTTCATGTAAGAAGCTTTGACCCAAATGGTGTTTTTGTTGACTTTTCAAAAGGACCTATAATGTAGAAACTCATATCTTTTGATGAGTGCATATTTTGAACTTGTGGGATGAATATGAATTTTAGGTAATTGCATAATATTCAAAATGAGCCTTGGATGGGAACTTTTTGATAAAGTATGAAGAAGTTATGCTTGGTCAAAGTTTGGTTGACTTTTCTTGAGAAACCCTAATTTAGCAAATTTTAGGTTTTGATGAATTTGGGGCATTCCTTGAGGAATCATGATCAACCCTTGATCAAATTAGGGATATCTCCTCAAAATGTTGATGTTGACCAAAAATCTTGAAGTTTGACTGTATGTGGGCCACAATTGAATTTTGACCTAGTATAGTTGATTTTCAGGCATCTGGGCAATTGATTGAGCAAACTTCTTGTGCAAGGCACGAAACTTGACATGGATGATCTTGAGAACATATTGGGACCATGTAAGGAATTTGGTACCTTTTGAGTTCCCACACCCTGATGAAAATGGAAACCCTAGTTTGAGGTACATTGCCTTAGGAGAGAGTTTGTCTGGTCAACTCTTGGGCATCCTTGAGCAAGTTGAGGAACTTAATGGGCATGTGTTAAGTAAAATGAGAGGGAAAATTTTGGGGTACAATAGCTGCCCCTGTTCAATCTTCTTAAACCTGAGGATGTAGATTGGTTGTCTGCCTTTCATAATCTGAAGGTGGAAGATGATTGAACACTAGAGTGCCCAGAAATTTGCACTCGTATGAGATGGTGCTTGACTGTGTAGGTAGTATCGGGAATGGGCTTACAGATGCCATTTGGAGGAGATGACATAAGGTCACTGGAGATGGGCTTAAAGATGCCATCCGAAAGATATGACGGAGAATCGTCGGAGATGGGCTTAAAGATGCCATCTAGAGGATGTTGATTTCCCAAGATATTCCTTTGATGAGAATTCCTGTTCCCGTCGTTGAGGAGGAATCTGCTGAGGAATGTTGGTCTCTGTCTTGGGAGAAATGGAATTTTAGGAACTTCAGTTGTTCGTTACTCTACTGAGGAATCATCTCTTAGTCGAGGAGATGAAAATGAACTGCTATCTGGTCGTGCTCTAGGCCTTACAGTGATTTGCTGAGGATAATAAGACTGACTGCTATCTGGTCGTGCTCCAGGTTTTACAGTGAATTACTGGGGAGATGAGATTAAACTTGCTATCTGGTCGTGCTACAGGATTTGCAATCTCAAAAACTGTTATATGGTCGTGCTCCAGGCTTCAGAAGGAATTAAGTGGTTATCCGGTCGCGTTCGGGTTTCAACTTGAATTTAAGGCATACTAACATTCGGTCGTTTCCAGGCTTCAATAGTAATTGGCCGAGTAAACTGCTATCTGGTCGAATTCCAAGCTTCGCAGTACCTCATACTGTTATCTGGTCATGCTTCAGGTTTCACAGTGTCTCTTGGCGCTATCTGGTCGTGCTCCAGACTTCACAACGTCTTATACTGTTATCTGGTTGTGCTCCAGGCTTCAGTAATTTGGGGAAATTAAGTTGTTATCCGGTCAGTTTTCGAGCTTCATAGCTTTTTTAATTGGAAAAGAAATCTTAGTATCGATTTGACTGAACCACGGAAAGGTCTCGAGTTGTCTTCAACTGGGAGAGAAATCTTAGTATCGATTTGACTGAACCCGGGAGAAGTCTCAGATTAACTTTGACTGGCATAGAAATCAGGGGAATCTTAGCGGCGATTCAGCTGACCCAGAAGAAAGTATTAGAACATCTTCAACTAGAATAGAAACCTTAGTGTCAGTTTGACTGAACCAGAGAAAATCTTGAAAAGTGTTGGAATATCTTCAACTGGAATAGAAACCTTGGTGTCGGTTTAACTGAACCAGAGAGAACTTGTGAGAACTTGATTGCATCTTTCCTTGAAAGATAAAGAGTTAGTCGTATGTAATGTCATGATGTATGAAATGTATTGAGTAATGATGTTCTCAAAATAAATGAGATTTTGCTGTATAATATGTATGCACATGCCATGATATATGGATATGCAATGCTATTGTGATATTCTCTAGCTGGGGAAAATAAATCCTGGACTGCTGCTGGAGAGTATAAGGAGTTGAGTTCTTCGTTTCCGCTGGGGATAGTGAACGAAGATGATTAGCTGCAGATTTACATCAATTCTGCTTGAGAATATTCTGCTGGAGGAGACTCTGTCTGAGAATAATTCTGCAGGGGAATGACTCTGTAGGGAAGAGAGATACTCTGTTGGAAGATCTGCTGACTTGGAGAAATAAACTCAGTTGGGCATGAACTTCCATTGCTGGAGAGAAGAGCTCTGTTGGAGATTGAGCTTCCGTTGTCAGAGAAATAAACTCTGCTCGGGAGATGGCTTTATAAACTGCTCATGGTTATAAAACTCGGCTGGGGAATGTAGATATCAGCTTTCTAAAGGAAACTGCTGGGGAAGGAATTCCTGCTTGGGGATACGGAGGTCGGACCTTGGTTGTCTCGGCTCTGTGGGGAATATAGGTATCACTGGCTTGTATGTGATAGTGACTTTGCTTCCAACTGTCTCTTCCCCTTGTACCATGATGGACGGGGTAACTGTCGATATTTAGGTTTTGTACCAGTTTCTTTGAGTTCTTAGTAACTGTCTTTCTGTTTTATATGCAGATATTTGTGAACAGTAATCATATTCAAATGCATATGTCAAGAATAAAACATTGGATGTTTTTGCAAAACAAAATAGAAAATGGAAAAACAAACACAGAGTTTTGTACTCAAAAGACGCTTTGTATTGATTTGAAATTTTCCTATAATAAGCGTTTTTTTCAAGGAGGTTGACACTCTTGTAAAAGAATGCCGCCATAAAAATGGAAATTATTACAGAAATTGTGTACAAAAAGAAAACAGCTATGTGTAGTGATCCCATTGGGTTTCAATTCTGCTATTTCCCCTATGTCTTCGAGCATCTCATCACTTTGATGCTTGTCCGAAGCTGACTGGATTGATCGGTACTGTTTAAGCTTGATATTTGATTACTGAGGTTTGATCGCAAGGTGATACAATGGGACATAGTGATACGCTTTAATCCCTAATTTTTGCCTAGACCTCCCTTTCGGGTTTTCAGTCCACCGGGATACCCTTTTTTTCCCAAGCCTCCCTTTCGGGTTTTCGACTTGCTGGGTGTACAAATTTTTTTCATTTTTTATCCCTAATTTTTTCCCGAACCCTTTTGGTTCGCCGGGATGCCCTTATTTTTTCCTAGGTATGTCAACCTAGCGGGTCTTTATCATGCGTAGTATCTTTTCACTATGTCCGCATTGACAGGGTGTGGAAGGTCGTCACCATCCATGGTGGTCAGAATTATGGCTCCACCAGAAAATATGTTCTTGACTATAAATGGTCCCTCATAGGTGGGAGTCCATTTTCCCCTGGGATCACCTTGCGGCAGTATGATGCGCTTGATTACCAGATCCCCTACTTTATACACTTGTTGTCTGACTTTCTTGTTGAAGGCCTTGATCATCCGTTTCTGATACATTTGACCATGGAAGGCAACAATAAGTCTTTTCTCGTCGATTAAGTTCAATTGATCAAGTCGAGTCTGGATCCAATCGTCTTCGCTCAAACCCGCATCCTTCATAATCCATAGAGAAGGGATCTGGACCTCCATGGGTAGGACAACCTCCTGCCATATACCAGGTGTTGTACCCCAAAATTTGCCCTCTCATCCTTTAGAAATTCATCCTGAATTCTAAGAGTTTCTCTTAAACAAATCCAAGCCCTGAATTATCATTCCTTTCCAGGTAAACCATTTACAAGAGCAAAATGGTCATTTACAAGCTCAAAAGTCAAATTTTTTACCTTGAAAAAGTTAAACTCTAAATACTTAGAATTTTCTCTAAAAAAGGAGTGTTTAAGAAAAAATGGCACTTCAGAACTTCTGAACCAACCTCCAGGCCGAAACGGTCAGAAGTTGCAAACTTGGCTCAGCACATAACATTCAGTCAGAAGGTGGCTCTTCAGCAGCTACACCAACTTAGTTAGGGGTTGTAAACGTGGTTCAGCACGTAATCTTTAAACAGAACATGGCTCTTTCAGCAGTTATGCAAGTTCAGCCAGAGTTTGCTAGAGAAATGCAAAGAAGGCAACAAAGCCTGAAACTCCTTCAGAAAGTACTGGGATCAGAAGGTAATGGGATCAGCAGATTGGGTAAAATACTGAAGCAGAATCACTAAGTCCAGAGTTTTCAGAGGCAGATCAAAGGAGCATACTGGAAAGTCTGGAAAACTCTCAGAATTTGCTGAGGCAGCAAGAGGCCAAGGTCAGAGCTTGGTTTACGTTGTTTTTGTTAAAGCAAAATTGCTGGCTCGGGTTTTAGGTAATGATGCAAAATCTCCTATTACAAGATTTCTGATTTTGACAAATCTCATCACCATTTAATGCTCATTAATGCTCACAACCACTTTTGAGCATTCATCCAAGGGGGTCTCTCTACGTGTGGCATGGTAATACCCTCGTGTAGGCTTAGGCATGGATCTATGCTCCACTTTTTGCCTATGGGTGTCACTTCTCCTTAATCCTCTCTTACTGTTCCAACCTAGGCTGAAGAGCTGTCCATCATCACAACTTTTCATGAACTTCCTTCAAGAACAAGTTAACCCCTACTGCATAGTATTGGCGCCATTTAATGTTTAAATATTCACAAAGCCTTACCTATAAATAGGACACCATTGTCCATTACAAAGGGCCGGTCAAAAAAATCCAGAAAATTGCTAGAAGAGGAACATAATACTCTAGCAAGAAAACATTGTGAAACTCTGCCAAAATTCCTAGTGTTTCATAACTTTGAATTTCCTACCTCCAAACTTCATTGACACCCAACTTGCTTCCTGACTAGAGAATGCCCATACAGTTTCTGACCATACATACATATATCTTCTCCATCCACCCATTCTAAAAAGAACATGTCCAGAACACCATCAGAGCTAAAGCTAGCTCTAATTCACAGATTTTCTTCCAACAGCAAGGTAAGCACCTGCTGACTCTCATCACGCTGCTAAGCATCATCAGCTTTGCATGCTCAATAAAAACAATGTAGATATCATGTTGCTATTGTACATGTTCTGAGGATTTTCATGCCTCTGAATGCTTAAGTAGGAAGTGAATCAGTATAGAACCTGCCTGTGACCTTTTTGATTCTGTCTTCTGAAACACTATGACACCTGCTGAGACTGTCCTAGGCATGCCTTTTGTTTTGTAGAAAAATGATAAAATTGCAGGTATTCTGACTAGCACAGGGGGAAACCAAACTTTGACTTTGACGCCAGCACTTCTGAGGCCTGTTTTGCTATCAATAATATCATAACTTCTGAAAATTATTGTGTTTCCAGCAGGGTCAGAATTTCTGACTTCTCCACTAACAAACTTCTGTCTTGCAGCGCATGGGAGTCAGAACTTCTGACCTTCCCACTAACAGGTTTCTGTTTTGCAGGGCACCAGAGTCAGAAGTTCTGACTCATACATTTTCTCTAACAGGTTGATATCCTGCAGCAGGCCTGGTTCAGAACTTCTGACTTCCTCTCAGCAGCGTGCTAGCTCTCTCTCTCTCTTTCTCTTTTTCTTCCCCTTGTTATTTTCTTTTTTTATCTATTTTTCTCGTTGAACCATCCCCATGTACAAGTGTGTATCCCCCACCCCCTAAATATTGTAATAGCGTAGGATTTTACATTTCCGCATTTGTATTACTTTCAAATGTAAATGCTAGTAATTAGGATATGTATGACAAGATAAAATCAATGAAATAGAAAATCCTAATTCAAGATAAAATCATGCATGCAATAAAACACACTTGCACTCAAGCACCCCTTAAGGTATCTCCACTTGGTTGCCTAAACAAATGGCCATGGTATGCATGCTAGGTATCTTGGCAAAACAAAACAAAAGATCATAGTCCCTCGATGACGCTATCTTGGTTGCCTATACAAAGTGATCTAGTCCCTCAAAAATTTGCTAAGATACGTAGCACAATTGCTATCATGGTCAATACAACGACCCGCGCCTGTCCCGTTTAAACATCCAAATACAAGGTTGTTTACCAGATACAATGGTAAAACAACATTGTCAAAAGGGTTAAAAACGTATAGGAAAGATCTTTGAGTAAAATAGGGTAGACAAATCTTAGTTACTTGATCAAAACTTGCAAAAACATCCTTGCTATTTTCGAACACACCTCACAACACAATTTCAAAACAATTTCCCAAAACAAACTTTCAAACATTGAAACATTTTTCAAAAGACAACACACTTTTGTATACATTCAAACAAGAATCATTACAAAGGTTGCCACAATGATGGCCTCTTTTCAAAACATTTTCAAAACCACACACACAAAGCACCATTTCAAACAATTGAAAAGCAAAAGCAAGTGATCTAAACAAGTAACTAAGAGCCCATGGATAACCATGGATGAAAAGGGTGCTAGCACCTTCCCTTTTCATAATCTATCCCCCCGAACCCAAGAAAACATATCAAAGGTCTTTCCTGTGCTTTTTGACCTTTCCTTTGGATAAAATAAAAAGTTGGTGGCGACTCTTGCTAAACCGAAACATTTGCGAACACAAACGCAAAACCTCAAGTCAGTTCTCCCACCGTATCACAGAACTGGAGACTCTGCTGGGGAATATTAAATTAGTGGAGTAACCTTGGGGTTTAGATCACCTTTACATGCTTATCTTGTTTGCTTTGATTGCTTTACATTTGGTTCTCTTGTTTGGGTTTGAATCCTCCACCCGGATTTTTGGGAAACATTCATAGGTAAATAGCAATACGTTGTGGAAATTGTGCGAGGTATACCGACATGATTGAAGCAATAGCTATATTTGTGCGACATATTTGTGGGTACCGGTAGCCTTTGAGTCAATCAAAGAGAATACGGGGCCGCTGAGTGATGTCATGAAGCACTAATGGACTTTTAGAACCTTTACTTGACCATCTTGGCATTTTTAGGGGTAGTGAGATGACCGGCTTTGGTGCAGTCCGAAGTTGGTAGATACTCGATACTACACTCATTGAGGGTTGTTTTCTTGGAATATTTCGGTCGCCAGTAAAGTGGCTAAACTGAAACAATGAACACAGAAAATAATCCGGTGATATTGATCTCCTTAGAACCCGGTTACTATTTATAGGACAGGTTAAGCTAACTAAACTTCAAGAGGGTACTTACCTATGAAACCCCATGCAAGCTTGAAACTAGGATCTTGTGTGATTTGCTTGTACATATACTTGTGCATACATCATGAACATCATGAAGCATCATATGCATCCACTAACCATTTCAAGGGTTTGGATCTTCATCTTTGTTCTTGTTTTGTAGGTAATAGAATCACTCCACAGAAAAACAATTCAGGTCAACCTTGTAAGGATCCCTCCTCAACTAAAGGAGCTTACCTCCAAGATTCCAGAGAATTCTCCCTTCAGTGAAAGACATGGTAGACTTCTCAACTTGGTCAACTCCAACATTGAAGAAGACATGGTGAAAGTTCTCTTCCAGTTCTTTGACCCCCTACACCATTGCTTTACATTTCCTGATTACCAACTAGTACCTACTTTGGAGGAATTTTCTCAACTCCTGAGGATTCCTATTCTCCATCAACTACCCTACAATGGTACGGAAAGAGAGCCAAAGCCTGAAGATGTTGCTCAAGCCTTACACTTGCAACCATCTGATATCAAAGGTCATTGGGAAACCAGAAGTGGTGTCAATGGTTTATTGGCAAAGTTTCTGTTTGAGAAAGCACAAGACTGCTGGAATTCACTAGATCTACAAGATTTTGAGGAGATTGTAGCACTTCTCATCTATGGGTTGGTCTTGTTTCCAAACCCTGATCAGCTTATAGATGTGAATGCTGTCAAGATTTTCATATCTCAGAATCCTGTGCATACATTGCTTGGGGATATCCTCCACTAATTTCACACACGAACAATGAGGAAAAGAGGTGTTCTCATATGTTGTACTCCTATTATAGCAAGGTGGTTTATTTCTCACCTTCCCCAGTCAGTCTTAAAGAATGAACAAGGCTTGAGGTGGTCACAATGATTGATGTCTCTCACACATTCTGATGTTCATTGGTGTTCTCGGTCCAGAGAAAATGTCATCATCATTGATCGTTGTGGGGAATTCCCTAATGTCCCACTACTTGGGATTAGGGGAGGCATTACCTACAATCCCTGTTTGGCTCTGAGACAGTTTGGATATGCTCGAAGGGATGGCCCTCATGACATGCTGGTTCCAGACTTGGTTTTTGACTTCGACAACGACTCTCAAGGACTTCGACAAAGGTTTATCCGAGCTTGGAGGATGCCCAACAAAGTGGACAGTAAGACACTAGGACATAAGAATTCCATCCCTATTGAGACTTACCTCAAGTGGGTATGAACCCGCGCCCAGAGTCTTATGATGCCTTACCCCTGCATCCTCCCTGTGATCAAAGAGCCTGTTATGGAAGGAGAGGTTCCATACACCCTCCTACATCCTGACATGCCAATATCATTGGAAGATTTGCAAAGGAGTTGGATACAGCTCAAGGAAGAATGGAATACTTTTGAAGCCAACTTCTACGCCAGTGAGAAGAAGGTTTTGGAACTTACTCGTCGACTCCACGAAGAGAAGACTCTCAACACCTACATCGCACCAAAAAGGATGCGCAACGTCTTTTTACATTAAGATTTTTATAATATTTTGCCCATGGGGAATTTATGTACTAACAAATTTCTTCTTATTAATATGACGTGTGTTATTTTTTGTTTGCAAAAAATTTGAATTTCTAAATCCTTGAATGCATTACATGAATACATATCATTCATCATATGCATAAACAGGTCTTCACACCAGGTTTCCTTATCTTTCTGTTGTTTATTTCAGCAAGATGGATATAGAGAAGATGGTCAAAGATCTGCAAGCACAGAATTCTCAGTTCCAACAACTCCTCATGACCTTGGCAAAGGGTCAGGAGGACCTTAAAGCATTGTTAGAGAAGGAAAAGGAAAAAGGAAAGGAGAAAAAGAAGAAAAGAGCTGGTGTGGCCACTATGGGAAAAAGATTTGAGAACCAAGCCAGAAGGGTCCTGGACTTCCCTTCAACATCTGAGTGAAGGGGTAGGTAAAGGAAAAGGAGTTGCGGTACCATCCGAGTCTGAGGCTGAAGAAGAAGAAGAAGAGGATGAAGATTACTCTGAGCAGCAGTACCCTCCTGCAGACGACAAGTATAAGAACCTGGAAGAGCGGTTGGCAACTATGGAGGTACAAAGAGTGCATGGGCTGGATTTCGAAGAATTAGGCTTGGTTTCTGGGATTGTCATTCCCCCCAAATTCAAGGTGCCTACATTTGTTAAATACGATGGTTTGCCTTGCCCGAAGATTCACCTACGGTCTTACGTCAGAAAGATCCAACCTCATTCTTTTGATAAGGATCTGTGGGTCCACTTTTTTCAAGATAGTCTTTCGGGTACACAATTGGATTGGTTCTACCAGCTTGAGAGGGTTGACGTACATAATTGGGAGGATCTGGCTGCTGCCTTCTACCGACAATATCAATATAACGCAGATTTATCACCTACTCGTACTCAACTACAGAGTATGGGTATGATTTCTAATGAGGGCTTTAAGGAGTATGCCCAGAAGTGGAGGGACCTGGCTGGAAGGGTGCAGCCACCATTGTCTGAAATAGAGCTTGTTGATATGTTTTTGGGGATGCTGTCTGGTCCATTCTTCAATCACCTGATAGGGAGTTCATCGGCAGGGTTCACTGAATTAATTCTGACTGGTGAACGAGTTAAAGCTGGCATCAAGAGTGGTAAGATTCAAAAATATACATCTGTTTCTGCCGCTGTCAAAAAACCTTTTCCAGCCAAGAAAGAGGTGTCAGTTGTTTACACTCAAAAAGGTCGAGGAAGAGAAAAGCACCGGCCAACGGTGAGGGCTGTAATGATCCAAAAGACTGCAGCTGATCAGCCTAGGAATGATCAACCAATCACCAAAATAAACATGACGCCTGCCCAGGTTCTCCCCCATCTCTTGAAGCTGAACCTTACAACCTTGAGAGATCTGCCACAAAATCCGAATACAACTTCTCCTTTTTACCATGCCAACGCTAAATGCGCTTACCATTCAGACAGCATAGGGCACGACACCAACAACTGTTTGGCCCTAAAAAACAAGATGCAAGACTTAATAGATGCCATGGAGGTAGAATTCGACGCGCCCGAAAAGCCGAATGTGATTTCTGCCCCAATGCCCAAGCATGGTCAAAATGTCCATGCTATTGAAGAGGATTTGTATGTTGCCGCTATTGATGACTTAATGACCCCTTTGCCAATGATCAAGATGAATCTGTTGAAAGCCGAGATTTTCCAAGGCTGTGAAAAAGATTGTTACCTTTGTTCGACCTTGCAATCCGACTGTCCGCTATTGAAGTCAGGCATCCAACGCCTGATGGATAATCAAGAGATCCTCTTTTAGAAAACTCCTGTTACTACTATTACTCCTGTTACTCCAATCAATCATGTTGCTATAATCACCATTTCTGACAATCTTTCCAAGGTCTCCAAAAGACCTGTTAAGATTACACCCGATCCAAAGTTTGTACCGCTGAAGATTACTATGCCGGGTCCTATCCCATACAAGTCCAACAAGACAATATCGTGGAATTATGGAGGAGAGATCTTCTACCACGGTGTTAAGCAGATTGAATCAGTCGAAGAGAATTCCTATGAAGAAACTCCTGGCGTAGGAAATATTGCGGGGACAAGTAAGATCACTCGTAGTGGAAGAATCTTCTCTCCGGAGATTGCTCCTCCAAGGGCAATCTTCGGACCCTCAAGTGCTCCTGTGCCAGTCAAGATATCTGTGCGAAGTCCAGTGATTGAAGAAATTGTTACTCCTGAAATTATACCCTCTGCTATTATTGCCAATAAAGGTAAGGGGATCCAAGAAGCGCCCTTCAGGACAAGGGCTCAGACTTTGGTTATCCCCGAGACCACCCAAAAGGAAATGGAGGAAATTTTAAAGATAATCAAGAAGAGCGACTATGATGTCGTAGAACAATTGGGGCAAACCCCTTCAAAAATCTCCATTCTGGCCCTATTGCTCTGTTTCGAGGCTCATGCCAAAGCCTTGATCAAATTTCTGAAGACGGCGCACGTGCCTCAAGAAACTTCTACGGATCAGTTTCAAGAGTGTGTAGCTAGCCTTACCGCCGACAATGGTCTTGGCTTCTCTGATGTCGATCTAAAGTCTAAGGGAAGAAAGCATAATGATGCGCTGCATGTCTCGGTAGAATGCAGAGGGACCACAATTGCTCATGTTCTGGTTGATACCGGGTCATCGTTAAATGTCCTGCCAAAGAAAGCATTGGACAGATTGGACTGTGAAGGTTGACTTTAAAGCCCAGTAATATCATTATTAGAGCCTTCAACGGTTCTAAGAGGATGGTCCATGGAGAGGTGGACATCCCAATTAAGGTGGGAATGGAAATTTTCAACTCTACATTTTATGTGATGGACATCCGTCCTTCATATTCATGCTTGTTGGGAAGGCCATGGATCCATAACGCTGGGGCAGTCACTTCTTCTCTACACCAAATGCTAAAATATCCAGTCCAGGGGAAGATCATAACGGTTCATGGTGAGGAGGAGTATATGATAAGCCACCTTAACTCTTTCCGCTATGTGGAGTTAGATGGTGAATTCATAGAAACACCTTTCCAACACTTTGAAGAGGTTTCTCCTGAAGTTGCGACGACCAAGACAATAACTTCTGTGCCTGCAGTTACCAAGCCTGTGTCCCGGATGTCATCCCTTAAAGATACGAAGGCTGTGATCGAGGAAGGAGGAAGTACAGTATGGGGTCAGCTACCAGATTTTCCTTTCAAGACAAATAAGTTCGGTTTGGGTTTCATTGCTGCTAGTCAGGAGGCTGTGTGTCGCTCCCGGGCTGGAGGACCACCATTAAAGATCACTCATCACGGAGTTCATGCTTTGGAAGATGTGGAAGAAGAGAGCAATTTTGAAAGTTGGATTTTCCCGACCATTGAAGGAGGACTGAACAACTGGGAGGCGAAAGACTTCATTCCCATTACTTTCATCAATCAGTAATTTATCTTTCGAACATTTCTGTTGGTCTGTAATAATTATTAAACAATTCGTACACTCTTTTTGCCTTGTGCCTTACCCGGGGCACATAGGTCCATTTGTAAGGGTTTTGATCTTCATTTTCATATGCCATTTTTAATGAATCATGGACGTTTTCATCTATAAACTTTTGTGTTCATTTTTCTTTCTTTTTACATTTTATTTTGTTTAAAGGTGGCTATCCCTTACACACACCCACACTCACAAAATGAAGGTACCCATTCACTCTGGATTCCATGGGTAACAATTCTGCTATGGCCTTCAGTGACTCTGAAGATCTGGTCAATCATGCCGAATATGAAGGTGATGAAGACTGTGAAGTGCCTGGAGAGTTGGCTAGACTTCTACAACAGGAAGAAAGGGTTATTCTGCCCCATGAAGAACTGTTAGAGACTATCAACTTGGGTACTGCCGAAGACGGAAGAGAGGTTAAAGTGGGTGCCAACCTAAAGCCAAATGTCAAAGAGCGCTTAGTTCAGCTGTTGAATGAATATGTTGAGATCTTCGCCTGGTCCTATGAAGACATGTCGGGACTCGACACAGATATTGTGGTTCACCGTCTCCCTACAAGAGAAGACTGTCCACCAATTAAACAGAAAGTCCGCCGAATGAGGCCCGATATGTCTGAAAAGATCAAAGCCGAAGTGATGAAGCAGTTCAATTCTGGGTTTCTTGTTGTTACTTCATATCCACAATGGGTTGCTAACATTGTGCCTGTGCCTAAGAAAGATGGCAAAGTGAGAATGTGCATGGATTACAGAGACTTAAACAGGGCTAGCCCTAAAGATGACTTTCCACTACCGCACATTGACATCTTGGTTGACAACACAGCTCAACATAAGGTATTTTCTTTCATGGATGGATTTTCAGGGTACAACCAGATCAAAATGGCCCCCGAAGACATGGAGAAGATTACTTTTGTTACACAGTGGGGTACCTTCTGCTATAAAGTGATGCCATTCAGACTGAAGAATGTCGGGGCAACCTATCAGTGAGCCATGGTAGCTTTGTTTCATGATATGATACATCATGAGATCGAAGTCTACGTAGACCACATGATAGCCCGTTCACAAACAGAAGACGAACACCTCGACCATCTGCAAAAGTTGTTTGTCAGGTTGAAGGAATATAAGCTCAAACTGAACCCTAGCAAGTGAACTTTCGGAGTCAGGTCCGGTAAACTCTTGGGATTCATCGTCAGCAACAAAGGCATCGAGGTTGATCCTGCCAAAGTCAAAGCCATACAAGAAATGCCTGCCCCCCGCACTGAAAAGGAGGTCAGAGGTTTCTTAGGACGCCTAAACTACATTGCAAGGTTCATTTCTCACCTAACATCTACCTGTGAACCAATCTTCAAGCTGTTGAAGAAAGATCAGGTGGTTGAATGGAATGAGGACTGTCAAGTTGCTTTTGATAAAATCAAGGAGTATTTGCTAGAACCTCCTATCTTGATGCCACCCGTTGAAGGAAGGCCGCTAATCACGTATCTGACTATTTTGGATAACTCAATGGGGTGCGTACTGGGCCAACATGACGAGTCTGGTCGAAAAGAGCATGCCATTTATTACCTTAGCAAAAAATTTACCGACTGTGAGACTCGCTACTCACTTCTCGAGAAAACTTGCTGCGCTTTGGTATGGGCTGCTCGCCGGCTAAGGCAGTATATGTTGACACATACCCCTCTATTGATTTCTCAAATGGATCCGATCAAGTACATCTTTGAAAAGCCTACTTTATCTGGAGGAATCGCTAGATGGAAAATGATCCTGACTGAGTATGATATCCAGTACACAACCCAATAAGCTATAAAGGGGAGTGTACTAGCTGACCATCTAGCTTATCAAGCCGTCGAAGATTACCAATCCATGAAGTTCGACTTCCCCGACGAAGACATTATGACATTGGACAACATTGAAGGTAACGGACCGTATGACGGACCTGAACAAGGATCCCGATGGACCCTGTACTTTGATGGTGCTTCAAATGCACTTGGCAACGGTATCGGTGTGGTACTTATCTCTCCAAAAGGTTGCCATACACCTTTCACCGCTAGACTCTGCTTCAGCTGCACCAATAACATGGCCGACTATGAAGCTTGCATCTTTGGTCTCAAGGCTGCGATTGACCTAGGTATCAAATCTTTGGTTGTGTTTGGAGACTCAGCTTTGGTTATCAATCAAATCAGAGGAGAGTGGGACACTAAACATCCTAATCTCATCCCATACAAAGAACATGTCCAGACATTGTTACCTCATTTCGACAGATTACCTTCAAGCACTTCCCGCGAGAAGAAAATCAGCTAGTGGATGCTCTAGCTACAATGTCTTCCATGTTTAAACTTAACTGGGATAATGAGGCTCCCCAAATCACCATCGAGCGAATGGAAGAACCTGCACATTGTCATGAGATTAATACCGAAGAAGTAGTGGAACAACCCTGGTTTCACGAAATCCAAAGGTATCTCAAGACTCGAGAATACCCTGAAGGAGTTTCAGTCAACGACAAAAAGTTCTTAAGGAGATTTGCTGCCAAGTTCTTCCTGAGCAATAGTATCTGTTGTACCCCAAAATTTGCCCTCCCATATTCTTCAAAAAAATTGCCAAGTCAAGCTGCAAAATTCCCCAAGGGTTGCACAGTGCAAAGGTCTCCCATACAGTCAAAACTAGGGTTTGTGTTCTGAACAAGGAAATGAAGTTTTCAAAGGTCCAATCAAGTCTCACATGCCTACAAATATGGTCAAGTATCCTCATATCAAGTTTCAAGGCATTCAGCTTAAAATTGCACAGTCAAAACCCTAAATTGCACTACAGTCAACTGTAGGGGCAAAATGGTCATTTGACAGTCAAAAGTTCAAATTTTTGGTCAACACATCATTTTTAAGCCACAAACATCATTTGATCAATGCTTGATCATGATTCTCAAAATTTGGCTCAGAAATCATCAAAGATGCAAAAGTTACTATATTTGGACAGCTGAAAAAGTCAACTGAAATTGACCAGGGCATAACTTTCACATGGATTATCATAAAAATTCCATCCAAAGCTCATTTTGAAGAGAAAGACATTTCGTACAACTCCTCTTCATACTTCAAGTCCAAGAAATGCTCTCACAAAAAGTTATCAATTTCAACATTATAGGTCATTTTCAAAAGTCAACAAAAAGGGACTTTAAGTCAAAGGCCATAACTTGAGATTGGAAAATCAAAATGACATGGGACCAAAGGCATTGGTTAAAGGACTCAAAGACCTTTCCAAAATGTCCAAGAACATGAGAAAAGCTTAAAAATTGAGCAAGTTATGCCTTGTAGAAGTTGGGAAATTTTTGGATATTTTGAAAAGTCAACTTTGATCCAAATGACCTAAAATTGCTAATGGGCCCATTTTTCTTCCATGATTCATCATTCTAAGCATGTGCACGACCACTTGGCCCAAAGGGAAGTATTTTCTCATTTTTTATTTATTTATTTGAATTATTATTCATATTAATTCATTTAAATTATATAAATATATGAAAAATACCTAACTTGACCTAAAAAATCTTTTCATGCATGTTTTACCCTCAATATCTCGTGCACATCCCAATATGGCAAGATTTGGTTTGATTTGAGCATGATTGAACAAAGAGCACATGAAAAAGATATGAAACATAATGGTGAAAAATCAAATATTGAAAACTATGAATGAAAAAGATTTTGGCCAATTTTGTTGACCTAATGCTCTCACTACAAAGCCAGGAACACAAACCTAATCGTGCTACACTAAAAGCTGCGCAGGAAACATATTTACAAACTTGAAATTTTGTTGAAAAAAGTCTAAACTGAAATCATCATTCCAGGGCGATTCAAAGCCTAATTTTCATTCCAACAGCTTGCTCAAGCGTCCTTGAACGTGTTCCAATCAGAAACCAACCTTTATACACCCAGAATTGGTACCATGGATTCAAACGGTTTCAAGAAAATGCATAATCGTATTTCATGTTTCAAACATCTCCATTGTTTTTTTTTTATGCATTCATACTAATAAACGTGTTCTGAAGCTAACCATGTCGTCTAATTTTGTTTTCGTGCCATATATGGATGTTTGCCATTGATGCTTTTTTAGGGTTTCTGAACCTTCAAATTAGGGGTTTTCAGGTGCTGTAAAATTAGACCTCCTCAATACCATGGTTGGATTCAGCGCATAGAGACGAAGAAGAATCACTTATCGCGCCTAATTTATGAACGTTATAGGTCTATTCGCTATTTTCTGGTAGCTGGCCTAAGGGGATGCGTGCAAAACTGTTGCCTAATGCTTTATGTTACAGGGACGATGGAGAGGATGATGCGTTGGCAAAACATGATTAGCCTGTTTGAAAATTGGCGCGCTGGATCCACTAACGCGTTTATTTTTCTTTTTATTATTTATTTGTTATAATATGTTAACATATGTTGTTTGGTTCAGATGGCAAACGATAGCGCTGGTATCACATATGACCTGGGTTCGATCCCAGGTCTTCATTATTTCCATTTGTTTTTCCCAATTAAGCGTTCATGTGCAGGCTCAGTAACGTGGTCCACCATACACCTTCCAAATCCAATGACCACGCGTCCAATGAAACTCAGATCAAAGGTTAAGAATTGAGGCATATGGTAAATCCCAGTCAATGCACCAGCATGCTAGCAAAAAAGGTCAAAGAAGGTCATACTAAATGGGCCAGAATTTCACAAATTTAACCTCACAATTGGGGCCTGAACCCCCCCTGGTTTGCCTTCTCTATATTTTTATATTTTATTTTCAATTATTGTTTTATTTGTTTTATCAATTTAATTAATTATTTTTTACAAAATATGAAAAATACCTAAAAAAATCAGAAAAGATAAAAAACATAAATATTTTATTTTCAATATTTTCTTGTAAATAAATTTGCATGTAAAATTAGTCTTAAATTAGGTTACAATTTAAATTCTTTTCATAACAAAAATCCAAAAAAATATAGAATTAGGTTTAATTATTGTTTTTTATTTCCTTTTCCCTTTTACCATAATAATATTTATTATATTTATTTTTCATAATTAAAATTGTACACAATTAATTAGGGTTTCATTTAGATTTTAATTTAATATTTTCACAATAAATTTAAAAGCCATTAGAATTAGGGTTTGCATTCAATTTTCATTTAATTAATTCTTTTTCTATTAAACCTTAAAAAACATAAAAATACCAAAAACATTCTTTTTTTTTTAATTTTTAATTTTAATTCCTCATTAACTTTAATATTTTGCAAAAGGGTTCAACGCCCTCGTTTCGATAATTCTTTTATTTTGTACATTTATTTTATTCCCGCTTAAATAATTATGTACCTCTCCCAAAGCGCTGTAACATTTACTTCTCGCACTTTTCAATTTCTTTGCTTTATTTGCTTTATTTACTTTTCTGTCAAATCGGGTCCGGTTTAATTTTGGCGATGTGGACCCGCGCTGTTGTAATAGCTTTAGATTTAATTTCCGCATCTTTTAAACTGTTAACAAAAAGCATGAAAGAATGTATGGACTTAAATAAAATCAAGCGTAGATCACAATGAACATGACAAGACAAATATCAATGAAAACGACACACGAATCGCACACACCACCCCTAGGGTACGCCTCACTGTTGCCTTGCCTTTCGAAAGGTGATCGTCGAGTAGAGGATGTCTTAGTAAGTCCTCATGATCCGGGAACCTGGCATGAGGGTAGCTTCTAAGGTGTCTTCCTATTGCTCCGGTGATCACCATGTCCCGAACCTTCGAATTGACCCGAACACCTCCAACGGTGGTGCTACCTACCTCTCAATGGTGGGATGGCACTACTTTAAAGGACGTTTACACAGACGAATTCCTTAGGGTAGGTAGACGACTCTAGATACTTGCTCTAAATTCAAAACAAATCAAAAATACTTTTCATACCAACACATTTTCAAAAAGCTTTCAAAACAATTTTTCAAACACTCTGACGTATGAGTCGATCTGAAACTTTCAAAGAAACTTTTTAAACCCACAGTTGAAAAGCAAGCAAACATTTTTGAAAACACAAATGAGCAAGTATCTAAGAGCCCATGGATAACCATGGATAGAAAGGGTGCTAACACCTTCCCTTTCTATAACCTACCTCCCGAACCGAGAGCAATCTCTTTAAGGAATTTTTCTGTGCTTTTGTCCTTTCCATTTGGAGAAAATAAAAGACGGTGGCGACTCTTGCTTCCGCGACATTTCACGAACCAGCGTTAAACAGTCAGTTCCAGATCCACCGATCACAGTATCCTATACAAGGGAAACCATGATTGTGTTCTGCTTCGTTGTGTGGACAAGGTTGAAGCTGAGCAGATCATGACTGAACTGCATAGTGGCACATTTGGCACCCATTTGAGCGGACATACGATGACTAAGAAGATTCTAAGGGCAGGCTACTACTGGTCTACCATGGAAGCTGACTGTCATCAATATTCTCGTACTTGTCACAAATTCCAAATCTATGCTGACAAGGTACATATTCCTCCAGTTCCCCTCAATGTCCTAACAGCTCCTTGGCCATTCGCAATGTGGGGAATCGACATGATTGGAGAGATCAAGCCTACGACATCCAATGGACACCGCTTCATCCTGGTGGCCATTGATTATTTCACCAAGTGGGTCGAAGCAGCTTCCTTCGCATCAGTTACTAAGAATGTTGTTGCCTGCTTCATCAAGCAGAACCTTATTTGCCGGTACTGTATCCTAGAAAGAATCATCACTGATAACGGTACAAACCTTAATAATACTATGATCACCGCCTTGTGCGAGCTGTTCAAGATTCAACACCATAATGCATCCCCCTATCGGCCAAAGATGAATGGTGCAGTTGAAGCTGCGAACAAAAACATCAAAAAAATCATACAAAAAATGACGGTCACCTATAAGGACTGGCATGAGATGTTACCATTTTCTCTGCACGGGTACCGTACCACGGCGCATACATCAACTGGGGAAACACCCTATTCTTTGGTGTACGGCATGGAAGCTGTCTTACCCATCGAGGTTCAGATTCCCTCATTGTGAATCATGAAATATGTTGGTCTAAGTGAAGACGATTGGATTCATACCCGACTTGATCAACTTAACTTGATTGACGAGAAGCGACTTACTACTGTTTTCCATGGTCAGGCGTATCAGAAACAAATGATCAAAGCTTTCAACAAGAAAGTCAGACGTCAGGTATATCAAGTTGGAGATCTTGTAATCAAGCAAATCATCTTGCTGCAAAGTGATCCCAAGGGAAAATGGACTCCTACTTACGAAGGACCATTTATGGTCAAAAACACCTTTTCTGGTGGGGCTATGATTCTAACCACCATGGACGACGACGATCTGCCGCACCCTGCGAATGCAGACATAGTCAAAAGATACTACGCATAAACGACCCGACAAGTTGAAAACCTGAAAGGGCGACTTGGGCAAAAATGGGCATCCCGGTGAATCGAAAACCCGAAAGGGCGGTTCAGGCAAAAATTAGGGATAAAAAAAATCGTACACCCGGCAAGTTGAAAACCCGAAAGGGTGACTTGGGCAAAAAAGGGTTTCCCGTTGGATCGAAAACCTGAAAGGGCGATCCAGGCAAAAGTTAGGGAATTAAAGCATATGATTATGTCTCGTCGGATCACTTTAAGGACAATCTCTTCACGGACAAGCTCCAAGCTTCTGATCAATCCAATCATCTGCGGACGAAGCGGCGAATAGACAAGATACTCAGAGTTGCGAAGGCTATAGCAGAATGGGAACCCCATGGAATTGTTACACATAGCCATCTTTCTTTGTATAAATTTTTATCAATTTTATAACAACATTCTCTTACTAGGATGTCTGTTTCCTTTGTATAAAATACTTACACAAAGTTAATACAAAGAGACTTCAAAGTGCAGAAAATTGTTTGCCTCTTCTTTCTTTTTACACTTGTGTTTCATTTGAAAACGTCCAATGATTTATTAAATGAGCATATGCATTTGAATACAATCACTGCTTACAAATAAAACAAAATGAGGAAGAATAATTACTGATAGGATGGAAGTATATGGAGATGTCTTTAGGCTATTCCAGGAGGAATCCCCTGCTATACATCATCCAGATCCTCGGCGGAACTAAAAGCCTTGAAATGTATATCCCCAGCGGAGTTAAGTTTCTAAATCCCCATCAGAGTTGAGTTTTCAAACTCCCGATCCCCAGCGGAGCAAAACTTTGAACTGCAAAACCATCAGCAAGGATGAAACATTATTCCCCAACGGAGCCAAACCTTCAACCCATGAACACCAGTGGAGACTATTCAGTTTCCTCCATTTTCCCCGGAGAGTCGCTTTAAAACCAGATAATTCCCCAGAGAGTTATTCTTCCCCAGTGAAGTCGCCACAATCAAATCAGCACGTCATTAAGATACCCAGCGGAGAAGAAACTTTGATATGCTGATCCCCAGCGGAAGCTATTCAGTTTTCCTGATACCCTCAACAGAGCGAAGATCCTCACTCTTGTAGTCCCCAGTAGATTGGCATACAACCCAAACTTCTGATCTCCCCAGCAGTATGGCTTCTCCCCACAGAGGTTGTCAAGAATCTTGAATCTCCAATAGCGGTCATGGATTTATTTTCCCCGACGGAAGTCAAAGATTTTATTATCTCCAGCTATTTAGGATTTATTTTCCTCATCAAGACAACTAATCAACTTACATGCGCATACATTACATTCATAAATCATGAGCATTGACAAAACACATATATTGCATCATACATTTCATGCAACATAACTTGGTGTTTCAGCTAACATTCTACCCTTTTCAGGATGAAATTAATAGCTACCTAAAACAGATGATCAAAGCTCAGAAAACGGATTAGAGAGTCTCCGGACATGGATGCTCTCCTGTTTGCTTATTCAAATCAAGGGGCAGATTCCTGTTCCAGTTATGAAGCCTGGATTCGACCAGATTTTATCTTGACTATACTGAAGCCCGGAGATTGACCGAAAAATAGTTAAATCCCATGCAAATTCTTCTGAAGACTGGATGTTGACCAGATATGAAGTGAGGTATTGTGAAACCTGGATGTTGACCATATATCAAATATAAGACTGTGAAGCCTGGACGTTGACCAGATAATAGTAAGGTATACTGTGAAACTTGGACGTTGACCAAATAACAGTTTACTTAGCCGATTACCTTGAAGCCCGGATTCAACCGGATATTGGTAGGCCCCGAAGTCAAAGGGAAACCCGGAGGCGACCGGATAACCATTTGATTCTCTTCTGAAGACTGGATGTTGACCAGATAGGAAGTGAAGTATTGTGAAACCTGGATGTTGACCATATAGAAAATACAAGACTGTGAAGCCTGGACGTTGACCAGATAACAGTAAGGTATACTATGAAACTTGGACGTTGACCAAATAACAGTTTACTCGGCCAATTAATTTGAAGCCCGGATCCAACCAGATATTAGTAGGCCCCAAAATCAAAAGGGAAACTCAGATGTCGACCGGATAACAATTTGATTCTTCTGAAGACTGGATGTTGACCAAATAGGAAGAAAAGTATTATGAAGCCTGGATGTTGACCAGATAGCAATACAACACTGTGAAACCTGGATGTTGACCAGATAACAGTAAGGTACACTGTGATGCTTGGATGTTAACCAAATAACAGTTTACTCGGCCAATTACTTTGAAGCCTGGATCCAACCGGATATTAGTAGGCCCCAAAATCAAAAGGGAAACCCGGATGTTGACCGGATAACCACTTGATTTCCTTTTGAAGGCTGGATGTTGACCAGATAAGAAGCAAAAACTGTGAAGCCTGGATGTTGACCAGATAGCAGTTCACTGTCACCTCCTCAACCAAGAGATGACTCCCCGGTAGAATAACAAACGACTGAAGTTCTATTTCTACCACGATAGGGACCAGCATTCCCCCGGTGTAGTTCTCCTCAATAACAGGCATACGAGCTCTCATAGAGGAATCTCTTATGCGATCAACATTCTTGGATGGCATCTTTAAGCCCATCTCCGGAGAGATTCAATCACATCTCTAAATGGCATCTTTAAGCCCATTCCCTCAACTACATTTTGACGAGTGCAAATTTACGGGCACTCTAGTGTCCAATCCTCTTTTATCTTCGAGTCACGAAAGGCAAACTCGCCAATCTAACTCTTCAGGTTCAAGAAGATTGAACAGGGGTAGCTGTTGTACCCCAAAATTTTCCCTCTTATCCTTCAGGAATTCATCCTGAATTCTTAAAGTTTCTCTTAAACAAATCCAAGCCCTGAATTATCATTCCTTTCCAGGTAAACCATTTACAAGAGCAAAATGGTCATTTGTAAGCTCAAAAGTCAAATTTTTTACCTTGAAAAAGTTAAATTCTAAATACTTAGAATTTTCTCTAAAAAAGGAGTGTTTAAGAAAAAATGGCACTTCAGAACTTCTGAACCAACCTCCAGGCCGAAACGGTCAGAAGTTGCAAACTTGGCTCAGCACATAACATTCAGTCAGAAGGTGGCTCTTCAGCAGCTACACCAACTTAGTTAGGGGTTGTAAACGTGGTTCAGCACATAATCTTTAAACAGAACATGGCTCTTTCATCAGTTACGCAAGTTCAGCTAGAGTTTGCTAGAGAAATGCAAAGAAGGCAACAAAGCCTGAAACTCCTTCAGAAAGTACTGGGATCAGAAGGTAATGGGATCAGCAGATTGGGTAAAATACTGAAGCAGAATCACTAAGTCCAGAGTTTTCAAAGGCAGATCAAAGGAGCATACTGGAAAGTCTGGAAAACTCTCAGAATTTGCTGAGGCAGCAAGAGGCCAAGGTCAGAGCTTGGTTTACGTTGTTTTTGTTAAAGCAGAACTGTTGGCTCAGGTTTTAGGTAATGATGCAAAATCTCCTATTACAAGATTTCTGATTTTGACAAATCTCATCACCATTTAATGCTCATTAATGCTCACAACCACTTTTGAGCATTCATCCAAGGGGGTCTCTCCATGTGTGGCATGGTAACACCCTCGTGCAGGCTTAGGCATGGATCTATGCGCCACTTTTCGCCTATGGGTGTCACTTCTCCTTAATCCTCTCTTACTGTTCCAACCTAGGCTGAAAAGTTGTCCATCATCACAACTTTTCATGAACTTCCTTCAAGAACAAGTTAACCCCTACTGCATAGTAATGGCGCCATTTAACGTTTAAAAATTCACAAAGCCTTGCCTATAAATAGGACACCATTGTTCATTACAAAGGGTCGGTCAAAAAAATCCAGAAAAATTGCTAGAAGAGGAACATAATACTCTAGCAAGAAAACATTGTGAAACTCTGCCAAAATTCCTAGTGTTTCATAACTTTGAATTTCCTGCCTCCAAACTTCATTGACACCCAACTTGCTTCCTGACTAGAGAACGCCCATACAATTTCTGACCATACATACATATATGTTCTCCACCCACCCATTCTAAAAAGAACCTGTCCAGAACACCATCAGAGCTAAAGCTAGCTCCAATTCAGAGATTTTCTTCCAACAGCAAGGTAAGCACCTGCTGACTCTCATCACGCTGCTAAGATTCATCAGCTTTGCATGCTCAATAAACACAATGTAGATATCATGTTGATGTTGTACGTGTTCTGAGGATTTTCATTCCTCTGAATGCTTAAGTAGGAAGTGAATCAGTGTAGAACCTACTTGTGACCTTTTTGATTCTGTCTTCTGAAACGCTATGACACCTGCTGAGATTGTCCTAGGCATGCCTTCTGTTTTGTGGAAAAATAATAAAATTTCAGGTATTCTGACTAGCACAGGGGGAAACCAAACTTTGACTTTGACGCTAGCACTTCTGAGGCCTGTTTTTCTATCAATAATATCAAAACTTATGAAAATTATTGTGTTTCCAGCAGGGTCAGAATTTCTGACTTCCCCACTAACAAACTTCTGTCTTGCAGCGCATGGGAGTCAGAACTTTTGACCTTCCCACTAACAGGTTTCTATTTTGCAGGGCACTAGAATCAGAAGTTCTGACTCATACATTTTCTCTAACAGGTTGATATCCTACACAGGCCTGGGTCAGAACTTCTGACTTCCTCTCAGCAGCGCGCTAGCTCTCCCTCTCTTTCTCTTTTTCTTCCCCTTGTTATTTTCTTTTTTTATCTATTTTTCTCGTTGAACCATCCCCACGTACAAGTGTGTATCCCCCACCCCCTAAATATTGTAATAGCGTAGGATTTTACATTTCCGCATTTTTATTGCTTTCAAATGTAAATGCTAGTAATTAGGATATGTATGGCAAGATAAAATCAATGAAATATAAAATCCTAATTCAAGATAAAATCATGCATGCAATAAAACACACTTGCACTCAAGCACCCCTTAAGGTATCTCCACTTGGTTGCCTAAACAAATGGCCATGGTATGCATGCTAGGTATCTTGGCAAAACAAAACAAAAGATCATAGTCCCTCGATGACGCTATCTTGGTTGCCTATACAAAATGATCTAGTCCCTCAAAAATTTGCTAAGATACTTAGCACAATTGCTATCATGGTCAATACGATGACCCGCGCATGTCCCGTTTAAACATCCAAATACAAGTTTGTTTACTGTTGTACCCCAAAATTTTCCCTCCCATATTCTTCAAGATTTAACAAGAATGATCTTCAAATTGGTCAAGATTGCTCAAAGGATTGCACAGTCAAACCATCTCCTAAGCCAATCAAAATTAGGGTTTTGATTCTTACAAGGAATTTGGGGTTTTCAATGGTTTTCAATGGTTTTGATTCTCACAATGCCAATTTGCACAGTCAAAAGCCCTATTTGATTCACAATCAACTGCAGGGGTAAAATGGTCATTTTGCAGTCAAAAGTTAGAATTTTTGGTCAACATCTTATTTTGAGCACACAATCATCATTTGATCAAGTCTTGATCATGATTCCACAAGAATGGCTCAAAAATCATCAAGGATGCAAAAGTTACTATTTTTGGACAGTAGAAAAGTCAACTGTACCTTGACCAGGGCATAACTTTTTCATGGTTCATCAGAAAAATCCCATCCAATGCTCATTTTGAAGGGGATGACATTTCCTACAACTTATCTTCACATACCAAGTCCCAGAAATGTTCTCACAAAAAGTTATCAATTTCTACATTATAGGTCAAATTCAAAAGTTAACAAAAGTGCACTTTAAGTCAAAGACCATAACTTGAGATTGGTAAATCCAAATGACATGGGACCAAAGGCATTGGTTAGAGGACTTCAAGACCTTTCCAAAATGTCCAATAACATGTTCATATGATCAAAATTGAGCAAGATATGCATTGGAGAAGTTGGGAAATGTTTGTGAATTTGCAAAAGTCAACTTTGCTCAAAACACCTTGTTTTTGCTAATGGGCCTCAAATTTATTCTTGAAACTTTATCCATGATCTATGCACGACCCATCAAGCTTATTTGAACTTATTTTTCTTATTTTTATTAATTATTTGGATTTTTAATCAATTTTAATTCATTTAATTAATTTAAATTGTAGGAAATACAAAGATTTGATTTTTCAATCTTTTTGTGAAGCAAAAGTGTTCAATATATGCTGGAAATTTCGTGTACCAATCAAGGATATCAAAATCTCCAAAATTAGCAATTTTCTTCAATCAAAAAGATTCAAAAAGATGTGATTTCCAATCAAATATTGAATCATCATTCCAAGGGATTTTTGTGCAAGATTTTAACCTAATTTCATTCTCCTATAAGTACACAAGCCAACCCTATTCATGCATACGTGAATTTGCTGCAAAAAAGGCCATAACCAATTCAAGAAAATTCAAAGAAAAGTCAAAACTGATTTTCATATTTCAGGCCAATTCAAAGCATTATAGTGATTCAAACACATTGCTGGAAGTGTCAGGAGTGATTTACAATCAAAACCACACGCTAAAGCTCAAGGAATCTAAGGAAACAGAATCACGGTTTGCATACTTTTTTCAGAATTGTAACTCATTATTCATGTGCATTTGACATATTTTCTTGATTGATTTGTGTTAATAGGGACCATACAAAGCTAATGATACCACTTAATTGGATTAAAATGCCATAAATCAAGAATTGCCATTGACGTTTTCTAGGGTTTCCAAGCTTTAGATTTGGGACTTTATTATCCAGGAAAAATTGGAACCTTTAAGACCCATGGTTAGAATCGTTGAGACCAGACGAAAACATTGGAACCCTCGCGAAATATTTATGTAGCCTGTACTCCTAATCGCTATTTTTCCTCATGGTATATAGTGCGGGTTAAAAACCCCCGCTATCTGATTTGTTTTTGCAGGTATTTAGCGAAGAAGATGAGTACGTGGTGATACATCATTGGGCCATTCAAAAAACGCGCGTGATTTTGTTGTTTCCAGCATAATTGTTATTTTCTATATATTATATTTGTTTCTTATTATAATAACAAAAGTAGGCAATTGGCATAGTGGTTGGTGCGTTGGCCTATGATCATTGGGACCTGGGTTCGATTCCCAGGTCCACCCAAAATACTTGATGTTATTTTTCTTAACATGTTCTCCTGCAGGCTATCCAAAGCGTTCCACCATGTGCCTCCAATCATCAACGCGCCAAGTGGCTATAAACGTGAATCCAAAGGCCAGGATGGAGTGATCACCATACTCCCAGTCAACCAACGCCCTGGACAATTCCAAAAGTCAAAAAAGGCTTGGAGTTAATGGGCCTGAGAACTTCTAAAAATGCCTCCATATTGGGCCTTCACCCCCCCTGGTTTATTCTTCTTCTTTTATTTTGCTTTTTTATTTTATTTTAATTACTTTACTAATTATTATTATTATTATTTAATTAACACAATTAATTATTTTCATAATAAATTCAGAAAAACTAAAATATTTTTATTATTATTATTATTTATTAATTTCGCCTTTAATTCATTATTTTTGTAAATAAACACTAACATAAATTAATTTAGTTTAATTAGGTTTAATTTTAATTTTCTTTTACAATAAATAAAATAGATTAGAATTAGGGTTCTTACTAACTTTTGACTTTTTTTATTTATTTCTTTAAAACATGAAAACTAAAAAATATTTCTTTTAATTAATTAATTAGTTTTAGGTTTAATTTAATTAATTGCAAAATAACGAAAAACTTCTTTCTTTCTCAAAAAGGGTCAAAACCTTAAGGACTTCTCCGATTTAATTTCTTTTCGCGCATATTATTTTTGACCATATTTATGTAATTGCTCCGAGGATGTAATAGCGTTAATTAGGACTTTTTATCGCTTTCTTTATTTTCTCGCATTTATTTTCCAAGGGTTGCTTTTGGCGATGTAAATACCCGACGCCTTGTAATAGCGTAGATTTACTTTCCGCAATTTACTTTCCGCAACTATTAACTGCTATGCATGACAAGACTTGCCTGAAAATTAAAATCAACCCGTAGCTCACCATAACATGTGCAAAGATAAATTAACTGAATCCTGACACACTCGCACATGCCACTCCTAGGGTACGCCTCACTTGGTTGCCTCGACGTGGTCATTGAGTATAAGGTGTTTTAGAGGTTGCCCTCTTGTCTAAAAGATCCAAGTTGCCTCGAAACGGTTGCCTCGGATAAAAAAAGGATCTAAGACACTAGGGTTACCGCTAAGGCGTCCTACTATTGCTTTGGTGACCACACTTGTCCCTATAATCGAATTGACCCGGATAACTCCAACGACGGTGCTACCTACTTCTCAATAGTGGGATAGTACTGTCTAAAGGACATTTACACAGCTTAATTTCTTTTGAGTAGGTAGAGGTTCTCAGGTACTTGCTCTTTCAAAACAAAAAACAACTTTTCGCACTTACACTTTTCTGACAAAAGTTTTCAAACAAACACTTCATACACTCTTGAGGACTGATACAAGAGTTAAAACGAAGTTTTTTAAACAAAACTCTTTTCAAAACCCACAAACACAAGAAAAGCAAAACATTTTGAAAACAGTGAGCAAGTACCTAAGAGCCCGTGGATAACCACGGATAGAAAGGGTGCTAACACCTTCCCTTTCTATAATCTACCTCCCGAATCGAGAAACATCTCGAAAAGGAATTTTGCTGTGCTTTTGTCCTTTCCTTGTTGGAGAATATAAAAGACGGTGGCGACTCTTGCTTATCGCGACATACGCGAACCAGCATTAAAAACAGTCAGTTCTATTTCCACCGATCACAGAACTGGCGACTCTGCTGGGGAGTAATAAGTGAGGTGTACCTTAGGATTAAGATCACTTGTGTTTTCAATTGTATGCTTTGAATGACTTACATTTGTGGGCTTGTATCGGATTTTCATAGATCCTAACCCGGATCTGGGGGTACCCTTTTTTAGGTAGCAATAAACTGTGAGGGACCCGTCCGGCGTAGACCGACACGGGTGAAGCAGTAGCTACATTGGTGTGGCACCTTGGTCTGTACCGATATCCCTTGTGTTGGAACGAGGAGAATATGGGTCTTCTGAGGAGTCATTAAACACCAACTGACCTTAGCACCTTAAATTGACCCAACTTGGCCATAGAACAGTAGCAGTATGCTACACTCATTGAGGCTAAACTCTCGCGATGGTTCCGGCCACAAGAAAAGGTTGCGAAGCTGGAGTTATGACCGATTGAGGGTAGTCAGTGATATTGAGATCCTCTAGAACCCGGTTACTATTTTCTAGGACAGGTCTTAACCAACTGAAACTGAAAGAGGGTAGTACCTAAACTTCATGCTGGCCTGAACTCTAAGGGTTGTCTTGTGTGCCTTGTGTGCCTTATCATGTTTGCCTTCTGTGAATACTTGTGGTGTGCCTTTATCATAACATCATGCCATCATAACATTGCATGCATCCTGCATAAGGACTAACCCATTTCAAAGACAAGAGGGTTTCATCTTTGCTCTGTTTTGTAGGACATCATGATGCCCGTGCGAAGGAATACTATCCGGCTCAACTTTGGTCAACCACCTGCTTTGCTTAAAGAATTGGTTGACAGGATTCCAAACACTACTTCCTTTATCAAGAAGCATGGTTCTCTTCTCAATTTAGTCACCTCAAAGTGGGACCAACAACTGATGAGTGTCCTGGTCCAGTTCTATGATCCGCTATACCATTGCTTCACCTTTCAAGACTTCCAGCTGGTCCTTACCCTGGAAGAATTCTCTGAGCTACTTGGTATCCCTGTTTTGGAGCAGACCCCATTCACTGGTTGGGAAAAGACTCTTAGGCCCGAAGAGGTTGCTGCAGCCCTTCACTTGACCAAAGAGGAGGCAAAGGCTAACTGGGAGACTAGAAGTGGAGTTAAGGGTTTTCTGGATAAATTTCTGGTTGGCAAAGCCAATTGTTTCTGGAATGACTCAGACTTCAAAGCGTACGAGGACACTCTGGCTCTTTTGATCTATGGCCTGGTATTGTTTCCAAATCCGAACACCTTTGTTGATGTTAATTCCATAAGGATCTTCATCTCTCGGAACCCTGTGCCCACCCTCTTGGGTGATATACTTTATCAGCTCTTTACTCGTACTGCCCGAAGACGGGGAACTTTGATGTGTTGTGCGCCTTTATTGGCGAGGTGGTTTATTTCGCACCTCCCCAAGTCCGTACTGAAAAATCAAGAAGGAAGGGGCTGGGCTCATAGGATAATGTCTCTTGCTGATAATGACATCATTTGGACTCTCAGAGGCTTAGATGAGGTGGCCGTCATTGATCGTTGTGGAGAATATCCTAATGTTCCATTGATCGGAACCCGTGGAGGAATCTCTTATAACCCATGTTTAGCTCTCCGTCAGTTTGGAAGAGCCAGAAGAGCAGGGCCTCATGAGATGTTGATACCTCACATTGTCTTTGATTTTCAGGTAGATAGCGACGAGCTGCGTCGGAGATTCATTAGGGCTTGTGATAGAGTTCACAAAGCTGACCCCCATGAGTTGGGACCGAAAACTTCTCTGCCTATGGAGTCATATTTCAAATGGGTCTGCACCCGTGCTCAGAAGGTAGGTATGCCATACGAAGCTGTCAGGCCTATTACCCTTGAAGTGGCTGATAAAGATGGGGTTCCTCCAGCTGTTCTCCATCCTCAGATACCCACTGATGTTGACGCACTAAAGAGGTCTTGGGCGCAACTACAGGAAGAACGGGATTCTTATCGGGGAAGGCTCAATGAACAAGAACAGAAGATCCAGAAGCTGACTAAGCAATTGGAGAATGAATGGATCCTGAATGACTATATCCGTACTGAGAAGAGGAGGCCATGGGAGCACTGATGGGCCTTGGATGTTTCTTTTACAGCTTTTATTTACTTTTCAGTTTTCATTCTTGTAACGCCTAAGGGCAATCTGTTGAACAATTTAAATTTTAAAGTTGAATCTAATAAAGTGTGTTTCCTTTTTGTCTACAAAGTTGAATCCCGATTGTCTTTGAAAACATAAATCATACGCATTTCATGTCATCATATACATAACAGGTACCCTTTCTACAGGTCACTTATCTTCTTCGCTGTTTATTTCAGCAATCATCATGTCTGCCGAGCCTTCCACTGAACAAGCTATCAAAGCCCTCCAGGCCCAGAATGCCCAGTTCTAAGAGTTGGTTATGAGCTTAGCCCAGGGTCAACAGGAGTTGAAGACTCTGATTCTGAAGGAAAAGAAGAAGAAGAAGAGGAGGACCGTCTTGTTCAACACTGGACGCAGGTTTGGGAATGGACTGAAGAATGAGGTTGAGCTGACTACCCCATCTGTAGAGAAAGACAGTCCCCAAGAGAGAAGGGTTCCTAGTCTCGTGGTCTCCGACAACGAGATGGATTATGATGAAGAGAAGTACCCTCCTGCTTAGGATAGGTACAAACAGTTGGAGGACCACTTAAGTGCTATGGAGATTCAACATGTGCCCGGGTTGGACTTTGGAGACCTAGGCTTATCCTCTGGGGTGGTGATCCCACATAAGTTCAAGGCACCGGCTTTTGCCAAATATGACGGAGCTTCATGTCCTAAGCTGCATCTGAGGTCTTATGTAAGGAAGATCCAACCTTATACAGCTGACAAGAATTTATGGATCCATTTCTTCCAGGATAGTCTTTCAGGGACTCAACTCGAATGGTTCTATCAGCTGGATGGAGCCAGTATTCGTAACTGGGAGGACTTGGCTACTGCGTTCTATAAGCATTATCAGTATAATTCCGACCTTGCTCCTACGCGTACCTAACTCTAGGGTATGTCACTAAGGACGGGTGAAGGTTTTAAGGAGTATGCTCAAAAGTTGAGAGACCTGGCTGGAAGGATGCAGCCGCCTTTGACTGACCGTGAGCTTGTTGATATGTTCTTGGGGACCCTGTCTGGTCCATTCTTCAACCATTTAATTGGAAATTCTTCTGCTGGGTTTACAGACCTTATCTTGACTGGTGAGAGAATAGAAGCTGGTATCAAGTTTGGGAAGATACAAAAGGGTGCCTCCTCGAGTACTGAAAAGAAGCCCTTCAAGAAAGAATCTAGTGCTGTTTATGGTTCAAGAAGACAGAATAAACCGGAATGCCGCCAAGCTGTCAACGCGGTGGTAATTTCAAAACCTGTTGCTGCTCCTCAGCAATATAACCAACCAAGGGATGAGAGACCTAGAAGGCAGTTCACTCGCCTCAGCATGACCTTGTCCCAGATATTGCCGCAACTATTATCAACCAATCTGGTAACCATAAAAGAAGCTCCGAAAGTGGTAAACACAACGTCTCCAAAGTACAATCCCAACGCCCGCTGCGCTTATCACTCTGACAGCCCGGGGCATACTACAGATGATTGTTGGAGCTTGAAAAATAAGATCCAAGACTTGATTGACGCAAAGGAGATTGAGTTCGAGGCGCCCGAGACTCCCAATGTGATCACTGCTCCCTTGCCAAAACATGGCTAGGATAGAAAGCACTTTTGTTCATTTGAATTCAAGTTGTATTTTTCTTTGCTTATTCAAACAATTGTCATGTCAAACTCTTTTATTTTCATGAATGCATTACACGTGTCTGTCTTGAATTAATTGTTTTCACTATGCTTAAAATTGCTTCATATTTCATTTTTTGTGATGTTCAAACTCTTGATTAAAAAAATTCTAAGCCTTTTGAGGGAGGATGACGAAAACGATACCACGATCTTTACAGTATGCTTTTGAACAGACCCCGCTGATGAGGTACAGGCATTGTTTCAAATCCTAAACAATGGAGTTATAAGGAGGGTAATCCCTAGTCAACCCCTTTGAGCCAAAGAAGTTGGAGTTTTTCTTTTCACGCAAAAATTAAAACCCTTAATCATAACCTGGGGCAGGGTAGTTCTCTCAGTTGATCCAGGTGCACAATGGATGGCATCTAAGAAGTCCTTCCGAGACAAAAAAGACAGTGATGGTTCCCAATAATCGTTAGGACAGGCAGTCACCATCTCTTAAAATGAAAGCCCAATAAGTCAAAACCTATGAAGGAGACTTACAAAAACTGGGGCATCCCACTACTGTAATCACAAAAGAAACAGTTCAGGCAAAAAAAACAGGGATAATAAAATCAAAAAGAAAGAGGTCTTACAAACCCTCAACAAAAAAGAAATGAATGCCTGTTCAAAATAAACTATCAGTATCCGAACCATCACCGGAACATCAAAGCAAAGACTCAAACAAGATCTAATGCACGATTAGCTAAGGTTAGGATCGAAGAACATCACGAAGAACGGGTGGGTACAAATAAAATTTGAGCCTTTATCCTTTGTTTCTTAAACCCTGAACCAGGCCACGTTATAACCCTTAAAAGTCCTAGCTGAAGCATGGGTTAGTTCGAAAGCATATTGTCACAAAAGGTATCCTGACTCCTGTAGGGCTTGCTGTAAAATCCTGAGTTGACATCACATTTTACAAAAATTCACTTGTTTTATTGAAAAATGCATTTTCAAAAACTTCAAGACAGACATAAGTTTTGCATTCTTAAAATAACATTGTTTGCATATGACTATTTGTTCGAACAGCGGAGAAATTCGCACGAAGAATATCTGGTGAGCAAAAATCTTCTCAATAAGAAAGAGTCACCTCAAGTGGAAAAAAAACTTCCAACCAAGGGGCAGACATGATCATTGTCCATAATCTGGGGCAGTCAAGTCAAGATTCAAGGAATCTCTCAAGATGCCAAATAGCCAGGGGAAAATCTCCGCCTGAGTCACTTGGGGCATTGGACATGAATTCCAGCAACGAATCCTGCATGATCAGACATCTTCTGGTGGTATGGCAACACGACACTAGCAACAGGGACGCCTCCCTACACTCTGAGAGCGTGGACATAGTCGAAAAAGTACTACGCATAATCAAAGACCCGCTAGGTCGATTGGCCTAGGAAACAATAAGGGCTTCCCGGCGAACCAAAAGGGTTCGGGAAAAAATAAGGGATGAAAATAAAGAATCTGTACACCCGGCAAGTCGAAAACCTGAAAAGGCGGCTTGGGCAAAAATGGGTATCCCGGTGGACTGAAAACCCGAAAGGGCGGTCCAGGCAAAAATTAGGGATCAAAGCGTACGACTATGTCCCGTCATCTCGTCACTTGCCTACCAGAAGAAGATTTGTCTTTCCAATCGGCAGTTATCAAGCACCTCCACAGGTACCTTCTCCCGCAGAAACTGGGGCAATAAGAATTGTCTGAACTGTACAAGCTGCTCTGTCCTCCAGGTACAAGGTAGATTCAGTTGAAGAGTATGGCCAAGATACCTTCACTCCCCGCAGAGTAAGACAAGACTCAGCAATACTCTCTCCGAGCAGAGTTGGTCTCCCATAAGTCCTAAAAAGGCACAATATCTCCAGCAAGTCAGCAACACTCTCCCCAAGCAGAGTTAGGCTTCTGTCAGCCTCAAGGAAGTTGGGTATCCCCAGAATATCTTAACATTCTTCAGCAGAGTATACAGATATTCCTCAGCAAGCATCCCCGGCAGTCTTAATATTCGTCAACAAAATATAAGATTGTTCCCCGGCGGAATACAATATGCCCCCAGTGGAGCCATTTCCTCAAAAGTTTCCCAAGGAGAGTCGAATCATCTTCCCCAGTAGATTCTGGAAGCTTATCCCCTGCAGAGTATAAACGTATCTCCCCAGCCATATTCAGAAGGTTATCCCCACCAAAGCCTAACTGGGTTATCCTCAGCAAAGTTCCAGCAAATTGCAACTGAAAGATATTTCCCAACAAAGTTCTTTCTATCCCCAGCGGAGTTCATCAAAATCCCTAACAAAGCTTATCAACGGGACCCCCAGCGGAGTTATCGTTAAAATCTCAGCGAAGTACCTCTTCCCCGCAGAGTACTTCCCCTCGGAGTAATCTCTTCATCAAGTTTATTCCCCAACGGAGTCATCTTCTCCTACAAGTTTATTCACGCAATCATCTTCGTTCATCATCCCCAGCGGAAACGAAGAATTCAATTTATTCTCCAGCAGCTAACCGGGATTCATTTTCCCCAACTAAAACATCACATTTTCATATATCATGATACATGCATATACGCATCATATCTTACAATCTCATTTATGTTGAGAACATCATTGCTTGACCCATATCATGCATTGCATATGACTGACTTTTACCTTTCAGGAAAGATCCAGTTAAGTTCTCAGCTATTCCAAGACCTTTCCTGGTCCAGTTAAATCGATTCCTAAATATTTTTCTGATGCCGATCCAGTCAAAGACCTCCTCTGGTCCAGTTAAGTCGATTCCTAAAGATTTTTCTGATGCCGATCCAGTCAAAGACCTTGCCTGGTCCAGTTAAATCGATTCCTAAAGATTTTTCTGATGCCGATCCAGTCAAAGGCCTTCTCTGGTCCAGTGAAATCGATTCCTAGAGATTTTCCTGATGCCGATCCAGTTGAAGATTCCAAGACCTTGCCTAATCCAGCTAAATCGATTCCTAAAGATTTTTCTGATGACGCCAAGACCTCCTCTGGTCCAGTTAAATCGATTCCTAAATATTTTTAGGATGCTAAGAAGACAAATCCAGTTAAATCGATTCCTAAAGATTTTTCTGATGCTAAGAGGACAAATCCAGTTAAATCGATTCCTAAAGATTTTTCTGATGCCGCTCCAGTAAAAGTTATTCCAAGACCTCCTCTAGTCCAGCTAAATCGATTCCTAAAGATTTTTCTGAGGCGAAATCTTTCTTCATTCTGGATAAACACCTGTAGCTAGCCAGGAATATATCTGTGAACGCTTGATTGTAGATTTATACCTGTAATTAGCCGGGAAAGTTATCTACATGAAGAGATTGAAGATCAACACCTGTAACAGACCAGGAAATTATCTTTCTTTCTCAGGTTAGAGATTAATACCTGAATCCAGCCAGGACAACTATCTCATCGGCCAATCTTTTCAAGTTCCAGACCAATACCTGTAGCAAGCCAGGAAAATTCTGTGGACAACTGATCGTAGGATAATACCTGAAACCATGCAGGACAACTATCCACTTGATCATCATCAGACAACCCTACACAGGTTCCTTCTTACAAATCTACCAACAAACTCCAGGTGGCATCTTTAAGCCCATCTCCATCAACTTTCTATCGCATCTCCAGATGGCATCTATAAGCCCATCCTTCTACCAACAATCTCCAGATGGCATCTATAAGCCCATCCTCCTATACATCATATCTCCAAATGGCATCTGTAAGCCCATTCCCGACATCACATTGCTGATACTCCAATATGCGAGTGCAAATTTCTGGGCACTCTAGTGTTCAATCATCTTCCACCTTCGGATCACGAAAGGCACGCAAGCCAATCTACATCCTCATGTTTAAGAAGATTGAACAGAGGCAACTGTTGTACCCCAAAATTTGCCCTCCCATATTCTTCAAGATTTGACAAGAATGATCTTCAAATTGGTCAAGATTGCTCAAAGGATTGCACAGTCAAACCATCTCCTAAACCAGTCAAAATTAGGGTTTTGATTCTTACAAGGAATTTGGGGTTTTCAATGGTTCAATCAAGTCTCATAGGCCTATATACATTCTCAAGCATCTACATGTCAAGTCTCAAGACTCACAATGCCAATTTGCACAGTCAAAAGCCCTATTTGATTCACAATCAACTGCAGGGGTAAAATGGTCATTTTGCAGTCAAAAGTCAGAATTTTTGGTCAACATCTTATTTTGAGCACACAATCATCATTTGATCAAGTCTTGATCATGATTCCACAAGAATGGCTCAAAAATCATCAAGGATGCAAAAGTTACTATTTTTGGATAGTAGAAAAGTCAACTGTATCTTGACCAGGGCATAACTTTTTCATGGTTCATCAGAAAAATCCCATCCAATGCTCATTTTTAAGGGGATGACATTTCCTACAACTCATCTTCACATCCCAAGTCCAAGAAATGCTCTCACAAAAAGTTATCAATTTCTACATTATAGGTCAAATTCAAAAGTCAACAAAAGTGCACTTTAAGTCAAAGACCATAACTTGAGATTGGTAAATCCAAATGACATAGGACCAAAGGCATTGGCTATAGGACTTCAAGACCTTTCCAAAATGTCCAAGAACATGTTCATATGATCAAAATTGAGCAAGATATGCATTGGAGAAGTTGGGAAATTTTTGTGAATTTGCAAAAGTCAACTTTGCTCAAAACATCTTGTTTTTGCTAATGAGCCTCAAATTTCTTCTTGAAACTTTATCCATGATCTATGCACGCCCCATCAAGCTTATTTGAACTTATTTTTCTTATTTTTATTAATTATTTGGATTTTTAATCAATTTTAATTCATTTAATTAATTTAAATTGTAGGAAATACAAAGATTTGATTTTTCAATCTTTTTGTGAAGCAAAAGTGGTCAATATATGCTGGAAATTTCGTGTACCAATCAAGGATATCAAAATCTCCAAAATTAGCAAGTTTCTTCAATCAAAAAGATTCAAAAAGATGTGATTTCCAATCAAATATTGAATCATCATTCCAAGGGATTTTTGTGCAAGATTTTAACCTAATTTCATTCTCCTATAAGTACACAAGCCAACCCTATTCATGCATACGTGGATTTGCTGCAAAAAAGGCCATAACCAATTCAAGAAAATTCAAAGAAAAGTCAAAACTGATTTTCATATTTCAGGCCAATTCAAAGCATTATAGTGATTCAAACACATTGCTGGAAGTGTCAGGAGTGATTTACAATCAAAACCACACGCTAAAGCTCAAGGAATCCAAGGAAACAGAATCACGGTTTGCATACTTTTTTCAGAATCGTAACTCATTATTCATGTGCATTTGACATATTTTCTTGATTGATTTGTGTTAATAGGGACCATACAAAGCTAATGATACCACTTAATTGGATTAAAATGCCATAAATCAAGAATTGCCATTGACGTTTTCTAGGGTTTCCAAGCTTTGGATTTGGGGCTTTATTATCCAGGAAAAATTGGAACCTTTAAGACCCATGGTTAGAATCGTTGAGACCAGACGAAAACATTGGAACCCTCGTGAAATATTTATGTAGCCTGTACTCCTAATCGCTATTTTTCCTCATGGTATATAGTGGGGGTTAAAAACCCCCGCTATCTGATTTGTTTTTACAGGTATTCAGCGAAGAAGATGAGTATGTGGTGATACATCATTGGGCCATTCAAAAAACGCGCGTGATTTTGTTGTTTCCAGCATAATTGTTATTTTCTATATATTATATTTGTTTCTTATTATAATAACAAAAGCAGGAAATTGGCATAGTGGTTGGTGCGTTGGCCTATGATCATTGGGACCTGGGTTCGATTCCCAGGTCCACCCAAAATACTTGATGTTATTTTTCTTAACATGTTCTCCTGCAGGCTATCCAAAGCATTCCACCATGTGCCTCCAATCATCAACGCGCCAAGTGGCCATAAACGTGAATCCAAAGGCCAGGATGGAGTGATCACCATACTCCCAGTCAACCAACACCCTGGACAATTCCAAAAGTCAAAAAAGGCTTGGAGTTAATGGGCCTGAGAACTTCTAAAAATGCCTCCATATTGGGCCATCACCCCCCTGGTTTATTCTTCTTCTTTTATTTTCCTTTTTTATTTTCTTTTAATTACTTTACTAATTATTATTATTATTTAATTAACACAATTAATTATTTTCATAATAAATTCAGAAAAACTAAAATATTTTTATTATTATTATTATTTATTAATTTCGCCTTTAATTCATTATTTTTGTAAATAAACACTAACATAAATTAATTTAGTTTAATTAGGTTTAATTTTAATTTTCTTTTACAATAAATAAAATAGATTAGAATTAGGGTTCTTACTAACTTTTGACTTTTTTTATTTATTTCTTTAAAACATGAAAACTAAAAAATATTTCTTTTAATTAATTAATTAGTTTTAGGTTTAATTTAATTAATTGCAAAATAACGAAAAACTTCTTTCTTTCTCAAAAAGGGTCAAAACCCTAAGGACTTCTCCGATTTAATTTCTTTTCGCGCATATTATTTTTGACCATATTTATGTAATTGCTCCGAGGATGTAATAGCGTTAATTAGGACTTTTTATCGCTTTCTTTATTTTCTCGCATTTATTTTCCAAGGGTTGCTTTTGGCGATGTAAATACCCGACGCCTTGTAATAGCGTAGATTTACTTTCCGCAACTATTAACTGCTATGCATGACAAGACTTGCCTGAAAATTAAAATCAACCTGTAGCTCACCATAACATGTGCAAAGATAAATTAACTGAATCCTGACACACTCGCACATGCCACTCCTAGGGTACGCCTCACTTGGTTGCCTCGACGTGGTCATTGAGTATAGGGTGTTTTAGAGGTCGCCCTCTTGTCTAAAAGATCCAAGTTGCCTCGAAACGGTTGCCTCGGATAAAAAAAGGATCTAAGACACTAGGGTTACCGCTAAGGCGTCCTACTATTGGTTTGGTGACCACACTTGTCCCTATAATCGAATTGACCAGAATAACTCCAACGACGGTGCTACTTACTTCTCAATAGTGGGATATTACTGTCTAAAGGAAATTTACACAGCTTAATTTCTTTTGAGTAGGTAGAGGTTCTCAGGTACTTGCTCTTTCAAAACAAAAAATAACTTTTCGCACTTACACTTTTCTGACAAAAGTTTTCAAACAAACACTTCATACACTCTTGAGGACTGATACAAGAGTTAAAACGAAGTTTTTTAAACAAAACTCTTTTCAAAACCCACAAACACAAGAAAAGCAAAACATTTTGAAAACATAGTGAGCAAGTACCTAAGAGCCTGTGGATAACCACGAATAGAAAGGGTGCTAACACCTTCCCTTTCTATAATCTACCTCCCGAACCGAGAAACATCTCGAAAAAGAATTTTGTTGTGCTTTTGTCCTTTCCTTGTTGGAGAACATAAAAGACGGTGGCGACTCTTGCTTACCGCGACATACGCGAACCAGCATTAAAAACAGTCAGTTCTATTTCCACCGATCACATTTACCAAACACAATGGTAAAACAATACTGTCAAAAGGGTTAAAAACGTATAGGAAAGATATTTGATTAAAATAGGGTAAACAACTCTTAGTTACTTGATCAAAACTTGCAAAAACATCCTTGTTATTTTCGAGCACACCTCACAACACAATTTCAAAACAATTTCCCAAAACAAACTTTCAAACATTGAAACATTTTTAAAAAGACAACACACTTTTGTATACATTCAAACAAAAATCATTACAAAGGTTGCCACAACGATGGCCTCTTTTCAAAGCATTTTCAAAACCACACACACAAAGCACCATTTCAAACAATTGAAAAGCAAAAGCAAGTGATCTAAACAAGTAACTAAGAGCCCATGGATAACCATGGATGAAAATGGTGCTAGCACCTTCCCTTTTCATAATCTACCCCCCGAACCCAAGAAAACATCTCAAAGGTCCTTCCTGTGCTTTTTGACCTTTCCTTTGGATAAAATAAAATGTCGGTGGCGACTCTTGCTAAACCGAAACATTTCCGAACACAAACGCAAAACCTTAAGTCAGTTCTCCCACCGTATCACACCAGGGAATAAGGTGTTGCCCCTGTTGACGTATGTGTTGAGGTACAGTACCCGTGAAGAGAAAACGGTAATATCTCATTCCAGTCTTTGTATGTCATCGTCATCTTATGTATGATCTTTTTAATATTCTTGTTAGCAGCTTCAACAGCCTCATTCATCTTTGGTCGGTAGGGAGAAGAGTTGTGATGTTGAATCTTGAACTATTTACAGAGATCGGTGATCATTGAATTATTGAGATTGGTACCATTGTTCGTGATGATTCTCTCACGGATACCATAACAACAAACCAGGTTATGCTTGATGAACCGTGCCACCACATTCTTAGTAACCATAGCAAAGGGCAGCCTCAACCCACTTCGTGAAGCAATCAATGGCCACTAGGATGAAGCGATGTCTGTTGGAAGCGGTAGGTATGATCTCGCCGATCATGTCAACGCCCCACGTTGCAAAAGGCCAGGGAGCCGTCAAAACATTCAAGGGAACTGGAGGTATATGCACCTTATCAGCGTAGATTTGGCACTTGTGACAGGTTCGAGAATGCTGATAAAAGTCGGCTTCTATAGTGGACCAGTAGTATCTTGCCCGTAGGATCTTCTTTGCCATGGTATGTCCACTGGAATGAGTGCCAAAGGTACCTTCGTGTAGGTCTGCCATGATCCTCTCTGCTTCGCTCTTGTCTACACACTGCAGTAAGGTAGAGTCACGATTACGCTTATAGAGGATTCCATTGCTGAGGAAGAACTTTGCAGCAAACCTTCTCAGAAATTTCTTGTCATTGACAGATGCCCTCTCGGGGTATTCTTGAGCCTCGAGATACCTTTTCACCTCATGAAACCAAGGTTTGTCGGCTACCTCCTCGATATCGATCTCACAGAAGTATGCCGGTTCATCCAACCTCTCAATAGTGATCCAGGGAGCTTCATTGTCCCACCTGACCTTGAACATTGATGACATAGTAGCTAGCGCATCCGCTAATTGATTCTTTTCTCGTGGGAAATGTTAAAAGGTGATCTCTTCAAAATGCGGCAGTAGTGTCAGTACATACTCTTTGTAAGGGATAAGGTTTGGGTGCTTCGTATCCCACTCGCCTTTGATCTGACTTATCACCAAAGCGGAATCCCCGAATACACTCAAGAACTTGATCCTTAGGTCAATAGCAGCTCTAACACCCATGATACACACTTCATACTCTGCCATGTTGTTGGTACAATTAAAACATAATCGGGCAGTGAACGGAGTATGACAGCCCTCGAGAGATATGATTACAACTCCAATGTTGTTACCTAGTGCGTTTGAGGCTCCATCAAAAAACATGGACCATCGGGATCCTTCCTCAGGTCCTTCATCTGGACCAGGTTCTTCACAGTCGGTTACTAACATGATGTTCTCATCCGGGAACTCAAAATTCATGGATTGGTAGTCATCCACGGCCTGATGCGCCAAATGATCAGCTAACACACTTCCCTTGATTGCCTTTTAGGTTGTGTATTAGATGTCGTACTCGGTTAAGATCATTCTCCATCTTGCTATTCTTCCGGAGAGAGCGGGCTTCTCGAAAATATACTTGATCGGATCCATCTTAGATATCAACAAAGTAGTGTGGGTCAACATATATTGTCTCAGTCGGCGAGCAGCCCATGCCAAAGCGCACCAAGTTTTCTCGAGCAGTGAGTATCGTGTTTCACAGTCGGTAAACTTTTGCTAAGGTAGTATATTGCGTGCTCTTTTCGACCAGACTCGTCATGCTGCCCCAGCACACACCCCATTGAATTATCTAGCACTGTTAAGTACATTATTAAAGGTCTTCCTTCAGTCAGAGGCATCCGAATAAGAGGCTCTTGGAGATATCATTTGATTCTGTCAAAGGCTACCTGGCATTCGTCATTCCACTTTACCACTTGATCTTTCTTCAGAAGCTTGAAGATCGGCTCACAAGTAGAAGTCATATGTGAAATGAACCTGACAATGTAATTCAGGCGCCCCAAGAAACCTCTAACTTCCTTCTCAGTGCAGGGAGCCGACATCTCTTGTATCGCCTTCAAATTTGAAGGGTCTACTTGAATACCTTTGTCACTGACGATGAATCCCAGAAGCTTACCAGACCTTACCCCGAAGGTGCACTTGTTCGGATTTAACCTCAGCTTGTACATCTTCAACCTATCAAACAGCTTTTGTAGATGATCAAGATGTTCTTTCTCAGTTTGAGACCTGGCTATCATGTCATCGACGTAAACCTCTATCTCATGGTGAATCATGTCATGGAACAGAGCTACCATAGCTCGCTGATAAGTTTCCCCAGCATTCTTCAACCCAAACAGCATCACCTTGTAGCAGAAAGTGCCCCACTGTGTAACAAAGGTTGTCTTCTCCATGTCTTCAGGTGCCATCTTGATCTGATTGTAGCCAGATAAACCGTCCATGAAGGAAAAGACTTTGTGTTGTGCGGTGTTGTCAACCAGAACATCTATGTGGGGAAGCGGGAAGTCATCCTTGGGGCTTTCCCTGTTTAGGTCTCTGTAATCCACACACATTCGTACTTTAACATCTTTCTTATGTACTGGAACCGCATTAGCAACCCACTGCAGATAGGAGGTCATGGCTAAGAACCCTACGTTTAACTGCTTCATAACCTCTGCTTTAATCTTCTCTGACATCTCAGGGAGCATATGAAGGACCTTTTGCTTTACCAGAGGGTAGCCTTCTTTAGTCGGCAGACGATGAACCACTATATCTGTGTCTAGTCCCGGCATGTCTTCATATGACCAGGCGAAGATTTCAACGTACTCATGCAACATCTGTACCAACCACTGTTTGACATTAAGCTCTAGATTTTCACCTATCTTAACCTCTTTTCTGTCTTCCTCTGTACCCAAGTTCACTGTCTCAGCCGACTCTTCATGAGGCTGTATGGCCCTTTCTTCCTGCTGTAATAGTCTAGCAAGTTCTCTGGGTACCTCACAATCTTCCTCACCTTCGTCCTCGGCTTGGTTGATCGTATTTTCAAAGTCATAATGATCAGTAGCAGAACTATTATCAATGGGATCCAGAGTGGATATGGATCTGCATTTGGATACGTGAGTGTGTGTAAGATCATAGCTGTATAGACAGAATAAAAGAAAAGAAAAACAGAGAGCGCAAAATTTGTATGCAAACGTCCAATGCTTTATTGATGTCATATGAAAATGAAACATGATAGCCCTTACAAATAGAACCATTGTGCCCCGGGTAAGACACGTGACTATAGAGTTTATATTGTTTTTAAATTACATATCCTAAAAATCAGAAAGACAATTACTCCTGAACAAAAGTAATCGGTACAAAGTCCTTGGTAGTCCAGTTACTGAGTCCGTCGTTGGTAGTCGGGAAGATCCAGCTGTCAATGTCGGAATCACCATCACTGTCTTCAAGCGCATTGACCCCAGGATTGTTGATGCGTGGGGGAGGTCCTCCAGCCCGAGCGCGACGAATATCCTTTTGAGCACCTGTAGTAAAGCCCAAACCAGATTTGTCAGACTTGTAATGAATAACCGGGAGCTGACCCCAAATGGTAGACCCGCCTTCTTCAACCACTGCTCGTGCATCCTTGAGCGAAGCCATCTTCGAGGGAGATTTGGTGACCTTTGGAGGACTGTCGGTAGTTTCTGTTGTAGCCATAATCTGAGGTACCTCTTCAAATTTCTGGCAAGGAGTCTCGATGAACTCGCCATCCATCTCTACGTATCTGAAGGAGTTCAAGTGACTGATCATGTACTCCTCTTCACCATGCACCGTGACAATCTTTCCTCTTACTGGGTACTTTAACATTTGGTGGAGGGTAGAAGTAACAGCCCCTGCCCCATGTATCCAAGGGCGTCCCAACAAGCAAGAATACGATGGTTTGATATCCATTACGTAGAAAGTGGAGTCGAAGGTCTGGGAACAAACTTTGATAGGGACATCCACTTCCCCGTGCACCATCCTCTTCGAACCATCGAAAGCTCTCACTACTATATTTCTAGGCTTCAAGGTCAAGCCTTCACAGTCCAATCTATCCAGAGCTTTTTTAGGTAGCATATTCAACGAGGAGCTAGTATCTACCAAAATATGGGCCAGAGTCGTGCCCTTGCATTCAACGGAAACATGAAGAGCATTATTATGCTTCCTCCCCTTTGGTGTCAGATCTGCGTCAGAGAAATCCAAACCATTATCAGCAGTCATACTAGCCACACAATCTTCAAACCGATCAGCAGATGTCTCTTGTGGTACGTGAACCGTCTTTAGAAACTTAACCAAAGCCTTCGCATGGGCCTTGGAATACAACAACAAAGCTAGCATAGAAATTTTGGATGGGGTCTGCCCCAGCTGCTCGACCACATTGTAGTCGCTCTTTTTTATTATCTTCAAATTTTCTTCCATTTCTTTCTTGGAAGCTTCTGGTATGGTTACTGAATTAGCCTTTGTCAGGACAGGCTCAATCAGTATGTCTTTGCCTCGAGTCTCGGCCGACTCGATGATGGGAGGGTCAACAGGAGTGATTACTAGAATTGCAGTAGTAGTCTTGGGTGGAACCACAACAGGAATGATCACAGGTCCGGTAACAGTCTTCGAGGGAGAAATTTCAGGGGAGAACACTCTTCCACTTCTTGTTATTTTACTGGTTCCGACAATATTGACGATGTCGGAATCATCATTTTCATCAATCTTGTCTTTAATGGCTATCATGTCCTGCTTTACACCATGGTAATAGACGTCGGCCCCATAGTTCCAAGGAACAACTTTGTCCGAGGAGTATGGGATTGGTCCAGGCATGGTTATGATCAACGGAGTCACCTTCAGAATTGATGTAATCCTGACGGGTCTCTTAGCGGAGGCCCTGGGAGGATTGGCGGAAATGGTTATGATAGAAATGTCTTTACAAGAAACAGTCGGAACAAGAGTCTTCTCAAACATAATCTCTTGGTCATCCATCAGGCGCTGAACACTTGTCTTCAACAAAGGGAAACCAGTCGGTAGAAATGAACAAAGGTGGCAACCTTCATCACATCCCGGAAATAAACCAGCCTTCAGCAAATTCCCTTTGATAGTCATGAGTGGGGTCACCAATTCTTCCACAAAATTCACAAACACATCTTCTTCAACGGCATTAACACCTCGGCCATGATTCGGCATACGAGCTTTGATAATGTTGGGAGTCTCCAGGGGACCAAATTCAATCTCCTTAGCATCAATCAGATCCTGTACTCTGTTCTTCAAAGCCCAACATTCATTGGTTTGTCCAAATGGTAAGCACAACGAGCATTCGGTTTATAGTAGGGAGAGGTGGTGTTCGTATTCTTCGGAGCTTCCCTCAGAGTAACCAGATTGGACTTCAGCAACTGAGGTAAAACCTGAGACAGCGTCATGTTGATCTGAGTAAACTGTCTAGCTGGTCTTTCCGCTCTTGGCTGATTATTTCTTTGCTGAGCAGGTGCATGTTTGGGAATCATAACAGCCCCTACAGTCGGACGACGCTCGGTTCGATTCAGATTCTTTTGGTTATAGATGGCACTGACTTCCTTTTTACCTACAAACGACTTCCTTGCAGCACTAGAAGAGGCATCCTTCTGAATTTTTCCACTTCGGATTCCAGCTTCCACTCTTTCTCCTGTTAAGATCAGTTTAGTAAAACCCGTCGATGAACTTCCAATTAGATGGTTGAAGAATAGCCCAGTCAAAGTTCCCAGAAACATATCCACGAGCTCTCTGTCAGCCAAGGGAGGTTGAACTCTTCCGACCAAATCTCTCAACTTCTGAGCATAATCCTTGAAACCCTCGTTCGAACCCATAGACACATTTTGGAGTTGTGTACGGGTGGGAGCGAGGTCTGCATTATACTGATATTGCTTATAAAATGCAGCAGCAAGGTCTTCCCAGTTACGAACATTGGCTCTTTCCAGCTGATAGAACCAATCCAGTTGTGTTCCAGACAGGCTGTCTTGGAAGAAGTGAACCCACAAGTCTTTGTCAGCACTATGAGGTTGTATCTTCCTCACATAGGAACGGAGATGCATTTTAGGACAAGAGACCCCGTCATACTTAGCAAATATCGGTGCCTTGATTTTGGGGGGATGACAACCCCGAAGACCAGACCCAACTCTTCAAAATCCAGCCCAGGAACCTTTTGGATTTCCATAGCACTCAGACGCTCTTCTAACTGCTTATACTTTTCATCAGCCGGAGGGTACTGCTTCTCATTATAATCAGTTTCATTGTCAGACTCTTTAGGACTAGGGTTATCTTCTCTGGCTTCAACCTTTTGATTCTCTCCCTCTTTAAATGAAAAAGCTAAATCAACAACCCGTCTTGGCGGCCCTCTGAACCTTCTGCTCATATGTGCCACACCGGTTATCCTCCTGGTCTTCTTAGTGTTCTTCTTAACAATCAAAGCCTTCAGCTCTTCCTGTCCTTTGGCCAGAGCCATAATCATTTGCTGGAACTGCGTGTTCTGAGTCTGAAGATCTTTCACAGTTTGTTTAAGAGCCATTGCTGAAATAAACAGCGGATGAGATGAGAAACCTGTTATGAATCCTGTTATGCAATGATATGTATGATATGTATGCAATGTTTTCAAGGGTTCTTAAAGGCTCAAATTTGCTTAAACAAAAAAGAACAAACGCGAATTGTATTAGTAAACTTGAATTGTTACAAAGAATGTATTTTGAGAATACAATTAAGCAAAATAAAAAAAATAAGACTAGGTTTCCCATGAGCGCATCCTCTTTGGCGCGATGTAGGCGTTGATATTCCTCTCTTCATGAAGTAGCCTAGTGAGTTCCAAGACCTTCTTCTCGCTGGCATAGAATTGGGATTCAAACGTATCGGGCTCCTCTTTAAGCTGAACCTGGGACTTTTATAATTCTTTGTGATCAGTTGGCATGTCTAGATGAAGAACAAGATGAGGAGTGTCTCCCTCGACAACTGGTTCCATAATCATAAGTTGGATAGCGGGATAAGGCATCATAAGAGTTTGAGCGCGGGATCGTACCCATCCAAGATAAGGCTCGAGAGGTACGAAATTCTTATGCCCAAGTGTCTTGCTGTCAATCCTATGTACCATACTCCAAGCTTTTATGAACCTTTTGCGGTAACCCTGAACATCATTCTCATAGGTGAAGGCGATTCCTTGAATAAGTGTATCATGAGGATCATCCCTTCTCGCATAACCAAACTGTCGTAATGCTAAGAAAGGGTTATAAGTGATTCCTTCCCTGATGCCTAAGAGAGGGACATTAGGGAATTCACCACAGCGATCAATGATAGTAACATCTTCTGAGAACCGTGAACACCAATGGATGTCTGAATGCGTAAGGGACATCAGTCGATGAGACCATCTTTTACCCTGTTCATTCTTCAAAGTAGATCTAGGTAGATGCAAAATAAACCACCTAGCCAAAAGAAGAGTGCAACACTAGAGGGTCCCCCTTCTTTTTAGAGTGCGAGCATGCAGAGAGTGTAGAATATCCCCGAGTAATGTAGGTACCGGATTATGAGACATAAAAACCTTAATAGTGTTCACATCTACGAGTTGATCCGCATTAGGGAAAAGTACCATCCCATAAATGAGAAGTTCCAGCACCTCTTCAAAAGCTTGTAAATCTAAGGTATCCCAAAAATGGTAACCCTTCTCGAATAGAAACTTAGCCGGAATTCCTTGGACACTCCCTCTAGTCTCCCAATTTGTCACTATGTCGAACCGTTGTAAGGATAGAGCTTTACCAATTTCTTCAGGTTTGGGATGTCTTTTCGTACCGCTGAAAGGTAGCTGATCAAGAATGGGTATCCCTAATAACTGAGAAAATTCCTCAATAGTAGGCACTAACTGGTAATCCGGGAAGGTGAAACAATGGTGCACAGGATCGAAGAACTGAAACAACACTTTTAATAATTCTTCATCAGGTTTTGCAGTGACCAAGTTGAGCAACTGACCATGATTTTTAATGAAATGAGAACTTTCAAGAACCCTTAATGCCAGGTCTTTTAGTTGGAGAGACACTTTCACAAGGTTGATCTGTATAGTGTTCCTACGGGCGGATGCCATGTCCTACAAAACAAAGCAAAAATGAGCCCTAGGAAATCCTTGAAACAGTTAGTATGATATGCTATGGTATGATGTTTATGATGTCATGAGAAATCACAGGTATAGCAAACACAGACAAATCACACCAAGTCCTTAGGTTTAAGGCCTGCATGATTTTTAAGGTCATACCCTCTTAAAGTTGGATTGGTTCATCCTGTCCTATAAATAGTAACCGGGTTCTAAGGGATCTCAATATCACTGATCTTTCCCCCAGCTTTGTTCAATAGGCGATTGACTCGCAACCAAACAAAACTCAAGAGTCAAACCTCAATGAGTGTAGCATCGTGTATCTGTCGACCTTGGGCAAACACCAAAGTCGGCCATCTCGCTACGTCCTACTGGCCAAGTTGTGCAATTAAAGGTTCTAAGGTCAGTTGATGCTTTATGACACCATGCGGCGGCCCCGTACATCTCCCTGATTGGCTCAAGGGTTACGGGTACCAACCAAAGTGCCATATCAACGTAGCTACTGCTTCAACCGTGCCGATATACCCAACCACAGCTCCCTCACAATTTATTGCTACTTACCTAAAAGGTGTTTCTCGATCCGGGTGTAGAATCAAATAACCCAAAAAGTTCCCATAAATATAAAGTAAGCAAGACAATCAAGAGAAAGCAATTAAATATGACCTAGATCCTAAGGTTTACCCCATTTTATATTTTATTCACCAGCAGATTCGCCAGTTTTGTGATACGGTGGCAGAACCGACTGTTAATACTGGTTTGTGTTTTTTGTTCGCAAAATGTCGCGGTAAGAAAGAGTCGCCACTGACTTTTATTTTATCCAAACAGGAAAAGGAAAAAGAACAGAAAAAACCTTTTTCGAGATGTTTCTGAGTACGGGGGGCAGATTATAGAAAGGGAATGTGTTAGCACCCTTTCTATCTGTGGTTTTCCACAGGATCTTAGGTACTTTCTCATTTTGAAATTGCTTGTGTGTGCTTTGTTTTGAAAAGTTTTGTTTTACTTCGTTTTAACCCTTGTTTCTGTCCTCAAGAGTGTTATGAAGTTGTTTTTTGAAAACTTTGTTTGAAAAGTGTTGGTGTGAAAAAGTTTTTGTTTGTTTGAGCAAGTACCTAGGAAGTAATCTACCTACTCGAAAAAGTCTGTTCGTTTTCCTTTTAGACAATGTTATCCCATTATTGAGAAATAGGTAGCACCGTCGTTGGAGTTTTTTAGGGACATTCGAAGGGACATGTACGATCACAAAAGAAATGTTAGGAAGTGTTAATAATCATCCTAAAGCCTTAAAGATCTTTTTTCTGAGGCAACATCCGAATGGGTCATTTTAGATCTTTCGAGGCTAGAGGACGACCACTAACAAACCCTATACTTCATGACCGTTTACCGAAGGCAACCGAAGTGGAGTAAACCCTAGGAGTGAGCATGTGCGAGTGTAATTTTTTAGTTAATTATCTTTGCACAATTAGGGTTTTCTACTGTTTTAATTTTCAGTTAGTCTTTCCATACAATCCTATTAACATACATCTAAGCAGTTTATAGTTTGCGGAAATAAAATGCGGGAAAGTTTAAAAGTCCTAGCTATTACAAGGCTTTTGCAGATACATAATTATCTTGGACTGAAAATAAAGATGCGAAATTTAAAACCCTAATTACTATTACAAACTCGGAGCAGTTACAATAATAATAATAAAGGAAATTAAAAGTGCACGGCAAATTAAATACGAGAATGAATTGAGAAACCTAAAAAATCTAGTTGAAAAAAGATTTAGGTTATTTTTTGAGAAAAAATTAATTAAGTTATGTACAAATTAAACCCTAATTCTAATTATTTTTAATTATGAAAAAAAGGAATTAAATTACCATAAAATATTTTTTTGTGAAAAAAATGATTTTTGATGTTTTTTGTGATTTTTTATTTTATGATAAAAATGATTTTTTGGGTTATTTTATAAAAAAGAAAGTAATTGATAAATAATAAAAATAAGAAAATAAAGAGAAAAGAATTAAATTGGGTCAGTATTGCTGAAAGGGGGGTGTATGTTGAATTGTTCAGGCCCAATAGTTTGTCAGCCCAATCAACGCGTTGGATCTTGTGTAGCTACGCTTGGAGGGTGCATCTGGACTTCCCTTTGGCTGAGCGTTGGATCTGGAGTATGAACGATCCATTGGCTGGATTTTGGGTTACATGGTAGGCGCCTGGAAGTGTGTATGCATAGAACCTATTGTCAAATATTAAGAAAATAGAGAAAACGCTGGGACCTGGGATCGAACCCAGGTCCTCCCACTCAACATATGAGTGCTTAACCAACTGGGCTACAGTGTTCAATTGTTAATATAATAATAACAATGAATAATATATAAAAACAAAGTGGATAACTGAAAAAATAAAATATGCACGTTTTATTCAAACAGGCCAATGATTATCAACCATGTTGTCTTCTTCTTCCCCTGTCCTTCGTTTTAGGTTTGAAACTTTTACCTACGGATATCTTCCATGGCTATAACCCTGTAACTTTCAAAAATTAACAGCAAGCATGATAAATTAATTCTAAGTACATGTATCAACTCGTCTTGATGCCACGAGCATCATGGTACCATTTTCTTGGGTCAATTTAACCTGTATAAAAAAACCCTAAAACGGCCAAACAAACCCTAGCCATGGCATTCATCAATATATGCATCAAAACGCAAAATTATGTAAACCAAAACATTCCAAATGTTAGTACAAATTCAATGCTATGTTTAGTAATGATTAATTATGCGTAAATTAAGAAACCAAATTCAAGCTTGGAGGTGAAAACCGTAGGTCTGTAACTCGCGATTCTGGACGTGAAAATGCTTGCAATTGATTGAGACACGTTCTGGAGATGTCCAAGAGTCTATTGGTAGTGTTAGAATGGCTTGAATCACCCTCTAGGTCCAAGAACGATCCACCACTTTCTTGCAAATTTTTGAGTTTTGTTCTTGTATTCTCACGATTGTAATCCTTGTTTTTTTGGCTTGAGTATGTTCAGTATATGTAGTGGAACGAATTAGGGTAACAAAAACACTTTGTATCTTTGATAATCATGGAGATTTGATTTGGTTTTTCTCTTGTATCATATCTTTATAAATGCATCAAAATCATGCCAATTTGAGCCATTCCACCCTTGCACGATTTTATTTGGTCATGCTAGATTGATTTGATTTGATTCCTACAAAAAAAATTAGATCAAAATCAATCTTTTGTAGTTTTTGCCATTTATTTGATTTAATTTGTATTTTAAATAATAAAAAATCAAAAGAAAATAAATAATGAAGCAAATAAAGTGTGGATGCTGATTTGGGTCGTGGACGATGTCCCCAATAAGATTCAATCATGAAAAGCTAGGCCCATTTGACAAAAAATGCACTTTTGAGCACATTTGACTTTTGGTAATTTTGCAAAAATGGGCAGCTTTGACAAGGCTTATCTCCTCCAATTTTAACCCTAGAGAGGTTTTCTTGGATTTTTTTAGAAAGCTTAGGATGTCCCATAAATAACCCATTTTGTTTCATCTCAGTTGGGTCTTCCATGTTCATGTAAGAAGCTTTGACCCAAAAGGTTTTTTTGTTGACTTTTCAAAAGGACCTATAATGTAGAAATTCATATCTTTTGATGAATGCATATTTTGAAATCTTGGGCTGAAGATTAATTGTAGGTAATTACATCCTCTTCAAAATGAGCCTTGGATGGGAAATTTCTGATAAAGTATGAAGAAGTTATGCTTGGTCAAAGTTTGGTTAACTTTTCCTGAGAAACCCTAATTTAGCAACTTTTGGGTTTTGATGAATTTGGGGCATTCCTTGAGGAATCATGATCAACCCTTGATCAAATGATGGATATCTCCTCAAAAAATTTATGTTGACCAAAAATCTTGAAGTTTGACTGTATGTGGGCCACAGTTGACTTTTGACCTAGTACAGTTGATTTTCAGGCATCTGGGTAATTGACTGAGAAAACTTCTTGTGCAAGGCATGAAACTTGACATGGATGATCTTGAGAATATATTGGTACCATGGAAAGCATTTGGGACCTTTGGATTTCCCACACCCTGATGAAAATGGAAACCCTAGTTTGAGGTACATTGCCTTAGGAGAGAGTTTGTCTGGTCAACTCTTGGGCATCCTTGAGCAAGTTGAGGACCTCAATGGGCATGTGTTGAGTAAAATGAGAGGGAAAATTTTGGGGTACAACATTGTGTATGTGTGAAAATTTGTTTTATTTGTTTTTGTGAGCAAGCAACTATGAATTGTCTACCTACTCAAACGGTCTTTGTTCTTTTCCTATTTTCCTTTAGACAGTGCTATCCTACTATTAGTTAGTAGGTAGCCCTATCGTTGGATATTTTGAGGGAAAAGCGAGGGTCTTCGTACAGTCACGAAGGTAACTCATAAGATACTTTAGCAATTACCCTATGGTTTTAAGATTATTTACCGAGGCAATATCGAAAGAGTCATCGAGGGACTTATGATCTTATAACCAAAGGGTCACTTCTAAAAACTCTTACATTCGAGAGACATGACTGTTATTCCGAAGGCAACAAGTGGAGGTACCTTAGAGGTGCAAGTGTGTGAGTGTGTTGTGTTTCAATTATTTGTCTTGAAATTAAGTTATTTAGCATTTGCTTTTATTCTTTCCATACAAGCATATTAGCATACATCTAGCAGTTAAATATATACAAGCAGTTAAATATATTACATCGCTTCGGGATGGGGGGAATTATAAACCAAAAATGGGGGAAAGAAAAAGTAAAAGGTCCTAATTTAAACTATTACATCCCTTGTACAGTTACATAATTTTATGAAAATAATGCGAATTTAAATAAATGAACGCGCGGAGGAGAAAGAAAGAAAGATGTAAAGAACCCTAAAAATCTAAGTGGAAGAAAATGTTTTTTTGTTTTTTTTTATAATTTTTGTTTAGAAAAATAATTAAATTATGAGAACCTAATTCTAATTCGTTAATTAATTAAAAAAAGGTGATTAAATGATTGATTAATTTAATTAATAAAAACTTAAATCTACTATTTTTGTGATTTTCTAATTTTCTAATTTTTTATGATTTTTTAATAAAAAACAATTAATTGAAAGAAAATAATAAAATAGTAAATGAAATAATAAAATAAAAAAAGAAATATAAATGAGTTGCTGCAAAAAAAATGTTAGGGGGTGAATAATCAGATATTTTGCAAGGCCTAATATCTCAGGCCCAGGCGTTTGCAAAAGGAAATGGGGGGTGCAGTCCCGAGTTGGGCTAGGCCCAAGACAACTGAGCCCAGGAGCTTCATTTGATCTAATACATCTGAATTCCTATGTCTATGTTTGCATGTAAGACGTTAGATTCACTCAAAACATCAATAGTAATAAGAATGCATGCATAAAACAGATTTAAATTACATGGTAAGAGAGTTTGATATTCAAAATTTTACCAAAATCGTGGGATGGTTATGAGGATGATTTGGGATGCTTGGGGTTGAATCCAGACTCTGGAAGACTCCTGGCGATCTCAGGAATGTATTAGTGTCCTTGGTTTGGATTGATAGCGCCTGGAAGTAAAGTTACAGATTTTGCAACTTTTCTTTAATTTTTGAGAATTTTGAGAGGGCTCTTGTATGCAAGGATTTTGTGGTCCTTGGCATGCTATGCTTTGTAGTATATATAGATAATGGAAAGGGCTAGCAAAGATGGAAATGAATCAATCCATGAAGGCTCTCATCAAATGCCATCAAACTTTTTGAATTCTTTCCATTTTTGTCATGTTTATTGCCTTTTGAAGCTTGCAATGAACCTGGATATATTGTAGCATGGATTTCATGAATTTGTTGGGCTTGCAAAAGTTTGTTGGGCTTGCAAAAGGTTTGAAATCCAAAGGCCCCCCGAGTCTTCACACTCTATTTTCATCTTTTTATTCATTTTTAAAGGAATAAAAAATCAAATAAAAGCAATAAAAATCATGAGCATGTGTGAATGTTTTTTAGAGGGCCTATCACATATTATAAACATGTTTGAATATAAATAACTAGGCCCATTATTTCAAAATTGCAATTATGCTCCATTTGCATTTCATGAATTTCTTCAAAATCTCCCAACTTGTGCAACTCATAACATGATCAACTTTCATCTTTTGAAGATAATCTTGGGCTTTTTGGAAATCCCAAGATGTCCTATACAATCTCTATGTTGATCATTTTTGCTTTTAAAGATATTATCTTGATGTAATTTCCCTCGACAAAAAAGTGTCTTTTGTTGACTTTCGAAAATGACCTATAATGTATGAGATCATATCTTCCAAATGAAGAATTCTTTGAACTTGAGAATAAAGACAAAGTTGTAGAGAATTTAATTTCCTTCAAAATAGGCTTTGGTTGGGGAAAATTTGATGAAGCGTGTGAAAGTTATGCCTGGTCAAAGTTCAGTTGACTTCTCCTAAGGAAACCCTAATTTGGAAATTATTGAATTTTGATGATCCGGGGACTTTCCTTGGGGAATCATGATCAACCCTTGATCAAATGATAAATATCACTTCAAACTATTGATGTTTACCAAAGATCTTGAAGTTTGACTGTATGTTGACCATAGTTTACTTTTTGACCAATACAGTTGATTTTCAAACATTTGAGCCATTGACTGAGCAAACTTGTGATGTAGGGCTTGAAACTTTACATGAACCTTGTTGAGGACCTATGAAGAACCATGGAAACCACTTGGGACCTTTTCAAACCACATTTCCTTGAGAAACTCTAAACCCTAGTTGTAGGTCTTTGGTTTAGGAGGTGCATCTTAACTAGTCAACCCTTGAGTGTCTTGACTACTTGAAGAGCCTTGAAAAAATGCTTTGAGAAAAATGTGAGGGAAAATTTTGGGGTACAACACCAGCCCTCTCCGGAAGAATAGCCCGATGGCAAATGGTCTTAACAGAATACGACATTCAGTACACCACTCAGAAAGAAATCAAAGGAAGTGTAGTGGCGGATCGTTTTGCTCATAAAGCTGTAGACGACTACCAGTCTATGACTTTCGAGTTCCCAGATGAGAACATTATGCTAGTTACAGATTATGAAGAACCTAGACCATATGAAGGACCTGAGCCAAAATCTCGATGGACTATGGTTTTTGACTGAGCTTCTAACGCACTTGGCAACGGAATTGGTGTTGTAATAATCTCTCTCAAGGGTTTCCATACGCCTTTCACTGCTAGATTGTGCTTTGATTATACTAACAACATGGCAGAATATGAATCGTGCATCATGGGTATCAAAGCTTCTATTGATATTAGGATCAAATTCTTGAATATGTACAGAGACTCAACCCTGATAATCAGTCAGATTAAGGGAGAATAGGATATAAAGCATTCGAACCTCATTCCTTATAGAGAGCATGTGCTGAACTTAATTTCATACTTCGAGGAAATCACTTTTGAGCACATCCTAAGATAATAGAATCAGCTGGAAGATGCATTGGCTACCATGTCATCTATGTTCAAAATCAAATGGGACAACGAAGCTCCTCAAATTACTATTGAAATACTAGACGAATCGGTACACTGCTATGAAGTTGACACTAACAGAGTATATGAGAAGCCTTGGTTTTATGAAGTGAAAAGGTACCTCAAAGCTCAAGAGTACCATGAGGGGGCATCTTTTAATGACAAGAAATTCCTATGGAGGTTCTCTGCTAAGTTCTTCCTGAGAAATGGAATTTTGTACAAGCGCAACCATGATTCAACTCTGCTTCATTGTATAGACAAGAAGGAAGTCGAGAAAATTATGGAGGATATGAGCGAAGGTATCTTTGGTACACATTCTAGTGGACATACTATGGCTAAGAAGATTCTGAGAGCAGGTTACTATTGGTCGACTATGGAAACTGATTGTCATTATCACTTTAGAACCTGTCACAAATGCCAGATCTACACCGACAAAGTACATGTGCCTTTGGTTCCTATGAATGACTTGACTTCTCCTTGGCCATTTGCAATGTGGTCCATCGATATGATTGGATAGATTAAGCCTACTACTTCTAATGGACATCATTTCATCCTCGTGGCCATTGATTACTTCACAAAGTGGGTTGAAGCAGTCTCATTTTCCTCTATTACCAAAAATGTTGTCGCCCGATTCATCAAGCATAACCTTATCTGTCGGTATGGCATCCCTGAGATAATTATCACAGACAATGGTACCAATCTCAATAACACTATGATCATGGAACTTTGCACGTAGTTCAAGATCAAGCACCACAACTCTTCTTCGTATCGACCAAAGATGAATGGCACAGTGGAAGCCACTAATAAGAACATCAAGAAGAATATACAGAAGATGACGGTATAAAGATTGGAATGAGTTGTTACCATTTTCTCTTCATGGCTACCGCACTTCCGTGCGAACATCAACTAGGGTAACCCCATTCTCTATAGTCTATGGTATAGAAGTTTTTCTAGCTGTCGGAGTCCATATTCCTTCTCTAAGGATCATGAAAGACACAGGTTTAGACGAGGACGAATGTATTCAGAATAGGCTAGACTAGGTAAGCTTGATTGACTAGAAAAGGCCCGTGGTTGTTTGTCACGGTCAGATGTATCAAAAGCGTATGATTAAAGCCTTCAACAAGAAAGTAAAGCATCGAGTATATCAGGCTGGTGACTTGGTAATAAAGTGCATCATCCTACCGCAAGGTGATCCCAGGGGAAAATCGACTCCCACCTACGAAGGGCCATTTATAGTCAAAAGATATTTTCTGGCGGTGCTATGATACTTACCACCATGGACGGTGAATATTTTCCGCACCCTGTGAACGCGGACATAATCAAAAGATACTACACTTAGAAACAGCCCGCTAGGTTGACTGGCCTAGGAAAAAATAAGGGAATCCTTGCGAACCCAAAGGGTTCGGGCAAAAACTAGGGATATATATATATAAAGAATGTACACCCAGCAAGTCGAAAACCTGAAAAGGCGGCTTGGGCAAAAAAGGGTATCCTGGTGGACTAAAAACCTGAAAGGGAAGTCCAGGAAAAACTTAGGGATTAAAGCGTACGACTATGTCCCATGGGATCAACTACTTACAGCAAGCTTTGTTACCAACGTCAAGTTCGAATGGTATGGATCAGTTTAGTTAACTTCTTCCGACAGCGAGGGATGAGATGCTCGAAGACATAGAGGCAATAGCAGAGTTGAAACCCGACGAGATCGTTTACACATAGCTATATGTTTTCTTTTACTTTGTACTCTTTTCATTTCACGATTGTAGTTGTTTAGTTATTGGCATGCATTTTTGCTAAAACCAGGTGTGTGTGTGTGTGTGTGAATGTCATGACTGATGTCATAACATTCTAGTTTAGTATGTACTGATTCATTAGGTACCTTTGCAGAAAAATATTGTCATACAGGTGCTGCTATTTATAAGTGTGTATCTGAGCATTTTGCAAAAAGATCACATTTACCTAAATCAGTAGACAGGTTTTCAGATGTCATAACAGATGTTAAGACATCCTGTTCTGAACTAACAGTTATGCAGTTTGGGTAATTCTGAGTTTTTTCAGGATTATGACTCAGTCTTTCCAGAACAGAAAATGTCGTGGACCTGGGGTTAACCTAGCTCAACCCTAACCTGGTTGATAAAGTCATGTGACCAAGTCTTAAGGTCAAACGGAATTAACCCTAGCTTTTTGTGGAAACCCTAACTGAAGTTGCAGCTGCTATATATTCAACAGGGCTGCTGTTTGGAATGTATCCCTTTTTGACAGAACATCTTTTAGAGGCTGTATAGTTTTAACTGTTGTAATCCAAGCAAGTATCATTGTGATAAGTGTCTTGGAATAGGTTTTATTTGTAAGGGTTGTGTATCACTCTAAAGCTTTGAAGCAAGAGTGGTTGTGTGTCTCTTGACTAAAGCTTTGAAGCAAAGTCAAGTTAGGTTTATGTATCACTCAAAACTGTGAAGCAAGAGTGTTTGTGTTGCTTGATTAAAAAGCTGTGAAGCATAATCAAGTGTATGTTTTGAAGAGTGTCTTCATCAATTCTTTAGTCAATTGTTTTAAGTATCACTGCTGTGATTGAGGGGGAGTGAGTAGGAACTCAGGTTTAAGTTGTACTTAGATTGAAGTTGCATTGGGTAGGTCTTAAGTGAAGGAGATAAACTGGTTGGTTTATTCCTTAATTGATACCTCTTATAGTGGATTTCCTCCCTGGCTTGGTAGCCCCCAGAGTAGGTGTTGTTGCACACTGAACTGGGTAAACAATTGACTGTGTTCTTTACTGTTTTTATATTTACTGTCTTATAGAAAGTCAGATACGGTGTCATAACATTAAACGTGACATTGAGTATCTGTAGCCAGAATTTCAATGATGATTTCCTCTTACTAGGATTTATGTCTCTTTGTACAAAAAAAAGCATGTTTATAGGCAAATTATCAATACAAGTCCATTTCAAATTTCAAATTTTAGTTTTTATTTTTCTGTTTTGTTTGCAAAAACGTCCAATGGCTAAATTGAATGTACATATGCATATGAATATGATTACTATTAACAAATATATACATAAAAACAGGAATGAGCATGTACTCAAGATTATAGGAGTTGGGATAACGTTCAAGTTGTCTAGAAATCCCCATAGAAAATATCTACAGAGCTACCTTCACAAGCTCATCACCAAAGATACATTCCTCCGCAAGTCTAATATGCCTTCAAGACATATTCTGGGGCATCTTCTAGCAATTAACATGACCATACTCCCCAGCAGATCCCCCTAGAGGATAAAATAGTTTGAACATTTCTCCAACATATAGTGAAAACTTCCTCCGCACAATCCACAGATTTCCAATCCTCATAAGAGATTATGTCCTCAACACAGTTCACAGGAATTTAATCCCCCGTCTGAGTTTATTTCTCCAACATTGTAAGATCCCCTACATAATTCTCTTCTCCAACAGGGTCTATCTCCTCAGCAGAGTATATTTCTCTAGCAGGGCTCATTTCCTCAGCAGAGTTTATTTCCTCAACGAAATTTAACTTCCCAAACAGAGTTCGTCTCTTCGACTAGTGCAAATCACCGGCAGAATTTCCCTCTCCAGCAAAGTGTAGTCCAGTCCGCTATCCCTAGAAGGTTGCTACAAAATATGAAATCGGACCTGATATCATTTAACTTTGTCTTCCTCATAAGATTTAGCATCCATATCAGAAACTCGGTCATACAGCACCTCGGAAGGTTATCCATCTCTTTTATCCCCAGTCAAGGTATATAAAAACTAAAATCCCTAGTAAAACGATGAACGACCAATGTTCCTGGACTCTTCTATCCCCAAGCAGAAATTAAATTCCCCAACGGAGTTTCCTAAAACAGAAAGCAGGAATCCCCAGTGGAAACATTCTAAATAAGATTGAAGAATTACTATCTTCATCCCCAGCAGCTGCCGAGGATTTATTTTCCCCAACAAAGATGTTATACAAAGCTTCCAATATACTTCAACGACATCTTACATTGATACATCATTTACAAGATATCATAGCATGTGCATACGACACACACATATATTACTCTCACTTATTTTGAGAACATCATTACGCAATGCATCACATACATCATGACATGGCATAAAGACTAACTTTATCTTTTCAGGTAAAAGTCTACAAACAGGAGAATATCATCGTCAATTTTCAAAATAGGTCAAAGATTAATTCCCTAAACAAGATCGGGCAACTATCAATACGACCAGGTAGTATGAATTCCCGAATTAGGACGGGTTCGCCAACAGAAAGCAAGTCAAAGATTAATTCCCGAAATAAGACGGGGTAACTATCTGTATGACTGAGTAGAGATTAATTCCAGAAACAGGATGAGAAACTATCTATATAACTAGGCAAATATTAACTTCCGAAACATGACGGGAAAACTATCAACATGAACAGGTGGTATAAACTCCCAAAACAAGACGGGTTTACTGACAAAGACATAATGTAGATCAACTCCCGAAACAGGACGTGGCGACTATCTACATGACAAGCATCTACCTCAGAGACTAAATCTGACAAGCGTTTCCCTCAGAACTAAATATGACAAACAGCTACCTAAGCACCTTCCCGAGAGGTTCATTATAGAAAGCATTCTTCAGATACAGTAAAGCGTAGACTCATTCTAATACTTCTATCAACAGTTAGTTTGGATTGCATCTATAAACCCATCTTTGACGATACTGTGTCACCTCTCCGAATGGCATCTTTTAATCCCATTCAAGCAATATTATCAATCAACGGTGTTACCTCTTGCACATGCGAGTGAAAATTTATGGGCACTTAAGTGTTCAATCCTCTTCCACCTTCGGATCACGAATGACAGACATGCCAATATAACTCTTCAAGTTTAAGAATATTGAACAGGGGAAGTTGTTTTACCCTAAAATTTTCCCTCCCTTTTTCTTCAAGATATTCTTCTAGGGTTCTCAAATGCTCAGGGTTGCTCAAGAATTGATCAGACAAATTCTTCTCCTAAGCAATAGACTTACAACTAGGGTTTCATATTTCATAAGGAAGTTTTAACTTCTAATGCCTCAAGTAGATTTCATGGTCTCTTATATTTCTCAAGGAATGCTCATGTCAATTTTCAAGTCTTGCATCACAAGTTTGCTCAATCAATGGCTCAGATGACTGAAAATCAACTATATTGAGTAAAAAGTCAATTATGGTCAACATACAGTCAAACCTCAAGATTTTTGGTCAACATCAAGGTTTTGAAGTCATATTCATAATTTGATCAAGGGTTGATCATGATTTATCAAGAAGACTCTCAAATCATCAAAAGTCAAAAGTTGCCAAATTAGGGTTTTCTTAAGGAGAAATCAATTGAACTTTGACCAAGCATAACTTTCACATGCTTCATCAGTTTTCCTCAACCAAAGCTCATTGTGAAGGAAGTTCAATTCACTACAACTTTGTCACTAAGCTCAAGTCCAAAAATGCTTCATTTGAGAGATATGAGCTAATACATTATAGGTCATTTCAAAAGTCAACAAAAAGACACTTTTTGTCAAGGCAACTTATGTAACTCCCCGTTTTATTTAATATTATATTATATTAATGTTTTCTAGTTACCGTTTGACGTTTATTTTGCAATGAGAATATTTAAATTAACCGGTATATCTGTTAATATATTCGGCGATGTTTTATTCAGACCGATAATTATTTTATTCGGTCTGGTATTTGTTTTGAGGGACCGATAATTATTTTATTCGGTCCGGTATTTGTTTTGAGGTACCGGTAATTATTTTGTTCGGTCCGGTATTTATTTTGGGGGACCGGTAATTATTTTGTTTGGTCCGATTTTTATTCTGTTTGGTTCGGTAAAATATTATTCGGACCGATATTTAATTATTTGGAGATATTTTAATTATTTGGGTTAATAATATTATTTAGTATTATTTAGTGTTAATTAGTGGTGATATATCAAGAAGGGCTTTTTGGGTATTTATTTGTGTCTTGCTACTAGAACCAACCAAACACTCCTTGTTTTATATCATAACACAAAAACACACTTAGAGACATAGAGAGATTAAGAGAGTCTTGGAGAAGTAGAACAAGAAGAACACAAAGCTTGGGTTTTGGGTTGGTTGTAAAATCAAGAATCATTTCAAGTATCTAAGGTAAGAGGTTTGATTTTCCAATGCTTATAGTTAGGGTTTGATTTGGTATATTTTGATTTGGGATAAAATTGATGTTAGGGTTCTTGAGATTTGTTGAGATAAATTAGGAGAGTTAATTTAGGTGTTAGTGTTGTGAGATTATTGTTATGTTAATAGGAATTAAATTAGAAAAACTAATTTATATTAATTAAATTAAGTTTATAAAACTAAATTATATTAATAGAAGTTAAACTTATAAGTGTAAGAATGCAGTATAGCAGGTAATTGAAATGAAGTTAGAAAACTAAAGACTAGCAGTACATTAAGTTTTCTAAAGAACTAGCAGGATATTTACGTTTACTAAACTAGCAGTATGTACTAGCAATATAGAAATTGATTTAAGCTTATAAACTAAACTAGCAGCATGTATAAATTGGAATGAAGTTTAGAAAATTTGAAGTACTAGCAGTATAGAAAGTTTAGAAATTTATGTACTATGTAGTATGGAAATTAAATGAAGTTAAAAAAGAAAAATGAAATAGCAGTATACTTTAGAAAAACAAAAACGTAAAGTAGCAGTATGCAAATTGAAATGGAGTTAAGAAAAACTAAGTAAAGTAGCAGTATGGAATTGAAACTAAGTTTAGAAAATTAATTAATTTATGTTTTGTTTTTATTTTCTTAATTTAATATATTAAATATTTATATTAATTAAATATAAATATGACATAAGTTAGCCGATTTAATTTGGAACTCGATTATGTTCGATTTCCCGATTTCGGCAATTTTCGGTGACGGAGCTAGTTGCTCTGAATTGAACGAAATTTGACGTGCTAGCTAATTTCGACGTGTAGAACGTCGTGGTGAGGTTAGTTTTTTTAGATTACGAGTTTTTAATGGAGCGACTCTAAATAAGTCAATTTACGGTTAAGTTGAACCGGGTTGCATTTTAGTCGGTTTAAGTCGCGTATGGACAATCCGATTGCGACGTTAATGTTTATAATTGATGCTAATTATTGTGAATGACTTTTGTGATGATTATTGATGTTTGACTATTTTTCCGTGTTTGAAATTTAGTGAATTATTTGATAATGATGTGGTGTGATCAAACATGATGTTTGCGACGGTTTATTTATAATGAATACTTGATGATATGCGATGCGATGATATGTTTATCTTGATGTGGATAAATACGGCGACGTGGGCTTTATACCAATTTTGATGTGCGATGATGATGTTTTGTTGTGTCGTGTTTGTGATGTCGTGTTATCGAGTCACATACATTGCATTGGCGACGAGGGCTTTTATGTCAAGCGACGAGGGATTTTATGCCAAAGAGACGATGGGCTTTTATGCCGAATGTCCCTAATTATGGACAAAGCGACGGGTACCACATGCATAACATAGTCATGTCTCATAGAGTCAGTTATGTTTATTTTTGAGTCTTTTGGCGTTGAGTTTTAATTGATGGCTTATAACGAATTGCGATGTTATATGATACCTTGTTTTGTGATTATTTTTGTGTTGAACATAAAGTGATTATGATGTGATAATTTCATGAAAATTATGCGATGGATATAACATGACGGTAAAGCGACGATATGAGTTTATGGCAATGGAGTTTATGTCTTGTTTTGACATGATTATGGTGATTATGTGATGATATTAAAATGTTGATCTTATACACTAAATGATGATTTTAAAGTATGTGAGATTTGATATTTGTTGACATATTCTTATTAACCTATATCATTTATGATTCCAAAACTATTTATATATTTTATCATGCCTTTAATTATATGTTTTGGAGTATCTCACCTTTTACTTGTTTCGTCGTTGCCTTTATATTGGTAACGTGCAGGTGATCCGCGAGGATGATTAGGATTAACTCGAGTCTCTTTATTTTGAGTCGCTCTGCTCTGATAGTAGTAACACTCGGGATTTGAGCGACGATATTATTTTGATAGGATAGTTTATGTATACTATCTTATGACTTTATGTATTGATGATAACATGACGATACGTACATTTTGTGAACACATCCGCTGTGTTGTGATTAGTCATATGTTTATATGATGATTTATGTTATGAATCGGTATATCCGACTTTTGATTTTGTGATGTGCATTATAATGCAAAGTGATGAAAACACGAATATCTGATACCTCAATTTATGTTTGGATGAAATTTTGAAACTCTGATTTTATTATTAATTACGAGGGGTAGAATTGAGGTGTTATATTAGTGGTATCAGAGCAGGTCGGTCTGTACGGCCAAGTTGTTGAGTTTGTTGTCGTCTATCAATCAAGTATTGTTATTTGTTGATTCTAATCCTTGTTTTGTTTTGAGCAGAAGTTGTTATGGCTGGAAGGAACACTGGTAGGAATGATGAGGCTCTTACTGCTGTTATGCAGGCAATGGCTCAGGCTTTCCAAAATCCGCCGAATGCTGACGAGAACACTGGGTCTCGTAGTTTGGCAACCTTCCAAAGAGAGAATCCTCCTACTTTCCAAGGAAAGTATGATCCCGAAGGTGCTTTGGCGCGGCTGAAGGAGATTGAAAGAATGTTCCGTGTGATGGATTTCACTCTTGTGCAAAGGATCCGTTATGGTACTCATAAACTAAGTGCTGAAGCGGATGACTGGTGGGTTGAAACCCGTCAGAGGCTTGAGGTTGCTGGTGAGGAAGTGACATGGGAAGTTTTCCGAAGGGAATTCATGAGGAAGTATTACCGAGAAATGTTCGGGGAAAGAAGGAGATAGAGTTCCTTGAATTAAAGCAAGGAAGCATGTATATCACTGATTATGCTGCAAGGTTCACTATGTTGGGCAAGTTCTATCCGCATTATGATGGGCCGAATGGCGAGTTCTCTAAATGCATCAAGTTTGAAAATGGTTTGCGTCTTGAGATTAAGAAAGTTGTTGGATATCAGAAAATTCGTGTCTTTTCGGATTTGATTGATAGTTGTAGGATCTTTGAGGAGGACCGTAATGCTCATTATAAGATTATGTCTGATAAGAGAAACAAAGGTCAGCAAAGCAGTGGAAAACCGTATGATGCTCCATCTGGTAAAGGGAAACAGAAAGCGTTTCAAGGGCGAAGAACTAGTGGGGGAGATGCTCCTGCTAGTATTGTTTGTTACAAGTGTGGGAAACCTGGCCACAAAAGTAATGTTTGTCGAAGCGATGTTAGAGCTAAGGAGAATGAGGTGAGACGTTTCCGATGTGGAGAAGTGGGCCATATGACTCGCGATTGTAGACATAAGGATGTGGTCTATTTTAATTGTGGCGAGGGAGGTCACATTAGTGCTCAATGTAAGAAGCCTAAGAGGACTCAAGGAGCAGGAAAGGTGTTTGCTTTGTCGGGTGCTCCGAAGGCAAACGAGGATGGTCTTGTTCGAGGTACTAATTTCATTAATAGCTTTCCTCTTATTACTATTATTGATACTGGTGCTACTCACTGTTTTATTGTTGTTGATTGTGTAAAGAGATTGGGTCTCACCTTGTCGTCTCTGGATAGAGATATGGTGGTAGAAGTTCTGGCTAAGGGAACTGTTACTACTTATTTTGTGTGTGCAAGTTGCCATTTATCAATCTTTGATAGAGACTTTGTGGTAGATCTTGTTGTTTACCGCTTATCGGGTTAGACGTGGTTTTAGGTATGGACTAGTTAAAAGCTAATTATGTCCATATCAATTGCTATGACAACACTGTGAGGTTTTCTTCCTTAGTAGAAGAAGAATAATCTATGTTGGTGTCGACGAAGCAGTTGAATGAGTTCATGAAGGATGAGGCGTTGGTTTTCTTGTTGATGGCAACTCTTTCTGTGGAGAGTCAAGCTGTGATAGCAAACTTTCCAGTAGTGTGCGATTTTCCCGAAGTATTCCCTGATGAGATTCCTAGTGCACCTCCAGAAAGAGAAGTTGAATTTTATGTTGATCTTGTCCCTTGTACCAGACCTATCTCTATGGCACCATACAGGATGTCTGCATCTGAGTTAGCAGAATTGAAGAGCCAATTAGAAGATTTGCTCGAGAAGAAGTTTGTTAGACCTAGTGTGTCGCCGTGGGGAGCTCCTGTGTTATTGGTGAAGAAGAAAGACAGTAGCATGAGACTTTGTATTGATTATTGTCAGTTGAATAAAGTGAGTATCAAGAATAGGTATCCACTTCCTAGGATTGATGATTTGATGGACCAATTGGTTGGCGCGCGCATGTTTAGTAAGATTGATTTGAGATCGGGTTACCATCAAATAAGGGTGAAAGAAGAAGATGTTCAGAAAATTGCTTTCAGGATGAGGTATGGACATTACGAATATTCGGTGATGCCTTTCGGTGTCACTAATGCACCAGGAGTATTCATGGATTACATGAATCGTATATTCCATCCTTACTTGGATCGTTTCGTGGTTATTTTCATTGATGATATTCTGGTTTATTCTAAATCGGAAGAAGAGCATGCAGAACATTTGTGCATCATGTTGGAAGTTCTGAAAGAAAATAAGCTTTATGCTAAGTTGTCAAAGTGCGAGTTCTGGTTAAGTGCAGTGAGCTTTTTGGGCATGTCATTTCTAGTGATGGCATTGCAGTTGATCCTTCTAAAGTTGATGCTGTGTTGAGATGGGAAACCCCAAAGTCTGTTACTGAGATTAGAAGTTTCTTAGGATTGGATGGTTACTATAGAAGGTTCATTGAAGGTTTTTCTAAGTTGGCGCTCCCTTTGACAAGGTTGACTTGTAAAGGAGCTGCATTTGTGTGGGATGTCAAGTGTGAAGAAAGTTTTGTAGAATTGAAGAAAAGGTTGACAACGACTCCGATCTTGATTCTACCTAATCCTGAAGAACTGTTTGTTGTTTATGTGATGCTTCTAAGATGGGTCTAGGTGGCGTGCTTATGCAAAATGGAAAAGTGGTTGCTTATGCTTCTAGGCAATTGAAGATTCATGAGAAGAACTATCCTACACATGATTTGGAGCTTGCAGCGGTTGTTTTTGTGCTTAAGATTTGGAGGCATTATCTTTATGGTTCTAGATTTGAAGTATTTAGTGACCATAAAAGTTTGAAGTACTTGTTCGATCAGAAAGAGCTTAATATGAGGCAAAGACGGTGGCTTGAATTGTTGAAAGATTGTGATTTTGGATTGAATTACCATCCTGGTAAAGCCAATGTGGTGGCCGATGCTTTAAGTCGAAAGACTTTGCATATGTCATTGTTGATGGTGAAAGAGTTGGAATTGATTGAGCAATTTAGAGATATGAGTCTTGTAGTAGAAGTGACACCGAAGAGTGTTATCTTGGGAATGTTAAAGATCAATAATGATTTCCTTGATAGTGTTAGAGAAGCTCAAAAGCTTGATGTGAAACTTGTTGATTTGTTGGTTGGTATTGGACAAACTGAAAATGAAGATTTCAAGTTGGATGCTTAGGGTGTATTGAGGTTCCGAGATAGGATTTGTATTCCTGATGATGTGGATTTAAAGAGAATGATCTTGGAAGAAAGTCATAGAAGCAATTTGAGTATTCATCCCGGAGCGACCAAAATGTATCAAGATTTAAAGAAACTATTTTGGTGGTCGGGCATCAAGAGAGAGGTGGCTCGGTTTGTTTATGCTTGTTTGACTTGTAAGAAGTCTAAAGTGGAGCATCAGAAACCTGCAGGGTTGATGCAACCGTTAGAGATTCCAGAATGGAAATGGGATAGCATTTCTATGGATTTCGTAACGGGGTTACCGAATACACCAAGAGGACACGATGCAATTTGGGTGATTGTTGACAGGCTTACGAAGTCGACTCACTTTATTCCTATTAACATCACTTATCCCGTATCAAAGTTGGCGGAAATTTATACGCATGTGATTGTGAGATTACATGGTATTCCTTTGTGTATTGTTTCGGATAGAGATCCGAGGTTTACTTCTGAATTTTGGAAGAGCTTGCAAGAGGCTTTGGGTTCAAAGTTGAGGTTGAGTTCGGCTTATCATCCTTAAACTAATGGTCAGACGGAAAGGACGATTCAATCGTTGGAAGACTTGTTACGAGCTTGTATTCTTAAACATGGTGGTTCATGGGATACATACCTTCCTTTGATTGAATTTACTTATAACAACAGTTTTCATGCTAGTATTGGAATGGCACCGTTCGAGGCTTTGTATGGTCGGAGGTGTAGAACTCCTTTATGTTGGCATGAGTCGGGCGAAAGTGTGGTGCTTGGACCAGAATTGGTTAGAGAGAATACTGAGACGGTGAAGATGATTAGAGAAAAGATGAGAATTTCTCAAAGTCGACAAAAGAGTTATCATGATAAAAGGAGAAAAGACTTGGAATTTCAAGATGGTGATCATGTATTTTTGCGAGTTACTCCTATAACCGACGTTGGACGAGCATTAAAGTCGAAGAAGCTAACTCCTCGCTTTATTGGTCCTTACCAAATTACAAGTAAAGTAGGAAAAGTGGCTTATAGAGTGGCGTTACCGCCAAATCTTTCGAACTTGAATGATGTATTCCATGTGTCGCAACTTCGGAAGTATGTTCCGGATCCTTCACATGTGATTGAGATGGATGATATTCAAGTTCGAGACAATCTTACAGTGGAGACGATGCCTTTAAGGATTGAAGATCGTGAGATAAAGTCTCTTCGTGGCAAAGAGATCTCCTTGGTTAAAGTTGTTTGGATAGGAGCAGCTGGTGAAAGTGCGACGTGGGAGTTAGAAAGCAAGATGCGGGATTCCTATCCCGAGCTTTTCGAGTCAGGTAATTTCTAGGACGAAACTTTTATAAGTGGGGGAGAGTTGTAACGCCCCGTTTTATTGAATATTATATTATATTAATATTTTCGAGTTACCGTTTGACGTTTATTTTGCAATGAGAATATTTAAATTAACCGGTATATCTGTTAATATATTCGGCGATATTTTATTCGGACCGATAATTATTTTATTCGGTCCGGTATTTGTTTTGAGGGACCGGTAATTATTTTATTCGGTCCGGTATTTGTTTTAAGGGACCGATAATTATTTGTTCGGTCTGGTATTTATTTTGGGGGACCGGTAATTATTTTGTTCGGTCTGGTTTCTATTCCGTTCGGTTCGGTAAAATATTATTCGGACCGATATTTAATTATTTGGAGTTATTTTAATTATTTGGGTTAATAATATTATTTAGTATTATTTAGTGTTAATTAGTGGTGATATATCAAGAAGGGCTTTTTGAGTATTTACTTGTGTCTTGCTACTAGAACCAACCAAATACTCCTTGTTTTATGTCATAACACAAAAACACACTTAGAGACATAGAGAGCTTAAGAGAGTCTTGGAGAAGTAGAACAAGAAGAACACAAAGCTTGGGTTTTGGGTTGGTTGGAACATCAAGAATCATTTCAAGTATCTAAGGTAAGGGGTTTGATTTTCCAATGCTTATAGTTAGGGTTTGATTTGGTATATTTTGATTTGGGATAAAATTGATGTTAGGGTTCTTGATATTTGTTGAGATAAATTAGGAGAGTTAATTTAAGTGTTAGTGTTGTGGGATTATTGTTATGTTAATAGGAATTAAATTAGAAAAACTAATTTATATTAATTAAATTAAGTTTATAAAACTAAATTATATTAATAGAAGTTAAACTTATAAGTGTAAGAATGCAGTATAGCAGGTAATTGAAATGAAGTTAGAAAATTAAAGACTAGAAGTACATTAAGTTTGCTAAAGAACTAGCAGGATATTTACGTTTACTAAACTAGCAGTATGTACTAGCAATATAGAAATTGATTTAAGCTTATAAACTAAACTAGCAGCATGTATAAATTGAAATGAAGTTTAGAAAATTTGAAGTACTAGCAGTATAGAAAGTTTAGAAATTTATGTACTATGCACTATGGAAATTAAATGAAGTTAACAAAAAAAAAACAAAATAGCAGTATACTTTAGAAAAACAAAAACGTAAAGTAACAGCATGCAAATTGAAATGGAGTTAAGAAAAACTAAGTAAAGTAGCAGTATGGAATTGAAATTAAGTTTAGAAAATTAATTAATTTATGTTTTATTTTTATTTTATTAATTTAATATATTAAATATTTATATTAATTAAATACAAATATGACATAAGTTAGTCAATTTAATTTGGAACCCGATTATGTTCGATTTCCCAATTTCGGCAATTTTCGGCGACAGAGCTAGTTGGTCTGAATTGAACGAAAATTTGCGTGCTAGCTAATTTCGACGTGTGGAACGTCGTGGTGAGGTTAGTTTTTCGAGATTATGAGTTTTTAACGGAGCGACCCGAAATAAGTCAATTTACGGTTAAGTTGAACCGGGTTGCGTTTTAGTCGGTTTAAGTCGCGTATGGACAATCCGATTGTGACGTTAATGTTTATAATTGATGTTGATTAGTGTGAATGACTTTTGCAACGATTATTGATGTTTGACTATTTTTCCGTGTTTGTAATTTAGTGAATTATTTGATAATGATGTGGTGTGATCAAACATGATGTTTGCAACGGTTTATTTATAATGAATACTTGATGATATGCGATGCGATGATATGTTTATCTTGATGTGGATAAATACGGCAACATGGGCTTTATACCAATTTTGATGTGCGATGATGATGTTTTGTTGTGTCGTGTTTGTGATGTCGTGTTGTCGAGTCACATACATTGCATTGGCGACGAGGGCTTTTATGCCAAGCGACGAGGGCTTTTATGCCAAAGCGACGATGGACTTTTATGCCGAATGTCCCTAATTATGGACAAAGCGACGGGTACCACATGCATAACATAGTCGTGTCTCATTGAGTCAGTTATGTTTATTTTTTAGTCTTTTGGCATTGAGTTTTATTTGATGGCTTATAATGAATTGCGATGTTATATGATAACTTGTTTTGTGATGATTTTTGTGTTGAACATAAAGTGATTATGATGTGATAATTTCATGAAAATTATGCGATGGATATAACATGACGGTAAAGCGACGATATGAGTTTATGGCAATGGAGTTTATGTCTTGTTTTGACATGATTATGGTGATTATGTGATGATATTAAAGTGTTGATCTTATACACTAAATGATGATTTTAAAGTATGTGAGATTTGATATTTGTTGACATATTCTTATTAACCTATATCATTTATGATTCCAAAACTATTTATATATTTTATCATGCCTTTAATTATATGTTTTGGAGTATCTCACCCTTTACTAGTTTCGTCGTTGCCTTTATATTGGTAGTGCAGGTGATCCGCGAGGATGATGAGGATTATCTCGAGTCTCTTTATTTTGAGTTGCTCTGCTCTGATAGTAGTAACACTCGGGATTTGAGCGACGTTAATATTTTGATAGGATAGTTTATGTATACTATCATATGACTTTATGTATTGATGATAACATGATGATACGTACATTTTGTGAACACATCTGTTGTGATGTGATTAGTCATATGTTTATATGATGATTTATGTTATGAATCGGTATATCCGACTTTTGATTTTGTGATGTGCATTATAATGCAAAGTGATGAAAAACATGAATATGTGATACCTCAATTTATGTTTGGATGAAATTTTGAAACTCTGATTTTATTATTAATTACGAGGGGTAGAATTGGAGTGTTACAACTTACATTAAGATACATTCTTCAAAAGCAAAAATGATCAAAATAGAGATTGTAGAGGACATCTTGAGCTTTCCAAAAAGTCCAAGATCACCTTAAAATGACAACAATTGAGAGAGTTATGACCAGTACAACTTGGGAAATTTTGAGCAAATGCATCAAACCTAAAATGAACAAACTTGATATTTTTGGCTATTGGGCTATTGATTCAAAGTCCAAACGTGTTCTACACTCCATATGCACCTCAATAATTGTTCATACACCTCCCTCTGGTTTATTATTTTTGATTTTTGATTTTTATTATTTTAAAAGTCAAAATAAGATAAAATAAGACAAGGTTCATTACACAAGTCCAAGCCCATATATTCTGACCTAAATTCAACCTATATATTGCATGCATTCAGACATCAAAAGGGATGAAACCTTGCAGCCACATCACCTTTCAAAAATCACAAAAATACTCAAATCTAGGGCAACTTGCAAAACCTATTTGCAGTCATTTTCAACACATACCAGCCATTCCAATCAATCCCAGAAAGATCATAGGGTAAGGTTGGATCGTTTACAACGATCCAAACATCCAGAAACGCACGAGCATGTATCACGACTTCATCATTGCATGATTTTTACATTTTTTATTTTTGTTATGTTTTAGGATAAACTAACCATGCTAATGTGTTCATGAGGTCTCCATATGCAGGAAAAGTTAATCCATGACCTTCGTGCTATCAGAATCATGATTTTCCACATTTGCACCGGTCTGGGTTGCTTTGATCATACCTCACAAACCACTGTGTTTCAGTCCAAAATAATGACTCCGTTGAATCCACAAGCCTTGATTTAGGGGGTAGGGTATTCCTAGATTACTAATATATATTATTTTGCAGGTTTGAAGAAAAGATGCTACCGGAGAAGACAGCCAGAGCTAGGGCTCCGACGCCTCTCTGGTTCAGAAAATGATTTCATAATATACATATTTTGTTTGATTTAAGACAATAGATGTATTACCACCCCAGTGGTTGAAGCACGCACGATAAGACACTATTATGACAAGGCGTGGATTCGATCCCAACCTTTTGGCATTTTGTTTTTTTTCTCTTCATATTTTCCTTGTTTTGCAGATTACAAAACATGCTGGCTTGCATTTCTTGACACAGGCGCGCGCCTGGCCTGATGGTGAATGTGTTGGGTGAAAGTGTTGAGGGCGTGAGTTCAACACCCACCCCTGGAAATTTCGGGTTTTCTTTATTATTCTCTATTCTTTTTACTCTTTCCCTTATTTTCCTTAATTTCATCAAAAACCTTTAACAAAACCTCTGTTTTTCCATAAACCCTAATTAGTTTTTAGGTTTTTATTTAATCAACCCTAATTAGTTTTTTAGGTTTTTTTTAATCAATCAATTTAGGTTTTTTTTTTAGGATTTTGACTAATTAATCATCTTTTTTTAATAAAAATCAACTTAGGTTTTTTTAGAGTTTTTAACTTAATTAATCAATTCTTTTTTAAATTAATTAAAATAAATTAGGTTTTAGGGTTAATCATTCATTAAAACCTTTTTTATCAAAAAATCACTAAAAAAAAACTCTTTCGCTTTCCTATCTTACATTTTCGCATGGTCTTTTATTCTCGCATTTTATTATCCTGATTATTGTAACTGCTCACGGTTTGTAATAGTAATTAGGTTTATTTTCCCGCACTATTATCATTTTTGTACTTCTCCCAAAGCCGTGTAATAGTCTAGGGTTTTATTTTCTGCCTTTTATTTTCCGCATTTATTTTCCGCACTATTTTAGTATTAATGTTAGTAATTAGGTCATGTATGGAAAGATTAAAAGAAAATGGTAGCTAACCCTAATGCAAGATAAATAATAACTGAATCACAACACACTTTGCACTCCCGCGTCTCTAGGGTAACCTCCCTTGTTGTCTTTTAGAAAACACTCATGTCCCTCGAACGTGGGGACGCTTTAGCACTGTCCCTTGAAAATAAAGATCATAGTCCCTCAATGACCCTTTCAATGTTGCCTTCGGTAAACGATCTAGTCCCTTAACAAAATTGCTAAAGCTCCCCTACAAGTTGCTTTCTATGACTGTACAATGACCCGCGCCTGTCCCTTCACATCCAACGATAGGGATTCCTACTAACTAATGGTAGGATATCACTATCTAAAGAAGGAGGAAAATTACAAGAAAGACTTTGAGTAGGTAAAGTGCTCGTAATCGCTTGCTCACAAACATTTAAAAAAAACATCTTTTCACAAACACTCTTCAAAAATATTTTCAAACAAGAAACACTTTGTACGCATTCTCGAGGACAGATACGAGAATCATTACAAAGTTTGCCTTGCATTGGCACTTTCAAAATATTTTTCAAACACATTCACAAAGAAATTTTCAAAACAAAGTGAGCTAAGCGATTAAGAGCCCGTAAATAACTACGGATGAAAAGGGTGCTAACACCTTCCCTTTTCATAACCTGCCCCCTGAACTCAATAATCTCAAGGTCTTTCCTGTTCTTTTCACCCTTTACTTATTGGATAAAAGAAAAGTCGGTGGCGACTCTTGCTATCTGCAACATTTGTGATAAAACACAAAACCAAGTCAGTTCTCCCACCGTATTAAAGCGTGATATGGTCACTCTCTTTCATGGCATGATCCATAAAGAGATTGAAGTCTATGTTGACGGTATGATTGCTAAATCCTAAATGGAAGAGGAATATCTTGTTCATCTTCTGAAATTGTTTGAAAGATTGAGGATATTCATACTGAGGCTGAACCCTAACAAGTGCACCTTCGGGGTAAGATCAGGGAAGTTATTGGGCTTTGTTGTAAGCGAAATGGAATTGAGGTTGATCCTTCTAAAATAAAAGCGATATAAGAAATTCCTGAGCCAAGAATAGAAAAAGAGGTTCTGGTTTTCTCGGGAGGCTGAACTACATTGCTAGATTCATCTCTCATCTTACAGCCACGTGTGAACCAATATCCAAGCTATTAAAAAAAGATCAAGTGGTCAGGTGGAATGACAATTGCCAAGCGGCATTTGATAAAATAAAAGAGTATCTGCAGGAACCTCCAATTCTTTTACCTCCTGTGGAAGGCAGGCCTTTGATAATGTATCTGACAGTGTTGGAAAATTCTATGGGCTGCATACTCGGTCAACATGACGAGACAGGTAGGAAAGAACATGATATTTACTACCCGAGCAAGAAATTTATTGATTGTGAGTCGAGGTACTCATTGCTAGAAAAGACTTGTTGTGCACTCGCGTGGGCAGCAAAACGTCTCAGACAATATATGCTGACTCACACTACTCTCTTGATATCCAAGATGGATCTAATAAAGTACATTTCTGAAAAGCCATCTCTCACGGGAAGAGTAGCCCGCTGGTAGATGATTTTAACTGAATATGATATCTAGTATACTACCCAGAAAGCCATCAAGGGTAGTGTATTAGCGGATTATCTTGGTCACCAGCCTATGGAAGATGACTATCAGTCGATGAAGTTTGAGTTTCTAGACGAGGACATTATGTACATACGGGATTGTAACATCCCGACCCAGAGGAAGGACCCGAACCATGCTCGCGATAGACGATGGTGTTCGATGGTGCCTTAAATGTATTGGGTAATGGTATTGGTGTTGTTATTACTTCTCCTGAAGGTTTCCATACTCCTTTCACTGCCAGAATTTGTTTTGATTGTACTAATAATATGGATGAGTATGAGGCTTGTATTTTTGGGCTATAATCTGATATTGATCTGCGAATCAAGATCTTAGATGTCTATGGGGATTCTTCTCTAGTAATCAGTCAGATCAACGAAGATTGGGAGACTCATCAACATAATTTGATTCCATATCGAGAGCATGTTATGAAGTTAATCCCGTAATTCAGTGAAATCACCTTCAAGCACATCTCGAGGGAGAAGAATAATTTGGCAGACGCTTTGGCTACTCTGTCATCCATGTTTAAAGTCAGATAGGAAAATGAGGCCCCCTCTATCACTACCTTGAGGTTGGATGAGCCAACATTCTGTTATGAGATAGAAGAAGAAGTTGATGAGAAACCTTGGTTTTATGATATCAAAAGATATCTTAAAACACAAGAATACCTAGAGGATGCATCTACCACAGATAAGAAGACTTTTTGGAAGTATTCAACTAATTTTTTTTCTTAATGGTGGGTGTGATACGGTGGGAGAACTGACTGGAGGTTTTGCGTTTGTATTCGCAAATGTTTCGGTTGAGCAAGAGTCGCCACCGACTTTTTATTTTATCCTAAGGAAAGGTTTAAAAAGCACAGCAAAAACCTTTGAGATTTTTCTTGGGTTCGGGGAGTAGATTATAGAAGGGGAAGGTATTAGCACCCCTTCTATCCATGGTTATCCATGGGCTCTTAAGTACTTGCTTAGATCACTTGCCTTTTGTTTCCAATTGTTTGAAATGGTGCTCTTGTGTGTGTGTGTGTGTGTGTGTTTGAAAATGTTTTGAAAAGAAGCCAATGTGGTGGCAACCTTTGTAATGATCCATGTTGGGATGTATATAAAGGTGTAAGTCTTTTTAAAAAAAAAGGTTTTCATTTGGTTTTTGAAAGTTTGTTTTGAAAGTGTTGTGAGGTGTGTTTTAGAAAATAGGCAAGTGTTTTGTTTTTGCAAGTTTTGGCAAGTACTTAAGAGGTTATCTACTCCTAAAAGTTCTCAAGGATTTTTGTTATGTTTTTAATCCGTTTAACAAGTTTGTTCCACCATTGTATTTGGTGGACAACCTCATGTTAGGATGTGAAAGGGACAGGCGCGGGTCATCGTTTAGACCATAATTGCAATAGTGTTAAATGTCTTTGGGCATTTTCTTTAAGGGACTTGATCATTTATTTTGTTTGTTTTGAAAAATGTTATCGAGGGACTTATGATCATTTGGATTTGTTTGTTTTGCCCAAAGAGACCTAACATGCAATATGGCCCAATTTTGAAAGGCAACAAGTGGAATACCCTAGGGGGTGCAAGTGTGATTTGTGTGTCCATTTTCATGCTTATTTGTCTTGAGATTAGGTCATAACTATTTTGTCGTTTTTTCGCATACAAACCCTAATTCTAACATGGCATCATTAGAAAGCAATAAAGTGCGAAAATAAATTTACTAAGCTATTACAAAACCAAATATGGGAAGGGGGGTACAAATGTTCAAATGGGGATATTGACAAGTAATGTAAACCTAAAGCTATTACATCAATTTGAATTTATAATTTAATCAATGTACAATAGTTAAATACATAAATAAAAATGGAATGGAAATGCAAGATGCAAAAATGTTTTGTATATGTATGAAAAAAAGTGTTATTCATGTAAAAATAAAAAGATATTATTTTTTGGAGTATTTTGAATTTAGGGCAAAAACCCTAATTTTATTAAAGAAAATGTATTATTATTTAATTTAATACAAGTATTTATTTATTATGTACAAAAATAAAAATAAAATGAAGTATATTATAAAAAAAGTATTTTTTTTTATATCAAATATTAATAAAAATGAAAAAATTCAAATATTTTTAGATTCTAACCTAAATATATTAATAAACATATATATATATATATATATATATATATATATATATATATATATATATATATATATATATATATATATATATATATATATATATATATATATATATATATATATATATATATATATATATATATATATATATATATATATATATATATATATATATATATATATATATATATATATATATATATATATATATATATATATATATATATATATATATATATATATATATATATATATATATATATATATATATATATATATATATATATATATATATATATATATATATATATATATATATATATATATATATATATATATATATATATATATATATATATATATATATATATATTAAGTTCTAAATATGCATTATATATAAAATAATATATATTTAATATTTAATAAAATAAATAAAAAAAAGGTATTTTTTTATGTGAAATATTTTCAGAAGGTAAACAAAAATAAAAATGTATTTACACTATTTTTTTTATTTATTCTAAATAATAGTATATATAATATTTATGTTCAAACAAAAGAAATAATCAAATAAATATGCAATAAATTCAAAAAATGATGGAAAAAATATTTTTATTTTTCTAATGTCATGAGAAAAAATAAACAAAGTCAATCAAAAAAAGAAAAAGTCAAAAAAGTCAAAGAAATAAGCAAATGGGCCCAGGGGGTTCAAAAGCAATTATGTGGTGCAAATAAGAAAATATTCCAGGCCCAGCCCAGAATCAGTCATCTTCAACCTCTGAACAACATCACCCACGCGTTTTCTATCTCTTGATTCCTGGACTTTCAAGCAAAACTCATAACATGAAAAGTGTAGAGCATTAAGAGACGATTCCAACCATGTAAAGAACTTGACCTAACTCTCTAAGATGAGGGAGAATTTCTTCTCCCCCAATTTCTGACCTAACTTTTATGCCATGTTCAGACTCAAAATTCTTGCAGCACACGTAACATAAATGAAATCTAACTATATTGTCATGTTCAGGGCTATGATTGTGACATATTTTCTTCACAAACCTAAAGCTAACAATGCCTAATAAGAGAGATAGAACTTCATGAAGATACCTGTTCAGTTGGAATCGTGCTTTGCAATGGAGGATGTTTCAGAGTAAAATGATGATTTGTATAGCTTCCTTGAAGTGTAAGGATGCTATTCCAAGTTCTACTTTGCCTTGAAACTCCCTGAATCGTGCTAGTGAACTTCAACTGCAAAACAGAAAATAAAAAATGGTGAAGTGGCTTGGAGGTGTTACAGATCAGGTTTTAGGTCATGGTTAGCTTGCATAGATAGTATGGAAGGTATGTGAACTGGTTTTGGCAAGAATGCTTGAGAGAAATAGAAGTTGGCACTCAAACTGTAGAGGCAACTCTGTTTTTGCAGTTTGAGAGTGATTCTGAGATGGAGAGTGGATTGGAGGTCAAAGGCTCGTGCAAAAGCTTGGATATGTTCTTTGGAATGTGTTTGATAACTTTGTTGTTGTGTTCTAATGCTGAGATGGAAGTTGGTATGAGTTATGTCAAGTTACTTCTATGTGAAGCAAGCAAATGTCAACTTGGTTTCTAGGCCAGTACAATGCCTCAATCTATGCTGCACATTTGAGTCTTGATCAGTGGGATATGTCCATGCCTTTGTGCCTCAAAGATCTGCATTGTACCTCATAGATTTGCAAAATTGACATAAAGTAACACTTTACAAGAATGGGTAATATGCTTTTTCTAAATAAGGCTTGATTTTGTGTGTATTGTCCAAATGAGTAAAATAATGCTAGAACACAAAGGATATGCATTGAATTATTGAGTGAAAATGGGATTAGAGGCCTGCAATGTAGCTTAAGCATGCTGAATTCAAAAATGCATAGTGTATGAACATGGAACTTGGTTATGAACAAAGTGAGTTTTTGCCATATTGTGAAATTCGATTCTCCCTAACCATGAGGTTGTTTGAGAAGTTCTTGGACATTTTGGAAATCTTGGAATGTGTACTATAATCCATATTTGAAATGCAAATTGAAATTCCAAGTGGAAGTGTATGGAAAGTGGTCTTGAAGTTAGGTAGAAAACCTTGTCAAAATGGTCAAATTTCCACTAAGTTAAGAATGGTTTAATGCCCTGATTCAAAAATTTGTAACTTGAGATACAAGCTTCAAATGGGAAAACTTTGTGAATCAAAGTTGTAGATTATGCAACAAGCTACAACTTTCATGTTTTGACTTTTGTTTGAATCCAAATGAATCTTGGTGAAAAAGTGGGGCAAAGTTGGGAAAAAATTAGGGTTTTCCATAACTTAGAAAAATTCTAAGTTATGAAAAATTCCCATTTCAAACCCTAATTTGCATTTCTTGGTTTCTTGGTGAACAAGTTTCATGATTTGGCATGTTTTGATGAAAAATGAATCTTGACTCTTGATTTTGACCAAAAAGTCAAAGTTTGACTTTTTAGTATACAGTCAAAATTGATCAATTGACTGGGAAATTCAACTATCAATCTTGTGTATTTGGGATCTTTTGAACTTGTTGAGCATGCCAAGATAATTCCATGGGGTCCTTGAGTCCATATGTGATCTTGGTTTGCCATTGGCTAGGTCAATCAGTCAAAAATTGCCTTTGTGCAGTCAAAACCCTACAAATGACCATTTTGCCCTTTTGATGATCTGATCAAATTTCTTGGGGAATTGTGATCCAAACTTGATCAAATGGTTCATATGAGTTCATAATGTTGATGTGGGTCAAATTTCATGAGGTTTGACTGTCAATTGGCCACAGTTGACTTTTTCCCCAATACAGCTGATTTCTAGGTCATCTGTCCAATCGACTGGGCAAAACTTGGAATCAAGACTTGAAACTTGGTATGGATAAACTTGGGAGTCCAACATGAAGCATGAAAGTCATCTTAGGCACTTTAGGTCAAAATCTCTTTGTGCAAACACAAACCCTAATTTGGGTCAACAGTGCAAGGAGAAGCCTTGAGCAGAAGAAACCCTAATTGGATCTTGATCTTCAAGAGTCTTGTGATGAGAAAATGTTGAAGAAATGGGAGGGCAAATTTTGGGGTACAACAGTTTCCCCTGTTCAATCTTCTTGGACCTGAAGAGTTAGATTGGCAAGTTTGCCTTTCGTGACTCGAGGGTAAAAGGAGATTGGACACTAGAGTGCCCGGAAATTTGCACTCGCATGTTGGAATAAACAGCAATGTGATGATGGGAATGGGCTTATAGATGCCATTTGGAGAGATGGTGGATAGGGAGATGGGCTTATAGATGCCATCTGGAGATGTGATAGAACCTTGTCGGGAATGGGCTTATAGATGCCATTTGGAAGTGTTGATCGCATAAGAGATTCCTTAGCGAGAACTTGTGTACTTGAGAAAGACAGATGTTTTCCTGGCTTGTTACAGGTGTTTGATCTTCAATCTCTTTATGCAGATATGCCCTGGCTAGATACAGGTGTTGAATCTACAATCGGTTGCTCACAGATGTGCCCTGGCTGGATACAGGAATCGAATCTGGAAATAGTCGTCAATAGACATGCCCTGGCTGGATACAGGAATCGAATCTTCGAACTCTTCAGACGTGCCCTGGCTAGATACAGGAATCGAGTCTGGAAATGTGGTCAACAGATATGCCCTGGCTAGATACAGGTATCGAATCTTGGAAATGTTGTCAACAGATATGCCCTGGCTAGATACAGGTATCGAATCTGGAATTGTTGTAGTTGATAGATGTGCCCTGGCTGGATACAGGAATCGAATCTTCAAACTCTTCAAACGTGCCCCGGCTAGATACAGGAATCGAGTCTGGAAACTGATCACTCTCAGATGTGCCCTGGCTAGATACAGGTATCGAATCTGGAATTGTGACAGTTGAAGGTAGTTGTCTTAGGGATTGTCTTTTTCCCTGAAAAGGCAAAAACATCAGCTGTATGCAATGCCATGATGTATGATATGCATGATGTCATGATGTTCAACATGAGATAGTGTTGTATGCACTTTATCATGTATGTAAGCAAGATGTGTGAAATGTTTGTGAATGTAATTTCGTCTTAGGAAAATAAATCCTTGACGAACGGCTGGGGAGTTGCTCTGTGGCAGAGATACTTTGCTGAAGTTTTGATGAGAGACCTGCTGAGGACTTCAATGATGGATTCCGCTGGGAATAAAGATGATAAACTCCGTCGGGGATACCAAAGATAAACTCCGTTGGGGGACACCAAAGATAAACTTCGCTGGGGATTGAAAGAACTTTGCCGAGGGCGATCTTCCATAGCAATTAGCTGAGGATAACCCAGTTATAAGTCCTTGAGAGGAATGACTTTGAATAAAGCTCGGGAGAGACGTCCGTACTCTGCAGGGGATAGGATTCCAGAATCTACTGGGGATAAGCTTCAAGACCTGCTGGGGAAACTTTTGGAATTGTACTGGTGAGTGGTTCTACTGGGGAAAGTATTGCTGAATCTTGTCTTATTCTGCGGGGAGTTGAGAGAACTTGGTCATATTCTTCAGTTGAATCTACCTTGGTACCTTGGCGGACAAAGCAATCAGACTGCACCAAACAACTTTACATTGCCCCTGTTTCTGATGTCACCTGTAATTAACTTTTTGTTTCATATGCAAATATTTATGATTTAGCAATTTATTGTCAAATGCATATATCAAAAATGAACATTGGACGTTCTTCGCAAGACAAAACAGAAAAAAGGAAAAAACAATTGGCCATTTGTATGGGAAAATGAATTTGTATTGATTTTGAATTTTGCCTGTGAATAGGCGTTTTTGTACAAGAGACTGACATCCTAGTAAGAGAATGCCGCCGAATAACATAGAATTTACAATTTTGAAAAGGAAACAAAACAGCTATGTGAAAAATCCCACTGGGTTCCAACTCTGCTATCGCCTTTATGTCTCCAAGCGTCTCATCGCTTTGTTGCCTAGTTGAAGATGAAGCTGATTGGTCGATGCCGAAGTCTGAGCCAGATAGTTGATGCCGAATTCCGAATGCAAGGTGATCCAATGAGGCATAGTGTTATGCTTTATCCCTAACTTTTGCCTGGACCGCCCTTTTGGGTTTTCAGTCCACCGGGATACCCATTTTTGCCCAAGCCGCCTTTTCAGGTTTTCGACTTGCCGGCCGTACAGATTTTTTTCATTTCATCCCTTATTTTTGCCCGAACCCTTTTGGTTCGCCGGGAAGCCCTTATTTTTGCCTAGGTATGTCAACCTAGCGGGTCTTTTATTCATGCGTAGTATCTTTTTACTATGTCTGCATTGGCGGGGTGAGGAAGGTCGTCACCATCCATGGTGGTCAGAATCATGGCTCCTCCTGAGAACACATGTTTAACCACAAATGGCCCTTCGTACGTAGGGGTCCATTTGCCCCTGGGATCACTTTGAGGAAGGATGATGCGTTTGATTACCAGGTCCCCAACTTGATACTCTTGTGGTCTGACTTTCTTGTTAAATGCCCTGATCATTCGCTTTTGATACGTCTGACCATGACAGATAGCGGTGAGTCTCTTTTCGTCAATCAGGTTTAATTGATCAAGTCGAGTCTGGATCCAGTCATCTTCGCTCAAGTCTGCATCCTTCATTATCCGGAGAGAGGGTATCTGGACTTCAATCGGCAAGACTGCCTCCATGCCATAAACCAAGGAGAAAGGAGTTGCCCCGGTTGACGTCCTTGCTGAGGTACGGTACCCATGAAGAGCGAATGGTAACATCTCGTGCCAATCTTTATAGGTCACTGTCATCTTCTGCACAATTTTCTTGATATTCTTATTGGCTGCTTCTACAGCCCCATTCATCTTCGGCCGGTAGGGAGAAGAGTTGTGGTGTTGTATCTTAAACTGCTCGCAGAGCTCAGTAATCATCTTGTTATTGAGATTGGTACCATTGTCCGTAATGATTCTCTCCGGGACGCCGTACCGACAGGTCAGATTATGCCGGATGAAACGTGCCACGACGCTCTTGGTTACCGTGGCGTAGGAAGCTGCCTCAACCCACTTCGTGAAGTAATCGATCGCCACCAAGATGAAGCGATGCCCATTGGATGCCGTCGGTCGGATCTCCCCGATCATATCAATTCCCCACATTGCAAAAGGCCAAGGTGCCGTCAGGACGTTCAGAGGAACTGGAGGGATGTGCACCTTGTCAGCATAGATCTGGCATTTGTGACAAGTTCGAGAGTGTTGGTAACAATCGGCTTCCATTGTGGACCAGAAATATCCTGCCCGTAGGATTTTCTTAGCCATGGTGTGCCCACTGGAATGCGTTCCGAATGTACCTTCATGCAGTTCTATCATGATCTTTTCTGCTTCAGCCTGATTCCGTTTGTAGAGAATGCAGTTGCTGAGGAAGAATTTTGCCGCAAACCTTCTCATGAACTTCTTGTCATTGACAGATGCACCTTCAGGGTATTCCTGAGCTTCCAAGTACCTCTTCACCTCATGATACCAGGGTTTTTCAGTCACCTTTTCGGCCTCAAGGTCGCAGCAGTATGCCGGTTCGTCCAACTTCCAAATGATGATCCGGGGAGCCTCATTGTCCCATTTAACTTTGAACATTGAAGACATCGTAGCTAGTGCGTCTGCTAGCTGGTTCTCCTCTCTTGGGAAGTGCTCAAAGGTTATTTCTTCAAAGTGGGGAAGCAAGGTTGACACATACTCCTTGTAAGGAATAAGATTTGGGTGTTTCGTATCCCACTCGCCTTTGATCTGATTGATCACGAGAGCGGAATCTCCGAAGACACTCAGAAATTTGATCCTTAAGTCGATTGCAGCTTGTAGACCCGTGATACATGCTTCATATTCTGCCATGTTGTTGGTGCAATTGAAACACAATCGGGCGGTGAGTGGAGTATGAGTTCCTTTGGGAGATATGATTACAGCGCCGACGCCGTTACCCAAAGCATTGGAGGCTCCATCAAAATGCATAGACCATCGGGATCCTTCCTCAGGTCCTTCATCCGGTCCAGGTACTTCACAGTCAGTTACCACCATGATGTCTTCATCCGGAAAATCAAAGTTCAATGATTGGTAATCGTCCACAGGTTGGTGTGCCAAATGATCTGCCAGCACACTTCCTTTGATTGCTTTCTGGGTTGTATACTGGATATCATATTCTGTCAAGATCATTTTCCATCTCGCTATTCTTCTAGACAGAGCAGGCTTTTCAAATATGTACTTGATGGGATCCATCTTTGAAATCAATAAAGTAGTGTGAGTCAGCATATACTGTCTCAGCCGGCGAGCAGCCCATACAAGAGCGCAGCAAGTTTTCTCAAGCAGTGAGTAACGAGACTCACAGTCGGTAAACTTTTTACTCAAGTAATAAATAGCGTGCTCTTTTCGGCCAGACTCGTCATGCTGCCCCAGCACACACCCCATTGAATTGTCAAGTACTGTCAAATATAGTATCAGAGGTCTTCCTTCCACCGGTGGCATAAGAATGGGTGGCTCTTGGAGATATTCCTTTATATTTTCAAAGGCGGCCTGACATTCATCGTTCCAACGTACTACTTGATCTTTCTTCAATAATTTGAAGATTGGCTCACAAGTAGCAGTTAGATGTGAGATGAATCGGGCAATGTAATTCAGTCGTCCCATGAAGCCTCTGACTTCTTTCTCTGTCTTTGGAGTCGGCATCTCTTGTATGGCTTTTACCTTGGCAGGGTCCACCTGAATACCTTTATCACTTACAATGAAACCTAGCAATTTTCCGGACCTTACCCCAAAGGTGCATTTGTTGGGATTCAACCTCAGCTTGTACAATTTCAGTCGGTCAAACAGCTTCCTCAGATGATCAAGGTGCTCCTCTTCAGTTTGAGACCTTGCAATCATGTCATCAACGTATACCTCAATCTCATGGTGGATCATATCATGAAATAAAGCAACCATGGCACGTTGATAGGTTGCCCCAGCATTTTTCAATCCGAACGACATGACCTTGTAGCAGAATGTGCCCCACTGAGTCACAAAGGTGGTCTTTTCCATATCCTCCGGAGCCATCTTGATCTGATTATATCCTGAAAAACCATCCATGAAGGAGAAAACCTTATGTTGAGCAGTGTTGTCGACGAGAACGTCAATGTGAGGTAAGGGGAAATCATCCTTGGGGCTGGCCCTGTTCAAATCCCTGTAGTCGACACACATCCGGACTTTACCGTCCTTCTTCGGTATTGGCACCACATTAGCAACCCACTGAGGGTAAGAGGTTACTTCTAGAAACCCGGCATCGAATTGCTTCATAACCTCGGCCTTGATCTTTTCAGACATCTCTGGGCGCATACGGCGGACCTTTTGCTTCACAGGAGGGCAGTCTTCCTTGGTTGGCAGGTGATGAACTACAATGTCGGCATCCAACCCAGGCATATCTTCATAGGACTAAGAAAATATCTCCATGTAATCATGTAGCATCTGGATCAATCGTTGCTTCACACTGAGCTCTAGATTGGCACCGATCTTGACCTCTTTCCTATCTGTCTCAGTACCCAGGTTAATTGTTTCCACCGGCTCTTCATGCGGCTGAATGGCCCTCTCTTCTTGGAGTAGCAGTCTTGCGAGTTCACCAGGCACTTCGCAATCATCTTCACCTTCGTCTTCGGCCAAGTTGATCGGATTCTCGAAGTCATAACTGGCAGTAGCAGAGCTGTTACCAGTGAGATCCAGAGTGGATTGAAACCTGTATAAGTGAGTGTGTGTAAATATAGCTGTTTTGCAATATATAACACAGAAAGAAAAAAGAGCACAAGATTTGCAATGCAACAAACGTCCAATGTTTTGATTGATGATATATGGAAATGTCATACAAAAAACCCTCACAAATGGAGCTACGATGCCCCGGGTAGGACACCGAGCCAACAAAGTTTTAACATATTGTTTGTTACAAATTGGAAATCAAAAGAATCAATTACTGCGTGACAAATGTGATAGGTGTAAAATCCTTAGCCGTCCAGTTGCTTGGTCCGTTGCTGGTAGTCGGGTAGATCCAACTGTCAAACTCTGCTTCCCCTACATCTTCCTCGATAGCATTCACCCTTGGGTTGGAGATAAACACCAGAGCCTTTCTGATCCTTTCCTTGCGCACAGCCCTCTGAGCCTCTGCAGTAAAGCCCAGCCCAAACTTGTCGTTCTTTTGAGTGAAGTCAGGAAGCTGACCCCAGTTTGTACAGTTGCCTTTCTCGATTACAGCCCGGGCATCCTTCAAGGACGCCATCTTCAACGGAAAGTCTTCTTCAACCACTGTTTCTGCCGATGCCAAAGTTGGAGGTACCTCCTCAAAATGCTGAAAGGGGGTTTCAATAAACTCCCCGTCCATCTCGATATACCGGAATGAATTCAAGTGACTAACCATGTATTCCTCCTCACCTTGCACAGTAACAATCTTCCCTTTGATAGGGTATTTGAGCTTTTGGTGTAGAGTGGATGTCACTGCCCCAGCCTTGTGAATCCAGGGTCGGCCCAACAAGCAGGAGTAAGATGGACGAATATCCATTACATAGAACGTTGAGTCGAAGACTTGGGAACCCACACGAATAGGGATGTCTACTTCACCGTGCACCATCCTTTTAGAACCGTCAAAGGCTCTAACAACGATGTTACTAGGTTTCAATTCCAGGCCCTCACAATCCAAGCGGTCCAATGCTTTCTTGGGCAAAACATTCAGGGAAGAGCCGGTATCCACTAACACGTGTGCAAGAGTAGTGCCCCTGCATTCTATGGAAACATGCAAGGCATCATTGTGGTTTTTCCCTTTGGCAGTGAGGTCAGCATCCGAGAACCCCAACCCATTGTCGGCTGTCAAATTAGCCACACAGTCGGTGAATTGATCTGCAGAGGTCTCTTGCGGCACATGGGCCGTTTTCAGAAATGAGATCAGGGCTTTTGCATGGGCCTCTGAACATAGCAGCAATGACAGCATAGAGATCTTGGAGGGGGTATGCCCCAACTGTTCGACAACATTAAAGTCACTTTTTTTGATGATTTTAAGAATTTCCTCCATTTCTTGTTGGGAGGCTTCCATAGCAGTCTTTTTCGGTGCCTCCGTCCTGGCAGGCAAATCGGCAGCAACTTCTTTGCCCCGAGCATCAGAAGACTCGGCGGCAGTAGTAGACACAGGAACTTGAATTGGAACATGCACACTTGCGAGTGTGATGGTAAGAGGTTTTCGGATAACTGGCGGCGCAATGTCAGGCGAGAAGAGCCTGCCACTGCGGGTAATCTTGGCGGGACCAGTAATGCTATTGACATTGGTACTGGTGTCGAACTCCTGCTTCACTCCAAGCACATACACATCTGCCCCATAATGCCATGGGACAGCTTTGTTAGATTCATAGGGGAGAGGTCCCGGAACAGTAATTGTGATGGGTGCAACAGACATAACTTGGACTGGTTTCTTTACGGGAGCTTTGGCAGGATTGTAGATTGTGACAACAGATATTTCTTCAATGGAAACAGATGGAACAGCAGTTTTCTTGAACAGAATTTCTTTGCTATCCATCAGGCTTTGGATGCCTGATTCCAGCAGTGGACAACCGGTAGGGATAACAGCACACAGGAGGCAACCCTTACTACAACCCGGAAATAAACCGGCTAGTAGTAAGTTCCTCTTAACAGTCAAAAGAGGGGTAACAACTTCATTCACCGAAACAGCATACAATTCTTCCTCAATGGCATTTACTCTATGTTGGGGCATAGGAGCAGTTACAACATTTGGTCTCTCAGGCGCTTCAAACTGAATTTCCTTCGCGTCGATAAGATCTTGCACTTTGTTTCTCAAGGCCCAGCAATCATCAGTAGTGTGCCCGGGACTATCAGAATGATAAGCACACCGGGCATTTGGGTTATACTTAGGAGACGCAGTGTTGACGACCTTAGGAGCTTCCTTGAGGGTCACCAAGTTGGTTGATAACAGTTGGGGTAAAATTTGAGATAAGGTCATACTCAGCCGAGTATACTGCCTCTTGGGCCTTTCACCTCTTTGTTGATTGTACTGCTGAGGAGCAGCAACAGGTTTTGAAATGACCAAAGCATTGAAGGCTTGGCGACTTTCTGGCTTGACTTGTCTTCTAGGACCATAGACTGCACTTGCTTCTTTCTTAAACGGCCTCTTCTCAGCACTTGCGGAGGCAGCTTTTTGTATCTTTCCTGACCTGATGCCAGCTTCAATTCTTTCTCCCGTCAGAATCAAATCCGTAAACCCAGCGGAGGAGTTACCAACCAAATGATTGAAGAAAGGACCAGACAAAGTCCCTAGAAACATATCAACCAGCTCACGATCAATCAAAGGAGGCTGCACCCTTCCAGCCAAATCTCTCCATTTTTGTGCATATTCTTTGAACCCTTCACCCGTTCCTAGAGACATACCCTGAAGTTGGGTACGCGTAGGAGCGAGATCAGAATTGTATTGATATTGTCTGTAAAAAGCGGTTGCCAAATCTTCCCAGTGTCGGATGCTGGTTCCATCTAGTTGGTAGAACCATTCAAGCTGTGACCCCGCAAGGCTATCTTGGAAGAAGTGAATCCAAAGGTTCTTATCTGCCGTGTAAGGTTGGATCTTCCTTACGTATGACCTCAAATGCAGTTTTGGACAGGAAGCCCCATCATATTTGGAAAAGGCAGGCGCCTTAAACTTGTGTGGGATTACTACCCCAGAAGACAACCCCAAATCTCCGAAATCCAGCCCCGGTACATTCTGAATCTCCATGGCGCTCAAGCGGTCTTCTAATTGTTTGTATCTGTCAGCGGCAGGTGGGTATTGTTCGTCATTGTAGTCCGTCTCGTTGTCGGAGACTGCAGGACTAGGAGCTCCTCCCCCTTGGGGACTATCTTTCTCAGCAGAAGAAGTAGCTGGATCGGCCTCATTATGGAGTGTGTTCCCAAATCTGCGTCTGACATTAAATAACGCAGTCCTCTTTTTCTTCTTCTTCTTCAGGAGTAGAGTCTTCAACTCTTGCTGACCTTGGGCCAGGCTCAGGACCATTTCTTGAAACTGTGCACTTTGGGCCTGAAGGGCCTTGATTGCTTGCTCGCTGGATGAGTCTAGATTCATGATGACTGTTCCAAAATAAACAGCGAAGGAGATTAAGCAACCTGTGAAATAGGGTACCTGCTATGCATATGGTGCAATGAGATGCGTATGTTTTATGTTTTCAAAGACAAACAAGATTCAACTTTGTAGACAAAAAAGGGAAACACACTTCATTAGATTAAAATTTTCAATTGTTCAACAATTTGCCCTTAGGCATTACAGGAATAAAAAATACTGGAAAGGAAATGAAAGCTATAAAAGGAAATATCCAAAGCCCATCAGTGCTCCCATGGCCTCCTCTTTTCAGTCTGGATGTAGTTGTTCAGGACCCGCTCTTCCTCCAATTGCTTAGTTAGCCTTTGGTTCTTCCGTTCCTGTTCGTTGAACTTTTCCCGATAGAAATCCCGTTCTTCCTTTAACTGCGCCCAAGATCTCTTCAGCGTGTCAAAATCAGTAGGCATCTGAGGAGGGAGGACAGTTGGAGAAACCCCATCTTCATCAGGAGACTAAAGAATGATAGGTCTGACAGCTTCATACGGCATACCTAACTTCTGAGCACGGGTGCGGACCCACTTGCAAAAGGGTTCCAATGGTAGAGAAGTCTTAGGTCCTAACTCATGCGGGTCAGTTTTGTGAATTCTGTCCCAAGCCCTAATGAATCCATGGCGTAGTTTATCACTGTTTGCCTGAAACTCAAAATGGAAGTGAGGAACTAACATTTCATGAGGCCCAACTCCTCTGGCTCTTCCAAACTGGCGGAGAGCTAAGCATGGATTATAAGAGATTCCTCCTTGGATACCCATCAAAGGGACATTGGGGTATTCTCCGCAACGATCAATGACAGCTACTTCATCCAAACCTCGGAGAATCCAAGTGATGTCACTATCAGTGAGGGACATTAGCCTATGAGCCCAACCCTTTCCTTCTTCATTCTTCAGCGCGAACTTAGGAAGGTGCGAAATAAACCACCTCACTAGCAAAGGAGCACAACACCACGGAGTTCCCCGTTTTCGGGCAGTACGAGCATAGAGTTGTTGCAGGATATCACCCAAAAGAGTAGGTACGGGATTCCGAGACATAAAAATCCTTATGGCATGGATACTGATAAAGGTGTCAGGATTGGGAAACAATACCAGACCATAGATCAACAGAGCCAGAATATCTTCGTACGCCTTGAAGTCCAAATCATTCCAGAAATCATTAGCCTTGCCAACCAGAAATTTGACCAAAAATCCCTTAACTCCACTTCTAGTTTCCCAGTTAGCCAATACCTCTTCTTTGGTCAAGGGGAGAATTGCAGCAATCTCTTCAGACCTAGGAGTCTTTTCCAAACCAGTGAAAGGAGTTTGCTCCAAGACAGGAATCCCAAGCAAATAGGAGAATTCTTCCAGGGTAGGGACCAGCTGGAAGTCTTGAAAGGTGAAACAATGATACAGGGGGTCATAGAACTGGGTCAGAACACTGATCAGTTGTTGGTCCCATTTTGCAGTGATCAAGCCAAGGAGAGAACCATGTCTGTTGATGAAGGAAGTGGTGTTTGGAATCCTACCAACCAAATCCTTGAGCAAAGCTGGTGGTTGAATAAAGTTGAGCCGGACAGTATTCCTACGCATGGGCATCATAATGTCCTACAAAACAGAGCAAAGATGAAACTTTTTTTGTCTTTGAAATGGGTTAGTCCTTTGTACAGGATGCATGCAATGGTATGATGGCATGATGCTATGATGAAGCACACCACAAATATGATAAGGCACACAAGTCACACAAAACAACCCTTAGGTTTCAGGCCAGCATGAAGTTTAGGTATTACCCTCTTTTAGTTTCGTTGGTTAAAACCTGTCCTATCAAAAGTAACCGGGTTCTAGAGGATCTCAAATCATTGACTACCCTCAATCGGTCATAACTCCAGCATCGCAATCTTTTCTTGCGGCCAGAACCATCTCGAGAGTTTAGCCTCAATGAGTGTAGCATACTGCTACTGTCCTAATAGCCAAGTTTGGTCAATTTAGGGTTCCAAGGTTGGTTGGTGTTTAATGACTCCTTAGAAGACCCATATTCTCCCTGTTGCAACACAAGGGATATAGGTACAGACTAAGGTGCCACACCAACGTAGCCACTGCTTCACCCATGTCGGTCTACGCCGGACAGGTCCCTCACAGATTATGCTACCTAAAAAGGGTATTTCCCAGATCCGGGTTAAGATCTATGAAACTCCGATGCAAAGCCCACAAATAAAAACAAACAAAGCAAACAATTGAAAACAAAGGTGATCTAAGCCCTAAGGTTACTCCACTTTAAGTTCTCCCCAGCAGAGTCGCCAGTTCTGTGATACGGTGGGAGAACTGACTGGAGGTTTTGCGTTTGTATTCGCAAATGTTTCGGTTGAGCAAGAGTCGCCACCGACTTTTTATTTTATCCTAAGGAAAGGTTTAAAAAGCACAGCAAAAACCTTTGAGATTTTTCTTGGGTTCGGGGAGTAGATTATAGAAGGGGAAGGTATTAGCACCCCTTCTATCCATGGTTATCCATGGGCTCTTAAGTACTTGCTTAGATCACTTGCCTTTTGTTTCCAATTGTTTGAAATGGTGCTCTTGTGTGTGTGTGTGTGTGTGTGTGTGTTTGAAAATGTTTTGAAAAGAAGCCAATGTGGTGGCAACCTTTGTAATGATCCATGTTGGGATGTATACAAAGGTGTAAGTCTTTTTTAAAAAAAAGGTTTTCATTTGGTTTTTGAAAGTGTTGTGAGGTGTGTTTTAGAAAATAGGCAAGTGTTTTGTTTTTGCAAGTTTTGGCAAGTACTTAAGAGGTTATCTACTCCTAAAAGTTCTCAAGGATTTTTGTTATGTTTTTAATCCGTTTAACAAGTTTGTTCCACCATTGTATTTGGCGGACAACCTCATGTTAGGATGTGAAAGGGACAGGCGCGGGTCATCGTTTAGACCATAATTGCAATAGTGTTAAATGTCTTTGGGCATTTTCTTTAAGGGACTTGATCATTTATTTTGTTTGTTTTGAAAAATGTTATCGAGGGACTTATGATCATTTGGATTTGTTTGTTTTGCCCAAAGAGACCTAACATGCAATATGGCCCAATTTTGAAAGGCAACAAGTGGAATACCCTAGGGGGTGCAAGTGTGATTTGTGTGTCCATTTTCATGCTTATTTGTCTTGAGATTAGGTCATAACTATTTTGTCGTTTTTTCGCATACAAACCCTAATTCTAACATGGCATCATTAGAAAGCAATAAAGTGCGAAAATAAATTTACTAAGCTATTACAAAACCAAATATGGGAAGGGGGGTACAAATGTTCAAATGGGGATATTGACAAGTAATGTAAACCTAAAGCTATTACATCAATTTGAATTTATAATTTAATCAATGTACAATAGTTAAATACATAAATAAAAATGGAATGGAAATGCAAGATGCAAAAATGTTTTGTATATGTATGAAAAAAAGTGTTATTCATGTAAAAATAAAAAGATATTATTTTTTGGAGTATTTTGAATTTAGGGTAAAAACCCTAATTTTATTAAAGAAAATGTATTATTATTTAATTTAATACAAGTATTTATTTATTATGTACAAAAATAAAAATAAAATGAAGTATATTATAAAAAAAGTATTTTTTTTTTATATCAAATATTAATAAAAATGAAAAAATTCAAATATTTTTAGATTCTAACCTAAATATATTAATAAACATATATATATATATATATATATATATATATATATATATATATATATATATATATATATATATATATATATATATATATATATATATATATATATATATATATATATATATATATATATATATATATATATATATATATATATATATATATATATATATATATATATATATATATATATATATATATATATATATATATATATATTAAGTTCTAAATATGCATTATATATAAAATAATATATATTTAATATTTAATAAAATAAATAAAAAAAAGGTATTTTTTTATGTGAAATATTTTCAGAAGGTAAACAAAAATAAAAATGTATTTATACTATTTTTTTTATTTATTCTAAATAATAGTATATATAATATTTATGTTCAAACAAAAGAAATAATCAAATAAATATGCAATAAATTCAAAAAATGATGGAAAAAATATTTTTATTTTTCTAATGTCATGAGAAAAAATAAACAAAGTCAATCAAAAAAAGAAAAAGTCAAAAAAGTCAAAGAAATAAGCAAATGGGCCCAGGGGGTTCAAAAGCAATTATGTGGTGCAAATAAGAAAATATTCCAGGCCCAGCCCAGAATCAGTCATCTTCAACCTCTGAACAACATCACCCACGCGTTTTCTATCTCTTGATTCCTGGACTTTCAAGCAAAACTCATAACATGAAAAGTGTAGAGCATTAAGAGACGATTCCAACCATGTAAAGAACTTGACCTACCTCTCTAAGATGAGGGAGAATTTCTTCTCCCCCAATTTCTGACCTAACTTTTATGCCATGTTCAGACTCAAAATTCTTGCAGCACACGTAACATAAATGAAATCTAACTATATGGTCATGTTCAGGGCTATGATTGTGACATATTTTCTTCACAAACCTAAAGCTAACAATGCCTAATAAGAGAGATAGAACTTCATGAAGATACCTGTTCAGTTGGAATCGTGCTTTGCAATGGAGGATGTTTCAGAGTAAAATGATGATTTGTATAGCTTCCTTGAAGTGTAAGGATGCTATTCCAAGTTCTACTTTGCCTTGAAACTCCCTGAATCGTGCTAGTGAACTTCAACTGCAAAACAGAAAATCAAAAATGGTGAAGTGGCTTGGAGGTGTTACAGATCAGGTTTTAGGTCATGGTTAGCTTGCATAGATAGTATGGAAGGTATGTGAATTGGTTTTGGCAAGAATTCTTGAGAGAAATAGAAGTTGGCACTCAAACTGCAGAGGCAACTCTGTTTTTGCAGTTTGAGAGTGATTCTGAGATGGAGAGTGGATTGGAGGTCAAAGGCTCGTGCAAAAGCTTGGATATGTTCTTTGGAATGTGTTTGATAACTTTGTTGTTGTGTTCTAATGCTGAGATGGAAGTTGGTATGAGTTATGTCAAGTTACTTCTATGTGAAGCAAGCAAATGTCAACTTGGTTTCTAGGCCAGTACAATGCCTCAATCTATGCTGCACATTTGAGTCTTGATCAGTGGGATATGTCCATGCCTTTGTGCCTCAAAGATCTGCATTGTACCTCATAGATTTGCAAAATTGACATAAAGTAACACTTTACAAGAATGGGTAATATGCTTTTTCTAAATAAGGCTTGATTTTGTGTGTATTGTCCAAATGAGTAAAATAATGCTAGAACACAAAGGATATGCATTGAATTATTGAGTGAAAATGGGATTAGAGGCCTGCAATGTAGCTTAAGCATGCTGAATTCAAAAATGCATAGTGTATGAACATGGAACTTGGTTATGAACAAAGTGAGTTTTTGCCATATTGTGAAATTCGATTCTCCCTAACCATGAGGTTGTTTGAGAAGTTCTTGGACATTTTGGAAAGCTTGGAATGTGTACTATAATCCATCTTTGAAATGCAAATTGAAATTCCAAGTGGAATTGTATGGAAAGTGGTCTTGAAGTTAGGTAGAAAACCTTGTCAAAATGGTCAAATTTTCACTAAGTTAAGAATGGTTTAATGCCCTGATTCAAAAATTTGTAACTTGAGATACAAGCTTCAAATGGGAAAACTTTGTGAATCAAAGTTGTAGATTATGCAACAAGCTACAACTTTCATGTTTTGACTTTTGTTTGAATCCAAATGAATCTTGGTGAAAAAGTGGGGCAAAGTTGGGAAAAAATTAGGGTTTTCCATAACTTAGAAAAATTCTAAGTTATGAAAAATTCCCATTTCAAACCCTAATTTGCATTTCTTGGTTTCTTGGTGAACAAGTTTCATGATTTGGCATGTTTTGATGAAAAATGAATCTTGACTCTTGATTTTGACCAAAAAGTCAAAGTTTGACTTTTCAGTATACAGTCAAAATTGATCAATTGACTGGGAAATTCAACTATCAATCTTGTGTATTTGGGATCTTTTGAACTTGTTGAGCATGCCAATATAATTCCATGGGGTCCTTGAGTCCATATGTGATCTTGGTTTTCCATTGGCTAGGTCAATCAGTCAAAAATTGCCTTTGTGCAGTCAAAACCCTACAAATGACCATTTTGCCCTTTTGATGATCTGATCAAATTTCTTGGGGAATTGTGATCCAAACTTGATCAAATGGTTCATATGAGTTCATAATGTTGATGTGGGTCAAATTTCATGAGGTTTGACTGTCAATTGGCCACAGTTGACTTTTTCCCCAATACAGCTGATTTCTAGGTCATCTGTCCAATCGACTGGGCAAAACTTGGAATCAAGACTTGAAACTTGGTATGGATAAACTTGGGAGTCCAACATGAAGCATGAAAGTCATCTTAGGCACTTTAGGTCAAAATCTCTTTGTGCAAACACAAACCCTAATTTGGGTCAACAGTGCAAGGAGAAGCCTTGAGCAGAAGAAACCCTAATTGGATCTTGATCTTCAAGAGTCTTGTGATGAGAAAATGTTGAAGAAATGGGAGGGATAATTTTGGTGTACAACAGTGGGGTTTTGTATAAAAGGAACTATGAAGCAAACAAGAAGACAAAGCAAACAAGTTCATAGAAGAGATACATGAAGGTTCCTTCGGAATGCATTCCAGTGAGCACACCATGGCCAAGAAAATCTGGATAGTAGGTTATTATTGGTCTACCATGGAAAAATATTGTTACAATCATTCCAGAATCTGTTACAATTGTCATATTTATGTCAAAAAAATGCATATGTCGCCCAATTCGTTGAATGTGTTAACTTCTTCTTGGCCCTTTGCAATGTGGGGCATCAATATGATCGAACAAATTGAACCAACTGCTTCCAATGGGCATCATTTCATTCTGGTTTCCGTTGATTACTTCACCAAATGGGTCGAAGTTGCATCATATGCCAACGTCACCAAGTAGGTGGTTACTCGCTTCATCAAGCAGAATATTATTTATCATTATGGGATTCTCGAGAAGATCATTACTGATAATGGATCTAATCTTAACAATAAGATGATGAAAGATATGTGTGGAAGTTTCAAGATAAAGCATCACAATTCTTCTCCATATCGTCCAAGGATGAATGATAATGTTGAGGCAGTAAATAAGAACATTAAGAAGATTGTGTAGAAAATTGTTATGACCTATAAAGATTGGCAATGAGATGTTGCCGTTCGTGCTGCATGGTTATTGTACTACAGGGCGTACTTTGATTTGGGCAACCCCTTCTCTCTGGTATACAATATTGAAGTAGTCCTTCCCGTGGAAGTGGAGATTACTTCTTTAAGGGTAATGACAGATGTACATCTTGATGAAGCCGAGTGGATTCAGAACATACTTGATCAGTATAATCTCATCGATAAGAAGAGATTGATAACTATTTTCCATGGGCAGTTGTACCAGAAGAGGATGAAGAAAGCTTTTGACAGAAAATTACCCCTCGGAATTTCCAAGCTGGTGATCTGGTTCTAAAGAGGATCTTTCCTCCCAATAATACATATGCTCGAGGAAAATGGGCTCCAAATTATGAAGAACCATATGTTGTCAAGAAAGTCTTATTAGGAGGATCCATGATGCTTACAACTATGGATGGAGAGGATTTCCCTCACCCTGTCAATGCAGACATAGTTAAAAAATACTTCGCATGAAATGACTTGCTAATTCAAAGGCTTAGGCAAAAAAGAGTGTTCTGGAGAACCATAAAAAATGAATAAAGAAGTTCGGGAAAAATTAGGGACAAAAAAGAAGTTAAAATAATCAAAAAAGAATTGTGCACACCCGCTAAGTTGAAAACCTGAAAAGGAAGCTTAGGAAAAAATGGGTATCCCGGTGGATTGAAATCCCGAAAGGGCGATCCAGACAAAAGTTAGGGATTTAAAGCGAATAACTACAGTCTGTGTTGCATATGTGTGGTTAACTTGGAAGGATAAGGAATCGGTCCAATCGATTTTTACAAAAAGCAAGATATTGAGGAGCTTTGAGGTTATAAGATTAATAGCAGAGTCGGAACCCGGTCGATATCTGTCATCACATTGCCATATTTGTATTTCTTATTTATGTTTTGAATGCAATTACCTCTTGTTAGGAATTGCTTCTTGATGTAAATGCCTATTTACAGACCAATCAATAAATAAATTTTCTTCAAAAGTTGCATTTTTACCTTTACTGTTTTGATTGCAAAAACATCCAATTTTTTTTGATAAACTTTTGCATTTTAAAATATTAAAGCTACACAAATCATGATATAAACAATTGAAATTTCTTGAGATTTCAGGTGCCTTGGGCGATGGCCAAAGTTTCCCATTTCCTACTTGGGACATGTTGTTAAAATTTTGCTTTGTAGGTACCTTATGTCCACTCATGACAAATAGGATACGAGCAGAAAGCAGAGGTTTCTTGGGGTTTTTACCCATACAAAGTGCTTGATGGAAATAATGTTTCTTCAAACAGAATCTTTTTCCTCAATGTGATATGCACTGTGGCTCAATGAAAGCTTGTTTGCTAAGATATTTCTCTTCAGAGATCTCTCCCTAAAAGAGCATCTCTGGTGAGGTCTGGTACCACTGTTTATCCTCAAGTGTGGTTCGACATCTCTCCAATGAAGTATGCATCTACTTCCTAAGTAAGGTTGGCACTCTTCTTCCCCGTAAAGTTTGCACCCATTTCTTTAGTATGGTTGGTGTTTATCTCCCCAGGGTGGTCTATATCTTCTAAAAGACTCTTGTTAGGTTTCTTTATAAGTAATAGATCATCATTATTTCCACAAAGTCGTTTGTTTTTCCTCAGTAAAGTGGGTTTACTCCCCAGTGAGATTATGCAATGGTTGATATCCTAAATTTGATGTCCTCAATGCAGTTTTTACAGGTAAGAGTTCTGTTAAGAATCCTCTTATCCCAAACGGCAGAAGATATTGTATCATCCCAAGTGGAAGTTGAGCTTCGAGGATTTTCTTGATTTCTCTTCTCCCTAAGTGAATATTTGTTCCCCAGCAGAGTTCTTTGTGAAGTTATTTTGTTCAAAATTTTTCTCTTTGCCCCTAGTAGAAGTTATCTTTGTCAAGAATTCTACGCAAGAAGATCTTCATTCCCCAACGAAGTTTTCCTTATTCCCAGCAAGGAGGTAATGAAGCTTTTCCTCGGGAAGTTAAGAGTTCGTTGAAGTACGGTATAGTTATCTTCGGTGGACTGTAATTTATTTCTGCAATATCCTTTCCAAAGTCCACCTTCCAGTGGCATCTCTCCTCAAAGTTGGCATGTTTGATTTGTAATTTCGCACCTAAGTTCATATTAATATTCCCCCGTAGAATACCCGATTTTCAAGGATTTCTCTTCAGTAATTCCTTGTTTCTCCAGCAGCTCATTTTTGTTATTTCTATTCCCCAATGAATCATTTAAACATGCATCAGTACATTTCATCTACCCAAACGCGTAACATTTCTGTTAAAGTGAAGCATTACACTAAAAAAAGAATATATTCAAACATGCATTGAAACATAAGCCAATTTTGTTGCTTACCTAAAGTAACTGGTTTGTTATATTCTAAGATAAATAGCCCTCATAGCTTATTACCAGGTTTATCCCATCTTGCTTCCCCGATGAAGTCTGTTGTGATTTCTATCCCCATTCAGGTCTTGGGGTGTTTTCTCTTCCCCTAGAGAATCCTTGGCAACCCTTGTTAGAGTACCCTCCTCAGTTGGTCTCTTTCCTCAGTGTAAGTTTTCTTTCACTTAGCGTTCAATCAAAGTCGATACCTATCTGTATCCCCAGTAAGTTCACTTCTGATAAGTGTTCTTTCCCCAAGAGTCTATCTTCGGTTAGTATTCCTTGTTAGAGTCCTTTCTTCCAGCCTCTTTCTTGTATGTGTTTGCTACCGACTCCTAACATGTATTCTTGATATCATTGTTAGAGTCCTTTCTTTCGGTCTCTTTCTCGTATGTGTTCGCTACCAACTCCAAACATATATTCTTGATATCATTGTTAGAGTCCTTTCTTCTGGTCTTTTCTCATATATGTTCGCTACCAACTACGAACATATATTCTTGATATCTTGGATGGAGTCGTTTCTTCTGGTCTCTTTCTTGTATGTGTTCGCTACTGACTAAGAACATGTATTCTTGATATCGTTTTTAAGAGTCCTTTCTTTCAGTCTCTTTCTTGTATGTGTTAGCTATCGACTTTGAACATGTATTCTTGATATCATTGTTAGAGTCCTTTCTTCCAGTCTCTTTGTCGTATGTGTTCACTACCAACTCCGAACATATATTCTTGATATCTTTGATGTAGTCCTTTATTCTGGTCTCTTTCTTGTATGTGTTTGCTACAGACTTCGAACATGTATTCTTGATATCATTGTTAAAGTCCTTTCTTCTAGTCACTTTCTCGTATGTGTTCGCTACCAACTCCGAACATATATTCTTGATATCTTTTATAGAGTCCTTTCTTCCAGTCTCTTTCATTTATGTGTTTGCTATCGACTTCGAACTTGTATTCTTGTTATCATTGTTAGAGTTCTTTCTTCCGGTCTCTGTCTTGTATGTGTTTGTTACCGACTCAGAACATGTATTCTTGATATCGTTTGTTAAGATTCCTTTCTTCCCGTCTCTTTCTTGTATGTATTCACTACCGACTCTAAACATGCATGTATGTTGACATTTTCATTAGAGTTCACTTCTGGTATCTTTCTTGTATGTGTCTGATACCAACTTCGGGCATGTATATTTGATATCCATGTTAGAAACCTTCTTCGGTCGGTCTCTTTCTTCCTTATATGTGTCCAATCTTGACCTGACATGTATTCTCCAAGTTTACTTGGTCCCTCGTATGTCTAACTCGGGTCTAATGTACATATAACCTTTTCACAAAGGAAAAACAAAAAAATAGAAAATAGAGAAAACCCAAAAACACCTGACTTTCTCTTGTTCTTCATAGTACAAATTTTACAGTTCTATTAGCATTCAATCCTCTTCTACCTTGAATGTTCGAAAGGCTAGCGCCAATCTCACTCCCAGGTTTAAGATGATTGAATTAAGGCAGCTGTTGCACCCCAAAATTTACCCTCTTCATTTTAACCCTAATTGGCTTATGTTTCTCTAACATACACATGCATTCATATCATTGGTTCTTTGGTTATGGGGTCAAGGTATCTTTCATTTGGTCTTCTTCAAGCAATGGAAGTTGGTTTGAATTTTTAGTCAGTGCAAGAAGGGTCTCATGCCCCCACTCTTTGGGTCACTCAAGCTACAAGGTTTTATCATACCCTGAGACATCTCAATTGTCTCATTGATTCATCAGAAGATTAAAAATTGCAAGAGTATTAAAGTGAAACACTTTTCTCCTATTCATCTCCTGAGAATAAGGTTTTGGCCAGATGAAGTGTTTGATGCTTGTATTAACCAAATACTTGAGGTATTACCTTCTCACTGTCATATGAGACATTTTTGTTCAAGAAGTTCTTCATCATATTCCATAAAATTAGGGTTTTGAGATTGGATCATCACCTCCTAGCACAAGGGACCAAAATTAGGGTTTTGGATTTAATCAGGATTTATCTGAGTTTTTGAATCAAACTTGATTCCATGTTTCTCAACATATCCCTAAGAATATATTATTGAAATATTGATCATGAATTTTGATTGGAAGAGGATCAATTGCACAAATGAATTCAAATCACGCAAATTGGGGAAAAGTCAACCATGCAGTCAACAAAGTCAACTCTAGACATTTCAAGGTCAAAATCAGGATTATCAAGTCAAGTATGGTCAATATGTAAGATTTGATCAATAAATTCTCATTGATTCATCAAACATCAATATTTGCACAAAGTTATCTAATTTGGGAATTAGGGTTAGTGGAAATTTCTAAATATGGCAAGTTAAACTTGATTGATCAGCCATCTTCAAGTCCATTTTTCACCATGATCAAAGCCTTAATTCAATTTCAACTCTTCAACAAAGTTGTTCTTTGTTCCAAGACCTTTCCAACCATATCCAATTCATCACCATTGGATTAAAATGAAGGAGATATGATTGTCCAAAGTTGAGCATTTCACATGTTAAAAATCTTGACACTTAGTGAAAATTTCACTAAGTTATGGATCTCCCAAAATTCCAGATTCTTGTGCCAAGATTTCTTCAAGTTACAAGATTCAATTCATTTTGATTTCTTCACCAATTTTGTTCCACATAAGCTGTCTTTTCATAGAATAGAAGATCACTTCAAATGGGTTAGAATTGAGAAAGAAAATGAGAAATGGTTGGCACGATTTCATAAGCACATAACTAGCTCATCTTTCCAGAGGCTTGGGCATGCTAAAATTACCAAACTCGGGCTTAACTTTTAAGTATCTTACAAGCTCCATTTCAAAAAGTTCTCAACATCAAATTTGTTTTACGCAACCTGGGATTTCTATTGATTGTCAGATCATTCAAAATGATGGAGAGATGATGGAGATGTGTGCTTTAGGTTGGCATGGTTTTCATTTGAAATTGTCCCAGGTCATGACTTGAAATTCACCCACACCACACATAATTTCTGCTGCAGAAATTCATTGTACATCACATACACACTCCCCACTCTCTTTTCTTTCCCAAAAAAGCCAAACAAAGTGAAAAATGCATGCATGTTCACGCAGACCCTGCCTTTCTGAGAGAAGGAAAATTCCCTCCAATTCTCTCTCTCACCCATGTGCATCTGCCAACTCACTCTCCACATGCACTTACACTCACTTTTCTCTCTCTATTTCTCACTCAAAACGACCCTCAAATACTCACCAACACAAAGCAAAATGTAACATCTATGAGATTTCATTTTTTACCAAGCTTGCTCAACACTTCTGCTTAACTGTGGTTGAGCCACTTTCACTCATCTTCAACGGTTGTAAAAGAGAGCTACTCTCTCTTCATTACATAGAATTCATTCACGCAAGAAAGCAAGCAAAACTCTCTCTCTTTCTCAAGCTCTCTCAAAATTATCTCAAGAATTTTCTCTCGATTTTCGGAATTTCTTCAAAGAGTAATTGTTTTCTCATTGCTATTTTCCTCTAACTCAAGCTTGCTTAAGTGATTTCTTGGGTTTCTATTCTCCTCTTGCACGATCTGAAGAAGTTAGTGGAACTACTCCACTAGCTAATTGCTTCAAACTCCATAGATTTTTTCATGAGCTTGCATATGTGTGCATAATTGAGTTTAATCTTGATTTCGTGTTCATTGTGTTGTTAACTGGCCAAACAATTGGTTTAATGTATACAAATTTATGAATATGTGCTTGCATCTTGTTCTGATTTATGTGCGAAAAATGTGAAAGTTAGTGAAAGTTTGTTCAAATTTCTCTGCGAGTTAGTGTTTGTTTGATGTAGTTATTGGTGTCACGTTGTAGATCTCTATGAGATCTACAACTTTGCTTCAGATCGCATGTGATTTCATGGAGAAATGAGTAAGTAAGGTTGATTTGAAGTTCACTGCATAAACACGTTGTTAGGGTTTTGTTAGAACTATTTGATTAGAGAAGACGATTGGTGATTGTTCCATTTGAATTTTGATGGGTCCCACACGTGCGCCATCTCTATATTTTTATTATTAATTTGAATTTTGTTTCAGATTTTCCCTCTTTATTTCAATTGTTTTCTTGATTTTATTTTTATAGTTTCACTGATCAAAAAATTACAAAAAAATATGGTCAGTTAGATCTTTGAGTCTACTTTATCAAAATAATTTTTATTTTATTTTAAAAAATTTCGTGGCACTTTTATTTAATCAATTGATTAATAGTGTCATTTTCCTTTCATTTTTGCTATTTTTTGTTTTGATTTTTGTTTTAATTTTTTCCTTCATGATAAAATTCCAAAAAAATATTTTTAGTAATCCTTAGAGGTTAAAATATTTTTCAATGATTTTTAATATGATTTACAATTAATTTTTATTGATTCTAAAAATTGTATAAGTTTATTGTTGTTTTTGGTCTTTTTCTTGCATAGGTTTAGAGATTGAATTAGTCTCTCATCTCCTTGACTTCTAAAATTCAAAGTGAATTTGTTTAAGGTTCTTGGATGAGTTACGATCATGAAAATATATTTTTTCTCATTTTAAATCTTGATCTTATATTTTTCACAAAATAATTTGTTAAGCATGTCTAGTTTGAGCACTTTGCTAACTAGTCTTAATGATTGCAAATATTTTTCACCCTTCCAAGTTGATCCAAGAACTTTAACCTTTGCTTCTGACTATTAGAGACCTTAAGGAAGTTAGACTTAATTTTGTTTGAATTTAAAATACCTCTTTCTCTTTTTAACCTAATTTTTTTATTGAAATTGTCCATTGAGACTTGCTTGAGCTTGTTGCTTTTCATTTGCTAGCTTATGGAACTATTTTGGGGCTGAGTTTTGGACACTTAGTATTCCCTAGATTCCTTTAGCATAACATTATCTTGGAAAAATTTAATTTACCCCTTATAGCTATTGATGATCATTTTGTTTTGAGCTCATAATTGTCAAAGTTTTAAACCCTAATTTGAAACTTTCTTATGTTTTGTGGTTTTTTCTTGAGGAATCTTGGAGTCCAATGATCATGATTAGAGGATGATATATTCAAGGAAGTGTTCACTAAATAGCATGATAACTAATTGACTCTACCTTATGCTTTATGCTTTTACTCTCCATTTGATCTTTCTTTGATGCATCTTGTTGCTTGAGATATAAGGTGTGCACTTGTGCAATCTATAAGGAACCAAGTTCCTTCTTTATTAATATTATTCTCATTAGCATGTTTAGAGCCTTGAGTTCATGTCTATGAACCATTCAAGTGTTCTAACATCTTTCTCTTTGGTTAAAGGTTTAGTTGCTCATCTGTAGTGGTCATAGTTTAGGAGGATATTCTTGTACACTTCCATTCAAATGCTATTGATCCAAAATGGTTTAAGTCCATTTAAATATACTTCTGACTTCATGAATTATAAAATATAATCTAATGCTCCTTTTATTCTTTGATTGACATCCCTCTGTCAACTCATCATGATGACAAGTAGGAGCTACACTCTCTAGTTTTGACCTAGTTTTTTTTGAATCAATTAGAGGACCATGGTCCAATATATTTGTTCTTGAGTATTGATCTTAACCTCTCTTCTAATCCCATTTCTCATGCTTCTTTGTTCCTTGGTTAAGAACTCACTTGCTAACCAATATGGTGACACATAAGAAGCCACATTCTCTTTTCTACTTGTATTTTGAGCATCATTGTTTAGTGATTGCCTCGTGAATTTTTGTGCCATGTCCCATGAATGTATCTTGATGTTGGATAATTCTCATAACATCTAAGAACACTAACTTTTATTTATTTAGATCATAATTCTCGTATGTATCAAAGGACTACACTTTGCCAATGTATCATGACACTTGAGTATGTTATTTTGTGGACATTTCTTGAGGCTTTAAGTTTATGATTGATATCTTGTGATGGATTCACCATTAGCCCATGACTTATTAAATGTCATTTATTTCTTACTTGATCTTTATCAATCTTATTTGATGTAAGGCAAGTATCATCCATCTTTAGATGATGTTCTTCATCAATTAGGTGACTTTTCTTGTGTATGAAGTTTCATCTTCTTACTTGGTTGCTCTTGAACATAATCTTGAGTTAAATTACTATACAAGTAAAACATTCCATAAATATTCAATTATGCATCCATCATTTTATCTTTGTTTGTTTAATTTGATCATGTTTGCTTGCCTCCTTTGGCCATGTCCCTTGTATGCTTTGTATGCAATTTTCCTCTATGCTTGTGATGTTTGAATGTGTGAAGTTAGAGATAATTTTCTACTGACTTGTATGTTTTTTCACCCTCTAATCATGTTCCATCTTCATTTATCCCTCTCTTGTGCTTCACTCACCTTTAGGAACATGTTAGCGTGTGACATTGACCCAATCTTGCACTAACTTTTGAATATGCTTAAGTAGTGATATCTTAGGGATATTAGAGGTTATTGATATGTGTTATCCTTATGTATTTTCTTCTGACTTCACACTTGCTCAACATGTCATTCCATGTTGAATTAATCACACACTTGTTCCCACTTCACATCACAACTTTGATTGAAACTAGTTTGTGCACTTTGGTGTTTGTGCCATGTTTTCAATGACTAATTGAATTTCTTCTTGATCATGAGGTTTGTGTTAAGTATATAACATGTCCATGTCTATATTTTCTTCTTGATTACTTCTTAGGTTTCCATCTAATTGCATGTGTGTTATATGATGCTTGCTTTCTCTCTTGTCTAAGTTTATGATCACTTGCTTCTTCTTCTCCTTCTCTTTTGTGAGATTTCCAAGTTCCCCATAGGATCTTTAGTTTATTCTTCTCTAATTTTGAACTAAATAGACCTTAGTTTTTCCATCCATGCATGACAACATTAGTTAGATCTCCATCTTATCCTAACTTTAGGTCCACAAGCATGCCAACTTCTAGGATTGAGATCCCCTTTTGTTAGCCTTTCTATTTTGCATTCATGTTAAAACTAATCTTTTTCTTTATCAATTTCATAAAACACTCTAACATTGCTCAAATACTTTTTCAAGGTAAAAAACACCAACCAATACAAACATTTTTGTCTTCGGCCTTTTTTTCTTTTAAAACCTTTTCAAAAGGACATGCTCTGATAGCACCGTTCATAAAAAATATGCAACCAACCAAATCTTTTGAGGTGAACTATGAGTGCATTTATCCCCATTATACGGAAGGTGGTACGTAGGCACAAAGGTTCACAACCGAGGCATGAACAACTAATAAAAACTTTCTTTTTATATATACTTTGTATGCATTCCCTTAGCATTAGGCTTTAGATTTTTATACACTCTTAGATTAGAATAAACTTGAGTGGATCCCATGGAGTACCATGGACGTGAGGGGTGCTAATACCTTCCCCTTGCATAATCGACTTCCTTACCATTTCTCTTGGTAGTGTGATCATGTTCTTTCCTTCCTTTAGGTTTACTCAGTGTTTCCTTTCCCTTTCTTGGGATAAATAACATTGTGGCGACTCTTCTTTTCTGCCACGTTCGCGCTTCAATGAAAATTCCAGACACAGCAATACCGTTCCTAAGCATCTAAATAATCCAACAAGTTGCCAACCATATACTCCCTTCCCTATCGGATTTCACCTTGTTGAATTTGCAAAAATAAATCCATCTCAGAAAACTACTCATGATGCAACCAGACTCATAATCCATAAAACCAATCCAACTTGCCACCTCCTTCTAAATTATAGTGAATACTCCACAGAATAACAAAATGTGATTCAACGATTCACTAACCGTACCGCAAAGCACACAATCAAAATTAGAAGAAGGAAACGAAATACCTCTAAAAATGAAAAGATATCTTGTTGGCAATCTATTGATGAAACATATTCAACCAAAAGCTTTAATCTTATGAGGAACCTCCAACTTCCAAATTAAATTTAAAGCTTTGTCAAACTCTTTCTTCGGACCAAAAGGAACATGATAAGTATTCGAAAGCGCATAACAACTCCTAACGGAAAAGACACTGTCACTTTCGGCCGACCAAGAGACCACATCCTTGACCATAGCTACCGGTCGGGAGAGCTACACATACAACCTGAGACGCTGCACTGCAGAAGCAGTTGTCGGATTGCTATCGGTCTAAATGCTGAAACCCCCCACTCCCAAACGTCGTTCACCCTCCTTCCGCCCGTTCCCGCCACCGCCACAAACTTTAGCTCCGATAAGTCATACACTTCCAGAAATAATTCCATTAAGCAAAAATCATCCAACCAAATAGCGTTCCAAAAGGAAGTGATGAAACCATTACCAATTTAGGATCTACAATTATTGACAAAAAAATTCTTCGTGTAACTATTCTCCAAAGAAAGAATATCCATCCACCAAGAAGATTTGGAAATCCTCTTGCAATTATTTCCACTATATGAAACTACATGTAAATTATAACTTCATATCTAGCTTTCAAAACTTTGCACCATAAAGCTTTCGAATCTCCTAAAATTCTCCATCTCCATTTGTGAAGGAGGGAAAAATTAAATTCGCGGATCCTGCTCAACCCAAATCCTCCCTTATCAATAGGAATACACACATTCTTCTAACTTACCAAATAAATTTTTCTACAATCCACCGATCCACCCCAAAGAAAATCACTTTGCAACCTCATTATTTCATTTAAAAGTTTCATGGGAGCCTTGTAAAAAGAAAGCATGAAGATCAAAAGACTACATAACACCGACTTGAGAAGAGTTAATCTTTCCCCAAAACTAACATACAAGCCTTCAAATACGAAAGACGAGATTTGATTTTATTCAAAATCAAATTCCAAGTCGACATTCTTCTAGGATTGAAGCCTATAAAAATACTAAAGAAAATGAAATTTTTATTCTCTCCTACAAGATAAAAAGTTAGAATATCTTGTCTCCTACAAAATCGAATTTCAATGTATGTTTATTTACTACAAAACAAAGTGCTTTGAAATTTTCAATTAAATGGTTAAAGAATCAAACACGGGTTAAATGGTCAAAGAATCTAAATATATATATAGCCACTTATATCACTGGATATTTATTTTAAAATACTTGAATAAAATTTTTCAATATTGAAGAATTAATTAGTTGTTTTAACGCGGTAGAAGAACTGACTTGGTTGTTTTGCGTTTGATCGCAAATGTTGTGGATAGCAAGAGTCGCCACCGACTTTTCTTTTATCCAAAAGGAAAGGTTGAAAAGAACAGGAAAGACCTTTGAGATTGTTTCTTGAGTCCGAGGGGTAGATTATGAAAATGGAAGGTATTAGCATCCTTTTCATCCGTAGTTATCTACGGGCTCTTAGTTGCTTGCTAGATCACTTGCTTTTGTTTGAATGTGTGCTTATCGTGTGGGTTTTAAAAGTATTTTGAAAATCTCTTTGTAATGGTTCTCGTTTCTATAAGAACGCGTACAAAATGTTGTTTCAAAAATAGTTCAAAGAGGTGTTTGTAGAATGTGTTTTTAAAAGAGATTTCAAAAAGGTGTCTTCTTTGTAATGGCTCTCGTTTCTATAAGAACGCGTACAAAGTGTTTGTCTTTTGGAAATGTTTCAAATGAGTGTGTTGGTGTATAAAATGTTTTTGTTGTGAGCAAGCGAGCAACTAGGAGCAAATCTACCTACTCAAAAAAGGTCTTAAATATTCTTTTCCTCCTCCTTTAGATGTTTCTATCTTACCATTGATTGATAAGAAGCCCCATCGCTAGATGTGAAGGGACGGGCGTGGGACGTTTGTATAGTCATAGAAAGCAACCTATGGGACATTTTAGCAATGTTGTTTTAGGGACTAGATCGTTTACCGAAGGCAATATTGAGGGTCATCGAGGGACTACGATCTTTTATCGAGGGTCTTTTGCTAAAACGCCCATATTCGAGGGACATGACTACTTTTCGATAGGAAACGAGTGAGATTACCCTAAGGGTGCATGTGTGAATAATGTGTTTGATTGCATGCATTTAGTCTTTGATTTTTGGTGATCTACTTGTTGGATTTTATATCTTCCCATGCAAACCCTAATTACTAACATTTATATAAAGCGATAAATTGCGGAAAGTAAATATCCTACGCTGTTACAATCATTAGGGGGATGGAGTGTACAAATTTACAAATGGGGATTGCAAGAAATTAAATTCCTAGTTATCTATTACAACCATATTTAAATAGTATACAAGAAATATAAAAATGGAATAGTCTTGTTTTTGTTAAGAAAAGAAATAAGTTTTCTAAAGAAAACATTTTTGATCTTTGAATTTTTGAGTTTTTAGAGGGATAGAATAAAGTATGTAAATATAATTTTTTTTGGTGTTTTTAGTTATTAAAAGCTAAAATAAGATAAATAAGAGAAAAAGGAGTCAGAATCAGCACATTGCTGAAACGAGAAGGAACAGAAGTTCTGACTATGATACGCTGCAAAAGAGAAAATGTTAGTGAGAAAGTCGAGGGTCAAAATTTCTGAGCCTGGGTACACCAAGTTCTGAAGTTGCTGGGAATAAAGGAAAACCTAGAAGTTCTGATTGTTGAAGGGGTTCAGAAGCTGTAGTGTAGCTGGGAACCTAGAAGTTCATATATCACTGGCAAGTCAGAAGTTCTGGTTGTTTGAGAGAGTGGAGTGATTATGCTGTTAGGTGAGGATATCTAGAAGTTATGATCTAGGAGTATCATCTGACAGATAAATGGTTAAAAATGTCAATAAATAAACCTAAAAAGATGCTTCTGGGGCTAGAACCCATGACCCTTAGCACTAATGTCTTATGCGCACGCTTTCTACCACTGAGGTGGTTGTACATACGATATTAGAAACAAAAGAATGAACATATAACATAAAGTAAGTTCTGATGATGAGCTTCATCTTTTTCTCCATGCTAATCAGAACATTTGCAACTTAGTCATTTCTCAACATAACAGAAAACACAAACATAGCAATTATGGTAGGTTTCCATCATGGTTTCAGAAACATAAAAAATATCAAGACTGTAAATCAGAAACAAATATGAATTTTGCTAATCCAAATTCTGAATCCTAATTTCCTCAAGAAGTTCTGAACTGGAGTTCTCTCTACTTAGGTAAAAATACATGAAATCTGTGAATATGTACAGAATTAGAGCCAGGATGTCTACATTGTATTTTTGAACTTGTGAACCTACCAATGCCTAAGTAATGAAATACAAGTCAGAAGAAACTTACCTTGTAGCTGGAAAAAGTCTTGTGAACTGGAGCCTGGTTCTGACTGCTTGTAATGTTCTGATCAGCTTCCTCACGTGCTCAGCAGGCTGGAACAACTTTTAACTTGAGTTACGAATGGCTGGAAAATTCAGAAGCTGTATGGATGATTTGAACAAGAAACACTTGAGGGTAGTTGGAGTTTCAATGCAAGAATAAAAAACTAGCAGGTTTTGTATTTGTGTTTACAGTTTCGGATTCCTGGAATTTTTAGCAAGGTTTCAAAGCTTTTTCTTTTCAGTTTTCTCGACCAGCCCCTTTCACAGTTGCAAATTAAGTTCAATTTATAGGCAAAAACTTTGTATCTTGGAGAAGTCAAAAGTACCAACATCATGCTAGCGTGCTGTCTTGTTCTTGATGCAAGATAAAAAGTATGGTGGTAAGCAGCTTTTACCCGTGCCTAAGTTGAGTTTGTAAGCATGAATTAAGGAAAAGTATCCTCAGAGGCAAAAGCAAAGCATGGGCCCAACATACTTTTGTACAAGAGTTTGCTTTTTCAAGGACAACAATGTACTTCTATGTCACAGTGGGGAAATACTTTGGATAAAAACTCAAAAGTGGTTGTGAGCATTAAATGATGATGAGATTTATCAAACCAGAAATCCTACAATATGAGATTATACATCATAGTTTAATCTAGATCAGAAGTTCATCATCAGCGCAACTTAGAACGAATATCCAACTTCTGATCTTGGAATCTCTTTGCTTCAGCATGTTCTGTAGGAGTTCTTAGATTTTCCCAAAAGCTTGTAACACACTTTGTAAATCCTCTTTGAATTGCTCTTGCAAATTCTGACTGGACCTACATGAAAATTGGCCCAGAAGTTCTAACCAAATCCTGTTTTGGAAAGGTCCAGAATTTGCTGAAAGCTTCAGTTTCATGGACGTGTCTTCAAGGATTTGTAGCTTGAAATCCCAGCATTTCTAGGAGAAGTTTTGTTCTGCAATGTTTGAGATCTCATTGAGATCTACAATTCTTGTGTTATAAGTTCTTCCAGAATCAGCTTGCACCATAATGATAATTTGGCCAGAAGTTTTGAGCTTGTCATATTTCTTAAACACTTAGAAAAATTCTAAGTATTTAGAGTTTTGACTTTTCCAAAGTAATTTTGAATTTTGATTATCTTGATGAAACAAATCTTATATTCCAACATGTCTTGATGAAATATGATTCTTGAAACTTGATTTTGATCCAAAAGTCAAAGTTTGATTTTTCAGCATGCAATTGACCATTTTGCCCTTGTGAATGACTTTCTTGGAAAATTTGTAATTCAAGGCTTGGAATTGGATAGAAGCAAACCTGAGGGTCCAAGATGATCTTTTGAGAAATGAGAGGGCAAATTTTGGGGTACAACAGCTGCCCCTGATCAATCTTCTTACGCTTGAAGAGTTAGATTGGCGAATCTGCCATTCGTGACTTGCAGGTGGAAGATGATTGAACACTAGAGTGCCCAGAAATTTGCACTCGATGGTGTGGTGGTTGATTGTGTAGGGAATAGGCTTAAAGATTCCATTTCGAGAAATGATGGATAGTTTTTGGATATGGGCTTAAAGATGCCATCCGAAGGTGATTGTATCTGGACTGTATTTGAATGAGTGACAGAATGACATCCGAATTTGGATCGTATCTGGACTGTATTTGAATGAGTGACTGAATGACATCTGAATCTGGATCGTATATGGACTGTATTTGAATGAGTGACAAAATGACATCCAAATCTGGATCGTATCTAGATTGTATTTGAATGAGTGACAGAATAACATCTGAATTTGGATCGTATCTGGACTTCGGTGATTAAGCTGTTATCTGGTCGGGTCCAGGCTTCAACTTTAATCTGAGGTATACTACTATTCGGTCGAGTCCAGGCTTCATAGTAACTGACATAATAAATTGCTATCTGGTCGGATTCCAGGCTTCGTAGTGTTTTTGAAGAAGTAAACTACTATCTGGTCGGATTCTAGGCTTCGTAGCACCTTATACTGTTATCTGGTTGGATTCCAGGCTTCGTAGTATTTTTGAAGAAGTGAACTACTATCTGGTCGGATTCCAGGCTTCGCAGCACCTTATATTGTTATCTGGTCAAAATCCAGGCTTCACAATGTCTTTGAAGAAGTGAACTACTATCTGGTCGAATTCTAGGCTTCGCAGCACCTTATACTGTTATCTAGTCGAAATCTAGGCTTCATAGTGTCTTTGAAGAAGTGAACTACTATCTGGTCGGATTCCAGGCTTCGCAACACCTTATATTGTTATCTGGTCGAAATCTAGGCTTCACAGTGTCTTTGAAGAAGTGAACTACTATCTGGTCGGATTCCAGGCTTCGCAACACCTTATATTGTTATCTGGTTGAAATCCAGGCTTCACAGTGTCTTTGAAGAAGTGAACTACTATCTGGTCGGATTCCAGGCTTCGCAGCACCTTATACTGTTATCTGGCCGAAATCCAGGCTTCATAGTGTCTTTGAAGAAGTGAACTACTATCTGGTCGGATTCTGTAACGCCCGTAATTTAATTAATTATTTAATTGAATTATTTTTGGAATATTTGTGAACTTGTATTATAATTATAATTGGATTTATTTTATTAAATGAAGAAATAATATTAGAGATATAATATTATGTGGTGAAATAATATTAAAGTGTAATATTATTTAATGTGGGATTATTTTGGGAGAATAGAAGTAATAAGGGGGTGTGATGGTTTTAAGCCCATTAAGGAATAATAGAATAATAGGGTTATTTTATTATTTGTTAGAAGGAATAGAAGTAAGAAGCAGTAGAAAGAAATAAGGATTGAGGAGAACATGCAAGTTGCGTGAGAAGGAGGAATAACGGCAAGAACGAGAATCCAATCGGGAATTGTAGAGCAACCTTCAATCCAAGGTAAGGGCGGGGTTCTGACTCTATAATTGGGTTTATGATGATTGGTATGTGGGGTTAGTGGTGATTGTTGTCTTGTTCTTGAATTGAGAATAAATTGATTGATGTATGGTGAGAATTGATGAATTTTTGGATGAATATTGATGTCTTGATGCTGTTAAAATGCTCTAAGATTATTGGGTTATTATGGGTGATGAATTATCATGATTAGATTAAGTTCTAAGGCTTTAGTTATGAAAATGCAGAAATATTGTAGCCCAGAAAACGCATAATTATGCTAGAATGATACCAGGTGCTGTTGTGTTAGAACGATGGATTAATTAGGGAATAGCATTAGTCGTATTGTTCCTGATTAGGGTGATAACAGGCAAAAGAATTAAAATAATAACGTTAAGGAAAGGTAGTTATTCTGACGTTAGAAGGATGTTGATGGAAGTTGCGTCAGATTAGTGCAAGGTAGAAGTTCTGATGTTATACGCATGTTAGTTAGAAGTTGCGCTGCACTAATAGAGAATAGAGGTTCTGATAGTAGAGGTTGTACTAGTCAGAAGATGTAGCTAGTCAGAAGTTGCATTAGCCAGAATTTGTACTAGTCAGAAGATGTAGCTAGTCAGAAGTTGCATTAGCCAGAATTTATACTAGTCAGGAGATGGGGTTAGTCAGAAACTGTGACAGTCAGAAGTTGTATCTGGTCAGAAGTTGGGCTAGTCAGAAGCTGTGATGATCAGAGGTTGTATCTGGTCAGAGGTTGGGTTAGCCAAAAGTTGTGTAATTAGAAGCTGAGTTATTAGAAATTGTGTTGGTTAGAGATTACATGGTCAGAAGCTGTGTTGGCCTTTACGTTGTTTTAGAATAGAACATTGAGCGTTAGATGCTCAGAAGCTGTTGTTGAGCTATAACAGCAGGATAGTGATTGTCTTGATGTTAGAGTTGCAGAATGGCAGTATTGTTTTTACTGTGGAAATTAAATGCTGCATGGTTGTTAATGAGAAGTTATTAATAATATTGTGTTGATGATTTATAATAAATAAACTATGTTTGATAAATTATTTTGATGGTCTGAGATGTTGATTAATTGAGATGTTTTTGAGATGTATTTTGAGATGTTATTTTGAGATGTTTGAGATGGTTTAAGATGTTGTTAAATTGGGTGTTGTTATTACATTCATGATTGTGTCGCATACATTGCATTTTTTTGAGATGGAGCTTATGCTCGTTGAGATGGCCTGGATTGGAAAATTTTGAGATGAAGGCTATGCCTTGTTGATGCCTCTATTAATTGGCAAATTTTTGAGATGGGAGTTCTGCTCCAATGGTACCACATGCATTTGCATAGTATTGAGTCGCATTATATGATTTCATAAAGAAGTGTATTTTGATATTGATGAATGTATACTATTGTTGAGATTGATGTTGAATTATGAGATGAGAAGCGGTGATGTTGTTGATCTAATTTGAAATATTAATTATCATGCACTTTATTATATGGTTAGATATTTCACCCCTTATGTTTGAATGTTACCCTTATGTTGGTAACGTGCAGGTAATCGAGAGTGAAGGATGTGTACCTTCAGTAGTTCGAGTCGGTATCATTGCTCTGATATGTAACACTCGGGGGGATGAACGTTTGCTGATTTTTTTAGATTGTTGTTTTTCAGTTGTTGAATTTTAAATTGATTATTATTAAATAGGAGATGTTTCGAAGTTGTTGTTTTGATTAAAGATGTTATCGAGAATTCCGCTGCATGGATGTTGAATTATTTATTAAGGATGTTATGATGGTTCATCCGATGTTTTGAAAGTGTTATATATCCACGATGAATGCAATGAATTTGTTAGAAGAATTTGTGACGTCCCGATTCATTTGTGTGATTGAAATTTTATAACTCTGATTTATTTTGCATAATTGCTTGGGGTAGAAATGGGGTGTTACAAAGTTGGTATCAAAGAAAAAGGTTGGTCTAACCTTATCGTCGAGTCGTAGTTGCCTAAGAATCGAGTATTGTTATTTTGAGTTCTAACAGTTCTTTATGTTGTAGTGAGAAGTTGAGATGGATGGAAGGAATGATGTTGCACTTGCTGCTGCTTTAGAAGCAATGGCTCGTGCGATGGAAAATCAGCCGAATGCTGATGGGAATGCTGGATCTCGTAGCTTGGCGACTTTCCAGAGAGAGAATCCACCTACGTTCAAGGGAAAGTATGATCCTGACGGGGCATTGGAGTGGTTGAAAGAGATTGAGAGAATATTTCGCGTGATGGACTGCACTCCAGCGCAGAAGGTTCGTTATGGTACTCATATGCTAGCAGTCGAAGCTGATGACTGGTGGCTAGAGACTTGTCAGAGATTGGAAGCTGCAGGTGAGAATGTCACTTGGGCTGTCTTTCGTAGAGAATTTTTGAGAAAGTACTTTCCTGAAGATGTCCGTGGTAAGAAGGAAATTGAGTTCCTTGAGCTGAAACAAGGAAGTATGTCTGTTGTTGAGTATGCTACCAAGTTTGCTAAGTTGGCTAAGTTTTATCTGCATTACGCTGAGGAAAATGTTGAGTTTTCGAAGTGTATTAAATTTGAGAACGGGTTGCGCCCGAAGATTAAGAAGGCAGTTGGATACCAGAAAATCCGTGTCTTTGCTGATTTGGTTGATAGCTGCAGAATTTATGAAGAGGATAATAATGCTCGTTACAAGATTATCAGTGAGAAGAGGGGTAAGCACCAACAGAATCGTGGTAAGCCTTATGATGCCCCAGCTGGTAAAGGTAAACAGAAAGTTGCTCATGGACAGAGGACTAGTGGGGGAGATGCTCCTACTGGTGTGATTTGCTTTAAGTGTGGGAAACCTGGGCACAAGAGTAATGTGTGCACTGCTGAAGTGAAGAGATGTTACCGTTGTGGTAAGAAAAGACATGTTGTATCTGAGTGTGAACACAAGAGTGTGATTTGTTTCAACTATAGAGAAGAAGGGCATATTGGTAGTCAGTGTCCGAAACCGAAGAGGGCTCAGTCAAGTGGTAAAGTGTTTTCTTTGGTGGAGGATCAGACAGCTTCTGAGGATGGACTTATTAGAGGTACATGTTTCATTAATAGTACTCCTTTAATTACCATTGTTGATACTGGTGCTACGCATTGTTTTATTGATGCTGATTGTGTTGAAATATTGGGTCTTATGTTGTCTTCTTTGAATGGAGAAAAGGTCGTCGATACTCCAGCCAAGGGGTCGGTGACTACTTCTTTTGTGTGTGCTAAGTGTCCCTTATCGATCTTCGACAGAGACTTTGTTGTTGATTTGGTTTGTTTATCGTTAAGAGGTTTGGATGTGATTTTGGGTATGAACTGGTTAGAGCATAACTGTGTTCATATTAACTGTTATGACAAGTCGATGAAGTTTTCTACTCCTGAAGAAGAGGAAGATGGTATGTTGTCTGCTAAACAGTTGAGGAATTTGATGCAAGAATAAGTATAAATTTTCTCATTAATGGCGTCGCTATTTGTAGGGACTCAAGCTATAATTGAGGAATTGCAAGTGGTGTGTGAATTTCCTGAAGTTTTCCCTGATGAGATTCCTGATGTACCGCCAGAGAAGGAAGTTGAATTTGCAATTGATCTTGTACCTGGTACCAGACCTGTGTCTATGGCACCATACAGGATGTCTACATATGAATTGTCAGAGTTGAAGAAGCAATTGGAAGAGTTACTTGAGAAGAGGTTTGTAAGACCAAGTTTATTTCCGTGGGGAGCTCCAGTGTTGTTGGTAAAGAAGAAAGATGGAAATATGAGGCTTTGTGTTGATTATAGACAGCTGAATAAAGTGACGATTAAGAACAAGTATCCGCTTCCAAGAATAGATGACTTGATGGACCAATTGGTGGATGCCCGTGTGTTTAGTAAGATTGATTTGAGGTCGGGTTACCACCAGATTAAAGTGAAGGATAAAGATATTCAGAAGACGGCTTTCAGAACGCGTTATGGACATTACGAGTATTCGGTGATGCCTTTCGGTGTTACTAATGCGCCGGGAGTATTCATGGAATATATGAATCATATCTTTCGTACTTATTTGGATCGGTTCATAGTGGTGTTCATTAATGATATTTTGATTTACTCTAAGTCAGATGAAGAGCATGCTGAACATTTAAGAGTAGTATTGCAAGTTTTGAAAGAGAAGAAGTTGTATGCAAAGTTGTCCAAGTGTGAGTTTTGGTTAAAAGAGGTTAGTTTTCTTGGTCATGTGATTTCAGGTAGTGGCATTGTTGTAGATCCATCGAAGGTTGATGTTGTGTTGCAATGGGAAACTCCAAAGTCAGCTACTGAGATTAGAAGCTTCTTGGGATTAGCTGGTTATTATAGAAGGTTTATCGAAGGGTTTTCTAAGTTGTCACTTCCGTTGACTAAGTTGACTTGTAAAGGTAGAGCTTTTGTGTAGGATGTTCAGTGTGAAGAAAGTTTTACAAAATTGAAGAAGAGGTTGACGTCGGCTCCAATTTTGACGTTGCCTAATCCAGGAGAACCTTTTGTGGTGTATTGTGATGTTTCTAAGATGGGTTTAGGAGGTGTGCTTATGCAGAATGGTAAAGTAGTTGCTTATGCGTCAAGGCAGTTGAGGACTCATGAGAAGAACTATCCTACACATGATTTAGAACTTGCTGCAGTTGTTTTTGTGTTGAAGATTTGGAGGCATTATCTTTATGGTTCTAGATTTGAAGTGTTTAGTGACCATAAGAGCTTAAAGTATTTGTTTGATCAGAAGGAGTTGAATATGAGGCAACGAAGATGGTTGGAATTGTTAAAGGATTATGATTTCAGTTTGAATTATCATCCAGGAAAGGCAAATGTGGTAGCTGACGCGTTGAGTCGAAAGACTTTACATATGTCAGCAATGATGATTAAAGAGTTGGAATTGATTGAGCAGTTCAGAGATATGAGCTTAGTTTGCGAGGTTACTCCGCAGAGTGTTATGTTGGGTATGTTGAAGATCAATAATGAATTTTTAGACAGTATCAGAGAAGCTCAGAAGATGGATGTGACACTGGTAGATTGGATGGTTGGGATTGATCAATCTGAGAATAGTGATTTTGAGCTAGATGAGCAAGGTGTGTTGAGATTTCGTAACCGGATTTGTATTCCTGATGATGCTGAGATGAAGAAAGTGATACTTGAGGAGAGTCATAGAAGTAAGTTAAGTATTCATCCAGGAGCTATAAAGATGTATCAAGATTTGAAAGGTTTATTTTGGTGGCCTGGGATAAAGAGTGATGTGGCTCGGTTTATGTATGCATGTTTGACTTGTCAGAAGTCGAAAGTTGAACATCAGAAGCCTGCAGGATTGATGCAACCGTTGGAAGTTCCAGAATGGAAATGGGATAAAATTTTCAATGGACTTTGTGACAGGGTTGCCTAATACTTTAAGAGGACATGATTCAATTTGGGTGATTGTTGATAGGCTTACGAAGTCATCTCATTTTATTCCTATTAACATCAGTTTTCCAGTGTCGAAGTTGGCTGAGATTTATATTAGTGTGATTGTGAAGCTACATGGTTTTCCTTTGTGCATTGTGTCAGATAGAGATCCAAGATTTACTTCTGATTTTTGGAAAAGTTTGCAAGAAGCGTTGGGTTCCAAGTTGAGGTTGAGTTCAGCGTATCATCCTCAGACAGATGGTCAGACTGAACTTACTATTCAATCGTTGGAAGATTTGTTGGGCGCATGTGTTCTCGAGCAGGGAGGTTCGTGGGATACTTATCTTCCGTTGATAGAGTTCACTTATAATAACAGTTATCATTCCAATATTGGGATGGAACCTTTTGAAGCATTGTATGGTCGGAGATGTAGAACTCTGTTATGTTGGCATAAATCTGGTGAGAGTGTAGTACTTGGACCTGAACTTGTTCATGAGACTACCGAGAAGGTGAAGTTGATTCGAGAAAAGATGAAAGCTTCACAAAGTAGACAGAAGAGTTATCATGACAAGCGAAGGAAGGACTTAGAATTTCAAGCCGGTGATCATGTGTTTTTGAGAGTTACACCTGTGACTGGTGTTGGGCGAGCATTGAAGTCTAAGAAGCTCACTTCTCGTTTTATTGGACCGTATCAGATTTCAGAGAGAGTGGGGAATGTTGCTTATAGAGTGGCTTTACCGCCTAATCTTTCTAATTTGCATGATGTGTTTCATGTGTCGCAACTTCGGAAGTATATTTCAGATCCATCTCATGTGATTCATATGGACGATGTGCAAGTACGGGATAATCTTACGGTGGAGACGATGCTTGTACGGATCATGGATCGTGAAATGAAGACTCTGAGGGGCAAAGAGATTGCCTTGGTTAAAGTGGTTTGGCTAGGAGCTGCTGGTGAAAGCATGACTTGGGAGTTGGAGAGCAAGATGCGAGACTCCTATCCTGAATTGTTTGATTGAGGTAAATTTTCGAGGACGAAAATATTCTAAGTGGGGGAGAGTTGTAACGCCCGTAATTTAATTAATTATTTAATTGAATTATTTTTGGAATATTTGTGAAGTTGTATTATAATTATAATTGGATTTATTTTATTAAGTGGAGAAATAATATTAGAGATATAATATTATACGGTGAAATAATATTAAAAGTATAATATTATTTAATGTGGGCTTATTTTGGGAGAATAGAAGTAATAAGGGGATGTGATGGTTTTAAGCCCATTAAGGAATAATAGAATAATAGGTTTATTTTATTATTTGTTAGAAGGAATAGAAGTAAGAAGCAGTAGAAAGAAATAAGGATTGAGGAGAACGTGCAAGCTGCGTGAGAAGGAGGAATAACGGCAAGAACGAGAATCCAACCGGGAATTGTAGAGAAACCTTCAATCCAAGGTAAGGATGGGGTTCTGACTCTATAATTGGGTTTATGATGATTGGTATGTGGGGTTAGTGGTGATTGTTGTCTTGTTCTTGAATTGAGAATAAATTGATTGATGTATGATGAGAATTGATGAATTTTTGGATGAATATTGATGTCTAGATGCTATTAAAATGTTGTAAGATTATTGGGTTATTATGGGTGATGAATCATCATGATTAGATTAAGTTTTAAGGCTTTAGTTATGAAAACGTAGAAATACTGTAGCCCAGAAAATGCAGAATTATGCTAGAATGATACCAGGTGCTGTTGTGTTAGAACGATGGATTAATTAGGGAATAGCATTAGTCGTATTGTTCCTAATTAGGGTGATAACAGACAAAAGAATTAAAATAATAACGTTAAGGAAAGGTAGCAGTTTTGACGTTAGAAGGATGCTGATGGAAGTTGCGTCAGATTAGTGCAAGGTAGAAGTTCTGATGTTATATGCATGTTAGTTAGAAGTTGCGCTGCACTAATAGAGAATAGAGGTTCTAATAGTAGAGGTTGTACTAGTCATAAGATGTAGCTAGTCAGAAGTTGCATTAGCCAGAATTTGTACTAGTCAGAAGATGTAGCTAGTCAGAAGTTGCATTAGCCGGAAGTTGCATTAGCCAGAATTTGTACTAGTTAGAAGATGGGTTTAGTCAGAAACTGTGATGGTCAGAAGTTGTATATGGTCAGAAGTTGGGCTAGTCATAAGCTGTGATGATCAGAGGTTGTATCTGGTCAGAGATTGGGTTAGCCAGAAGTTGTGTAATTAGAAGCCGAGTTATTAGAAATTGTGTTGGTTAGAGGTTGCGTGGTCAGAAGTTGTGTTGGCCTTTACGTTGTTTTAGAATAGAACGTTGAACGTTAGATGCTTAGAAGCTGCTGTTGAGCTATAACAGCAGGATATTGACGGTCTTGATGTTAGAGTTACAGAATGGCAGTATTGTTTTTACTGTGGAAATTAAATGCTGCAGGGTTGTTAATGAGAAGTTATTAATAATATTGTGTTGATGATTTATAATAAATAAACGATGTTTGATAAATTATTTTGATGGTCTGAGATGTTGATTAATTGAGATGTTTTCGAGATGTATTTTGAGATGTTATTTTGAGATGTTTGAGATGATTTAAGATGTTGTTAAATTGGGTGTTGTTATTACATTCATGATTGTGTCGCATACATTGCATTTTTTGAAATGGAGCTTATGCTCGTTGAGATGGCCTGGATTGGCAATTTTTGAGATGAAGGTCATGCCTTGTTGATGCCTCTATTAATTGGAAAAAATTTGAGATGGGAGTTCTGCCCCAATGGTACCACATGCATTTGCTTAGTATTGAGTCGCATTATATGATTTCATAAAGAAGTGTATTTTGATGCTGATGAATGTATACTATTGTTGAGATTGATGTTGAATTATGAGATGAGAAGCGGGGATGTTGTTGATCTAATTTGAAATATTAATTATCATGCACTTTATTATATGGTTAGATATCTCACCCCTTCTGTTTGAATGTTGCCCTTATGTTGGTAACGTGCAGGTAATCGAGAGTGAAGGTTGTGTACCTTCAGTAGTTCGAGTCGGTGTCATTGCTCTGATATGTAACACTCGGGGGGATGAATGTTTGTTGATTTTTTTAGATTGTTGTTATTCAGTTGTTGAATTTTAAATTGATTATTATTAAATATGAGATGTTTCAAAGTTGTTGTTTGATTAAAGATGTTATCGGGAATTCCGCTGCGTAGATGTTGAATTATTTATTAAGGATGTTATGATGGTTCATTCGATGTTTTGAAAGTGTTATATATCCACGATGAATGCAATGAATTTGTTAGAAGAATTTGTGACGTCCCGATTCATTTGTGTGATTGAAATTTTATAACTCTGATTTATTTTGCATAATTGCTTGAGGTAGAATTAGGGTGTTACAGATTCCAGGCTTCGCAACACCTTATACTGTTATCTGGTCGAAATCCTGGCTTCACAGTGTCTTTGAAGAAGTGAACTACTATCTGGTCGTATTCCATGCTTCGCAGCACCTTAAACCGTTATCTGGTCGAAATCCAGGCTTCATAGTGTCTTAAATTGTTGATTGACTATTATCCGGTCAGTTTCTGGGCTTCATAGCTTCCTTAACTAGAATAGAAATCTTAGTATTGATTTGACTGGACCAGAGAAAGGTCTTAAATTATCTTTGACTGGCATAGTAATCAGAGAGATCTTAGTGTCGATCTGGCTGATCCCGAGAAAATCTTACGAGGACATCTTTCTGTGGAAAATCCCGGAATAGCCCTTCATTAGACGTAGCTTATTGATGTGATATTTTCCCTGAAAGGTAAAGAGTTAGTTGTATGCAATGTCATGATGTATGCATTACATAATGATGTTCTCAAAATAAATGAGATTTGTGTTATATGTATTTTGTATACAGTGCTATGGATGTTGTTGAAATGTAATTTTGTCTTGGAAAATAAATCCTTGACATGTTTTTGGGAGTTATTAAATCCAGGATTGTTGTTGAAGAGTAGGTGTGTCTTCAAACTTTGCTTAGAATGTTTCCACTGAGGATTCATGTTTTGTTATTTGAGGAGAACTCCGCTGGGGAATGTTGAAAACTCTGTGGAGAGTGTTGATTCCTGTTTAGGTAAAAGGGTCAGGAGTCTCGGTTGTCCGTTTCTCTACCAGGAGTTATCTCTTGATGGACGAAGTTGAACTGATATCTGGTCGGGTCCAGGCTTTACAGTAACTTGTTGGGGATTGTAGAGTAGTCTACTGGGGAAGAGGAGTTGTGGTCCTTTGATTTGTAGTAGTCAGATAGGCAAACTCAAGTCGGGGAATCAGTAGTTTGTTGGGGAAATAAACCATGTCGCCAGTTTGTTGGAGAGGTGGCGACTTCATTGGGGGAAATCCTCGAGGATTTTTTAGGTCGACTCAGTTGGGGAAAAGTTTTCAGAGATTGAAACTCTGGTTGGAAGTCATCCTATGAGAAGGATGCTGGGGAGATTTGTCACTTCCCCTAGTAGCGAGTGTTTGTGGCACTTCCAGGAGAGGTTGGATTGTACGTAACCCGTTCAATGCCCCAAGTGATGGAGATGGTGACCTATCCCTGGTTATTCATTATTTCTTAAGAGATTTCTTGGAATCTTGACTGGACTGCCCCAGGTGTGCTGGATAGTGACATGTCATGCCCCCTTGTTGATAGGATATTTTTTATTGGAAGTGTCATCCCACTAGAAGTGATTTTGTTCACTGAGAGAGCTTTCGTTCATTGGATATTCATTGTGTGAATTTCTCCGCTGTTAAACAAATAGCCATATGCAAACAATGATATTCAAGTAATGTGAAGTTTATGCTTGTCTTGAAATTTTGAAAATGCATTTTTAGCAAGTAAAGAAGTTTTGTAAGAAAATTCAAACTCAGGATTTAGAGTAAAGCCTTACAGGAGTCAGGATACTTTTTGTAACAGTATGCTTTCGAACTAACCCACGCTTCAATTAGGACTTTTGAAGGGTTGTAACGTGGTTTGGTTCACAGTTTAAGAAACAAAGGATAAAGGCTCAAAGTGTGTTTGTACCCACCCGTTCTTCGTGATGTTCTTCAGTCCTAAACTCAACTAATTGTACGTTCGAACTCCTATTGAGTCTGGAATGACATTTTGGTGATGGTTCAGACAAGTTAAGTTTGTCAGAAGGCTGTCATTTTTGCAACATTTTTCATGTTGTTGAGGATTTGTAGTGACCTCCTTTTTTTATTATCCCTAACTTTGCCTGACTGTTCTTGTTTTGAGATTACGGTCAGCGGGAGGCCCCAGTTTTATAAAGTCTCCTTTGTAGGTTTTGACTTAGTGGGCTTTTACTTTTGAGAGATAATGACTGCCTATTTGGTAGGGAACCATCACCGTCTTTTGATTCCAGAGTAATGTTTTTGATGTCATTTGTTGTATTACAAGATGAGAGTTTGCGGCTAAACGCGCGTTTAAATTAACTGAGAGACTACCCTACCCCAGGTTTTGATTAAAGGTTTCAAATTGTGCAAAATAAGAAAACTTCTACTTCTTTGGCTCGAAGGGGTTGGCTAGGGATTATCTTCCTTATAACTCCAGTGTTTGGGATTTGAAAGAACGCATGTATATCGTCAGCAAGGTCTGTCCAAAAGCAATATTGTATGAGATGAAGGCATTGTTTTCGTCATCCTCCCTCTAAAGGCTTGTAACTTTTAGCAAGAGAGTAATAAACATAGTTTAAATATAGTGAAAACGAAAGGATGAATTCAAGACAAACATATGTAGTGCATTAATGAAACAAAGTCTGACATTAATAGTTAATTGTTTAAACAACAAAAGAGATTACAATTGAAATTTCAAATGAACAACAGCCTCTTTGTCTGAACTTGTCACTTTAGGTGGTGAGCCTTTGAGGGACGGCATAAGAATTCTAGTTGACCATCTGGTGCAAATTCTAGCGTTCCTTCATCAATCAGGTCTTGAATTTTATTTCTCAACGTCCAACAGCTATTGGTGTCATGTCCAGGACTGTTGGAGTGGTACGCACATCTTGCATTTGGATTGTACCTTGGAGAGGCTGTGTTGGGATTCTGAGGGGGGTCTTTTAACGTAACCAGCTTGGTCTCCAACATGTGTTGCAATGCTTGAGCTAATGACATGTTGATTTCGGTAAAGCGTCTTACAGATGTATTCCGCTTTTGTTGATTGCCCTGTTGTTGTTGGCGAGGTTGTTGTTGGACTCGTGAGGTAGTAGCAATTTGGAAAGGTCTAACCTCTTGTCTTCTCAGAGGTTGATCAATGACTTGGTATCCAACCTCGACTATTTGTTTCATACAGTTGCATTCGTCTTGATGGAACTCGTTGAAAATGGTCCTCAACTCTTCTTTCCCCGTGGCTAGGCTTTGGATAAGAGCCATCTACCCCAGCATTTGGATTCTCATTGCTTCCATCTCAACCTGCAGTTGTTCCACCTGGTCATCCTTGTTGTTATCAGGACGTTTCTTGGTCAGATTCCCAGCGAGGAGTGCTTTCAATTCTTCCTGCACCCTGGATAGGTTAAGGAACATTTCCATGAATTGAGCCTCTTGAGTTTGAAGATCTCTGTTGTCTTGTTGGAGAGCCATTGCTGAAATAAACAATGATAACATGAGAGACTCGTACTGGAGATTACCTGTTATGATATGATGCATGATATATGGCTGCATGTTTTCAAGGATCTCGCGGGGTAAATGTTAGTAGTCACTTACAGTTTTTATTTGAGAACTTTGTATCGGTGGATGTCCTTCCACGAGAATTAAGCTCACCATGTCAAGTGGGTTGTAGCCATTGACTCAAGTTGTTGTACTTGATCTTTGAAGGCGTTTGGTTAGAGGAAAATAAATCCTCTTGTCTTCTGATGGACGTCTGGTTCAACGTGACCCTGCATCAAAGGCCCTCGAGATCCTTGAAATGGTTATTGAAAATTCTATGGTATGATGTTATGTACAAGTATGCAAGGTAAGCAAGTTTATATACAAATAATCATATACACACAAAGCAGACAAGTCCTTAGGTTTAGGCTTGCATGGAGTTTGTAGGTAAGTACCCTCTTGAAGTTTTAGTTGGCTCAACCTGTCCTAGTTAATAGTAACCGGGTTCTAATGGATCTCAATATCACTAACCTTTCCCACAAGCTTCATTCAATAGGCGATTGACTCGCAACCAAACAAAACTCAGGAGTCAAGTCTCAATGAGTGTAGCATCGAGTATTAACCAATTTCCAGCTTTACACCGAAACCGGCTATCTCACTACTTCCTAATGGCCAAGTTGGTCAAGTAAGGCTCTAAGGTCAGTTACTGCTTCATGACGCCGCTCAGCGGCCCCATATTCTCCTCGATTCAACACAAGGGATACCGGTACCAACAAATACATCACACTAACGTAGCTATTGTTTAGATTATGTCGGTATACCCCGTACAGTTTTCACAATCTATTACTACTTACCTAAAAAGGTGCCCCAGATCCGGGTAGAGGATCAAAACAAATCCCAAACAAGGAACTAAAATATAGAGCAAACAAATCAAACAAAGGAAAGCAAGTAAAGGTGATCTAGCCCTAAGGTAACCCCACTTTTAACTTAGTCCCCAGCAGAGTCGCCAGTTCTGTAACGCGGTGGAAGAACTGACTTGGTTGTTTTGCGTTTGATCGCAAATGTTGCGGATAGCAAGAGTCACCACCGACTTTTCTTTTATCCAAAAGGAAAGGTTGAAAAGAACAGGAAAGACCTTTGAGATTGTTTCTTGAGTCCCGGGGGTAGATTATGAAAAGGAAAGGTATTAACACCCTTTTCATCCGTAGTTATCTACGGGCTCTTAGTTTCTTGCTAGATCACTTTCTTTTGTTTGAATGTGTGCTTATGGTGTGGGCTTTGAAATTATTTTGAAAATGTCTTTGTAATGGTTCTCGTTTCTATAAGAACGCGTACAAAGTGTTATTTCGAAAATAGTTCAAAGAGGTGTTTGTAGAATGTGTTTTTGAAAGAGATTTTGAAAAGGTGTCTTCTTTGTAATGGCTATCGTTTCTATAAGAACCCGTACAAAGTGTTTGTCTTTTGAAAATGTTTCAAATGAGTGTGTTGGTGTATAAAGTGTTTTTTTTTTGTGAGAAAGCGAGCAACTAGGAGCGAATCTACCTACTCAAAAAAGGTCTTAAATGTTCTTTTCCTCCTCCTTTAGATGTTTCTATCTTACCATTGATTGATAAGAAGCCCCATCGTTAGATATGAAGGGACGAGCGTGTGACATTTGTATAGTCATAGAAAGCATCCTATGGGACGTTTTAGCAATGTCGTTTTAGGGACTAGATCGTTTACCGAAGGCAACATCGAGGGTCATCGAGGGACTAGGATCTTTTATCGAGGGTCTTTTGCTAAAACGCCCATATTCGAGGGACATGACTACTTTCCGATAGGCAACGAGTGAGATTACCCTAAGGGTGCATGTGTGAATAATGTGTTTGATTGCATGCATTTAGTCTTTGATTTTTGGTGATCTACTTGTTGGATTTCATGTCTTGCCATGCAAACCCTAATTACTAACATTTATATAAAGCGATAAATTGCGGAAAGTAAATATCCTACGCTATTACAATCATTAGGGGGATGGAGTGTATAAATTTATAAATGGGGATTGCAAGAAATTAAAGTTCTAGTTATTTATTACACCCATATTGAAATAATGTACAAGAAATGTAAAAATGGAATAGTCTTGTTTTTGTTAAGAAAAGAAATAAGTTTGCTAAAGAAAACATTTTTTATCTTTGAATTTTTGAGTTTTTAGAGGGATAGAATAAAGTATGTAAATATAAATTTTTTTGGTGTTTTTAGTTATTAAAAGCTAAAATAAGATAAATAAGAGAAAAAGAGTCAGAATCAGCACATTGCTGAAACGAGAAGGAACAAAAGTTCTGACTCTGATACGCTGCAAAAGAGAAAATGTTAGTGAGAAAGTGGAGGGTCAGAATTTCTGGGCCTGGGTACACCAAGTTCTGAAGTTGCTGAGAATAAAGGAAAACCTAGAAGTTCTGATTGTTGAAGGTGTTCAGAAGCTGTAGTGTAGTTGGGAACCTAGAAGTTCATATATCACTGGCAAGTCAGAAGTTCTGGTTGTTTGAGAGAGTGAAGTGATTATGTTGTTAGGTGAGGATATCTAGAAGTTATAATCTAAGAGTATCGACTGACAGATAAATGGGTAAAAATGTCAATAAATAAACCTAAAAAGATGCTTCTGGGGCTAGAACCCAGGATTCTTAGCACTAATATCTTATGCGCACACTTTCTACCACTGAGGTGGTTGTACATCCGATATTAAAAGCAAAAGTATGAACATATAATATAAAGTAAGTTCTGATGATGAGCTTCATCTATTTCTCCATGCTAATCAGAACATCTGCAACTTAGTCATTTCTCAACAGAACAGAAAACACAAACATAGCAATTATTGAAGGTTTCCATCATGGTTTCAGAAACATAAAAAATATCAAGACTGTAAATCAGAAACAGGTATGAATTTTGCTAATCCTAATTCTGAATCCTAATTTCCTCGAGAAGTTCTGAACTGAAATTCTCTCTACTTAGGTAAAAATACATGAAATCTGTGAATATGTACAGAATCAGAGCCATGATGTCTACATTGTATTTTTGAACATGTGAACCTACCAATGCCTAAGTAATGAAATACAAGTCAGGAGAAACTTACCTTGCAACTGGAAAAAGTCCTGTGAACTGGAGCCTGGTTCTGACTGCTTGTAATATTTTGATCAGCTTCCTCATGTGCTCAGCAGACTGGAACAACCTTTAACTTGGGTTACGAATGGTTGGAAAATTTATAAGCTGTATGGATGATTTGATCAAGAAACACTTGAGGGTAGTTGGAGTTTGAATGCAAGAATAAAAAACTAGTAGGTTTTGTATTTGTGCTTGCAGTTTCGGATTTCTAGAATTTTTAGCAAGGTTTCAAAGCTTTTTCTTTTCAGTTTTCTCGACCGGTCCCTTTCACAGTTGCAAATGAAGTTAAATTTATAGGCAAGAACTTTGTAGCTTGGAGAAGTCAAAAGTACCAACATCATGCTAGCGTGCTGGCTTGTTCTTGAAGCAAGATAAAAAAGTATGGTGGTTAGTAGCTTTTAGCCGTGCCTAAGCTGGGTTTGTAAGCATGAATTAAGGAAAAGTACCCTCAGAGGCAAAAGTAACGCATGGGCCCAGCATACTTTTGTACAAGAGTTTGCTTTTTCAAGGAAAACAATGTACTTCTATGTCACACATGGGGAAATCCTTTGGATAAAAACTCAAAAGTGGTTGTGAGCATTAAATGATGATGAGATTTATCAAACCAGAAATCCTGCAATATGAGATTATGCATCATAGTTTAATCTAGATCAGAAGTTCATCATCACCGCAACTTAGAACGAACATCCAACTTCTGATCTTGGAATCTCTTTGCTTCAGCATGTTCTGTAGGAGTTCTCAGATTTTCCCAAAAGCTTGTAACACGCTTTGTAAATCCTCTTTGAATTGCTCTTGCAAATTCGAACTGGACCTACATGAAAAATGGCCCAGAAGTTCTAACCAAATCCTGTTTTGGAAAGGTCCAGAATTTATGGCCCAAAAGTTCTAACCAAATCCTGTTTTGGAAAGGTCCAGAATTTGCTGAAAGCTTCAGTTTCATGGACGTGTCTTCAAGGATTTGTAGCTTGAAATCCCAACATTTCTAGGAGAAGTTTTGTTCTACAATGTTTGAGATCTACAACTCTTGTGTTAGAAGTTCTTCCAGAATCAGCTTGCATCATGGTGATAATCTGACCAGAAGATCTGAGCTTGTCATATTTCTTAAACACATAGAAAAATTCTAAGTATTTAGAGTTTTGACTTTTCCAAAGTAATTTTGACTTTTGATTATCTTGATGAAACAAATCTCATATTCCAACATGTCTTGATGAAATATGATTCTTGAAACTTGATTTTGATCCAAAAGTCAAAGTTTGATTTTCCAGCATGCAATTGACCATTTTGCCCTTGTAAACGACTTTCTTAGGAAATTTATAATTCAAGGCTTAGAATTAGATGGAAGCAAACCTGAGGATTCAAGATGATCATTTGAGAAATGAGAGAAAAAATTTTAAAGTACAACAGTCTCATTTTACATTATTATTAAAGGACTAAATGGATGTTAAGTTTTATAAAAGGCTATAAAGTAATGACACCATAATTTTTCCAGCCTTTTTCTTTTTGGTGGACATAGCTGTCAAAGTCAAGATAATTGGGTCATATAATTTGAACACAAATTTTTAATATGAATTTATCTTTTAAACTAGTTATCTATTAGAGAGATTAGGGGCAAATCACATTTTCTTAATGACAATCCTAACAAATCCAAAATATATCATGGAATATATTAAATTTTCTTCATAAAAACCCTTAACATTATATTCTATCCCCTTTCAACAAAAATGAAATAGGAAAAACCAAAAAAAGATATATAGTAAAAACAATTATTTGTCTATGAACCGAAAAAAGAAACAAAAACATGATTCATGTATCACTTAAATCTTCTTATCAACAACTACTCTTAGAAAAACAGTAAAAAATTTATACAAGATTATTAATTCAAACTTCTACTTTCATTAGGCCCAAGAGAATGATTCCACCAATGAGTAATAGCCAAAACAATGGCAAAAGATTGCAGAGCAGATAAGGGAGGTTCAAAATAACCATAATATAAACCATCTTTGATATTCCTAATGCTCAAGATGGACTTTGAATTGCTTGAATCCTACAATTAAAAAATGTACTATCACTTCGTTTCATAATACAAATAATTGATACCAAAAAATATCTCAAAATATTTGGTGTAGATCTAAAAATAATTGATGGATAATTCGATAGCATAAACATATTTAATATTTGACAGGAGTTGTGTTAAGACTAACTCATTATTACAAGACAAACATATAAGCAGAGGATTGTCTCATTTATAAACATATATTTATGTCATATTATTAGATGCGAGACTCTTGACGCAACCGAAATTTAAAATCATGAAAACCAATTAACTAACCTGAGTAACTATATCAAGTGAGTTGCAGTTTTCATGCAAATGAATATGATCTTGTTGAGACAAAACTTGACTATTGCTAGATTTTGTGTGAAACACAGTCAAAGGACATCCTTCATCCCAACCTCCACAATCGCAACATCCACCAAATTTCCATCTATCTATGAGACTAGATGGCCCACCATTCTACTTTTTTGTCCACCATGAATCCCTGCTGGAATTATAACATTGATGCTATTCCCACATTCGTAATCTTGATTATTTTCTCTACCAAAACCTTCACAATCAAATGGAACATGTTCTCTCACAACAATAGCAGCCAACTCAAAATTTGGGGCAGCATTTTTTTCTAAGAAATTGATCTCACTTTCATCATTTGAACCTGGCTCAGGCCCCCAACAAGTTCTGAAAACTTTTGCTAATTTTTGAAACAAACCCTTTTTCAAATTCTTCTGACTTGAAGTGTTGCCGAATAACACAAACTGTGTTTCCATCATTGTGCAATTCTCACGGTGGCATAGTGTTAAACTTGTTGATACATTCATCTTACCAACAAGTTGTAAATCATTGTCAGAATAAGAAATTTTACTGCACTTTTTTCTTCCTTTCATTATGTTGATAAAATACTCATAATCCAAATCCTTGTATTCTGCTACATAGATCTCCTTTTTATCATCATTATCTGCACAAAATACAATTTCAACTATATCTAACAATTTTGCAGAGAAAACATTCATATTACTCATGCAAATTTGTAAAGAAAAAGAAAACTTACGTGTTATTTGCATCGCTTCAGAGAATTTCTTTGTCTTATACTAGCACTATTTTAACATTGACTGTAATGAACAATATACTGAATTTTCTGGCATTTTATAGGATCAAGAATTTAGAAAAGGAAGGTGAATCAAATATTTATTAAAATAGAAGAAAAAACGTAATATATAGTTTGCCAGGAATTTTCTGAATTAACGAATAAGGATAGTAAGTATTAAAACGAAGTATATACATTACCATGTAAATCTAAATTGCACTAAAGAAGGGACAAGATCAACTGAATTTTTCCACACCAGCACACCCAAAACATAAAAACTAAAGAATACATTAATACACAAGCTGTATCGTTGTTTATTATTATTATTATTATTATTATTATTATTATTATTATTATTATTATTATTATTATTATTATTATTATTATTATTATTATTATTATTATTATTATTATTATTATTATTATTATTATTATTATTATTATTATTATTATTATTATTATTATTATTATTATTATTATTATTATTATTATTATTATTATTATTATTATTATTATTATTATTATTATTATTATTATTATTATTATTATTATTATTATTGTTATTATTGTTATTGTTATTATTGTTATTATTGTTATTGTTATTGTTGTTATTGTTATTGTTATTATTATTATTATTGTTATTATTATTGTTATTGTTGTTGTTATTATTGTTATTGTTATTATTGTTGTTATTATTATTATTATTGTTATTATTATTATTATTATAATATTGTTGAATTTATTATTATTATTATTATTATTATTATTATTATTATTATTATTATTATTATTATTATTATTATTATTATTATAATATTGTTGAAGTTCTTATTTGTCCATTTCAAAAAATTCTGTACAGTTATCCATAAGTTAAAATGTATTATAAATTTCTAAAATTTAAACTACTTAATAATAAAAATTAAATTTAAAAATTAAAAATTAAAAATTACTGTGTGGGTATAATATCTTACATTTTTTATATAAATAAAACTTGTCAAAATATTATTATTACTAATAAAAATAAAATAATTTTACACACATCTAATAAAATCTCAATATTAAATATTTGTGCAGGTATTTTTAAAAATGTCTTTTATATACTTAAACTATTATCTTCGTCTTAAAATAAGTGTCATAGAAAACACTTTTATATTAAAAATATAATAAATAAATAAAAGAATATCAATTTTATCAAATTATATTAATTTTTTATTGATTTATTTTAATCGTCATTAATATAAAGTTAAAAAAATAATAAATTAAAAGTATTAATTATAGATACAATTGGAAAATCAAATCTAAAAATACATTAGAAACTAAAAACAAAACATATTTAGTAATAAATAATTTTTACAAATGTGAAATATATTTTACAACAAAAGGAATATGATTTATCGTCATTGTGTGTCAAATTTAATACAATATACGTTACAATTCTGTCCATGATGAAATAAATTAATAATTATTTATATTATATTGATAATCATGAATATAAAATTTAAATTATTTTGATATTTATTGATATATGTTTTCAATAATAAACATATATGTATTAAATGTTAAAATAAAAATTGTAAATTTAACAATTAGATTGATTTAATTTAATTTTCTAAAAGAAATTATTGAAGATGTAATTATTCTCGTAATTGACATTGAAAATCATACTTGTTGAAAGAGGAATTTGGTTTTTCAATGAAAAATGAGAATGACCCATCCCATGTGTTTGTTTAAAGAGGAATTTGGTTTTTCAATGAAAAATAAGAATGACCCATGTGTTTGTTGGTTTCCATTTTATCAAACAATCTCCGTCCTTTTAAATGTCGTTCTTGGTATTTGTTGCTCATGGTTCAACAATTTTTATTTTATTTTATATAATATTTTGTGTATTTTGTCTCTAACAATTTCTTTTGAGATTTTTTTTTCAAATAACCCACTTTTAAATTTAAATACTCAAATAATTAACATTCCACTTATTCACCAAAATACACAAGTTTCAAATAAAAAATTGTAACTAAGAGAATGTATCAATGTTTTCATATCTTATGGCGCTTGCACTATAATCATCCCAATGAAAGTGGTACATGCTTTAAAGGTCTAAGAGAATGTGCTGGTACCCCTAACGTCATAGTGTATTTGACTTTTTTAAAATTAACCTTATAATTTATTAAATAAAAAAAAATACCATGAACGGTCTTCTTCTTAGAGGATGACACGTCCTTGTTTGCATGTCTCTAGCCTTTCGCAGGCTTCTACGTATCTCTTTTTCAAAAATAAAATGAGCGCTCAAATCAATTATATCCTCATTTGAATATCTGTCGAATCCGCCTCGAATATCATCAGAAAAATTGTTAAGTCATTCGCCTTGCACTGTTTCGTCTTAGTGGAGACTCGGTAGAAATGTGCCTTCTATCACTTCATCTTGAAATAAGCTTTTCACCATCTCGACAATGGTCTTTCGAATTCGCCTCAGACTTCAATTCGTTAGAGCATCGAAATTACATCTAACAAATTTCCCCCAAAAAATGTTTCTTTTTGAGAACTTCAAAAAATTACTTTTATTTTAAAGTTTTTTCGACGCGAATGTCAACAGTCGTGTCGTCATGGTCATAATGACCATTTTTCAAACGTCTCGTCATGATGTGCATAGCTGCTAATGATGATCACTCCTATAAACTAGGAGTAAGGTGGTAACTTATGTAACCACATTTTTGCCCCATCAGAAAGCTCCACGTGCCCTACTCACTTTACATTCATATTTCAAATGCAAAATGAAATGGTTTATTGTCTTCTTATGAATACCAACAATCTTCAACCTTTCAACACTTTTACACTCCCAGCTTTATTGAAACCGCAACATCCCTCAAGTTCTTCCTCCAACTTCAACAAATCTTCAAGCTCCCAATCTCAGAACTTCAATAATAGCGCCTAAAACTGCAAAAACTTTCAAGCAACAGCAATAAGATGCTTCTCATCCCATTGCTCAAACTGACAAGCCCACACAAATAGGGAATCAAATGTATGTCCCAGAACCTCCCCTTCTTGAAGAGAATATGAAGATCTATGAATCTCAGGTACTCATCCCCTTGACCATTTCTGGTGAAACCCACGCATTCATAGGTCCTTTTCCTGACCCTAATGCAGATGCTGCAACTATTTTAGAATTTGTTCCTGATTATCATCGCCCTCGACCCTTAGCTAGCAAGAAAAAACTTGATGACAAAGGTAAACCATTCCTATAATTACACCTAAAAAAGACCAAGCGAAGTCTTCGAGTGATGCTTTGGATGTCCACGACTCTATTGGTCTAGATTATATGACCAATTCCCTTAGAGTATTTCGAGCCACTCCCTTATCTAAAGAATCTCAATTTTGGAAATATTTAGATATTTACGATCTAGTTATGCTGTTGAAATCCGGTCTACAGTATAGCTAAAATCTGATAGTAGCCTCACTCTATTTCTCAGATGCTTTCCACAACACTTTCCATTTCCCTTATGGAATGATGACTCCTACCCTTTTTGACATTGCTGCCATTGCTAGTCTTCGACCAACTGGGGATATCTTCGATCCAATGGACATGGACGAAGATACCATCGAATTTGATAAGGCTACCTTCACCCAATATACTAATGATCACCACATTGAGAATAACGAAGAGGTTTCAGACAAAGAGCATATCACCTTCCTTGCCTTATGGCTGTCTCAATGCACTTTTTGCTCGAGATCTCTTTAAGTGGCGAAAAGGTATCTCATCATGGAAAACCAATTGGTTTCTGGCTGCAAGTTATGCCTTAGCCAAATGATCATGGGTTCACTCTACGAATCCCTTGGAGAAGTTTTCGACTACTTGAAGAACTATCAAATGGGAGACACCATCCTTTTCGCATGGCCCTTCTGGATACTTCAACTATGGTTGAATGACACATTTGAACCATCACTCCCGACATGCAACACCACTAATAAGAAGGATGATATCATAAATTCTAAAATAACACATGCTCAATCATGAATCACGCCTAGAAATTTTTTTATCAATAGACGAAAAACAAACATGAGGGACTTGACTCTCACTCAACAATCTTGCTAATAACAAATTAAATTATGCATTCATAAAAAATACATATTAAAAACATAAAAGCCCAAATCACAAAGGACTTTCAAGGGCTTAATGAGGCTTGATTAACAAATAAGTGTCATATCTCAAGGTAATTGAAACAAAATGGCCTAAACCTTAGCGAGCATTCACTTCTCAAATTTTTAAGCATTCACAACTTTATTTACCTTCCTCTCTGCTCAAATGTTACAACCTTGATCACAATTTTATTAGCACAAAATATTTGCTACTTTTTGTTTCAAGGCTTTTCCTTTTTATTTTCTTTTTTTTTTCCTTTTCTTTTAATTTTCAACCTCTTTCTTTTTCAACCTCATATCAACCAACTTTTTTCTCCCCAACTTGAATATAACAAACATTGTATAATAATGCTCCCAAACTTTCTAAGGAAATGGAAAAAATTCCAACCACAATTTATGGTTGATGGTTCAAGTGTTTCAAGAAACAAAATAAAAAATCCATTCAAAAATCAATGATGAACTAATTACTCGTGCACAAGTATCATAGTTCAACTCTGATATGGATCCTAACACTAAGCCTTAAAGGGGGTGAACAAATTCTCGCTCACTCACAAGGTAGGTCACTTTTGGCCAAGTGGTTATGCTCAATATTAAAAAAATGCCTTGATCATTTTCATGCTTTCATACAATTCAAAACAAATGCAAGATTAAACATAATAAAACCTAGTTAAAACAAGAACTATTGGTCTCTCGTGCATATAGTAAACAATGGAAAGTTTCCTCACATTTGGAGTAAGATCTAAAGTGATTCAATCATGAACAAGTAGTGCACAATAATAAATGGCATGATATTTATACAAATTATAAGTTTTATATTCATGCTATGTTCTAGAGAGCAATAAACATGTACCTCGCCCTTGTAAATTCCCTTCAAACTTTTATCATTACCATAACATTTTCTTATTCAAACATTCAAACTTGAAACGATCGGTTCATGTTTCTTCAAGCCAATAAAAGACATGCTTCTTGGACAAACACAAAAAATGACAAATTGAAATTAACTACTAATATTTACTACTTATACTATTAAATACAAAGCGGGAAAAATTATAAATTGGTTTGCCTCCCGACAAGCGTTTATTTAACGTCATTAGCTCAATGCCTTTATTTTTCTTCGCTAGTAACTTTCTCCTTCCGGTTTTATTGTTGTCATCTCAGGCAGTTCTTTCGAAGCGTCAACAGAAAGCAAGTAACCTAGCCAAACACTTGTACAAACGTAATGGAAAACCGTAACATATATATACAATATGGACAAATGTGCAATGCTTATAAACATAGAACTATTGCGATTCTTTTAATATCTAAACATCAATCCCTGGCAACGACACTATTTTATTGTTGTGGTAAAGCAGCAAACAAAAGTAAGTATTTGTTTTATCATATCCATAGGGATTAATGCGATATCAATTTTGTTCACCAGTTACTTCGATTTTAAGCTTATGTTTGCAATGTGTTTGATTATGAAAAGTTAAATAATGAAAAATGGATGAATAAATGATAAATAAAACTTCATAGATATGAGAACTTGTCAGGATTAGATTTTATCCACCGATAGAATATACAATTTACCAATCAGTTTTACACAATCTAAACATTCATAAATATCATCATGGATTGCCCATAAAAGAGTTTATATCTAAACTTCTCATGAGATCAATCATCGAAACCTCTTATGTCAAACCGGTGTTGCAATTTCTACCGTATTGTTTAATCGATGATCTCTCAACCTATCAAACAATGTGGAGCATTAAGAGCTGATACTTTCAGTGAATGTTAAACCTAAATTTATGTCTAGTATTTATAATCTAACAGATGTTCATCTTAGATCAAGATTTAAATCTTATTTCTCAACATCAACTCAAATCTTAAGAATAACATGCAAATAAATATAACATCGACATATATTCATGAATTGACTGTATACAACGCCATGATCAATAAAAACACATACTATTACAGTAAACGTACATCTAATCCCAACAAGAAAGGGGTTTAGTTACCTATGATAACTAAATAAAAAGAGAAGAATAAAGAAGAACAAGCATCAACCACGAGTTTCCAATGATTAATGCAAACCCCAACTCCAATTCTTCAAAGAGCACCCTCTCTTGTTGTTTTCTAAGCTCCTCTCTCCCCAAAATGGTTTCTAGGCCAGAAAAATTCTCTGGATTACAAAAATATTTTTTTATCCTATTTAAATAGTTTATGCTTTTACGTTTTCACCAAGAGCTCGCCCGGCGAGCCTGGGGCGAGCTTGACGGCATTTAGAAGAATAAGTATTTGGTTTCACCATAATTCGAGAACTGTAACTCTGATTTACGCACGATCATAAACATTGCAAAGATTATACAATGCCCTATCTTACAACGAATAAATACCATGCTTTTATGACTATTTGAAATATGTGACAAGTTTATGATTAATTGCATGTGTTGTACCCCAAATTTTTCCCTCTCATTTTTCAAGGCATTTCTTACAAGGATTCTCAAGGTTCAAGCTTGCACAAGTACACTGGGATTTTCCATTAACAAGATTAAAAGGAAACTGTCAAAAAAAGCGGGGAAAACAGATAAAAATAATATTTTGACAAATTTGGAGAAAAACAAGTGTTCTTCGATTCAGCTCCTTCGATTGGCCTTTTGGCCTCTTTCGATGCAAGCTTGGCTTGCATGCTTCAACTGGGCATGGGCCTCTGGCACGTTGGCTTGGATTCACAAGGCACAAAGCCTCCTGTAGTCTCCTTCAATTCCAAGGCAAAAGACTCCCTTTTAGCATCCTTCTATTTGCACTTTTTGCCTCCTATATGCCTTTTTCGAATCTGGACATTTTGGCCTCCTGCATGCACCTTTCATTTGGGCATGTGGTTCCTTCAGTACAAGCTACTGGTCACACCCTTAGTTTGGGCACATGAATCCTTCAGAACAAGGTTTTGGTCAAACCTTTCGCTTGGGCATTTGACTCCCTTCTGCATGCACCTTTCGTTTGGGCATGTGGTTCCTTCAGTACAAGCTACTGGTCACACCCTTCGTTTGGGCACATGAGTCCTTCAGCACAAGGTTTTGGTCAAACCTTTTGCTTGTGCATTTGACTCCCTTCATGCTTGCTTCATTTGGGCACATGAATGCTTCAATACAAGTTACTGGTCACACCTTTCGTTTGGGCATGTTGGTTCCCTTCATGCAAGCTTCGTTTGAACATAGATCTTTTGCATGTTGGCATGAAGTCACAAGGCGGGGACCCCCTATGTACACTCCTTTGTTTGGCCACTTGGACCTTGGGGAAGGCAAGCCTTTGACTGGACAGAACCACCTTCACAAGGTTTCCTTACATCCTGTTACCCTTCAAATCAGCATCTTTCGAATCTAACTCTGGGCATCCCATTCGAAGGACATGATTGATGGTCCATTCGAAAGATTTACAAACCCACTTTAAGGCATGTTTTGGTGACCCATCCAAGGGTCACACTTTTGGCTCCTTTGAAGGATGCATAAAAGTGACTCAACCGAAAGGCACTTGTTGGAGGAAAATCAAATAATATTGTTTGGAGAAGATCTTGGTCGAAGAAGAGTCAAAACGAAAGAGTAAAATATTCAAAGATGCTTGTTGCCAAGTTCAGGCCTGGTATACTGGCCAAGACTGTTGCACAGCAGTCCTGAAACACTGCCCTATTCTTGCACCAAAATAACATACAAGGCATTGTCTCTCGAAAGCTACAAGGAACAAATTACTCAATTTTTTCAAACCTTTTGTTTTCCCTCCAAAAGCTTCATGCAGCCTTGTCTATAAATAAGAGGATCTAATACATTTTCAAAGAGGACTTTTGGCGCCAGAGGAACGAATCTAAAAATTTATCAAACACTTTTGAAAACAAAAACCCAGAATCTAACATTTACCTCTTTCGAATCTGAAAAGTCCCACACATTTTTATTCCCTTTTGAACCTAGTAGAAAAGACATCTCATCTATTTTTCTCCTTTGAATCAAGCAGTAGAAACGCTTCCTTCACTCCTTCCCTTCGAATCCAGGTACACTCAGGGTAGCCACTCAAAGTCTAGCACACGCTCCAGTCTCAAGCAAGGTAAGTAACTCTAAACCTTGAACTTTTTGTTTCTTGCATAACATGTAAATAAAATTCCTCTTTGTTTCAAGCATGTGCATACTATTTTTCTTCTTTTCGTTTCCACCCTTTTAATATGTTTTCAGAGCTAATCCTTTCGTTTTGGTTCTTGTTTACTTAAGCGTGCATTAAGTACTAATCTGGACCCAAGATGATGCTAGCATGGCCTTAGGCCATGTTGCTATTTAACATCTTATACGAAGGAAACAGGAAACAACAATTAGGAAACGAAGCTTCCGGCTTCCACACCAACCTCCAGGTCAAACGAAAGAGGCAGCCAGAAGGCACGCCTGCACTTATTCCAGGCCCAGACGAAAGGCACGCCTGCACTGATTCCAGGCCCAGTCAAAAGGCAGAATTATGCTGACTTCCAGGCCCAGACGAAAGGTGTGACTATCCTGATTCCAACCCTTAGTTGAAGGAGACAGAAAGGCAAATCGAAGGGCAGGACTCCACTGACTTCAGAACCCAAATCTAAGGAGCCTAGAGAATGAAGAATTGAAGGGCCTTTCTACCTGAATCGAAAGATTCATTTTTCTTGCTTTTATTTTGTTTTTTGCCTTTATATTTTCATGCACTTCAATATGGTTGTAATAGTGTAGGATTTTATCTTTTTGCATTTTATTATTTTTGTATGCTTGCTAGTAAATAGGGTATGTATGGCAATATAAAAACAACAAGTAGACAACCCTTAATCAAAGACTAAATGCATGCAATCAAACAAATTATCCTTACACATGCACCCTTAGGGTAATTCCATTTTTTGCCTCGAAAAAATAGTCATGTCCCTCGAACATGGGTGTTTTAGCAAAGACCCTCAATAAAAGATCGTAGTCCCTCGATGACCCTCAATGTTGCCTTCGGTAAAACGATCTAGTCCCTAAACGACATTGCTAAAACGTCTATAGGTTGCCTTCTATGACTATACAAACGTCCCACGCTCGTTCCTTCACATCCAACGATGGGGCTTCTTACCAAAACAATGGTAAGATAGCAACATCTAAAGGAGGAGGAAAAGAACACTTAAGACCTTTTGAGTAGGTAGATTGCTCCTAGTTGCTCGCTTGCTCACAACAAAAATATTTTATACACCAACACTTTCATTTTGAAACATTTTCAAAAGACAACACTTTGTACACGTTCTTATAGAAACGAGAGCCATTACAAAGACAGCTTTTCAAAATCACTTTCAAAAACACATTCCACAAACACTTATTTGAACTATTTTCCAAACAACACTTTGTACGCGTTCTTATAAAAACGAGAACCATTACAAAGAAGTTTTCGAAATAGTTTCAAAACTCACACCACAAGCACATTTTCAAACAAAAGCAAGTGATATAGCATGCAACTAAGAGCCCGTAGATAATTACAGATGGAAAGGATGCTAATACCTTCCCTTTTCATAACCTACCCCCTGAACTCAAGAAATAATCTCGAAAGGTCTTTCCTGTTCTTTTCAACCTTTCCTTATTGGATAAAATAAAAGTTGGTGGTGACTCTTGCTACCCGCAACAATTGTGATAAAACGCAAAACACCCAAGTCATTTCTCCCACTGTGTTACAGAACTGGCGACTCTGTTGGGGAGTTACTTAAAAGTGGGGTTACCTTAGAGATAGATCACCTTTACTTACTTTCCTTGTTTGACTTGCTTGCTTTACATTATGGTTCCTTGTTTGGGCTTTGTATTGATCCTCCACCCGGATCTGAGGCACCTTCTAGGTAAGTAGCAATAGATTATGGAAACTGTACGGCATAGACCGATAAGGTTGAAGCAATGTCTATGTTAGTGTGACGTATTTGTTGGTACCGGTATCCCTTGTGTTGAATCAAGGAGAATACGGGGCCGCTGAGCAGTGTCATGAAGCACTAACTGACCTTAGAACCTTAATTGAACAACTTGGCCATTAGGAAGTAGTGAGATAGCCGGTTTCGGTGGAAAGCTGAAAATTGGTTGATACTCGATACTACACTCATTGAGATCATACTTTTGGGATATCTCGGCCGTAAGAAAAGATTGATTATGATGAGACAATACCTAAAATAAAGGTCAATGATATTGAGATCCCCTAGAACCCGTTTAATTTCTACGACAGGTTAAGCCAACTAAACTTCAAGAGGGTACTTACCTACCAACTCCATGCAAGCCTAAACCTAAGTACTTGTCTGCCTTGTGTATATGATTATTTGTACATAACAACTTGTTTGCTTTGCATACTTATACATAACATCATAACATCATACCATAGCATTTTAAATAACCATTTCAAGGATCTCAAGGGCCTTTGATGCAGGGTCACGTGGGATCAGACGTCTATCAAGGGGCAAGAGGATTTATTTTCCTCTAACCAAATGCCGTCAAGACCAAAGCACGATAATTTGAGTCAAGGGCTACGACCCACTTGACATGGTGAGCTTAATTATCGTGGAAGGACATACACCGGTACGAAGCTGTAAGTAACTTCTAACATCTTCTTGTGTTTACCCTGTGAGATCCTTGAAAACATGCATCCACATATCATGCATCATATCATGACAGGTTTCTCCCATACAGGTCTCCTTATCTTCCTACTGTTTATTTCTGTAAGATGGATATGGAACAAACGGTGAAGGATCTCCGAGCACAAAATGCCTAATTCCAACAAATGTTCCTGGCTATGGATAAGGGGCAAGAGGACCTGGAGACTCTTCTTCTCAAAGACAAGAAGAAAAAGTCAAAGAAGTCAGTAGGCGTCCGAAATTTGGGAAGAAGACTTAGAGGATCGGTCAAGAGAGCTCTAGATCTCTCAACTCCATACAATGGGGGGGAATAGTCATGAAGAAGATAACAGTCTGGGGATTGATGAAGAAGCTGACTACCCTGAGGCACAATATCCTCTCGCTGATGATAAATACAAAAAGTTGGAGGATCGCCTCAATGCTATGGAGATTCAGCAGATACCTGGCTTGGACTTTGAAGAGTTAGGTTTGGTTTCCGGAGTGGTTATCCCACCAAAGTTTAAAATCCCTACCTTTGCCAAGTATGACGGGATCTCTTGTCCTAAAATGCATATGAAGTCATACGTCTGCAAGATTCAGCCTCACACTGCTGACCGGAAGCTTTGGGTCCATTTCTTACAAGAAAGTTTGGTTGGCACTCAGCTGGAGTGGTTCTATCAATTAGAAAGAACCGACATTCACACCTGGGAGGACTTGGTTGCTGCTTTCTACAAGCAGTACCAATATGTTGTACCCCAAAATTTGCCCTCCCATATTCCCCAAGAAATTGCCAAATCAAGCTGCAAAAATTCCCCAAGGGTTGCACAGTGCAAAGGTCTCCCATACAGTCAAGACTAGGGTTTGAGTTCTGGTCAAGGAAAAGAAGTTTTCAAAGGCCCAATCAAGTCTCATATGCTTACAAATATGGTCAAGCATCCTCATATCAAGTTTCAAGGCATTCAGCACAAAATTGCACAGTCAAAACCCTAGATTGCACTACAGTCAACTGTAGGGGCAAAATGGTCATTTGACAGTCAAAAGTTCAAATTTTTGGTTAACATATCATTTTGAAGCCACAAACATCATTTGATCAATGCTTGATCATGATTCTCAAAATTTGGCTCAGAAAATCATCAAGATGCAAAAGTTACTATATTTGGACAGTTGAAAAAGTCAACTGAAATTGACCAGGGCATAACTTTCACATGGATTATCAGAAAAATTCCATCCAAAGCTCATTTTGAAGAGAAAGACATTTCCTACAACTCATCTTCATATTACAAGTCCAAGAAATGCTCTCACAAAAAGTTATCAATTTCAACATTATAGGTCATTTTCAAAAGTCAACAAAAAGGGACTTTAAGTCAAAGGCCATAACTTGAGATTGGTAAATCAAAATGACATGGGACCAAAGACATTGGTTAGAGGACTCAAAGAACTTTCCAAAATGTCCAAGAACATGAGAAAATATTAAAAATTGAGCAAGTTATGCCTTGTGGAAGTTGGGAAATTTTTGGATATTTTGAAAAGTCAACTTTGATCCAAATGACCTAAAATTGCTAATGGGCCCATTTTTCTTCCATGATTCATCATTCCAAGCATGTGCACGACTACTTGGCCCAAAGGGAAGTATTTTCTCATTTTTTATTTATTTATTTGGATTTTTATTCATATTAATTCATTTAAATCACTTAAATATATGAAAAATATCTAACTTGACCTAATAAATCTTTTCATGCATATTTTGCCTTCAATATTTCGTGCATAGGTCAATAGGGAAAGATTTGGTTTGATTTGAGCATAATTGATACAAAAGCACATGGAAAAGATATGAAACATAATGGTGAAAAATCAAATATTGAAAACCATGATTGCAAGAGATTTTTATCAATTTTCTTAACCTAATTGATTCACTACAAATGCTTGAACACAACCCTAATGCCCATAGACTGAAAGCTGCGCAAGAAACCCCATTGCAAACTTGGAATTTTTGTCAAAAAAAGCAAAACTGAAATCAGTGTTAGAGGTGGATTCAAGGCACGAAATTGATTCCAATAGCTTCCTCAAGGTCTACTGATCACGTTCCAATCAAGCACAGCCATCAAAATCTCAAGAATTGGTATTTTGAACTTAAACTGTACAGCAAAAATTCCATAATCGTATATCATATTTTAAGCATTTTTACAGCATTCTATTCATGGAATCATGTTTGTTATGAGTTTCTGAAACTAACCATACAGATTGATTGCGTTTTTGTGCCATATACGCGATTTAGCCATTGATGCAGTTTAGGGTTTCTTGGGTTCCCAATTAGGGGTTTCCTAATAACGTAAAATTCGACCACTACAATGTCATGGATGGATTCAGTGAGTTGAGACGAAGAAGAGACACTCATCGCGATGAATTTATATGCTGAGGAGAGCTAATCGCTATTTTCTCAAAGGACCCCTTCTGCAACGCGTAGAAAACCGTGGCCAATGCGTTCTCGTTTCAAAAAAAAAAATAAAACAATGAGGACGATGACCTCGTGGCGAACGATGGTTGGTGCGTTTGAAAATTCGCGCGCTGACTCCCACTAACCTTGTTTTTCTTTTATATTATTTGATTATTATCATATATTAACGATGCGCAGTTGGCACAGATGGCAAGCATAAAGATTGGCAAAACTCAAGACCTGGGTTCGAACCCCAGGTCTTCAATAATTTCTATATTATTTTTCAATAACGTTTCCAATGCAGCTTCAGTAACATAGACACACCATATGCCTCCCAGATCCAAGTGTACATGCGTCCAAGAGATTCACATCAAAAGTGCAGGATTGAAGAACACCATAGACCCTGGTCAAAAGCGCCACATAATGCCTGGAGAAGTCAACGAATTTGAAGCTTATTGGGCCCAGAATTCTTAGGCCATACCTCCTAATTTGGGACTGAACCCCCCTGGTTTGCCTTCTCTATATTTTTTTATTTTTATTTTCAATTATGATTTTATTTGTTTAAGTTAATTAATTATTTTTTACAAAATACAAAAACTTCATAAAAAATCAGAAAAAGACAAAAAAAACATAATGAAAATTTTATTTTAATATTTTCCTGTAAATAAATGCATGTAAAATTAATTAGTATAAATTAGGTTTAATTTTAATTCTTTTATGATAAAATCTAAAAAATGTAGAATTAGGGTTTATTCAATTTTTTCATCCTTTCTATTATTTTCTTTTCATAAAAAATTAAAATTATTTATTTATGCTTATAATTAAATTGTATGTAAAAATTAGGTTTAATAAGTGTTTTATCCCTTTTTAATTTTCTTTTTTCACCATAATATTATTTACCTTATTTATTTTCATAATTAAACTTGTAAATTAATTAGGGTTGCATTTAGGTTAAAAAAGGTCAATATTTTCTTAATAACTTAAAAATAATTAGAATTAGGTTTAGTATTTAGTTTTAATTAATTCTTTTTCTAGTAAATCTTAAAAACATAAAAATACCAAAAACATCCTCTTTTAATTTTTAAGTTTTAATTCCTCATTAACATTAATTTTTGCAAAAGGGTCCAACGCCCATATTTTTAATTGTTTAATTTCGCATATTTATTTTATTTCGCTTAATTAATTATGTATCTCTCCCAAAGCTTTGTAACATTTACTTCTCGCATCTTTTCAATTCTTTAATTTCTTTGCTTTATTTTCTGTCAAATCGGGTCCTGGTTAATTTTGGCGATGTGGACCCGCGCCGTTTGTAATAGTTTTAGATTTACTTTTCCCGCAATTTTTAACTGTTAACACAAAGCATGCAAGAATGAATGACCATAATAAAATCAAGCGTAGATCACTTTAACATGACAATACAAATACAAATGAAAACGACACACGAATCGCACACACCACCCCTAGGGTACGCCTCACTGTTGCCTTGCCTCGAAAGGTGGTCGTCGAGTAGAGGATGTCTTAGTAAGTCCTCATGATCCGGGAACCTGGCATGAGGGTAGCTTCTAAGGTGTCTTCCCATTGCTCTGGTGATCACCATGTCCCGAACTTCGAATTGACCCGAACACCTCCAACGGTGGTGCTACCTACCTCTCAATGGTGGGATGGCACTACTTTAAAGGACATTTACACAGACGAATTCCTTAGGGTAGGTAGACGACTCGTAGATACTTGCTCTCTTCAAAAACAAACAAAAATCTTTTCACACCGACACTTTTCAAAAGCTTTCAAAGCAATTTTTCAAACACTCTGACACAAGAGTCGATCTGAAATTTTCAAAGAAAATTTTTAAAACCCACAGTTGAAAAGCAAACAGACCACTTTTTGAAAACACAATGAGCAAGTATCTAAGAGCCCATGGATAACCATGGATAGAAAGGGTGCTAACACCTTCCCTTTCTATAATCTACCTCCCGAACCGAGAGCAATCTCTTTAAGGAATTTTTCTGTGCTTTTGTCCTTTCCATTTGGAGAAAATAAAAGACGGTGGCGACTCTTGCTTCCGCGACATTTCGCGAACCAGCGTTAAACAGTCAGTTCCAGATCCACCGATCACAGAACTGGCGACTCTGCTGGGGATAAAACTTAAAGTGGGGTGTACCTTAGGGCTAGGTCATAACTGTGTTTTCACTTGTATTGATTTGTTTGCTTTACTATTGTGGGTTGCATCGGAGATACATAGATCCTAACCCGGATCTGGGGATACCCTGTTTAGGTAGCATAAGCTGTGAGGGACCTGTCCGGCATAGACCGACACAGGTGAAGCAGTGGCTACGTTGGTGTGGCACCTTAGTCTGTACCGATATCCCTTGTGTCGCAACGAGGAGAATATGGGTCTTCTAAGGAGTCATTAAACACCAACAACCTTAGAACCTTAATTGACACAACTTGGCCTTTAGAATTGTAGCAGTATGCTACGCCCATTGAGGCTAAACTCTCGTGATGGTTCTGGCTGCAAGACAAGATTGCGATGCTGGAGTTATGACCGATTGAGGGTAGTCAATGATATTGGGATCCTCTAAGAACCCGGTTACTTTTGACTAGGACAGGTATGAACCAACGAACTGAAAGAGGGTAGTACCTAGACCTCATGCTGGCCTAAACTTTAGAGGCTTGCCTTGTGTGACTTGTGTGCCTTACCATGTTTGTCTTTGTATCTATATGTGGTGTGCTTTATCATAACATCATAGCATCATGAGCATTGCATGCATCCTGCATAAGGACTGACCATTTTAAAGACAAGAGGGTTTCACCTTTGCTCTGTTTTGTAGGACATTATGATGCCTGGGCGAAGGAATACTATCCGGTTCAACTTTGTTCGTTCACCTGAGTTGCTTGATGAGTTGGTTAGCAGAATTCCAAACACCACTTCCTTCATTCAGAGGCATGGTTCCCTTCTCAGTTTAGTCACTGCAAAGCGGGATCAACAGTTGATGAGTGTTCTGACCCAGTTCTATGACCCTCTGTACCAGTGCTTCACCTTTCAAGACTTCCAGCTGGTCCCTACCCTGGAAGAGTTCTCTAATCTTCTTGGTATCCCTATCTTGGATCAGACTCCCTTTACTGGTTGGGAAAAGACCCTCAGGCTTGAGGATGTTGCTGCAGTCCTTCCTTTGACCCATCAAGAGGTAACAGACAACTGGGTGACTAGAAGCGGAGTTAAGGGTTTCTTGGCCAAGTTTCTGATTGGCAAGGCTAATAATTTCTGGAATGACCTGGACTTTAGGGCATATGAAGACATCTTGGCTCTCCTAATCTATGGGTTAGTCCTGTTTCCTAATCCTGACAACTTCATCAATGTCACTGCCATAAGGATCTTTATGTCTCAGAATCCAGTGCCCACTCTCTTGGGTGACATCTTGCAACAACTTCATGCCCGTACTACCCGAAGACGAGGAACCCTATGGTGTTGTATCCCTTTGTTGGTGAGGTGGTTTATTTCGCACCTCCCCAAGTTCGTACTGAAGAATCAAGAAGGAAGAGGTTGGGCTCATAGGTTAATGTCCCTCACCGACAAAGACATCATTTGGACTTGCAGAGGTTTGGATGAGATAGCTGTCATTGATCGATGCGGGGAATATCCTAATGTTCCTCTGATTGGTACCCAAGGAGGGATCTCTTACAATCCATGTCTAGCGCTCCGTCAGTTCGGAAGAGCAAGAAGAGCAGGCCCCCATGAGATGTTGGTGCCTCACATCAGTTTTGAGTTTCAAATGGATAGTGACGAGCTGCGTCGTAGGTTCATCAAGGCTTGGGACAAAGTTCATAAAGCTGACCCACAAGAGCTAGGGCCAAAGACTTCTTTACCTATGGAAGCCTACTACAAATGGGTCCGCATCCGTGCTCAGAAGTTAGGTATGCCGTATGAAGCTGTCAGACCCGTCATTCTTGAGTGTCCTGATAAAGATGGTGTTCCTCCAACTGTCCTTCCTCCTCAGATACCTACTGATTATGAGACATTGAAGAGATCTTGGTCGCAACTGCAAGAAGAGCGGGATTCTTACCGGGAAAAGTTCAACGAGCAGGAATTAAAGATCCAGAAGTTGACAAAACAGTTGGAGAATGAGAGAGCTCTGAATGCCTACATCCGTACTGAGAAGAGGAGACCATGGGATCAATAAGGAACTCTGAATGTGCCTTTACAGTTTTATTTCCTTTCCAGTATTTCCTTTCATGTAACGCCTAAGGGCAACTTGTTGAATAATTTCAGTTGCAAAGTTAAATCTAATGAAGTGTGTTCCTTTTTGTTTACAAAGTTGATTCCCGATTGTCTTTGAAAACATAAATCATACGCATTTCATACATCATGTGCATAGCAGGTTTTTCCCCTTTTCAGGTTGCTTACAGTTCTTCGCTGTTTATTTCAGCATCATGAATCCCAAATCTGCATCAACTGAAACATCAATCAAGGCTCTTCAGGTGCAGAATGCACAATTCCAGGAATTAATCAAGGGTCTGGCTCAAGGCCAAGAAGAACTGAAGGCTATGCTCCTGAAGAAGGAGAAGAAGAAGAGAAGAACCGTTCTGTTCAACTCGGGCCGAAGGTTTGGCAATACTCTGCAGCATGAAGAGGCTGGTTCTTCTGTTGGCAAGAGTCCTTCTCAGGCAGAAGTAAAGGTCCCTAGCCCGGTAGTCTCCGACAACGAGACAGATTTTGATGAAGAGCAGTATCCTCCTGCAGATGACAGATATAAGCAACTGGAGGACAGGTTGAAGGCTATGGAGGTTCAGCAGGTACCTGGGCTGGATTTCGGAGATCTGGGTTTGTCAACTGGTGTGATTATCCCTCATAAGTTCAAAGCACCATCCTTCTCCAAATATGACGGGGCGTCTTGTCCCAAGCTGCATCTGAGGTCCTATGTTCGGAAAATTCAGCCGTACTCTGCGGATAAGAATTTATGGATCCACTTCTTCCAGGAGAGTCTTTCAGGGACTCATCTCGAATGGTTCTATCAGCTGGATGGGACCAAGGTTCGTAACTGGGAGGAGTTGGCTACTGCTTTCTACAAGCAGTATCAATATAATGCCGACCTTGCCCCCACACGTACCCAACTCCAGGGTATGTCGTTAGGTGCAAGCGAAGGTTTTAAGGAGTACGCTCAGAAGTGGAGAGACCTGGCTGGCAGGGTGCAGCCACCGTTGACTGATCGGGAGTTGGTAGACATGTTCTTGGGGACCCTATCTGGGCCGTTTTTCAACCATCTCATTGGGAATTCTTCTGCTGGGTTCACTGATCTAATCTTGACTGGAGAGAGGATTGAAGCTGGGTTAAAATCTGGAAAAATTCCGAAGGGTGCATCATCCAGTTCTGAGAAGAAACCCTTCAAAAAGGAGTCTAGTGCCGTATATGGTTCTAGGAAATCAGAGAGACCTGAGCACCGCCAATCTGTCAGTGCGGTGATGATTGCTAAGCCTGCTGCCGCTCCTCGGCCGAACAATCCTCAAAGGGCTGAAATACCCCGGAGAGAGTTTACCCGGTTAAGCATGACCCTGTCACAGATCCTGCCACAGTTGCTATCCATCAATTTGGTGACTGTCAGGGAGGCTCCGAAGTTCCCAAATACAACATCTCCCAAGTACAACCCGAATGCTCATTGTGCTTACCATTCAGATAGCCCGGGGCACTCTACCGATGACTGTTGGGCGTTAAAGAACAAGCTGCAGGACCTTATTGACGCTAAAGAGGTACAGTTTGAGGCATCTGACAAGCCTAATGTAGTGACGGCTCCCCTGCCTGCTCATGGAGTTAATGCTATTGGGGACGAAGAGGAAGTTGATGAAGCTGAGTTTGATAGCTGGATTTACCCGGCAACCGACAGTGGACTTAACAATTGGAGCGCAAAAGACAATCTCCCTGTTTCTCTTGTTACTCAGTAATAAATTTCTTTATTTTGTTATTTTGTAATAAACAATGATAAACTCTATGGCCCGGTGTCTTACCCGAGGCACCGTGGTTCTATTTGTGAGGGCATACAAATTGTCATTTCATATACCATGAATGAAAATCTTGGACGTTTTTCGCATTGCAAATATTGTGCTCCTTTTCTGTCTTTCTTTTCCTTTACATATATTTCAAAACAGTTGTATTTACACACACACTCACTCATACAGGTTTCAATCCACTCCGGATCCCACTGATAACAACTCTGCTACTGCCAGTTATGACTTCGAAAATCCGATCAACTTAGCCGAAGACGAAGGTGAAGATGATTGCGAAGTGCCTGGCGAGCTTGCAAGACTGTTGCTTCAGGAGGAGAGGGCAATTCAACCCCATGAAGAGCCAGTGGAAACCATAAACTTGGGTACTGAAGCAGACAGGAAAGAGGTAAAGATTGGTGCCAACCTAGAGCTCAGCGTGAAGCAACGGTTAACCAAGATGTTGCATGATTACATGGAGATCTTTGCCTGGTCCTACGAAGACATGCCCGGGTTGGATATCGATATTGTGGTCCATCACTTGCCAACTAAGGAAGACTGCCCTCCAGTTAAGCAAAAGGTCCGTCGGATGCGTCCAGAGATGTCCGAGAAGATTAAGGCCGAGGTTATGAAACAATTTGATGCTGGGTTCCTTGCAGCTACTTCTTACCCTCAGTGGGTTGCTAACATGGTGCCGGTACCTAAAAAGGACGGTAAGGTCAGAATGTGTGTCGACTACAGGGATCTGAACAGGGCCAGCCCCAAGGATGACTTTCCCTTGCCTCACATTGATGTCCTTGTTGACAATACAGCTCAGCACAAAGTATTCTCTTTCATGGATGGCTTTTCAGGTTACAATCAGATCAAGATGGCGCCTGAAGACATGGAAAAGACTACATTTGTTACTCAGTGGGGCACTTTCTGTTACAAGGTCATGCCATTCGGGTTGAAGAACGCTGGGGCAACCTACCAACGTGCCATGGTTGCTTTATTTCATGACATGATCCATCATGAGATAGAAGTGTATGTTGACGACATGATCGCTAGGTCCCAGACTGAGGAAGAGCACCTAGATCATCTGCAGAAGTTGTTTGACCGGTTGAAACTGTACAAGCTGAGATTGAACCCGAACAAGTGCACCTTCGGGGTAAGATCTGGGAAGTTTCTAGGCTTCGTGGTCAGTGATAAAGGTATTCAAGTGGACACTGCTAAGGTCAAAGCTATTCAAGAGATGCCAGTTCCTAGGACAGAGAAGGAAGTCAGAGGCTTTTTAGGACGTCTGAATTACATCGCTCGATTCATCTCACATCTGACTGCTACCTGTGAGCCAATCTTCAAGCTGCTGAAGAAAGATCAGGTAGTACGTTGGAATGATGAATGTCAGGCTGCTTTCGACAAAATCAAAGAGTATCTCCAAGAACCACCTATCCTTATGCCACCGGTTGAAGGGAGACCTCTGATACTATATCTGACAGTGCTGGACAATTCAATGGGGTGTGTGCTGGGGCAGCATGACGAGTCTGGCCGAAAAGAGCATGCCATTTATTACCTTAGCAAAAAGTTTACCGACTGTGAGACCCGATACTCACTGCTTGAGAAAACTTGCTGCGCTTTGGTATGGGCTGCTCGCCGGCTGAGACAGTATATGCTGACTCACACTACCTTGTTGATCTCAAAGATGGATCCTATAAAGTACATATTCGAAAAGCCTGCTCTGTCTGGGAGAATTGCAAGATGGCAAATGATCTTGACAGAATACGACATTCAGTACACGACCCAGAAAGCCATCAAGGGGAGTGTATTGGCAGACCACCTGGCACATCAAGCTGTAGATGACTACCAATCAATGAACTTCGAGTTTCCGGATGAAAGCATTATGATTGTAACTGACTGTGAAGTACCTGGACCGGATGAAGGACCTGAGCCAGGATCCCGATGGTCTATGCACTTTGACGGAGCCTCCAATGTTTTGGGAAATGGTATCGGCGCCATCATCATGTCACCTCAAGGTACTCATACTCCACTCACTGCCCGGCTGCGTTTCAACTGTACCAACAACATGGCGGAGTATGAGGCGTGCATCATGGGTCTTCAAGCTGCGATCGACCTAAGGATCAAATTTCTGAGTGTCTTCGGAGATTCCGCTCTTGTGATCAATCAGATCAAAGGAGAGTGGGATACGAAACATCCAAACCTGATTCCTTACAGAGAATGTGTGTTGACCCTGATCCCCCACTTCACAGAGATAACCTTTGAGCACTTTCCAAGAGAAGAGAATCAGTTAGAGGACGCGTTAGCTACAATGTCTTCTATGTTCAAAGTTAAATGGGATAACGAGGCTCCCCGGATCATCATCTGGAAACTGGACGAACCGGCATACTGTTGTGATCTCGAAACTGAATTGGTGACTGAGAAGCCTTGGTACCACGAAGTGAAGAGATATCTGGAAGCTCAGGAATACCCTGAAGGTGCCTCTATCAATGACAAGAAGTTCTTGAGAAGGTTTGCAGCCAAGTTCTTCCTTAGCAACGGCATCTTGTACAAGCGAAACCATGATTCAACCTTACTGCGTTGTGTGGATAAGACTGAAGCAGAAAGAATCATGGAAGAGCTACATGAAGGGACCTTTGGTACGCATTCCAGTGGACATACTATGGCTAAGAAAATCCTACGGGCAGGATATTACTGGTCTACAATGGAAGCTGACTGTTACCAACATTCCAGGACATGCCACAAGTGCCAGATCTATGCAGACAAGGTGCATGTTCCTCCGGTTCCCCTGAATGTTCTGACTGCGCCTTGGCCGTTTGCAATGTGGGGCATAGACATGATCGGCGAGATTAAACCTACGGCATCCAATGGACATCGCTTCATCCTAGTGGCGATTGATTACTTCACGAAGTGGGTCGAGGCAGCATCCTATGCTACGGTAACCAAGACTATTGTGGCACGGTTCATTCGGCATAATCTGATATGTCGATACGGCGTCCCTGAGCGGATAATTACAGACAACGGTACCAATCTAAACAATAAGATGATTGCTGAGCTCTGCGAACAGTTCAAGATACAGCACCATAATTCTTCTCCTTACAGACCGAAGATGAATGGGGCTATAGAAGCAGCAAATAAGAACATCAAGAAAATCGTGCAGAAGATGACAGTGACGTATAAAGATTGGCACGAGATGTTACTGTTCGCTCTACATGGGTACCGAACCTCAGCTAGGACGTCAACCGGGGCAACCCCTTTTTCTCTGGTTTATGGCATGGAGGCAGTCTTGCCGATCGAAGTGCAAATTCCCTCTCTCCGGATAATGAAGGATGCAAATCTGAACGAAGATGATTGGATCCAGACACGACTTGATCAACTCAACCTCATTGACGAAAAGAGACTTGCTGCTATCTGTCATGGTCAGACGTATCAGAAACGAATGATCAGGGCATTTAACAAAAAGGTCAGACCACAGGAATATCAAGTTGGGGATCTGGTAATCAAGCGAATCATCCTTCCTCAGAGTGATCCAAGGGGCAAATGGACCCCTACGTACGAAGGGCCATTTGTGGTTAAGCATGTGTTCTCAGGAGGAGCAATGATATTAACCAACATGGATGGTGACGACCTTCCTCACCCCGCCAATGCAGACATAGTAAAAAGATACTACGCATGAAAAAAGACCCGCTAGGCTGACATGCCTAGGCAAAAATTAGGGCTTCCCGTCGAACCAAAAGGGTTCGGGCAAAATGAAGGGATGAAATGGAAAAAATCTGTACACCCGGCAAGTCGAAAACCTGAAAAGGCGGCTTGGGCAAAAATGGGTATCCCGGTGGACTGAAAACCCGAAAGGGCGGTCCAGGCAAAAATTAGGGATAAAGCGTAATACTATGTGTGATCGGTGGATCTGGAACTGACTGTTTAACGCTGGTTCGCGAAATGTCGCGGAAGCAAGAGTCGCCACCGTCTTTTATTTTCTCCAAATGGAAAGGACAAAAGCACAGAAAAATTCCTTATAGAGATTGCTCTCGGTTCGGGAGGTAGGTTATGGGAAGGGAAGGTGTTAGCACCCTTTCTATCCATGGTTATCCATGGGCTCTTAGATACTTGCTCAAGGTGTTTTCAAAATTGTTTGCTTGCTTTTCAATGTGGGTTTAAAAGTTTCTTTTGAAAAATTTCAGATCGACTCATACGTCAGAGTGTTTGAAAAAATTGTTTTGAAAGCTTTTGAAAATGTGTTGGTGTGAAAAGTATTTTTGTTTGAAATTAGAGCAAGTATCCTTGAGAACCTACCTACCCTAAGGAATTCGTCTGTGCAAATGTCCTTAAAGTAGTGCCATCCCACCATTGAGAGGTAGGTAGCACCACCGTTGGAGGTGTTCGGGTCAATTCGATGTTCGGGACATGGTGATCACCAGAGCAATAGGAAGACACCTTAGAAGCTACCCTCATGCCAGGTTCCCGGATCATGAGGACTTACTAAGACGTTTTCTACTCGACGACCACCTTTCGAAAGGCAACAGTGAGGCGTACCCTAGGGGTGGTGTGTGCGAATTGTGTGTCATGTTTCAGTTATTTGTCTTGTCATGTTTGTCGTATTCTACGCTTGATTTTAATTTGTCCATTCATTCTTGCATGCATATTAAGAGATATAAAATTTGCGAGAAAATAAATCTAAGACTATTACAAAGGCGCGGGTCCACATCGCCAAAATTAAACCGGACCCGATTTAGCGGAAAATAAATAAAGCGAGTAAATAAAAGTGCGAGAAATTTAAATTACATGGCTTTGGGATATTTACAAAATTATAATTAAACGACATAAGATAAATGCGCAAATTAAATAATTAAAACGAAACTAGGGCGTTGGACCCTTTTTTGCAAATAATTAAAATTAATAAGGACTTTAAAATTAAATGAGAATGATATTTTTTGTGTTTTTTAGATTTAATGAAAAAAAGAAATTAATGGAGTTTAAATTAAACGGCAAACCCTAATTCTAATATTTTTTATTTATTATGAAAGAATTAAATTATAACCTAAATTAAATTCTAAATTAATTTGTACAATTTTTAATTTATGAAAATAAAATAATAAATAAATAATATTGTTATTCTAAAAAAAAGGAAATTAAGAAAAGAAGATAAAAAAAGTTATTTAAACCTAAATTCTATTTTTGGATTTTTATTAAAAAGAGGAATTAAAATTAAAACCTAATTATACTACATAATTTACATTCTAATTTATTTATGAAAATAATTATAATAAAATAAATACTATATATTTTTTTTGTATTTCTGATTTTTTATAATGTTTTTTTATATTTTGTTAAAAAAAAGAAAATTAATTAATTAAAGTGGCAAAAATAAATAATACAACAATTAAAATAACAAAAAGAAAAGAACATCAAACCAGGGTGGGGTGTTGCCCCATTATGGAGGTTCAGGCCTTAGAACATAGGCCCATTAAGCCTTGAATTTGCTGACTTTTTGGATTAGATATGATGCATTGACTGGCGTATGTGGTACACCCTTGATCTACACCCTTGATATGCTCTCCAGGACGCGTGGCTAGACGATATTTGAGTGTGTATGGTGAACATCCTCAAGCGCGCTGCATAAGAACTTTTTATGAAAAATAATGTGAAACTTTTGCCAGACCTGGGACTTGAACCCAGGTCTTGAGAGTCATATGCATAGCACGTTACCATTTGAGCCAAGCGCGTTAATTTAACATAGAATAAACAATAAATATTATAAAAAGAACGCGTTAGTGTTTATGAGAATTCGCGCGAAAATTTAAACTGGCGAATCACAGGCTGCCACCACTTCATCTTCTTCACGCCCCCTATAATATAAACAATATGGCAACGGTTTTAACGCGTTGCAGAAAAGTGCCTATTGAAAAATAACGATTAGAACCCTAGGCATCATAAATTGTTCGCGAGCCTATGGATCTTCTCGTCTCTGAGCCCTGAGTTCAACCATGGTGGTTTGGAGTTCTGATTTTGCCTCTACGTAAAAACCCTCTTTCAAGCTCCTGAAAACCCTAAAAAAGAAACATGGCAATGTCTTCTATACAACACAAAAACTCAATTAAATATAATGGTCAGTTGTAAAACCTTGTAAGGAACATGAATATATCATTAAAATGCCATGATCATGCCTTAAAACCAAAATACGATTATGGATGTTCTTTGGTACAGTTTGAACCCGTTTTACCAGTTCTTGTAGCTTTGCTTGTGGTTTATGATTGATACACGTTCAGAATCACACAAGGAAGCTATTGCCAAAGGAATGGAGGCTTGAATCTACTTAGAACCTTGAAATCAGTTTCCAATTTTTTTGACAGTTTTCAAGTTTTGGTCCTTGCTTTTGAGCGCAGCTTGCAGTCTTTTATCATTAGGGTTATGTTCTAGTATATGTAAGGAATGATTTAGGTCAAAAACTTTGCACAAAATCTCAAGCATTCATGGATTTCAATATTTGATTTTGGAAAATCTTTTTCATATCTTTTTCTCATGTATCTTGTACCAAATCTGATCAATTAGCACTAAAGCTTGCCTATTTGAGATGTGCACGATTTGTAGAGATTAGAATGTGCACAAAAAGATTTTTTTAGGTTAGTTTGATATTTTTCATATATTAAAATCATTTAAATGAATATAAATTAATATTAATTCAAATAAATAATTAAAAAATATGAGAATACTTCCCTTTGGGCCTAGTGGTCGTGCATAGGCTTGGCATGAAGAAATTTGGAAGATAATTGGGCCCATTTGCATTTTTAGGCCTTTTGCATCATTGTTGACTTTCAAAAATTTCCAAAAATTTCCCAACTTCCACAAGGCATAACTTGGTCAATTTTTAAGCTTTTCACATGTTCTTGGACATTTTGGAAAGGTCTTTGAGTCCTTTAACCTATGCCTTTGGTCCCATGTCATTTTGATTTACCAATCTCAAGTTATGGCCTTTGACTTAAAGTCACTTTTTGTTGACTTTTGAAAATGACCTATAATGTTGAAATTGATAACTTTTTGTGAGAGCATTTCTTGGACTTGGAACATGAAGATGAATTTTAGGAAATGTCTTTCTCTTCAAAATGAGCTTTGGATGGAATTTTTCTGATAATCCATGTGAAAGTTATGCCTTGGTCAATTTCAGTTGACTTTTTCAGCTGTCCAAATATAGCAACTTTTGCATCTTTGATGATTTCTGAGCCAAATTTTGAGAATCATGATCAAGCATTGATCAAATGATGTTTGTGGCTTCAAAATGATATATTGACCAAAAATTTGAACTTTTGACTGTCAAATGACCATTTTGCCCCTACAGTTGACTGTAGTGCAATCTAGGGTTTTGACTGTGCAATTTTGAGCTGAATGCCTTGAAACTTGACATGAGGATGTTTGACCATCTTTGTAAGTATATGAGACTTGATTGGGCCTTTGAAAAGTTCATTTGCTTGACCAGAACTCAAACCCTAGTTTTGACTGTATAGGAGATAGTTGAGCTGCACAACCCTTGGGGAATTTTGTGACCTTGACTTTGCAATTTCTTGATGAATATGGGAGGGAAAATTTTGGGGTACAACAGTTGCCCCTGTTCAATCTTCTTAGACCTGAGGATGCAGATTGGCTGACGTGCCTTTCGTAATCCGAGGGTAGAAGATGATTGAACACTAAAGTGCCCAGAAATTTGCGCTCACATAGTAGCAATGATGATGGGGGAATGGGCTTATAGATGCCATTTGGATGTTGCTTGGATAGGAAGATGGGCTTATAGATGCCATCTGGACGTTGATCGCGTAGGAGATTCCTTAGCGAAAACCTGCATACCTGCAAAACAGAAAAATGAGTACCTGACACGTCGCAGGAGCTGATTTTAGATGCTTGATATAGATATGTCCTGACTGGTTACAGGAGCTGCGTCTGGAGCTTCAAACGCTGATGAATGAACCAGGGATGGTTACTGCCTTAGCATGGATGGTAAGAGAATCCTGAATGATTTCAACCTCAACAACGCTCGTTGAGAAAATCTTGGTGAGAATTACCATCTTCGTAGTGTCAGGAAGAGAACCAAAGGACATTATAATCTCAAAGGGAGTCACCTCACTCGCCGTTGGAGAGGGAACTATAGGAAATTATAATCTGGAAGGAAATGTTACCTCACGCTCATGCCGGAGAGGGAAACATCTGTAAAAGGAATTACCACCTCACACGCCGTTGGAGAGGGGACCATAAGAGAATATCACCTCACGCTCATGCCGGAGAGGGAAACATCTGAAGAAGGAATTACCACCTCACACGCCGTTGGAGAGGGGACCATAAAAGAATATCACCTCACGCTCATGCCGGAGAGGAAAACATCTGAAGAAGGATTTACCACCTCACACGCCGTTGGAGAGGGGACCATAAAAGAATATCACCTCACGCTCATGCCGGAGAGGAAAACATCTGAAGAAGGAATTACCACCTCACACGCCGTTGGAGAGGGGACCATAAAAGAATATCACCTCACGCTCATGCCGGAGAGGAAAACATCTGAAGAAGGATTTACCACCTCACACGCCGTTGGAGAGGGGACCATAAGATAATATCACCTCACGCTCATGCCGGAGAGGAAAACATCTGAAGAAGGAATTACCACCTCACACGCCGTTGGAGAGGGGACCATAAGATAATATCACCTCACGCTCATGCCGGAGAGGAAAACATCTGAAGAAGGAATTACCACCTCACACGCCGTTGGAGAGGGGACCATAAGAGAATATCACCTCACGCTCATGCCAGAGAGGGAAACATCTGAAGAAGGATTTACCACCTCACACGCCGTTGGAGAGGGGACCATAAGATAATATCACCTCACGCTCATGCCGGAGAGGAAAACATCTGAAGAAGGAATTACCACCTCACACGCCGTTGGAGAGGGGACCATAAAAGAATATCACCTCACGCTCATGCCGGAGAGGAAAACATCTGAAGAAGGAATTACCACCTCACACGCCGTTGGAGAGGGGACCAAGAGAACTTCTACTGATTCTTTATCAGAAAAATCTGTTTGGAGTCGATTTAACTGGACTAGAGAAGTCCTTGAAATATGTTTGAGAATTTCAACTGCATCTTTCCTGCAAGGTAAAGGTCAGTCATATGCAATGCATGATATGGATCAAGCAATGATGTTATCAATATAAATGAGACTTGTATGATGCAATACGTTATGCATGCTATAATGATGTATGGGATGTTTTATGTATGTTTTTGTCTAGGAAAGTGAATCCTTGACGGGTGCCGGGAAGTCATATCCTGGGCTGATGTTGAGGAAGAGATTTTGCTTCCGCTGTGGATGATTGTTGCAAGAATACCGGTAGGAGAAGATAACTCCGTTGAGGAATAAACTTGGCAAATGAAATAATTCTGCGAGAGAAAAGATACTCTAGCGATCATGCTGGGGAGTGCTACTTTGTGGGGATAGCGATGCTTTGCTGAGTTGATGAAGATAACTCCGCTGGGGATATCCTTGATGAGTTATGCTGGGGGTAGGAAGATACTTTGCCGAGGACGCTCTTTCCGTGGCTTTTGGCTGAGGATAACCCAGTTATATCCTGTTGAGGAAATAACTCTTTGAATAAAGCCGGGAGACGCGTTCGTGCTCTGCGGGGATAAACTTCCAGAATCTACTAGGGATAGCTTACTGTTTGGGGAGATGAATTCCAACTTTCCTGGGGAAACTGGATTGGACTCTTCTGGGGAAGTTTGAACTGTAATTGCTGTAAGTTGAAAGAGGGAACCCATGTAGGGTTGCCTGTTGATGAGCTCGTGTAAAACTGCATCTGAAAATGGAGAAGGAACCTGGGTAGGGTTACTTTGATGATGAGTTCGTGTAAAACTTCGTTTTTGGAAAGGGAGAACCTGTGTAGGGTTTCTGGGTGACGAGTCCATGTAAGACTGCATCTTGAAGAGAGGGAACCGGCGTAGGGTTGCTTGGTGAGGTAAGTTCATGTAAAACTTTTTGATGAATCCATGTAAGACTTCTAGAGGAACCGGGGTTAGGTTACCTTGGGGTAAATCCATGTGAGATTTCTTGACGAACCGGGGTAAGGTTACTGGAAGCGAGTCCATGTGAGACTTCTGGGGGAACCGGGGTTAGGTTACCTTGAGATAGATCCGTGTGAGATTTCTTGATGAACCGGGGTAAGGTTACCTTAAACTAAATCCATGTAAGACGTCAGGAGGAACCGGGGTTAGGTTACTTGGATAAGCTTGTGTAAAACTTTGATGAACCGGGGTTAGGTCATCTTGAGATAGGTCCATGTAAGACTTCAGGAGGAACCGGGGTTAGGTTACTTGGATAAGCTTGTGTAAAACTTTGATGAACCGGGGTTAGGTCATCTTGAGATAGGTCCATGTAAGACTTCAGGAGGAACCGGGGTTAGGTTACTTGGATAAGCTTGTGTAAAACTTTGATGAACCGGGGTTAGGTCATCTTGAGATAGGTCCATGTAAGACTTCAGGAGGAACCGGGGTTAGGTTACTTGGATAAGCTCGTGTAAAACTTTGATGAACCGGGGTTAGGTCATCTTATGGAGGAGGAGTCTGTGTATGACTTTGTCTGAAGGTTGAGAAGAAACCGGTGTTGGGTTGCGTGATTTTGATTAAGTGGGTGATCGTCCTGTTTGGTTTCGGACGTTAGCCCACAATCTGGAATTTGTAAAGGTAGATGGTAATCATTTTTATGCTGATCTGTCCTTTGTACTTTGGTTGACAGAGCAATTGGATCGCCTGGATAACTCATTATTGCCCCTGCTTCGGAGGTGAGGGAAGAGGATACCTGTGTGGGTGATCGACAAATTGTCGGATAGACAAATGATGAGATACCGGAACATAGTCGTACGCTTTGATCCCTAACTTTTGCCTGGACCGCCCTTTCGGGTTTTCAGTCCACCGGGATACCCATTTTTGCCCAAGCCGCCTTTTCAGGTTTTCGACTTGCCGGGTGTACAATTTTTCATTTTCATCCCTTCATTTTGCCCGAACCCTTTTGGTTCGCCGGGAATCCCTTATTTTTGCCTAGGTGTGTCAACCTAGCGGGTCTTTGATTTTGCGTAGTATTTTTCTTCGACTATGTCCATGTTCAGGGAATGTGGGGAGTTGCCCCTGTTGGAAGTATTTTGTCATGCCCCAGATACTGGGCAATGCTCCTACTGTGCCCCTTGATTGGAGGTACTTCTGTTCACAAGGTGTTCATCGTGCGAATTTCCCTGCTGTTCAAACAAATAGTCATATGCAAACAAGGTTATTTTAAGAATGCAAAAGCCTATGTCTGTCTTGAATTTTAAAAATGCGTTTTTTGTAATACAGTGCGATGTCAACTCAAGATTTTACAGCAAACCTTCAGGAGTCAGGATACTTTCGTAACAGTATGCTTTCGAACTAACCCATGCTTCAGCTAGGACTTTTAAGGGTTATATCGTGGCCTGGTTCACGGTTTAAGAAACAAAGGATAAAGGCTCAAATTTTATTTGTACCCACCCGCTCTTCGTGATGTTCTCCAAACCTAAACTCAGTCGATCATACGTTAGACCTTGTTTGAGTCTTTGCTTTGATATACCAGCGATGGTTCGGATATTGACAGCATATTTTGATTAGGCAGTCATTTCCCTTTTTTTTGTTGAGGTTTTGTAGGACCTCTTTCTTTTTGATTTCGTTATCCCTATTTTTTTGCCTGAACTGTTTCCTTTTTGGAATTACAATCAGCGGGATGCCCCAGTTTCATAAGTCCCTTTTTATAGGTTTTGACTTCTTGGGCTTTTCGTTTATGATTTTTTTTTTTTGATAATGACTGCCTGTCCTTTTGATTGTTTCGAACCATCACTGTCTTTCTTTTTTCGTAAGGATCTCTTTGGTGCCATTCGTTATGCACTTGGATCAACTGAGAGACTACCCTGCCCCAGGTTATGATTAAGGGTTTTGATTTTCGAAAATAAAACTCCTGCTTCTTTGGCTCGAATGGGTTGACGAGGGATTATCATCCTTATAACTCCAGTGTTTAGGGATTGAAACAATGCCTGTACCTCATCAGCGGGGTTTGTTCAAAAGCATACTGTAGATTGTGGTATCGTTTTCGTCATCCTCCCTCAAGAGGTTTAGGATTTTCAATTAAGAGTTGACCATTGCAAAAATATGAAAGCAGTTTTAAGCGTAGTAAACATAATTAATCAAGACAGACATGTGTAATGCATTCATGAAATAAAAGAGTTTAACATAATAACTGTTTATCTGAACAAGAAAGGAAAAATACAACTTGAATTCAAATGAACAAAAAAATTCTCAATCCTAGCCATGTTTTGGCAACGGAGCATTGATCACGTTGGGAGTCTCAGCAGGCTCGAACTCGATCTCTTTGGCATCGATCATGTTCTGAATTTTGTACTTTAGTGCCCAACAGTCTTCAGTATCGTGCCCCGGGCTATCTGAATGATAAGCGCATCTGGCTTCTGGATTGTAGCTGGGAGAGGAGGTTTTAGGATTGGCAGGAGGGTTGATCACTGCAATCAGGTTCATCTTCAACATATGTTGCAGTGCTTGCGACCATGGCATGTTAATGTTGGTGAACTGTCTTTTAGGCCCGTCCGGTCTTTGCTGGTTTCCCCTTTGTGGTTGGCGGCGTGGTGCAGAACCAGAGATCATGACTGCCCCTGCATGTTGGTCACGGCGACCCTTTTGACCGTATGCAGCATTAGATTCCTTCTTTCCCGTGTAAGGCTTTTTATGAATATCAGAAGGTATGACCTCTTGAATTTTCCCGCTCTTGATACCAGCTTCAATTCTTTCGCCGGTCAGGATGAGGTCGGTGAATCCAGCAGATGAGTTACCAATGAGGTGGTTGAAGAATGGACCAGACAGGGTCCCCAAGAACATGTCCACAAGTTCACAGTCAGTCAGAGGTGGTTGTACCCTTCCAGCGAGATCCCTCCATTTCTGCGCATATTCTTTGAAACCTTCACTTGATCCTAACGACATACCCTGGAGTTGGGTACGCGTAGGAGCAAGGTCGGCATTATACTGATACTGCTTGTAGAAAGCAGTAGCCAACTCCTCCCAGTTACGAACCTTGGTCCCATCCAGCTGATAGAACCATTCGAGATGAGTCCCTGAAAGACTCTCCTGGAAGAAGTGGATCCATAGATTCTTATCCGCAGAGTACGGCTGAATCTTCCGAACATAGGACCTTAAGTGCAGCTTGGGACAAGACGCCCCGTCATACTTCGAGAAAGTTGGTGCTTTGAATTTATGTGGGATAATTACACCAGTTGACAAACCCAGATCTCCGAAATCCAGTCCAGGTACCTGTTGACACTCCATAGCTTTCATTCTGTCCTCCAGTTGCTTATATCTGTCATCAGCAGGAGGGTACTGCTCTTCATCAAAATCTGTCTCGTTGTCGGAGACCACTGGACTGGGAACCTCTCTCTCATGATGACTGCTTTTTCCCACAAATGGGGTTGTCCTCTCAGCTTCAACTTGTGGTGTATTCCCAAATCTGCGTCTAGGGCTGAACAGAACAGTCCTCTTCTTTTTCTTGTCCTTCTTCAAAAGCAGAGCCTTCAGGTCCTGTTGCCCCTGGGTCAAATTCAGGATCAGCTCTTGGAACTGGGCGTTCTGAGCCTGGAGATCCTTGATGGACTGTTCAGCTGATGATCCAGGATTCATGACGATCGGCTGAAACAAACAGCAGAGAAGGTAAGTAACCTGCAGAGAAAGGGTACCTGTTATGCAATGATATGTATGACATGCATGCAATGATTTCAAGGACCTCGCGGGGTAAACAGAGAAACTTGTTAGAGTTGAAAGCCGGTAACTTGATTGAAGGTACTTCATGTTGTTGAGAGTCCTTCTTCAAGGGTCAAAAGCTCACCATATCCAGTGGGTCATAGCCCCTGACAACCTTGGCTAGAGGAAAATAAATCCTCTCTGCCCCTGGCTAGATGTTTGATTCATCATGACCTGCATCACAAGCCCTTGAGATCCTTGAAATGGGTTAGGATGTATGTAGGATGCATGCAATGGCATGATGTTATGGTATGCATGGGGTAATGTGAGTGAATCCTGTTATGAGTCCTAATTAAGGACTGAAACAAAACCTGCAAGAAGCAAATGTTAGGTCACAAGCATGCAGGTAGTCAAGTACTAAGGCACACAAGTCACACAAGAGAGAGCCCTTAGGTTTAGGCTAGCATGGGGTCTAGGTAGTACCCTCTTGAAGTTGGTGGGTTCAACCTGTCCTAATCAAAGTAACCGGGTTCTAAGGTTCCCAATATCACGGGATTGCTTTCATTGTTCATCGTTTCGATTTAGCCACTGAACTGGCGACCGAAATATTCCAGGAAAGCAACCCTCAATTGAGCGTAGTATCGAGTATCAACCAACCTCGGACTGCACCAAAGTCAGTTATCTCACTACCCTAAAGAGGCCAAGATAGTTCAATTAAGGTTCCTAAGGTCTGTTGATGCTTCACGACACCACGCGGAGGCCCCGTACTCTCCTTGACTGAACTCAAGGGTTACCGGTACACACCAAAGTGCCACATCAACGTAGCAGACTGTTTCAACCATGTCGGTATACCCCGCACAGTTCCCTCACAGCCTTGTTGCTACTTTCTAAGAAAGGTATCCCCCAGATCCGGGTTTAGGATCTATAGAACTCCCAAGCAACCCACAATAATAAAGCACACAAGGAAAACAATTGAAAACATAGTTATAAGCTAGCCCTAAGGTACACCTCACTTTAAGTTGTCCCCAGCAGAGTCGCCAGTTCTGTGATCGGTGGATCTGGAACTGACTGTTTAACGCTGGTTCGCGAAATGTCGCGGAAGCAAGAGTCGCCACCGTCTTTTATTTTCTCCAAATGGAAAGGACAAAAGCACAGAAAAATTCCTTATAGAGATTGCTCTCGGTTCGGGAGGTAGGTTATAGGAAGGGAAGGTGTTAGCACCCTTTCTATCCATGGTTATCCATGGGCTCTTAGATACTTGCTCAAGGTGTTTTCAAAATTGTTTGCTTGCTTTTCAATGTGGGTTTAAAAGTTTCTTTTGAAAAATTTCAGATCGACTCATACGTCAGAGTGTTTGAAAAAATTGTTTTGAAAGCTTTTGAAAATGTGTTGGTGTGAAAAGTATTTTTGTTTGAAATTAGAGCAAGTATCCTTGAGAACCTACCTACCCTAAGGAATTCGTCTGTGCAAATGTCCTTAAAGTAGTGCCATCCCACCATTGAGAGGTAGGTAGCACCACCGTTGGAGGTGTTCGGGTCAATTCGATGTTCGGGACATGGTGATCACCAGAGCAATAGGAAGACACCTTAGAAGCTACCCTCATGCCAGGTTCCCGGATCATGAGGACTTACTAAGACGTTTTCTACTCGACGACCACCTTTCGAAAGGCAACAGTGAGGCGTACCCTAGGGGTGGTGTGTGCGAATTGTGTGTCATGTTTCAGTTATTTGTCTTGTCATGTTTGTCGTATTCTACGCTTGATTTTAATTTGTCCATTCATTCTTGCATGCATATTAAGAGATATAAAATTTGCGAGAAAATAAATCTAAGACTATTACAAAGGCGCGGGTCCACATCGCCAAAATTAAACCGGACCCGATTTAGCGGAAAATAAATAAAGCGAGTAAATAAAAGTGCGAGAAATTTAAATTACATGGCTTTGGGATATTTACAAAATTATAATTAAACGACATAAGATAAATGCGCAAATTAAATAATTAAAACGAAACTAGGGCGTTGGACCCTTTTTTGCAAATAATTAAAATTAATAAGGACTTTAAAATTAAATGAGAATGATATTTTTTGTGTTTTTTAGATTTAATGAAAAAAAGAAATTAATGGAGTTTAAATTAAACGGCAAACCCTAATTCTAATATTTTTTATTTATTATGAAAGAATTAAATTATAACCTAAATTAAATTCTAAATTAATTTGTACAATTTTTAATTTATGAAAATAAAATAATAAATAAATAATATTGTTATTCTAAAAAAAAGGAAATTAAGAAAAGAAGATAAAAAAAGTTATTTAAACCTAAATTCTATTTTTGGATTTTTATTAAAAAGAGGAATTAAAATTAAAACCTAATTATACTACATAATTTACATTCTAATTTATTTATGAAAATAATTATAATAAAATAAATACTATATATTTTTTTGTATTTCTGATTTTTTATAATGTTTTTTTATATTTTGTTAAAAAAAAGAAAATTAATTAATTAAAGTGGCAAAAATAAATAATACAACAATTAAAATAACAAAAAGAAAAGAACATCAAACCAGGGTGGGGTGTTGCCCCATTATGGAGGTTCAGGCCTTAGAACATAGGCCCATTAAGCCTTGAATTTGCTGACTTTTTGGATTAGATATGATGCATTGACTGGCGTATGTGGTACACCCTTGATCTACGCCCTTGATATGCTCTCCAGGACGCGTGGCTAGACGATATTTGAGTGTGTATGGTGAACATCCTCAAGCGCGCTGCATAAGAACTTTTTATGAAAAATAATGTGAAACTTTTGCCAGACCTGGGACTTGAACCCAGGTCTTGAGAGTCATATGCATAGCACGTTACCATTTGAGCCAAGCGCGTTAATTTAACATAGAATAAACAATAAATATTATAAAAAGAACGCGTTAGTGTTTATGAGAATTCGCGCGAAAATTTAAACTGGCGAATCACAGGCTGCCACCACTTCATCTTCTTCACGCCCCCTATAATATAAACAATATGGCAACGGTTTTAACGCGTTGCAGAAAAGTGCCTATTGAAAAATAACGATTAGAACCCTAGGCATCATAAATTGTTCGCGAGCCTATGGATCTTCTCGTCTCTGAGCCCTGAGTTCAACCATGGTGGTTTGGAGTTCTGATTTTGCCTCTACGTAAAAACCCTCTTTCAAGCTCCTGAAAACCCTAAAAAAGAAACATGGCAATGTCTTCTATACAACACAAAAACTCAATTAAATATAATGGTCAGTTGTAAAACCTTGTAAGGAACATGAATATATCATTAAAATGCCATGATCATGCCTTAAAACCAAAATACGATTATGGATGTTCTTTGGTACAGTTTGAACCCGTTTTACCAGTTCTTGTAGCTTTGCTTGTGGTTTATGATTGATACACGTTCAGAATCACACAAGGAAGCTATTGCCAAAGGAATGGAGGCTTGAATCTACTTAGAACCTTGAAATCAGTTTCCAATTTTTTTGACAGTTTTCAAGTTTTGGTCCTTGCTTTTGAGCGCAGCTTGCAGTCTTTTATCATTAGGGTTATGTTCTAGTATATGTAAGGAATGATTTAGGTCAAAAACTTTGCACAAAATCTCAAGCATTCATGGATTTCAATATTTGATTTTGGAAAATCTTTTTCATATCTTTTTCTCATGTATCTTGTACCAAATCTGATCAATTAGCACTAAAGCTTGCCTATTTGAGATGTGCACGATTTGTAGAGATTAGAATGTGCACAAAAAGATTTTTTTAGGTTAGTTTGATATTTTTCATATATTAAAATCATTTAAATGAATATAAATTAATATTAATTCAAATAAATAATTAAAAAATATGAGAATACTTCCCTTTGGGCCTAGTGGTCGTGCATAGGCTTGGCATGAAGAAATTTGGAAGATAATTGGGCCCATTTGCATTTTTAGGCCTTTTGCATCATTGTTGACTTTCAAAAATTTCCAAAAATTTCCCAACTTCCACAAGGCATAACTTGGTCAATTTTTAAGCTTTTCACATGTTCTTGGACATTTTGGAAAGGTCTTTGAGTCCTTTAACCTATGCCTTTGGTCCCATGTCATTTTGATTTACCAATCTCAAGTTATGGCCTTTGACTTAAAGTCACTTTTTGTTGACTTTTGAAAATGACCTATAATGTTGAAATTGATAACTTTTTGTGAGAGCATTTCTTGGACTTGGAACATGAAGATGAATTGTAGGAAATGTCTTTCTCTTCAAAATGAGCTTTGGATGGAATTTTTCTGATAATCCATGTGAAAGTTATGCCTTGGTCAATTTCAGTTGACTTTTTCAGCTGTCCAAATATAGCAACTTTTGCATCTTTGATGATTTCTGAGCCAAATTTTGAGAATCATGATCAAGCATTGATCAAATGATGTTTGTGGCTTCAAAATGATATATTGACCAAAAATTTGAACTTTTGACTGTCAAATGACCATTTTGCCCCTACAGTTGACTGTAGTGCAATCTAGGGTTTTGACTGTGCAATTTTGAGCTGAATGCCTTGAAACTTGACATGAGGATGTTTGACCATCTTTGTAAGTATATGAGACTTGATTGGGCCTTTGAAAAGTTCATTTGCTTGACCAGAACTCAAACCCTAGTTTTGACTGTATAGGAGATAGTTGAGCTGCACAACCCTTGGGGAATTTTGTGACCTTGACTTTGCAATTTCTTGATGAATATGGGAGGGCAAATTTTGGGGTACAACACTATGTCTCATTGGATCACTTTGCATCCAGAATCCAGTATCTACATCAAGTTCAGACGGCATCGATCAGTCAGCTTCGCCTTCAACCAAGGTCATCAAGTGATGAGACGCTCGGAGTTATAAAGGCAATAGCAGAGTTGAAACCCAGTGGGATCATTCATATCTCACACAGCTGTTTTATTTTATTTTGTACAAAATTTGTATAAACTCTCTTGTTCGGCGGCGTTCCTCTTACTAGGACGTCAGCCTCTTGTACACAAAACGCCTATTCACAGGCCATTCAAAATCAATACAAATATATTTTCATTTAAACATGCCAAGTGTTTTTCTTTTTTGTTTTGTTTTGCGAAGAACGTCCAAGGTTCAATTTGTGATATATGCATTGACAATAGTTTGCTAACTCATAAATATGTGCATACGAAACAAAGGAATTAATTGCAGGTGACACTAGAAACAGGGGCAATAAAAGAGTTGTCTAAGCAGTCCAATTGTTCTATCCTCCAAGGTACCAAGGTAGGATCCGCTAAAGAACATAACCAAATACCTTAATTCCCCAGAGAGTGGTTCATTAAAACAGTGCATTCTTCTCCAAGCAAAATTATCAAATCTCAAGGAAGTTGGGCATCCCCCAGCAAACCTCAACGTTCCCCAGCAGCGATACATATATTCTTAACAAGCATCCCCGGCGGTCTTGGTCTAAAGATTGTTCCCCGGCGGTATATCAACATTCAAAGGAATCACTTCCCCAGCATATCAAAACTTCCCCAGAAAGTCCAATCCAGTTTCCCCAGGAAAGTTGGAATTCATATCCCCAAGCAGTAAGCTTATCCCCAGTAGATTCTGGAAGCTTATCCTCACAGAGCATGAACGCGTCGTCCGACTTTATTTAAAGAGTTATTGCCTTAACAGGATATAACTGGGTTATCCTCAGCCAAAAGCCACGGAAAGAGCGTCCCCGACGAAGTTCTCTTACCCCCAGCAAGGCATCCCTCTTCCCACAGAGTATTGCTTCCCAACATGGTCGCTAGAGTATCTTTTCTCCCCGCAGAATCTTCCATTTGCCAAGTTTATTCCGCAACGGAGTCATCTTCTCCTACCGGTATTATTGCAGTTATCATCCCCAGCGGAAGCAAAATCTATTCTTCAACATCAGCCCAAGATATGACTTCCCGGCACCCGTCAAGGATTTACTTTCCTAGACGAAAAATACATTCATAAAACATCACATACATCATTATAGCATGCATAACGCATCGTATCATACAAATCTCATTTATGTTGAGAACATTATTGCTTGATCCATATCATGCATTGCATATGACTGACCTTTACTTTTCAGGAAAGATGCAGTTAAATTCTCAAAACATATTTCAAGGCCTTCTCTAGTCCAGCTAAATCGACTCCCAACAGATTTTTCTAATAAAGACTCAGTAGAAGTTATCCCAGATGGTTCCCTCTCCGACGGTGAGTGAGGTGGTAAGTCCTTTTCAGATGTTTCCCTCTCCGACGGTGAGTGAGGTGATAGTCTCCTATGGTTCCCTCTCCAACGGCGAGTGAGGTGGTAATTCCTTTTCAGATGTTTCCCTCTCCAACGGTGAGTGTGAGGTGATAGTCTCCTATGATCCCCTCTCCAACGGCGAGTGAGGTGGTAAGTCTTTTTCAGATGTTTGCCTCTCCGACGGTGAGTGTGAGGTGATATTCTCCTATGGTTCCCTCTCCAACGGCGAGTGAGGTCGTAAGTCCTTTTCAGATGTTTCCCTCTCCGACGGTGAGTGTGAGTTGATAGTCTCCTATGGTTCCCTCTCCAACGGCGAGTGAGGTGGTAAGTCCTTTTCAGATGTTTCCCTCTCCGACGGTGAGTGTGAGTTGATATTCTCCTATGGTTCCCTCTCCGACGGCGAGTGAGGTGATAATTCCTTTTTCAGATGTTTCCCTCTCCGACGGTGAGTGTGAGGTGATATTCTCCTATGGTTCCCTCTCCGACGGCGAGTGAGGTGATAATTCCTTTTTCAGATGTTTCCCTCTCCGACGGTGAGTGTGAGGTGATATTCTCCTATGGTTCCCTCTCCGACGGCGAGTGAGGTGATAATTCCTTTTTCAGATATTTCCCTCTCCGACGGTGAGTGTGAGGTGATATTCTCCTATGGTTCCCTCTCCGACGGTGAGTGAGGTGACAATTCCTTTTCCTATGATTCCCTCTCCGATGGTGAGTGAGGTGATTCCCTTTCAGATCATAATGACTTATGGTTCTCTTCCCGATCCTGCGAAGATGGTATTTCCCACCAAGATTTTCTCAACGAGCGTTGTTGAAGTTAAAATCACCCAAGGTTCTCTGACCATTCATGCTAAGGCAGTAACCATACCTGGTTCATTCATCATCTTTTGAAGCTCCAGATCCAGCTCCTGTAACCAGTCAGGACACATCTATACCAAGCATCTGAAAACCAGCTCCCGCAACGTGTCAGGTACTCATTTGTTCTTTTGCAGGTATGCAGGTTCTCGCTAAGGAATCTCTTACGCGATCAACATCCAGATGGCATCTATAAGCCCATCATCCTATCCATCAATCTCTAAATGGCATCTATAAGCCCATTCCCCCGTCACACTACTATGTGAGCACAAATTTCTGGGCACTCTAGTGTTCAATCATCTTCCACCTTCGGATTACGAAAGGCACGTCAGCCAATCTGCATCCTCAGGTCTAAGAAGATTGAACAGGGGCAACTGTTGTACCCCAAAATTTGCCCTCCCATATTCCCCAAGAAATTGCCAAATCAAGCTGCAAAAATTCCCCAAGGGTTGCACAGTGCAAAGGTCTCCCATACAGTCAAGACTAGGGTTTGAGTTCTGGTCAAGGAAAAGAAGTTTTCAAAGGCCCAATCAAGTCTCATATGCTTACAAATATGGTCAAGCATCCTCATATCAAGTTTCAAGGCATTCAGCACAAAATTGCACAGTCAAAACCCTAGATTGCACTACAGTCAACTGTAGGGGCAAAATGGTCATTTGACAGTCAAAAGTTCAAATTTTTGGTTAACATATCATTTTGAAGCCACAAACATCATTTGATCAATGCTTGATCATGATTCTCAAAATTTGGCTCAGAAAATCATCAAGATGCAAAAGTTACTATATTTGGACAGCTGAAAAAGTCAACTGAAATTGACCAGGGCATAACTTTCACATGGATTATCAGAAAAATTCCATCCAAAGCTCATTTTGAAGAGAAAGACATTTCCTACAACTCATCTTCATATTACAAGTCCAAGAAATTCTCTCACAAAAAGTTATCAATTTCAACATTATAGGTCATTTTCAAAAGTCAACAAAAAGGGACTTTAAGTCAAAGGACATAACTTGAGATTGGTAAATAAAAATGACATGGGACCAAAGACATTGGTTAGAGGACTCAAAGGTCTTTCCAAAATGTCCAAGAACATGAGAAAAGATTAAAAATTGAGCAAGTTATGCCTTGTGGAAGTTGGGAAATTTTTGGATATTTTGAAAAGTCAACTTTGATCCAAATGACCTAAAATTGCTAATGGGCCCATTTTTCTTCCATGATTCATCATTCCAAGCATGTGCACGACTACTTGGCCCAAAGGGAAGTATTTTCTCATTTTTTATTTATTTATTTGGATTTTTATTCATATTAATTCATTTAAATCACTTAAATATATGAAATATATCTAACTTGACCTAATAAATCTTTTCATGCATATTTTGCCTTCAATATTTCGTGCATAGGTCAATAGGGAAAGATTTGGTTTGATTTGAGCATAATTGATACAAAAGCACATGGAAAAGATATGAAACATAATGGTGAAAAATCAAATATTGAAAACCATGATTGCAAGAGATTTTTATCAATTTTCTTAACCTAATTGATTCACTACAAATGCTTGAACACAACCCTAATGCCCATAGACTGAAAGCTGCGCAAGAAACCCCATTGCAAACTTGGAATTTTTGTCAAAAAAAGCAAAACTGAAATCAGTGTTAGAGGTGGATTCAAGGCACGAAATTGATTCCAATAGCTTCCTCAAGGTCTACTGATCACGTTCCAATCAAGCACAGCCATCAAAATCTCAAGAATTGGTATTTTGAACTTAAACTGTACAGCAAAAATTCCATAATCGTATATCATATTTTAAGCATTTTTACAGCATTCTATTCATGGAATCATGTTTGTTATGAGTTTCTGAAACTAACCATACAGATTGATTGCGTTTTTGTGCCATATACGCGATTTAGCCATTGATGCAGTTTAGGGTTTCTTGGGTTCCCAATTAGGGGTTTCCTAATAACGTAAAATTCGACCACTACAATGTCATGGATGGATTCAGTGAGTTGAGACGAAGAAGAGACACTCATCGCGATGAATTTATATGCTGAGGAGAGCTAATCGCTATTTTCTCAAAGGACCCCTTCTGCAACGCGTAGAAAACCGTGGCCAATGCGTTCTCGTTTCAAAAAAAAAAATAAAACAATGAGGACGATGACCTCGTGGCGAACGATGGTTGGTGCGTTTGAAAATTCGCGCGCTGACTCCCACTAACCTTGTTTTTCTTTTATATTATTTGATTATTATCATATATTAACGATGCGCAGTTGGCACAGATGGCAAGCATAAAGATTGGCAAAACTCAAGACCTGGGTTCGAACCCCAGGTCTTCAATAATTTCTATATTATTTTTCAATAACGTTTCCAATGCAGCTTCAGTAACATAGACACACCATATGCCTCCCAGATCCAAGTGTACATGCGTCCAAGAGATTCACATCAAAAGTGCAGGATTGAAGAACACCATAGACCCTGGTCAAAAGCGCCACATAATGCCTGGAGAAGTCAACGAATTTGAAGCTTATTGGGCCCAGAATTCTTAGGCCATACCTCCTAATTTGGGACTGAACCCCCCTGGTTTGCCTTCTCTATATTTTTTTATTTTTATTTTCAATTATGATTTTATTTGTTTAAGTTAATTAATTATTTTTTACAAAATACAAAAACTTCATAAAAAATCAGAAAAAGACAAAAAAAACATAATGAAAATTTTATTTTAATATTTTCCTGTAAATAAATGCATGTAAAATTAATTAGTATAAATTAGGTTTAATTTTAATTCTTTTATGATAAAATCTAAAAAATGTAGAATTAGGGTTTATTCAATTTTTTCATCCTTTCTATTATTTTCTTTTCATAAAAAATTAAAATTATTTATTTATGCTTATAATTAAATTGTATGTAAAAATTAGGTTTAATAAGTGTTTTATCCCTTTTTAATTTTCTTTTTTCACCATAATATTATTTACCTTATTTATTTTCATAATTAAACTTGTAAATTAATTAGGGTTGCATTTAGGTTAAAAAAGGTCAATATTTTCTTAATAACTTAAAAATAATTAGAATTAGGTTTAGTATTTAGTTTTAATTAATTCTTTTTCTAGTAAATCTTAAAAACATAAAAATACCAAAAACATCCTCTTTTAATTTTTAAGTTTTAATTCCTCATTAACATTAATTTTTGCAAAAGGGTCCAACGCCCATATTTTTAATTGTTTAATTTCGCATATTTATTTTATTTCGCTTAATTAATTATGTATCTCTCCCAAAGCTTTGTAACATTTACTTCTCGCATCTTTTCAATTCTTTAATTTCTTTGCTTTATTTTCTGTCAAATCGGGTCCTGGTTAATTTTGGCGATGTGGACCCGCGCCGTTTGTAATAGTTTTAGATTTACTTTTCCCGCAATTTTTAACTGTTAACACAAAGCATGAAAGAATGAATGACCATAATAAAATCAAGCGTAGATCACTTTAACATGACAATACAAATACAAATGAAAACGACACACGAATCGCACACACCACCCCTAGGGTACGCCTCACTGTTGCCTTGCCTCGAAAGGTGGTTGTCGAGTAGAGGATGTCTTAGTAAGTCCTCATGATCCGGGAACCTGGCATGAGGGTAGCTTCTAAGGTGTCTTCCCATTGCTCTGGTGATCACCATGTCCCGAACTTCGAATTGACCCGAACACCTCCAACGGTGGTGCTACCTACCTCTCAATGGTGGGATGGCACTACTTTAAAGGACATTTACACAGACGAATTCCTTAGGGTAGGTAGACGACTCGTAGATACTTGCTCTCTTCAAAAACAAACAAAAATCTTTTCACACCGACACTTTTCAAAAGCTTTCAAAGCAATTTTTCAAACACTCTGACACAAGAGTCGATCTGAAATTTTCAAAGAAACTTTTTAAAACCCACAGTTGAAAAGCAAACAGACCACTTTTTGAAAACACAATGAGCAAGTATCTAAGAGCCCATGGATAACCATGGATAGAAAGGGTGCTAACACCTTCCCTTTCTATAATCTACCTCCCGAACCGAGAGCAATCTCTTTAAGGAATTTTTCTGTGCTTTTGTCCTTTCCATTTGGAGAAAATAAAAGACGGTGGCGACTCTTGCTTCCACGACATTTCGCGAACCAGCGTTAAACAGTCAGTTCCTGATCCACCGATCACACAATACAACGCTGATCTTGCACCAACTCGTGTGCAATTGCAAAATATGACCATGCGTTCCAACGAGGGCTTCAAAGAGTATGCCCAAAAATGGAGAGACTTGACAAGGAGTTCCTATGAACTCTTCGTCCATCTCAACATACTTAAACGAATTCAGGTGGCTAACCATAAACTCTTCTTCACCACAGACAATAACGATCTTTCCTTTGACTGGATATTTCAATTTCTGATGAAGAGTAGACATCACCGCTCTTACCCTATGTATCCAAGGGCGTCCAAGTAGGCAGGACGAATGTCCATGACATAGAAAGTCGAGTTAAAAGTTTGAGAACCAACTTTGATGGGGAGGTCATCCTCTCCATGTACCATCCTCTTTGATCCATAGAAATCCCTTACCATTATGTCACTTGGCTTCAACACCAAACCTTCGTAATCCAACCGATCTAGGGCACCCTTGGGTAAGACATTTAGAGAGGACCTAGTATCCACCAATACATGGGCTAGAGTGGTTCCTTTGCATTCAATAGAGACATGTAAAGCCTTGTTGTGATTTCTTCCGGCTGGAGTTAAATCAGTATCCGAGAATCCCAAGCCATTATCGACAGTCAAACTTGCCCCACAAATTTCAAACTGACGGATGTAGTCTCTCGAGGAACATGAGATTTTTTCAAAAAAATTATCAAGGCTTGAGCATGCGCATCAGAACAAAGTAATAAAGATAACATCGAAATCTTTGAGGGGGTTTGCCCCAACTGCTCTACTATCTTATAATCACTCTTCCTTATGATCTTCAAAATCTCCTCCATCTCTTGGGTGGAAGGTTCCTCAGTTGTAATGTCTTTGGCGGGCGCATCCATCCTGGCAGGCTCAATCATCTTTTCTTTACCCCTAGCATCAATACTAGGTTTGTAAATAGTAATGCGAACATGTGTAGTTATGGTGGTTGGAAGTGAAATGTTAGGAGAGAAAATTATCCCCATCCTTGTCACCTTGCTAGAGCCAGCAATGTTGGTAATGTCAGCAACTTTATCTTCATCAATCCAGGAGTCTTGCTTAATACCATTGTAGTATACTTCAGCGCCATTATTCCAGGGTACCGCTTTATCGGAAGAATAAGGGATTGGCCTAGGAGTAGTAATTATTAATGGAGCTATCTTCAGTTCATTGGAAATCCTAATAGGACCTTTTGAAGAGATCCTAATAGGTTTGTTAGAGATACTGATGATGGATATGTCTTTAACTTCTTGAGGCACAACTTCAGTCATATTTTTTACGGACGGAGTTATTTCGAATAAAATCTCATGGCTATCTATTAGGTGTTGGACACCTTTTTTCATCCATTCATAGTTATTATTTTGTTCAGCACATCAGTGGAAGTCTTCAAGACAACCAGGGAATACCCTAGCTTTCAACAAATTTTCTTTAACAATGGTTAGGGGAGTGGTCAAGTCTTTAACAGAGGAAACAAAAGCAGTATTTTCAATAGTGTTGACATCTTTTCCATGATTTGGCATAGGCACGGTGATAACATTCAGAGTTGGAGAAGGATCAAACTCAATGGTCTTGTTGTCAATGAGGTCTTGGATCTTGCATTTTAATGCGCAACAATGATCAGTGTCATGTCCGAGACTATTGGAGCGGTAAACACATTTGGAATTCAGGTTATACTTTGGAGATGAAACATTGGGATTTGAAGGGGGGTCACACAATGTTACCAAATTAGCCTTCAACAGGTGTTGCAGGGCTTGAGATAGTGACATGTTGATCCTTGTAAATTGTCTTCTTGGAATATCAGGTCTTTGATGGTTGGCTTGTTGTAGTCTTTGAGTAGAGGTTGGATTAGAGATTAGAACTGCATTTACAGATTGACGATGGTCCTTCTTGATGTGGCCCTTTAACCCATACACGACATTAGCTTCTTTTTTACCAGAAAAAGTTTCTTCACAGTATTTGATGTAAAGGCAGAGGCCATGGGAATCTTTCCATTTTTAATATCGCTCTCAACCCTTTCACCAGTCAAGATTAACTCAGTGAAACCAGATGATGAGCTCCCAATTAACAAGTTGAAAAATGGCCCAGTCAATGTTCCCATGAACATATCTACCAACTCCTTGCCACTCAATGGTGGTTGCACCCTACCTGCCAGGTCTCTCCATTTTTGCGCATATTTTTTGAAACCTTCACTAGAACCCATTGTCATCCCATGTAAATGTACCCTTATTGGCGCCAGATCGGTGTTATACTGATACTGACGGTAGAAGGCGATGGCCAAGTCCTCCCATGTATGGATGTTGGAGTCTTCTAATTGGTAAAACCACTCCAATTGAGTCCCATACAGACTCTCTTGAAACAAGTGCACCCATAACTTCTTATCAGTGGTATGCGGTTGAATTTTACGGACGTAAGATCTCAAGTGAAGCTTTGGGCATGAGACGTCGTCGTACTTGGAAAAGATTAGAATCTTGAATTTGTTGGGAATGACTACGCCATGCACCAAACCCATGTCACCAAAATCTAAGCCAGGCACAGTTTGAATTTCCACAGCCTTTGATCTATCTTCCAATTGTTTATACTTGTCTTCAGCCGATGGATATTTTTCGTCAAAATAGTCCTCATCCTTAGAGATTGGATTGTTACCACCCCCAGCACGGGTACTCCTTGCATCTTCATCCTGATTCTCATCCTCCTATGAGGAGTCTTCTACCACTTTAACTTGTCTAACGGGGCCCTTGAATCTCTTCCCCATGTTGATCAAAGCCTTCTTCTTGGTCTTTTTCTTTGCAACCAAGAGTGACATCAGTTCTTGATGCCCTTTATACAAGTTGAGCAAGGTTTCTAGAAATTGAGAATTTTGTGTCTGCAAGTCCTTCACAGTCTACTCGAGATCCATCTTACTGAAATAAACATTAGAAAGATGAGGAAACCTGTGTCGTAAAAGCTACTTATGTTATGATGCATGTAATGTGAATGCAAATGTTTTCAAGGACCTTTAAGATTTAAATTTGTTTAAACAAAGAAGGAACAAACATTAATTGTATTAATAAATTTGAACGGTTTACAAAAATGCCTCTTGGGCTTACAATGGAAGAAGCAAAAATAATACAAAATAAATTCCTAAAACAAAAAGGACTCAAGCTTCCCATGAGCACATCCTCTTTGGTGCAATGTAGGCATTCAAGTTCCACTCTTCATGAAGTTTCCCCGTGAGCTCCAAAACCTTCTTCTCGCTTGTGTAGAATTGGGCCTCAAAGGTGTCTCGCTCTCCTTTGAGTTGAATCCAAGACCTTTGCAACTCCTCTAGAGTAGTCGTCATGTCAGGATGAAGAATGGTGTAGGGAACATCTCCTTCGACAATAGGCTCCACAATGATAGGTAATATGGCAGGATATGGCATCATGAGGCTTTGTACGCAAGCTCGCACCCACTTGAGATAAGGCTCCAATGGAATAGAGTTCTTATACCCAAAAGTTTTGCTATCAACTTTTCTCACCATACCCCAAGCTCGTATAAATCTTTGACGATAACCTTGGACATCGTTCTCATAGTCAAATACAATAGCTTGGACAAGTGCGTCATGAGGGCTGTGATACGGTGGGAGAACTGACTTGAGTTTTGCGTTTGTATTCGCACTTGTTCGGTTTAGCAAGAGTCGCCACCGACTTTTTATTTTATCCTAAAGGAAAGGTTAAAAAGCACAGGAAAAACCTTTTGAGATGTTTCGTGGGTTCGGGGGGTAAATTATGAAAAGGGAAGGTATTAGCACCCTTTTCATCCATGGTTATCCATGGGCTCTTAGTTACTTGTTTAGATCACTTGCCTTGATTTTCAATTGCTTTGAAATGGTGTGTGTGTGTGTGTGTGTGTGTGTGTGTGTGTGTGTTTGAAAATGTTTTGAAAAAGATGCCTTGTCTAGGCAACCGTTGAAATGACTCGTGTTTGAGTATATGCAAAGGTGTGTATCTTTTCGAAAAGATGTTTCAAATGTTTTTGAAAGTTTGTTTTGAAAGTGTTTGTGGAGTGTGGTTTTGAAAAGTAGGCAAGTGTGTTTGCAAGTTGATCAAGTAACTAAGAGTTGTCTACCCCTATTGTACTCAAAGATTTTTCCTATGTTTTAACCCTTTTAACAATTTTGTTCCACCATTGTATTTGGTGGACAATCTTGCGTTAGGATGTTAACGGGACAGGCGCGGGTCATCGTATGGACCATGAATGCAATGGCGCCAAGTGTCTTTGGCAATTTGCTTGAAGGGACTATGATCATTTTGATTAGGCAACTTTCGAAAGCGTCATCGAGGGACTTATGATCATTTGAATTGTTTTGCCAAAGAAACTCAACGTGCAAGCATGGCCCATTTTGGAAGGAAACAAGCGAGATTACCCTAGGGGTGCAAGTGTGAATGGTGTATTGATTTCATGTATTTGTCTTGTATTAGGTTATCTAACGTTTGATTTTATGTACATACAAACCCTAGGTCTAACCATGGTATATTTGAAAGCGATAAATTGCGGGAATTTAAAGTCTACGCTATTACAAATAAGTATCCGGGAGTGGGGGTACAAATATTTACAAATGGGGATGAGACTTATTAGGAGAGTAGTGTCCAAATAAATTACAACCAAATCGAATCGATCGCAATGTAAAATGTATCAATGTACAAGCATAAAGGCAATGTAAAATGTATCAAAGTATTTGTGTAAGTGTATGAGATTTATTTACAAGTGCGAAAAATGTTAACTTAATGAAAAATTAAGTATTTATTTATTCTTTTTTGTATTCTTGTATTTCCTTTGTGTTTTTGTTTATATGTACAAAACAAAATGTTTTAAGAAAAGAAATGTTTTAAGAAAAAAAATTAATGTTTTATGTATTTTTAGTTAGTATTTTATGTACAAATGTTTTAGTTAAAAGTTTTAAGACAAAAAGATCTATTAACCTAATTAAATTCAAATATTTATGTATTTTTCAAATGTAATAAAATAAAAGAAATAATTAAGAAAATTTGTGTAAAAAAAAATGTGTTAATGTATTATTTATTTACAAAATTCAATTGTGTTATGAAAAAGAAAATAAAAGAGCTAAAAAATTTAATGTAAAAAATTTATTTAACAAAATAAAAAAAGATATGAGGTGATAAGAAAAAAAGTATTAGTTTCAAAATTAAATGGGCTAAGGGATTTACTTGAGCCCAATCAGAAAATGAACAGAAGCATGAAAGGGGGGGTGCGCTAGGATTGGAAATGGGCTTTAGGCGTTTGAAGGCAGAGGCGGGCCCAATGCTTTGTGACAACATTTTTGTAAGGGTTTGGTTATTTTGTTTCATTTGGGAATGAGTTAGGGTTTGTGAGTTACAGCGCCGCTCATCACTTTCGTCTTCTTCGTCTTCTCAAGCAAGCTTCTGAGTCAAGCTTTTGAACGCTCCTCCGCCTAATGTCACCGGGCTCCACCGTCCATTCCTCTTCCCTCCATGGTCACGCAGGCAATGTTTACAAGGTCTGATTTCTCGTTTCTATGTCTTAAGGGTTTCATTAGTTCCCTTTGCATGTTTTGATTTTGCGTTCTGATTTTATATTGTTATTGTTGTTTCTGTTGAGGTGTATGAAAGGAAAGAAAAGAAATTATACCTTTGTTGGAGACGGAGGCTTTTGGAGATGTAGGAGGCGGACCGGAGGTGCTTCAGGCGGCTGAAGGCGGAGGCTTGGTGATGATGTGCGCTTTGGAAGTTTTCCCTGGTACTCTGTATTTCGTTTCTTAGGTTTTATGATAATGATGTCCGAGAACCTAGCTTAATCACTTCTTTCCTCTTCTTCTGTTTCTTTGCCTCGCTTCTGTATACCTCTGAATTTGAGAAATATTGATGTTGTGGTTGGCCCAGTGATGAAGCAATTCTGAGGGTTTGGATTGCCTTGAAATGCTTGTCTGCTTCTGATATGCTTATTGGTATTGATCTTGAATGTTGCTTTGTATGCTTGCCCTGTGATGAGCCTAGCTCTGAGGGCCTTTGGGATGCTTGGCTTTTTTAGGTTTTGATTGGATTTTGAGGTTTTTGAATCAAGTTTGGTATATTTGAAAACAGGTTAGACTTTGAGGGCTTGCAATTTTTGACATGGTTTCGTTGCTATGTTTGAGTAGTTTGATGGCTTGACAGGTTTAGGTTTGGTTGTTGTTGGAGCAGGTTAAAGGCTTGTTTTGCCTTTTCAGGCTTCTGATGCTTGACCAGGTTTAGGCTTTTTGTTTGATGTTCTGGTTTGACAGGTTGGGTTTGAAGCAGGTAAGGCTTTGGCTTGATGAAGGCTAAGGCTTCTGGTTTTTGTGGAAGACAGTTCTGATTAGAAACATGTTATGGCTTTAGGTTTGAAGCTTGTGGTATTTTGGTTTTTTGGTTTGAAGGAATTAGGCTTCTGGTTTGACACAGGTCTGGTTTAAGGCTGATGTTTATGCAGGTTGAGGCCTTCAAGCTTTGAGCTAGTTTATGTTTGAAGCAGGTGAAGGCCTTTGGCTTGATGCAGGTTTTGGAAACTTGGAAAAATCTCTTGGAGGCAGGCTCCTGCTTGTTCTATATCAGTTTGTCTTATTTTTTGGTTATGTGTTTTTCTGCCTCCCCCTGACTGTTCTATATCAGTTCTGTTTTATATTCTAAAGCCTAAGCCCTGTAAGCCTTTCTTCTTTCTCTCTTTTTCTCTCTCTCTAGTATTAAAGCATAAAATATTGCTTAGATGTACTCTTTTCTGAAAAAGCAATTGGCCTAGGAAAATGATGACTTTGAACCTTTGCTTGCACTTGTGGTTTAGCTCTGCATACTTCTTTTCTCTGTGTACTTTCAAGATTTTCTGCATATTGTGTGTACTTCTTGACACCCTTTCTTTGGACAGCTCTAGTTGACATTGGACTTAGTTTGAAATTGTGACTTGCATTGTTCTTTTGGCATATTCAGTAACTGCTCAGTTTGCCTTTTTGGTTGCCCCTTTGGATTTATGCAGGATGTTTGACAAACTTTGAATTTGTGCAATTTGTAAATTTGTGCATTTCATATTTTATTGCAAGCACTATTTTCATCCCTCTTTGTGAACCAAGAGAAATCTTGTGATTTGCAGAGAGGGCAAACTGATTCCGGCCAGTTGCTTTTAATGATGAATCTATTTAACTGTCTGCTTTGAATTTCATTTCATCTGCTTTTGACTTTTTTTCTTTTTCTTTGTTTTGCAGATAAAAATCAAAGGAGCAAAAGAGGAGTAGCAACTGGAGGATGAAGATTTAGAAAAAATTAGGACGCACTTTTATTTCATTTCAATTATTTGTAATATTATTATTGTAAACAAAGATGTAAATAAATTTACAGTTGTTCAAATAATAAATTATAACAAAACAATTAAAGATGAATAAAATCCTTTTTTTATCAGTTAATTCCTTTTATTTCTTTTCAATTGTTTATTTTAATTATTTGAGTTTCTTAAATTAAAACAATTGGAAGTAAATCCAATTATTCTGACTTAGAAAAAGAAATAATTAATAAACGTCCGGCGTTCTGAATAAAACCTAACAATGCACAGTCAATCACAACAAATGTCCACATGTCCTTTTTTCACTGATTAAATCCAACACTGCAAACTCAAATCAAATGCCTCAGCTCATCTCCCAGAGTAAATTGAAAAGCACTGTAGAATTAATCCTTTCTGAGAATGCGCGCACAAAACCCTGATTTTTGACTTAACACTGGAGAAACGCCTGTTTGATCAAACTTTGAGCCAAACTCAACCAAAACCCTAGCAATTTGCTTGAACTGTTCCAGAGCCATGAAAACCCTAATTTTGTATAGACTGATAAGAAGAAAAAAAATCTGTTTGACTGATTCTTACGCCAATTTGAAAAATCAGGAAAAGCCCGAAGCTGTGATTTCTTGTGGAAAAAGAGGAGGGCAAATTTTGGGGTACAACAGTTGCCCCTGTTCAATCTTCTTGAACCTGAAGAGTTAGATTGGCAAGTTTGCCTTTCGCGACTCGAGGGTAAAAGGAGATTGGACACTAGAGTGCCCAAAAATTTGCACTCGGTGATGTGATGGTAGAGGGAATGGGCTTAGAGATGCCATTTAGTGATGGGCTTAGAGATGCCATCTGGAGATGTGACAGAATCTTGTCGGGAATGGGCTTATAGATGCCATTTGGAAGTGTAATGGATAGTTGTGGGGATGGGCTTAAAGATGCCATCCGGGGTGTCGATCGCATAAGAGATTCCTTAGCGAGAACTTGCGTACTTTGAGAATAGGAAGATGGTTTCCTGGCCTGTTACAGGGGTTGATCTTCAGTCTCTTCATGCAGATATGCCCTGACTGGATACAGGAGTCGAATCCACAGTCAAACGCTCACAGTTATGCCCTGGCTAGATACAGGAATCGAATTCGGAACTTCAAAAGGTTGCTTACAGACGTGCCCTGGCTGGATACAGGTATCAAATCTCTAAACTCTTCGTGCAGATATGCCCTGGCTGGATACAGGAATGAAATCTACAATCACTCACTCACAGATATGCCCTGGCTAGATACAGGTATCGAATCTGGAAATTGCCGTCTACAGATATGCCCTGGCTAGATACAGGTATCGAATCTAGAATTGGTCGTCTACAGATATGCCCTGGCTGGATACAGGTATCGAATCTGGAATTGGTCGTCTACAGATATGCCCTGGCTGGATACAGGTATCGAATCTGGAATTGGTCGTCTACAGATATGCCCTGTCTGGATACAGGTATCGAATCTGCAATTTGTCATCTACAGATATGCCTTGGCTGGATACAGGTATCGAATCTGGAATTGGTCGTCTACAGATATGCCCTGGCTGGATACAGGTATCGAATCTGGAATTGGTCGTCTACAGATATGCCCTGGCTGGATACAGGTATTGAATCTCTAAACTCTTCATGCAGATATGCCCTGGCTGGATATAGGTATCGAATCTGGAACTGCGATAGTTGATAGTAATCATCTTTGGATTGACCTTTTCCTGAAAAGGCAAAACATTAGTTGTATGCAATGTCATGATGTATGAGATGCATGATGTCATGATGTTCTCAAAAATAAATGAGATCGTGTGATATGCTGCGTATATGTATGTATCAGGATGTATAAAATGTGAAATGTCCATGAATGTGTTTTCGACTAGGAAAATAAATCCCTGACGAAGGCCGGGAAATCAAATTTTGGGCTGACGTTGAAGAGTAGAGTTCTTCGCTTCCGCTGGGGATGACAATTGCAAGAATAAACCAGTAGGAGAAGATGACTCCGTCGGGGAATAAACTTGTTGGAGAGATTACTCTGCGGGGAATTACTCTGTGGGAAGAGATACTTTGCTGAGGTTTTGATGAGAACTCCACTGGGGATTCCACTGATAAGTTATGTTGGGGAATTTGATGAACTCCGTCGGGGATAAGAGAATCTTGACTGCTGTCGGGGAAAGTGAATTCTTGACTGCTGCAGGGGAGGGCAAGAATCTTTTGATCGTTGAAGATGAGAAGTCCTGGGTCCACTGTTGGGGAATCCGGAGCTTGGGTTGTATGCCAATCTACTAGGGAATTCCTGTCTTGAGGAGATCTTCACTGGAGAATATTCGAATACTCTGTGAGGAACTGAGAATGAGAGTCTTCACTCTGCTTGGAAATTGATAGTCAGAAGTTTTAGCTGCGCTGGGGATTGACAGTTTTGGCTCCACTGGGGATTTTGAAACTCGACTCTGAGGGGAGTTAGCTTCTGGAAGGCTCTCTGGCTGGGGAAGTCGAGAATCTTTTGATCGTTGCAAGTATTGATCAGGTTGGTCAAGGAGATACTGTCCTGGCTTGTTTCAGGTGTTGATCTCTGACCTGAGAAAGAAAGATGGTTCCCTGGCTTGTTACAGGTGTTGATCTCTAATCTCTTCATGTAGATGATTTCCTGGCTTGTTACAGGTGTTAATCCACAATCAGTCGTCCACCGATATTTTCCTGGCTTGTTTCAGGTGTTGATCTGGAACTTAAGAAAGGTTGGTCAAGGAGATACTATCCTGGCTTGTTTTAGGTGTTGATCTCTGACCTGAGAAAGAAAGATGGTTCTCTGGCTTGTTACAGGTGTTGATCTTCAATCTCTTCATGTAGATAATTTCCTGGCTTGTTACAGGTGTTAATCCATAATCATTCGTCCACAGATATTTTCCTGGCTTGTTTCAGGTGTTGATCTGGAACTTAAGAAAGGTTGGTCAAGGAGATACTGTCCTGGCTTGTTTCAGGAGTTGATCTCTGACCTGAGAAAGAAAGATGGTTCCCTGCCTTGTTACAAGTGTTGATCTTCAATCTCTTCATGTAGATAATTTCCTGGCTTGTTACAGGTGTTAATCCATAATCAGTCGTCCACAGATATTTTCCTGGCTTGTTTCAGGTGTTGATCTGGAACTTAAGAAAGGTTGGTCAAGGAGATACTGTCCTGGCTTGTTTCAGGTGTTGATCTCTGACCTGAGAAAGAAAGATGGTTCCCTGGCTTGTTACAGGTGTTGATCTTCAATCTCTTCATGTAGATAATTTCCTAGCTTGTTACAGGTGTTAATCCACAATCAATCGTCCACAGATATTTTCCTGGCTTGCTACAAGTATTGATCTGGAACTTAAGAAATATTCCACTTTGAGAATCTTCATTCTGTCGGGAGTCAGAAATTGGGAGTATACCAATCTTCTGAGGTGATGAGAATCTTCATGCTTGAGAGAAACCGATTTTTAGGAGCTTGAATTGTCCGTTATTCTGTTGGTGGTTGTAACTTCCAGCAGGTGATGAAGGAATTGTGGAACACTTTTGACGTTCGAATGCCCCAAGTGATGATGAAGGAGTCTTGAATCAGATTACTCTGCGAATTGAGAGATTTCTTGAAATCTTGACTGGACTGCCCCAGGTTAACTGAACTTTGAAAGATCTGTTAAAACCTTGACTGGACTGCCCCAGGTTAACTGAACTTTGAAAGATCTGTTGAAACCTTGACTGGACTGCCCCAGATTAACTGGATAGTGACATGTCATGCCCCTTATTGATAGGAGATTTGTCAATGAAAGTGTCATCCTTTTTGAAGTGATTTCACTTACTGAGAGAGTTTTCGTTCCCCCGAACATTCATTGTGTGAATTTCTCTACTGTTAAACAAAAAGCCAAATGCAAACAGTGATATTCAAGCAATGCAAAGTTTATGTTTGTCTTGACGTTTTGAAAAATGCGTTTTTAGCAGAAAACTTTTTATAAGACGAAATCAACACAAGATTTAGAGCAAAGCCTTACAGGAGTCAGGATACCTTTTGTAACAGTATACTTTCGAACTAACCCATGCTTCAATTAGGACTTTTGAAGGGTTGTAACGTGGCTTGGTTCACGGTTTAAGAAACAAAGGATAAAGGCTCAAAGTATATTTGTACCCACCCGCTCTTCGTGATGTTCTTCAACCCTAAGCTCAGTTAATTGTGCGTCGCACTCTATTTGAGTTTGGAACGACCTTTTGGGTGATGGTTCACCAATTGAATTTAGGAGACAGTCATCATCTCCTTTTTCTTTTGCAACATTTTTTCATGTTGTTGAGGATTTGTAAATGACCTCTTTATTTTGATTTTGATTTGTTATCCCTAACTTTTGCCTGACTGCTCCTGTTTTCGGGATTACAGTCAGCGGGATGCCCCAGGTTTCTTAAGCCTCCTTTGTAGGTTTTGGCTCAGTGGGCCTTTATTTTCTTGAGAGATTGACTGCCTATGCGATAGGGAACCATCACTATCTTGTGATTCCCAAAGAATATCTTTTTCTTTTTGATGTCGTTCGTTGCGTTACGAACTGAGAGTTTGCGACTTCAATGCGCACTTTTTTTGAATTAACTGAGAGACTACCCTACCCCAGGTTTATATCAAAGGTTTTGATTGTTTAGAACAGAAAACTCCTACTTCTTTTGCTCGAAGGGGTTGACTAGGGATTATCTTCCTTATAACTCCAGTGTTTGGGAATTGAAAGAAATGCTTGTACATCATCAGTAAGGTCTGTTCAAAAGCATACTGTATGAGATTATGGTATTGTTTCGTCATCCTCCCTCTAAAGGCTTACAACTTTTTATCAAGAGTTAAATATCATAAAGAAAGCATAAGAGTAGTGAAAACGAATGGATGAATTCAAGACAAACATATGCAATGCATTAATGAAACAGAGTTTAACATCAACAGATAATTGTTTGAATAACAAAAGAAATTACAACTTTGAAAATTCAAATGAAGCAAAAGTCTTTCAGTTTGAGCTTTGTCACTTCAGGTGGAGAAACCCTTAACGGAAGATTTTCATCTCGCCGTCTGGCATGAACCTCAACACTCCAATGTCAATCAGATCTTGAATCTTGTTCTTCAAGGCCCAACAGTCGTCGGTGTCATGTCCCAGGCTGTAGGAGTGGTAAACACAAAATGCTTCGGGATGATAGTTAGGAGCGGAGGTATTGGGCTTCCGGATAGGATCCCTTAAAGCAGTCAGATTGACCTCCAACAAACGTTCCAGTATTAGAGATGACGGTATGTCAGTCTCAGTGAACTGTCTTCCCGACGTATTTTGATTACGCCGATTACCCCGTGGACGCTGGCGAGGTTGTTGTTGGGCTTGTGACCCTGAAGCAAGTAGAGGAGCCTTCCCCTTGTCTTCTTGTCTGGAGGGGGGTTGAGTGGTGACTTGCTCTTCAACCTCAGATGTCTGCCCCAGTTGGTTGTTCCGAAGCAGTTGGTTGACGAGAACTCTGAGTTCCTCTTGTCTTTGAGATAAATCCTGGATGAAAGCCATCTGGCCCACTAGCTGTCCCATCATTTGGATCCTCAAAGTTGCCAAATCAAACTGCAACTCCCTCAGCTGATCACTCCTGGAGTTGTTTGAATTCTCCTGGACCAAGCCCTTTGTGATGAGAGCTTTCATTTCTTCTTGCCCCAGAGACAGGTTCAAGAACATTTCCTACAGCTGAGCAGTCTGGTCCTGGATATCCTTGACAGTCCTTTCTAGAGCCATCTCTTAATGAAATAAACAGTATGAGAGTAAGGAAACCTGACAAAGGAAAAACTGTCAAGATGCAATGCATGATATGTGGATGCATGCTTTCAAGGATCTCTTGGGGTAAACACAAGAGAATGTTAGAGGTTGAACTTTGATCTTTGATTGGAGATCTTTGCCCCGGTGGATGTCTTTCCACTAGAATCAAGCTCACCATGTCAAGTGGGTCATAGCCCCTGATTGAAGTTGTTGTACTTGATCTTTGATTGGAGAACTCTGCACCGGTGGATGTCTTTCCACTAGAATCAAGCTCACCATGTCAAGTGGGTCATAGCCACTGATTCAAGTTGTTGTACTTGATCTTTGATGGCATTTGTTTAGAGGAGAAAACCTCTTGCCTCTTGGTAGACATCTGGTTCAATGTAACCCTGCATCAAACAGACCCTCAAGATCCTTGAAAAGGTTAGTGAAAAAATGCTATGGTATGATGTCATGATGTTATGTACATGTATGCAAAAGCAAGTGAGTATATACAGGTAATCATATTCACACAAATCAAACAAGTCCTTAGGTTTAGGCTTGCATGGGGTTTGTAGGTAAGTACCCTCTTTCAGTTTCGTTGGTTAAGACCTGTCCTATCAAAAGTAATCGGGTTCTAGAGGATCTCAATATCACTGACTACCCTCAATCGGTCATAACTCCAGCATCGAAATCTTTTCTTGCGGCCAGAACCATCGCGAGAGTTTAGCCTCAATGAGCGTAGCATACTACTACCGTTCTATGGCCAAGTTGGGTTAATTTAGGGTTCTAATGTCGGTTGGTGCTTAATGACTCCTTAGAAGACCCATATTCTCCTCGTTGCAACACAAGGGATATCGGTACAGACCAAGGTGTCACACCAACATAGCCACTGCTTCACCCATGTCGGTCTATGCCGGACAGGTCCCTCACAGCTTATGCTACCTAAAGGGTATTCCCCAGATCCAGGTTAGGATCTATGAAACTCCGATGCAAAGCCCACAAATATAAAAGCAAGCAAAGCAAGCAATTGAAAACAAGAGTGGTCTAATCCTAAGGTAACCCCACTTTTAAGTTATCCCCAGCAGAGTCGCCAGTTCTGTGATACGGTGGGAGAACTGACTTGAGTTTTGCGTTTGTACTCGCACTTGTTCGGTTTAGCAAGAGTCGCCACCGACTTTTCATTTTATCCTAAAGGAAAGGTTAAAAAGCACAGGAAAAACCTTTTGAGATGTTTCGTGGGTTCGGGGGGTAAATTATGAAAAGGGAAGGTATTAGCACCCTTTTCATCCATGGTTATCCATGGGCTCTTAGTTACTTGTTTAGATCACTTGCCTTGATTTTCAATTGCTTTGAAATGGTGTGTGTGTGTGTGTGTGTGTGTGTGTGTGTGTGTGTGTTTGAAAATGTTTTGAAAAAGATGCCTTGTCTAGGCAACCGTTGAAATGACTCGTGTTTGAGTATATGCAAAGGTGTGTATCTTTTCGAAAAGATGTTTCAAATGTTTTTGAAAGTTTGTTTTGAAAGTGTTTGTGGAGTGTGGTTTTGAAAAGTAGGCAAGTGTGTTTGCAAGTTGATCAAGTAACTAAGAGTTGTCTACCCCTATTGTACTCAAATATTTTTCCTATGTTTTAACCCTTTTAACAATTTTGTTCCACCATTGTATTTGGTGGACAATCTTGCGTTAGGATGTTAACGGGACAGGCGCGGGTCATCGTATGGACCATGAATGCAATGGCGCCAAGTGTATTTGGCAATTTGCTTGAAGGGACTATGATCATTTTGATTAGGCAACTTTCGAAAGCGTCATCGAGGGACTTATGATCATTTGAATTGTTTTGCCAAAGAAACTCAACGTGCAAGCATGGCCCATTTTGGAAGGCAACAAGCGAGATTACCCTAGGGGTGCAAGTGTGAATGGTGTATTGATTTCATGTATTTGTCTTGTATTAGGTTATCTAACGTTTGATTTTATGTACATACAAACCTTAGGTCTAACCATGGTATATTTGAAAGCGATAAATTGCGGGAATTTAAAGTCTACGCTATTACAAATAAGTATCCGGGAGTGAGGGTACAAATATTTACAAATGGGGATGAGACTTATTAGGAGAGTAGTGTCTAAATAAATTATAACCAAATCGAATCGATTACAATGTAAAATGTATCAATGTACAAGCATAAAGGCAATGTAAAATGTATCAATGTATTTGTGTAAGTGTATGAGATTTATTTACAAGTGCGAAAAATGTTAACTTAATGAAAAATTAAGTATTTATATATTCTTTTTTGTATTCTTGTATTTCCTTTGTGTTTTTGTTAATATGTACAAAACAAAATGTTTTAAGAAAAGAAATGTTTTAAGAAAAAAAATTAATGTTTTATGTATTTTTAGTTAGTATTTTATGTACAAATGTTTTAGTTAAAAGTTTTAAGACAAAAAGATCTATTAACCTAATTAAATTCAAATATTTATGTATTTTTCAAATGTAATAAAATAAAAGAAATAATTAAGAAAATTTGTGTAAAAAAAAATGTGTTAATGCATTATTTATTTACAAAATTCAATTGTGTTATGAAAAAGAAAATAAAAGAGCTAAAAAATTTAATGTAAAAAATTTATTTAACAAAATAAAAAAAGATATGAGGTGATAAGAAAAAAAGTATTAGTTTCAAAATTAAATGGGCTAAGGGATTTACTTGAGCCCAATCAGAAAATGAACAGAAGCCTGAAAGGGGGGGTGCGCTAGGATTGGAAATGGGCTTTAGGCGTTTGAAGGCAGAGGCGGGCCCAATGCTTTGTGACAACATTTTTGTAAGGGTTTGGTTATTTTGTTTCATTTGGGAATGAGTTAGGGTTTGTGAGTTACAGCGCCGCTCATCACTTTCGTCTTCTTCGTCTTCTCAAGCAAGCTTCTGAGTCAAGCTTCTGAGTCAAGCTTCTGAACGCTCCTCCGCCTAATGCCACCGAGCTCCACCGTCCATTCCTCTTCCCTCCATGGTCACGCAGGCAATGTTTACAAGGTCTGATTTCTCGTTTCTATGTCTTAAGGTTTTCATTAGTTCCCTTTGCATGTTTTGATTTCGCGTTCTGATTTTATATTGTTATTGTTGTTTCTTTTGAGGTGTATGAAAGGAAAGAAAAGAAATTATACCTTTGTTGGAGACGGAGGCTTTTGGAGATGGAGGAGGCGGACCGGAGGTGCTTCAGGCGGCTGAAGGCGGAGGCTTGATGATGATGTGCGCTTTGGAAGTTTTCCCTGGTACTCTGTATTTCGTTTCTTAGGTTTTATGATGATGATGTCTGAGAACCTAGCTTAATAACTTCTTTCTTCTTCTTCTGTTTCTTTGCATCGCTTCTGTATACCTCTGAATCTGAGAAATATTGATGTTGTGGTTGGCCCAGTGATGAAGCAATTCTGAGGGTTTGGATTGCCTTGAAATGCTTGTCTGCTTCTGATATGCTTATTGGTATTGATCTTAAATGTTGCTTTGTATGCTTGCCCTGTGATGAGCCTAGCTCTGAGGGCCTTTGGGATGCTTGGCTTTTTTAGGTTTTGATTGGATTTTGAGGTTTTTGAATCAAGTTTGGTATATTTGAAAACATGTTAGACTTTGAGGGCTTGCAATTTTTGACATGGTTTCGTTGCTATGTTTGAGTAGTTTGATGGCTTGACAGGTTTAGGTTTGGTTGTTGTTGGAGCAGGTTAAAGGCTTGTTTGGCCTTTTCAGGCTTCTGATGCTTGACCAGGTTTAGGCTTTTTGTTTGATGTTCTGGTTTGACAGGTTGGGTTTGAAGCAGGTAAGGCTTTGGCTTGATGAAGGCTAAGGCTTCTGGTTTTTGTGGAAGACAGTTCTGATTAGAAACAGGTTATGGCTTTAGGTTTGAAGCTTGTGGTATTTTGGTTTTTTTGGTTTGAAGGATTTAGGCTTCTGGTTTGACACAGGTCTGGTTTAAGGCTGATGTTTATGCAGGTTGAGGCCTTCAAGCTTTGAGCTAGTTTATGTTTGAAGCAGGTGAAGGCCTTTGGCTTGATGCAGGTTTTGGAAACTTGGAAAAATCTCTTGGAGGCAGGCTCCTGCTTGTTCTATATCAGTTTGTCTTATTTTTTGGTTATGTGTTTTTCTGCCTCCCCCTGACTGTTCTATATCAGTTCTGTTTTATATTCTAAAGCCTAAGCCCTGTAAGCCTTTCTTCTTTCTCTCTTTTTCTCTCTCTCCAGTATTAAAGCATAAAATATTGCTTAGATGTACTCTTTTCTGAAAAAGCAATTGGCCTAGGAAAATGATGACTTTGAACCTTTGCTTGCACTTGTGGTTTAGCTCTGCATACTTCTTTTCCGTGTACTTTCAAGATTTTCTGCATATTGTGTGTACTTCTTGACAGCCTTTCTTTGGACAGCTCTAGTTGACATTGGACTTAGTTTGAAATTGTGACTTGCATTGTTCTTTTGGCATATTCAGTAACTGCTCAGTTTGCCTTTTTGGTTGCCCCTTTGGATTTATGCAGGATGTTTGACAAACTTTGAATTTGTGCAATTTGTAAATTTGTGCATTTCATATTTTATTGCAAGCTCTATTTTCATCCCTCTTTGTGAACCAAGCGAAATCTTGTGATTTACAGAGAGGGCAAACTGATTCCGGCCAGTTGCTTTTAATGATGAATCTATTTAACTGTCTGCTTTGAATTTCATTTCATCTGCTTTTGACTTTTTTTCTTTTTCTTTGTTTTGCAGATAAAAATCAAAGGAGCAAAAGAGGAGTAGCAACTGGAGGATGAAGATTTAGAAAAAATTAGGACGCACTTTTATTTCAATTCAATTATTTGTAATATTATTATTGTAAACAAAGATGTAAATAACTTTACAGTTGTTCAAATAATAAATTGTAACAAAACAATTAAAGATGAATAAAATCCTTTTTTTATCAGTTAATTCCTTTTATTTCTTTTCAATTGTTTATTTTAATTATTTGAGTTTCTTAAATTAAAACAATTGGAAGTAAATCCAATTATTCTGACTTAGAAAAAGAAATAATTAATAAACGTCCGGCGTTCCGAATTAAACCTAACAATGCACAGTCAATCACAACAAAAGTCCACATGTCCTTTTTTCACTGATTAAATCCAACACTGCAAACTCAAATCAAATGCCTCAGCTCATCTCCCAGAGTAAATTAAAAAGCACTGTAGAATTAATCCTTTCTGAGAATGCGCGCACAAAACCCTGATTTTTGACTTAACACTAGAGAAACGCCTGTCTGATCAAACTTTGAGCCAAACTCAACCAAAACCCTAGCAATTTGCTTGAACTGTTCCAGAGCCATGAAAACCCTAATTTTGTATAGACTGATAAGAAGAAGAAAAAAATCTGTTTGACTGATTCTTACGCCAATTTGAAAAATCAGGAAAAGCCCGAAGCTGTGATTTCTTGTGGAAAAAGAGGAGGGAAAATTTTGGGGTACAACAAGGGCCATCTCTCCGAGCGTAACCAAACTGTCGTAGAGCCAAACAAGGATTATAGGTGATACCTCCCCTAATTCCAAAGAGAGGGACATTAGGGAATTCCCCACAATGATCAATGATGGTGACATCCTCCAAATATTGAGAACACCAATGGATATCTGAATGCGAGAGTGACATCAACCTTTGAGACCAACTCATACCTTGTCCGTTCTTCAAAACTGATCGAGGAAGGTGCGAAATAAACCACCTAGCCAACAAAGGAGTGCAACACATAAGAACCCCCCTTCTCTTCATGGTGCGAGTATGAAAATAATGCAAAATATCTCCAAGTAAGGTAGGCACCGGGTTACGAGATAGAAAAACTTTGACCGCATTCACATCTATGAGTTGGTCCAGGTTAGGAAACAATACCACCCAATAGATTAGAAGAGCCAAAATCTCTTTAAAAGCTTGAAAATCTAGAGCATCCCAAAAGAGTTGAGCCTTCTAAAACAGAAACTTGGCTAGAAAACCCTTAACACCACTTCTTGTTTCCCAATTTGTCACAACATAGGACCGTTGCAAATGTAAAGCTAAAGCAATCTCCTCAGGTCTTGGGTCTTTCTCAATACCGGTGAAGGGTAATTAATCAAGAATAGGCACTCCCAAAAGTTGAGAAAACTCCTACATGGTGGGCATCAATTGGTAATCAGGAAATGTAAAGCAATGATGCTTAGGGTCAAAGAATTGAAAGAGTACCCCCCATCATTTTTTCTTCAAAATTTGAGGTAACCAAGTTGATGAGACGACCATACTTCTCGGTGAACGGAGAATCTTGGGGAACCCTTGACGCTAACTCCTTGAGTTGAAGAGACAGTTTTACAAAGCCGATTTAGATAGTCTTTCTACGAGTGGAATCCATGTCCTACAAAACAGAAAAAGATAAATCCCAAGGTCCTTGAAATGGTTAGTGCAAATGTCATGGTATGATGTCATGATGTTATGTACAAATAAACATATATAGACAAAGCAAACAAGTCCTTAGGTTTAGGCTTGCTTGAAGCTCAAAGGTAAGTACCCTCTTGAAGTTTAGTTGGTTCAACCTGTCCTACAAAGTAATTGGGTTCTAGAGAATCTCAATATCATTGATCTTTCTTCATTGGGCATTGTCTCAGCATAATCAATCTTTTCTTGCGGCCGAAATATCCCAAAAGTCCAATCTCAATGAGCATAGTGAAACAACTGGCTGAACAATCAACTGATAATGAAATAAATGAAGTCGCCATCAAGCGTTTTTTTATCCCACATGAAGGGAAAGGTAAACATCGAGTAAACCTGAGAAGGGAGAAGTCATGGTCTTGCGACCGAGAGATCGGGTAAGGGAGTCTGTTACGCGAGGGGAAGGTATTAGCTCCCCACACGCCCGTAGTACTCTACGGTATCCACTCTTATTATCTATCTTATGGGTGTGTTTAGTCTATGCTTACTGTTTACTATACTACTGAAGGGAGAATGCGTGCAAAAGAAATGAGAAAAGAATGTAGGGAAAATAAAATTATGCTCGCTTGGGCCCTACTCCAATGCCTACGTATCCCTTTTGAGGAATCAGAGAAGCTGTAGTTCGGCTCATATGTGTTTTTGTTGGTTTGTATTTTTTTAATGAACAATATTAATCTCGCCTTCTGCCGCAACTCGACCCTTGGAAACTTACGCGTCAGCACAGAAGTGAATTAACATGTTCTTTTTGAAAAGTTTGAAAGAAAAGCCTGAAGGCGCAAAAGAGTTTGCATTGGTTGATATTTTTTACCTTGAAGAAGGATTTGAAAGTTGTTAGATGTTTTAATATTTTTCAAAGAAAGAAGAAGAAAAGAAAAAAAAAAGGAAGTTTTTGTTTTAATGCATGGATGCAAAAGAAAGAAAAATCATCTAAAGGAGACTAACCTAGGCCTATCCCTAATGTTATCATACAATGATGGTCCTATGGTTGAGTTTTGAAGGGAAATATCTACCCTATGTTGACATGCTTGGATAACAATCCTAATGTCTATCTCAACTCATCATCTACAGATGAATCAAGAAATCCTAAAGGAGCATAGCAAGGGTCTATCACCTCAATACATGTACATTAAGATGAAATCAAGCAGGTAAGTCAGTAAGCTCAAGAGAACTAGCTCAAGCGAGCAAAACTAGAGAGAATCTATCTAGGCTACCATTACCTAAGAAAGTCTAACAAATCTATCCTATAGGGAACATGTAATGAGAGCGAAGTCGTGATCTCAATTTCTAAATTGAGTGACTCATCGATCAACAAGAAATAAAGGAAAGCGATGAAATCCTATAGGGAGCATGCACTGAGAGCGAAGTCGTGATCTCAATTTCTAAATTGAGTGACTCATCGATCAACAAGAAAATAAACAAACACAAGCACAACACATAGAAAATGAAGTGCGGAATGCCTGCTACAGGTCTTTAAACAGCGACTTCGAGCACATGCTCTTTATTTCCTACTTCTCATGATATCTAGAAAATGATAACTGCTGAGAATGAATGGAAGAGTTGTATACCAAATGGACAAAGGTTCGTAACGTAGCAAGCGAAAATAGAGAAACCCCGAAACTTCAAGCAATCTAGCATCAACAAATAAAATGAGTTAGAAACCATACGTCGATATAAATCTCAAAATATTAGTGTGAAGATAAATCATAAAAGGTGTGTGTCAGACACAGCTGCATAAGTATCCTGCATGAAAATACAGGCCCAATGGAGTGTATAATAATGCATTTATGCATATCCTTATGTAGCGATAAAAAATGTAGCGGGGTAAATCGGAGATCGAACTATTGATTAATTCGTCTCACAAAAGCAAGAGTCGCCACCGCGCTTTATTGTTTCCAAAGGAAAAGGGAAAAGAGCGAAATAAAACCCTAAATATGCAATGTAAATAAGAATACAAATACAAAGCGTTTTTGAAAAGAGATCTTATGGTTCGGGGGTTGGTTATGCAATGGGAAGGTACTAGCACCCAATGCATCTATAGTACTCTATAGGAACCTTTTGAAATATCTGTTTTATTTAAAATTGATCGCTTGATTGAAAATAAATCGTTTTGGCCGAAAAAGGGATACAGACGGGTTTTTAAAAAATACGACGACCTAATGTCGAAGTTTTTGTTTAAAAGGTATAGGTCTTGAAAAGGTTGAAATTTTGAAGTAATATGAATGTTTGAGGAAAAGTTATCCTAAGTTTTAATGAAATGCGAAAATTTGCGCAGTTAGATTTGGAGACATGAAGTCAACAAATTTACTGTTTTTCCTTTGGATTTAAACATAAATCGAATAAACAAAGATACACGAGCAAAGAAAATATGCGAATAATAATTAAATAGCAATAATCTAAATGAGGGAATAAAAGATGCGAACAATGCGTTTTATGATTTTGTTTGTTTAATGTTAACGGAAAAAAAACATCTTAAATCTTTTTACGCATTTTTTGATAAGGATAAATCAAAAGATTTAATTAATGAGGACGTGGCATTTTTCTAGTTTTTTAAGTTATTAAGTTTTTTATATATATTTAATATTAATTATGGTGATAAAATATTTTTTAGTTTTTTCTATTCCTATGTCTTTTATTATAAAAAAGTATTAGGAATTATTTTAGATTAAATAAAACTCAATATTACTAACTAAAACCTATTTTTTTTAAGAAAAGATATTAAGGATATTAAATCTTGAAAGTTGGATTGATAAAATGGCCTATCATCAAAATGCTTTAAATTATTTTGGGTTGTCTAAAACTATAATCAAAACTAATAAGATTTTTAAGAAGGTAATTAAAATGGAAATGGATTAATGGAGGTGCAACTAAGTCTGAATGGGCCAGATGGTTGGGATAGGGCCCAAGGCGAAATGAAGTCAGGGGGGTGTACAAAATTTTCGTGGGCTTAAGCTGAACACATTAGGGGTCCAAGAGATTAATGCAGCATTAGGGTTATGTTATGTTTGTGCAAATGGGATTTAGGGTTTGTTTTAAGGCAGAAACGGCGCTCTCTCTTCTCACGATCTTCATCTCTTTCGCGAAGCTTCTTCATCCTCGCCTCCAGTGTTGACGTTTTTTCCTTGTTCCGGCCACCCACGCTAGGCTCTTCTTCCCTCCACTGAACGAGGCGGCTTAAGCAGAGACGGTAAGGACATGTTTTTTCGTTAACGCTAGATTCAATTCGCATGTTGATTTTATGGTTTCGTTGTTGATTTTATGGTTTCGTTGTTGATTTTGACTAGTTTTTATATTTTTATTGTCCATGTCGATTTGGATGTCATTTAAAGGAATAAGAGGGAGGAAAGATTGTTACCTAGGTGGAGAAGGAGGAGGAGCTAGGGGTGATGGAGGCCGGACAGCAGGGAGACGGCAAGCGCACACAGTGGTGAACGGTATTTGCGGTTTTCCTCTTCTTCTTGCTTGAACGCGCCACTGTATGAGTGTTTTGTTTTTCTTCTCACTTGAATACGATGCTATACTTGTTCTTCTGTCTTTGCTTGAATGATACTATGCTTGGTTTTGTTGAAACTGATACTACACTTCTTCCTCTTCGTTTGCCTACTATGCTTGCTTTTCTTCTCCTTCTTTGATCATGCTACTGTATGGTGATTCTTGAATGAGATGGGCTTGAGGAATACTGCTCTAAAAGGGGCCAATGATGTTGTCACTGAGGCCCAGTCGGTTGCCTTAGAATTTTTCAGACTTTTGGATGGATAACGCACAGGTTTGGGCAATGGTTGGACATGGTGATAGATGTGGGATTTCTGTGTAGTTTTGGACGAATTGATGGAACTTGGGCATGTGTTTTAGCTAGGCCATATGGGCGGTGGTTTTGGATTGGTTTTTCTATGAGGTGGTTCTGATATTTTTTGATGACAGTGGGATGATGATGATATTGGCTCTAGAGGCTCAATCGGTTATGCAGTGTTTTTTTATGTATGGTTTTGGAAATGGTTTTCTCAGTATGATTATGCAGGTTTTTAAAACTCTAAGTTTTTTCTTGGAGGCTTTGATGATATGTTCTGCTTGTGTTGGTAATATTTTTTGTTATGTAATATAACTACTCTTCCCTCTTCTTTTTCGCTACAGGCCAGGAATTTTGAAAACAAATGCCTTGGGATCTCCCTGAGCATTCTGCACTATACTGACCCTCCAATTTGTTTCTATTCTTATTCTGTGCTATTAATTCTACTGGCTATATTTTTGTTTGTCTTGTATAACCTCTTCTGCCTATGCTAAGCCTGCAAATCCCACACTTCTCCCTCTCTTTTTTTCTCTCAGTATGGCTTTGACAAAAGAGTGATAAGCTGTACATTTTCTGAAAATGTAATGGCCAGAAAATGATGAAAAAAGGAATTTTGTGTTGCTTGCAAAAATGGTCAAACTGCATATTTTCCTTTTAATACAAATATTGTTTGTTTCCTGCTGTGTAGGCAAAGGCTAAATGAGCATGCTTGCATATGTGGTTACTGCATGGTTTTGTATGCTTATGCTGTATGCTTTTTGAAATTACATTTAGGATTTTAAACAAATGTAATTAGTTTAAATATGCAGTTTTGGAAAACATAACTTGTGCATATGCTTTAAAATTCTTTTTTCTTTTTTTGTGAACCGGGAGTAATCCCGTGATTTGCAAAAAAAATAGTAACTGATTCCGGCCATTACATTTAATGATGAACACTAAATTTATTTTCTGCATTTTAATTATTTATTCGAATTCTAATTTCTTTCGTTTAATTGCAGGTAACATTAAATGAGCGGACAAAACGCATTGGGTCGGAAGCTTTAGAATTAGGATAGATTAGTTTTTTTTATTTCATTTTGGTTTTTGGCAATTCATTATTGTAATTTACTGTAATATATACAATATTTACATAATAACTTGTACAATAAGAAAATGAATAAAAGAAAACTATTTGTCCATTAAATTCCTCTTCTTTATTTATTTATCGTTTATTATTTCTCCACACGAATAATAATTGAAACCAAATTTTCAATTACCTACATTCAAAATAATAAACAGATAAATAATAATTATCATTGATCAACTAATATCTTCGGTTATTTAATCCATCATTCCCAACTAAATAATTAAAATAGGATTTCAATTATTTAACTTAGAACGACGAACGATTAAACAGTCGTTATTGACCAATGAATTTTCTCGAATGCTTGTTTATATTATTCATAACCTTTAAATTATGTAATAACTAAGAATAAATTCTAGTTACTAAAATTTAAAATAATGAGTAATAAATAAATACTGTCCACACAATTAATGCGTCTCTTCTCTGATGTTTATTTTATTATCCATATATCTTTAAACTAAATAATAATCAAAAAATGAATTTCAATTATTTAAATTTTAGATAATGAATAATTAATAATCATCATTTTTTTTTGCACGAATCGATTAAATGATTTAATGTTCAGCATAAATAGCTCTTGGCCTGAAAAAGTCATGAATTTTGAAATCGATGGATCAAAACAAATGTAATATAAAGATGCAGGTAGGAGACGATATCTTAGGTCAAAATTTGGGGTACAACACCTTAGAATGCGAGTCCCAACAAATTACATATGACATAAATTCGTATCCCACAAATAAAGTAGAATATGAAGCAATCAAAACCAATCTGAGACTTTATCAAAGTACCTCGCACAATTTAACAAACGGGTTAGTAATGACATGGCCAACATAACCGGAGTTACGTGATCATCACAACTCGAACGAAGGTAAAAATCATGCAGAAAGCAATTGGTACAATGATTTTAAAACACGAGTAGCGAACATAATCAACACATGAAAGGAAAACAAGAATCACGTTAAAAGCTACCATACTTATCAACAACAGTCCATAATAAGCGTATAAGAATCAACGTTATCAAAATAATTGGAAAAAAACTTTAATTCTCAACCTAAAATAAATGCCTAATTAGTCTAAAAAAATAAAATGCAAATTAGTTTGAAAAAAAATATCCTAAAAAAAATTCCTAATCTGACATAAAAATTAAAAAAAAAACATTTTTGTGAATTTATTATTTTTTAGATTTTTATAGACTAGAAAAATCGAAATCATGAGCTAAAACGGATAAGCGTCAAATTTATATAGAACCTGCCAGGGGGGTGTATAACCAAATCTCATATTTGCACTAATTCTAGTCAAATAGGCATTCAGATCCATTAACAAGGGGGTGTAGTCACAAATTTATTAGGCCCAAATCTGAAACTACTCCTAAGTCGCTCCAAAAAACCTTCTAGAATTTTTTTGCTCATTTAATATGCCACGCTTTTTTTTGTCTAACCACTTGCATTTCTTTACTAAGCTGCAGATAAACCACAACATAAATGTTCTTAAAAAAGAAAAAAAAGGGCAATTCCAATAATAAAAGAAACGCGTTTTGATTGGCTAACGATGAAGATTCATGACTAATGAGAATCAGCCATGTCTAGGGAAAATACTCATATCACAAAACCAGACGGCGGCTTCTACCACCCTCTCCGGTGGTGTATTCGCCGGTAATGGAACATGAACAGAAAAAATCCAAGCTGACGACACTCTCCCACTCGATGTTGTCCATAGAACGTAAAGATGAGCTTTAAATTTCTAGATCTATACTCCGTCATACAATAACGCACAACTCAGAAATCCAAGATCTCACCATGTACCCTTGCTGCAACAAAGCGTACCTCCGAAAAGAGGACTTCGAGACATCGCTTACATTGATGCTACTAACAAGCGATTAAGGTCTAGCAGGATGCACAAGATTAGAGGAGAGTTTCAATAAGATTTACCTAAGCGAAGACCACTTCTCTTTTCTTCAGATAACTCCACGACCGCTTTCGCCTACCTTAGATATGATGAACGTGATCCGAATATTCTTCAAATTTTGATGAAAGCGCGAAAGCCGACTTTGACGCTTGAGGAAGATGATGCAGAACTGGGAGATACAGCGTTCTTGATGCCGAGTAAATGCGAAGCAAAGCTTCCTTTTGTAGAGAAGAAGAAGGAAATCTTAAGGTTACGGACGATCGGTCGAGAGAGGTGGTGAGAAACAACTATGTCCTAAGATGCCGTCATCATGCGGTGATATGAACGTAGTGCTTGAATTCACAGAGAAAGATATTGTATGAAACAGGACAATGTGGGAGGAATCGAACACCAGCAAAACACAGAGACATGAGGTGTACGCTACTGGGGAAACAAACTATCGACTCCCAAAGACAGACTCCTGACAGCGAATAAGATCGAGGGAAAACAACCTCTAATCCTAACAAAGAGAGCATCTTGCATAGGCCATAACAGATTATTGACCCAAAACAGTGAGTTCGCAACTCAAGGTCGATGGTAGACAGAGAGTATCAAAATGCGGATAACTGATTACCGACTTCTGGAGGTATTGGTTCGTAACAGACTTTCTCTGCGAGATTTTCAGAGATACTCGTGAATGCTGAGGTAATAAGACTGTAGATACGAAGGTTGTTCAAATAAAGAAAAACTGCAATTTGTCCAGAGAAAATACCGGTAACATACAAGTTGCTCAAATAAAGAGGCTACCACTTGCTGTCGTCCGAAGAAAATACCGATAACAAACAAGCTGCTCAAATAAAGAGGCTACCACTTGCTGTTTTCCAAAGAAAATACCGATAACAAACAAGTTGCTCAAATAAAGAGGCTGCCGCTTGTTGTCGTCCGAAAGAAATACCGATAACAAACAAGCTGCTCAAATAAAGAGACTGCCGCTTGTTGTCGTCCGAAAGAAATACCGATAACAAACAAGCTGCTCAAATAAAGAGACTACCACTTGTTGTCGTCCAAAGAAAAGTAATAACGTACTGGTAACTCATGAAGAGTTTGCTGCTTGTTGCTTTCAGAAAAATAAAAATGACGCACTAGTAGCTCATGAAGAACTACTGCTCGGCGCTTTCGAAAAGATAAAATGACGCACTAGTAGCTCATGAAGAACTGCTGCTCGGCGCTTTTGAAAAGATAAAATGACGCACTAGTAGCTCGTGAAGAACTGCTGCTCGACGCTTTCGAAAAGATAAAATGACGCACTAGTAGCTCGTGAAGAACTGCTGCTCGGCGCTTTCGAAAAGATAAAATGACGCACTAGTAGCTCGTGAAGAACTGCTGCTCGGCGCTTTCGAAAAGATAAAATGACGCACTAGTAGCTCGTGAAGAACTGCTGCTCGGCGCTTTCGAAAAGATAAAATGACGCACTAGTAGCTCATGAAGAACTGCTGCTCGGCGCTTGTCGAAGATAGTAACGTACAAGTTGCTCGTGAAGAGCTACCGTTTGTCGTTTTCCAACATAATTCAGAAGGAGACTGCGATGATACTGGCAGAGAATATAATCTTCATCAAAGAGAACCCTGAATCAATCCTTCCCGAGGAGATCATATACTTAAATGTGCAAAATAAATGCACCAGTCGTCTTGGTCGCAAACTCATTGGGGAAAATCAAAGAGTATAGCCTATGCAAGAGGCAGCCACTTCATCCAGGAATAACCAGAGAGAAAACAGTCAAACAAGACTCTACCCAATGAGAAAGTAACTCAATTGGGGAATTTAGAAAGGAAGCACGTCTTCTGCCTAAGCTAACTTTCTACCTGGAAAGAACATATGTACGTTGTTCGAACAAACAAAGTAAGACTCAAAAATCAACGGCAAATGTGGATATGCATGCTGATATGAGTGTAGATGAATAAGTGAATGTTATGCTGACAAAACAGACAGATGAAATATCCTGGAGATAATAAGATGTCACAACAAAATAGATACTCGGCCAATCTTGAAAAGACGGAAGATAGACGGAATTGGAAACACACCGCAACGTCGGAGGGTACCACGCTACAAGGTCCGAATCCTCTGAAAAGAAGAACATCCCAAACCAATCTTCTAACACCAACAGATCACGGTATGAGACGAAACGTACCAAATTTCAGAAGTCGCCCCGACTGAGACAGCCAGAACAAAGCTCAATGGGAACAGCTGGGGAGTCACCAAACTTAGTACCCCGAAAAAACACAAGTCAACACAACCAACCCCCTCATGACGATGATTTGAAATAAAACATGCTCATCGTGCACGAATAAACCACTACACTGCTTTGCATTTCATGGCTTGACCATCTTTGGAAACAAACCGTCAATATTCCTTTCGTTATTCACGACACGTTCTTTTTTTTTAATTTTAAATAAGGACATTTAAGTAAATTTGTTTTAAGTATTTTCCATAAAATTGAAATTTTGCCCACAAAAGATAAGTGCTCAATCTTTATTAATGAGAGGTTGTTCGCTAACAATGCGACTCCAACGGTTTACAAAAGCTTGGGGAAATAGTACATGAAATAAAAGGTCATACAAAAACAATGATCGCTATTCTCCCTAACAACTTTGAATTCCAGAATGTGTTCAGATGCCGAGACTGATTTGACCAGAAATTTGCCTAAGCGAAATATTTCCTGACTGCATCGGCGTTCAAGGGACGCGGGAGGTCTTCACCATCCATATTGGTGAGAATCATGGCACCTCCAGAGAAAACTTTCTTAACAACATACGGTCCTTCATAGTTCGGAGCCCATTTGCCCCTAGAATCAGGTTGGAAAGATAATATCTTCTTGAGCACAAGGTCACCTTCTCTGAACTCGCGAGGTCGAACCTTCTTGTCAAAAGCCTTCTTCATTCTTTGTTGATATAACTGACCGTGACACAACGCCGTCAATCTCTTTTCTTCGATTAAATTCAACTGATCGTATCTATTTTGACACCATTCGGCCTCAGAAAGCTTGGCTTCCATCAACACCCTCAGAGACGGAATCTCAACCTCCACGGGGAGTACTGCTTCCATACCATAAACCAGAGAGAAAGGGGTCACGCCTGTTGAAGTTCGAACCGAAGTACGATACCCGTGTAAAGCAAACGGAAGCATTTCATGCCAGTCCTTATAAGTTACCACCATCTTCTGGACAATCTTCTTGATGTTCTTGTTAGCAGCTTCAACAGCCCCATTCATCTTCGGCCGGTAAGGAGAGGAATTATGATGTTCGATCTTGAACTCTTCACAAAGCTCCTTCATCATCTTGTTATTCAAATTCGACCCATTATCAGTGATGATCCTACTCAGGATACCATACCGACAAATGATCTGATTCTTGATAAATCTGACTACCACCTGTCTGGTTACATTGGCATATGATGCTGCCTCCACCCATTTAGTAAAATAATCGATCGCTACCAAGATGAAGCGATGACCATTCGAAGCTTTGGGTTCAATCATCCCAATCATATCAATGCCCCACATAGAGAAAGGCCAAGGTGAAGATATAACATTGAGGAGGGTCGGCGGCACGTGCATCTTGTCTGCATAAATCTGGCATTTATGAAACTTCTTCACATACTTGCAGCAATCAGATTCCATTGTCATCCAATAGTAACCAGCTCTCAACATCTTTCTAGCCATCGCATGTCCATTGGCATGAGTGCCAAAGGATCCTTCGTGTACTTCTTGCATCAGCATGTCTGCTTCACGTCTGTCTACACATCTGAGCAAGACCATGTCGTAATTCCTCTTATACAACACTTCTTCATTTAGAAAGAAACTGCTTGCCAATCTTCTCAACGTCTTTTTATCTTTATTGGATGCCCCAGGCGGGTACTCTTGAGTTTGAAGAACACGTTTGATGTCATAGAACCAAGGTTTGTCGTCGGTGACCTCTTCAACTGAGAACACATGAGCAGGTCTGTCAAGGCGCATAACCCGGATTGTAGGCACATCGTTCCAATCATTCACTTGAAACATTGAAGACAAGGTAGCCAAAGCATCAGCCATTTGATTCTCATCCCTAGGGATATGATGTAATTCCACCTTGTTGAAGAAGGTTAACAACCTTCTGGCATAGTCTCTGTAAGGGATCAAACCAGGATGGCGAGTTTCCCATTCTCCTTTGATTTGATTAATCACCAGTGCCGAATCTCCGTAAATATCCAGAATCTTAATCCTTAGATCCACTGCTTCTTCGAGGCCCATAATACACGCTTCATATTCCGCCATGTTATTCGTACAGTCAAACTTCAGTCTTGCCGTGAACGGGATATGAGTACCTCGGGGAGTAACGATGATTGCCCCAATTCCATTTCCATAGGAATTCACAGCTCCGTCAAATATCAAACCCCACCGGGATTCAGGATCAGGTCCTTCTTCAGGTAACGGCTCTTCACAGTCTTTAGCTTTCAAGTACATAACATCTTCATCGGGGAAGTCAAACTTGATGGATTGATAGTCTTCAATTGGTTGGTGAGCCAAATGATCGGCTAAAATGCTCCCTTTGATTGCTTTCTGAGTGTGATACTCAATGTCATATTCAGATAACAACATCTGCCAACGGGCTATCCTTCCAGATAAGGCGGGCTTCTCAAAGATATACTTGATTGGGTCCATTTTGGAGATCAACCAAGTAGTGTGATTAATCATATACTGGCGCAGTCGGCGAGCAGCCCAAGCTAAAGCGCAACAAGTTTTCTCCAGCAATGAGTATCGAGACTCGCAGTTTGTGAATTTCTTACTCAAATAATATACAGCATGTTCCTTTCTTCCAGTCTCGTCTTGCTGACCAAGCACACATCCCATGGAATCTTCTAATATGGTCAAGTACATAATCAATGGTCTTCCTTCCACCGGTGGAATCAAAATGGGAGGTTCGAGCAAATATTCCTTGATACTATCGAAAGCTTTCTGACAATCCTCTGTCCACACACATCCTTGGTTCTTGCGGAGAAGCTTGAAAATCGGCCCACAAGTAGCAGTCATGTGAGATATGAACCTAGAAATGTAGTTCAGTCTCCCAAGGAATCCTCTTACTTGTTTTTCCGTCTTGGGTGCGGGCATTTCCCGAATAGCTTTGACTTTATCGGGATCTACTTCAATACCTTTCTGACTGACAATGAAACCTAAAAGTCTTCCTGAACGAACGCCAAAAGTGCACTTATTGGGATTCAGACGGAGTTTGTACTTTCTCAAACGCTGGAATAACTTTAACAAATGCTCCAAGTGATCTTCTTCAGTCTGTGATTTGGCAATCATGTCATCCACATACACTTCGATCTCCTTATGCATCATGTCATGGAACAAAGCAGTCATGGCTCTTTGGTACGTTGCACCAGCATTCCTCAAACCAAACGGCATAACTCGATAACAGAAAGTTCCCCACGGTGTAATGAAAGCGGTCTTTTCCATATCTTCCGGCGCCATCTTGATTTGATTGTAACCGGAGAAGCCATCCATGAAAGAAAAGACTTTGAACTTGGCGGTACTGTCGACCAACACGTCAATATGAGGTAATGGGAAATCATCCTTCGGACTAGCTCTATTCAGATCTCTGTAGTCTACACACATCCGAACCTTACCATCCTTCTTAGCAACGGGCACAATGTTGGCTAACCACTGAGGATAGACCGACGTCACAAGAAAACCTGCGTTGATCTGCTTCTGAACTTCTTCTTTAATCTTGTCGGCCATGTCAGGACGAGTCCTTCTCAACTTCTGTTTGATCGGTGGACACTCAGGTCTCAACGGTAAACGATGCTCCACGATGTCGTTGTCCAACCCTGGCATATCTTGGTAAGACCAAGCAAACACATCAACATACTCTCTGAGAAGCTCCAACATTTTCTCTTTAACTTCCGGGATAAGCAATGCTCCGACTTTGACTTCCTTTCTATCCTCTTCATCACCTAAGTTGACCAACTCTACAGGTTCTTCAAAAGGTTGAATGACCTTCTCATCCTGCTCAATCAAACGGGAAATCTCAACAGGAACCTCTTCATCATCCCCTTCTTCGGCTCTGAACACAGGGAATTCAAAGTTGGGAGAGGGCATAGGATCATTGTTTTCGATGGTTAAGTCATGAAGTAATCTGCACACATGATTATGCTTTATTTTAGAAATCGATTTGTGCAAATAAAACAAAATGTTCTTAATCAATTTTCATTATTATTTCCCGAAAAAATGAAAAATAAAACAGCAGTGGACAAAATAACATTTTTATTCATTAAAGGGGAAATACTTGAAACAGGAAGCCCAGACATTTCTCTTTTGCCTTGGGCAGAGCAAAAGGAGTTATTTTTCATAGCCCGACACAAAACGTTTCGCCTTGGGCAGAGCGGTTTTTCAAAAGGAAAATAAACAAAACATTACTCGGAGATATGCATAACCACAGGAATATCAACAGCTATCCAGTTTTGGCAAGCCAATCCAGGCGTCACAAACACGGGCAAATCCTCCTCGGAATCATCATCTATGACGGCATCAACCTCAGGGTGCACAAACCCTGCACTCCGAAAGACCTCTTGAATTGGACGAACAACCACTTCTTTCTTGACCCTTGCAGCTATTGGATGAAAACCCAAACCTTCCCCAGACTTGTTCTCGGGTAACGTTAACACCTGGCCCCATCCTTCGGCCGAACCACTCTCCACTACTCGCCGTGCATCCTCAAAAGAAGAGATGGATGCCCCTTGCTTCTTCACTGTATCCTTAGCAACAGATAGGCCCTGAAACTGGGTCCCGACGTCCTCGTCAGCATCAATAAAAGAAAATGATGATAAATGACTTACCACCATGGCCTGCTCTCCCCCAATCATCACTAGTTTCCCATGTCTCACAAACTTTAATCTCTGATGGAGCGTGGAGGTGACTGCCCCGGCATCATGGATCCAGGGACGGCCCAATAAACAACTATAAGCAGCACGGATGTCCATCACTTGGAAAGTGATTTGAAAAGTATGGGGACCAATCACTATGGGAAGATCCACTTCACCAATAACTGTCTTCCTGGAACCATCAAATGCCTTAACAATTACTCCGCTAGGCCTCATAGGAGCACCTGGATATGTAAGTCGAGACAACGTGGTCTTGGGCATCACATTCAACGACGAGCCCGTATCCACCAACACGCTTGATAAGGTATCGTTTCCACAACTTACTGAAATGTGCAGAGCCATATTATGGTTTCTCCCCTCCTCCGGGAGTTCTTCATCACTGAAACCCAAGTTGTTACACGAGGTTATATTTCCCACAATCCCGTCAAACTGATCAACTGTCACATCATGGTCTACGAACGCCTGGTCCAACACTTTCATCAAGGCTTCTCTATGTGCCCCAGAATCTCTCAATAAGGCAAGCAAGGAAATCTTGGAAGGTGTTTGCAGAAGCTGGTCCACAATCTTATACTCGCTTCTTTTGATAAGCTTTAAGATTTCATCTTCTTCAGGGTGAGGGATAGATTCACTGGATCGACCTATCTCAACCCTTGGTTCATTTCTTACAGGAATCTCCGCCGGCATGGGCCTCCTTACTTGAACTTCTGGTCTTCTCGACGGTACTGCGGCGAAAACACGCCCACTTCTTGTCACTCTACTTACATCGGCAATATTAACGAAAGATGGTCTAGCTGGTATGGGGACCTCTACCCCATTCTCGATCATGGTGGCGTTATACTTGTACGGCACGACTTGGTCTGAACTATAAGGCACCGGGCCAGGTGGGTAAATAATCAAAGGATCAGCAGACGCAGTCTGGCTGTTGTAAGCAATCTCTACTGATTCTGGCAAATTAAATTGTGGGGTGATAACATTCATTTCCTCTTCAGGATTTCGGTCATAGGTAATAGTAATAATTCTCTGATCTAGCAACTTCTGAATGTCCTCCTTCACAATAGGACAATCCTCTTCTCTTGAACAAAACTCACAAACGTCATAATCATGTTGGTGCCTAACAAAGGCAAGTCTTCTCAAACTCTGATGTAACCTGATCAATGATTCTCTGATGTGCTCGACTTGGAAAACTCGGAACTTCCCCGGACAACCTTCCACCATATTCACAGAAGCTGCCCCATGTCGGGGCAAAGGGTTATCTCTGACGTTTGGATTCACATCCTTAAAAGACAAGATGCCGTGCTTAATTAATCTCTGCACATCCGCCTTCAAAGCAAAGCAATTCTCAAGGTTGTGCCCCGGCGACCCTTGATGATATTCACAGAATTGATCCGCCTTGTACCACGGAGAAGCACTGTTCGGTGCGACAGGAGGTGGCTTTGTTGTGATGAGATTCTTTCTGATGAGAGCAGGGAACAGTTCGGTATACGTCATAGGAATGGCATCGAAATACGGCTTCCTGGGCGAACGGTTCTGATTATTGAACGGATAAGCCTGTTGTCGAGGCTGCTACTGAAAAGGCCGGGGTTGAGTTGGCGGAATCTGATGAGATGGGGCTACCAAAGCTGGGCGGACAGCCGGAGTGACTGCCGCGACGTGAGAGTAGCCTCTCCTAGGCCTACCTGGAAACAAAGCACTGACATCTTGCTCTTTTCTCTTCGGGAAAACACCTCCGAACTTCTTCACACTGCTGGACGGACTCCCTTCTTTAACCAAACGCCCCTCGCGAATTCCTTCCTCCAATCGCATGCCCATGCTCACCATTTCGGTAAAGTCACTGGGTGCGCTGGCTATCATTCTCTCATAGTAAAAAGACCCCAAAGTCTTCAAAAATATCTTAGTCATCTCTTTCTCCTCAAGAGGTGGATAGATTTGAGCAGCAATTTCACGCCACCTCTGGGCGTACTCCTTAAAAGATTCTCGGTCTCTCTGCGACATTGCCCGGAGTTGATCCCTGTCCGGCGCCATGTCAACGTTGTATTTGTACTGATGGACAAAGGCTTCACTAAGATCATTAAAGTTGCGGATCCGAATGCTGTCTAAACCCATGTACCACTTTAGAGCAGCACCCGTCAAGCTGTCTTGAAAATAATGAATCAACAAATCATGATCGTCGGAGTACGTGGACATCTTCCTCACATACATTGTCAAATGACTTCTAGGACACGAATCACCCTTATATCTCTCAAAGTCCGGCACTTTGAACTTCGCTGGGATCTTGACATTCGGAACTAAACAAAGGTCGTGCGTACTCTTCCCAAACAAATCCTTCCCTTTCAATGCTCTAAGCTCCTTCTGCATTTCCTGGAACTGATCCTGAAATTCCTCCATTCTGTCAAAAAGACCCAAACTTTCAGCGGGCTCGGCAGGATAAACTGGTTCATTCAAGTATGGTACTGAGTGGACCACAGGAGCAACAGTTGTCATAACTGGTTGCAGAAAAGGTGTTACAGATGGAATTACTGGTGGCAGTGTAGTTGTCTCTGGTTGAGGAAGAGACAATGCAGACTGAAATATAGGTTGTACGGTAGGCTGATACCCCTCTGGCACAAAGTTGTAAGGCATTCCCCACGGAAAACCTTTCGGCATCTGATGTTGAAGCGGAGAGTTGACTTGAGTTGTGAAGGCAGGAATTGTAACAATTTCGGAAACCACTGGAGTCGAAGTCTGAATCTCGGCAGCCGTAGTCGATGGCTGATTCTGAACAGCCACCAAACTTTCCACCAACGCTGTTAACTTTTCCATCTCGGCACGAAGTGTAGCCACCTCCCCACGAAGCTCATGATTTTCCTGTTCCAAATCTTCCATTTTCTTTTGACGATTGGCCCGAGTGTCGTATCGGTGAGACAGCTTGACAACCTTCGGTGGAAAAAGAACAAGAATGAGACTCTAGAAAACATGTGATGTGGAATGTGAAATGATGCATGATGGCAATACAAATGATGACTCATTTTGAAAGTTTTCCAAGGAACTTTAGTAACTTGGCATACATCAATGATAAAGGAATTTAGAACAACAAAAACTCAATCCGTTAATCGAAAGCGATAAATTACAACTTACAATTTGGAAAAGTAAATTACAATTTTGAGACAACAAATCCACTAATGAAAGCAATAAATTACAACTTACAACATGAAACCCATAATAAAGTGATAAATTACATTTTTGAAACACGAAAGCAGTAAATTACAACTTGGAGCATGAAGCCCAAAATAAGACAATAAATTACAACTTCGGAGCATGAAGCCCTTAAGAAAACAATAAATTACAACTCGGAGCATGAAGCCCTTTTACATGGTTTTTCAAAATGACATCAATAGAATAAACTAAAGCTAAAGCTTACTCGGAATCCTCAGATGACGGACCAAATACCAGCTGTAACCGGAGCTTCTTGATCTTTTCCTCGTAAAAGTCTTCCATATCTTTCTTTTCCGCTATCAGTCGATCGATGATTTCTTTCTGTGGATTAGGAGCGAGAGCCACGCTTACTGAACATTCCCTTTTTCTCTTCCTTTCACTCGCGTATTTCTTCAACAAGGCATCCTTCTGGCGAAGCTTCTCATCATGGTCAACGAACCGGCCGTCTTGAATAAGCAACAACTCCTTCTTTTCTTTCAGCTGTCGAGTCAGGACTCGATTCTCGTATTCGGACATATGGTACTTTTCCTTCCAAGCATCCCTTTCGGATTTCATCCTAGCCAGGTTCCCCTGATATTCTCCTACATCCGCGATAGGGATAACAACTGATGATGGTGCGATGGCCGGGAATAAAGGTTTCTCAAGTTTATACGGCATCTTGAGAGCATAAGCCCTAGCACGGACCCACTGCAGGTAAGGTTCCAAAGAGACGGCACCTCTATGTCCCAGCATATCTCTCCCTTTCTTGTGGATATGGCGCCAAGCTCCTTCAATCTCCCTCTTAGCAGCCTGATGATCCTGTCCTTCCTGAAGAAAGAAACCACTCACATGGATACTGTTCGGCTTATCTCTCATCGGGTACCCGAACTGACGACGCGCTAGAACAGGGTTGTAGTTGATTCCACCCCTCGTACCAAGAAGAGGTACGTTGGGAAAAGCACCACAGCTGTCGATGATCTCCACGTCATGGTAAACTCGATTGTACCAGTCAATATCGAAATGAGTGAGAGCCATAATCTTTGGCGCCCACCGCGGTTCCTTCTCAAGATCCCAGAAAGCATCGGACCCAGGTAAATGCGAGACGTACCACTGATACAACAACGGCACACAACAGACGATCATCCCTCCTTGATAAGAGTTTCGAAGATGGATAGAGTAATACGTATCCCCTAGCAGCGTAGGGACCGGATTTCCAATCAGGAAAACTCTGATAGCGTTGACATCCACAAATTTATCAACGTTAGGGAATAAGAAAAGACCATACGCGAGTAGAGCAAACACGTCCTCGAAGGCAACGGTATCCTTTGTATCAGCAAAGTAACGAGCTTTCTTCAACAGAAACTGTGCCGGCAAACCCCGGATTCCTCCTTTCGTAGTCATATTTTCCTCTATCTCTGACCTCTTCAGGTGGGTGATGGTTGCTATCTCATGGGATTTAGGCTCCTCTTCTAACCCAGAAAAAGGAACACGGTCGACGATCGGCAAACCAAGAATATAGGAGTACTCCTCTAAAGTAGGCATCAACTGATAATCCGGGAAGGTGAAACATCGGTACAGGGGATCATAGAACTGAACCAACGTGTTGAGGATGCCTTTCTTCATCTTGCACTTCATGAGCGGTACGATGGACCCATATTTCTTCTGAAAATATGTCGGACTCTCTATCTTCGGAATCAAACTCTTCAGTTCTTCAATTTCGGGCTCCTTGAAGTTAAAGCTTCGAGTATTTCTTCTTCCAAATTCCATAATACCCTAAGACGTTTGCAAAAATCAATCCAAAGTTCCTTGAAAAACGAGTTTTTTTTTTTACAAAGATGTTGATGAATGTATGAATGAATGATAGTGCAACAGTCACACATAAATTTGCAAACATGGGGTTCAAAGGTTCAACGTTTCAGCATGGAGTCGGGGGTAAAGCCCACCCAAAGGTATGTACTAACGGTTCAAACGCACCTGTAAGACATGGTTCTAAGAGTTCCCAGAGTCTACATTCCTCCTTCGGATATTACCAACGTCTTGATTACTCAATAATTAGCAATATTCTCAAGAGAAACTCGTCCGAGCGTAGCATCGCGTAACAACTACTTCCGAATTACTCCGTTATAGTCTCCGCGCTACACCTAAAAAGGCCAAGATGGGTTAGGGTTCTACGGTACTCAACTTCTCGGGCTCCTAGGTCGAAAATAATAATGTCTTCCCGATTACTCGGTAAACAAATATTAAGTTCAAGAGGGCCTTCCATTGAGTGGGGGATCTCATGCCTCCTTCTTCGGGATTACTCCCTCAAAGTTAACATGACTATACCGCCCGTCCTATTCCTTAAGTGTTACTTAATCCGGGTATAGGATTCGTCCTTTGCAAAAACCCAAACACCCCAAATTAAACACATAATCAAACAAAACAAATAATAATAAAACAGATAAGACAAATTAGGCTTAACCCACTTAGGGATGGACCAGCAAGAGGTCAACCTTTCCCCAGCAGAGTCGCCAATTCTGTAGCGATAAAAAATGTAGCGGGGTAAATCGGAGATCGAACTATTGATTAATTCGTCTCACAAAAGCAAGAGTCGCCACCGCGCTTTATTGTTTCCAAAGGAAAAGGGAAAAGAGCGAAATAAAACCCTAAATATGCAATGTAAATAAGAATACAAATACAAAGCGTTTTTGAAAAGAGATCTTATGGTTCGGGGGTTGGTTATGCAATGGGAAGGTACTAGCACCCAATGCATCTATAGTACTCTATAGGAACCTTTTGAAATATCTGTTTTATTTAAAATTGATCGCTTGATTGAAAATAAATCGTTTTGGCCGAAAAAGGGATACGGACGGGTTTTTAAAAAATACGACGACCTAATGTCGAAGTTTTTGTTTAAAAGGTATAGGTCTTGAAAAGGTTGAAATTTTGAAGTAATATGAATGTTTGAGGAAAAGTTATCCTAAGTTTTAATGAAATGCAAAAATTTGCGCAGTTAGATTTGGAGACATGAAGTCAACAAATTTACTGTTTTTCCTTTGGATTTAAACATAAATCGAATAAACAAAGATACACGAGCAAAGAAAATATGCGAATAATAATTAAATAGCAATAATCTAAATGAGGGAATAAAAGATGCGAACAATGCGTTTTATGATTTTGTTTGTTTAATGTTAACGGAAAAAAAACATCTTAAATCTTTTTACGCATTTTTTGATAAGGATAAATCAAAAGATTTAATTAATGAGGACGTGGCATTTTTCTAGTTTTTTAAGTTATTAAGTTTTTTATATATATTTAATATTAATTATGGTGATAAAATATTTTTTAGTTTTTTCTATTCCTATGTCTTTTATTATAAAAAAGTATTAGGAATTATTTTAGATTAAATAAAACTCAATATTACTAACTAAAACCTATTTTTTTTAAGAAAAGATATTAAGGATATTAAATCTTGAAAGTTGGATTGATAAAATGGCCTATCATCAAAATGCTTTAAATTATTTTGGGTTGTCTAAAACTATAATCAAAACTAATAAGATTTTTAAGAAGGTAATTAAAATGGAAATGGATTAATGGAGGTGCAACTAAGTCTGAATGGGCCAGATGGTTGGGATAGGGCCCAAGGCGAAATGAAGTCAGGGGGGTGTACAAAATTTTCGTGGGCTTAAGCTGAACACATTAGGGGTCCAAGAGATTAATGCAGCATTAGGGTTATGTTATGTTTGTGCAAATGGGATTTAGGGTTTGTTTTAAGGCAGAAACGGCGCTCTCTCTTCTCACGATCTTCATCTCTTTCGCGAAGCTTCTTCATCCTCGCCTCCAGTGTTGACGTTTTTTCCTTGTTCCGGCCACCCACGCTAGGCTCTTCTTCCCTCCACTGAACGAGGCGGCTTAAGCAGAGACGGTAAGGACATGTTTTTTCGTTAACGCTAGATTCAATTCGCATGTTGATTTTATGGTTTCGTTGTTGATTTTATGGTTTCGTTGTTGATTTTGACTAGTTTTTATATTTTTATTGTCCATGTCGATTTGGATGTCATTTAAAGGAATAAGAGGGAGGAAAGATTGTTACCTAGGTGGAGAAGGAGGAGGAGCTAGGGGTGATGGAGGCCGGACAGCAGGGAGACGGCAAGCGCACACAGTGGTGAACGGTATTTGCGGTTTTCCTCTTCTTCTTGCTTGAACGCGCCACTGTATGAGTGTTTTGTTTTTCTTCTCACTTGAATACGATGCTATACTTGTTCTTCTGTCTTTGCTTGAATGATACTATGCTTGGTTTTGTTGAAACTGATACTACACTTCTTCCTCTTCGTTTGCCTACTATGCTTGCTTTTCTTCTCCTTCTTTGATCATGCTACTGTATGGTGATTCTTGAATGAGATGGGCTTGAGGAATACTGCTCTAAAAGGGGCCAATGATGTTGTCACTGAGGCCCAGTCGGTTGCCTTAGAATTTTTCAGACTTTTGGATGGATAACGCACAGGTTTGGGCAATGGTTGGACATGGTGATAGATGTGGGATTTCTGTGTAGTTTTGGACGAATTGATGGAACTTGGGCATGTGTTTTAGCTAGGCCATATGGGCGGTGGTTTTGGATTGGTTTTTCTGTGAGGTGGTTCTGATATTTTTTGATGACAGTGGGATGATGATGATATTGGCTCTAGAGGCTCAATCGGTTATGCAGTGTTTTTTTATGTATGGTTTTGGAAATGGTTTTCTCAGTATGATTATGCAGGTTTTTAAAACTCTAAGTTTTTTCTTGGAGGCTTTGATGATATGTTCTGCTTGTGTTGGTAATATTTTTTGTTATGTAATATAACTACTCTTCCCTCTTCTTTTTCGCTACAGGCCAGGAATTTTGAAAACAAATGCCTTGGGATCTCCCTGAGTATTCTGCACTATGCTGACCCTCCAATTTGTTTCTATTCTTATTCTGTGCTATTAATTCTACTGGCTATATTTTTGTTTGTCTTGTATAACCTCTTCTGCCTATGCTAAGCCTGCAAATCCCACACTTCTCCCTCTCTTTTTTTCTCTCAGTATGGCTTTGACAAAAGAGTGATAAGCTGTACATTTTCTGAAAATGTAATGGCCAGAAAATGATGAAAAAAGGAATTTTGTGTTGCTTGCAAAAATGGTCAAACTGCATATTTTCCTTTTAATACAAATATTGTTTGTTTCCTGCTGTGTAGGCAAAGGCTAAATGAGCATGCTTGCATATGTGGTTACTGCATGGTTTTGTATGCTTATGCTGTATGCTTTTTGAAATTACATTTAGGATTTTAAACAAATGTAATTAGTTTAAATATGCAGTTTTGGAAAACATAACTTGTGCATATGCTTTAAAATTCTTTTTTCTTTTTTTGTGAACCGGGAGTAATCCCGTGATTTGCAAAAAAAATAGTAACTGATTCCGGCCATTACATTTAATGATGAACACTAAATTTATTTTCTGCATTTTAATTATTTATTCGAATTCTAATTTCTTTCGTTTAATTGCAGGTAACATTAAATGAGCGGACAAAACGCATTGGGTCGGAAGCTTTAGAATTAGGATAGATTAGTTTTTTTTATTTCATTTTGGTTTTTGGCAATTCATTATTGTAATTTACTGTAATATATACAATATTTACATAATAACTTGTACAATAAGAAAATGAATAAAAGAAAACTATTTGTCCATTAAATTCCTCTTCTTTATTTATTTATCGTTTATTATTTCTCCACACGAATAATAATTGAAACCAAATTTTCAATTACCTACATTCAAAATAATAAACAGATAAATAATAATTATCATTGATCAACTAATATCTTCGGTTATTTAATCCATCATTCCCAACTAAATAATTAAAATAGGATTTCAATTATTTAACTTAGAACGACGAACGATTAAACAGTCGTTATTGACCAATGAATTTTCTCGAATGCTTGTTTATATTATTCATAACCTTTAAATTATGTAATAACTAAGAATAAATTCTAGTTACTAAAATTTAAAATAATGAGTAATAAATAAATACTGTCCACACAATTAATGCGTCTCTTCTCTGATGTTTATTTTATTATCCATATATCTTTAAACTAAATAATAATCAAAAAATGAATTTCAATTATTTAAATTTTAGATAATGAATAATTAATAATCATCATTTTTTTTGCACGAATCGATTAAATGATTTAATGTTCAGCATAAATAGCTCTTGGCCTGAAAAAGTCATGAATTTTGAAATCGATGGATCAAAACAAATGTAATATAAAGATGCAGGTAGGAGACGATATCTTAGGTCAAAATTTGGGGTACAACACCTTAGAATGCGAGTCCCAACAAATTACATATGACATAAATTCGTATCCCACAAATAAAGTAGAATAAGAAGCAATCAAAACCAATCTGAGACTTTATCAAAGTACCTCGCACAATTTAACAAACGGGTTAGTAATGACATGGCCAACATAACCGGAGTTACGTGATCATCACAACTCGAACCAAGGTAAAAATCATGCAGAAAGCAATTGGTACAATGATTTTAAAACACGAGTAGCGAACATAATCAACACATGAAAGGAAAACAAGAATCACGTTAAAAGCTACCATACTTATCAACAACAGTCCATAATAAGCGTATAAGAATCAACGTTATCAAAATAATTGGAAAAAAACTTTAATTCTCAACCTAAAATAAATGCCTAATTAGTCTAAAAAATAAAATGCAAATTAGTTTGAAAAAAAATATCCTAAAAAAAAATTCCTAATCTGACATAAAAATTAAAAAAAAAACATTTTTGTGAATTTATTATTTTTTAGATTTTTATAGACTAGAAAAATCGAAATCATGAGCTAAAACGGATAAGCGTCAAATTTATATAGAACCTGCCAGGGGGGTGTATAACCAAATCTCATATTTGCACTAATTCTAGTCAAATAGGCATTCAGATCCATTAACAAGGGGGTGTAGTCACAAATTTATTAGGCCCAAATCTGAAACTACTCCTAAGCCGCTCCAAAAAACCTTCTAGAATTTTTTTGCTCATTTAATATGCCACGCTTTTTTTTGTCTAACCACTTGCATTTCTTTACTAAGCTGCAGATAAACCACAACATAAATGTTCTTAAAAAAGAAAAAAAGGGCAATTCCAATAATAAAAGAAACGCGTTTTGATTGGCTAACGATGAAGATTCATGACTAATGAGAATCAGCCATGTCTAGGGAAAATACTCATATCACAAAACCAGACGGCGGCTTCTACCACCCTCTCCGGTGGTGTATTCGCCGGTAATGGAACATGAACAGAAAAAATCCAAGCTGACGACACTCTCCCACTCGATTTTGTCCATAGAACGTAAAGATGAGCTTTAAATTTCTAGATCTATACTCCGTCATACAATAACGCACAACTCAGAAATCCAAGATCTCACCATGTACCCTTGCTGCAACAAAGCGTACCTCCGAAAGGAGGACTTCGAGACATCACTTACATTGATGCTACTAACAAGCGATTAAGGTCTAGCAGGATGCACAAGATTAGAGGAGAGTTTCAATAAGATTTACCTAAGCGAAGACCACTTCTCTTTTCTTCAGATAACTCCACGACCGCTTTCGCCTACCTTAGATATGATGAACGTGATCCGAATATTCTTCAAATTTTGATGAAAGCGCGAAAGCCGACTTTGACGCTTGAGGAAGATGATGCAGAACTGGGAGATACAGCGTTCTTGATGCCGAGTAAATGCGAAGCAAAGCTTCCTTTTGTAGAGAAGAAGAAGGAAATCTTAAGGTTACGGACGATCGGTCGAGAGAGGTGGTGAGAAACAACTATGCTTCAGAGATGCAGTCTTGAGGCGTTGAACCCGAACCATTCGGTCATGATGATGATTTTGAAGATGAAAGGAAAAAAAGTGAGGTTGTTATGGTAGAGCCAGTTTTTTGTTACGATTCTTCACGGTTGAAGATGATAGAGGGAGCCGCGAGAGAGGTTGAGGTCAGTTTCTGTTATATGAGTGAAGTCGTTCTTGTTAGAGTCATAGACGATTCTGTTACAGTCGCGAGCATGAGCGAAATTTCTGTTGCCAACAGTTTGTTACGGTTACATAGATAAAATGGAAAAGGCTCCTTATGGTTACTCTCATCATGCATGCAATAATGAATTATCGCATGACCATCAAACATCATCCCATGCATACACGAACTGTAATACAATAGCCTTTATCCTAAAAAAAATTATGTTATTATGCATGGTTACATGACCGCCTTCACGCTTGTATATCTTGCGCTATAACCCTCCTTGCGGCACGATCTTGATATCATTAAAAAGAGGACGTATCAAGGAACATTCTTCGTGTTGGCCTCGCCTCGAAATAACAACCATAGCCCGTCCTAAAATGGTCCTGAAGTTATGAAACCATAACTGAAGTAAACACCGACAATTCTGTTATTACCGGCGATTGTCCGTCAATGATCCAACCTCCACTTCATGGTTCAATAACTTGAGATATAGCAATCTTCAAGATAAAGTCTCAACATAAAAGTTGAAGAGTGAATTTCCCTAAACAACATTCATGTTGGAAATTTCTTGAAATAAAACTCGAAACATGCTAAAATATGATCGCGAAGCCGTGGTACCAAAACTGTCTGCCATAACTGGAAACTCACCATGCAGAACTCAATTCCATCACCATGACTTCAAAATCTCGCAACTTCCCCAATAATGATCCAAACACCACAAACTTGCCTTCAATCCAGACACGGCCTTAATCATAAAGAAAAATGCCATGAATATACGCCTTGCAACTGCTCGACAAAATTCTAGGCTTGGCATTACAAATTCTATGTGTGGCACCTGCATCTCGTCCTCTTCAATCTTCCTACTTTGCGCTTCGATATTTCTTTCCACGATGCACAAAACGAGACGAAGTTTGAACCCAAAACGAAGAGTGTGCAACATACTCCAACTTTCATGTTCGACGTATTTCGAAACGAGAAGTAAATCCACGATAAAAACGCCCTAAACATGCGCCTTCCACCTGCTCGACAAAATGCCAGGCTTGACATTACAAATTCTATGTATGGCACCTGCATCTCGTCCTCTTCAATCTTCCTACTTTGCGCTTCGATATTTTTTTCCACGATGCACAAAACGAGACGAAGTTTGAACCCAAAACGAAGAGTGTGCAACATACTCCAACTTTCATGTTCGACATATTTCGAAACAAGAAGTAAATCCACGATAAAAACACCCTAAACATGCGCCTGCCACCTGCTCGACAAAATGCCAGGCTTAGCGTTACAAATCTTGGCAGCATTTCACCTTTCAAGCCTTCAAAACGTAAACATCGTAACTTTCTCTACGAACCTCCAAATAGTACGATTCTTGAATCAAAATTGGAGAGGAGAATCTGATCTTCAACTTTCACGTTCGGAGATTTTGTATCTGAGTCTAAACGGGACCTTAAAAATAGCCATGAAGTTAACCATATTTTGAAAAATCTTCTAAAAATTATTAAGAGCCCATATCACTAACAATGCGAGAAACTCCAAATTCGGCCGATTCTTTCAATTTTTCCCGACAACTCAACAAATTTCCTCACGTTTGGACCTTTATCCATGATCTTGGCCAAAAACTCATTTAGTCGATTTTTTTGAATTTTGTTAACCTTTGCTCATACACGCTTAAATCTCTTTTTATTCAATTGACCCCAATTTTTTTGATTAAAAAAACGTGGAGACCAGCAGACCACATGCAGATACTTTTAATGTAGATAGAAAAAAAACACGAGACCATTTTAGACTTTAAAAGATCAGTTAAACCACACCATCGATCCAGAATACTGATTGCATCGCAAAGATTGGAGATGTTGACCATAACTCCCAAACGTTAATCCAACTGGAACATCCTAAAGCACTCTTGTACCCACATACCTCATGACTTGAGATGATATTTGAGATGAAAAGACTTCGGATACGCGACCTTTGAAGATAAATATTCTTCTTTACAGCAATATTTACGTATCCAACCAAACCTTTGATTATATCTCCTCGAGTTAACACAATGCAAGTGATGAATATGATGGTGGAGTATAAGCCGTTTCGCTTACAAGCAAGAGGGCAAATTTCGGGGTGCAACAACTGCCCCTATTTAATCGCCTTAATCCTGAAGGTGAGATTGGCTCTAGCCTTTCGAACATTCAAGATGGGAGAAGATTAAATACTAAAAAGAACCCGGAAATTTGCACTCTGGAGCCAGTCAAGTATTATTATACTCTGGTTTTCTGTATTTTCTATTTTTAGCTTTTCTTCTTGCTTTTTTTTATTACAATGGTGATCAGAATAATTCTCTTGGATGTCAGGTTAGGGTTAGACATACACAAGAAAGAGACTGGCCAAAGAAAGCTCTACCGAAGAGACGCCAATCGAAGGCAAACTTACTGGGGACGCAAATATACATTGACTCTGAACAGAACACTGATCAAAGGCGAACTTACAAAGAAAATAGGCCAAACGAATGGGATCTTTGACAAATGACCCCGGCCAAAGATGGATTTAAGGGGAAAGAACCTCGATCAAGGGCTAACTTTCAACATGAAAAGAGAGCAGCCGAAGGTGACTCTTAACAAATGATACCAGCCGAAGCTAGATTTTAGGGGAAAGAGCACCGATCAAGGGTGAACTTTCAACATGAAAAGAGAACAGCCGAAGGTGACTCTTAACAAATGATACCAGCTGAAGATGGATTTTAGGGGAAAGAACACCGATCAAGGGTGAACTTTCAACATGAAAAGAGAAAAACTGAAGGTGACTCTTAATAAATGATACTAGCCGAAGATGTATTTTAGGGGAAAGAACACCGATCAAGGGTGAACTTTCAATATGAAAAGAGAACAGCCGAAGGTGACTCTTAACAAATGATACCAGCCGAAGATGGATTTTAGGGGAAAGAACACCGATCAAGGGCGAACTTTCAACATGAAAAGAGAACAACCGAAGGTGACTCTTAACAAATGATACCAGCCGAAGATGGATTTTAGGGGAAAGAACACTGATCAAGGGTGAACTTTCAATATGAAAAGAGAACAGCCGAAGGTGACTCTTAACAAATGATACCAGCCGAAGATGGATTTTAGGGGAAAGAACACCGATCAAGGGCGAACTTTCAACATGAAAAGAGAACAACTGAAGGTGACTCTTAACAAATGATACCAGCCGAAGATGGATTTTAGGGGAAAGAACACCGATCAAGGGTGAACTTTCAATATGAAAAGATAACGGCCGAAGGTGACTCTTAACAAATGATACCAGCCGAAGATGGATTTTAAGGGAAAGAACACCGATCAAGGGTGAACTTTCAATATGAAAAGAGAACAGCCGAAGGTGACTCTTAACAAATGATACCTGCCGAAGATGGATTTTAGGGGAAAGAACACCGATCAAGGGCGAACTTTCAACATGAAAAGAGAACAACCGAAGGTGACTCTTAACAAATGATACCAGCCGAAGATGGATTTTAGGGGAAAGAACACTGATCAAGGGTGAACTTTCAATATGAAAAGAGAATAGCCGAAGGTGACTCTTAACAAATGATACCAGCCGAAGATGGATTTTAAGGATGCCAATCAAAGGCGAACTCACAAGGGATGCATATATGGTCATAGTTAGACACACAAGAGCGAAATTGAGCATCAAGAAACAAATGTTTGGAGTTGATAGTGAATGCAAGAATGAGACTAACCGAAGAAACCCCCAACAAGAAAGGACACATTCACTTAAACAAGGACGCCAAAAAACTGGACTTTGAAGAGATACTGGAGGACTCTTACCAGAGAGAGTTAGCTAAGTTAACGACGGGAGAACTTGACTAACGCGAATAAACCAAAGACAAGGAACTGACTAAGCAGAACCTTCAGAGAGCATCGATCGAAGGTGAACTCTACGAGAGAAAGAGACCGGTTAAAACAGACTCTAATGAGGATTGCCAAAACACGTTGGGCTTTCGATAGGTTGCAAATACATAAGAACTAAAAAATCCCTCAGGCCGAAGATAGGGTGTAATTCTTCAAGAGTGGCAATTATCTGAACTACCGCACACCAAGTATGGATACTCGAATACTTGAGAAGCAAGAAAGGCTATACATCGACTCTTACTCTCAATCTAACCGCAAAGCAAACACGGGTAAGATGACCAAAAACTTGCAAGGGCAAGCGCAAACCACAATCTTACTAGGGAAATGGAGAAATACAAAAGACCCGCCTGGTGGTGAATCATAACAAACTCCGTTGGGGAAACAGAATAGAATCAACCCAAGCTTGATACGGGGAGAGATAAAATCTGAGTGCATAACAACGTGGTTACCACATGTGAACACCATTAACTTATACTCATGCATGTTTGAATTTTTAGCGTAATGCTCCATACAATGGAAATGCTACATGTTTTGGTAGATGCGATGTAATGATGCATGTTTAGTAATGCACTGGGGGAACCACATCAACATTCGGCTGCTGGGAAGACAATGAACCTCCGAACGATTGATAACATTGAAGAAATAACTTCCTGGGGAGTAATACTGCAAAAATAAATTACAGTTTCAGAGAAAATCTAGAATTCTAAACAGACTCCCAACTTCCTGGGGAGTAATACTTTATCTCCTGTCAGAAAGAGGAGAGCTTCGTTGAGGATGAAAGCGTTCTCGCGTAAAATATCTTGACCAAGATGACTTCTACCAGGGAGTATATAAATTCTCAAATAAAAAGAATTCTACTCGACCACACTGGGGATAACAACACCATCGGGGAAGAAAGAGTCATGACTGACACTCTCATATAAACCACATTGGGGAGATAGGATATTTGCTCCACTAGGGAAATAAAACTCGCTCCACTGGGGAATAGTAGATGAATTACTCCATCCGGTTCTCGAAAATTGACTTCAACTGGGGATGAAGACCATCTCTTACACTAGGGAGCCGAAAACTTTAGGTGATAAAATCAACAATACCCATCGCACTAGGTATAGCTATCTCTGTAAGATTCAAGCCGACAAGAAGTTCTGTACTGGGAGCAGAAATCATCTCATTGTGGATGATGGTCTTCTTCATGAGGATAACAAACTAGAATCCCTTCATGGGGAAAACAAGTGCAAAACCTCACCAGGGAAGCCATAGAAAGTCGACTTCAAGGGGAGTATATCAAGAATCTCCGATTGGTGAATAAAACACGATTCTTCCGAGAAAACCTGGAAAGGAACAAACTACACTGAGAAGGAGGAATACTCGGGCGAGAGTATGCCTTCATTGGGGATACAGGGCTTTGTCTTGAGAAGAAGTGAGCATTCACTGGGGAAATTGAATCCCATTTTGCATAAATCCTCATGTTGGTCACACGCATACCTTTCTTGATTCACTTGCTGGTATGCTTCTTGTCATAAAGACCAACAATACTTTCACAAAAGAAAATCGTGGAAATATGCCCCATGCATAGAATGACAAGCTTCATTGATGAATAAATAATTTGAACTACCAATCAATGGATAAAAAAATGCGATGCAAGATTACAACTCCATCATGTCAACTCCGAGGAGGAATGCCACTGGAAAATGAACTTTGGAGAAGCTGCTACAAAATAAATTGCTGTCCACTGAAAAGAAATCATCTTGACATCAAACAACTTCTAAATTTCTAGGGGGAAGGTCCATTCTCCTCCTGCAGAGAACTGAGGACGATTTGCTGGGGAATAAAGATCTCTGAATAGAAACCCCTTTGAAGACATACCTTTGTCAAGTAGCAGTGGATCTTTTACTAGGGAGAGGCGTCCTCCTATGAAGCGACATTTCCATCACGCCTTGTGCGGGTAAAAAACCTCAAGTGATCTTGCGCTACTGCTCGTATCCTACCAAGGATAACGATCTTTACTTCCCAACATGCTTTTCAAATTCATAAATTGTTTGGCTCGTGCCTGGACTTAATATTATCAACCCTTGAAGAGAAGAAAATTCGCCTTCATAATTTCTTGCTCAGTCTGTAAGGATTTTGAAGAAGATTGCCTTAATAAGACTTTTTGAGATTTGTACCACTGAAGATAAATTGCCCCAGCATTGTGAACCTCGGAGCATACGTCCATTGGCTGACCAAAGTTAGAAATGGTTTCAACCGTGTTTGAGTGAATTGTCATGCATCTGTAAATTCTGAAAGGATTTTCCTCTAATCAACGGATTCTTGGAGAAGTTTGTCAAATCTCGACATGATTGCCCCAATTTGACTGCACTTTAAGGGATAAAACCTCGATTTGAATGCCTCATATTGGCTGAATATCTACTCGACAGAGTATTTCAACATGATTGCCTTTGCTCAACGGAGTCTCGACAAACCTTTTCTTTTTCTCATGCTCGGAGAGAGATGAGAAGTTCATAGAGTTTTGGGGACCGCGCAACCCTAGGGTGGCTGATTTACATCTTGAAAGTAGGTTAGTACACGACTGTGCTTCTCAACTTGGACTACTTCATTCTCCAATAGATACTCGAAAGAAATACGTCCCTCGGGACCAACTGACAGTAATGCACCACTACTCAATAAAGGCTTTGGGCAATCAAACTTTTGCAATTTGCTTCAGATTATTTCTCAAACTGGTATTCTTTCACTCAACAGTCAATAGGAGTTTCGCCCCAGATTAAGATCATTCTCGCAAATGATTTACCTTTCAATACATCCTGAAGCAATTTGTCCATTGGGATAATCAAACTTTCATCTGATGCTCATTGTGCAAGCTTAATTCATGTTTAAGCACTTGTTCATATGCAAATAATGTTTACTCTAAGAATAATAATTCTAATGCAGAGCTCATGTTTGTCTTGAAGTTTAAGAAGCTTTTATTGAAAAGATTAAACATCAAAATTTTTATGTGAAAGAAAGTAAAAGATGGAATGATACCAACTCAAAAGTTTTAGCAATCCTCCTAGGGGTCAGATTATCGTATTCTCATTACATTTCACTTTCGAATAAACACATGCTTCAATTAGGACTTTTCAGGGTTGTAACGTGGCCTGGTTCACGGTTTTTAGAAAAAAGGATTTAAGGCTTAACACTATTTGGTGCCCACCCATTCTCCATGATGTTCTCCAGTCCTAAATTCAGTTAAACCAATAGGAGCGCTCATCTCTCAAGAAGAGTTTACAATGGTGGAAGAGTCAAGCGAGGTTTTTTGGACACAGCAGTCACTCACCTCTTTCGTTCTTAGTGCTTCTGGACACACGACTTTATTCTTTGTGGAGGATCTTTATTTGGTAATCCTCTTTTACTTTTCGCGCTTTTTGCTTTCTTTTTGTTTTCCCTAACTTTTTCCTGGGCAAATTCCTTTTGAATTTTGATTCTGAAGTCCAGCGGGAAGCCCTGACTTTTGCCTAAGCGACTCGTTTTCCAAGTTTCGACTTAGTGGAGCTTTTTGTCTCTTTATTTCATCATTTCCTCTTTTCTGAACTAGTCGTGTGACTTCGAGTCATTTTCAACTTTGTTGGAGGTAGTTGTGACTTCCTGAGTCTTTCATAGACGAGGGATAACTATCGTTGTATCGTCATCTTTTGACCCCTTGATGCGCAGGAGATAAACATTGTGGTATCGTTCTCTTTGATGCCCACTGCTAATATACGAGAGTTAACCATTGCGGTTTTTACTTTCCTTATCCTTTTGATGGATAACCATCATTGTATCCTTAGGTGTGCACTCCTGATGAGTTATGACCGCTCGATCGGATCAACTGAAATCTACCCTATCCCAGGTTAAATGCGAGGTTTTTTTTTTGAAAAGAAAATAAACTCCTACTTCAAGGCTCAACGGAGTTGACGAGGGTCTATCTCCCTTATACCTCCAGTGTTTAGGAATTGAAACAAGTCCTGTACATCGTCAACATGGTTTTTATTCAAAAGCACACCGCTTGAAATTTTTGGTATATTACTCATCATCCCCCCTCCAGAGATTTTTTATTTAACAAGAGTTAAGTATCAAAAGGCAAAGAAAAACATAAATGAGTGAATACAAATGGATTAATTCAAGACGAACATATTCGATGCATTATGATTAGTATTAAAAGATAAGCAAGTTCTGCATACAAGAAAGTACTGAACCAAGACAAGGGAGATTAAAAGAAATGAGAATTCGAATGTAATTTGAAAATTCCATGTTGCGAAGACTAATCTCCGTAAGGACTTATTGCTTCAGGAAGTCCCCTTGGTAATCTCGCATTACATCTCTGGATGATTTACACTCTTGAGTTGTAACAAGTGCCCACCACATTTTCAATAAGAATATCTTTAGGTCGCGAGTACAAGATTTTGTCCCGATAGGAAAATCACGTTGGTCATGACTAGGTCTTTAGCTTGTTTATTGACACCCTTCCTGCTATCAGATCTACAATACTTGCGAAGATGAGAATCGCAACACCATGCCTTGAGCGTGGGATAGTTGCCCCAACTGTTATTTCGAACACCTGATACTTCGAGTAACCATTGATGTCATGCGCTGTAAAGCTTTAATGTTTCAAATGCAACGTTTATTGAAAATGTTAAACGTCTTTCGTTATCAACACGGGAGAAAAAAAAACGAAAACAACTCGATATAATTTGAACATTTTTATTGAATGATTGGCCTGTAAATATGCATTTACATCAAAAAGCAATTCTTTGAAAAGTAACAATTACATGCGAAGTACATAGAGAGGACAATAAGAATGGCAATGTGAGTGCAGATTCGTCGAGTACAACTCTGCTATAACCCTCATGACCTCTACATTCTTCAATAACTTGTTTTCTAAACGACTGATTGGACTATTTCTTTGTCCTGAGCCGATCAACCAAACGACCTTTTACGCGAAATATTTCTTCACTACATCTGCGTTAACAGGGTGAGGGAAATCCTCTCCATCCATAGTTGTGAGCATCATAGATCCTCCTGAAAAGACTTTCTTCACAACAAAAGGTCCTTCATAGTTGGGAGCCCATTTACCTCTAGCGTCTGTATTGTTAGGAGGCAAGATCCTTTTTAGCACAAGATCACCAGCTTGGAAATTCTGCGGACGTACCTTCTTGTCGAAAGCTTTCTTCATCCTCCTCTGGTATAACTGTCCATGGTTGTGATACGGTGGGAGAACTGACTTGAGGTTTTGCGTTTGTTTTCGAAAATGTTTCGGTTGAGCAAGAGTCGCCACCGACTTTTTATTTTATCCTAAGGAAAGGTTAAAAAGCACAGCAAAAACCTTTGAGATGTTTTCTTGGGTTCGGGGAGTAGATTATAGAAAGGGAAGGTATTAGCACCCTTTCTATCCATGGTTATCCATGGGCTCTTAGTTACTTGCTTAGATCACTTGCCTTGCATTTTCAATTGTTTGAAATGGTGCTTTGTGTGTGTGGTTTTGAAAATGTTTTGAAAAAGATGCCTTGTCTAGGCAACCCTTGTAACAATTCTTTACTCGAATGTTTTACAAAAGGTGTATGTCTTTTTGAAAATATGTTTCAAGGTTTTTGAAAGTTGTTTTTGAAAGTGAAGTGTGTTTTAAAAAATGGCAAGGATTGTTTTGCAAGATTGGGCAAGTAACCAAGAGCTATCTACCCTAAATTTCTCAAAGATCTTTCCTATGTTTTAACCCTTTTAACAATTTTGTTCCACCATTGTATTTGGTGGACAATCTTGTGTTAGGATGTTAACGGGACGGGCGCGGGTCATCGATTAGACCATGAATGCAATGGTGTCAAGTGTCTTTAGCAATTTGCTTTTAAGGGACTTGATCATTTTTAGGCAACTTTGAAAGCGTCATCGAGGGACTATGATCATTTGATTTGTTTTGTTTTGCCAAAGAACTTAACATGCAAGCATGGCCCATTATTGAAGGAAACAAGTGGAGTAACCCTAAGGGTGCAAGTGTGATTGGCGTTGTCCATTTTCATGCCTTTTGTCTTTTGATTAGGTCAAGCTATTTATTTGATTTTTTTGCATACAAACCCTAAGTCTATCATGGCATAATTAGAAAGCTTTTAAATGCGGAATATAAAATCCTAAATTATTACAACATAATTATGGGATGGGGGTACAAATGTTCAAATGGGGGATATTTAGCAAGAAATTTAAAATCTAAACTATTACATCCAAATTGAATATACAAGTTATTTTAATTGTACAATAATTAAATAAAATACAATAAATATGCAAAATGCACAAAAATGGTTTTGTATGTATGTAAAAGTATTTTTCATGTGACATATAAACAAAAAAATGAAAAAAAAAGTTAATTTTTAGATATTTTCATGGTTTAGGGCAAAACCCTAATTTTCTATATAAATAGTATTTATTAATTATATTATATACAATATTTGTCAATTATATACAAAAATAAAAAGAAGTATATTGTAAAAAAAGTATTTTTGATTTCATATATTAATAAAAATAAAATGTATTATTTTTATATTTTTTTTCCTAAATATTTAATAAAATATATATAAGTATTTATATTATTTATTAAATATACTAAATATGTACAAAAAATAAAAATGTTAATTATTTACAAAAAAGAAAGTATATTTTTTAGAAAATGTTTTAAAAAATGTAAATAAAAAATAATAAATAAAAAATATATTTTGTATTATTTTCTAGGGTTTTAAATAAAATATATATATATATATATATATTTATTTACATACATACATCAAATAAAACAAATAAATGCCTAATAAATGCAAAAAAAAGTGAAAAAATATTTTTAATATTTTTTTATATTTGAGCAAAAAATAATAAGTCAGAACAAAAAAGAAAAAAATGCAAAATGACAAATATTTCACATAATGGGCCAGGGGGGTGAAAATTGAAAAAGGGGGTGCAAAAAGCAAGTTGACTCAGGCCCAGCCCAAGTCAACTCTGTCTTCAACCTCCAGCAACCTTGAACAACAAAACGCGCGTTTTCTTGCTTGATTCAAACATCCTGATTCTTTGATTTTCAGCCAAAACTCACAACATGAACTATGTAGAGCATTAAATCACGAATTCATACATATAAAAAAGTTGTTCTAACTCTCAGAAATGAGAGAGAATTTCTTCTCCCCCAATTTTTAACCTAAGTTTTTTCAAATGTTCATGTCCAAAATTCGTGCAGCACACACAATATAAATGAAAAGTAAGGATATGGGTAGCTTCAGGGCCATGAGTAGGACATACTTTCTTCACAAACTTAAGCCTAAATATGCTTGGATAGAGAGATAGAAGTTCAAACTTTTACCTGTTCAGATTGAGTTGTGTACAACAATGGGGGTACTTTCAATGGAATTTGAGGATTTGTACAGCTTGCCTGAGGTCCAGGGGTGCTTCCTCTATGCTTGGTGTGCCTTAAATCCTTCTGAATCAAGCTATAGAAGTCAACCTGCAACAATGAAAAGTGAAAATGGCAAACTTGGTTAGGGGTGTTACAGTCTGTAGCTAGGGCTTGGGATAGTTTGTATGGATGATGTAGAATGTGTTTGAAGTGGTTTGGACAAAAACGTGCGAGGGAATGATGTTGGCCAAGTTAAAATGCAGAATGCCCTGTTTCTTGCAGAAAAATGGTGTTTCTGTGAATGAGGGAGTTTGAGGGATGGTTTGGTCGTGTTTCAGGTTAGTTAGGGAGTATGGAAGATGGGAACCAAGTTGTCTTAAGCTCTGGTTTCCAGCAAGTCAATGTTGGATCCCCTTTTGCAAAGTTACTTCAAAGATAAGTAAGGAAGTGTGTATTGACAATGCAGGCATGTACTACCCTCAATCTATGCTGCACAAATCACTCTTGATCAGTGGAATTTGTTGACAAAACTGTGCCTCAAAGATCTGCTTTGTACTTCTTAGATTGTGAACTTGACATAAAGCACTTCTTTACAAGAATGGCAAAAATGCTTTTTTCCATATATGGATTAATTCTTTGTGTAATGACTATATGGACAAAATAATGCTAGAACACAATGGATTGGAATTTAATTATTGAGTAAGAATGGTGTTAGAGGCCTGTAATCTAGTTTGTGCAAGCTGAGTTTGAAAATGCAAAGTGTATGAACATGGCTTGGTCAAGAACAAAAGTGGATTTTGCCCAACTTTGCAAATTCGATTCTCCTCAACCACAAGGGTGTTTGAGAAGTTATTGGACAATTTGGAAAGCTTGGAATGTGTACTACAATCCATCTTTGTAATGAAAATTGAAATTCCAAGTGGAAGCATGAGAAAAGTGGCCATGAAGTTAGGCAAAAATCCTGCCTAAAATAGGTCAACAAAATTTCTAAGTTAAGAATGTTTTGCATCCCTAATCCAAAAATCATAACTTGAGCTACAAGCTTCTTTTGAGAAAACTTTGTGAATCAAAGTTGTAGATTTTGCAATAGAATACAACTTTCATGTTTTGAGTTTTGCTTGAATCTATTTTCATCTTGATGAAAAAATGGGACAAAGTTAGGAAAAAATTAGGAAATTTCATAACTTAGAAAATTTCTAAGTTATGAAATTTCTTCATTTCAAACCCTAATTTGTAGTTTTTGGTTTCTTGATGAACAAGTTTCATAATTTGACATGTCTTGATGGAAAATGAACCTTGACACTTGATTTTGACCAAAAAGTCAAAGTTTGACTTTTCAGTATATAGTCAAATTTTGATCCGTTGACTGGAAAATTCATCTGTCAATCCTGTGCATTTGGGATCTTTTGAACTTTTTGAACATGTCAAAACAAATCCAATGAGTCCTTGAGGCCATATGTGAGCTTGGTTTGCCATTTTTTAGGTCAAACAGTCAAAAATTGCCTTTGTGCAGTCAAAACCCTAAAAATGACCATTTTGCCCTTTTGGTGATCTGATCAAATTTCTTGTGGAATTGTGATCCAAACTTGACCAAATGACCCATATGAGTTCATTATGTTGATGTGGGTCAAAAATTATGAAGTATGACTGTCAATTGGCCACAGTTGACTTTTTTCCCAATACTGCTGATTTTTAGGTCAACTGTCCAATTGACTGGACAAAGATTGGAATCAAGGCTTGAAACTTGGTATGGATGAACTTGTGAGTCCAACATGAAGCATGAAAGTAACTTTGGGCATTTTAGGTCAAAACATCTTTGTGCAAACTCAAACCCTAATTTGGGTCAGCAGTGCAAGGAGGGGTCTTGATCAGAGCAAACCCTAACTTGATCTTGAGTTCCAAGAGTCTTGTGATGAGAAAATGTTGATGAAATGGGAGGGAAAATTTTGGGGTACAACAGTTGCCCCTGTTCAATCTTCTTGCACCTGAAGAGTTAGATAGGCAGGTTTGCCTTTCGCGTCTCGAAGGTAAAAGGAGATTGGACACTAGAGTGCCCTTAAATTTGCACTCGTCAAGACATGGATGCGGGAATGGGATTAGATATGCCATTTGGAGATGGGCTTAAAGATGCCATCTAGAGGGGTGACAGAATCTTGTCGGGGATGGGCTTAAAGATGCCATCTGGAATGAGTATCAGAAAGGTGTCCATGTTTTGGAACATCTCTGAACTGGGGATCTTGAATAAGAAATAGATTGATATCCGTGTTTGGAGAATCCGTAAACTGTTTTCCAAAAGTTGAGTCTGAACAAGCGGTAGAGCAACATCCGTTGTTGGGAAGCGTTCGTAAAATGTTTTCAGAGGGGGAAGAATCTGAACAAGCGATAAGTTAACATCCGTTACTGGGGAACCCGTGATCTGTTTTCAGAAGTCTTGAAGTTGAATAAGCAATAGAGCAGCATCCGTTGATGGGGAAGCGTCCGTAAACTGTTTTCAAAAGTTGAGAAGAGTCTGAACAAGCGATAGGTTAACATCCGTTACTGGAGAACCCGTGAACTGTTTTCAGAAGTCTTGAAGTTGAATAAGCAATAGAGCAGCATCCGTTGTTGGGAAGCGTCCGTAAACTGTTTTCAAAAGTTGAGGAAGAATCTGAACAAGCGATAGGTTAACATCCGTTACTGGAGAACCCGTGAACTGTTTTCAGAAGTCTTGAAGTTGAATAAGCAATAGAGCAGCACCCGTTGTTGGGAAGCGTCCGTAAACTGTTTTCAAAAGTTGAGGAAGAATCTGAACAAGCGATAGGTTAACATCCGTTACTGGAGAACCCGTGAACTGTTTTCAGAAGTCTTGAAGTTGAATAAGCAATATAGCAACATCCGTTGTTGGGAAGCGTCCGTAAACTGTTTTCAAAAGTTAAGGAAGAATCTGAACAAGCGATAGGTTAACATCCGTTACTGGAGAACCCGTGAACTGTTTTCAGAAGTCTTGAAGTTGAATAAGGAACCGGTGTAGGGTTGCCTGATGACGAGTCCATGTAAAACTGCATCTGAATTTTTGTTAATGATAGCTTTTATTCTTATCCTGAAACGGACGAAATGTTAGCTAAACACAAAAGTTATGTTGCATGAAATGTATGATGCAATATATGTTATATCAATGTTTATGATATGAATGTGATGAATATGCATGAGCTGTCTTGCTGAGGATAGAGGGCTCTTGGATAGCCGAAGATAATAGAATCTCGACTGCTGCCAGGAAAAATGAATCTTTGTTGTTGCCGGGGACCGCAAGAATTTTTTGATTGTTGAGGAAAGGACATCCTTGTTGACTGCTGACTGCTTGGGGAACAAGATCTTCAGATGTTTGAGGGATCTTAGGACTACTGATAGGGATTGGAACTCCTTGGTGACTTGTAGGGGGTGATAATTCTGATGATCTCTACTGGGGAGTTCAGAACCTGGTAGACTTATGCTGGAGAAGTAAGGCTGAACATCTTCAATCTGAGGGGAAGTATATCTGTGGGGAGAAGATTTACTGGCCTGGTTCCGCTGGGGATTGCCTATTGGAAGTTTTAGCTCCGCTGGGGATTGGATTTTCAGATTTTTTAAGACTCCATTGGGGGTACTTAACTCTGAGGGGAATTGAGTTCTGGACAGCTCTCTGGCTGGGGGAATCAGTTTTGAGAAAGCTTTTTCTGCTGGGGATCCTGAAGTTTAACTCTGTTTGGGGAATTAAGTTCTGGATTTAGATTTCGTTGAGGAATTTGGAGTTTAGAACTGCTGGGGATTCCTTCTGAAAGAGCATCAAGATATCTATTTGTACCTTCAAACCATCAGTAATCATCTTTTCTTAGTTTGTAAGGAAAATGATTATGTTCAAATGCATATGCCTATTTAACAAAACATTGGACGTTATCTCAAATAAAACGTAAGTGCAGAAGAGAAAAAGGGAAGACAAAGCAAATTTCTGTATTTGGAAAAGTATTTGTATTAACTTTTTATGAGTATCTTTGTACAAAGGAGACAAGCATCCTAGTAAGAGGATGTTGTCGTAAAAAATTGAAAATTTTATACAAAAGATGGCTATGTGTAATGATTCCATGGGATCCCATTCTGCCCTAGCCTTCACAACTCTGAATATTTTTCCATTCGCTGCTTCGTCCTCCGATGACTGGATTGGTCAGAAGCTCGGAGCTGGTTGGTGAAGAGATTGTCCTTAAAGTGATCCGACGAGACATAGTCATACGCTTTAATTCCCTAACTTTTGCCTGAATCGCCCTTTCGGGTTTTCGATCCACCGGGAAACCCTTTTTTTGCCCAAGCCGCCCTTTCGGGTTTTCAACTTGCCGGGTGTACAGATTTTTTTGTTTTATCCCTAATTTTTGCCTGAACCTCCCTTTCGGGTTTTCGGTTCACCGGGATGCCCTTTTTAGCCCAAGCCGCCCTTTCGGGTTTTCGACTTGTCGGGTTATTTTATGCGTAGTATCTTTTGACTATGTCTGCGTTCGCAGGGTGCGATAAATCGTTGCCGTCCATGGTGGTTAGAATCATTGCACCACCAGAAAATATGCTCTTGATCACAAATGATCCTTCGTAAGTAGGAGTCCATTTGCCCCTGGGATCACTTTGCGGTAAGATAATCCGCTTGATTACGAGATCTCTGACTTGATATACTTGTCGTCTGACTTTCTTGTTGAAAGCCTTGATCATCCGTTTTTGATACGTCTGACCATGGCAAACAGCAGTGAGTCTCTTCTCATTGATCAAATGGAGTTGATCAAGTCGGGTCTGAATCCAATCATCTTCATTCAAACCAGCATCTTTCATGATCCTTAAAGAAGGAATCTGAACTTTCATGGGTAGGACAGCTTCCATGCCATATACCAAAGCAAATGGGGTTGCCCCGGTTGAAGTACGTGCCGTGGTACGGTATCCATGCAGAGCAAACGGTAACATCTCATGCTAGTCTTTATAGGTGACTGTCATTTTCTGAATGATCTTCTTGATGTTTTTGTTCGCAGCTTCAACAGCACTGTTCATCTTCGGCCGATAGGGAGATGAATTGTGATGATAAATCTTGAACTGTTCGCATAGAGCGGTGATCATAGTGTTATTCAGATTTGTACCGTTGTCCGTGATGATCCTGTCGGGAACACCGTACCGGCATATGAGGTTTTGCTTGATGAAGCGGGCAACCACATTTTTTATGACAGAGGCGAAGGAAGCTGCTTCGACCCATTTGGTGAAGTAGTCAATCACAACCAGGATGAAGCGATGCCCATTGGACGCTGTGGGCTTGATCTCTCCAATCATGTCAATGCCCCACATTGCGAATGGCCAAGGAGCTGTCAGGACGCTGAGAGGAACAGGAGGAATGTGCACCTTATCGGCGTAGATCTGGCATTTATGACAGGTACAAGAGTGTTGATAGCAATCAGCTTCCATGGTAGACCAGTAATAGCCTGCCCTTAGGATCTTCTTAGCCATCGTATGCCCGCTCAAGTGGGTGCCGAAGGTGCCACTGTGTATGTCGGTCATAATTAACTCCGCCTCAGCTTTGTCTACACAACGAAGTAAGACACAATCATGACTGTGCTTGTAAAGAATGTCGTTGCTCAGGAAGAACTTGGCAGCAAATTTCCTTAGGAACTTTTTGTCATTGACGGAAGCTCCTTCGGGATATTCTCTGGTCTAGAGATACCTTTTGATTTTGTGAAACCAGGGTTGTTCCACTACCTCTTCGGTATTAATCTCGTGACAGTGCGCAGGTTCATCCATTCGCTCGATGGTGATTTGGGGAGCTTCATTATCCCAGTTGAGTTTAAACATAGAGGACATTGTTGCCAGAGCATCTGCTAGCTGATTCTCTTCTCGCGGGAAATGCTCGAAGGTGATTTGCTCGAAATGAAGCAGCAATGTCAGGATATGTTCTTTGTATGGGATAAGATTGGGATGTTTGGTGTCCCACTCTCCTTTGACTTGACTGATAACCAAAGCCGAGTCCCCAAATACAACCAAAGATTTGATCCCTAAGTCTATAGCAGCCTTGAGACCAAAAATGCAAGCTTCATATTCGGCCATGTTGTTGGTACAGCTGAAGCAAAGTCGGGCCGTGAAAGGTGTATGGCAACCTTCAGGGGAAATGAGTACCGCACCGATACCGTTTCCAAGTGCGTTAAAAGCACCATCAAAGTACAGGGTCCATTGGGATCCATTTTCAGGCCCGTCATACGGTCCGTTACTTTCGATGTTGTCTAAATTCATGATGTCCTCGTCTGGGAAGTCGAATCTCATGGGTTGGTAATCTTCGACAGCTTGATGAGCTAGATGGTCAGCTAGCACACTCCCCTTTATAGATTTTTGGGTAGTGTACTGGATGTCATACTCAGTTAGAATCATTTGCCATCTAGCAATTCTTCCAGATAAAGCCGGCTTTTCGAAGATGTACTTGATAGGATCCATTTTGGAAATTAATAAAGTGGTATGAGTCAACATATACTGCCTTAGTCGGCGAGCAGCCCATACCAAAGCGCAGCAAGTTTTCTCGAGCAGTGAGTAGCGAGTCTCACAGTCGGTAAACTTTTTGTTAAGGTAATAAATGGCATGCTCTTTTCGACCAGACTCGTCATGCTGGCCCAGTACGCACCCCATTGAATTATCCAACACGGTCAGATACATGATCAACGGTCTTCCTTCGACGGGTGGCATCAGAATAGGAGGTTCCAATAAGTACTCCTTGATTTTATCAAAAGCAGCTTGGCAGTCGTCGTTCCATTCAACTACCTGATCTTTCTTCAATAGTTTGAAAATTGGCTCACAGGTAGACGTTAGGTGAGAGATGAACCTGGCGATATAGTTCAAGCGCCCCAAGAATCCCCTAACCTCCTTTTCAGTACGGGGAGCAGGCATTTCTCGAATAGCTTTTACTTTTGCTGGATCGACTTCAATACCCTTGTTGCTGAAGATAAATCCCAAGAGCTTACCAGACCTAACTCCAAAAGTGCATTTACTTGGATTCAGCCTGAGTTTGTACTCTTTCAACCTGGCAAACAACTTCTGCAGATGTTCAAGGTGCTCCTCCTCTGTTTGTGATCGAGCTATCATATCGTCTACGTAGACCTCAATCTCATGATGTATCTGTGATCGGTGGATCTGGAACTGACTGTTTAACGCTGGTTCGCGAAATGTCGCGGAAGCAAGAGTCGCCACCGTCTTTTATTTTCTCCAAATGGAAAGGACAAAAGCACAGAAAAATTCCTTAAAGAGATTGCTCTCGGTTCGGGAGGTAGATTATAGAAAGGGAAGGTGTTAGCACCCTTTCTATCCATGGTTATCCATGGGCTCTTAGATACTTGCTCACTTGTGTTTTCAAAATTGTTTGTTTGCTTTTCAAGTGTGGGTTTTAAAAAGTTTCTTTGAAAATTTCAGTTCGACTCTTGTATCGGTCCTCAAGAGTGTTTGAAAAATTGCTTTCGAAAGCTTTTTGAAAATGTGTCGGTGTGAAAAGTATTTTTGATTTGTTTTTGAAATTAGAGCAAGTATCTATGAGAACCTACCTACCCTAAGGAATTCGTCTGTGTAAATGTCCTTTAAAGTAGTGCCATCCCACCATTGAGAGGTAGGTAGCACCACCGTTGGAGGTGTTCGGGTCAATTCGAGGTTCGGGACATGGTGATCACCAGAGCAATGGGAAGACACCTTAGAAGCTACCCTCATGCCAGGTTCCCGGATCATGAGGACTTACTAAGACATCCTCTACTCGACGATCACCTTTCGAGAGGCAAGGCAACAGTGAAGCGTACCCTAGGGGTGGTGTGTGCGATTCGTGTGTCGTTTTCATTTGCATTTATCTTGTCATGTTATCGGTGTTCTACGCTTGATTTTATTTTGTCCATACATTCTTTCATGTCATTTGATTAACAGTTAAAACTTGCAAGGAAAGCAAATTCTAAGCTATTACAAACGGCGCGGGTCCACATCGCCAAAATTAACCAGGACCCGATTTGACAGAAAATAAATAAACAAAGTAAATAAAGAATTGAAAAGTGCGAGAAGTAATTACAAGGCTTTGGGAGAGGTACATAATTATTATAATGAAAATAAAATAAATACGCGAATTAATAAGAAATTGAGAACGAAACGAGGGCGTTGGACCCTTTTGCAAAAAATTGAATTAACGATAAATTAATTAATTAAAAAGATGTTTTTGGTATTTTTAATATTTTAGGATTTAATAGAAAAAATTAATTGCAATTAAACGCTAACCCTAATTCTATTTTATTTTAATTTATTAAGAAGACGTTAAAATTTAACCTAAATTAAACCTAATTTTTATATACAATTTTAATTATGAAAATAAATAAAATAAATAATATTATTGTGAAAAAGAAAAATTAAAAGGAATAAAACATTGATTAAACCTAGTTCTATATTTTTAGATTTTTGTTATGAAAGGAATTAAAATTGAAACCCTATTTTAAACTAATTAATTTACATGCATTTATTTACAAGAAATATTAAAATAAAAATATTTATTGTATTTTTTATCTTTTCTGATTTTTATGCATTTTTTATATTTTGTAAAAATAGTTAATTAATTTAAACAAATAATAGTTAAAAGAAATAGAGTTAAATAAATAAAATAAAGAAAAGTGAAAAATAGGCAAACCTAGGGGGGTGGTAGTCCCCAAAGTGGAGGTGTAATCTTGAATAATCTGGCCCAATAATCTGGGTCCATTTGACTTTTCCAATTAGCATGCTGGCACATTGACTCACGTGTATAATGTTCCTGCAATCTACGCCTTTGAATTCCTGAAGCTGAACGCGTGGCATGCTGGATTTGGAGGTGTATCGTGGTCTTCAATTCAAGCGCTATACATGAATGTTAATTGAAAAATAACAATTGGAAAGAGGGAAGACCTGGGATCGAACCCAGGTCATTAACATTACCAATCTTATGCCTTGCCAGTGGAGCCACTTGCGCATTCTGATTAATAAATAAACAACAAATATTATAAAAGAAAACAATCAATGTTAGTGGGTCTGCGCGCGAAATTCAAAACAGCCTATCATGTTTTGCCATGAGGTCATCTTCCTCGCGTGTTTTATTTTTTTCTGAAACAAGAACACATTGGCCACAGTTTTCCATGCGTTCTCTTAGGCAGCTTATGGGAAAATAACGATTAGGCCTATAGTGTTCATAAATTGAGCGCGAGTGTTGCATCTTCTTCGTCCAGCCATGATAATTCTAATGGTGGTAGCCAAGGGTTCCAATTTTTCCTCGTTCCAAAACCCCCAATTGAAAACTCTGCAAACCCTAAAACTCAAACATGGTATAATCGTGTATACAACATAAAAATGCAATTAATCATATTGGTTAGCTTCAGAATTTCGTAAGGAACTTGAATCAATAAATAAAATGCTATGAAAATGCTTAGATTTGAGAACACGATCATGAGTTTTTCATGGAATATTTGGGGTTCTGTATACCGATTCCTTGAGCTTTGATGAAGGTTTTTGATTGGAATGTGATCAGTGATCTCCAAGGAAGCTAATGGAACAAGAATTGTGCTTTGAATCAACCTGTAAAGATGATTTCAGAATTGACTTTTTTTGACAATTTTTTCAAGTTTGTGAATGGCCTTCTTGAGCAGCTGTGCGTGTTTTTGATTAGAGTTGTATTCAGGCTTTTGTATTGAGTGCATTAGGTCAAAAAACTTGCTCCAAATCTCTTGCAATCATGGTTTTGAAGATTTGATTTTTTACCATGATTTCCATATCTTTTTCCATGCAATTTTGTGTCAATTAGGATCCAATCAAACCAAATCTTCCCATATTTGAATGTGCACGAATTATTGAGTCTAAAACATGTGCAAAAAGATTTGTTAGGTTAAGTTAAGTATTTTTCACATATTTAATTGATTTAAGTGAATTAATATAAATAAAAATTCAAACAAATAAATAAAAAATGAATAAAAACTTCCCTTTGGGCCAAATGGTCGTGCACATGTCATGGATGATGAATTATGGAAGAAAAATGGGCCCATTAGCAATTTTAGGTCATTTGAATCAATGTTGACTTTTCAAAATATCCAAAAATTTCCCAACTTCCACAAGGCATAACTTGCTCAATTTATAAGCTTTTCTCATGTTCTTTGACATTTTGGAAAGGTCTTTGAGTCCTCTAACCAATGCCTTTGGTCCCATGTCATTTTGATTTACCAATATCAAGTTATGGCCTTTGACTTAAAGTCCCTTTTTGTTGACTTTTGAAAATGACCTATAATGTTGAAATTGATAACTTTTTGTGAGAGCATTTCTTGGACTTGAAGTATGAGGATGAGTTGTAGGAAATGTCTTTCTCTTCAAAATGAGCTTTGGATGGAATTTTTATGATAATCCATGTGAAAGTTATACCCTGGTCAATTTCAGTTGACTTTTTCAGCTGTCCAAATAAGGAAACTTTTGCATCTTGATGATTTCTGAGCCAAATTTTGAGAATCATGATCAAGCATTGATCAAATGATGTTTGTGGCTTCAAAATGATATGTTGACCAAAAATTTGAACTTTTGACTGTCAAATGACCATTTTGCCCCTACAGTTGACTGTAGTGCAATTAGGGTTTTTGACTGTGCAATTTTGTGCTGAAAGTCTTGAAACTTGATATGAGGATGCTTAACCATATTTGTAGGCATGTGAGACTTGATTGGACCTTTGAAAACTTCATTTTCTTGATCAGAACACAAACCCTAGTTTTGACTGTATGGGAGACCTTTGCACTGTGCAACCCTTGGGGAATTTTGCAGCTTGACTTGGCAAATCTTTGAAGAATATGGGAGGGCAAATTTTGGGGTACAACAGTTGCCCCTGTTCAATCTTCTTAGACCTGAGGATGCAGATTGGCTGACGTGCCTTTCGTAATCCGAAGGTGGAAGATGATTGAACACTAGAGTGCCCAGAAATTTGCGCTCACGTAGTAGCGATGATGGTGGAAATGGGCTTACAAATGCCATTTAGAGGTTGATGGATAGGATGATGGGCTTATAGATTCCATCTGGATGTTGATCGCGTAAGAGATTCCTTAGCGAGAACCTGCATACCTGCAAAAGAAACAATGAGTACCTGACACGTTGCAGGAGCTGATTTCAGATGCTTGGCGTAGATATGTCCTGACTGGTTACAGGAGCTGAGTCTGGAGCTTCAAAAGATGATGACTGAACCAGGGATGGTTACTACCTTAGCATGAATGGTAAGAGAACCTTGGGTGACTTTAACTTCAACAACGCTCGTTGAGAAAATCTTGGTGAGAATTACCATCTTCGTAGTATCGGGAAGAGAACCATAGGTCATTATAATCTGGAAGGGAGTCACCTCACTCACCGTCGGAGAGGGAACCATCTGAAAAAGGAATTATCACCTTACTCACCGTCGGAGAGGGAACCATCTGAAAAGGACTTACCACCTCACTCACTGTCGGAGAGGGAACCATAGGAGACTATCACCTCACTCACCGTCGGAGAGGGAAACATCTGAAAAGGACTTACCACCTCACTCACCGTCAGAGAGGGAACCATAGGAGACTATCACCTCACTCACCGTCGGAGAGGGAAACATCTGAAAAGGACTTACCACCTCACTCACCGTCGGAGAGGGAAACATCTGAAAAGGACTTACCACCTCACTCACCGTCGGAGAGGGAACCATAGGAGACTATCACCTCACTCACCGTCGGAGAGGGAAACATCTGAAAAGGACTTACCACCTCACTCACCATCGGAGAGGGAACCATAGGAGACTATCACCTCACTCACCGTCGGAGAGGGAAACATCTGAAAAGGACTTACCACCTCACTCACCGTCGGAGAGGGAACCATAGGAGACTATCACCTCACTCACCGTCGGAGAGGGAAACATCTGAAAAGGACTTACCACCTCACTCACCGTCGGAGAGGGAACCATAGGAGACTATCACCTCACTCACCGTCGGAAAGGGAAACATCTGAAAAGGACTTACCACCTCACTCACCGTCGGAGAGGGAACCATAGGAGACTATCACCTCACTCACCGTCGGAGAGGGAACCATCTGGAAAGGAATTATCACCTCACTCACCGTCGGAGAGGGAACCATAGGACAATATAATCTTAAAGAAAAACCTAAAATGGAAATCTCATGCACCGTCGGAGAGAGAACCAATAGGAAAATATAATCTTTAAAGAAAAACCTAAAATGGAAATCTCATGCACCGTCGAAGAGAGAACCAATAGGACATTATAATCTCAAAGAAAAACCTAAAATGGAAATCTCATGCACCGTCGGAGAGAGAACCAATAGGATAAAATAATCTTTAAAGAAAAACCTAAAATGGAAATCTCATGCACCGTCGGAGAGAGAACCAATAGGACAATTATAATCTTAAAGAAAAAAACCTAAAATGGAAATCTCATGCACCGTCGGAGAGAGAACCAATAGGAAAATATAATCTTTAAAGAAAAACCTAAAATGGAAATCTCATGCACCGTCGGAGAGAGAACCAATAGGACATTATAATCTCAAAGAAAAACCTAAAATGGAAATCTCATGCACCGTCGGAGAGAGAACCAATAGGACAAAATAATCTTTAAGGAAAAACCTAAAATGGAAATCTCATGCACCGTCGGAGAGAGAACCAATAGGAAAATATAATCTTTAAAGAAAAACCTAAAATGGAAATCTCATGCACCGTCGGAGAGAGAACCAATAGGACATTATAATCTCAAAGAAAAACCTAAAATGGAAATCTCATGCACCGTCGGAGAGAGAACCAATAGGAAAATTATAATCTTCAAGAAAAAACCTAAAATGGAAATCTCATGCACCGTCGGAGAGAGAACCAATAGAACAAAATAATCTTTAAGGAAAAACCTAAAATGGAAATCTCATGCACCGTCAGAGAGAGAACCAATAGGAAAATTATAATCTTAAAGAAAAACCTAAAATGGAAATCTCATGCACCGTCGGAGAGAGAACCAATAGGAAAATTATAATCTTAAAGAAAAACCTAAAATGGAAATCTCATGCACCGTCGGAGAGAGAACCAATAGGAAAATTATAATCTTAAAGAAAAAACCTAAAATGGAAATCTCATGCACCGTCAGAGAGAGAACCAATAGGACATTATAATCTCAAAGAAAAACCTAAAATGGAAATCTCATGCACCGTCGGAGAGAGAACCAATAGGAAAATTATAATCTTAAAGAAAAACCTAAAATGGAAATCTCATGCACCGTCGGAGAGAGAACCAATAGGAAAATTATAATCTTAAAGAAAAACCTAAAATGGAAATCTCATGCACCGTCGGAGAGAGAACCAATAGGAAAATATCTTCTACTGAGTCTTTATCAGAAAAATCTGTTGGGAGTCGATTTAGCTGGACTAGAGAAGGCCTTGGACTGGATAAGAAATCTTTTGAGTCGATTAACTGAACCGGTCTAGGTCTTGAAATATGATTGAGAACTTCAACTGTATCTTTCCTGAAAGGTAAAGGTCAGTCATATGCAATGCATGATATGGATCGAGCAACGATGTTCTCAACATAAATGAGATTTGTATGACATAATGCGTCTATGCATACTATAATGATGTATGTGATGTTTTATGAATGTATGTTTTCGTCTAGGAAAGTAAATCCTTGACGGGTGTTGGGAAGTCATATCCTGGGCCGATGTTGAAGAATAAGCCTTTACTTCCGCTGGGGATGATAACTGCAAGAATACCGGTAGGAGAAGACGACTCCGTTGCAGAATAAACTGGGCAAATGGAAGATTCTGCGGGGAGAAAAGATATTCTAGCGACCATGCTGGGAAGCAATACTCTGTGGGAAGAGGGATGCCTTGCTGAGTGTTGATAATTTGCTGGGGATACCCTTGTTGTTGGGAGTGCTGATAGACTTTGCTGGGGATAAGAAGATTTCGTCGAGGACATTCTTTCCATGGCTTTTGGCTGAGGATAACCCAGTTATATCATGTTAAGGAAATAACTCTTTGAATAAAGCCGGACGACGCGTTCGTGCTCTGCGAGGGATAAGCTTCCCGAATCTACTGGGGATAAGCTTACTGCTTGGGGGTATGAATTCCAACTTTCTTGGGGAACTAGATTGGATTCTCCTGGGGAGGTTTAGCTTCCCGAATCTACTGGGGATAAGCTTACTGCTTGGGGGTATGAATTCCAACTTTCTTGGGAAACTAGATTGGATTCTCCTGGGGAGGTTTTGAACTGTGGGGAAAGTGATTCCTTTGAATGTTTGTACGCCGCCGGGGAATAATCTTTAGACCAAGACTGCCGGGGATGTTTGTTAAGAATATATATGCTGCTGGGGAAGTATTGAGATCTACTGGAGGATACCCAACTTCCTTAAGATTGACAGTATAGCTTGGAGAGAGTGTATTGACTGCTTACTCTATGGGGAATTAAGATGTACTGGTCATGTTCTTCAGCTGAACCTACCTTGATACCCTGATGGACAGCACAATTAGATCGCTTAGCCCACTTATTATTGCCCCTGTTTCTATAGGAGAAGGCATCTGTGGGGTGCTGATAGTTGTTGATGGACAAAACCTTTTTCTGGTAGGCAGGTGACAGGACATAGTTGTTTGCTTTGATCCTTAAATTTTGCCTGGACCGCCCTTTCGGGTTTTCAGTCCACCGGGATACCCATTTTTGCCCAAGCCGCCTTTTCAGGTTTTCGACTTGCCGGGTGTAAGATTTTTTCATTTTCATCCCTTATTTTTGCCCGAACCCTTTTGGTTCGCCGGGAAGCCCTTATTTTTGCCTAGGTGTGTCAACCTAGCGGGTCTTTGATTTTGCGTAGTACTTTTTCGACTATGTCCAAGTTCTCAGAATGTAGGGAGTTGCCCCTGTTAGAAGTGTTTTTGTCATGCCACCAGAAGATGTTTAATCAGGCAAGATTCATTGTTGGAATGCCCCAAGTGATTCAGGCAGAGTTTTGCCCCAAGCTATTTGGCCTTTTGAGAGATTCTCCGAATCTTGATTGGATTGCCCCAGATAATGGACCATGATCAGGTCATGCCCCTTGATTGGAAGTGCTTTTGTTCACTAGGTATTCATCGTGCGAATTTTCCTGCTGTTCAAACAAAAAGTCATATGCAAACAAAGTTATGTTAAAAATGCAAAGCTTATGTCTGTCTTGAAGATTTTGAAAATGCATATTTTTTTCATAAAACAAGTGAATGTTTGTAAAACGTGATGTCAACTTGTTATTTTATTGCGAGCCTTAAGGAGTCAGGATACCTTTCGTAACAGTATGCTTTCGAACTAACCCATGCTTCAGCTAGGACTTTTAAGGGTTATAACGTGGCCTGGTTCACGGTTCAAGAAACAAAGGATAAAGGCTCAAATTTTATTTGTACCCACCCGCTCTTCGTGATGTTCTCCAAACCTAAACTCAGTTGATCATACGTTAGACCTTGTTTGAGTCTTTGCTCTGATTTTCCGGTGATGGTTCGGATGTTGATAACTTATTTTGAATAGGCAGTCATTCCTCTTTTGTTGAGGGTTTGTAAGACCTCTTTCTTGATTTTTGTTATCCCTTTCTTTTTTTTGCCTGAACTGTTTCCCCTTTTTTTTTGGAATTACAGTCAGCGGGATGCCCCAGTTTTGTAAGTCTCCTTCATGGGTTTTGACTTCTCGGGCTTTTTTTTTTATTTTGGTAATGACTGCCTTTTCTTTATTGATTAGTCGGAACCATCACTGGCTTTTCTTTTTTCGTAAGGATCTCTTTGGTGTCATTCGTTATGCACTTGGATCAACTGAGAGACTACCCTGCCCCAGGTTATGATTAAGGGTTTTGATTTTCGAAAATAAAAAACTCCTACTTCTTTGGCTCAGAGGGGTTAACGAGGGATTATCTTCCTTATTACTCCAGTGTTTAGGAATTGAAACAATGCCTGTACCTCATCAGCGGGGTCTGTTCAAAAGCATACTGTAGAGATCGTGGTATCGTTTTCGTCATCCTCCCTCAAGAGGCTTAGAATTTTAGATCAAGAGTTGACATCAGAAAAATATGAAAATAATTTGCATTTAGTGAATACGAATATATTGCTTCAAAACGGGCATATGCGATGCATTAATGAAATAACAATGTTTATCATGAGTAAATGTTTGAACAATCAAAGCACAACACAACTTGAACATTCGAATGAACAAAAGTTTCCTAGTCTCAGAGCTTGTTACTTCAAATGGTGCCTCCTGTAGGGATGGTAGAAGCACTCAGCCTGGCCATCTTGGGTGAATTCCACAGCTCCTTCCTCAATTAGGTCCTGGATCTTATTCTTCAAAGTCCAACAATCCTCTGTAGCATGCCCCGGGCTGTCAGAATGATAAGCGCAATGAGCATTGGGGTTATACCTTGAAGGTGTCTTGTTGGGATTCTTAGGAGGATCCTTTCGAGTTACCAAGTTCAACCTCAGCAGTTGTTGTAAGGCTTGAGGCAGCGACGCGTTGAGCTCGGTGAATTGCCTTTGGGGCTTGTCTGGTTGAAGCTGGTGAGGTTGATACTGAATTGGTGATACTGAAGCCCTATGAGGAGCTTTCTCCTTGCCTCTTTGTCTTAAAGATGGTCGAACGATGACTGGCTTTTTACCCTTAGATGTTTGCCCCAGTTGGTTACCCTGAAGCAGTTGGTTGTCGAGAGCCCCGAGCTCATCTTGTCTTTGAGCTAACCCTTGAATGGCAGTCACCTGCCCCAGCATCTGGACCTTCAATGCATCCACCTCAGCTTGTAGGTGTTTCAGCCTTTCATCCTCAGCACTGTTTCTAACAAAAGTCTCCATGAGAAGTGTCCTTAGCTCCTCCTGCCCCTTGGATAGATTCAGGAGGATTTCCCCGAACCGAGTCTCTTGAGCAAGACAGTCCTGGTTATCTGGTTGGAAGGCCATTGCTGAAATAAACAGCGAGAAAGGTAAGTGACCTGCAACAAAGATACCTGTTATGTAATGATGTGTATGACATGCATGCAATGTTTTCAAGGATCCCGCGGGGTAAACAAGAAAATTCGTTAGAACTCGGGTCCGGTAGCTTGATTGAAGGAACTTCATATTTGTGGAGAGTCCTTCTTCAAAGGTCAAAGGCTCACCATATCCAGTGGGTCATAGCCTCTGACTTTAGTCATCATGTCTGGTTTTGATTTCCAAACAACCTTGGTTAAGGGAACCTTCTTCAAGAGTCAGAGCTCACCATATCAAGTGGGTCATAGCCCCTGACAACCTTGGCTTAGAGGAAAATAAATCCTCTTTGCCCCTTGTTGGGATAGTTGATTCACCATGACCTGCATCACAAGCCCTTGAGATCCTTGAAATGGGTTAGGATGTATGCAATGGTATGATGTCATGATGCATGGGGTAATACGGATAAACCCTATTATGAGTCCCCATTAAGGACTGCAAACCAAAACCTGCAAGAAACTTAGTAAACCTGTCATGAGTCCCAATTAAGGACTAAAACAAACCCTGCAAGAAACTTGGTAAACCTTGTTATGAGTCCTGGTTAATGACTAAAACAAAAACCTGTAGGAAATTCAGTAAACCCTGTTATGAGTCCTAGTTAAGGACTATAAACAAAACCTGCAAGCAAACTCAGTAAACCCGCCACGAGTCCTAATTAAGGACTATGGACAAAACCTGCAAAAAACTTAGCAAACCCTGCTATGAGTCCCAATTAAGGACTATAAGCAAACCCTGCAAGTAGTTCCTGTGTTAGATAACAAGCATGCAAATAGTCAAGTACGAAGGCACGCAAGTCACACAAGAGAAGCCCTTAGTGTTTAAGGCTAGCATGAGGTTTGGGTACTACCCTCTTGAAGTTGGTGGGCTCAACCTGTCCTATCATAAGTAACCGGGTTCTAAGGGTCCCAATCTCACGGGATTGCTTTCATTGTTCATCGTTTCGATTTAGCCACTGAACTGGCGACCGAAATATTCCAGGAAAGCAACCTTCAATTGAGTGTAGTATCGAGTATCAACCAACCTCGGACTGCACCAAAGTCAGTTATCTCACTACCCTAAAGAGGCCAAGATAGTTCAATTAAGGTTCCTAAGGTCTGTTGATGCTTCATGACACCACGCGGAGGCCCCGTACTCTCCTTGACTGAACTCAAGGGTTACCGGTACACACCAAAGTGCCACATCAACGTAGCAGACTGTTTCAACCATGTCGGTATACCCCGCACAGTTCCCTCACAGCCTTGTTGCTACTTTCTAAGAAGGTATCCCCCAGATCCGGGTTAGGATCTATAGAACTCCCAAGCAACCCACAATTTAAAGCAGACAAGTCAATACAATTGAAAACACAGTTATGAACTAACCCTAAGGTACACCTCACTTTAAGTTTAAGGTCCCCAGCAGAGTCGCCAGTTCTGTGATCGGTGGATCTGGAACTGACTGTTTAACGCTGGTTCGCGAAATGGCACGGAAGCAAGAGTCGCCACCGTCTTTTATTTTCTCCAAATGGAAAGGACAAAAGCACAGAAAAATTCCTTAAAGAGATTGCTCTCGGTTCGGGAGGTAGATTATAGAAAGGGAAGGTGTTAGCACCCTTTCTATCCATGGTTATCCATGGGCTCTTAGATACTTGCTCACTTGTGTTTTCAAAATTGTTTGTTTGCTTTTCAAGTGTGGGTTTTAAAAAGTTTCTTTGAAAATTTCAGTTCGACTTTTGTATCGGTCCTCAAGAGTGTTTGAAAAATTGCTTTCGAAAGCTTTTTGAAAATGTGTCGGTGTGAAAAGTATTTTTGATTTGTTTTTGAAATTAGAGCAAGTATCTATGAGAACCTACCTACCCTAAGGAATTCGTCTGTGTAAATGTCCTTTAAAGTAGTGCCATCCCACCATTGAGAGGTAGGTAGCACCACCGTTGGAGGTGTTAGGGTCAATTCGAGGTTCGGGACATGGTGATCACCAGAGCAATGGGAAGACACCTTAGAAGCTACCCTCATGCCAGGTTCCCGGATCATGAGGACTTACTAAGACATCCTCTACTCGACGATCACCTTTCGAGAGGCAAGGCAACAGTGAAGCGTACCCTAGGGGTGGTGTGTGCGATTCGTGTGTCGTTTTCATTTGCATTTATCTTGTCATGTTATCGGTGTTCTACGCTTGATTTTATTTTGTCCATACATTCTTTCATGTCATTTGATTAACAGTTAAAAGTTGCAAGGAAAGTAAATTCTAAGCTATTACAAACGGCGCGGGTCCACATCGCCAAAATTAACCAGGACCCGATTTGACAGAAAATAAATAAACAAAGTAAATAAAGAATTGAAAAGTGCGAGAAGTAATTACAAGGCTTTGGGAGAGGTACATAATTATTATAATGAAAATAAAATAAATACGCGAATTAATAAGAAATTGAGAACGAAACGAGGGCGTTGGACCCTTTTGCAAAAAATTGAATTAACGATAAATTAATTAATTAAAAAGATGTTTTTGGTATTTTTAATATTTTAGGATTTAATAGAAAAAATTAATTGCAATTAAACGCTAACCCTAATTCTATTTTATTTTAATTTATTAAGAAGACGTTAAAATTTAACCTAAATTAAACCTAATTTTTATATACAATTTTAATTATGAAAATAAATAAAATAAATAATATTATTGTGAAAAAGAAAAATTAAAAGGAATAAAACATTGATTAAACCTAGTTCTATATTTTTAGATTTTTGTTATGAAAGGAATTAAAATTGAAACCCTATTTTAAACTAATTAATTTACATGCATTTATTTACAAGAAATATTAAAATAAAAATATTTATTGTATTTTTTATCTTTTCTGATTTTTATGCATTTTTTATATTTTGTAAAAATAGTTAATTAATTTAAACAAATAATAGTTAAAAGAAATAGAGTTAAATAAATAAAATAAAGAAAAGTGAAAAATAGGCAAACCTAGGGGGGTGGTAGTCCCCAAAGTGGAGGTGTAATCTTGAATAATCTGGCCCAATAATCTGGGTCCATTTGACTTTTCCAATTAGCATGCTGGCACATTGACTCACGTGTATAGTGTTCCTGCAATCTACGCCTTTGAATTCCTGAAGCTGAACGCGTGGCATGCTGGATTTGGAGGTGTATCATGGTCTTCAATTCAAGCGCTATACATGAATGTTAATTGAAAAATAACAATTGGAAAGAGGGAAGACCTGGGATCGAACCCAGGTCATTAACATTACCAATCTTATGCCTTTCCAGTGGAGCCACTTGCGCATTCTGATTAATAAATAAACAACAAATATTATAAAAGAAAACAATCAATGTTAGTGGGTCTGCGCGCGAAATTCAAAACAGCCTATCATGTTTTGCCACGAGGTCATCTTCCTCGCGTGTTTTATTTTTTTCTGAAACAAGAACACATTGGCCACGGTTTTCCATGCGTTCTCTTAGGCAGCTTATGGGAAAATAACGATTAGGCCTATAGTGTTCATAAATTGAGCGCGAGTGTTGCATCTTCTTCGTCCAGCCATGATAATTCTAATGGTGGTAGCCAAGGGTTCCAATTTTTCCTCGTTCCAAAACCCCCAATTGAAAACTCTGCAAACCCTAAAACTCAAACATGGTATAATCGTGTATACAACATAAAAATGCAATTAATCATATTGGTTAGCTTCAGAATTTCGTAAGGAACTTGAATCAATAAATAAAATGCTATCAAAATGCTTAGATTTGAGAACACGATCATGAGTTTTTCATGGAATATTTGGGGTTCTGTATACCGATTCCTTGAGCTTTGATGAAGGTTTTTGATTGGAATGTGATCAGTGATCTCCAAGGAAGCTAATGGAACAAGAATTGTGCTTTGAATCAACCTGTAAAGATGATTTCAGAATTGACTTTTTTTGACAATTTTTTCAAGTTTGTGAATGGCCTTCTTGAGCAGCTGTGCGTGTTTTTGATTAGGGTTGTATTCAGGCTTTTGTATTGAGTGCATTAGGTCAAAAAACTTGCTCCAAATCTCTTGCAATCATGGTTTTGAAGATTTGATTTTTTACCATGATTTCCATATCTTTTTCCATGCAATTTTGTGTCAATTAGGATCCAATCAAACCAAATCTTCCCATATTTGAATGTGCACGAATTATTGAGTCTAAAACATGTGCAAAAAGATTTGTTAGGTTAAGTTAAGTATTTTTCACATATTTAATTGATTTAAGTGAATTAATATAAATAAAAATTCAAATAAATAAATAAAAAATGAATAAAAACTTCCCTTTGGGCCAAATGGTCGTGCACATGTCATGGATGATGAATTATGGAAGAAAAATGGGCCCATTAGCAATTTTAGGTCATTTGAATCAATGTTGACTTTTCAAAATATCCAAAAATTTCCCAACTTCCACAAGGCATAACTTGCTCAATTTTTAAGTTTTTCTCATGTTCTTGGACATTTTGGAAAGGTCTTTGAGTCCTCTAACCAATGCCTTTGGTACCATGTCATTTTGATTTACCAATCTCAAGTTATGGCCTTTGACTTAAAGTCCCTTTTTGTTGACTTTTGAAAATGACCTATAATGTTGAAATTGATAACTTTTTGTGAGAGCATTTCTTGGACTTGAAGTATGAAGATGAGTTGTAGGAAATGTCTTTCTCTTCAAAATGAGCTTTGGATGGAATTTTTCTGATAATCCATGTGAAAGTTATACCCTGGTCAATTTCAGTTGACTTTTTCAATTGTCCAAATAAGGAAACTTTTGCGTCTTGATGATTTTTGAGCCAAATTTTGAGAATCATGATCAAGCATTGATCAAATGATGTTTGTGGCTTCAAAATGATATGTTGACCAAAAATTTGAACCTTTGACTGTCAAATGACCATTTTGCCCCTACAGTTGACTGTAGTGCAATTAGGGTTTTTGACTGTGCAATTTTGTGCTGAAAGTCTTGAAACTTGATATGAGGATGCTTAACCATATTTGTAGGCATGTGAGACTTGATTGGACCTTTGAAAACTTCATTTTCTTGATCAGAACACAAACCCTAGTTTTGACTGTATGGGAGACCTTTGCACTGTGCAACCCTTGGGGAATTTTGCAGCTTGACTTGGCAAATCTTTGAAGAATATGGGAGGGCAAATTTTGGGGTACAACAGTATCATATCATGAAACAGAGCTACCATGGCGCGTTGATAAGTTGCCCATGCGTTCTTCAGCCCGAACGACATCACCTTGTAGCAGAAGGTACCCCATTGTGTAACAAAGGTAGTTTTCTCCATGTCCTCGGGGGCCATTTTGATTTGATTGTAACCCGAGAATCCGTCCATGAAGGAAAACACCTTATGCTGAGTCGTGTTGTCAACCAGAATGTCAATATGCGGTAGCGGGAAATCATCTTTAGGGCTAGCCCTGTTCAAATCCCGATAGTCTACACACATCCTGACCTTGCCATCTTTTTTAGGTACTGGCACGACGTTAGCAACCCATTGTGGATAGGATGTAACAGCCAGAAAGCCCGCATTGAACTGTTTCATTACTTCAGCCTTAATCTTCTCCGACATGTCAGGTCTCATCCGACGGACCTTTTGCTTGATAGGTGGACAATCTTATCTTGTGGGGAGACGATGAACCACGATATCTGTGTCTAACCCTGGCATGTCTTCGTAGGACCAGGCGAAGATTTCAACCTACTCATTCAACAGCTGTATCAAGCGCTCCATGACACTTGGTTCCAGATTGGCACTCACTTGTACTTCTTTCCTGTCTTCCTCTGTTCCTAAATTGACAGTTTCCAGCAACTCCTCATGAGGCAAGATGGCCCTTTCTTCTTGTTGTAGAAGTCTGGCTAATTCCCCCGGTACTTCGCAATCTTCGTCATCTTCGTATTCGACTTTATTGACCAAATCTTCAGAGTTGTCGAAGGATACGGCAGAATAGTCACCCCTAGAATCCAGAGTGGATGGGTGTTGTACCCCAAAATTTTCCCTCCCATATTCTTCAAGATTTGCCAAGTCAAAGCTTCAAAATCTCCCCAAGGGTTGCACAGTTCAAGGGCCTCCTAACAGTCAAAAACTAGGGTTTTGGTTCTGACAAAGAAAATGAAGTTTCCAAGGGTCCAATCAAGTCCCACATGCTTATAAACATGGTCAAGTATCCTCATACCAAGTTTCAAGACTTACAACACAAAATTGCACAGTCAAAAAACCTAATTGCCCAACAGTCAACTGCAGGGGCAAAATGGTCATTTGACAGTCAAAAGTCCAAATTTTTGGTCAACATCTCATTTTGAAGCCACAAACATCATTTGATCAATTCTTGATCATGATTTGCAAGGCACGGCTCAAAAAGTCTCAAGATGCAAAAGTTTCCATATTTGGACAGTTGAAAAAGTCAACTGTAACTTGACCAAGGCATAACTTCCACATGGTTCATCAGAAAAATTCCATCCAAAGATCATTTTGAAGATAAAGAAATTTCCTACAACTCCTCTTCACACTTCAAGTCCAAGAAATGCTCTCACAAAAAGTTATCAATTTCAACATTATAGGTCATTTTCAAAAGTCAACAAAAGGGACTTTAAGTCAAAGGCCATAACTTGAGATTGGTAAATCAAAATGACATGGGACCAAAGACATTGGTTAGAGGACTTCAAGACCTTTCCAAAATGTCCACGAACATGATCAAAGCTTAAAAATTGAGCAAGATATGCCTTGTGGAAGTTGGGAAATGTTTGGATATTTTGAAAAGCCAACTTTGCTTCAAATGTCTTAAAATTGCTAATGGGCCACATTTTCTTCCAAGATTGATCATCCAAAGCATATGCACGACCATTTGGCCCAAAAAGGATTTTTTTTCATCATTTTTATTATTTATTTGAATTTTTAATTACAATTAATTCATTTAATTAATTAAAATGTGGAAAAAATACTAAACCAATGTAATCAAATCTTTTTGTGCAGAATAAACTCTCATTGGACACTCAAGATTCGTGCATAATCAAAAGTGGAAGGTTTTTCCATGATTGGTATCAAATATGCATGGAAAAGATTTGAAAGATTATGCCATGAAAATCAAATATCTTGTACATCAATGCAAAGGGTTTTGGATCCAATTTTTAACCCTAATACACTCCATACATAAGCCACAAGCTAGACCTAAAGACCAGGATCTCGAAGCTGCGCCCAAAAGCCATAAACAAGTTTGCATTTTTTGGCTAAAATTTCAAAACTGAAATCACGATTCTAAGGCTTTTCAAGATCGAATAATCATTCCATTGCCTTCCTGAGACTTCAAGGAAGGTTTTCAGATCAAAACCATCCATTCTAACGCAAAGAAACGGTAGAACGATCGTGTCCTGTACAGGATTTTTTCCATATGCTTGCATCATGATTCATGCGTTTTTTGTAGTTTTTAATATTTGATTTATGTTCATTGGACCATTCTAAAGCTAACTGTATGTTTTAATTGAGTTTTCATGCATCGTATGAAGAATCACCATGGAAGATGGTTAGGGTTACAAAACTGCAAATTTGGGGCTTTACGTTCAAAGAAAAATTGAGACACGAGACTGGTACCATTAGAACCAAGAGCTTCCAACGAATCCAATGCTTAGGTCGCGCCCAATTTCTGATCAAAGACGGGCTAATCGCTATTTTTCTATATACCATGTAGTGGGGGTTTAAAACCCCCGCAATCTTGTTTATGTTTTTTTTTCAGGAAAACGCAGAATGGAGGAAGAAGATGCTTAGGTGTCAAGAAGTGAGAGGGTAATTCAAACTTTAGCGCATTTTTGAGTTAATTGCCACTAGCGTGTTTTTATTATATATATTGTTTATTATCCATTAACATTACAAAGAAAGCAAATGGTGCAGATGGTTGGTGCGTTGTCCTATAACCACTGGGACCTGGGTTCGATTCCCAGGTCCCCCCACACTTTCTTCATATTTTTTGTTTCAACATAATCTCATGCAGTTTCCCCTCAAAGGCCTACCATGCACTCATCATCCAAACGTGCCACACGCCTACTGATCTCAATCCAATGGTCAGGATTCAAAGCCTATGATGTGTCTCAGTCAACGAAGCCATACGCTAGCCAAAAAGTCAACAAGGCCAAGGGCTATTGGGCCAGAATTGCTACAATTATACCTCCTGATTGGGGCAGAACCCCCCCTGGTATTGTATTTCCTTCTCTTTTCTTTATTTTATTTTTTCTTTATTATTTGTTTTAATTCAATTATTTTCTTTTAATTCAATAAAAATTAATTTCACATAAAAATACTGAAAACCAGAAAAGACAAAAAATAAAATATTTGATTTAATATTTTTGTAAATAAAAATCATTAATTAATTTAGTTTTCAATTCTAGGATTAATTTTGACATTTTTCTTAATAAACTTAAAATTTGTAGAATTAGGGTTTTAATCAATTTTTATCCTTTTCTTTTCTTTTCATTAATAATTAATTATTTATTTTTGTAAATAAAATTGCATTAGTTAATTAGGTTTAATTTTAGGTACAATTTTAATATTTTTTTCTTAATAAATAAAAATAGTTAGAATTAGGGTTAATTAATTAATTTCTTAATTTCATTTAATTCTCTTATTAAAAATCCATAAATACAAAAAACCTCAAAAATAATTTCTTTTTATTTTATTTTAATTAATTTGTTAAATCGTAATTTAATTTCATTAAAAAGGGTCCAACGCCCTCGCTCTTGATTATTAACTTGTTTCGCACATTTTATTTCTTTTCTTATAATTTTTATGTAATTCTCCCAAAGCCGTGTAAATTAAACATTTATCTTTCTCGCATCTTTATTTTATGTCAAATCGGGTCTTGGATTTAATTTGGCGATGTGGACCCGCGCCTTTGTAATAGTTTAGGAACTTTATATTTCTCGCAACTTTTTAACTGCTAATAATTGCATGCAAGAATGAATGATTAAAATAAAAACAATGCGTAGATCACCCATAACATGAACAAGACAAAATATCTGAAAACGACACACAAATCACACACCACCCCTAAGGTACGCCTCATTGTTGCCTTGCCTCTCGAAAGGTGATCGTCGAGTAGAGGATGTCTTAGTAAGTCCTCATGATCCGGGAACCTGGCATGAGGGTAGCTTCTAAGGTGTCTTCCTATTACTCTGGTGATCACCATGTCCCGAACCTCGAATTGACCCGAACAACTCCAATAGTGGTGCTACCTACCTCTCAATGGTGGGATGGCATTACTTTAAAGGACATTTACACAGACGAATTCCTTAGGGTAGGTAGACGACTCTAGATACTTGCTCTAATTTCAAAACAAATCAAAAAATACTTTTCACACCGACACCTTTTCAAAAAGCTTTCGAAAGCAACTTTTCAAACACTCTTGAGGACTGATACAAGAGTCGAACTGGAATTTTCAAAGAAACTTTTTAAAACCCACAGTTGAAAAGCAAACAAACCATTTTGAAAACACAAGTGAGCAAGTATCTAAGAGCCCATGGATAACCATGGATAGAAAGGGTGCTAACACCTTCCCTTTCTATAACCTACCTCCCGAACCGAGAGCAATCTCTTTAAGGAATTTTTCTGTGCTTTTGTCCTTTCCATTTGGAGAAAATAAAAGACGGTGGCGACTCTTGCTTCCGCGACATTTTGCGAACCAGCGTTAAACAGTCAGTTCCAGATCCACCGATCACAGAACTGGCGACTCTGCTGGGGATAATTTTTAAGTGAGGTGTACCTTAGGACTAAGATCACTGTGTTTTCAATTGCTTTGACTTGTGTGCTTTAAATTGTGGGACTGTCTTGGGAGTTCTATAGATCCTAACCCGGATCTGGGGATACCTTCTTAGAAAGTAGAAACAAGGTTGTGAGGGAACTGTGCGGGGTATACCGACATGGTTGAAACAGTCTGCTACGTTGATGTGGCACTTTGGTGTGTACCGGTAACCCTTGAGTTCAGTCAAGGAGAGTACGGGGCCTCCGCGTGGTGTCGTGAAGCATCAACAGACCTTAGGAACCTTAATTGAACTATCTTGGCCTCTTTAGGGTAGTGAGATAATTGACTTTGGTGCAGTCCGAGGTTGGTTGATACTCGATACTACACTCAATTGAGGGTTGCTTTCCTGGAATATTTCGGTCGCCAGTTTAGTGGCTAAATCGAAACGATGAACAATGAAAGCAATCCCGTGATATTGGGACCCTTAGAACCCAGTTACTTCTAATAGGACAGGTTGAGCCCACCAACTTCAAGAGGGTAATACCCAGACCCCATGCTGGCCTAAACTCTAAGGGCTTTCTCTTGTGTGACTTGTGTGCCTTCATACTTGACTACTTGCATGCTTTATCTGACACATGAACTACTTGCAGGTTTTGTTTATAGTCCTTAATTGGGACTCATAACAGGGTGTACTAAATTTCTTGCAGGTTTTGTTTATAGTCCTTAATTGGGACTCATAACAGGGTATCCTAAGTTTCTTGCAGGTTTTGGTTTGCAGTCCTTAATTAGGGACTCATAACAGGGTTTACTCACGTTATCCCATGCATACCATGACATCATACCATTGCATACACCCTAACCCATTTCAAGGATCTCGAGGGCTTGTGATGCAGGTCATGATAAATCAACTGTCCAGCAAGGGGCAAAAGGGGATTTATTTTCCTCTAGCCAAGGTTGTCAGGGGCTATGACCCACTTGATATGGTGAGCCTTAACTCTTGAAGAAGGACCCTCAACAACACGAAGTTCCTTCAATCAAGCTATCGGTCTCAAGTTCTAACAAATTTCTTGTTTACCCCGCGAGATCCTTGAAAACATTGCATATATATACATACATGTCATTGCATTACAGGTATCCTTTTTTACAGGTCACTTACCTTCTCCGCTGTTTATTTCAGCATCATCATGTCTTCTGCACCGTCCAACGAACAATCCATCAAGGCTCTCCAGGCTTAGAACGCCCAGTTCCAAGAGCTGATCATGAATTTGGCCCAGGGGCAACAAGATCTGAAGACCCTGCTCTTGAAAAAGAAGAAGAGGAGGACCGTGTTGTTCAACACTAGACGCAAATCTGGGAATGGACCACATAGGGATGCTGATCAAGCTGTGTCATCTGCTGGGAAAGACAGTCCCCAAGGGAGAGAGGTTCCTAGTCCAGTGGTCTCCGACAACGAGACAGAATTCAATGATGAGCAATACCCTCCCGCTGAGGACAAGTACAAGCAGTTAGAAGACAGGCTAAGGGCAATGGAGATACAGAAAGTGCCCGGCCTGGACTTCGAAGATCTAGGTCTGTCTTCTGGGGTAGTAATCCCACACAAATTCAAGGCACCTGCTTTCGCTAAATATGACGGGGCATCATGTCCTAAGCTGCATCTCAGGTCTTACACCAGGAGAATCCAGCCCTACACGGTTGACAAAAACTTATGGATCCATTTCTTCCAGGAGAGTCTTTCAGGGACTCAGCTCGAGTGGTTCTATCAACTGAATGGAGCCAACATCCGCAGCTGGGAGGACTTGGCCACTGCATTCTACAAGCATTACCAGTACAATGCCGACCTTGCTCCCACGCGCACTCAACTTCAGGGAATGTCTATGGGTACAAGCGAAGGTTTCAAAGGATATGCTCAAAAATGGAGGGACCTTGCTGGAAGGGTGCAACCACCTCTGACTGATCGGGAACTTGTCGACATGTTCTTGGGGACCCTGTCTGGACCTTTCTTCAACCATCTGATTGGGAATTCTGCTGCTGGGTTTACAGATTTGATTCTGACTGGGAAAAGAATTGAAGCTGGTATCAAGAGTGGGAAAATTCAAGAGGCCACACCTTCTGATACTCACAAAAAGCCTTACACGGGCAAGAAAGAGGCTAATGCTGCATACAGGCAAAAGAGTCGCCATGACCAACATGCAAAGGCAGTCATGATCTCTGGTTCTGCACCATGCCGCCGACCACAAAAGGGAAATCAGCGAAGGCCGGACGAGCCTAAGAGACAATTCTCCAACATCAACATGCCATGGTCACAAGCTCTGCAGCACATGTTAAAGATGAATATGATTGCGGTGATCAACCCTCCTGCAAACCCCAAGACCTCCTCTCCGAACTACAACCCAGAAGCGAGGTGTGCTTATCATTCCGATAGCCCGGGGCACGATACTGAGGACTGTTGGGCGCTGAAGTACAAGATTCAGAACATGATCGATGCCAAAGAGATTGAGTTCGAGCCTGCTGAGACTCCCAACGTGATCACTGCCCCCTTGCCAAAACATGGCTAGGATTGAGAGATTTTTGTTCATTTGAATTCAAGTTGTACTTTTATTTTCTTGTTCAAACAAAACAATTATCATGTTAAACTCTTTTATTTCATGAATGCATTACACATGTCTGTCTTGATTTAATCATGTTTACTGTGCTTAAAACTGCTTTCATATTTTTGTGATGGTCAACTCTTAATTAATAATTTCTAAGCCTCTTGAGGGAGGATGACGAAAAGGATACCATAATCTACAGTATGATTTTGAACAGACCCCGCTGATGAGGTACAGGCATTGTTTCAATTCCTAAACATCGGAGTTATAAGGATGATAATCCCTCGTCAACCCCTCTGAGCCAAAGAAGTAGGAGTTTTCTTTTCAAAATTAAAACCCTTAATCATAACCTGGGGCAGGGTAGTTCTCTCAGTTGATCTAGGTGCACAACGAACGGCGCCAAAGAAATCCTTACAAAACAAAAGACAGTGATGATTCCAAATAACCATAAAGACAGGCAGTCATTACCTTTCAAAATAAAAACCCAATAAGTTAAAACCTATGAAGGAGACTTACAAAACTGGGGCATCCCGCTGACTGTAATCACAAAAGGATCAGTTCAGGCAAAAAATAGGGATAATAAAATCAAAAAGAAAGAAGGCCAACAAACCCTCAACAAAAAAAAAAGGAAATGACTGCCTATTCAAAATAAAATCGTCAAAGTCCGAACCATCACAGGTATATCAAAGCAAAGACTCAAACAAGGTCTAACGCACGGTCAACTGAGCTTAGGTTTGAAGAACATCACGAAGAGCGGGTGGGTACAAATAAAATTTGAGCCTTTATCCTTTGTTTCTTAAACCGTGAACCAGGCCACGTTATAACCCTCAAAAGTCCTAACTGAAGCATGGGTTAGTTCGAAAGCATACTGGTACGAAAGGTATCCTGACTCCTTAAGGCTCGCTGTAAAATTTTGAGTTGACATCACGTTTTACAAAATCCACTTGCCTTTATGCATTGTCAAAAATTTTAAGACAGACATAAACTTTGCATTCTTAAGATAACATTGCTTGCATATGATTATTTGTCTGAACAGCAAAGAACTTTGCGCAACGAATATCCGATGAACGATGATCTTTTCAACAAAAAGTCACCTCCAGTGGAAGAAACACTTCCAGCCAAGGGGCAGACATGGCCAGTGTCCATTATCTGGGGCAATCCAATCAAGATTCGGAGAATAGCCTGGGGCAAATCTCCGCCTAAGTCACTTGGGGCATTCCAACAACGGATCTTGCCGGATCAAACACCTTCTGGTGGCATGACAAAGCACTTCCAACAGCAGGGGCAACTCCCTACATTCTGAGAGTGTGAACATAGTCGAAAAAATACTACGCAAAATCAAAGACCCGCTAGGTTGATACACCTAGGCAAAAATAAGGGCTTCCCGGCGAACCAAAAAGGTTCGGGCAAAAATAAGGGATGAAATGAAAAAATCCATACATCCGGCAAGTCGAAAACCTGAAAAGGCGGCTTGGGCAAAAATGGGTATCCCGGTGGACTGAAAACCCGAAAGGGCGGGCCAGGCAAAAATTAGGGATTTAAGCGTACGACTATGTCCCGGCACCTCGTCATTTGCATACCAGAAGAGGAGTTGTCAATCGGCAGTCATCAAGCACCTCCACAGGTATCTTCTTCCCTCACCTCAGAAACAGGGGCAATAATGAGTCGTCCAGGCGATCCAGTTGCTCTATCAACCAAAGTACTAAGGTCAATATAAAGATGATTACCATCTACCTTTACAAATTCCAGATCAACATTGGTAACAAACCAAGAAAAATCAGTGGACGACTGATCGTGGGTTAATATCCGAAACCAGACCGGACAATCATCCACTTGACCATCATCAGGCAACCCTACACCGGTTCCTTCCCAATTTCCAGACAAAGTCTTACACGGACCCATCCCAAGAAACCCTACACCGGTTCCTCCAGAAATCTTATACGGATTTAAAGATGACCTTACCCCGGTTCATCAAGAAGTTTTACACGAACTTGCCCTGCAGTAACCCTACACCGGTTCCTCCAGAAATCTTACACGGATTTAAAGATGACCTTACCCCGGTTCACCAAGGAGTTTTACACGAACTTGCCCTGCGGTAACCCTACACCGGTTCCTCCAGAAATCTTACACGGATATAAAGATGACCTTACCTCGGTTAATCAAAAAGTTTTACACGAACTTATCCTGCAGTAACCTTACCCCGGTTCCTCCAGAAATCTTACACGGATATAAAGATAACCTTACCCCGGTTCATCAAAAGGTCTCACACGGACTTATAGTAACCCTACACCGGTTCCTCCAAAAAAAATCTTACACGGATTTAAAGATGACCTTACCCCGGTTCATCAAGAAGTCTTACACGGACTCATCCCGAAGTAACCTCACCCCGGTTCCTCCAGAAATCTTACACGGATTCATTATCAGTAAACCCCACACAGGTTTCCTCCCTCCAAAGATGCAGTTTTTACACGGACTCGTCATCAGAAACCCTACCCAGGTTTTACTTCTTCCAGGATGTAGTTTTTTACACGAACTCGTCATCAGTAACCCTACACAGGTTCCTTCTCCAACTCTAGACGTAGCTTCACACGAGCTCATTACCAATAAACCCTACATAGGTTTCCTCCAATTCCAAATGTAGCTTCACACGAGCTCGGCCTCAAAGTAACCCTACACAGGTTCCCTCTTTCAACTTACGAAAGGAACATCTCATAACTCCCCCAGGAGAGTCCAACCAAGATTTCCCCAGGAAAAGTCGGGATCCATCTCCCCAAGCAGTAAGCTTATCCCCAGTAGATTCTGGAAGCTTATCCTCGCAGAGTGCGAACGCGTCCCCCCGGCTTTATTCAAAGAGTTATTTCCTTACCAGGATATAACTGGGTTATCCTCAGCCAAAAACCACGGAAAGAGCGTCCTCGACGAAGTCTTCTTATCCCCAGCGAAGTCTCTCAACACTTCCAACTCAACAAGGTACCCCTCTCCCCACAGAGTATTGCTTCCCAACAAGATCACTAGAGTACTTTTTTCCCCGCAGAATATTCCATTCGCCAAGTTTATTCCCTAACGGAGTTATCTTCTCCTAACTAGTATTCTTGCAATCATCATCCCCAGCGGAAGCAACAAAGATCTATTCTTCAACATCAGCCCAGGATGTGACTTCCCGGCACCCGTCAAGGATTTATTTTCCTAAGACAAAAAAGATACATTCATAAACATCGCACTTCCATACATCATTATAGCATGCATATACGCATCATATCTCACAAATCTCATTTATATTGAGAACATCATCGCTTGATTCTTATCATGCATTGCATATGACTGACCTTTACCTTTCAGGAAAGATCCAGTTAAATTCTCAACTATATTTCAAAGACATAGTCTGGTTCAGTTAAATCGACCCTAAGATTTTTCTATTTCTTATCCAGTCAAAGGCCTTCTCTGGTTCAGTCAGATCGACCCTAAGATCTCCCTGTTTCTTATCCAGTTGAAGACATTCCAAGACCTAGACCGGTTCAGTTAAATCGACCCTAAGATTTTTCTGTTTCTTATCCAGTCAAAGTCCTTCTCTGGTTCAGTTAAATCGACCCTAAGATTTTTCTGTTTCTTATCCAGTCCAAGGCCTTCTCTGGTTCAGTCAGATCGACCCTAAGATCTCCCTGTTTCTTATCCAGTTGAAGATTTCAAGACCTAGACCGGTTCAGTTAAATCGACCCTAAGATTTTCCTGTTTCTTATCCAGTCAAAGGCCTTCTCTAGTCCAGCTAAATCGACCCCTAAAAGATTTTCCTGATAAAGACTCAGTAGAAGATATCCAAGATTCTCTCAGCGTTACTGTTGAGGTTGAAGTCGTCCAAGATTCTCTCAATGATACTGTTGAGGTTGAAGTCGCCTATGGTTTTCTCCCCGTTACTACGGAGGTAGTAATCGTCCCCAGATTCTCTCAGCGTTACTGTTGAGGTTGAAGTCGTCCAAGATTCTCTCAATGATACTGTTGAGGTTGAAGTCGCCTATGGTTCTCTCCCCGTTACTGCGGAGGTAGTAATCGTCCCCAGATTCTCTCAGCGTTACTGTTGAGGTTGAAGTCGTCCAAGATTCTCTCAATGATACTGTTGAGGTTGAAGTCGCCTATGGTTCTCTCCCCGTTACTGCGGAGGTAGTAATCGTCCCCAGATTCTCTCAGCGTTACTGTTGAGGTTGAAGTCGTCCAAGATTCTCTCAATGATACTGTTGAGGTTGAAGTCGCCTATGGTTCTCTCCCCGTTACTGCGGAGATAGTAATCGTCCCCAGATTCTCTCAGCGTTACTGTTGAGGTTGAAGTCGTCCAAGATTCTCTCAATGATACTGTTGAGGTTGAAGTCGCCTATGGTTCTCTCCCCGTTACTGCGGAGGTAGTAATCGTCCCCAGATTCTCTCAGCGTTACTGTTGAGGTTGAAGTCGTCCAAGATTCTCTCAATGATACTGTTGAGGTAGTAATCGTCCAAGGTTCTCTCAGCGTTCCTGTTGAGGTAGTAATCACCCAAGGTTCTTTCACCGTTCCTGTTGAGGTAGTAACCATCCCTGGTTCATTCATCGCCGTTTGAAGCTCCAGATTCAATTCCTGTAACCAGTCAGGACACATCTACACAAAGAGTTTGAAGACCAGCTCCTGTAACAGGTCAGGTAATCATTTTTCTTTTTCAGGTACGCAAGCTCTCGCTAAGGAATCTCTTACGCGACAAACATCCAGATGGCATCTATAAGCCCATCCACCATCCATCATCTCTTAGCATGGCATCTATAAGCCCATCATCCTATCCATCAATCTCCAAATGGCATCTATAAGCCCATTCCACCATCACACTGCTACTATGTGAGCGCAAATTTCTGGGCACTCTAGTGTTCAATCATCTTCCACCTTCGGATTACGAAAGGCACGTCAGCCAATCTGCATCCTCAGGTCTAAGAAGATTGAACAGGGGCAACTGTTGTACCCCAAAATTTGCCCTCCCATATTCTTCAAGATTTGCCAAGTCAAAGCTTCAAAATCTCCCCAAGGGTTGCACAGTTCAAGGGCCTCCTAACAGTCAAAAACTAGGGTTTTGGTTCTGACAAAGAAAATGAAGTTTCCAAGGGTCCAATCAAGTCCCACATGCTTATAAACATGGTCAAGTATCCTCATACCAAGTTTCAAGACTTACAGCACAAAATTGCACAGTCAAAAAACCTAATTGCCCAACAGTCAACTGCAGGGGCAAAATGGTCATTTGACAGTCAAAAGTCCAAATTTTTGGTCAACATCTCATTTTGAAGCCACAAACATCATTTGATCAATTCTTGATCATGATTTGCAAGGCACGGCTCAAAAAGTCTCAAGATGCAAAAGTTTCCATATTTGGACAGTTGAAAAAGTCAACTGTAACTTGACCAAGGCATAACTTCCACATGGTTCATCAGAAAAATTCCATCCAAATCTAATTTTGAAGATAAAGACATTACCTACAACTCCTCTTCACACTTCAAGTCCAAAAAATGCTCTCACAAAAAGTTATCAATTTCAACATTATAGGTCATTTTCAAAAGTCAACAAAAAGGGACTTTAAGTCAAAGGCCATAACTTGAGATTGGTAAATCAAAATGACATGGGACCAAAGAAATTGGTTAGAGGACTTCAAGACCTTTCCAAAATGTCCAAGAACATGATCAAAGCTTAAAAATTGAGCAAGATATGCCTTGTGGAAGTTGGGAAATTTTTGGATATTTTGAAAAGCCAACTTTGCTTCAAATGTCTTAAAATTGCTAATGGGCCACATTTTCTTCCAAGATTGATCATCCAAAGCATATGCACGACCATTTGGCCCAAAAAGGATTTTTTTTTCATCATTTTTATTATTTATTTGAATTTTTAATTACAATTAATTCATTTAATTAATTAAAATGTGGAAAAAATACTAAACCAATGTAATCAAATCTTTTTGTGCAGAATAAACTCTCATTGGACACTCAAGATTCGTGCATAATCAAAAGTGGAAGGTTTTGCCATGATTGGTATCAAATATGCATGGAAAAGATTTGAAAGATTATGCCATGAAAATCAAATATCTTGTACATCAATGCAAAGGGTTTTGGATCCAATTTTTAACCCTAATACACTCCATACATAAGCCACAAGCTAGACCTAAAGACCAGGATCTCGAAGCTGCACCCAAAAGCCATAAACAAGTTTGCATTTTTTGGCTAAAATTTCAAAACTGAAATCACGATTCTAAAGCTTTTCAAGATCAAATAATCATTCCATTGCCTTCCTGAGACTTCAAGGAAGGTTTTCAGATCAAAACCATCCATTCTAACGCAAAGAAACGGTAGAACGATCGTGTCCTGTACAAGATTTTTTCCATATGCTTGCATCATGATTCATGCGTTTTTTGTAGTTTTTAATATTTGATTTATGTTCATTGGACCATTCTAAAGCTAACTGTATGTTTTAATTGAGTTTTCACGCATCGTATGAAGAATCACCATGGAAGATGGTTAGGGTTACAAAACTGCAAATTTGGGGCTTTACGTTCAAAGAAAAATTGAGACACGAGACTGGTACCATTAGAACCAAGAGCTTCCAACGAATCCAATGCTTAGGTCGCGCCCAATTTCTGATCAAAGACGGGCTAATCGCTATTTTTCTATATACCATGTAGTGGGGGTTTAAAACCCCCGCAATCTTGTTTATGTTTTTTTCTTCAGGAAAACGCAGAATGGAGGAAGAAGATGCTTAGGTGTCAAGAAGTGAGAGGGTAATTCAAACTTTAGCGCATTTTTGAGTTAATTGCCACTAGCGTGTTTTTATTATATATATTGTTTATTATCCATTAACATTACAAAGAAAGCAAATGGTGCAGATGGTTGGTGCGTTGTCCTATAACCACTGGGACCTGGGTTCGATTCCCAGGTCCCCCCACACTCTCTTCATATTTTTTGTTTCAACATAATCTCATGCAGTTTCCCCTCAAAGGCCTACCATGCACTCATCATCCAAACGTGCCACACGCCTACTGATCTCAATCCAATGGTCAGGATTCAAAGCCTATGATGTGTCTCAGTCAACGAAGCCATACGCTAGCCAAAAAGTCAACAAGGCCAAGGGCTATTGGGCCAGAATTGCTACAATTATACCTCCTGATTGGGGCAGAACCCCCCCTGGTATTGTATTTCCTTCTCTTTTCTTTATTTTATTTTTTCTTTATTATTTGTTTTAATTCAATTATTTTCTTTTAATTCAATAAAAATTAATTTCACATAAAAATACTGAAAACCAGAAAAGACAAAAAATAAAATATTTGATTTAATATTTTTGTAAATAAAAATCATTAATTAATTTAGTTTTCAATTCTAGGATTAATTTTGACATTTTTCTTAATAAACTTAAAATTTGTAGAATTAGGGTTTTAATCAATTTTTATCCTTTTCTTTTCTTTTCATTAATAATTAATTATTTATTTTTGTAAATAAAATTGCATTAGTTAATTAGGTTTAATTTTAGGTACAATTTTAATATTTTTTTCTTAATAAATAAAAATAGTTAGAATTAGGGTTAATTAATTAATTTCTTAATTTCATTTAATTCTCTTATTAAAAATCCATAAATACAAAAAACCTCAAAAATAATTTCTTTTTATTTTATTTTAATTAATTTGTTAAATCGTAATTTAATTTCATTAAAAAGGGTCCAACGCCCTCGCTCTTGATTATTAACTTGTTTCGCACATTTTATTTCTTTTCTTATAATTTTTATGTAATTCTCCCAAAGCCGTGTAAATTAAACATTTATCTTTCTCGCATCTTTATTTTATGTCAAATCGGGTCCTGGATTTAATTTGGCGATGTGGACCCGCGCCTTTGTAATAGTTTAGGAACTTTATATTTCTCGCAACTTTTTAACTGCTAATAATTGCATGCAAGAATGAATGATTAAAATAAAAACAATGCGTAGATCACCCATAACATGAACAAGACAAAATATCTGAAAACGACACACAAATCACACACCACCCCTAGGGTACGCCTCACTGTTGCCTTACCTCTCGAAAGGTGATCGTCGAGTAGAGGATGTCTTAGTAAGTCCTCATGATCCGGGAACCTGGCATGAGGGTAGCTTTTAAGGTGTCTTCCTATTGCTCTGGTGATCACCATGTCCCGAACCTCGAATTGACCCGAACAACTCCAATAGTGGTGCTACCTACCTCTCAATGGTGGGATGGCATTACTTTAAAGGACATTTACACAGACGAATTCCTTAGGGTAGGTAGACGACTCTAGATACTTGCTCTAATTTCAAAACAAATCAAAAAATACTTTTCACACCGACACCTTTTCAAAAAGCTTTCGAAAGCAACTTTTCAAACACTCTTGAGGACTGATACAAGAGTCGAACTGGAATTTTCAAAGAAACTTTTTAAAACCCACAGTTGAAAAGCAAACAAACCATTTTGAAAACACAAGTGAGCAAGTATCTAAGAGCCCATGGATAACCATGGATAGAAAGGGTGCTAACACCTTCCCTTTCTATAACCTACCTCCCGAACCGAGAGCAATCTCTTTAAGGAATTTTTCTGTGCTTTTGTCCTTTCCATTTGGAGAAAATAAAAGACGGTGGCGACTCTTGCTTCCGCGACATTTCGCGAACCAGCGTTAAACAGGCAGTTCCAGATCCACCGATCACAATGGGTACCTGCATTTGTGAGTGTGGGTGTGTGTAAGGGATAGCCATCCTTAAACAAACAAAAATGCAAAAGGAAAGACAATGAACACAGTTTGTAAATGAAAAACGTCCAATGATTCGTTAAACATGGCATATGAATATGAAGAGAATCAAAACCCTTACAAATGGACCTACATGCCCCGGGAAAGGCATGAGGTGAAAAAGTAGTGTGCGAATTGTATCAGTTATTACAGACCATAAAAAACTGAAAATTGTTCGAAAATAAAGATTACTGATGAATAAAGGTAATGGGAACGAAGTCTTTCGCCTCCCAATTGTGCAGTCCCCCTTCAATGGTCGGGAAGATCCACTCTTCAAAGTTACCCTCTTCATCTTCGTCTTCCAAAGCATTGATTCCATGAGGAGAAATCTTGACGGGTGTCCTTTCAATTCTGGAACAGCGCATGGCCTTCTGCCCCGCGGCGGTGAACCCCAAACCAAATTTGTCTGTCTTGTGGGGGAAGTGAGGCAACTGTCCCCATGTTGAGCTCTTTCCTTCTTTTATTGCAGCATGTGCGTCTTTCAGAGATGCCATCCTGGCCACCTGCTTGGGTATCTCAGCTACTGTCTCCGCTGCCGCAACCTCGGGAGAAACCTCTTCGAAGTGCTGAAAGGGTGTTTCAATGAACTCTCCTTCTACCTCCACATATCGAAAGGAGTTCAGATGACTGATCATATATTCCTCTTCACCGTGTACAATTACGATCTTTCCCTCAACAGGGTACTTCAGCATCTGATGTAAGGAGGAGGTGACTGCCCCAGCATGGTGAATCCATGGTCTTCCCAGCAAGCAAGAGTATGATGGACGGATATCCATCACATAGAAAGTAGATTTAAACACCTCAGTGCCCACCTTGATGGGAATATCAACTTCCCCATGGACCATTCTCTTCGAACCGTCAAAAGCTCTGACGATAATATCACTTGGCTTCAACTCCAAGCCCTCACAATCCAGCCGGTCCAGAGCTTTCTTAGGCAGCACATTTAGCGAAGAACCAGTGTCGACCAGGACATGAGCGAGAGTGGTCCCTCGGCACTCAACCGTAACATGCAATGCATCATTGTGGTTTCTGCCTTTAGGAGTCAGGTCGACATCAGAGAAACCCAGACCGTTGTCGGCAGTCAGGCTGGCCACACAGTTTTGAAATTGATCGGCTGAGGTTTCTTGCGGAACATGGGCTGTCTTCAAAAACTTTATCAGGGCTTTGGCATGAGCCTCCGAACAAAGCGATAGAGCCAACATTGAAATTTTCGAAGGGGTCTGCCCCAATTGTTCTACCACATCAAAATCACTCTTCTTAATTATTTTCAGAATTTCCTCTACTTCTTTCCTAGAGGTTTCGGGGATGACCAATGGCTGGGCCCTCGTCCTGACGAGCTCATCTTGGATCCCTTTCCCCTTATCAGCAGAAGTAGGAGGGACAACCACAAGAGTAACAACTTCTTCAATCAACGGAGTCCTTGCAGAAAGTTCTATCGGTGCAGGAGTAACCTTGGTAGCAGCTGAGGGTCCAAAGATTGCCTTTGGAGGGGCAATCTCTGGAGAGAAAATTCTCCCACTTCGGGTAATCTTGCTTGTACCGGCAATGTTTCCAATGTCGGCATCTTCTTCGTCAGAGCTCTCTTCAGTTATCTCAATTTGTTTAACACCGTGGTAGTAGATTTCTCCACCATAATTCCATGGTATTGATTTATCAGATTTGTAGGGGACAGGCCCATGCATGGTTATTTTCAGAGGAACAAACTTTGTAGCGGATGTAATCTTAACGGGCTTTTTAGGGACCCTTGAAAGATTGGTGGAAATGGTGATTATTGAAACATCTTCGATAGGAGTTGGAGTAACAGGAATCTTTTCGAAAAGAATTTGTTGGCTGTCCATCAGGCCTTGGATGCCTATCTTCAGCAATGGACAGTCGATTGGTAGGCAGGAACAACAGTAGCAGTCTTCTTTACAACCCGGGAAAATCCCAGCTCTCAACAGATTCAACTTGATTGTTAGCAGTGGAGTTACCAGATCATCAACAGTAGTAACATACAGGTCTTCTTCAATAGCATGGACATTGCGATTATGCTTCGGCATTGGGGCGGATATTACGTTCGGCTTCTCTGGAGCATCAAACTCAACCTCTTTCGCATCTATCAAGTCTTGAATTTTATGCTTGAGCGCCCAACAATCGTTGGTGTCATGCCCGGCGCTGTCAGAATGATAGGCGCATTTAGCATTGGGATGATAATGCGGGGAAGCTGTATTCACATTTTTAGGTGCCTCTTTGATAGTGGTGAGGTTTAACTTCAACAAGTGGGGAAGAATTTGAGCGGGTGTCATATTCACTGGAGTAAACTGACGTTGTGGCTTTTGTTGATAAGCTCTGGTCTGATCATTCCTTGGTTGGTGGCTTCTAGGCTGTTCTGACGCAGACTTCTGAATTAACACAGCCCCCACCGTTGGTCGACGCTCTACTCTTTCCCGGTTTCTCTGAGAGTATACTGCATATGCCTCTTTCTTGGCTGGGAAAGGTTTTCTTGCAGCTGTAGATGCGGAAGCACTCTTTTCAATCTTCCCACTCTTGATACCGGCTTCTACCCTCTCGCCAGTCAGAATCAAATCAGTAAACCCTGCCGAAGAGCTCCCAATCAAATGGTTGAAAACGGGCCAGATAGGGTCCCCAAGAACATATCAACTAGTTCCCTATCAGAAAGAGGTGGCTGCACTCTTCCGGCCAAGTCGCGCCATTTCTGGGCGTATTCTTTGAATCCTTCATTTGCGGTCATTCCCATACTCTAGCTGAGTACGGGTTGGCGCCAGGTCGGCGTTGTATTGATATTGGCGATAGAAGGCAGCTGCCAAGTCTTCTCAGTTATGCACTTCTGACCTCTCAAGCTGGTAAAACCAATCTAGATGATTACCGGACAAGCTATCCTGAAAGAAGTGTACCCAAAGATTTATGTCGGATGTATGAGGTTGAATTCTTCGGACATATGACCTTAGGTGCATTTTTGGGCAAGACAGCCCGTCATATTTTGCAAAAATTGGCACCTTAAACTTTGGAGGGATCACAATTCCAGCAATCAATCCCAATTCTTCAAAATCTAACCCGGGAACCCTTTGCAGCTCCATAGCTGCTAGCCTATCCTCCAGGTTTTTGTACTTGTCGTCCGCTGGCGGGTATTGCTGCTCTGAATAGTCTTCATCTTCTTTAGCCTCTTCCCCTTCAGCCTCGGACTCAGAAAGTGGTGCAGCTCCTTTTCCCTTACTGGTCCCCTCATCAAATGTGGAGGGGAATTCAAGAACCCTTCTAGCTTCATTCTCAAATCTCCTTCCGAAAGTCACCACCCCGACTCTCTTCTTCTTCTTTTTCACTTTCTCTTGCTCTTTGTTCCCCAACAGTGCTTTGAGATCCTCCTGACCCTTTGCTAAGGTCATAAGGAGCTGTTGAAACTGCGAGTTTTGAGCCTGTAAGTCCTTCACTGTCTGTTCCACATCCATCTTGCTGAAATAAACAGCAGAAAGATAAGGAAACATGGCTTGAATACCTGTTTGTGCATATGATGAATGATATGTTTGTTCATGCAATGCATTCAAGGATTTGGAAATTCAAAATTGTTGCAAACAAAAAGAACACACGTCATATTAATAAGAAGAAATTTTGTCAGTACATAAATGCCCCATGGGCCAAATATTACAAAAACTTCTTAAGGTAAAAAGACGTTGCGTATCCTCTTTGGTGCGATGTAGGTGTTGAGGGTCTCTTCCTCATGGAGTCGGCGGGTGAGCTCTAAAACCTTCTTCTCACTGGCGTAGAAGCTGGCTTCAAAAGTATCCCTTTCTTCCTTGAGTTGGATCCAACTCTTTTGCATCTCCTCCCATGATGTTGGCATGCTAGGATACAGGATGGTGTATGGAACCTCTCCTTCCTTAACAGGCTCTTTAATCAGCGGGAGAATGTGAGGATAAGGCATCATAAGATTCTGAGAGCGGGTTCGCACCCACTTGAGGTAAGGCTCAAGAGGGATGGAATTCTTGTGCCCCAGTGTCTTAGTATCTACCTTGTTAGGCATCCTCCTAACTCTGATGAATCTTTGGCGAAATCCTTGCGCATCGTTGTCGAAGTCAAAAACTAGGTCAGGAATCAGCATGTCATGAGGGCCATCCCTCCGTGCATACCCAAATTGTCTCAAAGCTAGACAAGGGTTATAGGTAATGCCTCCTCTAATGCCAAGTAATGGAACATTAGGGAACTCACCACAACGATCGACGATGATGACATTTTCTCTGGACCGAGAACACCAATGCACATCAGAGTGTGTGAGGGTCATCAATTGTTATTACCACCTTAAGCCTTGTTCATTCTTCAAAACAGATTGTGGAAGGTGCGAAATAAACCACCTTGCAAGGAGAGGAGTACAGCACATGAGAACACCTCTCTTTCTCATTGTTCGTGTGTAAAATGAGTGGAGGATGTCCCCAAGCAATGTAGGTATGGGATTCCTGGATATGAAGATCTTGACGGTGTTGACATCTATAAGTTGGTCAGGATTTGGGAACAAGACCAACCCATAAATAAGGAGTGCCACAATCTCTTCAAAGGCTTGCAGATCCAAGGAGTTCCAACACTCTTGTGCCTTCTCAAACAAGAATTTTGCCAAGAAGCCCTTGACACCACTTCTAGTTTCCCAATTCCCCTTGATGTCAGATGGTTGCAAGTGTAGTGCTTGAGCAACATCTTCAGGTTTTGGTTCTTTTTCCGTACCGTTGAAGGGTAGTTGATTAAGAATAGGAACTCTCAGGAGTTGAGAAAATTCCTCCAAAGTGGGCACCAACTGGTAGTCGGGGAATGTGAAACAGTGGTGAAGGGGGTCAAAGAACTGGAACAGCACCTTTACCATGTCTTCTTCAATGCTGGTGTTGACTAGGCTGAGCAGTCTACCATGTCTTTCACTGAAGGGAGAGCTTTCTGGAATTCTGGATGTAAGTTCCTTGAGCTGAGGAGGGATCCTCACAAGATTGATTTGGATAGTTTTCCTGCGAAGAGTTTCCATGACCTACAAAACAAGAACAAAGATGAAGATCCAAACCCTTGAAATGGTTAGTGAATGCATATGATGCTTTATGATGTTCATGATGTATGCACAAACACATGTTCAAGCAAGTCACACAAAAACCCTAGTTCCAGGCTTGCATGAGGTTTCATAGGTAAGTACCCTCTTGAGTTTAGTTGGCTTAAAAACCTGTCCTATAAATAGTAACCGGGTTCTAAGGAGCTCAATATCATTGGATTGTTTTCTATGTTCATTGTTTTGGTTTAGCCACTTAACTAGCGACCAAAATATTCCAAGAAAACAACCCTCAATGAGTGTAGTATCGAGTATCTACCAACTTCGGACTGCACCAAAGCCGGTCATCTCACTACCCCTAATAAAAGGCCAAGATGGTCAAGTAAGGTTCTAGGTCATTAGTGCTTAGTGACATCACTCAGCGGCCCCGTACTCTCCTTGATTGAACTCAAGGGTTACCGGTACTCACAAATATGTCGCACTAATATAGTTATTGCTTCAATCGTGTTGGTATACCCCGCACAGTTTCCACAACGTATTGCTATCTATGAAATGTTTCCCAAATCCGGATTAGGATTTCAAGCCCAAACAAGAGAACCAAAAGATAAAGCAAACAAAGAAAACAATTAGTCATGCAAGAGGGTGATCTAAGCCCTAAGGTTACTCCACTTTTAAAATAGTCCCCAGCAGAGTCGCCAGTTCTGTGATACGGTGGGAGAACTGACTTGAGGTTTTGCGTTTGTTTTCGCAAATGTTTCGGTTGAGCAAGAGTCGCCACCGACTTTTTATTTTATCCTAAGGAAAGGTTAAAAAGCACAGCAAAAACCTTTGAGATGTTTTCTTGGGTTCGGGGAGTAGATTATAGAAAGGGAAGGTATTAGCATCCTTTCTATCCATGGTTATCCATGGGCTCTTAGTTACTTGCTTAGATCACTTGCCTTGCATTTTCAATTGTTTGAAATGGTGCTTTGTGTGTGTGGTTTTGAAAATGTTTTGAAAAAGATGCCTTGTCTAGGCAACCCTTGTAACAATTCTTTACTCGAATGTTTTACAAAAGGTGTATGTCTTTTTGAAAATATGTTTCAAGGTTTTTGAAAGTTGTTTTTGAAAGTGAAGTGTGTTTTAAAAAATGGCAAGGATTGTTTTGCAAGATTGGGAAAGTAACCAAGAGCTATCTACCCTAAATTTCTCAAAGATCTTTCCTATGTTTTAACCCTTTTAACAATTTTGTTCCACCATTGTATTTGGTGGACAATCTTGTGTTAGGATGTTAACGGGACGGGCGCGGGTCATCGATTAGACCATGAATGCAATGGTGTCAAGTGTCTTTAGCAATTTGCTTTTAAGGGACTTGATCATTTTTTAGGCAACTTTGAAAGCGTCGTCGAGGGACTATGATCATTTGATTTGTTTTGTTTTGCCAAAGAACTTAACATGCAAGCATGGCCCATTATTGAAGGCAACAAGTGGAGTAACCCTAAGGGTGCAAGTGTGATTGGCGTTGTCCATTTTCATGCCTTTTGTCTTTTGATTAGGTCAAGCTATTTATTTGATTTTTTTGCATACAAACCCTAAGTCTATCATGGCATAATCAGAAAGCTTTTAAATGCGGAATATAAAATCCTAAATTATTACAACATAATTATGGGATGGGGGGTACAAATGTTCAAATGGGGGATATTTAGCAAGAAATTTAAAATCTAAACTATTACATCCAAATTTAATATACAAGTTATTTTAATTGCAATAATTAAATAAAATACAATAAATATGCAAAATGCACAAAAATGGTTTTGTATGTATGTAAAAGTATTTTTCATGTGACATATAAACAAAAAAATGAAAAAAAAAGTTAATTTTTAGATATTTTCATGGTTTAGGGCAAAACCCTAATTTTCTATATAAATAGTATTTATTAATTATATTATATACAATATTTGTCAATTATATACAAAAATAAAAAGAAGTATATTGTAAAAAAAAAAGTATTTTTGATGTCATATATTAATAAAAATAAAATGTATTATTTTTATATTTTTTGTCCTAAATATTTAATAAAATATATATAAGTATTTATATTATTTATTAAATATACTAAATATGTACAAAAAATAAAAATGTTAATTATTTACAAAAAAGAAAGTATAGTTTTTAGAAAATGTTTTCAAAAATGTAAATAAAAAATAATAAATAAAAAATATATTTTGTATTACTTTCTAGGATTTTAAATAAAAAGTATATATATATTTATTTACATACATACATCAAATAAAACAAATAAATGCCTAATAAATGCAAAAAAGGTGAAAAAATATTTTTAATATTTTTTTATATTTGAGAAAAAAATAATAAGTCAGAACAAAAAATAAAAAATGCAAAATGACAAATATTTCACATAATGGGCCAGGGGGGTGAAAATTGAAAAAGGGGGTGCAAAAAGCAAGTTGACTCAGGCCCAGCCCAAGTCAACTCTGTCTTCAACCTCCAGCAACCTTGAACAACAAAACGCGCGTTTTCTTGCTTAATTCAAACATCCTGATTCTTTGATTTTCAGCCAAAACTCACAACATGAACTATGTAGAGCATTAAATCACGAATTCATACATATAAAAAAGTTGTTCTAACTCTCAGAAATGAGAGAGAATTTCTTCTCCCCCAATTTTTAACCTAAGTTTTTTCAAATGTTCATGTCCAAAATTCGTGCAGCACACACAATATAAATGAAAAGTAAGGATATGGGTAACTTCAGGGCCATGAGTAGGACATACTTTCTTCACAAACTTAAGCCTAAATATGCTTGGATAGAGAGATAGAAGTTCAAACTTTTACCTGTTCAGATTGAGTTGTGTACAACAATGGGGGTACTTTCAATGGAATTTGAGGATTTGTACAGCTTGCCTGAGGTCCAGGGGTGCTTCCTCTATGCTTGGTGTGCCTTGAATCCTTCTGAATCAAGCTATAGAAGTCAACCTGCAACAATGAAAAGTGAAAATGGAAAACTTGGTTAGGGGTGTTACAGTCTGTAGCTAGGGCTTAGGATAGTTTGTATGGATGATGTAGAATGTGTTTGAAGTGGTTTGGACAAAAACGCGCGAGGGAATGATGATGGCCAAGTTAAAATGCAGAATGCCCTGTTTCTTGCAGAAAAATGGTGTTTCTGTGAATGAGGGAGTTTGAGGGATGGTTTGGTCGTGTTTAAGGTTAGTTAGGGAGTATGGAAGATAAGAACCAAGTTGTCTTAAGCTCTGGTTTCCAGCAAGTCAATGTTGGATCCCCTTTTGCAAAGTTACTTCAAAGATAAGTAAGGAAGTGTGTATTGACAATGTAGGCCTGTACTACCCTCAATCTATGCTGCACAAATCACTCTTGATCAGTGGAATTTGTTGACAAAACTTGTGCCTCAAAGATCTGCTTTGTACTTCTTAGATTGTGAACTTGACATAAAACACTTCTTTACAAGAATGGCAAAAATGCTTTTTCCATATATGGATTAATTCTTTGTGTAATGACTATATGGACAAAATAATTCTAGAACACAATGGATTGGCATTTAATTATTGAGTAAGAATGGGGTTAGAGGCCTGTAATCTAGTTTGTGCAAGCTGAGTTTGAAAATGCAAAGTGTATGAACATGGCTTGGTCAAGAACAAAAGTGGATTTTGCCCAACTTTGCAAATTCGATTCTCCTCAACCACAAGGGTGTTTGAGAAGTTCTTGGACAATTTGGAAAGCTTGGAATGTGTACTACAATCCATATTTGTAATGCAAATTGAAATTCCAAGTGGAAGCATGAGAAAAGTGGCCATGAAGTTAGGCAAAAATCCTGCCTAAAATAGGTCAAAAAAATTTCTAAGTTAAGAATGTTTTGCATCCCTAATCCAAAAATCATAACTTGAGCTACAAGATTCTTTTGAGAAAACTTTGTGAATCAAAGTTGTAGATTTTGCAATAGACTATAACTTTCATGTTTTTAGTTTTGCTTGAATCCATTTGCATCTTGATGAAAAAATGGGACAAAGTTAGAAAAAAATTAGGAAATTTCATAACTTAGAAAATTTCTAAGTTATGAAATTTCTTCATTTCAAACCCTAATTTGTAATTTTTGGTTTCTTGATGAACAAGTTTCATAATTTGACATGTCTTGATGTAAAATGAACCTTGACACTTGATTTTGACCAAAAAGTCAAAGTTTGACTTTTCAGTATATAGTCAAATTTTGATCCGTGGACTGGAAAATTCATCTGTCAATCCTGTGCATTTGGGATCTTTTGAACTTTTTGAACATGTCAAAACAAAGCCAATGAGTCCTTGAGGCCATATGTGAGCTTGGTTTTCCATTGGTTAGGTCAAACAGTCAAAAATTTCCTTTGTGCAGTCAAAACCCTAAAAATGACCATTTTGCCCTTTTGGTGATCTGATCAAATTTCTTGTGGAATTGTGATCCAAACTTGACCAAATGACCCATATGAGTTCATTATGTTGATGTGGGTCAAAAATTATGAAGTTTGACTGTCAATTGGCCACAATTGACTTTTTTCCCAATACTGCTGATTTTTAGGTCAACTGTCCAATTGTCTGGACAAAGATTGGAATCAAGGCTTGAAACTTGGTATGGATGAACTTGTGAGTCCAACATGAAGCATGAAAGTCACTTTGGGCATTTTAGGTCAAAACATCTTTGTGCAAACTCAAACCCTAATTTGGGTCAGCAGTGCAAGGAGGGGTCTTGATTAGAGCAAACCCTAACTTGATCTTGAGTTCCAAGAGTCTTGTGATGAGAAAATGTTGATGAAATGAGAGGGAAAATTTTGGGGTACAACAATGGCAAATAGATGTCAATCTCTTCTCGTCAATGAGATTAAACTGGTCGAACCTATTCTGAACCCATTCAGTCTCATCCATACGTACATCTATCATTATCCTTAAAGAAGGGATTTCTACTTCCACCGGTAGGACTGCTTCCATGCCGTAAACAAGCGAGAAGGGGGTTGCCCCAGTCGAAGTGCGCATGGTGGTACGATAACCATGCAAAGCGAAAGGCAGCATCTCATGCCAATCTTTATAAGTGACAACCATTTTCTTCACAATCTTTTTATTATTCTTATTAGCCGCCTCAACCGCACCATTCATCTTAGGACGGTAAGGAGAAGAATTGTGATGTTGTATCTTAAAGTTTTCACACAACTCTTTCATCATCTTATTATTGAGGTTTGACCCGTTGTCGGTAATAATCTTTTCAGGGATCCCGTATCGACAAATTATGTTATGCTTGATGAAACGCGCTACCACCTGCTTAGTGACATTGGCATAAGATGCTGCTTCGACCCACTTAGTAAAGTAGTCAATGGCCACCAAGATGAAGCGGTGCCCGTTGGAAGCGGTCGGCTCAATCCGGCCAATCATATCAATACCCCACATCGCGAAAGGCCAAGGTGAAGTTAGGACATTTAGATGATTGGACGACACATGTATCTTGTCAGCATAGATCTGACACTTGTAGCAGACCCTAGAATGATTGTAGCAATCATTTTCCATTATTGACCAATAATAACCTGCTCTTAAGATTTTCTTGGACATGGTATGCCCACTGGCGTGTATCCCAAAGGAACCTTCATGTATTTCCTCTATGATCTTATTCGCTTCGTGTCTATCCACACATCTGAGCAAAATGGAATCATAATTTCTCTTGTACAGAACATTCCCGTTGAGGAAAAACTTGGCCGCATATTTTTGCAGAGTTTTCTTATCAGTGACAGAAGCATCTTCCGGATACTCCTTTGTCTCGAGATATCTTTTGATATCGTAAAACCATGGTTTCTCATCAACAACCTCTTCTTCTATTTCATAGCAAAATGCTGGCTCGTCCAGCCTCAGAATAGTGATAGAGGGGGCTTCATTTGCCCATCTAACTTTGAACATGGATGACAGAGTAGCCAAGGCGTCCGCCAAGTGGTTCTCTTCCCTCGGAATATGATTGAAAGTAATCTCATCAAAATAAGGGCTTAGCTTCAGCACATGCTCGCGATACGGAATCAAATTTGGGTGACCAGTCTCCCAATCTCCGTTGATTTGGCTAATCACGAGAGCAGAATCTCCATATACTTCTAAGATCTTGGTTCGCAAATCAATGGCAGCTTCCAACCAAAAAATACAAGCTTCATACTCAGCCATATTGTTCGTATAATCAAAGCAAATCCTGACAGTAAGAGGAGTATGAAAACCTTCAGGAGAGATAATCATCGCACCTACACCGTTACCTAACGCATTGGAGGCACCATCGAACACCATCGTCCATCGCGATCCTGGTTCGGGTCCTTCTTCTGGGCCTAGGATATTACCATCTTGTATGTACATGATGTCTTCATCAGGAAATTCAAACTTCATTGGCTGATAGTCATCCTCCGTGGGCTGGTGAGCAAGATGGTAGGCTAATACACTACCCTTGATAGCCTTTTGGGTAGTGTACTGGATGTCATACTCAGTCAAAATCATTTGCCAACGGGCTATTCTTCCCGTAAGGGCTGACTTTTCAAAGATGTACTTGACTAGATCCATCTTAGAGATTAATAAAGTGGTATGAGTTAACATGTACTTTCTTAGTCGGCGAGCAGCCCATACCAAAGCGCAGCAAGTTTTCTCGAGCAGTGAGTATCTTATTTCACAGTCGGTAAACTTTTTGCTAAGGTAGTATATTGCATGCTCTTTTCGACCTGACATGTCATGCTGCCCCAATACACACCCCATCGAGTTCTCCAATACCGTTAGATACATTATCAAGGGTCTACCTTCTACCGAAGGCGAGAGAATTAGAGGTTCCAACAAATATTCTTTAATCTTATCAAATGCCACATGGAAATCGTTATTCCACCTATCCGTCTGACTTTTCTTTAACAATTTAAAGATTGGTTCACAAGTGGCTGTAAGGTGAGAGATGAATCTAGCAATGTAGTGCAATCTCCCGAGAAAACCAAGAACCTCTTTTTCTGTTTCCGGCACCGGCATTTCCTGTATAGCTTTTATTTTACTAGGGTCAACCTCAATTCCCTTTTCGCTTACGATGAATCCTAACAGTTTCCTTGATCTCACCCCGAAAGTGCACTTGTTTGGATTCAACCTCAGCCTGAATTTTCTTAATCTTTCAAACAATTTCAACAAATGAACGAGATGTTCCTCTTCTGTCTGGGACTTGGCAATCATATCGTCAACATATACTTCAATCTCTTTATGCATCATGTCATGAAAGAGAGTGACCATTGCACGTTGATAAGTTGCCCCTGCATTTTTCAAACCAAAGGGCATCACTTTGTAGCAAAATGTTCCCCAAGGAGTAATAAAAGTAGTCTTCTCCATATCTTCTGGTGCCATCTTGATCTGATTATAGCCAGAAAAACCATCCATGAAGGAAAAAACTTTGGCTTGAGCAGTATTGTCAACTAGAACATCAATGTGTGGCAACGGGAAATCATCTTTATGGCTTGCTCTGTTTAAGTCCCTATAGTCCACACACATTCTGACCTTTCCATCCTTCTTGGGTACTGGTACAATATTCGCGATCCACGGCGGGTAAGAAGTTACTTTCAAAAAACCAACATCAAATTGCTTCTGAACCTCTTCTTTGATCTTCTTAGACATTTCAGGATGGGTTCTTCGAAGCTTTTGTTTAACAGGAGGACACTCTTCTCTGAGGGGTAGCTTGTGCACCATAATATCCGTATCTAACCCGGGCATGTCTTCATAAGACCAAGCAAATATATCTGCATACTCACGGAGCATTTCGACCAGTCTTTGTTTGATGTTGTCTTCTAGAACGGCCCCAATCTTGACTTCCTTTCGGACCTCTTCGGTACCCAAATTGATTAATTCGATAGACTCTTGGTGCGGCTGAATGACCTTTTCTTCCTGCCTCAACAATCTAGCCAACTCTTGTGGGAGGTCACCATCCTCCTCAACTTCTTCTTCAGCTTGATAAATTGGGTTTTCGAAGTCATGAAGAGTCGTAATAGAATCATTCTCAACATTTCCGGAGATTAGCGGGGGACTTAATCTGCATGTTTATTTTTAGTTTTAGTTTTAGTTTTTTTTAGAGGAGAAAAAAAAGAAAAGTTAAAAACTCACATTTGCTGGGGAAAAATTGAAAGAAAGACAGGGGTTGAAACATTTAACTACAAAGACGTCCTTTATTGATGATAACTTTTCAAAGAGAAACATTGTGATCTTACAGCGCATCCACTACGTCTTAGGCAGGACGTATGGATTAATGCATGATGACAAGTAAAACAGGAAAATTACTCTTCGTAACGGGTGACTTCAATGACGTCCTCAGCAAACTAGTTAACAAGCTTTTCAACCTGCACAGTAGGACGAACCCACTTATCCATCTCACAATCGATGTCACCATCCTCATGCACCACATGAACCTCTTCATGGTTGACCCCACCGCTGACAAATTAAATTGGAGGAGGAATGCCTTGAGTCTTGAGAGGAGTAGCAATTGACTTGTTTCGACCAGCCACAAAGCCTAAACCTTTCTTGTCCGTTTGAGTAGGGAGATCCAGCACTCTTCCCCAACCTTCTGGATGACCGGATTGAACAATCATTTGTGCCTGACGATAAGATGACATAGAGACCTCTGGTTTCCTATCCTCTTGGCAATGAGTTCTGACAACTTGCACAGTCTCAAAAGCTTGACACGAAGTCTCATGGATTTCTCCTTCCACCTCAACATAGCGGAAGGAACTCAGGTGACTAACAATATAATCCTCTTCGCCGCTAATGGTAACCACCTTCCCATTCAACAAGAACTTCAGCTTTTGGTGTAGAGTGGATGTGACAGCACCAGCCCCATGGATCCACGGGCGGCCCAACAAACAACAATAGGAAGGGTTGATGTCCATGATAAATAAGGTAGATTCGAACACTTAGGGACCTATTTTGATTGGCAAGTCTACTTCCCCGAACACAGTCCTCTTGGACCCGTCAAAAGCCTTAACAATCAAATCACTTGGCCTTAACAAAAGCCTATCATAATCCAGCCTCAAGAGAGCGGACTTGGGTAATACGTTGAGAGAGGAACCCGTATCAACCAACACACGAGATAAGGTAGTTTTTTTAATCTCCATAGAGATGTGTAGCGCTTTGTTGTGCTTCCTCCCCTCGGGGGGTAAATCAAAGTCTGTAAAACCAAGTCCATTACATGCAGAAATGCTATTCACGATTCCCTCAAATTGATTCACAGATATCTCTTGAGGAACAAAAGAGGTCCCCAATAGCTTCATTAGTGCATTTCTATGGGATTCCGAGTCTCTTAGCAAAGCAAGAATGGATATCTTCGAGGGGGCCTGACTTAACTGGTCAATGATTTTGTAGTCACTCTTCTTGATATACCTCATCAACTCGACTACATCTTTGGACATTTCAGCATCTAAAGCAGGAAGTGGGGGGTTTTGCCCCGGCCTATCACTATTGACCAAAATCTGCTTGCCTCTTGTCTTAGTTGTAGCATTTGTACTACTTTCAAGTGGTTCCGGTGGGGAGAAAATTCGACCACTACGAGTAATTCTAATTTCACTAACGATGTCATGAACTTCGGACCCCTCTTCTTCGATCTTACCCTCTTCAGACTTCTGGATAATGAGTTTCTTCCCTTGTTGATAACATTCTCTGCCGTAATTCCAAGGAATTGTTTTACTACTATCATATGGAATTGGCCCGGGCATGGTGATGGTTATGGGTGGTTTTTTAACGGGCACCGGAATCGTAACAGGTGTCGGAATAGTCATTTTCTTGACAGGAATGGTTATTACATCGACTTCACCATTATCGGCCTCAAGTTTAACGACCTTATGATCAAACTGAACAAACCCCTCTGTAATCATGCCCTGAACCGCATCTTTCAACAATTGACAACCCTCTGGCTGTTTCAAACAAGCGACACAGTCTATCCCACAGCCCAAAAATACACCTTTGCTCGATAATTGTTATTTTACAAATAAGAGAGGTGTAGTCAACTGGTCAACATCCATAACCAGATCCAAACTTTCGTCTTCAATGATGACACTGACGGTGGCACCTCCGTGAGGCGGCAAAGGTTGACTAGTAATGTTAGGTGCTGACCCAAAATTAATAGCCTGAGAGTCCAATAAGTCTTGCACTTTATGTTTGAACGCTATGCAACCCTCAATGTTATGCCCCTGTACTCCGGAATGAAACTCACATGTGGCGTTAGCATTAAAATTCGGCGGCAGTTTTTCTGGATTAATCTGCATCGTGCGTTTCTCAACCAACTTCAACTCCAGTAACTGAGGTAGTAATTCTTCATAGGGCATGGGGATTGTGTCGAACTTTCTGGGAGGTTGTTTTGGCCTCTGTTGGTATCCCTGCCTGGGCGCATATGTCTGCTGTTGGGGTGCAGCAACTGGTATTGTCACGGTAGCAATTTAGTGATCTATATCTTGGTATCTATTTTTCCCTTTACGAGAATAGACCATACTGGTTTCTCCTTATTTTTTCTTTTGGTGACCACCAAAAGACTTCTTAGTGTTACCAGCATTATTCCTAGCAACTGTATCCTGGATTTTTCCCAGCTTAATCCCGATTTCAATTTGTTCGCCATGTGTCACCATCTCAGCAAAGGTACCTGATATACTGCAAATTGTGTAGTACTGGCCTTGCAATGTACTACTAAACATTTCCACCATCTCCCGCTCCAACATGGGCAGTTGAACCTTTGTAGCCATCTCTCGCCACCTCTGGGCATACTCTTTAAAAGATTCATCCCGCTTCTGGGATAAATTTTGTAGTTAGGTTCTTGTGGGAGCCATGTCAGTGTTATACTAATAGTGCATAACAAAAGCCTCAACGAATTCCCTCCATGTACAGATGCGATTACTCTCCAACTGCATATACCATTCGAGTGGGCCACCTGTCAAACTGTCTTGAAAGAAGTGCATCAATAGCTTCTCATCATTAGAATACGCAGACATCTTCCGATAGAAAGACTTAACATGGGTCTTTGGGCAGGAAGTGCCTTTATACTTTACGAAGTCAGGTACCTTGAACTTTGGGGGAATCCTTACTCCGGGCATTAAGCCTAAATCAGACATGTCAAAGCCTACCGCACCTTGACTTTCAAACTTGCGCATCCGTTCTTCGAGCATATGCAACTTCTTGCTAGATTCTGTTGGTTCATCCACATGAGTCATCCAGTCTTCCCAATTATCTTCTTCTACCTGCCTAACAGGAATGCGAACAGGCCTTGGTAGCACAACGGGTTGTTCAATATTCTGATGAACAGGAGTAGGTGGGGGAGGATTCCCCACAACTTGAACCCCAGGGACACCTTAGTTACTTATAAGATTGACGAGATTTGCAGGCTGACCATTTTGAATATTCAGACTGACATTCGAATCCAGATTCACATTTCGAGTACTTCCTGGATTCTCCACCATATTCTGAACACCCAGAGTTCCATTAGGATTGTTGATTACACCCCCCGGAGGATTTGCATTCAAATTTTCACCACCATTATTCAAAGCTTCAGCAGGCCTCATAATCATGGCTCTCATTTCCTCTTGTTGACGAGCCATATTTTGAATAATCTCCATCAGCTGGTCAACCCGAGTATCCACCCTAGTACCCATAGCCACAACATCTGCTTGGATTTGTTCCATCTGCCTCTTGGAAGTGCTTCGAGTATTATAACGATGAAAATTTGTGGTAGCAATCTCTGTAAAGAAACCCGAATCATAATAAGAAAACCTGTCGTGACCACCTGTCATGATATGGTATGCGTAGATGAATGGTTATGCATGAAGTGTTTTATCATTTCCAGGAGGATCCTGTGGTTTTTCATCAAGCATCAATAAATAATAGGATAGACAACAAGATAAACGAAACAAAGACAAAATATCTGAGTAGAAACTGCTCATATCATAGAGTCGAATAAACATCCATGCAGTAGCGTTTTAGTACAAATAGAGTCAATTATTAAAGAGGCCCCGTCCAACAAGACTGGCGTTGACCTTGTCATAAAAAACAAACATAATAGGTATGGTAAAACTTTCTCCTCAAGCTCAACTATCCGGCTAATCATCCTCGGAAAAAGGGTCTCCAGTCACAAACCCCTTCTTCTTTACCAGCGCCAACAAACAACGATATTTGAGTTCCCAATCCTCAGAACCTGTATCTCCCACCTCGGCTTCTTCTACTGGAACCTGGTCTTTATTTGCTACCTGGGATTTGATTATTGTCAACTCTTTCACAACTCGGGTCAAGTGAACATCTTTCTCTCGTAACTTTTTCTTTAGAATCTTAACCTCCTCGCAGTGCTTAGCTTCCAATTCCTTTTTAGCCAATTGAAGATTCTCTACCTCCTGACGGCTATCCTGTAACTCTTCAACTTGTCGACTGGCTGTATCAGAACCTTTGACCCTAAGCCTCTTCGATCGCTCAAGCAAACCATATTTTCCTAGCAACTGGTTCTTCAACTGAACCTCCTTCATGAGTTTCTTCTTGTCTTGCAAAGCAAACGAAATATCCACATTCATTTCTTCCTGCTTAGCCTAGAGTTTGAGGTTTTCGGCCTTTACATTCTTAAAACACGTCATGGGAACGAACTCTAATCCTCCTGGGACAGACTGCCTAGAAGATGAATCAATACAGGATAAAGAACTGTCCTCCCGAGCATCCATTAATGAGTCAAAATCAGGATGAGGATATAGCAACCTTCCCTTTTTGTAAGGTAGCCGTATCTCTCTCACACTATCCTGAATCCAATTCGTGTAAGTATCATAAGCTATACTTGCATTCTGGATAAAAGAAAGTTTCCCATTACGGCGAATATGTTCCCATGCCATCTTCACCTTTTCGAGCAACATTCCGTCCTCCCCTTTGCCGAAATAAACGGTATCCATCACCTCTCGCTCAGCGGGTCTATCTAACATTACGAATCCCAATTGTCGGCGTGCCAGGATAGGGTTATAATTAATGCAGCCTCTTGTCCCCATAAGCGGGACATTAGGGAATTCTCCACACCCTATAATGATCTCTTTCGAGCCTATCACACTTTGCCAAACAATATCATACGAGGTGAGTCCCATGATACGCTGAGACCATAAAGATGAATCGGCAGTATGAACAAAAGCCCCATTCGTAGGCATATGCATCATCAACCATTTGTAGAGGGCAATCGCGCAACATATTACTTCCCCCTTCTTCTCGTGTCGGGAATGGATGGTGTAATAAGTGTCGGCACGTAGAGTCGGTACCCGGGTTACCATTCATGAAGACACATAATGCAGATACATGCACCAACTTTTTGGAAACCGGAAAGAGGACCAAACCATAGATCATAGCTGCCAGCAATGCATTAAATGCAGTCCAATTCATATCCTTTACAAAACCCTTGGCCTTTGATATCAAATAATTCAGAGGGAGACCGCTCGTGCCGCTTTTGTTAATCCAATTACTTTTAACTTCACCATGATTCAAATAAAGAGCTCTGGTGATTGCCGTATAGTCCAGAGTCTCTGGTACCTGAACAAAAGGAATACCGTTGGTCATCTTGACATCCATAATATGTGCATATTCTTCAAGAGTTGGTGCCAATTGACAGTCCCGGAAAGTAAAACAACGCAACTGCGGATCATAGAACTGAAGAAGTGTTCTCACGGCCCATTCTTCAAGATCATCATTCACCAATGGCAATAAGTTTCCATGCTGACTTCTGAAAACTCTTTCATTTGGTCCTTTCACAAGAGCTCCCACCTCTCGCAATCGACCACCAAAGCATGGAAACTGATAAGCAACAATATTTCTAAGAGGCTCTGAGCTTGTCTCCATGTTTTTATCCATCTTTGATGCTAATGACAAACCTTAGAATAATCCTGGAAATGAAATGCAAATGCAGGTTAGGCATATATATATATATATATATATATATATATATATATATATATATATATATATATATATATATATATATATATATATATATATATATATATATATATATATATATATATATATATATATATATATATATATATATATATATATATATATATATATATATATATATATATATATATATATATATATATATATATATATATATATATATATATTGCGTTTCTTTTATAAAATAAATATGCCATGATGCAAATGCAATAAACATAAGATCAAAGTTTCCGCAATGCTGATTAACTGCTGTGCCTTTTCTGATCATATTGGGTGTATTGGGATCAAGAAAAATCTGGAATCGTGAACTTGAATAAACCTCTTGGTCGACGGATCAGAAACTCAGGAAATAAATCTGAGAACCAATAGAAAAACACCATTACTTGTAGAACATAGTCACTATCTGAACATAGTCACCAACTGTACATGTGGTAATCAAGTCTCTCCCCACTCACGGGTGAAAACTAGGTCATGGTAAGGTCAGGTAACCCAGAATCGAGGGTACTCTTGAAAAACTATCGCCATATCACCTACGTGAAAACGATAGTCCCTCATTTGTACCTCATCTGAGCGTGGATGACATGGCGGCAATAGTGAAACCTAAGTCAACTAGTCGTTCATGTTCCACTCTATTCCTAGGGTTCCTAGAGTTGTCTCTTAGCCTGGGTATTGGGCCTTTTACCTCTTGTAACACCCACCCAATCATGAAAATAGATCCAGCACAACAACATCACCAATATATGGAAAGCGATAAAATGCAATGCAAACACATGCTCAGATAAACATGTACCAATGAATAAACTGGAAGCATAAAAATAAACACCCAAAGAAAGAAAAACAAGAGCTAGGGTCGACTCCGGGATGGACCAGCAAGAGGTCAATCTAGTCCCCAGTGAAGTCGCCAGCTGAAACAACCGGCTGAATAATCAACTGATAATGAAATCAATGAAGTCGCCATCGAGCGTTTTTTTATCCCACATGAAGGGAAAGGTAAACATCGAGTAAACCTGAGAAGGGAGAAGTCATGGTCTTGTGATCGAGAGATCGGGTAAGGGAGTCTGTTACGCGAGGGGAAGGTATTAGCACCCGACACGCCCGTAGTACTCTACGGTATCAACTCTTGTTATCTATCTTATGGGTGTGTTTAATCTATGCTTATTGTTTACTATACTACTGAAGGGAGAATTCATGCAAAAGAAATGAGAAAAGAATGTAGGGAAAATAAAATTGTGCTCGCTTGGGCCCTACTCCAATGCCTACGTATCCCTTTTGAGGAATCAGAGCAGTCGTAGTTCGGCTCATATGTGTTTTTGTTGGTTTGTATTTTTTAATGAACAATATTAATCTCGCCTTTTGCCGCAACTCGACCCTTGAAGACTTATGCGTCAGCACATAAGTGAATTAACATGTTCTTTTTGAAAAGTTTGAAAGAAAAGCCTGAAGGCACAAAAGAGTTTGCATTGGTTGATATTTTTTTACCTTGAAGAAGGATTTGAAAGTTGTTAGATGTTTTAATATTTTTCAAAGAAAGAAGAAGAAAAGAAGAAAAAAAGGAAGTTTTTTTTAATGCATGGATGCAAAAGAAAGAAAAATCATCTAAAGGAGACTAACCTAGGCCTATCCCTAATGTTATCATACAATGATGGTCCTATGGTTGAGTTTTGAAGGGAAATCTCTACCCTATGTTGACATGCTTGGATAACAATCCTAATGTCTATCTCAACTCATCATCTACAGATGAATCAAGAAGTCCTAAAGGAGCATAGCAAGGGTTTATCACCTCAATACATGTACATTAAGATGAAATCAAGTAGGTAAGTCAATAAGCTCAAGAGAACTAGCTCAAGCGAGAAAACTAGAGAGAATCTATATAGGCTACCATTACCTAAGAAAATCTAACAAAACTATCCTATAGGGAACATGCAATGAGAGCGAAGTCGTGATCTCAATTTCTAAATTGAGTGACTCATTGATCAACAAGAAATAAAGGAAAGAGATGAAATCCTATAGGAATCATGCACTAAGAGCGAAGTCGTGATCTCAATTTCTAAATTGAGTGACTCATCGTCAACAAGAAAATAAACAAACACAAGCACAACACATAGAAAATGAAGTGCGGAATGCCTGCTACAGGTCTTTAAGCAGTGACTTCGAGCGCACGCTCTTTATTTCCTACTTCTCATGATATCTAGAAAATGATAAATGCTGAGAATGAATGGAAGAGCTGTATACCAAATGGACAAAGGTTCGTAACGTAGCAAGCGAAAATAGATAAACCCCGAAACTTCAAGCAATCTAGCATCAATAAATAAAACAAGTTAGAAACCAGACGTCGATATAAATCTCAAAATATTAGTGTGAAGACAAATCATAAAAGGTGTGTGTCAGACACAGCTGCATAAGTATCCTGCATGAAAATACAGGCCCAAGGGAGTGTATAATAATGCATTTATGCATCTCCTTAGAATGCGAGTCCCAACAAATTGCATCTGACATAAATTCGTATCCCACAAATAAAGTAGAATACGAAGCAATTAAAACCAATCTGAGACTTCATCAAAGTACCTCGCACAATTTAACAAACAGGTTAGTAATGACATGGCCAACATAACCGGAGTTACGTGATCATCACAACTCGAACCAAGGTAAAAATCATGCAGAAAGCAATTGGTACAATGATTTTAAAACTCGAGTAGCGAACATAATCAACACATGAAAGGAAAACAAGAATCACGTTAAAAGCTACCATACTTATCAACAACAGTCCATAATAAGCGTATAAGAATCAACGTTATCAAAATAATTGGAAAAAAACTTTAATTCTCAACCTAAAATAAAATGCCTAATTAGTCTAAAAAAATAAAATGCAAATTAGTTTGAAAAAAAATATCCTAAAAAAAATTCCTAATCTGACATAAAAATTAAAAAAAACATTTTTGTGAATTTATTATTTTTTAGATTTTTATAGACTAGAAAAATCGAAATCATGAGCTAAAACAGATAAGCGTCAAATTTATATAGAACCTGCCAGGGGGGTGTATAACCAAATCTCATATTTGCACTAATTCTAGTCAAATAGGCATTCAGATCCATTAACAAGGGGGTGTAGTCACAAATTTATTAGGCCCAAATCTGAAACTACTCCTAAGCCTGTTCGCTCCAAAAAACATTCTAGATTTTTTTTTGCTCATTTAATATGCCACGCTTTTTTTTTGTCCAACCACTTGCATTTCTTTACTAAGCTGCAGATAAACCACAACATAAATGTTCTTAAAAAAGGAAAAAAAGGGTAATTCCAGTAATAAAAGAAACGCGTTTTGATTGGCTAACGATGAAGATTCATGACTAATGAGAATCAGCCATGTCTAGGGAAAATACTCATATCACAAAACCAGACGGCAGCTTCTACCACCCTCTCCGGTGGTGTATTCGCCGGTAATGGAGCATGAACGAAAAAAAAATCCAAGCTAACGACACTCTCCCACTCGATTTTGTCCATAGAACGTAAAGATGAGCTTTAAATTTCTAGATCTATACTCCGTCATACAATAACGCACAACTCAGAAATCCAAGATCTCACCATGTATCCTTGCTGCAACAAAGCGTACCTCCGAAAGGAGGACTTCGAGACATCGCTTAAGATTTTGATACAATAACGCATATTCTTCAGATTTTGATGAAAGCGCGAAAGCCAACTTTGACGCTTGAGGAAGATGATGCAGAACTGGGCGATACAGCATTCTTGATGCCGAGTAAATGCGAAGCAAAGCTTCCTTTTGTAGAGAAGAAGAAGGAAATCTCAAGGTTACGGACGATCGATCGAGAGAGGTGGTGAGAAACAACTATGCTTTAGAGATGCAGTCTTGAGGCATTGAACCCGAACCATTCGGTCATGATGATGATTTTGAAGATGAAAGAAAAAAAAGTGAGGTTGTTACGGTAGAGCCAGTTTTTTGTTACGACTCTCACGGTTGAAGATGATAGAGGGAGCCGCGAGAGAGGTTGAGGTCAGTTTCTGTTATATGAGTGAAGTCGTTCTTGTTAGAGTCATAGAGGATTCTGTTACAGTCGCGAGCATGAGCGAAATTTCCGTTGCCAACAGTTTGTTACGGTTACATAGATAAAATGGAAAAGGCTCCTTATGGTTACTCTCATCATGCATGCAATAATGAATTATCGCATGGCCATCAAACATCATCCCATGAATACACGAACTGTAATACAATAGCCTTTATCCTATAAAAAAATTATGTTATTATGCATGGTTACATGACCGCCTTCACGCTTGTATATCTTGCGCTATAACCCTTCTTGCGGCACGATCTTGATATCATTAAAAAGAGGACGTATCAAGGAACATTCTTCGTGTTGGCCTCGCCTCGAAATAACAACCATAGCCCGTCCTAAAATGGTCCTAAAGTTATGAAACCATAACTGAAGTAAACACCGACAATTCTGTTATTACCGACGATTGTCCGTCAATGATCCAACCTCCACTTCATGGTTCAATAACTTGAGATATAGCAATCTTCAAGATAAAGTCTCAACATAAAAGTTGAAGAGTGAATTTCCCTAAACATCATTCATGTTGGAAATTTCTTGAAATAAAACTCGAAACATGCTAAAAAATGATCGCGAAGCCGTGGTACCAAAACTGTCTGCCATAACTGGAAACTCACCATGCAGAACTCAATTCCATCACCATGATTTCAAAATCTCTCAACTTCCCCAATAATGATCCAAACACCACAAACTTGATACCGTTGGAAAGAGGACAAATGATAGAACAAGTTTACAGTTTGCCTCCAATCCAGACACGGCCTTAATCATAAAGAAAAATGCCATGAATATACGCCTTGCAACTGCTCGACAAAAATCAAGGCTTGGCATTACAAATTCTATGCGTGGCACCTGCATCTCGTCCTCTTCAATCTTCCTACTTTGCGCTTCGATATTTCTTTCCATGATGCACAAAACGAGACAAAGTTTGAACCCAAAACGAAGAGTGTGCAACATACTCCAACTTTCATGTTCGACATATTTCGAAACGAGAAGTAAATCCATGATAAAAATGCGCTAAACACTCGCCTTCCACCTACTCGACAAAATGCCAGGCTTGGCATTACAAATTCTATGTGTGGCACCTGCATCTCGTCCTCTTCAATCTTCCTACTTTGCGCTTCGATATTTCTTTCCACGATGCACAAAACGAGACAAAGTTTGAACCTAAAACGAAGAGTGTGCAACATACTCCAACTTTCATGTTCGACATATTTCGAAACGAGAAGTAAATCCACGATAAAAACGCCCTAAACATGCGCCTGCCACCTGCTCGACAAAATGCCAGGCTTGGCGTTACAAATCTTGTCAGCATTTCACCTTTCAAGCCTTCAAAACGTAAACATCGTAACTTTCTCTACGAACCTCCAAATAGTACGATTCTTGAATCAAAATCGGAGAGGAGAATCTGATCTTCAACTTTCACGCTCGGAGATTTTGCATCTGAGTCTAAACGGGACCTTAAAAATATCCATGAAGTTTACCATATTTTGAAAAATCTTCTAAAAATTATTAAGAGCCCATATCACTAACAATGCGAGAAACTCCAAATTCGGCCGATTCTTTCGATTTTTCCCGACAACTCAACAAATTTCCTCACGTTTGGACCTTTATCCATGATCTTGGCCAAAAACTCATTTAGTCGATTTTTTTGAATTTTGTTAACCTTTGCTCATACACGCTTAAATATCTTTTTATTCAATTGACCCCAATTTTTTTGATAAAAAACGTGGAGACCAGCATACCACATGCAGATACTTTTAATGTAGATAGAAAAAAACACGAGACCATTTTAGACTTTAAAAGATCAGTTGAACCACAACATCGATCCAGAATACTGATTGCGTCGCAAAGATTGGAGATGTTGACCATAACTCCCAAACGTTAATCCAACTGGAACATCCTAAAGCACTCTTGTATCCACATACCTCATGACTTGAGATGATATTTGAGATGAAAAGACTTCGGATACGCGACCTTTGAAGATAAATATTCTTCTTTACGGCAATATTTACTTATCCAACCAAACCTTTGATTATATGTCCTCGAGTTAACGCAAAGCAAGTGATGAATATGATGGTGGAGTATAAGTCGTTTCGCTTACAAGCAAGAGGGCAAATTTCTTGGTGCAACACGTAGTATCGAGTATCAACCAATTTTTAGCTTTCTACCGAAACCGGCTATCTCACTACTTCCTAATGGTAAAGTTGTTCAATTAAAGGTTCTAAGGTCAATTAGTGTTTCATGACACCACACAACGGCCTCGTATTCTCCTTGATTCAACATAAATGATACCGGTACCCACAAATATGTCACACACTAACATAGTTATTGCTTGAACTATATCGGTCTACACCGTACAGTCTCCACAATCTTTGCTACATACCTAATAATGTTCCTAAATCCGGGTAGAAGATAAATACAAAACCCAAACAAAGACCCAAAATGTAAAGCAAACAAGCCACACAATGAAAGCATTTAAAGGTGATCTAGTCTCTAAGGTAACCCCACTTTTAAATTTCCCCAGCAGAGTCTCCAGTTCTATAATATAGTGGGAGAACTGACTTGGGTGTTTTACGTTTGATCGCAATTGTTGTGGATAGTAAGAGTCGTTACCGACTTTTCTTTTATCCAATAAAAGAAAGGGTGAAAAGAACAGGAAAGACCTTTTGAGAATTTTCTTGAGTTCGGGGGGTAGGTTATGAAAAGGAAAGGTGTTAGCACCCTTTTCATCCGTAGTTATCTACGGGCTCTTAGTTGCTAGCTCACTTTGAAATACTTTGTTTGAAATGTGTTTGTGATAGTTTTTGAAAGTATTTTTGAAAAGTGCCTTCGTTTAGATGAACTTTATAATGATTCTCTTCTCTATAAGAATGCATACAAAGTGTTGACTTTTGAAAATATTTCATTTGAAAGTGTTGGTGTGTTTGAAAGATGTTTTGAAAATGATTGTGAGCAAGCAACTATGAACGTCCTACCTACTCAAAAAATTCTTAGTTCTTTTCCTCCTCCTTTGGATATTGCTATCATACCATTGATTGATAAGAAGCCCTATCATTGGATGTGAAGGGACAATCGTGGGTCGTCGTATAGTCATAGAAAGCAACATTGTAGGATACCTTAGCAATTTTTGTAAGAGTCTAATATCATTTGTAAAGGCAATATTTGAAGGGTCATCGAGGGACTATGATCTTGTATTTGATTGTTTTTTGCTAAAATATCCCACATGCGAGACATGACTGTTTTTCTAAAGGAAACAAGTGAGGTTAACCCTAGAGGTGCAAGTGTGTGAAATGTTTGTTTTCATGCATTATTTGTCTTGAATTAGGATTTTCTACTTGTTGATTTTAGTCTTACCATACAAACCCTAATTACTAGCATTTATATTGAAAGCGATAAATTGCGGAAATGTAAATTTCTATGCTATTACATCATTTAGGGATGGGGGTATGAATTACAAATGGGGAGTAAGTAAATAAAAACTCTAAGTTATTATTACAACCATATTGAATATTTGCAAAAAATTAAATCTACAAGAAATGTAAAGATAATATACAAGGATAAAGGGGATGTGGGAAGAAAAGAAAAAAATTGTTTTTGTTTGTTTGAATTTTGATGAAAAGGTTTTGACCTAATTAACTAAGAAGAAAAATGGTTAATTGATTTTGAATTAATTTGACAAAGCTAAAACCTAATTCTTTTGAGAAAAGAAATTAAATTAAGAAACTATTCTTTTTAGAGTTTTTTTATGAAAGGTTTTTTAGAGTTTATTAAAGACAAGAAATTAATTGACAAAAAATTCCTAAATTCTAAGTTAATTGAATTAGAAAAGTAGGTTTAAATAAACCTAAGTCTAAATGATTTTATTAAGAAAAGAAATTAAATTTAATAAGAAAATGTTTTTGGTCTTTTTTTTTTTTGAAATAAAATAAAAATATATAAAATATACAAATATTAAATATTTATTTTCTGGGCTTTTTATGAATAAAATAATAATAATAATAATAATAATAAAGAAAAGAAAATAAGAATATAAAAATAAAATAAAAGTCAGGAGGGTGTAAAATGAGAAATGGTGGTTTTGTAGAAGAAAAAAAACAAATTTTAAGGTTTAGGCCCAATATGGTTTTTGTAAGTCAGAAAAAAGGAAAATAAAAAAACAATGAATGGGCTGCATTGCAAACTAAAAATGAGGGGGTGAGACAGAATAAATGAAGCAATGCCCAGTGGTGGAGGCCCAACACGTTGGCTGTGTGACAAAAAGTAACAAAAATGTTAGAAAATTAAAACAAAAGGGCAGCGTTGGGGCTCGAGCCCAGGCCCTTTGGCAATACGCGCGCGCTCTCTACCACTGGGGTGACTATACATCAGTTTATTAAAATGAAACTAACATATTATATTTTAAAACAACCCCATGGCTGTATCATATTCAACCTCGCGCCAGACTTGTTCTTCACCATTTTTGAATCTTGTAACTTTCTCATTTCTCAACAAAAATTAAAACTGTAAACATGAAAGTTGTTCCATTTTTCATCACGATTCCAGAAATGTAAATAACTAAAATTATAAATCAAAGATGAGCACAGATTTTGAATGGTGCCAAATCTGACCTAATTTTTTTAGAAAGTTCAAACTTAAAATTCTCACTACTTAAGTAATATAAATGAATTCTAAAGACATGGTCAGCTTCAGGGCTATGATGTCTACATTTTATCTTTGAAAATGGAAAGCTAACAATGCTTATAAGAAGAGATTGAAAATTAGAAAACTTAACTCAAAACTGGAAATCGTGTTTTGAGTTAGAGCTCACTTCAAGGTGTTTTAATGATCTGGTTAGCTTCCTTGAACCTTCAGGAAGCTATTCCAATAATTACTTTAAGATGGAAGTGTATGAATCGTGCTGGAGAAGTCCGGGTGCAAGCGACTGTTTTTGAAAATGGAGGATGGTGATGGAGGTGTTACACAAGTGTAACAGGTATTGGGATGGATTCTATATGAGGTAAGGAAGCTTTTGAAATGATTTGGCCAAGAAACGCACGAGTGAAATGGAAGTTTGATGTGTAAAGTCAGAATCTGCACAACAATGGTATTTTGGGGCAATTTCTGGCTTGAGGGAGTTTGAGGAAGTTTCAAGGCTTGTGAATTCGTGTCCTAAGTTGCATAAGAGTGTCTTAATATATAGGAAAAGGTTTAGAGACTTGAGATGGTCAAAAAATCAAGAATCACATGTTATGGCCATGTGGCTTGATTTTGAAGCAAAGATGAAATGCATAGTTTCAATGTGAAGTACATGGCCTTGTAGGGTGGTTAACAGACTATAGACATGTTGCTTCTTACTTTGAGATGTTTTGGAATCATAAGCAACAATGTATGGGCTCAAGGAGAGTTGACATTGTGTATAAAGTCACTTTTCAAGAATGGCATGGTTACTTTCTTCCCAAAATGGCAATTTGGTTTGGATAATGCTTGAATCAATTGGATAATGGCTCAATCAGTTGTGTAAACCATTAATCGTGGAGTGAAATACAAGTTTGAGGCCTGCAAAGCAAAGATTATACAGCATGGTTTGAGATTTGATTATGTGTTCATCATAAAATTGACTTGTAATTCAAGTTCTAAAACTCTAACTTCATCTATTCGATTCTCATAGCTCGAGAATGATCTCAATGAGTTTCCGAGACATTTTGGAAAGCTAGTAACATCCTCTACAGCTTTCATGTTGGCCATTTTGACAAAATCATCTTGGAGCTTGGTGAAAATTGACCAAGAATTTAGGTCAAAAATCTGCCTAAACTAGGTCAAATTTTCACTAAGTGTTTAAGAAAAAGTGCATGACTTTATGGATTCATAATTAAAAATACAAGCATTTTTAGGACTTGATTAGTAAAGCAAAGTTGTAGATATTATCAAGATCTATAACTTTCATGTTGTAAGTTTTCTTTAAATCATCTTGCATCTTGATGAAAAATTGGCATGAAGTTATGAAATAGTCACGTATAAAAATACTTAGAAAAATTATGTCTTGAAAAGTTTGACTTTTCAAGATGCCTTTTGACTTTCTTGATTTCTTGATGATCAAGTTTCATATTTTTGAATGTCTTGATAAATTATGATCTTTGAAACTCAATTTTGATCAAAAAGTCAAAGTTTGACTTTTGGTGTATCAGTTGACTGAATTTCAACTATCAATCAATTGATCTTGCGAAATGTTTTGAGCCATGAAATTAGTTCAAATATCCCTGATCAGTCAAATATAGTCAAAACCCTAATTTTGACCATTTTCCCCTTTTGATGATTTGAACATTTTTCTTGGGAAATTATGATCCAAACTTGATCAATTGATACATATAACTTCAAAATGTTGATAGTGGTAAAAAATATTGAAGTTTGACTGTACGTTGACTACAAGTGACTTTTTACCCAATACAATTGATTTTAGGTCATCTGATCAATTGACTGAGTAATTTTGTGATTCAAGACTTGAAACTTGACATGGGCAATCTTGAGGGTCCATAATGATCCATGAAAGTCATTTGAAGTATTAGAAGTCCAATTGTCCTTGTGCAAACTCAAACCCTAATTTGAGGTATCAGTGTTAAGGAGATGGCTTGACCTAGTCAATACTTGTGCAAGCTTGAGATTTTTAAGATCTTTGTGAGAAATGTCTTGAGAAAAGAGAAGGCAAATTTTGGGGTACAACACAAACCATATTTTTTTACCCAAGTGTTTTTCAATCTCTCAAACTCTCTATATATGAATCACACAAGTTTAGGGTATTTAGAAGTGATTTTCAATACCCTTAGATATCTCAAAGGGTTTACTAAATTCTAAGAATACACTCTTAAGAATTTACCATTATATATCTAAGATTAGGACTAGGATTCCTAAACTCTTATCTCTATCTTTAACTCTAAAGTTTAGAAGACTGTGATGACAAGAATGACGAAGATAAATATTTATAACTACAAAAACCTAACAAATACTTTACATGCCCAAAATACAACCCAATAACAAACTAATCAACAAATTGAAACAACTAAGCTCATTACACAAAAACTATCAGGATGGGATCTGACAGCTGAAAAACTCGAATCACCTGTTGAAATCAACATGACTATTTTGACATGCATGCGACTAGACATGTCAGTGGCCCCACAACACCGGCTCTATCACTGAGCAGACCCTTCCGCCGACCTTCGTTGACTTCTGAGCTGATTTTTGGTTTCTGCAATTTTGAAACATGCTTCTTGTTTCTTCATCACTTAAAGTTTTAAGTCATACTTCAACAGTTTCGTGTGGCCATAGTTATTGTCACTTGCGTTCAACTTAGGTTCATTATTAGATCCTTAACAAAAAGTATAAAATAGATGACCTCGTCGGTGAAGGGCAATCAAAACTTCAATATGTGTAAGTATGTGAATAGGTGGTGCCTCGTTCTGACTACTGACTTGCATATATATGCCCGTTATTGCTTATTTTGGCTCTCCCGCTTACGTTACATAGTTATTACTCTTTACTTTCTTGTTCTTATTCTGTCTCGGAGTTGACCATATGATGTACCTTTATGGCCTTTACTATTATAATCGTTTATTTCCATTATCACCATTACACATTTATGATCATTTATGTCATGTTCTTTTTCTTGGGACACGACTGCATAATATTGATAAATCGTTACGCCACTCATGGCCGAATCAAATCCAAGTCCGCAAAATTGAATAAAAGTCATTGTTCGGTGATTCTTTCTTCTTATCATATCGCGAGGAGCTAGACAATAAGAATCAAGGTCAGAATCACTTCACCTATGCAAACTTAAGTACCCTCCGAGGATTCAACATGATCTAGAACTAATGGATCAAGTCTTATTGATTCACAATGGGTATGGACCATTAAAAAAATTCAATACATAGTCCCGCAAACACGAGGCCTGTAGGGCGAAGTGATTTAGGTAACATGTGATGGTTCAATGGGAAATGTTGAATATGATTTCCACAAATTGCACCATTGATCAGGCTGAGCCTTAGGACCTTTGGTTTGACTGAACGTTGACAATGTTTTTTTTTACGACCGTTGTTCTGTAACTCTTAAAGGAGATTTACCTGTAAACACTATAACAACCAAGTTAGTGAATACAATGGTGAAAGGTTTAGAATTTTAAATAGTGTGTACTCGAGTCTAAACCATTTTAAACTTTATAAAAAAAGTCTAGGGTTTGAAAATCCTAAAACCTTTTCTAAAACAATTGTATCTTGAACACATGTTGATAGATCCTTCAATTGTCTTAATCTAACGGTATGCAAAGACCATTCAGCCTTTATCTAATATGTCGTGTGTGTGTTCTCTTAACCTGATATTTTTTTCAAATAACCAAAATTTTCAATTTTAATATCCAACTAACCAACCATTCCCTATAATTACCAATCTAACCTTGTTTCAAACAAAAAAATGGATTAAAGAGGAGGCGCCACTTGAATTGGCGCCTCCTATATTTATTTTACTTTTTCCAGTTACTTGCGGATTTACCTACGAATTTTCTTACGGATATTCCTGCAGATTTACCTACAGACAAACACGCGCAGATAAATCCGCAGGTAATGTCAAATTCGCAAGTAAATTCGCAGGTAAATTCGCAGGTAAATTAGAAAAAGTAAAAAAATAAATATAGGAGGCGCCAATTCAAATGGCACCTCCTCTTTAAGTCATTTTTTTTGTTTGAAATATAATTAGATTGAAAATTATGGAAAAAGATTGATTAGTTGGATATTAAAATTAAAATTTAGTTATTTGAAAAAAAATATGACTAATGCGACTCAAACTAATATGAATGTCTACAATATATGTTAATAATAATAATAATAATAATAATAATAATAACAATAATAATAACAATAATACTAATAATAATAATAACAACAACAATAATAATAAAAATAATAATAATAATAATAATAATAATAATAATAATAATAATAATAATAATATTTCATACAAATAATTTTAAGAATTATTTTAAAAAAATTCTAAAATAAGAAGAAATAAAGCAGACACGTGGCTTGTTATAAGTGGGTCACGTGGAACCTTTAAGTTAATTTTTGTTTTTGATGCTTTGCTAGATTAAAGGGACTCTAACAAATTTTGTAGCATGAGGTGATACAATAACACAAACATAAAACATATATATAAATTAAAAACAAAACAAAAACTCTAATTGTAGGTATGATTTGGTTTTCTCGGTCAACATAGAGGACATAGGTACAATTTAAACTTTAATGGTTATATATATTATTTAAAAAAATTATGATAAAGTTTGAGAGAATAATATTTTTTATAAATTCTCCAAAATAACTTATAAAAATAATTTAAATTTAAATTATCTTTTATTATAAAATTACTTAAATAAACTTTAAGTATTTAATTTATTAAATTTAAAAATAGAGAATTATGGCAAACCAAACCAACTACGTGGTGTATACTCGAGCACAGAAATAGAGCGGTGACAGATTGAGTTACAAAGAAGAAAAAAGCAAAGCAGTTGTGAGTTAGTTAGCTTCTACTATGACATTTGCTTCCACAACCACCGCCCTCACTCTCTGCCACCGTCGAGCACCACTCTCTTTCCCCAAAACCCGTTCTCCCCAACGAAACAGTGTTATAGCATTTTCTAGTTTCAGTAACCAAATTGTTTCGATATTAAGTATCCAAAATGAAGAGCTCCAAGTTCAAACACGGTAATTCTGAATCAAATACTGTTCTTATTCATGGTCAAATGCTTCTCGTGTGTCTCTTTTATTATATTTCATCCTTGTTATGCACTTGTAGCATGTGGAATTGGAAGGGTTACTTTATTCGCTATCAATATTCTGGGAACAACGGTCCTGCACTAGTTTTGGTGCATGGTTTCGGAGCTAACAGGTTTACCTCAAAAACAAAATTCATGTCACATTTATGTTATTATATTAAATGTTTATTTATGAGTCTTATAGTTAGGTCTGTTTTTGGTTCTGAGATTTCAGAATACACTTCCTTGCAGTGACCACTGGAGGAAAAACATTCCAGATCTAGCGAAATCCCACCGCGTATACTCTATTGATCTTATTGGTTATGGATATTCAGATAAACCGAATCCCCGGCGAATTGGAGACGATTCCTTCTATACTTTTCATACATGGGCCACGCAATTAAATGAATTTTGTCTTGATGTCGTTAAGGATAAAGCATTTTTTATATGCAATTCTATTGGAGGTATATTATTTTGAAGTTACTTTTTTTTTTGATAGGCAAAATAAGATTTTATTACTTTTTTTTGAAGTTACTTGATAGTTAATCATTGCTTGGGTTTGTTTTAAATTACTTTTCCGGAATTGGTTTTTTAATTTTGGGCAGGAGTTGTTGGTCTTCAGGCAGCTATAGTGGAACCAGAAATCTGTCAGGGGATTGTGCTTCTCAATATCTCTCTGCGTATGCTTCATATAACAAAGCAGCCGTGGTATGCAAGACCTTTCATCAGCTCATTTCAAAGATTGCTTAGGTGCAAATGAAACACGAGTTTCTTTATATGTGAATAAATTTCAAGTTCAAACGTTATGCCGGGGATTTACCTTTATCAAGCTGTATGTTATAGGGATACTGCTGTAGGAAAATTCTTCTTTAAAGCTGTTGCAACGAAAGAATCTGTGAAGAACATTCTTTGCCAGGTACTCTTCTAGCTTAACAGTTAGTTAGACTGCTTCTTGTTGAAAGCTTATGTTTAAAGAATTTTGATAGACAAACATAAAGAAGAGATGGAGGATGAGTCTATTAATGCATTATAATGAAATGGAACGACTTTGTTGACAATAACTGATGTATTTGATTACAGATATCGAAATATTTCTTATGAAGCATTCACATACACCGAATATGCCACATACTCATCGACAAAAGTAATAATTAAAAAAAATGAAAGAAGTTGAGTATAATCACATGTGTTGGTGTTGTTGAAATGTTAAATTAAATTTGATTAGATTTAATATTTAAATATAATTCAAGTTGTGTCAGCTCAAGTCCAATTAGGATTGTATATAAATAGTCATAGTGTGTATCATTATTTGTACAATTCAATAATACAAATCCTTATAGACTAATGTTTCTGGCTTACCCACATAAATTATCTCTTGAATTGGGATCCTCTATTTTGTCTCCTAGTTCTCTCAATGTACACTTATTTATATTGATGGATATCTAACGATGATGTTATAAGAAACCGTAGCATGCTTTATGTGCTGAGAAAACATATGTTTTTACCTGAAATTTAATGATCGTGAATGACAGTGCTATCATGACACTTCCAAGGTGACTGATGAGCTAGTGCAGATCATCCTTAGTCCAGGACTGGAACCTGGTGCTGCAGAGGTTTTTCTTGAGTTTATTTGTTACTCTGGTGGCCCTCTTCCAGAGGAATTGCTACCCCAAGTAAAGGTAAGCTTCCTCCAACCCTAGGAGAAAAGGTAGGAAGTTTTAATAGACTGAAATGTAACAACCATAAATAAAATTAATGATTTCTCTTATTTCAGTGTCCAGTTTTGATAGCTTGGGGTGACAAGGATCCTTGGGAACCAATTGAGATGGGAAGAAATTACGGAAATTTTGATTCAGTAGAAGACTTCATTGTCCTTCCAAATGTTGGGCATTGCCCCCAGGTTCTCTCTTTCTCTCGTGTCATTCACTTGCTTGCTCTCTATGATGTTTATACAATTATATATGAAAAAGAGTTTGAGTTAGTATTTTTTAAGTGATGATTGTTTTTCTTCTTGTGCATTATAAGATATCATATTAACTGTCACTCACAACACAGTAATAATAGTTATCAATGGTTGAGACATGAGTTCTAGGACTTAGTAAGAGAGTGACAACAGTACATACTTATGGACCCCATACAAAGATACTAGTCATGACTCATAACTATTAACTACTATATACAAAACAAAAGGTTGTTCAAATTGGAATTGGTAATGCTTGAGGAATGGAACAAAAATCCTCTAATGCCAGGGTATAATCCTGCTTATCTTTTAAAGAAACTATCATCTTTTATGACCACTTCTACACATCTACTCCTTCGTAGGCAGTTGGGGAAAGTCGTAACCATAAGTATGAATTGGTGAGAAGAAATCAAAATCAAAACCTGCTGCAGCATCAAAATTGAAGTCACAGTGAAACAAACTATTCCTCTGTAGATGAACTCATTCTCTATAAAAATCCAATCATTAATCTCACCATACCCAAAATCAATTTGATAAGATGGAAGATCTGAAACCATTTCGTACGAAGAAAGCGCTATTGGCATTAACTAAAGTTTCCTCTATTGACATGTCTATTTATGCGAGTTGGTTTTAGAGTACGGCGATATGTTTGGGTATTGGTCATCTGTAAGTTAGGTATTTGATCTATTTATCTTCTGTCAACATTAACTTCACCAATCATCAGTCATTCCCCCAATGACTTATGTTTAACGGTCAACATTGAGTTAGAATGTCGAGAAGAATTTAAATCTTCTAGAAGATATTGAATGATAGTTTGAGCTTTTGAGCTAAGGAAGTTTAATTTACTATCTGTCATCTGATTAATTAATATATGAAAAATTAAGTTAATACAGAAATAGAAGGTAAGTGGACAACAAACTACGTTGCTACTTCTTTTTGAATCGCAAAACCAATCCTCTTAAAAACTACATTCATAGACCTAGGAGATACAACATTGTTATTCATAAACCTTTGAACTCTCTGTAAAAAATCAATGACTTCTTGTGCTAGGAAACCAAAAGTATCAAAGGCAAATGGTATTAAAAAACATATTGATTTTCAGAACACGCTTTCTTATGTTTGACCACTTTACTAGAAGCAACTTTGAGAGCTTCCTGTTCCACATTAAAACCACCATCCCTTAAACCCACCAGTGGAGAAACTCCCGTCAAGTCCGCACCCTCCTACCCATTTGTACACCAAAAAATCTCTTGGTTTAAGTGTCGATCTCCCCTCAAATGGATCAGTCAAAAAATTCATAAGCGCCTCTGATTAATTAGTTGTGTTGTATGTCCTCGTTGTCTCCCGGAAGGCCTTGCCAAATGCATCAACACATGTATAGGGATTTTAGTTGTCTGATTTATGGTATTGGCTTTCTAAGCATAAATTTTCTTGCTTGGAATCAGTCATGCTATCTTGTGCCAAAATTGAATTTGTAATTGGCTCGTTCTCACCTTGCAATAAGTTCCAGTGTTGCTAGAAAAAGTCATGCATCATCCAGAAAGGGTAACATGGTGCCAAAAGGCTCCAACCTGACTATTTCAAAGTGTTGGTAATAGGGCGCATAGGCATATCTAGAAGAAAGTGGGGGTATCTTTCCTTGTGATTCTATTAGAGAATGTGAGACTTCTAATAGAGACTGTTATAATTAAAATGATCATTCTTAAGTAAATAAGCTTCAATATTGATCCATAGGGATGGTTTACATAAATATATCCTTTTTCTCCATTTATTGTTTTTGGCAAGTGTATTTTATTTCATTTCTATCTCTATGTTAGAATCTGTTTCAACATTAAATGACCATATCTAATCAAATGTATAACTTTATTTTGTTTACCATAATCTTACTTTTTCAACTGTACAATTCATGAAGGATGAAGCACCTCAGCTTGTGAACCCACTTGTTGAGTCATTTGTGGCACGGCATGCTAACTCTTCATCTCTTACCCCGTCAGTTGATTGATTCCCTGCCAGTCACTTTGCTGATGCGCTTTGCACATTGAAATCGTGTACATTTCTTCATTTCCCTCTATTAAGAGTGGATTTCATCTTTTGTATAGTTGTCATACCTCAAATTTACTCTATCCTTATAATTATGTTCGGGTTTCATTTAAATAAATCGTATTATCTAATTTTTATTTCTATAGAAAGGAGTAAAACATAGAAAAAGGGTGTGTAGATTTAAAATGGACCATCAATATCTGATGGCCCATTAGGTTCTTAAATAAGAGTTCATCTCATGGGAGGTGTTTTGTTTTAAAGAAAGTGTGAACAAATTTTGTGTTTAATAAAGCCTAATAAGGTGGTCCGTCAGTTTTTTGGGTTGTTTTAAATATTATTGAAATTGTTATTATTATTGTCATAATATTATTTTTATTATCGTCAATATCGCTATTATTAACACTAATATTATTAATTATATTAAAACATTATATTAAAAATTTAATTGATTTCTGTTTTTATTTAAGAGAATTGTTTAAAAAAAAGAGGGCTTCTAAAATTACTGCCCAAATGTCACGAGCCCAGTTTGGTTAAAACATTTTGGGTTAGATAATGAAACGCAAACCTAAGTACACACATGCATCAAAAATTACAAGGCCCAAAACTAGAATAATGCAAACAGGTATTGTTTGAATCACAAGTGGAAACAAAATCAATTCTTTTTTGTTTCCTTATTCGCGAGACTTAATAAAGACAGAATCAAGAACAAGTACAGAAATTGATCAACGCTCAATCAATACAGAAACAAAAAGTCAAATCAAAATGTATTTAAGGTCTGATATAAAAACATAATCAAAGCAAAAACAGAAACTAATTAAGCTGTTCGATAACCTCAATACAAGTTTACAGACAGATTCAAATCATTTCATAAATCAAATTCAAACCCTAATTAACCTAATTAAAATTTACAGACAAATCTGTTATTTTTCTAATAGGACTAATCCTAAAAACGCTATAAAAGCTAAAATGAAAAATAGAAAGAAAAAAAAGAAATTACAAAGAAGGAAGGACAAAAATTACAGAGAAATAGATCGTGAGAAAAACAGAGGAGTTGGCAGAGAAATTTTTTTTACAGACACGATAGAAGGAGGTCTTGGGAACATCTTCATCTTGCCGCCATCTTCAAATCTCCGATCACCACGATTAGTCTAGGGTTTCAATATCCGAAACCCTAGTTATTTGATTGTCGTTGTCCCTTATCTGTGCTGCTTCACCACCGTCCACAGTTACCTACAAATCAAAGAAGAAGGAGAAGGTCAAAGGAACTAATTGGAAAACACGTAAAGCTCGAGGATCCGAGACTGCCTTGAGGTAAATTATGTTTAGCTTAAATTTGTTGTTCTTCTTGTTGAAATTGAGGGTTTGGTGATGTTTCTGGGTAGATTTGATTTGGGGTTTGGAGGCCACCGTCGGATGTTGTAGTTTTTGTTCTAGGGTTTTCGGTGTGAAAGAAGAAGAACAGGGAAGGACAAAGAACGCGGAGAGAGGGTGATAACAATACAATGAATTGATTTTTTTTTGTAATATATATTTTTAATTTATTCAATACACGCCATCTCATTGTATTACCACGCGTCATCGAATCACAACCACTTAATTCCAATCATACGACCCTAAACGCGCGTCCCCACCATGTTACCCTATAACCGCGCGCATGTTGTCCAGACAGGTCTATCCCAAACCGCGTTGGGCCTGGCCCATCAGCTTTTCACACCACCCTCCTGCATTTGTCTTTTCTACACAACACAAAATACACTCCAGGCCAAAAATAGGCCAACTCCAAAATCTGGACTTGGTCCCTTAGCTCTTCACGCCCCCAATATTGTTGGATAGTATAAAAACGCACCCCCTTTACCTTTGGGCCTGAATTCAATATTTGAGTTCAGGCCCATGCTTTTAGCACCCCACCGTTTTACTACCTTCACTATATTTACACCCCCTGTATTTTTTTTGTGTTTATTTTATTTATTTAATTATTTTTATAATTTTATATTTTCTCATATTTTATTAATTATAATATTTATTTTATTTTTTAAAATATATTTAATACTATTATTTATTTTTACCAAATAAGTATATCATTTTTCAAACTCATCAAAAATATTATTTTTATGTATTGCATTAAATTTTATTTTTTATCATGCATTTAAATAGAATTTTTCAATAATTAATATATTAAAAAATAATTAATCAACTACAACTTATTTTCTTAAATCAAATTAATCCAATAAAAATCTTTCAAAAAGGATTGCGAAAATATTCGAACCGACTATGCGTTTAGTCCAACAATCTCCGCTATTCACGACACCTAGACTAAACATGCGGAAAATACGAATATCTTCGTAATCCATAAAAACACAAAACCAACTGCAAACTACGAATTGGGACTCTGATTTCTCATAAGAGGATACGTAGTCGTGGCGAGATCTCCTAATAAAAAACTAAAACCTTATTTCCCTAAAGATTAATTCTAAACCTAGTATCCTTGTGAACAAGGTAGATGAGAGGTGCCTAACACTTTCCCTTCGTCTAAAACCGAGTCCAAAAACCTAGAATCTCTGACTCTTTAGGGTTAACCTTTATATTCCCTTTCTTAGGATAAAAATTAAGGGTGGCGACTCTTATTTTAAAACCAGTTACAACAGATGACGACTCTGCTGGAGACTCAACCCTAAGTTTAGAAGCTTTGTCCTTTGTTTTTAGGGTTTTTAGGGTTCTTTTTATTTAGGTTTTTATTTACTTATTGTTAGCTGGCTATTTCGAATAAGGAAGAAACCACTATCAAAATAAAATTTCGAATAAAGTACCTAAGGAGATTAATATCAATATTGGATATTGGTGGGAGATATTGGATTATTCAATTTCCAGCAGATTTCGATTTGGACTTTTTTAGTGTTCGAATTATAAAGAGCTCCTTTATGCAAGGGTGCCAGAAATTGGAAATGGTCCAGGTAATTGGGCTATTCCGAAAGCGACGAAGAAACAAGATGCTTCGATTGGTACAGTTTTTCGAATTTCAAATAAAGAGCGCCATTCTAGAAGACGCGTGGAAGTCAACAAACATAGGAAGCCTGCATGCTTCGAACGTGGCGTGATTTTAGAATAGGGCCGTTAGGGTCAAGACACTATAAATAGGTGTTCTTATGTTAGATTTAGTGTGTTCACTTTTATGTACTAAAAGATCTCAAATTACTCAAACTACCATGAATTAAGGAAAACGAGTCAGAAGATACAATGTACGTATTGAACATCATTACTTTTTTACAATTTCAATACAAGTCTTGTTATATTTAGTTCGCCATTACAGTATTTCTGCCCTTAAATCCTTCGATCTCCTTGCATTTCTTTGTTTTACTTGCCTTTAAACACAGTCACTTCGTTAGAAACTTTACTTTCACTTTATCCTTTTAGTCAAACACTTATCTTTACATTCAAGCCCAAGTCTAATTCGAAGCCTTTCCTGCCTACATTCAGTTAGTTTATTCCTATAGACCATTTTAGAAATCTTTCCTAAGAATCTCATATTCGAACTTAACATACAATATAAGTCTATCAATATAATAGATATGAACATGGAAATGAGTTATGACACATGTGTTCTAGGATCAATCTAGTCGATCCTGCAAGTAACCAATAATAATTAGTAAATTGGAAGACTAGCGGTTGTTTACTAGAAATCATTGTAAACAAATTGGCACGCCCAGTGGGACATATCATAACAAAAAGTTTTATCAAACAAACATATTAGAGAAGTTTTAGGATTTTCTGAGTGTGGAGCGCGTTTCGGTACATGAACCTTCGAAGCGGCAAAATAAAGAATAACAATCCACATATACCCAGAAAACAACGTACCAAAATAATGGTTAATACAACCAACCAAGATGGGGTACAGAATCCCCCACAGGGGGCTGCAACAATCGTTTCAAGTTCGATTGATGCCTCCAATGCCATTCCTGTTGGCAGTTCGAATACGATTCCAGTAAGTACATTAGACATGCCATCAAACGTGTCTTCAATGCAAATTGCGCCACACATAGGGAATCAACAGTATTCGACCCCCCCTAGGCCTCCAGGTTTTGAACCTTTGAGACCCAGAAATCCTCAGTATGGGATGCCAACTTCGTTTATGGCAGGGTTACATAATACAACAACTTCGTCCCCACTCCAAGGATCTAGTTCAGGAATGAACCATTTGGGTACAAATTTCCAGAATATAGGAAACTTTGCCCAAATGCCTACTCTTACAACTAATAGTCAGGCAGCGCTTAGGCAACAAATGGATGATAGCAATCATGATATGGTAGGCATCCTAGCCCGCGAAATGAATGCTATTTTCAATCCCCTAATCCAGAATATAAATAGAACAAACCAAGAAAATGCAGCCCAGATGGCCAGAATAGCAGATTTCTTTGGTGCCCCTAATGCGCCTGCAAGGCGTAGGCAAAACCCAGTGGAAATTCAAAATGAAGAACCCATAATCGAATGAATTCGACCCCCTGTGCAAGTGGTCGAAGAAAGAAATATAGGGGTGAGATTAAGAGATCAGGAAATTCAGGAAGTTCAGAATGAACAGCCTAGACCTATACTGATGGTGAATAGGGACCAAAATGCAGACGAAATTGTTCATAGAATTAGAAATGACAATTTAGTGGCAGAAAATAACCTCACCACCATGATTGAAAGAATAATGGCCCAGAATGGTTTAAATTCAGGATTTAGGAGGCCAAACTACACATCTCCTATTATAGATTATATTATGCAAACAGAATTACCCAGGGGCGTTAAAGTTCCTAAATTCACGAAATTTGTTGGAGATACAAGTGAATCAACAGTGGAATATATAGCAAGATATTTAACAGAAGCAGGAGATATAACAAATAACAAAAATCTTAGGATAAAATACTTCCCAAGTTCTTTGACAAAGAACGCGTTCACTTGGTTCACCACCTTGCCCCCTGGATCTGTGGACACCTGGCCTTATTTAGAAAGGCTTTTCCATGAACAATTTTATATGGGTCAGTCTAAAATCAGTCTCAAGGAACTAGCAAGCATTAAGAGAAAATTCACAGAACCAATAGATGAATATTTGAATAGATTCCGTTTATTAAAATCCAGATGCTTCACAGTGGTCCCTGAATATGAATTGGTCGAAATGGCTGCTGGGGGCCTAGATTATTCCATTCGAAAGAAATTGGATACACAGTATCTTAGAGATATGGCCCAACTAGCAGACATAGTGCGTCAGGTCGAAAGATTAAAAGCTGAAAAAGCTAGGGCTGGTAAAAATCATAAGAAAGAGAGAATAGCCTACATAGAGGCTGAAGAGGAAAACATAGATGATTCTCAAGACCCTTATGATTTCGATCAGTTCGAAATAGATCTTGCAGAACTAAAAGAAGCACCCCCTTATGCTTGCAAAGTTCTACTTCCTTCCAATGGAAAGGATTCTCTCGAAAGTGAAAGGAATGATAAATTCCCCAAGAAAATCTATACTTTCGATATAACTAAATGTGATGAGATATTTGATCTACTTGTTAAAGATGGCCAGTTAATAGTTCCTCCTAACCTTAAGGTTCCTCCGTTAGAACAAAGGAAAAAGAGGGGCTTTTGTAAATATCACAACTTTTTAGGCCATAAAACCTCACAGTGTTTTCTTTTCAGGGATTTGATACAGAATGCGATCAAGGATGACAGGCTGAAGTTCTCAGACAAGGGAAAGAATCCAATGAAAGTTGATACGAATCCGTTGCTGATGGCGGAGACTAACTATGCTGAACCACTAGACATCAATGTGGTAGAAATTGCTGAGAGGAAATTTGAATCAAAAGTGGAATTCGAAGAGGATGGGGACTTCATCCTAATCAAAAACGAAAAAGAGGCTACTGATGGCCTCCCATTGATCAAAAATGAAAAAGAGGCTACTAATGGCCTCCCATTGATCAAAAACGAAACAGAAGCTACTGATGGCCTCCCAAAGGTGCTCAAAGCAAAGATATTAAGTGACAGAAAATTAGCTGAGGCCACTGAAGGTCTTAGGATGAAATTTGAAGAAGTCAAAATTTATGATGACCAAATGCTGAGAGTGAATATGGTGGACTTCGAACAACCTAACACTGAAATGGAAGAAGTGGAACGCTGTTTAGAGAGGGAAAGAGAACAAAGAAGAGAGAACTTACCTAGAAAGGACGCAGGTTTGTGTGAATACCTCTTCCACTGTCATAAGAAAAATCAGGAAAAGTTGTTATGCCCAAGGTGCAGTATCATCTGCAACCCCAGAATTGCTGCTGAATTCGAAAGGGCCCAGCGTGAACAAACATGAGTCAACTGGCGACAAGACAACCAACTATACAAAGTCTATCCAAAAGCTAATGAAAGTCTGCTCGAATTCCTGGTTTGTTGCCACAAGATTGGAACAGAATGCTTGATATGTCCCAGATGTGCAGCAGTGTATGATAAGGAAATGGCTGAAGCATTCGAGAGAATTCTGTTTGTGTCAGGATGGGGGCACCAAGGCGGAATGCCTTCGAATCTTGTTAGCACAACCAGAAGTATGCCAAGGAGGCCAGATAGCCCTTATCCCAGGGGAGCAAAGAGAGTTTCCTTTAAACTACCTGCAGAAATCCCCACTGATAGATGGCTGCAAGTGAATGCTGATAAGGGAAAAGGGAAGTGGCGCAGCTTCGATCGAGGAGGAAGGACTACAATGGCTTATAGGAGGCAATTCTATTCAAACAGGAGGAAAGAAATAAGATTGGAGAATTATAAAGTCAGAAACCCAATGTCTCGCTCTCAGTGGCGCAGACACCAGAGAAACCAAAAAGCAGCAAGGGATTCGAAACCTACAGGAGTAGGAGAATCCAGTACCAATAACCCAACATCACTGAACCAGACTGGGGGCAAACCCCCAGTGTCCAGGAAACTTTTTTCTCCACAGAAGGACGCTAAAGAAAATAGGACTCAGAAGGAAGCTGCGAACGAAGAGGACTTGATGATTGATGCCTTCGAATCTGAGGGGGAATCCTTCTTCAATGCAAACTGCAATGTAGTTTCGGTGCTGCCTTGTGAGTACAATCAGGAAATAGAGGTTTATGCTGATGAGGAGACTGATGAGGACGAAATGGCCAGACATAGGCCATTATGCTATTATGTGATGAACAATGGAGCGGTCGAAGAGCAGAATGCTTTCTTTGAAAAGCCAGGCGAAGGAATGAAAAACCATCTCAAACCCTTATTCATCAGGGCAAAGGTGGAACAATATGGTGTGAACAAGGTTCTGGTAGATGGTGGAGCTGCTGTCAATCTGATGCCTCAATTCATGCTAAAGAGAATAGGAATGCAGGATTCAGATGTTAGACCTCACAACATGGTGCTTTCGAATTATGAAGGGAAGGTTGGCCAGACTTTGGGAGTAATACAAGTTAACCTGACAGTTGGTTCCCTCACAAGGCCAACAATGTTTATGGTCATTGCTGCAAAAGCAAATTACAATCTGTTGCTTGGCAGGGAATGGATCCATGGAGTTGGAGTTGTACCTTCTTCAATGCATAAAAGGCTGGTGTTGTGGAGAGATGATGGGATTGTTGAAAATATAGAAGCAAACCAAATTTACTATATGGCAAAAATCAACAATGTGGACAAAAGAAATTTGGACAGAAATATGGCCAACATAGGGCCATGTCACCCACCTGAGGAATATTTCGAGCCAAATGAGAACGCTTATTGTTCCCTAACCTTGCGTCCCAATGGATTCCAATGGGATAGGGAAATCATGTGGAACAGGCAGGTGACTGAAAAAGATGGAGAGACTTTGAAGATACGACCAACTGGTTGGGCAAGCGAAGGTTATTATGACTGAATCAAATTACTACCAAAAGATTTCGGCCTATTTGGCTGAGAAAAAACGAAGAACGGCTCTCGAAGTCGAGATACAAAACATGGCTGTCGAAGCCATAGACAAAAAAGAAATAGAAAATCCTTAAGGAAACCATTCATCCTCACCCTGTGATGGACAAGCTTCTGAACTGATGGATCAAAGACTAGATGCCATTTATGATCAAGAGCCCTTGGGGTTCGAAAAGGATCCAGAGTCATCAAGCGCTAAGATGCTGGCCCAAGATCCTTTGGAGGAAGTTGATGTCGGGGATGGTGTTGAAAAAAGTATTACATACATCAGTGCGAAGCTTAGTCCCAATGTAAAAGGCAAAATGGTTAAAATGCTTAAACAAAATAGGGATTGCTTCGCCTGGGACTATGATGAAATTCCTGGTTTAAAGAGGGAACTGGTAGAACATAGGCTTCCAATCAAGGATGGCAAGAAGCCCATCAAGCATATGCCTAGACAATTCGCTCCAGAAATCCTCTCAAAAATAAAGGCAGAGGTGGAACGGCTCCTTCGATGCAAATTTATCAGGACCACAAGGTATGTAGAATGGCTTGCTAACATTGTACCTGTTATTAAGAAAAATGGCTCTTTACGAATTTGCATAGATTTTAGGGATTTAAACACTGCCACCCCAAAAGATTAATATTCCATGCCTATAGTAGAAATGCTGATTGATTCTGCTGCGGGTTTCGAATACCTGAGTATGTTAGATGGATACTTTGGGTATAATCAGATTTTTATTGCTGAGGATGATGTTCCCAAAACTGCATCCAGATGTCCATGCGCTTTAGGCACTTATGAATGGGTAGTTATGCCCTTTGGACTAAAATATGCTGGGGCAACATATCAGAGGGCAATGAACACTATTTTTCATGATTTCATTGAGTCATTTATGCAGATTTATATAGATGACATAGTAGTCAAATCTGTTTCTGATGAGGATCATTTGACTCACCTTTGCCAGTCATTCGAAAGAATGAGAAAACATGGCTTAAAAATGAATCCTCTTAAATGTGCTTTCTTTGTTCAGGCTGGGGATTTCCTAGGCTTTGTGGTCCACAAGAAGGGGATCGAAATTAGCTTGAACAAGACGAAGGCTATTATGGAGACGAAACCTCCTTCAACAAAGAAAGAGTTGCAATCTCTATTGGGTAAAATTAATTTTTTAAGGAGATTCATATCTAATTTGAGTGGGCGAACTCAAGCTTTCTCTCCACTCCTCCGTCTCAACCAAGGGAATTTTGAATGGACTGCGCAACATCAGGAGGCATTCGAGAAAATCAAAGCTTATTTGATGCATCCTCCTATACTTGCACCCCCTTCTAAAGATAAACCAATGAGGTTGTACATCTTTGCCTCCAATGTAACTATAGGTAGTATGTTGGCCCAAGAAAATGATGATGGCGTCGAAAGAGCCATCTATTATCTTAGTAGGGTCCTAAATAAAGCAGAGGCTAAGTATAGTAGCATTGAAAAACTATGCCTCTGTCTGTATTTCTCTTGTACAAAACTTAAATATTATATTAAACCAGTTGATGTTTATGTTTCATCTCACTTTGATGTTATTAAACATATGCTTTCAAAACCAATCATGCACAGCAGGATTGGCAAATGGGCCTTAGCGCTCACTGAGTACAATTTGACCTTCAAGCCTTTAAAAGCTATGAAAGGACAAGTAGTTTCAGATTTCATAGTGGATCACTTTGTGAGTGAGGACTTCGCGTTAGATTATGTTGAGATCCAGCCTTGGAAATTATCCTTCGATGGGTCAACACATAAATATGGAAGTGGTGTTGGAGTCCTTATAATTTCTCCTGAGGGAATTCCAACAAAATTTAAGTACAAGTTAGAAGGCCCTCCTTGTTCGAACAACGAAGCTGAGTATGAAGCATTAATTGCTGGACTTGAAGCTTTGTTAGAATTGGGGGCAACCAGAGTCGAAATTAGGGGAGACTCAGAGCTGGTCATCAAACAGATAACCAAAGAATACAAATGTATCAAGTAAAATTTGATCATGTACTTCATTATTGCTAATAGATTACTCAAAAATTTTGAATATGTGGATATAAAACATATTCCCAGAATTGATAATCAGGAGGAAAATGACTTGGCTCAAATAGCTTCAGGATATAAGACATCTAGAGAAAAACTCCAATATCTCATAGAAACAAGAGGCAGAATATTGGCTACCAAATTATCACCATTAGACTTGGAAACTTCGAAACTAGGTTATGCAGATCAGAAAGAATTCGAAGTTCTAAATATTGATACTTTGGCAGATACAGATTGGAGAAGTCCCATAGTAAATTACCTGAAAGAACCTTCAGTAAGTACAGAGAAAAAGACCAAATATAGGGCATTGTCTTATGTCCTAATAGGAAATGAACTTTTTAAGAAAACCCCAGAAGGTATATTACTCAAGTGTTTAGGAGAAAATGAAGCATATTTAGCAGTATCCAGTGTGCATAGTGGGGCATGTGGGGCACATCAAGCAGGACACAAAATGAAATGGTTGTTGTTTCGATATGGAATGTATTGGCCCACTATGCTCAAAGACTGCATAGAATTTGCTAAAGGTTGCGAACAATGCCAAGTTCATGCAGGTATTCAACATGCTCCTGCAAGTGAGTTACATTCAATTGTTAAGCCTTGGCCTTTTAGAGGATGGGCATTAGATCTAATTGGTGAAATTCGACCAGCATCATCCAAAGGACAGAAATATATCCTTGTGGGTATAGATTATTTTACAAAATGGGTCGAAGCAATTCCTCTAGTGAACGTTGATCAAGAGGTCATTATGGAATTTATCCAGAGGCAAATAATTTACAGGTTCGGAATACCAGAAAGTATTACAACAGATCAAGGTTCAGTTTTCACAGGGCGAAAAATGCAAGAGTTTGCAAAAGAAATGGGATTTAAATTACTCACGTCAACTCCTTACTATGCTCAAGCTAATGGACAAGTAGAAGCAGCCAATAAAGTTATAATAGGTTTGATAAAGAAACATGTAGGACGAAAGCCAAGAAATTGGCACAAAACTTTGGACCAAGCTTTGTGGGCATGTCGAACATCTCCTAAAGAAGCAACAAATACTACTCCGTTTCGACTTACCTTTGGACATGATGCAGTGTTGCCAGTCGAAATACACTTACAATCAGTAAGAATCCAAAGACAAAATGAAATACCAACTGATCAATATTGGGAAATGATGATGAATGAATTAGTGGACGTGGATGAAGATAGAAGAATTAGCGGAAGATAGAAGAATCTTGAGGGTAAATGGGAAATACTTAAAAAGGTATAAACCATGCTTGCAAGAGGTTAGAATCACTGCAGGATAATAAAAAATATATATAAACATGAAGCCAAAATGGTATTATATAAGTTCCAAAATGGTTGTGTTCAATCATTTACAATAAAAAGCATTAACAAAATACATTCAACAATCAGAAAGGGGCGTTTCGTTTCAACTTAGCAAACTTGCTCTTGCATACGTTGATTTTGCATTGGGTAGTATTTCTGATGTTTTCGAGCCCTTTGATTTCTTCACTTATTCCTTCAGCCACCTCCATCTATTAAAGACTCTGTGTGACAAGACTTTAAAGCTCTTGGTCATCAATAGACTTCAAGGTTGCCTGCTCATTTCGAGCATCCTCAATCTTCTTCTTAAGTTCTTCAATCTGAGATTCCCAAAACAGGATTGATCGAGCCAAGACATCATGCTTGTCTTGGGCCTGGATTTTAGCGCGCTCCAACTTCTCTGCTTCTTCAGAAAGTTTTGAAGTCTGATCATAAGCTTTTGACAAAGATTCTTGTTTGCCTCGAATCTTAGCCTCAGCATCATTAACCCTAATATATTCATTGCTAACCTCATTAAGCAAGATTTGCAGATCATATATAGTTTCACTCACTTCAAGTGGACAGATGCTGAGATCTATCTGAGAAAGCAACTCCCTCATTGGAAAAATAAAAGGTGGATTTTTTGAGCTTCCTAGGGAAGTGATGTTTTTGCTGCTAATTATTAGCTATAACTGCTGATTGCACGCTTTGGTATGGTGATTGGACGTTTTTGCAGAAAGTAGGACACTTACTTTGCCATCGTGTACAGTATGGTCATCATGAGTTTTTGATACTCTCGAAATAGCCTGGATGAGTCAAAAAACAAGTATTTCTTTATATCTGTCGAAATACATGTTCTCGGGGGGCAATTTGTTAGCTGGCTATTTCGAATAAGGAAGAAACCACTATCAAAATAATATTTCGAATAAAGTACCTAAGGAGATTAATATCAATATTGGATATTGGTGGGAGATATGGAGTCATTATGTTGAAGGATTATTCAATTTCCAGCAGATTTCGATTTGGACTTTTTTAGTGTTCGAATTATAAAGAGCTCCTTTATGCAAGGGTGCCAGAAATTGGAAACGGTCCAGGTAATTGGGTTATTTCGAAAGCGACGAAGAAACGATATGCTTCGATTGGTACAGTTTTTTGAATTTCAAATAAAGAGCGCCATTCTAGAAGACGCGTGGAAGTCAACAAACATAGGAAGCCTGCATGCTTCGAACGTGGCGTGATTTTAGAATAGGGCCGTTAGGGTCAAGACACTATAAATAGGTGTTCTTATGTTAGATTTAGTGTGTTCACTTTTATGTACTAAAAGATCTCAAAATACTCAAACTACCGTGAATTAAGGAAAACGAGTCAGAAGATACAATGTACGTATTGAACATCATTACTTTTTTACAATTTCAATACAAGTCTTGTTATATTTAGTTCGCCATTACAATATTTATGCCCTTAAATCCTTCGATCTCCTTGCATTTCTTTGTTTTACTTGCCTTTAAACACAGTCACTTCGTTAGAAACTTTACTTTCACTTTATCCTTTTAGTCAAACACTTATCTTTACATTCAAGCCCAAGTCTAATTCGAAGCCTTTCCTGCCTACATTCAGTTAGTTTATTCCTATAGACCATTTTAGAAATCTTTCCTAAGAATCTCATATTCGAACTTAACATACAATATAAGTCTATCAATATAATAGATATGAACATGGAAATGAGTTATGACACATGTGTTCTAGGATCAATCTAGTCGATCCTGCAAGTAACCAATAATAATTAGTAAATTGGAAGACTATCGATTGTTTACTAGAAATCACTGTAAACACTTATTTATTTATTTTGTTCATTCATTTACTGTTATTATCATCATATTATTATATCTTTGGAGGGATTTAAATTTTTGCAAAAAATATTTTCAAAAACCCTTAGAAAGAAGGTTCGTCTATTAGCCAAAGAGATACATCATTCTTATGAGTTTATGTGACGACTTCGCCTAGAGCCGGTGGAATTCCGCAAAATAAATACATCTCAAGAGACATCCTCTTGGGAAGTAGGACTTTGGAATGACACCTATGGCTATTTGTACAAACCTCAAACCAAAATCTCATGATGAGACCTTTCATGACTTAGAGACAAAAGTTTCGGTCTGCAAAGAGACTCCACTTAAGGGAGGCCCTTGTGCCTTTCCCTCTAGTGTTATTCATGATACCCTTAAGGAAACCACCTTACGAGAGGGGGGTAGAATATTTGTAAACCCAAGCTAAGAGCCTACCTTCTAGAGGTATTATCCATCAAATCCCTTCATTTAGCCCTACATTCACGCATTCATACATATTTACATTTCATATATTCATTATTCTCCACTTTTCTTTTGTTTGTCTTATTCATAGGGTAAAAAGAAATATATAAAAAAATCAAAGGTTTTTGGTGAGTATTTGAGAATGAATACTAAAGGAAAGCAACTCGTCTACATCAATGTTATCAAACCAGATGTAACAAAGATTAAGGCTGTAAAGAAAAGATTATCTAAAACGGCTCTAAAAACATTCACTCGTCGCAATGGGGATATTCTAGACTTGACCAAAGTCGAAGTATAATTGGATGTTGTTTCTGCTCTGATTCAATTTTATGACCCTCCGCTGAGATGTTTCACCTTTCAAGATTTCCAACTGGCACCAACTTTAGAAAAATTAGACAGGATTCTGAATTTTTCTAAAGAGGAGGCTTATGTGGGTATCAGATAAACCGTTGACACCCAAATCCTGGTAGAAGGCTTAAAAATCCCTTATCTTGAATTTGCTATTAATTACAAGAGAGAGGGAGACGTACGAGGAATTAAGAGATGTTACTTAGAAAATAAGGCTCTTGATCTGGCTAATAACAAAGAATGGTAATCTTGTTCCGATTGTCTAGGGCTGATTATATTTGGTGTTATCTTGTTTCCACGAACTGCAGACTATATTGACCCTGTAGCCATCAGTGTGTTATGGGGTACAAAAACTTTCAATACAGATCCAATTCCTGCTCTGCTAGCTAACATCTATTACACAATTCATACAAATTAAAAGCATTCCTTTTTGAAACATTCATGTCTCTTTGGAAATCTTGGATGAACCTGGACACTTGACTCCTTCGAACACCCTCCAGCGTTTCTCTTTGATTGGCCTATGAGTTTCCTCCTTCGAATAGACTTCTTATGCACCCTTCGAATGGGCCTTCTGAATACATCTTTGAATGGAATTCTACATGTTCTTCAAATGAGTCATTATTACTTCCTTCGAATGGCTTTCTTTGCTAGCCTCAAAGTCCAATTCGAATCTATTCAGAACGCTCCCTATTAGACAACTTTGACCAGCCCTTGGCCTTGTGATGAGTCTAAGTTCTGATTCGAAGTGCTCAAAACTTCCTTCATCAGAGCATCTGAGATTAAGACAAACTCTGCACTGAAATTCCATTCGAAGGACACTCTGAAGTTCCAGTCGAAGGACCTTTTGGAATGCCCGTCGAAAGGAGCTATGTAGATGCCAAATGAAAGGCATTTTGGAGATGCCAATCGAAAGGCATTTTGTAGATGCCAATCGAAAGATACTTTGTTCTGATACCAATCGAAGTGCCTTGCTCAGACGCCAATCGAAGTACCTTGTTGACCAATCGAAAAATGTGTTTTGCTCTCTTCGATTTCCTTCAGTTTGGATCAATCTGAGTGACGTTAAAATGCCAATCGAAGACGCCTTTGTTCAGATGCCAATCGAAAGACATTGTTAAGATGCCAATCGAAAGACACCTTATTCAGATTCCAAATGAAAGACATTTTATTGACATGCCTTCGAAGTACACCCCATCGAAGGACACTTTGACCAACTTCAAAATTTGTTATTTTTCTTCAAGCAAGTGTTTGTAAAAAATGAGAGGGCAAATTTGGGGTACATCACCAAACGAGAACATTATGCTAGTTACAGATTGTGAAGAACCTTGACCGTATGAAGTACCTGAGCCAGGATACCGATGGTCTATGGTTTTCGATGGAGCTTCTAATGCGTTCGGCAACGTAATTGGTGCTGTAATTACTAAGGGTTGTCGTACGTCCTTCACCGCATGATTATGCTTTGACTGTACCAACAACACGGCTGAATACGAAGCGTGCATCATAGGTATTAAAGTTTCTATTGACTTAAGGATTAAATTCTTGAATGTATATGGGGACTCAGCCTTGGTAATCAGTCAGATTAAGGGAGAATGGGATACGAAGCACCTGAATCTCATTCCTTATAGAGAGCATGTGCTTACCTTAATCTCGTACTTCGAGGAGATCACTTTTGAGCACATCCCAAGAGAAGAGAATCAGTTGGCAGACGCGTTAGCAACCATGTCATCTATGCTCAAGGTCAAGCGGGACAATGGGGCTCCCAAAATTACTATTGAAAGGCTAGACGAACCGGCACACTGTTATGAAGTTGACACTGACGGAGTACAAGAGAAGCCTTGGTTTCATGAAGTGAAAATATACCTTGAGGATCAAGAGTACCCAGAGGGGGCATCTATCAATGACAAGAAATTCCTACGCAGGTTCTCTGCTAAGTTCTTCTTAGGTAATGAAATTTTGTACAGGCGCAACCATGATTCGACTCTGCTTCGTTGTATGGACAAGAAGGAAGAAGATTAAATTGTGGAAGATATGCATGAGGGTATCTTCGGTACTCACTCCAGTGGACATACTACGGCTAAGAAGATTCTGAGAGCGGGTTACTATTGGTCGACTATAGAAACTGACTGTCACCACCACTCAAGAACTTGTCACAAGTGCCAGATCTACGCCGACAAAGTACATGTACCTCCAGTACCTCTGAATGTCTTGACTACTCCTTGGCCATTTGCAATGTGGGGCATTGATATGATTGGAGAGATCAAGCCTAATTATTCTAACGGGCATCGCTTCATCCTTGTCTCCATCGATTACTTCACAAAGTGGGTTGAAGCAACCTCGTTTTCCTCCGTTACTAAGAATGTGGTCGTCCAGTTCATCAAGCATAACCTTATCTGTTGATATGGCATCCCCGAAAGGATTATCATAGACAATGGTACCAATCTCAACAACACTATGATCACAAAACTCTACACGCAGTTCAAGATCAAACACCACAATTATTCTCCGTATCAACCAAAGATGAATGACACAGTGGAAGCCGCCAATAAGAACATTAAGAAGATTATACAGAAGATGACAGTGACGTATAATGATTGGCACAAGATGTTACCATTTTCTCTTCACGGTTATCGTACTTCAGCTTGGCCATCAACTGGGGCAACCCCATTCTCTATGGTCATGGTATGGAGGTTGTCCTACCCGTCAAAGTTCATATTCCTTCTCTGAGAATTATGAAAGATGCAGATTTGGACGAAGATGAATGGATTCAGACTAGGTTGGACCAGTTGAATCTGATTGACGAGAAAAGGCTTGCGGCTATTTGTCATGGTCAGATGTACCAGAAACGTATGATCAAAGCTTTCAACAAGAGGATCAAGCATCGGGTATATCAAGCTGGTGACTTGGTAATAAAGCGCATCATCCTACCCCAAGCTGATCCAAGGGGAAAATGGACTCCCACCTACGAAGGGCCATTTGTAATCAAGAAGATATTTTCGGGCGGCGCTATGATACTTACCACCATGGACGGTGAAGATCTTCCACACCCTATGAACGCGGATATAGTCAAAAGATACTACGCATGAAAATGACCCGCTAGGTTGACTGGCCTAGGCAAAAAAAAGGGCATCCCGGCGAACCAAAAGGGTTCGGGCAAAAATTAGGGATATATATATATATATATATATATATATATATATATATATATATATATATATATATATATATATATATATATATATATATATATATATATATATATATATATATATATATATATATATATATATATATATATATATATATATATATATATAATATTGTACACCCAGCAAGTCAAAAACCTGAAAAGACGACTTGGGTAAAAAAAAGGGTATCCGGTGGACTGAAAACCCGAAAGGGCGGTCCAGGCAAAAGTTAGGGATTAAAGCATACGACTATGTCCCGTTGAATAACTTACGACCAGCTTTATTACCAACGTCAAGTTCGAATGGTGCAGATCAATTCAATCAACTTCTTCCGATAGCAAGGGATGAGATGCTCGAAGACATAGGGGCAATAACAGAGTTGAAACCCGGCGAGATCACTTACACATAGCTATACATTTTGTTTTCACTTTGTACTCTTTTCATTTCACAATGATTTCCTCTTACTAGGATTTCTATCTCTTTGTACAACAATCGCATGTTTATAGGCAAACTATCACTATAACATTTTATTCTAAAGGACTTTTAAGATTTAAATTTGCTTAGACCAAGAGAGAACAAACATTAATTGCATTCATAAGTTTAAATGGTTACAATGATGCCTCTTGGGCTTACAAAGAAAAAACAAAACTCCTAAATCAAATAGGACTCAAGTTTCCCATGGGCGCATCCTCTTTGGTGTAATGTAGGCGTTCAAACTCTGTTCTTCATGCAGTTATCTTGTAAGCTCTAAAACCTTCTTCTCGCTTGCGTAGAACTGGGTTTCAAAGGTGTCTCGTTCCTCTTTGAGTTGAATCCAATATCTTTGTAATTCCTCGAGAGTAGTCGGTATGTCATGGTGGAGAATAGTATGAGGTACATTTGTCTCGGTAATACGTTCCACGATGATAGGTAGGATGGAGGGGTAAGGCATCATGAGATTTTGAGTGCATGCTCGCACCCACTTAAGATAAGGCTCAAAAGGGATGAAGTTCTTATGCCCCAATGTCTTGCTATCCACTTTGTTCACCATGCCCCAAGCTCGAATGAACCTCTGACGGTACCCTTGGACATCATTTTCATAGTTAAATGCAATTCTCTGAACCAGTTCATCATGAGGACCATCCCTCCTAGCATACCCACATTGCCGCAATGCCAAACAAGGGTTATAAGTGATTCCTCCCATGATGACTAGGAGAGGTACATTAGGGAATTCTCCACAGTAATCAATGATGGTAACATCTTCCATAGACCGGGGGCACCAATGAATATCCGGATGCGTGAGAGACATCAACCTATTAGACCACCTCATGCCTTTCTCATTCTTCAACACATATCGAGGTAGGTGTGAAATAAACCACCTAGCCAACAGAGGAGTGCGACACATGAGGGTTCCTCTTCTCTTTACGGTGCGAGTGTGAAAAAAGTGTAGAATGTCTCCAAGTAAATTAGGCACCGAATTATGAGACATGACAACTTTGACCGCATTCACATCTATGAGTTGGTCCGGATTAGGGAACAGTACCATTCCATAGATGATAAGAGCCAACACCTCTTCAAAGACTTGTAAGTCTAAAGTATCCCAAAAATTGTGAGCTTTCTCAAACAAAAACTTGGCTAGAAATCCTTTGACACCATTTCTTGTTTCCCAATTTGTCACAACGTCGGACCGTTGTAAATACAGGGCTTGAGAAATCTCCTCAGGATTTGGGTCTCTTTCCATACCGTTGAAAGGTAATTGGTTAAGTATAGGCATTCCCAATAACTGAGAAAACTCTTCCATGATAGGCACCAACTGGTAGTCGGGAAATGTAAAGCAATGGTGTAAAGGGTCAAAGAACTGAAAGAGAACTTTCACCATGTCTTCGTTAGGGCTTGAGGTGATCAAACTGAGGAGTCAACCATGTCTTTTAGTGAATGGAGAATTCTCGGGAACCCTTGATGCCAACTCTTTGAGTTTAGGAGGCACCCTTACAAGGTTAACTTGGATAGTATTTATGCGAATGAGAGCCATCTCCTACAAAACAGACACAAAGATAAGTCCTAAAAGTCCTTGAAATGGTTACTGTGACATGCCATGTTATGATGTTATGCACAAACAGATATATACAAGCACACAAACAGATCCTTAGGTTTAGGCTTGCATGGATTCCATAGGTAAGTACCCTCTTCAAGTTATAGTTGGTTCAACCTGTCCTATTAATAGTAATCGGGTTCTAGGGAATCTCAATATCATTGATCTTTCTTCACCGGGAATTATTTCAGCGCAAGCCTCTTTATTAGCGACCGAAATATCCTGGAAGTCAGATCTCATTGAGTGTAGTATCGAGTATCAACCAACTTCAGACTGCACCAAAGTCGGCTATCTCGCTACTTCCTAATGGCTAAGTTGTTCAATTAAAGGTTGTAAGGTCAGTTGGTGCTTCATGACACCACACAGCAGCCTCGTATTCTCCTTGACTATTCAAGGGCTATCGGTACCAACAAATGCATCACACCAACGTAGCTATCGTTTCAACCATGCCGGTATACCCCGTATAGTCCCCACGATCTATTGCTACTTACCTAAAAGGTGCCCCAGATCCGGGTGTAGGATATTTACAAGTAAACTCAAGCAAAAACCCTTAAAGATAAAGCAATCAAAGCATACAAGGAGAGCAAATTAAATTTGACCTAAGATCTAAGGTAACCCCACTTTTTATTTACATTCCCCAGCAGAGTCTCCAGTTCTGTGATACGGTGGCAGAACGGACTGTTATACTGGTTTTCTGTTTGTATTCGCAAATGTTGCGGTAAGCAAGAGTCGCCATCGACTTTTCTTTTATCCAACAAAGGAAAGGGTGAAAAGAACATAAAAAGACCTTTCGAGAGTTTTTTGAGTAAGAGGGATGGATTATGGAAAGGGAAGGTGTTAGCACCCTTTCCATCCGTAGTTTTCTACGGGCTCTTAGATGCTTAGCTCATTTGAAGAAAAAAAATACCTTGTGCTTTTGTGTGTTTTTTTGAAAAGTATTTTTGAAATTCCATAGTGAGGCAGCTGGATTTATGATAACTCTTGTATCAATCCTCAAGAGTGTTGATAAATCATTTTAAAAATATGTTTTTGAAAGTGTGAGGTGTGAAAAAGTGTTTTAAGTTGTGAGCAAGCAATTAACAGTAACTATCCACTCAAGGTCTTTCTTGTATTTTTCCTCCTCCTTTGGATAGTGCTATTCATACCATTAGTTAGGAGGAAGCCCTATCTTTGGATGTTTTGAGGGACAATCGAGGGTCATTGTACGGTCACAAAGGCAACTAGTAAGATATCTTAGTAATTACCCTAAGGTTTTAAGATCATTTTACCGAGGCAACGTCGAAAGGGTCATCGAGGAACTTATGATCTTTTAAACCAAAGGGTAGCCACTAAAATCTCTTACATTCGAGAATCGAGACCGTTTTTCTGAAGGAAACCAAAGTGGGAGTACCCTAAAGGTGCGCATGTGCAAGTGTGTTTGTTTTCAGTTATTTTTATCTTGTGTTAAGTTTTCTAGCGTTGGTTTATTCTTATCATACAATCCTATTAATCATACATCTAACAATTCAAATATGTACAGGAAATAAGATGCGGAAATTAAATCCTACGCTATTACATCCCATGAGCAGTTACAATATTTAGGAAAAAATGCGAAAAGATAAACTAACTATTACAAGATCAAATGAGCGACCTATACATTCTTTCTAGAATTTAAATAACAAAAGAAAAATAGAAAACAAAAATGAGAAGAGATTGCTTGGAAAGAAAATCCTAAAAAGCCTAAGTATTAAGAAAAATATTTTTTTTGCATTTTTGTGGTTTGATTTTAATATTTAAGACCCAAGTCTAAATTAGTTTTAATTTTAAGAAAAAATGTTAAAGTAATTAAATAATTAATTAACAAAATTTAATTTGAAAAAAGAAACTAAGCATAATGTTTTTTATGATTTTTGATTTAAAGTTGATTTAAATAATAAAGTCAATAAAGAAATGAACAAAAAAAAAACAAAATGAGAATACAAAGGGTTATCCTTCGATCCAGGGAGAAATGTGGTGTTTCAATCCAGGGAGGGATATGATTTTTCAATCCAAGGAGGGATGTGATTTTTCGATCCAGGGAGAGATGTTTGTTGTTCGATCCAGATCTGCAAGACAAAAGTTAGTAAAAATAAAGATGCAGGACCTGGGTATCGAACCCAGGTCTTTCTCCCTAATTTGAATCTTCTGCCCTCATGTCTAAGCTTATTTGGGCTTGAAACCGCCTATGTCATGAGTTTTGAAAGGCAAAACCAGATCATGCCTTTCGATGTCATGATTTTATCCCTGCATGTTACCTTGTGTATGATATGTTCATATAAACACAAGTGACATTAGCAGCACAGATATACAAACAACATGTATTTAAAGGGCCTAGAAATATAGTTTTAATTTTGGTGAATCCTTACCAATTGGAAATGCTTCGATCTGTGAACCTATGGGCGTGGAATTGCTCATGTAAAGGCTTGTGTGACTTTTGGATGTAAGGTTTTCGTCTGGCTTATGCGTGTATGGGCAAGAATGTTTCTGTCTGATGCAATGATGGTGAGCGTGCGTGTGTGGCAAAAATACTTTCGTTTGGAAATGTGTTTCTTATCTCTTCTTTTTTTCGTCCCTTGGCAATGTGTCCTTAAGCATGTATTTATAGGGGTACAGAGGGGAATGGAAATAGCAAGGGACAACCATTAACCAGGCTTTGAAGGGAAAATCAGAAAAATTAATGGATTGCCATTTTTGATGAATTCCTACCCCTTTTGGGTTTTGGGATGAACCTGAACATGTTTCACTCCCTGACTCCTCCGAATTCCCTCAAGCCTTGTTCTTCGATTGGCCCTGAGTTGCTTCCTTCGAATGGCTCCAGGCCTCATCATTGTGGCCTCTTCAATTGAACTACTATCTGTCTTGGTATCTTGATCTGAAACTTTTCAACTAGCCCAATCGAAAACTCCTTTCTGGCCAATCGAAGTTTCTTTTGTTAACTCCTTCGAATGTAATTATGCAGGAGGCTTTTGGGCTTGGCAGCATGTAGGATTTTGGCCAACAAGCATCTTGGACCAAGACTCGTCATAAAACAAACTGGTTTCCCATAACTATGTGTCCTTCGAATGGACCAATTGTAGGTCCTTCGAAGGAACCATTTGTGTGTCCTTTGAATAGCCCACATGTATGTCCTTCGAAGGCACCATTTGCATGTCCTTCGAATGGACCAAATGTATGTTCTTTGAAGGCACCACTTGTATGTTTCTTCGAGTGGACCTTTGGAATGTTTCTTCGAATGGACCTTTGGAAAGTTTCTTCGAAGGGACCATCTTGTGTGTCAAAGTGTGGAAAACTGTGTGTTGAAGGGTTTAGAGGTGGAGTCAAAGCTAGCATGAGGGAAGTCAACTGCTTAATGAATCGAAGCACGTATGAAAGAAGGCACTGCTTTTTGGGCCCTAGCATGAAGGGAAGCCATTGCCTTGCGCATTGAAGGCAAGCACAGAGGAAGTCATTTCCTTGTGGGTCGAAGCACACATGAAAGAAGTTTTTTCCTTTTAAATCAAAGGCAATCATGAAGAGAAACCCCTTGCCTTGTGCGTTGAAGGCAAGCACAGAGGAGGCACTTCCTTGTGGGTCAAATCACACATGAAATAAGATCTTGCCTTGTGAATCGAAGGCAAGTATGAAGAGGACTTTGCTTAGTGGATCGAAGGCAAGTTGAAGGGGCCTTTTGCCTTGTGGATCAAAGGCAAGCATGAAGAGGCCTTTTTCCTTGTGCGTTGAAAGCAAGCATAGAGGAAGCACTTATCTTGTGGGTCAAAGCAGACACGTAAAAGACCAATGCTAAATCGAAGCTTGCATGCAGGAGACCACTGCTCAAATGAATCTTGCATACAGGAGGCCACTACTCAAACGAAACTTGCATGCAGGAGGCCACTGCTTTGTGAATCAAAGCAAACTTGCAAGGGGCTACTGCTGATGAATCGAAGCAAACCTGTAGGGGGCCATATGCCCAAATGAAGCTTGTGGACCCAAGCTTGCTTAAAGGGGGACTCAATGCTCAATCAAAGATGGTGGACCAAGGCTTGCTCGAAGGGGACCCAACGCTCAATCGAAGCTGGTGGATCAAAGCTTGATCGGAGGGGACCAAATACCTAATGGAAGCTTATGAATCAAGGCATGATCGAAGGGGGATCAATGCTCAATCGAAGCTGGTGGACCAGAGCTTGATCGAAGGGAACCAAATGCCTAATCTAAGACTTTGAAACAAAAGCTCTCTTGAAGCATTTTAGATTCCCAATCGAAGCTTATGAATCAAGGCAAATTTGCTCTTCTTCGATTTGATGCCTGCAAATCCAAAAATCCAATTGTACTTGTATAAACTTGCCCTTTTGAAAATTCAAATGAGAAAATGACTTGAGAAAAAGGAGGGTAAATTTTGGGGTACAACAGCTGCCCCTGTTCAATCTTCTTAAACCTGAAGATTTAGATTGGCTTGTTTGCCTTTCTTGATCTGAAGGTGGAAGATGATTGAACACTAGAGTGCCAAGAAATTTGCACTTGCATGATGTGATGGTTGACTGTGTAGGGAATGGGCTTAAAGATGCCATTTGGAGAAGATGACTAAGAGTTGTTGGAGATGGGCTTAAAGATGCCATCCAAAGTAGGTGTTGACTTCATAAGAGGTCTCTTTGTGGGGATTCCTGTTCCTGTTGTCTAAGGAGGACTCCGCTGGGGAAAATTGATTTTTGTTGTTCTCCTGCTTGAGGAAAAATCTGTGGAGAATAGAGTCTAGAAGCTTTAGTTATCCATGGCTCTACTGAGGAGTTATCTCTGGACTGGAGAGATGAAAGTTTGTTGTTTTCTTATTGGAATCCAGGCTTCATAGTAACTTGCTAGGGAGACTGAAATTAACTGTTATTTGGAAATGTATTAGAAGGAACTTGTGTAGGGTTGTGTCAGGATGAGTCAGTGTTAGACTGCATCTGGAAATTGAGAAGGAATCCGTGTAAGATTGCTTCAGGATGAGCTCGTGTAAAGATGCATTTGGAAATTGAGAAGGGATCTGTGTAAGATTGCTTCATCTGGTCGTGTAGATAGTCACCCCGTCTAATTTCGAGAATTGATCTACAATCAGCTATTCACAGATAGTTGTCCTGTCTTGTTTCAGGTATTAATTCAAAACTTGCTTTTGTTGGTCATTGAGATAGTTATCTTGTCTGGTTTCAAGTATTAATCTCGGACCTTAGAGAAAGGAAGATAGTTTCCCCGTCTGGTTTCGGGAGTTAATCTTCAATATGCTCATGTAGATAGTTTTCCTATCTGGTTTTAGGTATTAATCTACAATTAGTCGTCCATAGATAGTTATCCTGGCTTGTTACAGGTATTAATCTGGAACTTGTTTTTGTCGGTTGTTGATATAGTTTTCCTGTCTGGTTTCAGGTATTAATCTCTTAACTTTGAAAGAAAGATAGTTTTCCCGTCTTGTTTCGGGTATTAATCTTTAATCTGTTCATGTAGATTGTTTTCCTGTCTGGTTCCAGGTATTAATCTATAATCAGTCATCCACAGATAGTTGTCCTGTCTTATTTCATGTTATGACATTTGTAAAATGGTGTATGAATGCAATGTATGAACGTGTTAGTTTCTCCATTGCTGTATTGTTGAACTAGGGAAAATAAATCCCTAATTGTTGTTGGGGATGAAGAGTGTAAATCTTCAAATTTTGTTGAAGTTGAAATGCTGGGAGATGGATTTCCGTTGTTTGAGAAATAAACTTTGTTGAGGAAAGGAGACTCCATGAACTTCTTGGGGATTTTTATGAAATCCTGTTGGGGAATCCTGAAAAGATTGTGACCTAGGTTAGGGAATTCTTTAAGGTGTCGAGGCAGTAATTGGAGATTCTTTTGCTCCGTCGGGGATATAAGAACATCTGACATTATTAGGCTGTATACTGAGGATATGGCAGTGACTTTATATTAGGATGCCCCTGTTTCTGTACCTGCTAGAGAAAGTATCCGCGAGGATTTTGTGGATGGCCTTTAGACATTATCCTGTTTCTTAAAGCCATTAGTAATTGTCTTTCTATTTTTTTACGTGTATTTGTAAACAGTAATCACATTCAAATGCATATGTTCAAAAATAATCACTGGACGTTTTCCCAAATAAAACAAAAAAAATAAAAGACAAATAGTATTGCACTTTCAAAGAGATAGATTTTTATTAATTTGAAGAAATTATGCTTATAATAGGCGTTTTTGTACAAGGAGACGGACATCCTAGTAAGAGAATGTCATCATAAGAATGGAAACTATACAAAGAAAAAAGAACAGTTATATGAAACGATCCCATTGGGTTCCCATTCTGCTATTGCCTTTATGTCTTTGAGCGTCTCATCTCTTTGCAGCTTATCCGAAACTGACTGGATTGATTAGTACCACTTGAGCTTGATAGTTGATACTGAAGATTGGTTGTAAGGTGATCTAATGGGACATAGTCATACACTTAAAATTCCTAACTTTTGCCTGGACCGCCCTTTCGGATTTTCAGTCCACCGGGATACCCTTTTTTTCCCAAGCCGCCTTTTTAGGTTTTCGACTTGCCGGGTGTACAGATTTGTTTCATATGTATATCCCTAATTTTTGCCCGAGCCCTTTTGGTTCGCCGTGATGTCCTTATTTTTGTCTAGGCTAGTCAACCTAGCGGGTCTTTGTTCATGCGTAGTATCTTTTAACTATGTCCATGTTTACAGGGTGCGGAAGGTCGTCACCATCCATAGTGGTTAAGATCATGGCTCCACCAGAAAATATGTTCTTGATCATAAATGGTCCTTTATATGTAGGAGTCCATTTGCCCCTGGGATCACCTTGCGATAGGATAATGCGCTTGATTACTAAGTCACCAGCCTGATATACTTGACGTCTGACCTTCTTGTTAAAAGCTTCAATCATACGTTTTTGGTACATCTGACCATGACAGATAGCCCCGGGCCTTTTCTCGTCAATTAGGTTCAATTGGTCAAGTCGAGTCTGAATCCATTCGTCTTCATTCAAACCTGCATCCTTCATGATTCTCAAGGAAGGGGTCTGGACTTCAACGGGTAGGACAACTTTCTATACCGTATACCAAAGAGAAAGGAGTTGTCCCTGTTGATGTGCGCACTGTGGTACGGTAACCATGGAGAGAAAATGGTAACATCTCATGCCAGTTTTTATATGTCATCGTCATCTTCTGTATGATCTTTTTGATATTTTTATTAGCAGCTTCTACAGCGCCATTCATCTTCGGCCGGTGAGGAGAAGAGTTATGATGCTGGATCTTGAATTGCATGCAGAGCTCGGTGATCATAGTACTATTGAGATTGGTACCATTATCCGTGATGATTCTTTCTAGAATACCATACCGACAGATAAGGTTATGTCTGATGAACTGGGCCACAACATTCTTGGTAACAGAAGCAAATGAGGCCGCCTCGACCCACTTTATGAAGTAATTAATGGTAACCAGGATGAAGCGGTTCCCATTAGAAGTTGTAGGTCTAATCTCCCAAATCATATCTATGTCCCACATTGCGGATGGCCAGGGAGCATTCAAAATGTTCAAGTGGACCGGAGGCACATGTACTTTATCAGCATAGATCTGGCACTTGTGACAAGTTTGTGAATGCTGATAACAATCTGCTTCTATAGTGGACCAGTAGTATCCTTCCCGTATGATCTTTTTAGCCATTGTGTGCCCACTAGAATGGGTTCCAAAGGTACCTTCGTGTAAATCTGCCATAATCTTTTCTGCTTCACTTTTGGCCACAAACCGGAGCAAAGTAGAATCGTGATTGCGCTTGTAGAGCATCACATTACTGAGGAAGAACTTGGCAGAGAATCTTCTTAGGAACTTTTTATCATTGACTGAAGCTCCTTCAGGATATTCTTGGGCTTCAAGGTATCTTTCTACTTCATGGAACCAATGTTTGTCCACTACTTCTTCAGTATCAACCTCATAACAGTATGCAGGTTCATCCATTCTCTCAATAGTGATCTGTGGAGATTCATTATCCCACCTAGCCTTAAACATGGATGACATAGTAGCTAGCGCGTCCGCTAGTTGATTTTCTTCTCGTGAAAAATGCTCAAAGGTAACTTCTTCAAAGTATGGAATCAGTGTCAACACATGCTCTCTGTAAGGGATGAGATTATGATGCTTCGTGTCCCATTATCTTTTGATTTGGATAATCACTAAGGCCGAGTCTCCAAATACACTCAAGAATTTGATCCTCAAGTCGATAGCAGCTTTGAGACCCATAATGCACGCTTCATATTCATCCATATTGTTGGTACAATTGAAACATAGCCTGGCAGTGAAAGGAGTACGACAACCTTCGAGAGATATGATCACAGCGCCGATGCCATTTCCAAGTGCGTTGGAAGCTTCGTCAAAAACCATGGTCCATCGAGATCCTTTTTCAGGTCCTTCATCCGGTCTAGGTTCTTCAAAATCATTTACTAGCATGATGTTCTCATCCGGGAACTCAAAATTCATGGATTGGTAGTCGTCCACGGCCTGTTGAGCCAAATGATCAGCTAGTACACTTCCCTTGATTGCTTTCTGGGTTGTGTATTGAATATCATGTTCGGTCAGGATCATCTTCCATCTTGCTATTCTTCCGGAGAGAGTGGGCTTCTCAAAGATGTATTTGAGAGGATCCACTTTAGATATCAATAAGGTAGTGTGAGTCAACATATACTATCTTAGTCGGCGAGCAGCCCATGCCAAAGTGCAGAAAGTTTTCTCGAGCAGTGAGTATCTTGTTTCACAGTCGGTAAACTTTTTGCTAAGGTAGTATATTGCATGCTCTTTTCGACCAGACTCGTCATGCTGCCCCAGCACACACCCCACTGAATTCTCTAATACTATCAAGTACATGATCAGAGGTCTTCCTTCAACCGGCAACATCAAGATTGGAGGTTCTTGAAGATATTCCTTGATTTTTTTAAAGGCGTTCTGGCAATCGTCATTCCACTTCACTGCTTGATCTTTCTTAAGTAATTTGAAGATTGGTTCACAAGTAGCGGTTAGATGGGAAATGAATCTGGAAATGTAGTTTAGACGTCCCAAGAATCCTCTAACCTCCTTCTCAGTGCGAGGAGTTGACATTTATTGTATAGCTTTAACCTTTGCAGAGTCTACTTCAATACCTTTTCCGCTGACCACGAAGCCTAAGAGCTTACCGGATCTTACCCTAAATGTGAACTTATTCGGATTCAACCTCAGTTTGTATTTCTTCGGCCTTTCAAACAGCTTTTGTAGGTGATCAAGGTGCGCCTCTTCGGTCTGAGGCCTGTCTACCATATTATTAACGTAGACCTCTATCTCGTGATGGATCATATCGTGAAATAAAGCTACCATGGCACGCTGATAGGTTACCCATGCGTTCTTTAACCCAAATGGCATAACTTTGTAGCAGAAAATGCCCCACTGTGTGACGAAGGTTGTTTTCTCCATATCCTCAGGCGCCATTTTGATCTGATTGTACTTGAAGAAACCATCCATGAAGGAGAATACCTTATGTTGTGCGGTGTTGTCAACCAGAACATCAATATGGGGAAGCGGAAATTCATCCTTGGGGCTTGCCCTATTTAGGTCTCTGTAATCCACACACATACGTACCTTACCGTCCTTCTTAGGTACTGGAACAACATTAGCAACCCATTATGGATAAGAGGTAACAGCTAAGAAATCGGTGTTGAATTGTTTCATGACTTCAGCCTTGATATTTTTTGACATCTCTGGCCGCATACGACGAACCTTCTGTTTCACTGGAGGGCAGTCTTCTTTTGTCGGCAGACGATGGACCACGATATCAGTGTCAAGTCCTGGCATGTCTTTGTATGACCAGACAAAGACCTCAACATAGTCATGTAGAATCTGAATTAAACGCTCCTTGACACTTTGTTCCAGATCGGCACCTATCTTGACTTTCTTCTTATTCTTTTCAGTACCCAAGTTTACTGTCTCAACTGGCTCTTCATGGGGTTGTATGCCCTTTCTTCCTGTTGTAACAATCTGGCAAGTTCCCCTGGTACTTCACAATCTTCCTCACCTTCGTCCTCGGCTTGGTAGATCGGATTTTCAAAGTCATAATTGGCAATAGCAGAATGGTTATCAATGGGATCCAGAGTAGATGTGGATCTACAGTTTGATATGTGGGTGTGTGTAAGAGCATAACTATTTTTGATAAAGTAAAGGCAGGAAAGAAAAACAGAGAGCATAAAATTTGTATGCAAAACGTCCAATGATTTATTAATGACATATGAAGATGAAGTAATAACCCTCACAAATAGACCATTGTGCCTCAGGTAAGACAAAAGGCTTTAAAGTTCCAATTGTTCAAATATTACATATCCCAAAAAATAAATAAAAGACAATTACACTTGAATAAAATTAATAGGAACAAAATCTTTGGTCTCCCAATTGTGAAGTCCACCGCTGATGGTTGGGAAGATCCACGTGTCCACGTCACAGTCGCTGTCAGCATCCTTTGTAGCGGAAACAACATCAATAGCACTGATTCCAAATCTTTCCTCTATAAATAGAGAAGTCATTCGCAACCTAACACACAATTTGACAAGCCCTCAAACTCCCTCAAACCAGAATTTGCACAAAAACCTCCATAGCTATCATTTTTTACCTTGAACTTCAATCTCACAATCCACTCGTGCATTTCCTCTCTGAATCAACCACAAAGCTTCCATACATCATATACAACTCATCCACATCCGTGTTTCACAGCTGTAACTCCATCTTCATCATCTATCAAACTCAAAAACTCACATCTACAACTTGACTTCTCCAGCACGATTCAGGCACTTTCAGCATAAAGTAAGAGTTGCATTAGTTTCCTAGGAGTCCAGTGAAGCTATCCAGATTATCACCACACTTCCAGGGTTGTTCAAACTCCATACACGATTTTTAGTTTTGAGGTAAGTTCTCTCAACTTTGAACTCTCTCTACAAGCATCATTAATGGTTACTCTGTGAATAAAAAATGTAGACATCATAGCCCTGAAGCTAACCGTGCCTTTAGTTTTCATTTATGTTTCCTGAGTGATGCGAATTTTGAGTTTGAACTTTCTAAAAAAATTAAGTTTTATTTGGTACCAACAGAAATTAATGTTCATCTTTGATTTATAGTTTAAGTTGTTTACATGGTTGAATTCATATTGAAAAATAGAGCAAGTTTCATGTTTATACTTTTGCAAATGGTTGAGAAATGAGCAAGATCAGAATTTCAAAAATCTTGTCAATGGCTTTTGGCACGAGGTTAGGGATGAAGTTATAATCAGGACTGGGTTTACTTTAAGTTTATTTCAACTTGTTCTATAAACGGATGAAACAACCATCCCAGTGGCAGAGGAAGCGCGTGTAAGGTATTTATCTATATGGACCTGGGTTCGAGCCCCAGTGGTACTCTTTTATGTTTTTTTTTATATTTTCCTTGCAGATTCAGTGTATACAAGCTCAGTACGTGCGCCATATGCCCTCATTCCTTCACTACAGGATCATCATAGGGTCTCATCCAACACACCATAGAACAAGCGCATGGTGTACCTCAGAAAGTCAGCCACACATGATCCAAAACAGGCGCTGGACTTTGTTCTGGGCCAAGATTATTTTTGAATTCTCACCCCCTTTTACTTTATATGCGCAGGCCCATACACCTTTTTTATTTTATTTTTTCTGATTTAAAGACAAATATATTTTGGGCCTAACTCTTTTTGCTAATTTTAACCCCCCATTTTCACCTTTTAACACCCAGCCCATATATTTTTATATTTTTTTTTATTTAAACCGAAATAAAATATATATATTTTCTTAAATAATTAAACTAAAAATATTTCAAGCACTTTATTTTATTTTTAGTTAAATTTTATTTCTTTTATAAATTAACATTAACATTCAAAATATTTTTTAAACAAATTATTTTAGACTTAGGTTTTATTTTCTTCTTAAATTACAACTAACTTAGATTTTAAGTTTAAATAAATGATTAATTAACATCTTTTGTAATTAGAATTAATTAGTTTAACTAGGTTAACCTTTAAACTTTTTCCATCAAAAAAACCCTAAAAATAATTTCTCTTTCTCCTTCATCTTTATATTTTGTACATTATTATTGTAATTCATATTCAATGGTTTGTAATAGTAATTAAGGTTTTATTGATTTTCCCCTCTCATTCACAAACTTGTACCCCCATTATCAAAGCATTGTAATAGCATAGGATATTTAAATTCCGCAATTTATCGTTTTCCTTATTATTGTTAGTAATTAGGGTTTGCATGACAAGACTAAAATTAACCCTAGTAAAATCCTAATTCAAAGACAATATATTTGAAATCAAAACACTTTGTACACATGCACCTCTAGGATAACCCACACTTGTTGCTTCAGATTTAAAGAGTCATGTCCCTCGAACGTAGATAATTTAAGCAAAAGACCCTCGATTAAAAGATCATAGCCCTTGATGACCCTTCAATTTTGTATTCGGTAAATGATCTTAGTCCCTTACGACAATTGCTAAAACATCTTACAAGTTGCCTTCTATGACTGTACGATGACCCGCGACTATCCCTCACATCCAATGGTATGGCTTTCTACCAACTAATGGTAGACAAGCACTATCTAAAGGAGGAGGAAAAAAACAAAGACTTTTTGAGTAAGTAGATTGCTCGTAATTGCTTGCTCATAAACAAAACTATTTTTGCACCTCACACTTTCAAAAACACTCTTCAAAATAAATATTTTGTATACATTCTCAACTATACGAGAATCATTACAAAATTGCCTTACATTGGCACCTTCAAAACAACATCTTTTAAACATTCCTTTTCAAACAAATATTTTCAAAACCAATACTTTGTATACATTCTCAACGATACGAGAATCATTGCAAAGTTTGCCAAACTTAGGCTTTTTTTCAAAACATTTTCAAACAAAACACAAGACACAAAGCATTTTAAAGTGATCGAGCAATTAAGAGCCCGTAGATAACTACAGATGAAAAGGGTGCTAACACCCCTTTTCATAACCTACCCCCGAACTCAAGAAAATTCTCAAAATGTATTTCCTGTTCTTTTCACCCTTTCTTTTATTGGATAAATTAAAAGTCAGTGGCGACTCTTGCTATCCGCAACATTTGTGATCAAATATACAACACCCAAGTCAATTGTCCCACTGTATCACACATATTTTCATGTTTGCAGATCCTATGTGAGCCACACAACGCGTCCATCATGCGCCTTCAATTCCCAGCCACTAGATCTCATCATCATCCAATCCAACGCTTCTGATGATCTCCCTATGGCGAACCTCCTGGAACCAGCCCCACTGGATCTTAGGCATGCATAATGGGCTTGTTGTTTTGGGCTTTAACCAGTCTTACTACTCACACCCCCGGTTTGCTTCAATACATGCCTAATCTCATTTTTATTTTATTTTAACTATTACTTTTTTTACATAATTAGATTAACTTTTTTTTAAAATTAAAATTAATTTAGACTTTAGTTTTTTTAACTAACTTAATTATTATTTTTAATTAAATTAATTTCTTTTTTAAAAATCAATAATTTAGTTTTTTAGGTTTTTATCGTTAAACCCTTCTTTTTCCAATTAAAATCAATTTAGGATTTGTTTAAATTAATTATTTCTTTTTTCTTAATTAAAACTAATTAGGGTTTTTAGATTAATCATCAAACAATCACAAAATCATTTTCCCTTTTCTTTTCCTTTTTTCCGCTTTGCGTGCTTTATTACTTTCGCATTAATTTTTTCTCAATCATGTATTTGCTACAGTATATAATAGTTTAATTATAGTTCACTTTTTCTCCCGATCTTATAGTTTGTATCCTCCACTCCCGAAGTCTTGTAATAGCGTAGCTTTTTATTTCCCGCATTTTATTGCTTTATTATTGCTAGAACTGTGTAGTAACTAGGCATGTATGGCAAGACATAAAAAAATCGTTAGATAATCCTAAATAAATAAGATAAATAACTGAACTGAATCATTTGCACGCATACACCTCTAGGGTGATCTCGCTTGTTGCCTTCGGAAACACGGTCATGTCCCTCGAACATGGGGACGCTTTAGCAAATACCCTCAGTTAAAAAGATCGTAGTTCCTCAATGACGCTTCGATGCTGCCTTCGATAAACGATCTTAGTCCCTTACGATAAATTGCTAAAGCGCCCCTACGAGTTGCCTTTATGACTGTACGATGACCCACGTCTGTCCCTTCACATCCAACGATAGGGCTTCCTACTAACTAATGGTAGGGTAGTACTATCTAAAGGAGGAGGAAAACAACACGAAAGACTTTTGAGTAGGTATATCGCTCGTAATTGCTTGGTCACAAAAACAAAATATCTTTTTTCACAAAACTTTCTTTGAAATATTTATAAAAAAAACACTTTGTACGCATTCTTAACTGATACAAGAATCATTACAAAGTTGTCGTACTTAGGCATTTTTAAAATATTTTCAAACACATTCACAAAGCATTCTCAAAGCAAAGTGATCTAGCGATTAAGAGCCCATAGATAACTACGGATGAAAATGGTGCTAACACCTTCCCTTTTCATAATCTACCCCCCGAACTCAAAATATCTTGAAGGTCTTTCCTGTTCTTTTCACCCTTTCCTTATTGGATAAAAGAAAAGTCGGTGGCGACTCTTGCTATCCGCAACACTTGCGATAAAACACAAAAGCAAGTCAGTTCTCCCACCGTATTACAGTGTCAAAACATGTTTTCTGGTGTGGATTGAAAGTGAGGAGAACCCTCTATTTATATGAGAGAAATCTAGCTCAAAAAGAAAAACTACTAATGTCTTTTTAATTCTCATAATCGACCATGTCTATCATCTAATGGATTACGTGCTTCATAAAAATAGCAACTTAAATTCCCATAAAGGAAACCCTTCAACGACTAGTGTTATAATCAATTAAAAGTGTTATTAATCGGTTATAAAGCTTTAAATCTTTCTCTAATCGATTTGCTAACGACCTGAATCAATTAGGTAGTGTATATAAGCTCCTAAATATTTAAGAACACTCTTTATCAAGCACCTTGATGGTTCCTCTAAGGATTTTAAGGAGTTCTATCATATAGTGAGGTTGAAAACACTTTTTGATGAGTGTGTGCATTTCCTTAGTAGTTTAAAAACTACTCTAATATATTTTACAACACTTTGAACACTCAGACAAGTTAGCTTTCATACTTTCTCTCTTTTACGTATTATGAAGTTTCAAGATCTCTTGTATTACAGGAATTAAGTATTAATAAATTATTTATTTTAATATTAGTTAGTTTCCATTTTCCTATTTCTATGCAATGATTTTATCATCTTAGTAGAATTATATTTTATTTTTCCTATTTCTATGCAATGGTTGGTAGAGTTTTTTTACCAACTTGTCTATATATAATTATCCATGTGAATGGAATAAATATACCGAATTCACAACAAATATTTCCTCTTTCTTAAAATTTTCTTTCAATACTGTAATCTCTCTGTATTGTATCGGATTTCATTCTAAATCATTAGAATCTCTATTTCCAATACTTGAATTTTATCGGATTTATTCCTAAAATCCATTTTTCTTGTCTCAATTGATATTAGAATCTGATTTAGTCATGAAAATATAGGAGAACCTCCTACGATCCAACAAAGGCAATTACATGGAAATATTTTAAGAAGCATATATACTCGAGGTTTTGAGAAACTTCTCAAAATTTAAAAAAAGGAAACTAACTTATTTGAGCTTCGGAGGGTCGCTAAGGCGAACTCCACTACATACCATCCAAAACTAGAGATTTGAAAAATACTCTATATAGTTCAACTGAAGTATTGCATGGAATCTTCTTATGATATTATTTATTTTTTCATTAGGGAATACAGTCTTGCAATGCTGCCTTGAACACGTCATTATTTTATTGGAATAAGTCTTAATAGTTCATTAATATTGGTTTAATACGCTTTTGTATTATGACCATATATATATATATATATATATATATATATATATATATATATATATATATATATATATAATACTTTTTTTAGTCTATTATGTTAATGTTAAAGTTCATTTTAGTCCTTTAACTTAAAAAATATTTATCACTACGCCAAAAACTGCTTTTTGCAGCGCCTCTACTAAAGCGCTTATTGAAAAAGCGCTGCCATAGCCTTCACAAAAAACAAAATTAAAAAAAAGGGAAACCTACGAAGGCGCTTTTTTAAAAGCGCTGGCATAGGTGGGGGATACGAAAGCGCTTTTTTAAAAGCGCTGGCATAGGTGGGGGATATGAAGGCGCTTTTTAAAAAGCGCTGGCATAGGTGGGGGATACGAAAGCGCTTTTATAAAAGCGCTGGCATAGGTGGGGGATATGAAGGCGCTTTTTAAAAAGCGCTGGCATAGGTGGGGGATACGAAAGCGCTTTTTTAAAAGCGCTGGCATAGGTTAGTTAAATAATTTCTAAACCCCTAAATTTACAATCAGAATTCTAAACCCAGCTGATACAAAAAACGAAACCCAGTTGTTCATCTTCTTCTCCATTCGTCTGCTCCTATTCAAGCTCTCTTCATCCTTCGTCGTCCTCACTTTCATAACAACCTTTGAACCTTCGTCGACCCTTCCCATCCACTGTTCATCCCTTCGTCGACCCTTCCCATCCACTGTTCATCCCTTCGTCGTCCTCTCACCATTACCCCCCGCCTCGCATCAACGACACAATCACCAACACCAGCAGCCTCCTCCGTTGTAACTCCAAACGCCTAGCACCATCACCTTCGAATCTTCGGCCCACGACTAATTCAAATTTTCAATCCAAGTAAGTGTTCCTATCATTAAAGCCTGTGCTTCTGTAATTGTTGTTTTTGGTGTACATCGTGACTAGAGTGTTTGATTCTACTGTGTTGTTTTTATGTTGTTGGTTTGGTTGGTGATGAGTGATTATGGATTGGGGTTTTGATTCTGGGGGTGTTCTTGCAATGAGAATGTTATGAAGCTATATTGCACTGGTGTTTCGCTGTACTGTCCTGAGAAGTTGTATATATCACCACAGTTGGAAGTTATGACCGAGGTGAAATATAGTGATATTTTATTTGAAAATACGAAAATGTGATCATTGGATATCAAACCAATGAACACTCCACTTTTCATTGGATTTTACAACTGCGTTTATATGTTGTGGACTATACAATTTTTACTATGACTACTTATGTGTGGTGGAAATCTAAAACGTTTACTATAACAACCTCGTTAGCACGAACCTCTAACCATAGTAAAATTCGTCTCCCAATAGTGGTAAAAAGTATATTTTGTAATAGTCTGGATAATATTCTTCATCCTTTCCTCTGTCATCTCTCTTGAGTTTTCAGAATCATTAATTACCTTATAGCATGACTTAATTGTAATAAAGTCCCTTGCATAGTTCGATATCCACACAAAATCATCCTTTTTCTCGGGACTTGGACGCAAAGAAAAAATTGCAATCCATTTGTTCTTGCAAAACCTTTATGTTCTTGCCATCTCTTAATTTACATGCTATGTTTTTTGTAAACCAGTTCATACCACCTACACAATCAACTCCAATAGATAGCAGATCCCTCTACATAGAGAATCTTTTCAGCCACACATAGCTTCATCACCATTTAAAATTTTCAAGTTTAGCCTTGCTGATAGTCTATCATTTCCATTTGCATAATATAGCCTTGTTGAAAAACTTTATGCTCTTCACTCCTATATTCTTAATAATCAAATTCTAATGTGTGCTTCTACTTTGATTTGATCCTACTGGTTACACCATAAATTTAAACGTGAGAAAAGTAGATGTTGCCTGCTTGAAGATATTACTAAAATTTATTCCATACAACTTTCTTTTGTAAAAGTTAAGTCGCAACCCTAAGACTAGTTCAAACCCACCTAGTACAATTTTGATGCTCCATAAACTTTTCCATGATCCCTTACCTACAAAGATAGTATCGTCTATAAATTGTAGAATTTCATAATTAACATTTTAATTAACTTTAAATACCATAAATTCTCCAATGTTAACAACATTACAAACCGGTCCTGTTGAACCTTAAGCTACGATCCAGAATAAAAAATGTGATAGTGGATCACATTGATTGAAATAGTAGTAGTTGAAAACTTTATAACTCCTACAACCATTACTTATAAGATTTCTGATAAATATACGATGACTCTCTTACTTTGTGTATTTTGTGTGTTGCTCTTGACGTGGCATGGATGGTGATGATTCAACCAATAGAATAATATAATCTAGAAGAGATACTATGAACATAACACAATATTTCACAGGGAGAAAGAATTAGCTGCTGTTAAGATAAATCAGCCCACGTCTGAGTTTAGAAGGTTCAGCTCTTTGAGAATATGATATAGAACAGGAAACGCTGTTATTCCTAAGTACCCTGCTAAGATTAAAAGTGTTTTGATTTGGATGACCTAATCCTAGGTGTCATAGAGAATAAGATCTAGGTGACAACCTGTCGGAAATACTAGTATTAGGAGTAAACTAAGAAATAAAAGCATTAGTATGTGGATCTATACTTGGTCATGAGATCTGGAGTTTAATGTTGGAGAACTCATAAAGACCACTAAAGCATACTGATCATTGTAGGAGAAGAACATTAATGACTTGAAATTTAACAATACATTGATTAGGATAAAACATAGTAATGTGAATTATCCATTGCAAACTTTCTAACACAATCCAATTTTTTTTGTAACAAAATGGTCATAAAGTAATTCATCTAAAATTAGAGGTAAATGTCGTGTTACAAGAAAAGAGAAATGAGAGGAACCAAATAAAAGATTGGGCAAAACTTGCCCATTGACAATATAGGTATGCGTAAGCCCTTTGAAAGGTAGATGATGGTGAATATTTTTGAAGCTATTGATGGCATGGTACAAGACTATTGAGTTAGGGAACCATCTGGGATTGGGCAGGGAAGGAATGTTAATGAGTATAATACTAGGTGAGGGATAAGATGAGGATAAGAGGGATAAAGATAAACCTAATGATGAGTTTCATATGATTGTCTAGGTTGTAAATTTGGAAATCTATAAGGAGAAATGATTAGATGCAGTGGAATTAACATAAGGGGATCATTGAGATGTGAAATCTTATCCTACACGCAATATTAAGGAAAATCATATAGACCATAATTAGAGTTTACGCTAGAATTTACATATAACATAAACAAGTAAATGTAAAATTTAATTCAAAATGACAATAAGTGAGTACTTAAAAATTTGTGACAGGCTTTGTTTAGTAACATTTGGATGAAAAGGAATGCCAAGAACATCTGTTTATGCATTGTCCTCTAACACAGCAGGTTTGCTTCTCATCCCCACTTGGAATCCATCTTTAGACCTACTAACATTGTCCTAACATTTTAATGAAACTCTTTGATTTATCATTCATTTCATGGTTACAATTGTTTCCATGTACACGACTTCTTGTAACATTTTCTTGTTTTTTACAGAATAAAAGTCAAAGCATTTCATTGCTAATATGAGTAATACAACAAAAACATCTAATGAAAGTTACTGCAAGGAATATAATAGAGTTTGAGTAACACCATTAGCTTTTAACCTAGCAAATACAATCTTATAGTTGTCAATCTAATATTTTCTCAGACTCATGCTTTGTTTTCCAAATATATTATTGATTTTGAACAACAGTAGCAATTTAACATCACAGCAATATCAATGAAGACAGCCAAACAAGGAATGGTTTGATAGAACCAAACTACATAAACAAACGGCCATTGGACAGTTAAGAAAAAACACATGTTGTAGCCTCATTAAGGTCTAACTTTCATAACCCCTGATTATTACAAAACATCTTTCATACTTTAAGGCTTGAACTTCCTGTATGGTCTGCCGTTATCTTCATCTTGCATATGCTGTAATCATAAATTAAAAAAGTCATGTCTAGGTGCAAAGAAAATCAAGATGAATTGAAAACTATAGAGCGTCATTTAACAATTAACAATACATTGCTTTTAAAATTTTATTTGAACCTAACTAAGACTTGACAAAGCTAACTTGTAAGATAAGGACTGAATATAATTGTTTGAAATCCGACTTCACTATTGTTTGAATATAATTGTTATTACCTGTATCCAAGACTGAATCACTAGTATCCGACTTCACTAGTTAGTAATTAGTGATGAGTTGTTTAGCACATGCTTAAGGTGAGGCAAGAATAACTATGAATTTGATTACCTGATATGTTGAATTTCTTTACAGGTAATTAATTATTATTTTTCTATAGTTGCGTGACTAATTAGTTGCTATAGTCAAACCATGGATAAAAAATGGATGACTGCCAATCGATTGTCGAAAGAGTATGAGGATGGGGTATCAGAATTCGTTAAGTTTGCCGTTGCGCACGCCAGAGAACCCAATGGAATGATATGTCCTTGCTTGAGATGCTGTTATGGGAGACGGGTTGACGCGGTTCAGTTGGAATCACATTTACTGATGCATGGAATTGATAGAAGTTATGCATGTTAGAATTTGCATGGTGAGAAAAGTAGCGGGAATGTTGAATCGAGTTATAATACGACGTATGCTTCAAATGAGGATTTCGCAGACGCATACGATTATGATCGAGTCGAAGAGATTGCAGAAGCGCTTGAAGAAGATCTTGAGGATTGTCCCAAAATGTTCGAGAGGTTGGTAAGCGATGCAGAGAAACCGTTGTATGATGGTTGTACAAAATTCACAAGATTGTCTGCGGTGTTAAAGTTGTACAACTTAAAGGCGGACAACGGATGGTCGGATAAAAGTTTCACACAGTTATTAGCCCTCGTGAAAGAAATGCTACCAGAGGATAATGTTCTTCCCAATCGAACGTATGAGGCCAAAAAGATGTTGTCCTCTATTGGCATGAGCTATGAAAAGATACATGCATGTCCAAAAGATTGCGTTTTATTTCGAAACGAGTACGCAGTGTTAAATGAGTGTCCTAAATGCGGTGCCCCTCGATATAAGGAAAAGTTGTCTCCGGAAAAGGTGTTATGGTATTTTCCTATAATTCCGAGATTTAGGCGCATGTATCGTAGTGAGACCGATTCAAGACACTTGACTTGGCATGCAGATGAAAGAATTATTGATGGGAAGTTGCGACATCCGGCAGACTCACCACAGTGGACGAAAGTTGATATTGATTATCCTGAATTTGGAAAAGAAGCAAGAAATCTTCGCTTGTCGTTGTCTACTGATGGAATGAACCCGCATGGTATTCAAAGTATCTCGCATAGCACCTGGCCTGTGATTCTTATGATATATAACCTACCTCCGTGGCTATGTATGAAGCGTAAGTACATGATGCTATCTATGTTAATTTCTGGGCCCAAACAACCAGGGAATGACATAGACGTGTACTTGGCACCCTTAGTCAAAGATTTGAAGTTTTTGTGGGAGACCGGTGTGGAGGTTTACGATGGGTATAGGAAAGAAAGTTTCAACTTGAGGGCGATGTTGTTTGGAACAATTAATGATTTTCCGGCGTACGGAAATCTATCAGGGTACAACATTAAGGGTCAAAAAGCGTGTCCTGTTTGTGAAGATGAAACCGATACGATGCGATTGAACTTTTGTCAGAAGAATGTTTTTCTCGGTCATCGTAGATTCTTAAATTCTAATCATCACTATCGTGGGTGGAGAAAGGCATTCAATGGAGAGGCAGAACACGGTAGAGCTCCACATATGTTGACAGGTGATCAGATTTTTGAAAAGGTGAAAGATGTGAGTACTGAGTTTGGCAAGCCTTTTGCACATAGACTTGTCACGAGTGGGTGGAAGAAGAGGTCGATTTTTTTTGAACTTCCATATTGGAAGTCGTTGTACGTAAGACATTTCCTCGATGTTATGCATATTGAAAAAAATGTATTTGATAGTGTCATTGGTACGTTACTCAATATACAATGAAAGTCTAAGGATGGCATTAACATAAGGAAGGACATGTTAAACATGGGAATTAGAACTGAATTGGCACCCGTGACGAAAGGAAGACGCACATATCTACCACCTGCTGTTTACACTCTATCTAGAAAGGAGAAGAAAATATTGTGTAAGTTCCTCAGTGAAGTTAAAGTTCCAGAAGGCTACTCATCAGATATTAGAAGACTTGTGTCAATGAAAGACCTAAAGTTAAAGAGTTTAAAGACTCATGATTGCCATGTTATAATGGAACATTTTCTACCAATAGGTATACGTTCTATTCTGCCAGAAAAAGTAAGGAGCGCAATAACTAAGTTGTGTTTTTTCTTCAAGTCAATTTGCAGCAAGGTGATCGATCCTGCGATCTTACCAACATTGCAAAAAGAGGTGGTTGTTACTTTATGTGAGCTTGAAATGTATTTTCCTCCCTCGTTTTTTGACATAATGGTTCATCTAGTCGTTCATCTTGTCAAAGAGACACAGTTGTGCGGACCAGCTTATATGAGATGGATGTACCCTGCTGAACGTTATATGAAAATTTTAAAAGGGTACGTGAAAAACCGAAGTCGACCGGAGGGTTGTATTGCGGAACGATACATTGTTGAAGAAGCGGTTGAGTTTTGCACTGAATATCTGTCAAATGTTCAATCAATTGGACTCCCCAAATCTCATATTGTCGAGAAAAAAGAAGGAAAAAGACTAATTGGAAATAAAGTTGTGACAGTGTCAATGGTCGAACGGGATCAGGTGCATTTGTATGTTCTGCACAATGAGATTGAGGTTGAGCCGTATGCTGAAATGCACAAGGGTGTTCTTCGAGGTTTAAATCTGAATAGAAATGAGAATTGGATAGTACGAGAGCACAATCGAAGTTTCATACCGTGGTTTAAGGAACAAATTTATTCAAAGTATCGTTCGGATCCTGCTTCAGTAACAGAAAGGTTGAGATGTTTAGCATATGGTCCAAGTATGATTGTGTTTTCTTATAGCGCATACGCAATTAATGGATACACATTTTATACCAAAGAACAGGATGATAAAAGTACTATGCAGAATAGTGGTGTTACCTTGGTAGCTGAAGCGATGCACATATCAAGTGCGAATGACTTAAACCCGAAATTTGCAAATCTGTCATATTTTGGGGTTATCGAGCGCATTTTGTTGTTTGATTACGGGAAGTTTCAGATTCCTGTATTTGATTGTAAGTGGGTTGAAAATAATAATGGCGTACGAATGGATAAGTCAGGATTTTTGCAAGTGGATCTCAATAGGGTGGGGTACAAAGATGAACCTTTTATTCTAGCCTCTCAGGCTAAACAAGTGTTCTATGTCAATGATCCGACAAGTTCGAAATGGTCTATAGTGCTTTTGTCTAACAAAGTAATTGATGAAAACATTGGAGATCAAGGTGATATTGGCGTTGGCATTGAATCTTGTACAAGAAACGATCAAAATGAGAATGAACCTTGTACTAGAGATGATCATAATGAGGGTATTTGGATCAATCCAACCATCCGAGTTGTTAACAGAAGCGTAAAATATATTGCTACCAAGAAAAGAAAGAGACGTTAGTGAAAAAGGTATTATTATAATTATAGCCTAATATTGTAAGTAATATGTGAATAATGTTTTGAATTTTTGGCATATCTTTTGAACCGTTTTGAATTTTTGCGAATGTGCTTGTGCTTAATTAGTAGAACAATGTTTCCGGAGCTGATGGTGAGGTTTATTTCTTGCAAGTTTGGTTTTTTAGCATTTTATTCAATTTTGAGTTCCTTTAGTGCTATTCATATCTTTTTCGACTATCCATTTTCATGTAGTGTACTAATGTGCTTGTTTGACTTTTGTTACAGGTCTAATGGCTAGCAATGAAGAAAACCCGCAAGGAAACCAACAAGAAAATCCACCAGGAAACCAACAAGATCATGAAAACTCACAAGAAACAAATCATGCAGCGGATGATACTTCAGCAAATGATGTTGCACGAGGCATCACCATAATGCGCGAAATCATTCGTGCTAGAGATAAGGGAGTGAAATATAATGTAGATTGGAATCATTCAAATCAAGTAGTTGGGGTTAATGCTTCAAAATTCACAAGCTACGTTGGTACACTTGTTTGTATGCATGTGCCAATCTCCATATCTAGATGGAATGTGAAACAATGTGAAGCATTGAAGCAAGGAAAAGAAATGTTTTGGGAAGATGTTAAGGTATGTATGTTATATGGTTTATATGGTTATATGTTTATAAGTTTATAAGTTTATATGGTGTATATGGTTTTTAAACTACTTATATGTTTATATGGTTTATATGGTTTTTAAATTACTTATATGTTTATATGGTTTATACGCAGCGGTCTTTTAACGTTCCAGATGAGCGTAAAGGCTTCGTACTTGGGTTGGCCGGGAAAAGATTTAGAGGGTGGAAAAATCTGTTGACGAACACCTATCTTAAGGATGACAAAGGAAAGTGGCTGGAAGAGTTCCCGGCCGGAAGGCCAGAAAAGTATAATCTTTTCATTAAACAAGAAGATTGGACTGAGTTTATTAGACAAAGAGATGACGAATTCCGGCAAAAGAGTGCCAAAAATAGTGAGAGAGCATCAAAGCCCGCGTACCCATACAAAAAAGGGCGTTTGGGATATGCGCGCTTAGAGGAAAAAATTGTAAGTAATAAATAGAAATGATATGTTCTTATTAATTGTCTAAATGTGTTGTATTTGACGATCTAACCGTTTGTTTCTATGCATAGTTAGAGGAGACGAAAAGTGATGAAACCTCACTTCCAGCACATTTGCTGTGGAAGGAAGCCCGTGTGGGCAAGAATCAAGCTGTTGATCCAAGTGTTCTAAGAATTTATGATGAATGCGTAAGTATAACATTGTGTCTTTAATTAAATCAAATTTTTATGACTATTTAATTGATTTTTTTATCTCCATTATTTTCAGGAGACATTGTCACAAACGGAGTCCACCGGTGACGACCAGGATACGAGGAGCGTACTTAGTAAAGCACTGAATGTTCCTGAGTATTCCGGTCGGGTTAGGGGTAAAGGTCACGGTGTGACTCCAACCTCTTTCTACCAGCATCATCGGAAAAGAAATCCTACCAATGCAGAAGTGATGAATGTACTTATGGAATTACAAGCAAAAGTCAATGCATTGGAAAGAGATAAAGAGGTATTAATGAGGGAAAAGGGCAATGCGGCAATGGCGAAAGAAACTAGTGACAACGCTAGTATCAACCGTCAGAATAAATTTCCTGAGGTAATTATAAATATATTGATAAATCTCTATTGTTCAAGTTTCTCATTTTTATTCCACCTCTTTCTATTATTGAATTAAAAGTAATATGTATGCATATTGGTTTAGGGCATTTCATCTTGCCAACTATACGTAATGGCATCATATTATCACCTTGTTGGCAAGGGAAAAGTGTACAACACTTTGGGAGATTTAATTCATAATACACCGATCTCGGCTGGACACCTGAGAGTATCAGTAGATTATCCTATTGATCCCGATGCGTTGGTACCGGTACCTGACGTGGCCTTGGATATAAGATCGGTGCGAGACGCGGTAGGGTCGTTTGTTGCATGGCCCTTGGACCTCATTTTCATTGATGATGAGGTATGTTTAAAACCGTTAATATGAATCATTTAGATTTCAAATGTCAATTATGAACCGTTAAGTTAATTATTTTTTAATATTAGCCTCCTACAAAACCCGCTAATAAGGGTAAGGAGATTTTGCAGCAAGGCGGCGAGTCTATGGCATCAATTCCAGAGGTACACTTAAATTGTTTATTATATGATATGAATTTAAAACTGAACGATTTTATAATTTACCTAAGTTATATGATTGTTAGGTATCTGCGAAAGTGTCACAACAAGTGACCCAGCCTGTTCGTAGCAGACCACCCCCGAAAAAGTCAATGCATAAGGGGGGAAGAGGCGGGGGAAGAGGCGTTTTTGTACCTCGATATCGGAATACACTTGGAGTACTTTTGGAAACCTCAGATTTGAAGTCAGGTGGTATTCGTACAATCCTTATGGATGCAGATATCTTTGGTCTTGACTGCCAAGAAACGATAGGATTGGACGAAATGACTGAGATTATGACGCATGGTGAATTAGGCATCGGCAATGTTCACGCATACATCCGGTATTCCGATAAATATATCATTTAATTAGTTGAACAATTTATTTACACATTTCAATGAAAATAGTCTAATGTTTATATGTTTTTATTTAAGGTTGTTGTACGATAAAAAAATGCGCGAGACTGTATTGGCAAGACGCTTCCATTTCTTGTCTGCCCATATTGTCAGCGGAGCGACAATTGTCAGGGAACCGGGTTCAGTTAGGGAGTACTTAGTGAATCGATACACGGCCTACGTCGGCAACCCAAATAGCTTGTTTATTTTGCCGTATAACACTGTTCCAGTGGGGTGAGTTTTTCATTTATTCTAATATATCTTTGTTTATTTTGCGTAGAAACTTTTCTTCTAAACTGTTGCTTAAATTTTTAGAAAACACTGGTTGTTGTTGGCTATCGATCCGATTAAAGAAGTTGTGTACTTTCTGAATTCGGTAGACGGGGAATGGACTAACTATCCCGCTATGAAGGAAACTGTTGATCAGTAAGTGAGATCGTTCTAACTATTCGTGTATATTTATATATTTAATTATTTCTGTGAGATTGATCTAAATATATGTTTTTATTTTCTTAGATCAATACAAATATTTCGTAGTCAAAGGGACGCACAGGTACCCCGGAGTAAATCATCAAATATTACTTGGATCAAAGTGCAGGTACAAAATTAGTTGCTTATAATAATAATGTTACTTGATAAAATTACACGAGAACTATAAAATATATTCTGTTTTTCTATGCAGTGTCTGTTACAGAATAACGATGTAGATTGCGGATACTTTTGCTTGAGGTTTATGAAAGAAATCCTTCATAAAAATCAAGTAGAGATTCCAAGCACGGTATGGATTTATAACTTAGAATAATTTTGTATGATTTCTACATTTAATAACATCATGCATATACTGAAGTAATAATTTCTTATGTAGTACTTTGATGACCTCTATACTATGTCGTACACGAAAGTTCAAGTGGAAGAAGTCAAAGAGGAAATATGTCAATTTTATGTTGAAAACAGATTATTCTGATGGGTATGAATAAAATATTATTGTACGTGTTAGTTTGATTGTGTTGGAGCCTTTAATATTGTTTGTTTAATTGACCGTGTTGTTCATATTCATACTTTGCAGGATGACGACCGTGTCGGTGGAGAATTATTTTCGATGTAATTATATATGATTTAGTTACATATGTATATATATATGGTTACAAATTAACACGATACTTTGTATGTGATTTAGTTATGGTTACAAATGTATATATGGTTACAAATTTAGTTATATATGATTTAGTTACATATATATAGATAAGGAGTGAATATTATATGGTATACCGGTTTCTGTTAATATAATACCGATTTCTGTGAATATTATAAGGATTGAATTACAGGTTAAATTATTGGACCAAAAAAAAATTACAGGCCGCACAGGGAACCTCAAATTATAGGTTTCACTTTAAAAAATTTGTATGAGCTACGAAAGCGCTTTTGGCTAAAAAGCGCTTTCGTAGGCAGGATAAATAAAAAAAAAAATTAAATAGAAACCCCCTATCAAAGCGCTTTTTATGGAAAAAGCGCTGTGAAAGACCCCCCTATCAAAGCGCTTTTTCCATAAAGCGCTGTAAAAGCCATGATAAATAAAAAAAAAAATTAAATAGAAAGGCCCTATCAAAGCGCTTTTTATGGAAAAAGCGTTGTGAAAGACCCCCCTATCAAAGCGCTTTTTCCATAAAGCGCTGTAAAAGCCATGATAAATAAAAAAAAAAATTAAATAGAAACCCCCTATCAAAGCGCTTTTTATGGAAAAAGCGCTGGGAAAGACCCCCCTATCAAAGCGCTTTTTCCATAAAAAGCGCTGTAAAAGGCCTGATAAATAAAAATAAATAAATTTAAATAGCACACCTATCAAAGCGCTTTTCAAAAAGCGCTGGGAAAGACCCCCCTATCAAAGCGCTTTTTAAGGAAAAAGCGCTGGGATAGGTCCACCTACGACAGCGCTTTTGGCCAGAAAAAAGCGCTTTCGTAGCCTACGCCAGCGCTGGCTACGGCAGCGCTTTTAAGCGCTTTTAAAGGGCAAAAAAAAGCGCTGTGAAAGCCCATTTTCGTAGTAGTGTATATTGATCCCTTAAATTTTTAAAATACTTCATTTTAGTCCTTTTTATCTAATTAGCAAAGGAAAAACTCAGAAATCGGTTATTAAATTCGTCGCTAATTAGATAAAAAGACTAAAATGAAGTTTTTTGAAGAGTTAAGAGACCGGTATGAATCTTTTTTAATTTAAGGGACCAAAATGAACATTGACTTTAACATACGGGACCAAAAAGGATATTTTATCTATCTATCTATCTACCTATCTATCTATATATATATATATATATATATATATATATATATATATATATATATATATATATATATATATATATATATATATATATATATATATATATATATATATATATATATATATATATATATATATATATATATATATATGTGTGTGTGTGTGTGTGTGTGTGTGTGTGTGTGTGTGTGTGTGTGTGTGTGTGTGTGTGTGTGTGTGTGTGTGTGTGTGTGTGTGTGTGTGTGTGTGTGTGTGTGTGTGTGTGTGTATGTGTGTGTGTGTGTGTGTGTGTGTGTGTGTGTGTGTGTGTGTGTGTGTGTGTGTGTGTGTGATACGGTGGCAGGACCGAATTGTTTTGGAAATGCTGGTTTGCGTTTTGCGTTTGTGTTCGCAAAATGTCGCGGTAAGCAAGAGTCGCCACCGACTTTAATTTTATCCAACAAGGAAAGGAAAAAAGCACAGAAAAATTCCTTTTTCGAGAATTTCTGAGTACGGGGGTAGATTATAGAAAGGAAAGGTATTAGCACCCTTTCTATCCGTAGTTTTCCACGGGCTCTTAGGTACTTGCTCATCATTTTAAAATTTGCTTCTTTGTGTGTTTGTGTGATTTGAAAAGTTTTTGTTTGACTTCGATTTAACCCTTGCTTCTGTCCTCAAGAGTGTTACGAAGTTGTTTTTGAAAACTTTGTTTGAAAAGGAGTGTAAGTGTGAAAAGTTTGTTTGTTTTGAGCAAGTACTTAAGAACTAATCTACCTACTCGAAAAAAGAATTATTCTATGTTCGTTTCCTTTAGACAATACTATCCCACTATTAGTGAGTAGGTAGCACCGTCGTTGAGTTTTGAGGGTCAATTCGAAAGGGACATACGACCACTAAAGCAACGTTGGGACGTCTTAGTAATAACCCTAATGTCTTAAGATCAATATTCGAGGCAACTATTCCGAGGCAACCTTTCCGAGGCAACTTTGATCTTTGAGACAAAAGGGCGACCACTAAAATATCCTATACTCAATGATCGTTTACCGAAGGCAACCGAAGTGGGAGTATACCCTAGGAGTACGCATGTGCGAGTGATTCAATTTCAAATTTATTATCTTTGCACATTTAGAGATTGCTAACCGTTTTAAAGTTAATCATACATTCTTGTCATGCATCCCTAATATTCATACATCTAACAGTTAATAGTTTGCAGAATTTAAAGTGCGGAAAGTAAAGCTAAGCTATTACAAGGCTTCGGGTATTTACATAGCCAAAAACAACCCGTAAAACAAAAGCGATAAATGAAAGTAAAAGTCCTAATTAAACTATTACAACTTGTGAGCAATTACATTAATATGGTAAAAAATATAAAGCGCGATGAATCGAGAACGAGCGAGAACTAGGGTTTTGACCCCGTCTAACCTAATCGGAAGAAACAAATATTTTTGTTGTTTTTAATTGTTTTTTAAGAAAAAAAAGAATGAGGTTTTGAAATTAAATACAAAATTAATTAGTAATTAAATTAATTAAAAAAACTAAATTTAACCTATTTTTATGTTTTTGGTTATTTTAAGAAAAAGAAAATATAATTAAGTTAGAAACAAAAACCCTAATTGTTCTAATTGTTTTTAATTTATTTACAAAATGATTTAAGTTACCTAAAATTAAATATCCTAATTTAATTAATTTTTGTATAAAAAGAAAAATAAATATCCTAAATCTAATTGGGTGAAAAACATTTTTTGTGATTTTTTGAATAAAAGAAAATTATTTTTAGGTTAGTAAAAATAAATAAATAAATATAAAAAGAAGAGAGAAAGAGATTGGGCCTGCTTTGTAAGTAATTTCTAGGGTGTGGATAGCACTTTTTTGGCCCAAGAAATAAAGGTCCACGTTGACCTTTTGAATCACATGCTTTGCTTTGACCAAGGTCTATGATGGTCCTTCATATGCTAGCCTTCAAATCTGGCTTCCAGGAGATCCAATGGTTGGATGATGAGGATGTATGGTAGTCTTCACACACAAGCACGCGCCTGATTACTGAAAAGAAAATAATATGAAACAATTGGGGGGACCTGGGATTCGAACCCAGGCCTTGTGACCTTTTCCACCTGCACCAATGCCAGCTGAGCTACGTGTTCTATTTGTATATAGAATAAATAATAATGATAATATATAATAACGTGAAAAAAGGCGCCATAATTCAAATGGGCCAATACGGTAGCGCCACGCCAGTCATCTTCTTCCTTTCTCTGTTGGTAAAAGTCACAGACTTTTACCTACAGACGTACGTCTGTAGCTACAAACCCTGTGATTCTTAAAATTAAACACAAGCAAGATAAATAACATCTAAGGCCATGTATTGATTCGTCTTGACCTGCTGAGCACGATGGTGCCCCTTTCATGGCCCAATTTTACCTGTGTAAAAAGATCCTAAAACGAAGCATAAAACCCTAACAATGGCAAACCTTGATACAGTCCATAAAAATGCAATTGAGTGTTACAGATAGTTTGCAAATGTTCCAAGGATCAAGAATATATGATTATTTCATGCTATAAGTGCCAAAATTATGCAATTCGAATTCAAGAAAAAGCCATTGTCGTGTCTGACTTACAGTGAGTTATAGGGCTGGAAACTCCTTGTTCTAGATTGGTTTCGCTTGCTTGTGATCCCAGGAAGCGATTGGGATGGCTAGAGGGTCTTGAGAATGCCTGGAAGTGCCAAATCGAATCACCACTTTTCTTTGATTTTTTCAAGTTTTTTCTGACTTTGTGCGCCTCTCTCTAGCCTTGTTTTAGGTCTGCAATTGTATATTATATATCAAGGATTGGATTAGGGTTGAAAACATGATCTCAATCTTCCTCCATTATAGCTTTTGATTTGGATTTGATTCACTTGAAGATCCTTCCAAAAATAGGCAAATTCAATCTTTTTGTGCACACAAAGGCCTTGCACGAATTCAATCTCTTGCCAACTGGATATAAGACCTGAAACATGCACAGTATCTTGAGATTTCAATGATTTGGATTTTCTATGATTTGTTTTGATTTAAATTGATTTAATTCAAATAAAAATCAAAATAAATAATAAAAATAAGATAAAGACAAGTGGGAAGAGTTAGGACTCGTGGACCATGCTATCAACTCAAAACAAGTGCAAAAAGAGGCCCATTTATCAAAAATTGCAATTTGAGGCATAGTTGACTTTCGACAATTTTGCAAAAAAGGTCAACTTCACCAATGCATAACTTCCTCAATTTTGACTCTTTGAATGTGTTCTTGGACTTTTTAGAAAGCTTGAGATGTCCTCTAATCAACCCTTTTGGTCTCATATCAATTTGGTATTCCATGTTCATGTATTAAGCTTTAACAAAAAGGTGTTTTTGTTGACTTTTCAAAATGACCTATAATGTCAAAATTCATAACTTCTTGTGAGTTCATATTTTGAATTTTGGAGATGAAGATTAATTGTAGGGAATTGCATCCTCTTACAAATGAGCTTTGGATGGGTCATTTCTCATAAAGTATGAGAAAGTTATGCTTGGTCAAAGTTGAGTTGACTTTTCCTGCAAAACCCTAATTTAACAACTTTTGGGTTTTGATGAATTGTGAGCATTCCTTGATGAATCATGATCAAACCTTTATAAAATGATGAATCCTACTTTAAAATGAGAATGTTGACAAAAAATCTTGAAGTTTGACTGTATGTGGGCCACAGTTGACTTTTGCCCTAGCATTGTCGATTTTCAGGCTTTTGAGCAATTGACTGAGCAAACTTCCTCTACAAGGCTTGAAACTTGGCATGGATGATCTTGAGAACATATTAGGACATTGATGAGCATTTGAGACCCTTTGGAGTCAAGCATCTTGATGCAAACTGAAACCCTAATTTGAGGTAGATTGCCTTTAAGAGAGAGTTTGTCTGGTCAACCCTTGGACTTCCTTGAGCCATTTGAGGACCTCACTTGAAATGTATTGAAAAATATGGGAGGGAAAATTTTGGGGTACAACAATATATATATATATATATATATATATATATATATATATATATATATATATATATATATATATATATATATATATATATATATATATATATATATATATATATATATATATATATATATATATATATATATATATATATATATATATATATATATATATATATATATATTCATTTTGGTCCCTTAACTCTAGGTCATGATTCAGTTTGGTCCCTTAACTTTCAAAACATAACAAACAAGTCCCTTCCGTCAATTGGACTCAAACATCCGTTAATTTTACCTATGTGGCAGGTGAGCTGGCATGTTATCTTCATCTTCTTTATATGTGTTTGTGATCCTCCAGGAAGATGTTTGAACAACTATTATGCCTTGAATCCCCCTGCAAAAGTGTTTTCAGTTTTGAATTTATTTGCAAAAATTTCAAGTTTGATGATGGGGTTTTGCGCAGCTTTTCTGGTCTTTTTCATTAGGTTTGTGATCAGGCTTAAGTATAGAATGAATTAGGTTAAGAATTCTGATCAAAATCCATGCATTGATGGTTTATGAGATTTGATTTTCAAGCATTATTTTTTCAATCTTTTTTATGCAATTTTGTACCAATCATGATCCAATCAATCCAATTCCTTCCAAATCTGATCATGCACGAATCATTGAGCCTATTACATGTACAAAAAGATTTGATAAGTTAGGTTAAGTATTTTTCATATATTTAATTGATTTAAGTGAATTATTATTAATAAAAATTCAAATAAATAAATAAAAAATGAATAAAACTTCCCTTTGGGCCAAGTGGTCGTGCACATGCTTGGGATAATGAATTGTGGAAGAAAAATGGGCCCATTAGCAATTTTAGGTCCTTTGAATCAATGTTGACTTTTCAAAATATCCAAACATTTCCCAACTTCCACAAGGCATAACTTGCTCAATTTTTAAGCTTTGCTCATGTTCTTGGACATTTTGGAAAGGTATTTGAGTCCTCTAACAAATGCCTTTGGTCCCATGTCATTTTGATTTACCAATCTCAAGTTCTGGCCTTTGACTTAAAGTCTCTTTTTGTTGACTTTTGAAAATGACCTATAATGTTGAAATTGATAACTTTTTGTGAGAGCATTTCTTGGACTTGAAGTATGAAGATGAGTTGTAGGAAATGTCTTTCTCTTCAAAATGAGCTTTGGATGGAATTTTTCTGATAATCCATGTGAAAGTTATGCCCTGGTCAATTTACAGTTGACTTTTTCAGCTGTCCAAATAAGGAAACTTTTGCATCTTGATGATTTTTGAGCCAAGCTTTGAGAATCATGATCAAGCATTGATCAAATGATGTTTGTGGCTTAAAAATGAGATGTTGACCAAAAATTTGAACTTTTGACTGTCAAATGACCATTTTGCCCCTACAGTTGACTGTAGTGCAATTAGGGTTTTTGACTGCGCAATTTTGAGCTGTAAGCCTTGAAACTTGATATGAGGATGCTTGACCATATTTGTAGGCATGTGAGACTTGATTGGACCTTTGGAAACTTCATTTTCTTGATCAGAACACAAACCCTAATTTTGACTGCTTAGGAGGCCCTTACACTGTGCAACCCTTGGGGGAATTTTGAAGTATGACTTGGCAATTTCTTGAAGAATATGGCAGGGCAAATTTTGGGGTACAATAGTTGCCCCTGTTCAATCTTCTTAGACCTGAGGATGCAGATTGGATGACGTGCCTTTCGTAATCCGAGGGTAGAAGATGATTGAACACTAAAGTGCCCAGAAATTTGCGCTCACATAGTAGCAGTGTGATGATGGAATGGGCTTATAGATGCCATTTAGAGGTTGATGAATAGGACGATGGGCTTATAGATGCCATCTGGATGTTGATCGCGTAAGAGATTCCTTAGCGAGAACTTGCGTACCTGCAAAAAAGAAAAAATGAGTACCTGACATGTTGCAGGAGCTGGTTTTCAGATGCATTGGGTAGATATGTCCTGACTGGTTACAGGAGCTGGATCTTCGAATTCTTCAGACGTGCCCTGGCGAGATACAGGAATCGAGTCTGGTAATGCTAGTCTTCAACGGATACACCCTGGCAAGATTCAGGTATCGGCTCCTCGAACTCTTCAGACACACCCTGGCAAGATACAAGAATCGGATCTGGTAATGCTAGTCTTCAACGGATACACCCTGGCAAGATTCAGGTATCGGATCCTCGAACTCTTCAGACACACCCTGGCAAGATACAGGAATCGGATCTGGTAATGCTAGTCTTCAACGGATACACCCTGGCATGATTTAGGTATCGGATCCTCGAACTCTTCAGACACACCCTGGCAAGATATAGGAATCGGATCTGGTAATGCTAGTCTTCAACGGATACACCCTGGCAAGATTCAGGTATCGGCTCCTCGAACTCTTCAGACACACCCTGGCAAGATACAGGAATCAGATCTGGTAATGCTAGTCTTCAACGGATACACCCTGGCAAGATTCAGGTATCGGCTCCTCGAACTCTTCAGACACACCCTGGCAAGATACAGAAATCGGATCTGGTAATGCTAGTCTTCAACGGATACACCCTGGCAAGATTCAGGTATCGAATCCTCGAACTCTTCAGACACACCCTGGCAAGATACAGGAATCGGATCTGGTAATGCTAGTCTTCAACGGATACACCTTGGCAAGATTCAGGTATCGGACCCTCGAACTCTTCAGACACACCCTGGCAAGATACAGGAATCGGATCTGGTAATGCTAGTCTTCAACGGATACACCCTGGCAAGATTCAGGTATCGGCTCCTCGAACTCTTCAGACACACCCTGGCAAGATACAGGAATTGGATCTGGTAATGTTAGTCTTCAACGGATACACCCTGGCAAGATTCAGGTATCGGATCCTCGGACTCTTCAGACACACCCTGGCAAGATACAGGAATCGGATATGGTAATGCTAGTCTTCAATGGATACACCCTGGCAAGATTCAGGTATCGGCTCCTCGAACTCTTCAGACACACCTTGGCAAGATACAGGAATCGAATCTGGTAATGCTAGTCTTCAACGGATACACCCTGGCAAGATTCAGGTATCGGATCCTCGAACTCTTCAGACACACCCTGGCAAGATACAGAAATCGAGTCTGGTAATGTTAGTCTTCAACGGATTCACCCTGGCAAGATTCAGGTATCGGATCCTCGAACTCTTCAGACACACCCTGGCAAGATACAAGAATCGAGTCTGGTAATGTTAGTCTTCAACAGATTCACCCTGGCAAGATTCAGGTATCGGATCCTCGAACTCTTCAGACACACCCTGGCAAGATACAGGAATCGGATCTGGTATCGATCGTCAACAGATACACCCTGGCAAGATACAGGAATCGGATCTTTAGTTGCGACCGTTGATAGGAATCATTTTGTACTTTTGTCCTGAAAAGACAAGCGTTAGTTGTATGCGATGTCATGTGGTATGACATGCGAGTTGCTCTCTGAATACGTGAGATTGTATGTTCATGATGCGTATATGCATGCTATAATGTATGAAGATGTTTATGAATATTATGTTTTCGTCTAGGAAAGTAAATCCTTGACGGGTGCCGGGAAGTCACTCCTGGGCTAATGTTGAAGAATAAGCTTTTACTTCCGCTGGGGATGATAATTGCAAGGATACCGGTTGGGAGAAGATAACTCCGTTGGGGCATAAACTTGGCGAATGGAATAACTCTGCGGGGAGGAAAAGTACTCTAGTAATCTTGCTGGGAAGTACTAATCTGTGGGGAGATGTACTTTGTTGAGTGTCGATAATAACTTGCTGGGGATCTCTTTGCTGTGCTGGAAGTGCTGATAGACTTCGCTGGGGATAAGAAGACTGTGTCGACGACGATCTTTCCGTGGCTTTTGGCTGAGGATAACCCAGTTATATCCTGTTAAGGAAATAACTCTTTAAATAAAGCCGGGCGACACGTTCGTACTCTGCGAGGGATAAGCTTCCAGAATCTACTGGGGATAAGCTTGCTGCTTGGGGGAGATGAATTCCAATTTTCCTGGGGGAATTGGATTGGACTCTCTTGGGGAAGTTTTGACTGCGGGGAAGTGATTCCTTTGAATGTTTGATGTACCGCCGGGGAACAATCTTTAGACCAAGACTGCCGGGGATGCTTGTTGAGAATATGTGTATATATGCTGCTGGGGAATGTTGGGATCTGCTGGAGGATACCCAACTTCCTTAAGTTTGATAGTAGCTTTGCTTGAGGAGAGTGTACTGACTGCTTACTCTCTGGGGAATTGAGATATGCCGGTTATGTTCTTTAGTCGAACCTACCTTGGTACCTTGGTGGATAGCACAATTATATTGCTTAGACAACTCTTTTATTGCCCCTGTTTCCAATGTTACCTGTAATCAATTCTTTGTTTCGTATGCAAATATTCATGAGTAAGCAAATTATTGTCAATGCATATATCACAAATTGAACCTTGGACGTTCTTCGCAAAACAAAACAGAAAAGAAAAACAATTGGCACTTTTAACTGAAAAGTATATTTGTATTGATTTTTTTGAATGGCCTGAAAATAGGCGTTTTGTGTACAAGAGGCTGACGTCCTAGTAAGAGAACGCCGCCGAACAGAAGAGTTTATACAAGTTTTGTACAAAATAAAACAGCTGTGTGAAATATGAATGATCCCACTGGGTTTCAACTCTGCTATTGCCGTTATATCTCCGAGCGTCTCATCACTTGATGACCTAAACGAAGATGAAGCTGACTGATCGATGCCGTTTGAACTTTGATGTAGATACCGGATTCTGGATGCAAAGTGATCAATGAGACATAGTATTACGCTTTTATCCCTAATTTTTGCCTGGACCGCCCTTTCGGGTTTTCAGTCCACCGGGATACCCATTTTTGCCCAAGCCGCCTTTTCAGGTTTTCGACTTGCCGGGTGTACAATTTTTTTTCATTTTCATCCCTTCATTTTGCCCGAACCCTTTTGGTTCGCCGGGAAGCCCTAATTTTTGCCTAGGCATGTCAGCCTAGCGGGTCTTTTTTTCATGCGTAGTATCTTTTTACTATGTCTGCATTGGCGGGGTGAGGAAGGTCGTCACCATCCATGTTGGTTAATATCATTGCTCCTCCTGAGAACACATGTTTAACCACAAATGGCCCTTCGTATGTAGGGGTCCATTTGCCCCTTGGATCACTTTGAGGAAGGATGATTCGCTTGATTACCAGATCCCCAACTTGATATTCCTGTGGTCTGAACTTTTTGTTAAATGCCCTGATCATCCGTTTCTGATACGTCTGACCATGACAGATAGCAGCAAGTCTCTTTTCATCAATGAGGTTGAGCTGATCAAGTCGTGTCTGGATCCAATCATCTTCGTTTAGATTTGCATCCTTCATTATCTGGAGAGAGGGTATTTGCACTTCGATCGGTAAGACTGCCTCCATACCATAAACCAAAGAGAAGGGAGTTGCCCCGGTTGACGTCCTGGCTGAGGTACGGTACCCATGTAGAGCGAACGGTAACATCTCGTGCCAATCTTTATAAGTCACTGTCATTTTCTGCACGATTTTCTTGATGTTCTTGTTTGCTGCTTCTACAGCCCCATTCATCTTCGGTCTGTAAGGAGAAGAATTGTGGTGCTGTATCTTGAACTGCTCGCAGAGCTCAGTGATCATCTTGTTATTCAGATTGGTACCGTTATCTGTAATAATTCTCTCAGGGACGTCGTATCGGCAGATCAGATTATGCCGAATGAACCGTGCCACAACAGTCTTGGTTACCGTAGCATAGGATGCTGCTTCAACCCACTTCGTAAAATAATCAATCGCCACTAGGATGAAGCGATGCCCATTAGATGCCGTAGGTTTAATCTCACCGATCATGTCTATGCCCCACATTGCAAACGGCCAAGGCGCAGTCAGAACATTCAGGGGAGTTGGAGGAACATGCACCTTGTCTGCATAAATCTGGCACTTATGGCATGTCCTAGAATGTTGGTAGCAGTCAGCTTCCATTGTGGACCAGTAATACCCTGCCCGTAGGATCTTCTTTGCCATTGTATGTCCACTGGAGTGCGTACCAAAGGTCCCTTCATGTAGCTCTTCCATGATCCTTTCTGCTTCAGTCTTATCCACACAACGCAGTAAGGTTGAATCATAGTTTCGCTTGTACAAGATGCCGTTGCTAAGGAAGAACTTTGCCGCGAATCTTCTCAGGAACTTCTTATCATTGACAGAGGCACCTTCAGGGTATTCCTGAGCTTCCAGATATCTTTTTACTTCATGGTACCAAGGCTTCTCAGTCACCAATTCAGTCTCGAGATCGCAACAGTATGCCGGTTCGTCCAGTTTCCAGATGATGATCCGGGGAGCCTCATTATCCCATTTAACTTTGAACATAGAAGACATTGTAGCTAACGCGTCCGCCAACTGATTCTCTTCTCTTGGAAAGTGTTCAAAGGTTATCTTCGTGAAGTGGGGGATCAGGTTCAACACACATTCTCTGTAAGGGATAAGATTCGGATGTTTTGTATCCCACTCTCCTTTGATCTGATTGATCACAAGAGCGGAATCTCCGAAGACACTCAGAAACTTGATTCTTAGATCGATCGCAGCTTGAAGACCCATGATGCACGCCTCATACTCCGCCATGTTGTTGGTACAGTTGAAACATAGCCGGGCCGTGAGTGGAGTATGAGTACCTTGAGGTGATATGATTATGGCGCCGATACCGTTTCCCAAAGCATTGGAGGCTCCGTCAAAGTGCATAGACCATCAGGATCCTTCCTCAGGTCCTTCATCCGGTCCAGGTACTTCACAATCAGTTACTATCATAATGCTTTCATCCGGAAACTCGAAGTTCATTGACTGATAGTCGTCTACGGCCTGATGTGCCAAGTGGTCTGCCAATACACTTCCCTTGATGGCTTTCTTGGTCGTGTACTGAATTTCGTATTCCGTCAAGATCATTTGCCATCTTGCTATTCTCCCAGACAGAGCAGGCTTTTCGAATATGTACTTTATAGGATCCATCTTTGAGATCAACAAGGTAGTGTGAGTCAGCATATACTGTCTCAGCCGGCGAGCAGCCCATACCAAAGCGCAGCAAGTTTTCTCAAGCAGTGAGTATCGGGTCTCACAGTCGGTAAACTTTTTGCTAAGGTAATAAATGGCATGCTCTTTTCGGCCAGACTCGTCATGCTGCCCCAGCACACACCCCATTGAGTTGTCGAGCACTGTCAGATATAATATCAGAAGTCTCCCTTCAACCGGTGGCATAAGGATGGGTGGTTCTTGGAGATACTCTTTGATTCTGTCAAAAGTGGCCTGACATTCATCATTCCAACGTACTACCTGATCTTTCTTCAGCAGCTTGAAGATTGGCTCACAGGTAGCAGTCAGGTGTGAAATGAACCGAGCAATGTAATTCAGGCGTCCTAAAAAGCCTCTGACTTCCTTCTCTGTCTTGGGAACCGACATCTCTTGAATAGCTTTAACTTTAGCAGGGTCCACTTGAATACCCTTGTCACTTACCACGAAGCCTAGCAACTTTCCAGATCTTACCCCGAAGGTGCACTTGTTCGGGTTCAACCTCAGCTTGTATAGTTTCAACCGGTCAAACAACTTTTGCAGATGATCTAGGTGTTCTTCCTCAGTCTGGGACCTTGCGATCATGTCGTCAACATACACTTCTATCTCATGATGGATCATATCATGAAATAAAGCAACCATGGCACGTTGGTAGGTTGCCCCAGCGTTCTTCAACCCGAATGGCATGACCTTATAGCAGAAGGTGCCCCACTGAGTAACAAATGTAGTCTTTTCCATGTCTTCAGGTGCCATCTTGATCTGATTGTAACCTGAAAAGCCATCCATGAAAGAGAATACCTTGTGCTGAGCTGTATTATCAACAAGGACATCAATGTGAGGTAGAGGGAAGTCATCCTTGGGGCTGGCCCTGTTCAGATCCCTGTAATCAACACACATTCTGACCTTACCGTCTTTCTTCGGTACCGGCACCACATTAGCAACCCACTGAGGGTAAGAAGTCACTGCAAGGAACCCAACATCAAACTGTTTCATAACCTCGGCCTTAATCTTCTCATACATCTCTGGACGCATACGGCGGACCTTTTGCTTAACCGGAGGGCAGTCTTCCCTAGTAGGCAAGTGATGGACCACAATATCGGTATCCAACCCGGGCATGTCTTCGTAGGACCAGGCAAAGATCTCCATATAATCATGTAGCATTTGAGTCAGCCGTTGCTTCACGCTGAGCTCTAGGTTGGCACCAATCTTTACCTCTTTCCTGTCTGCCTCAGTACCCAAGTTTATTGTTTCCACTGGCTCTTCATGGGGTTGAATTGCCCTCTCTTCCTGAAGCAACAGTCTTGCAAGCTCGCCAGGCACTTCGCAATCATCTTCACCTTCGTCTTCGGCTAAGTTGATCGGATTTTCGAAGTCATAATTGGCAGTAGCAGGGTCGTTGTCAGTGAGATCCAGAGTGGATTGAAACCTGTATGAGTGAGTGTGTGTGTAAATACAGCTGTTTTGAAATATATGTAAAGGAAAGAAAGACAGAAAAGGAGCACAAGATTTGCAATACGAGAAAACGTCCAAGATTTTCATTTATGATATATGAAATGACAATTTATATGCCCTCACAAATGAAACCATGGTGCCTCGGGTAAGACATCGGGCCATAGAGTTTATTTATTGTTTATTACAAATAACGAAACAAAGAAATTTATTACTGCGTCACAAAGGTAACAGGAGTATGGTCTTTGGCAATCCAATTGGTCAATCCGCCTTCATTCGTTGGATAGATCCAGCTATTGAATTCAGCTTCATCCACTTCATTGTCCTCCCCAACAGCATTCACTCCTGGATTTGTAATGAGCACAGGAGGTCTTCTGATCTTCGCCTTCCGCATAGTTCTCTGACCCTCTGTAGTAAAACCCAGTCCAAATTTGTCAGTTTTCGGTGTAAAGTCTGGAAGCCTGCCCCAGTTAGCACATTCACCTTTTTGAACCACAGCCCGGGCATCCTTCAAGGAAGCCATCTTCAAAGGAACACTCTCTTCTACGGCTGTTTCTGCTGCCGCTGAAATTGGAAGTACCTCCTCGAAATGCTGAAAGGGGGTTTCAATGAACTCCCCGTCCATCTCAATGTATCTGAAGGAATTCAGATGGCTCACCATATATTCCTCCTCTCCTTGCACAGTGACGATTTTCCCTCTGACAGGGTACTTCAGCTTCTGGTGCAAGGTAGAGGTCACTGCCCCAGCCTTATGTATCCAAGGTCGACCCAATAGACAAGAGTAAGATGGACGGATATCCATCACATAAAATGTAGAGTCAAACACCTGAGAGCCCACACGAATCGGAATGTCAACCTCTCCATGAACCATCCTTTTTGAACCGTCAAAGGCCCTGACGATGATATTGCTGGGTTTCAATTCCAGGCCTTCACAATCTAAACGGTCCAAAGCCTTCTTGGGCAGCACATTTAAAGAAGAACCAGTATCCACCAATACATGTGCCAGAGTAGTGCCCCTGCATTCGATAGAGACATGCAGGGCATCATTGTGGTCTCTTCCCTTCGTGGTCAGGTCAGCATCTGAGAAACCCAAGCCATTGTCTGCTGTCAGATTGGCTACGCAATCAGTGAACTGGACTGCAGATGTCTCATGTGGCACATGGGCCGTCTTGAGGAATGAGATTAAGGCCTTAGCATGGGCCTCGGAGCACAACAATAAAGAGAGCATGGAGATCTTGGAGGGCGTATGCCCCAGCTGTTCCACAACGTTGAAATCACTCTTCTTTATTATTTTTAAAATCTCCTCCATTTCTTATTGGGAGGCCTCAGCATTTATCGGTATCGGTGCCTCCATCCGGGAAGGCTCAACTTCAATTCCTTTGCCCCGAGCATTGGATGACTCGGCAGCAGGAGAAACAACTTGATCAGCAACAGGAACATGTACACTTGTAGGTGTTATGAGGAGGGGTCTTCGAGTAGCGGGCGGTACAATGTCAGGCGAGAAGAGCCTGCCACTGCGGGTAACCTTGGCTGGACCAGTGATATCGCAGATACTGGCGCCAGTGTTGAATTCTTGTTTAATCCCATTCACATACACATCTGCCCCATAGTGGCAGGGGACAGCTTTATCAGATACGTAGGGAAGAGGCCCCGGAACAGTGATAACCACAGGTGCAACAGTCATGATTGAGACAGGCTTCTTCGGGAGAGCCTTGATGGGATTATTGAAGATGGTAACCACAGAAACTTCTTCAACCGGGACCAACTGAACAGCAGACTTCTTAAACAGAATCTCCTTACTATCCATTAGGCTTTGGATGCCTAACTTCAGCAAGGGACAACCAGATAGAGAAACAGCACAGAACAGGCAACCCTCACTGCAACCCGGAAATAAACCGGCCAACAGTAGGTTCCTCTTGACAGTCTTTAGAGGAGTAGCCAGATCGTCCACAGAAACAGCATAAACATCTTCGTCAACAGCATTTACCCCATGCTGAGGCATAGGAGCAGTAACCACATTCGGCCTCTCAGGCGCTTCAAACTGTATCTCCTTCGCATCGATGAGGTCTTGCACCTTATTCCTTAAGGCCCAACAATCATCAGTGGCATGCCCCGGGCTATCGGAGTGAAAAGCACAGCGGGCATTTGGGTTGTACTTAGGAGAGGTAGTATTTGCAATCTTCGGAGCCTCTCTGACAGTTACTAAGTTGGTTGAGAGCAACTGTGGTAAGATCTGCGACAAGGTCATACTCAAACGGGTGAATTCCCTTCTAGGTCTCTCAGCTCTTGGTTGGTTAGCTTGCCGAGGAGCGGCTGCAGGCTTTGCAATCACCAATGCATTGACAGATTGGCGGCGCTCTGGTTTGTCTTGCCTTCTAGGCCCATACACCACACTGGCCTCTTTTCTGAAGGGTTTCTTCTCTGAACCTGTAGATGCACCCTTTGGAATATTACCAGACTTTAACCCAGCCTCAATTCTTTCTCCAGTCAGAATCAAATCAGTGAACCCTGCAGACGAATTCCCGATAAGATGGTTGAAAAATGGCCCAGATAGGGTCCCCAAGAACATGTCTACCAACTCCCGATCAGTCAACGGAGGCTGCACCCTGCCAGCCAGGTCTCTCCACTTCTGAGCGTACTCCTTAAAACCTTCGCTTGAACCTAACGACATACCCTGGAGTTGGGTACGTGTAGGGGCAAGGTCGGCATTATATTGATACTGCTTATAGAAAGCAGTAGCCAACTCCTCCCAGTTACGAACCTTGGTCCCATCCAGCTGATAGAACCATTCGAGATTAGTCCCTGAAAGACTCTCCTGGAAGAAGTGGATCCACAAATTCTTATCCGTTGAGTACGGTTGGATTTTCCGAACATAGGACCTTAGATGTAGCTTGGGACAAGACGCCCCGTCGTACTTAGTGAAAGATGGTGCTTTAAACTTCCGAGGGATGATCACACCAGTAGACAAACCCAGATCTCCAAAATCCAGCCCAGGTACCTGTTGTATCTCCATAGCATTCAGCCTATCTTCCAGCTGCTTGTAACGGTCTTCTGCAGGAGGATACTGCTCTTCATCAAAATCTGTCTCGTTGTCGGAGACTACCGGACTCGGACCTTTTTCTGCTTGAGGAGTACCCTTGCCAACAGAGGAACCAGCCTCTTCGTCTTGCAGAGTGTTGCCAAACCTTCGGCCCGAGCTGAACAGAACAGTTCTTCTCTTCTTCTTCTTTTCCTTCTTCAGGAGCAGAGCCTTCAGCTCCACTTGGCCTTGAGCCAAACCCTTGATTAATTCCTGAAATTGCACATTCTGCGCCTGAAGAGCTTTGATGGATGCCTCAGTTGATGATGAGTCAGGATTCATGGTGCTGAAATAAACAGCGAAGAACGGTAAGCAACCTGAAAAGAGGAAAAACCTGCTATGCACATGATGTATGAGATGCGTATGAATTATGTTTTCAAAGACAATCGGGAATCAACTTTGTAAACAAAAAGGAACACACTTAATTAGATTCAACTTTGAAACTGAAATTATTCAACAGGTTGCCCTTAGGCGTTACATGAAAGGAAATACTGAAAAGGGAAATAAAACTGTAAAAGAACATCCGGAGCTCCTTATTGATCCCATGGTCTCCTCTTCTCAGTACGGATGTAGGCATTCAGAGCTCTCTCATTCTCCAACTGCTTTGTCAGCTTCTGGATCTTTAACTCTTGCTCGTTGAACCTTTCCCGATAAGCATCCCGCTCTTCTTGCAATTGTGACCAAGATCTCTTCAGTGTCTCATAATCAGTAGGTATCTGAGGAGGAAGGACAGTTGGAGGAACACCATCCTTGTCAGGACACTCAAGAATGACGGGTCTGACAGCTTCATATGGCATACCTAACTTCTGAGCACGGATGCGAACCCATTTGTAGTAGGCTTCCATAGGTAAAGAAGTCTTTGGCCCTAACTCTTGTGGGTCAGCTTTATGAACTCTGTCCCAAGCCTTGATGAACCTACGACGCAGCTCGTCACTATCCACCTGAAACTCAAAACTGATGTGAGGCACCAACATCTCATGGGGGCCTGCTCTTCTTGCTCTTCCAAATTGACGGAGCGCTAGACATGGGTTGTAAGAGATCCCTCCTTGGGTACCAATCAGAGGAACATTAGGGTATTCCCCGCATCGGTCAATAATAGCTATCTCATCCAAACCTCTGCAAGTCCAAATGATGTCTTTGTCGGTGAGAGACATTAACCTGTGAGCCCAACCTCTTCCTTCTTGATTCTTCAGTACGAACTTGGGGAGGTGCAAAATAAACCACCTCACCAACAAAGGGATACAACACCATAGGGTTCCTCGTCTTCGGGTAGTACGAGCATGAAGCTGTTGCAGGATGTCACCCAAGAGAGTGGGTACAGGATTCTGAGACATAAAGATCCTTATGGCAGTGACATTGATGAAGTTGTCAGGATTAGGAAACAAGACTAACCCATAGATTAGGAGAGCCAAGATGTCTTCATATGCCCTAAAGTCCAGGTCATTCCAGAAACCGTTAGCTTTACCAATCAGAAACTTGGTCAAGAAACCCTTAACTCCGCTTCTAGTCACCCAGTTGTCTGTTACCTCTTGATGGGTCAAAGGAAGAGCTGCAGCAACATCCTCAAGTCTGAGGGTCTTTTCCCAGCCAGTAAAGGGAGTCTGATCCAAGATAGGGATACCAAGCAAATCAGAGAACTCTTCCAGGGTAGGGACCAGCTGGAAGTCTTGAAAGGTGAAGCACTGGTACAGAGGGTCATAGAACTGGGTCAGAACACTCATCAACTGTTGATCCCGCTTTGCAGTGACTAAACTGAGAAGAGAACCATGCCTCTGAATGAAGGAAGTGGTATTTGGAATTCTGCTAACCAACTCATCAAGCAACTCAGGTGAACGAACAAAGTTGAACCGGATAGTATTCCTTCGCACAGGCATCATAATGTCCTACAAAACAGAGCAAAGATGAAACTCTCTTGTCTTTGAAATGGTCAGTCCTTATGCAGGATGCATGCAATGCTCATGATGTTATGATGTTATGATAAATCACACCACAAATAGATACAAAGGCAAACATGGTAAGGCACACAAGTCACACAAGGCAAGCCCCTAAAGTTTAGGCCAGCATGAGGTCTAGGTACTACCCTCTTTCAGTTCGTTGGTTCATACCTGTCCTATCAAAGTAACCGGGTTCTTAGAGGATCCCAATATCATTGACTACCCTCAATCGGTCATAACTCCAGCATCGCAATCTTTTCTTGCGGCCAGAACCATCACGAGAGTTTAGCCTCAATGGGCATAGCATACTGCTACTGTTCTAAAGGCCAAGTTGTGTCAATTAAGGTTCTAAGGTTGTTGGTGCTTAATGACTCCTTAGAAGACCCATATTCTCCTTGTTGCGACACAAGGGATATCGGTACAGACCAAGGTGCCACACCAGCGTAGCCACTGCTTCACCCGTGTCGGTCTATGCCGGACAGGTCCCTCACAGCTTATGCTACCTAAACAGGGTATCCCCAGATCCGGGTTAGGATCTATGTAACTCCCATGCAACCCACAATAGTAAAGCAAGCAAATCAAGATAATTGAAAACACAGTTATGAACTAGCCCTAAGGTACACCTCACTTTAAGTTAAGTCCCCAGCAGAGTCGCCAGTTCTGTGATCCTCCAGGAAGATGTTTGAACAACTATTATGCCTTGAATCCCCCTGCAAAAGTGTTTTCAGTTTTGAATTTATTTGCAAAAATTTCAAGTTTGATGATGGGGTTTTGCGTAGCTTTTCTGGTCTTTTTCATTAGGTTTGTGATCAGGCTTAAGTATAGAATGAATTAGGTTAAGAATTCTGATCAAAATCCATGCATTGATGGTTTATGAGATTTGATTTTCAAGCATTATTTTTTCAATCTTTTTTATGCAATTTTGTACCAATCATGATCCAATCAATCCAATTCCTTCCAAATCTGATCATGCACGAATCATTGAGCCTATTACATGTACAAAAAGATTTGATAAGTTAGGTTAAGTATTTTTCATATATTTAATTGATTTAAGTGAATTATTATTAATAAAAATTCAAATAAATAAATAAAAAAATGAATAAAACTTCCCTTTGGGCCAAGTGGTCGTGCACATGCTTGGGATAATGAATTGTGGAAGAAAAATGGGCCCATTAGCAATTTTAGGTCCTTTGAATCAATGTTGACTTTTCAAAATATCCAAAAATTTCCCAACTTCCACAAGGCATAACTTGCTCAATTTTTAAGCTTTGCTCATGTTCTTGGACATTTTGGAAAGGTATTTGAGTCCTATAACCAATGCCTTTGGTCCCATGTCATTTTGATTTACCAATCTCAAGTTATGGCCTTTGACTTAAAGTCTCTTTTTGTTGACTTTTGAAAATGACCTATAATGTTGAAATTGATAACTTTTTGTGAGAGCATTTCTTGGACTTGAAGTATGAAGATGAGTTGTAGGAAATGTCTTTCTCTTCAAAATGAGCTTTGGATGGAATTTTTCTGATAATCCATGTGAAAGTTATGCCCTGGTCAATTTACAGTTGACTTTTTCAACTGTCCAAATAAGGAAACTTTTGCATCTTGATGATTTTTGAGCCAAGCTTTGAGAATCATGATCAAGCATTGATCAAATGATGTTTGTGGCTTCAAAATGAGATGTTGACCAAAAATTTGAACTTTTGACTGTCAAATGACCATTTTGCCCCTACAGTTGACTGTAGTGCAATTAGGGTTTTTGACTGCGCAATTCTGAGCTGTAAGCCTTGAAACTTGATATGAGGATGCTTGACCATATTTGTAGGCATGTGAGACTTGATTGGACCTTTGGAAACTTCATTTTCTTGATCAGAACACAAACCCTAATTTTGACTGCTTAGGAGGCCCTTACACTGTGCAACCCTTGGGGGAATTTTGAAGTATGACTTGGCAATTTCTTGAAGAATATGGGAGGACAAATTTTGGGGTACAACAGTGTTCTTCACCATCGTTTCGTATACATCATTTTCTTCAGTTGCACAAATCCTACTATGCTACATATGTGTTTTCATCTTCGTCTTCATATTGTTCAAGTCATTTTGCTCCCTTCCCCATGAATATCAAACATTCTTCTTCGCACACGAATCTGAAAAAATATAAAAGTGTTGAGTCATGTATATATAGTACCTTGTGATTTGACCACTTTGCCTTTGTGGAGATAAAGTTGTTCTTCATAGGGAAACCACTGAGAAGAATTTTGGAAATAAATTTTGGGATTGTCACAATTACAAGGTAAGCCCTAGTTTCTGTTTGGGTATGTTAAAAAATGGTAAACAAAATTTGATCCATTTTTTAAATTTGCAGGGATCCTTGCAAAGAATGTGTGGTTTTTTTCAATTGGTTTCATGAGGAATTGACAGAAGACGTAAACCAAGTATTGATCAATAGGTTGGAAAACATAGAAAAAGATTTAGATGAAACTAAGAATCAGTACGAAAAATTGAGAGTTAGAAACGAAGAATTAGGGGATGTTGTGATGGAACGTCAAAATAAACTAAACAAGATGTTGAAGTGGAAAAATCATTGAAGATTATGTGTTTTGTAATGTTATGTGTATGTTTCATTAAGTTGTTTTAGGAGTATGTATCAGGTGTAATGTGCAATGTTATGTGTAATTGTAACACAATTTATCAGTTTAATATGACTTCTATTGTTTGGCATATCATTGTTTGTAGAAACATAATTTTTGGCATTACCAGTAAATGAACATATCGGATTACTTGAACATATCAGATTAAATGAACATTATCAGTTTAATATGAACTGATAATATGAACTTGAACATATAATCAACATAATTTTGGGCATTATCAATAAATAAACATATCAGATTAAATGAACATTATCAGATTATTTGCAACATATAAGAGTACTTGAACATCATCACAAAATGATATTACTTTATTGTTGAAAGACCTAGACATGTTACATAGACATGTTCCAAAATGCATAGACATGTTCCAAAGTGCTGACAAAATAACATGTTACATAGACATGTTCCAAAATACATAGACATGTTCCAAAATACTGACTAGATGTTACATAATACCATAAACTACATAAAGCCTAAATATGACTAGATGGTTCTCTTTGGTGTGTTTCTCTTGGTTGAAGTAGACCGCCTGGTGGTAGGATCAATTACATTCTTGGATTTTGAGAGTCTTATTGTTAGTCCTGGGGATACAAAGGGCCTTCTCACACCAAGTTTCTGTTGCTTGCTAGTTCCTCTTGCTTTCTCCTATGTGCCTTGACCTAATACTACCTTTCCCTGTGAAGACTGAATTGCATTCATGTATCCCTGTGTAGCTGATGTTTGTGTTGTTGCAACCTGATTTGCAGTGGTCAGAGATGTAGAAGCTTGTCTTACCCCAACCTGAATTGTAGTGCCTTGATTTGCATTGCCTTGTGTTGCATTTGTCCCAACCTAACTTGCAGTGCCTTAATTTGCATTGCCTTATGTTTCATTTGTTCCAACCTAACTTACAGTGACTTGTGTTTTATTTGTCCCAACCTGACTTGTAGTGCCTTGTGTTTTAGTTGGTGTGACCTTGCATGTCTTTTTGTTATGTCCAATTTTTTTGCACCTAGAGCACTTTACAATAAAGCCAGTTCTTCTCAATTTTCTGTTAGTGCCGTCAATCTTCTTTTGCTCAAGGTTTCTCCTTTTCTTTGGTCTACCAGGCATCTTCCTAGACTTAGGTGTCTGCACATCTGGATATGGAGTATTGGCCCACAAATCGGATCCATGCACATGATAAAGCACAAACTTATATACGACCTTGTACCTAAATATCCTATAATATTCTGGAATATATTCATCAACTTTAAAATTCCTACTCTTCATGGCTGACATGGCATGGACACATGGAAGTCCTGTAAGATCCCACCTTCTACAGGAGCACAAGTAGTCCTTTAAATTCACAGTGAATGTTTCGGTTTGATTTTCCACATGCCTTACTTCAAACATGTGCTCATCTGACATTCTGCAATTAACAATAACAATAAACACTAATGTTGAAATAACAGAACCAAGCCAATGAAATAACAGAATCATATCTGACAAGCCATAAGTTTGTGAAGGTACTTGTTATATCCATCTTCTTTCTAATGTTGGGCAAAATATCATTACCAGATACATCTTGGAACCTCATTCTATTTTTTGTCCATCTCTCCACCATGTAAGTTCTGATCTCATCAAGCATTATTATAAGTGGTTTAGCTCTAGCTTCAACAATAACATTGTTAAAGGCCTCTGACATATTATTAAGCACAACATCACACTTGTTGGTTGTCGTAAAATATGATCTAGACCAATATCTTGGTGGAGTCTTCATCATATGAGATATGCCTCTCCACTGATCACTCACATTGCCCTCATATCTCTTTCCCAAGCTTGTGAGTATGTAGATTTTGCAGCCTTCCAAATAAGGCCCTTATACATCTTTCCAAGAAATATCTTCCTGAAATTGTTATACAGATGCCTAACACAAAATCGATGTTCAACATTGGGCAACAACTCTTCCATTGTAGGTAAAAGTCCTTGTAAAAAACATTCATAAATAACGGTAAATTATCAAGAAAATAAGCATATAATTGTAAGAGTAAATGCTATATTTAGTGTACCTTTTGTTGGTCTGAAATGAAAGTGTATGAGATAAATTTATGTCCACCTGCCAAGTCATTAATTAATAGTTTCAAAAACCATGTCCATCTATCTCTGTTTTTACCTTTAACAACTGCAAATGCTATAGGAAACATATGATCATTAGGATCCCTTCCTATAGCTGCCAGAATTTCACCTCCACAAAGCCCCTTCAAAAAGCAACCATCCAAACCTATGACATGCCTACATAATTTGAAACTTTCCTTGCATCATGCATAACATATGTAAAGCCTTTAAAAATGGTCTCACCTTTTGGAACAAGTTCAACATTCATCTTAATTGTTGACCCTGGATTAGCTCTTAACAGTTCATAACAATAGTCATATATCCTAGTGTGATCACCTAAAAAGGAACCATCAACCGTATTCCTTGCAGTCACTCTTGATCTTATTCCTTTAGTCTTGTTTATCCCTACATTCCACTTCCTCAGCCTTTTCTTTTATGTCCTTTACCTGCAACCTAGGATTGTTTTTCAATGAATTCTGAATCCTCTTGCTCAATCACTTTGTGCTTAACATCTTCACATTATCCTCCATACTTTAATTATATTTATCAACACCTTTTTTTTCCAGGATTCCTCATTTACTAACTTGGAAAAATACACCTCTCACTCACAACCATCCTTACTCTCACCCTCACCCTCTGCTTATCATTTTTTACGTTCTTGAGGTCTCTACCATTTGGAACAACATATGAGGCTATTGCATACATAATATCATCCTTTGAAGTAAAATACATTCCGACTTCCTATTTGTAATTGAAAATATCCTTTCATGCTTTGAAAATTGGGTATTTCTTCCTTTTAACCCCACTAATATCATCACTGTCACAACCACTTTGGAGATCACCGTTGTCATTGTTACTTCCCTTATATTATTATGTATCTTCTCTACACTTTCCTTTCCCTTTTGAGTTTCCATTACTGTCATATACAATCAGGTCAGCAATTTCATTTTTATCAATATCCTCATACCCATCAGATTCATCTTCAAAGGCTACTTCAAGGGCACCATCATACTGGTAACTCTCATCCTCACTGTCATCAGAACTGGATTCATCATGTACCTTACCAACATTATTTGACTCCACCTCAACATTGTTTGACTCCACTTCAACATTTCTTGCTTTCACCTCAACATTAACATCATCCACTCATGTATTACTTTCTTCCATAACAACATTTGCATGATTAAATCCATCATTACCTTCTTCCACAACAACATTTGCATCATTCAATCCATCATTACCTTCTTCCACAATAACATTATAATCCTTCAACTTTTCTTCAATGTCATCATGCAGCTTGCTAAGAAACTCCTCCATCTCATCTACAATTTTCTTCGGCTAGTCAACAGAACCATCACAAAACTCAGGTTGAGACAAAGTGTGTTGAATGTAGATATCAACACTTTGGTGCACCCTATATAGGTCTACAATTTCTAGGGCGCCTTTATCATCAACTAGTTCATTCGTCCCAAATTGTGGGTCCTTGTAATACATTTTCTCTATATTGTCCGTATAACTTAACTCCTTCGATACACTGAATAACTCAAAATAACTCCACCTATCAACATCTACTATCAAATCAGATACCAAGCCTCCTTCACAAACACTAAGTTCATGATCAACGAATTCACCATTGTGGTGAATTACGACTTCCGAATTTCGTCCATTAAACCTAAATCTCTAAATCCCATAACAAACATTCAGTTACGAAGACACAGAGAACAAACAAGAATAAAATACCTAAATCCCTAAATCCCAGAACAAACATTCATATCCCTAAAACCTAACTATACGAAAAGCCCTAAATCTACCAAATACATGAATCTACACGAAGCCCTAATCCAGTTACGAAAATGGTTTGTGAATGCTTACCTGGAACGTAATCACCTTCATAATCACCTATGCAACCATCTTCGCAATAACCTTCGAAATTTCCTCTGCCGAATCTCGTTCTTCATCTTTTGTTTGGTTTTAGGAGAAGATTACGTATCAGACTTGGATAAAATGAACATGCCATATCCTTTCGTTTGGTTTCAGAGATTTTCTTTCCTTACGCTTGCCATTTGGACTCCAGCTAGCCACTTCAACAAGACAAATGTCACCTGGAGCCTATTTTTTGAATTTGACTATTGTTTCAGTAACGGAAGGACTAATGTGGTTACATTTTGAAAATTAAAGGACCAATTTGGCACGAAAAATAGTTAAGGGATCAAAATGAACCATGATCTATAGTTAATGGACCAAAATGAGTATTTCTTATATATTTATATATATATATATATATATATATATATATATATATATATATATATATATATATATATATACATATACTTATTAGGCATTGATTTATTGTGTTACTTGTATATGACATAATAAAGTCCTTAGAATAATTAGTCAGTTTGATGATACATTAAGTGTGATTTAATCGTGAGACTTCATTAAACATAAGGACACTATTCTTAAAGTATCAGTAGTCAAGCTTTACTGTCAAATAGGACAACAATAATGCATAGAGGCTATTATGTGAGTAGACTGATGACCATATCTCACGGGTCATGGATATGAGATATCAAGTCTTCACATAGGTATATATATTAGAAGTAATGTTCACACTGGATTGACCCACCATGAAAATACTACATAGTTTGTTATGTAAGTGTCATAAGTTACTCTCATAGTAATAGTGGTGTATACCAACCATCCTTCAACCTGAAACCACTATGGACCTAGATGTCAAATTGAGTACTTTATTGTCAATCAAACATTGTTCGTAACAGGATGACCATATAGATGGTTGATGGGTACTTTAAAAATTATGTTGAGGGACATGAGTGATCTAGATGGAATTTTCCTCTCCTACATATACGGGAGTGTTGTACCCCAAAATTTTCCCTCTCATGTTTTTCCAAGATTTCCTCTTGCATAGGTCGTTACAAACCTTTGCCTAAAGAAAAGGAAATTTTTTGAATAATGGTTAAGAATCCTTCGATTAGCATCTGCAAAAGGTCCTTCGATTGGCATCTATAAAAGGTCATTCGATTAGCATCTGCAAAAGGTATTTCGATTGGTATATGGCCTTTCGATGGGCATTTCCAACAAGGCAGCTTCGACGGGCATCTTAAATAAGGTTGTTTTTCGTTAGAGCGTACAAAGTTCCTTTCGACGGGCAAGTTAACCAAGTGATGTTTTGATTGGCATATCAGTAGGGTGATATTCTGATTGTCCAAGTTAGAGAAAATGAGATAAAAAGAGCAAGAACTGAAAGGGTTCCAGAAGCTTTGATGATGGGCATTCGAATTCATGCAGATTGGAGATGATAACTCTGAACCTTTCTACAGATTATGGTTTAAACGTAGAAGCTCTGATGTTGAGAATATGAGCAATTCGAATCAAGATGCAGAGCCATCGAAGGGAGCAAGGCTTAAGATTTAATCGAAGGAGTCGTGATAACGAAGTTGGTGCAATTCGAATTCAGAGCCTTCGAAGGAAAACAAATGTTCTAATGAGGGAAGTTCTAGACATTTCGAATTAGGACTTAGAGCCATCAAGGAGTGTAGAATAACACTTCGATTAGTTAATAAGATAATGTTTCGATTGGACCAAGTTCAAAGCCATCGAAGAGAGCAAAACTTGAGACTTAATAGAAGGAACCATGATGAAAGCCTTAAGCCAAATTTGAACAAAACACCTATCCTAACAAGTCCAGGTTCACCCAAAGTTCAAAATGGCACGTTTTCCTTGCAAATATGGCAAGAATTCAATGTTGATTGTGGATTCAATTCCTGAGTTAAAGGCCAGATTCTTGCCTCGTTTGTTCCTAACTTCACAAAAACATTAGGCTTAGCTTTTTATATTAAATTAATTTTGTCAATTAATTAATTAATTATTTTAATATTTTCTTAAAAAAAACTAAAATTGAATAGACTTAGGATTTTTAATTCAATTTCTTTTCATAACAAAAACAAACAAAAAATTCCTTTCACTTAGGATTTTAGACGTATTTTCAATTCATGCGCGCATTTATTTACTTTCACATTTTTTGATCATTGTAACTTCCTACTGGTTTGTAATAGTATAATTAGGGTTTTAATTTCCGCATTTTACATTTTCAGTCAGATATAATTGTAATTGCCCCAAAGCGTTGTAATAGCTGTAGGTTTTACTTTTCGCACTATATTATATGCTTGTATATAAATTGCTAGTAAATTAGGCGTGTATGGCAAGAACTAATCAATTAATCTTAGATCACTAACATTAAGATAAAAATACCTGAAAAAGCACACTATTGCACACTTGCACCCCTAGGGTATTTCCCACTTTGGTTGCCTTCGGAAATGGTCATGTCCCTCGAACGTAGGGATACTCTTAGCAAAGACCCTCAGTTTAAAGTCATCATAAAGATCATAGTCCCTAAATGTCCCTCGAGTTGCCTACGAGAAATGATCTTGTCCCTCGATGTTGCCTATGAATATATGATAACAGTCCCTTTGAAATTCTAAGGTATCTCTACATGTTGCCTTCAATGACCATAAACGTCCCTTACGATAGTCCCTCAACATCCAACAATAGGGCTACCTACTCATTAATAGTAGGATAGCTCTGTCTAAAGGAAAGGAGGAAAAGAACGCCCTTTTTCGAGTAGGTAGATAGATCTTAAGTACTTGCTCAAATTTAATTCATTTTTACACCACACTTTCAAAGCTCTTTTAAAAAAAACGCTTTATCACACTCTTGAGGACTGGTACAAGAGTTATCATAAAGCAAACAAAAACCTTTTCAAAACACACAAACACGAAAGCAATTTTCAAAAAAGAGCAAGTACCTAAGAGCCCGTGGAAAACCACGGATGGAAAGGGTGCTAACACCTTCCCTTTCCTTAATCTACCCCCTTACTCAGAAAATCTCGAAAAAGTTCTTTTTCCGTTCTTTTCACCCATTCCTTTGTTGGATAAAAGAAAAGTCGGTGGCGACTCTTACTTACCGCACATTTGCGAATACAAAACACAAACCAGTATTAAACAGTCGGTTCTGCCACCGTATCACAGAACTGACGACTCTGCTGGGGACAATAATATAAAAGTTGGGTTACCTTAGAGTTTTAGTTCACCATTTTAAATGCCTTATTGTGTGTTTGCTTGCTTTATCTTTTTGGGTTTGTTGGGATATTCTTATAAAGATCCTACACTCGGATATGGGGCACCTTATTAGGTAAGTAGCAATAAATCATGGAGGTTGTACGGCGTAGACCGATACGGACAAAGTGATGGCTACGTTAGCGCGATACTCTGGATTGTATTAATGTTCCTTGAGTAAGTCAAAGATAATATTAGGCTTCCTCATAGTGTCACTAAGCGTTAACTGACCTTTAGAACCTTTAATTGACTCATCCTAGACATTAAGAAGTAGTGAGATAACCGACTTTGGTTCCGACCGAAGATTGGTTGATACTCGATACTACACCTATTGAGACTAGACTTTCGAGATTTTTTGGCCGTAATACTTCAGTGCGGAGCTGAAACAATTTCTGAAGGGAAGGTCAGTGATATTGAGACTCCTTAGAACTCGGTTACTATTTCTAAAACAGGTTGAGCCAACTAAATTTCAAGAGGGTACTTACCTACAAAACCCATGCAAGCCTAAACCTAAGGCTGCTTGTGTGATTTGTTTGCTTTCAACTTGAGCTACTTGTAGGGTTTTTATCTAACAACTTGAACTCATTGCAGGGTTTTGTTTGTATTCCTTGCATAACCTTGTTTGTATGCATTACCCAATAAACTGGTTTTCTTGCAAGACATACTTGTCTTCATCACCTTACATTTTTGCTTAATTCATAGCATACACATCATAACATCATCCCATAGAATCTCCTTAACCATTTCAAGGATCTCAAGGGTCTGTGGTGCAGGTTATGATGAACTAGACGTCTAGCAAGGGGCAAGGGGATTTATTTTCCTCTAGCCAATGTCGTCAAAAGATCAAAACTCAACAACTTGAGTCAGGGGCTATGAACCACTTGATATGGTGAGCTTGATTCTTGTAGAGGGACATTCAACGATATGAAAGTTATTCAATCAAAGCTGCAATTGGATTCTAACGTTTTCTTGTTTACCCCACGAGATCCTTGAAAACATTGCACGCATGTCATTTGCATAACAGGTCTTCCAGTACAGGTCTCTCATTTTCTCGTTGTTTATTTCAGCAAGGAAAATAGCTCTCCAACAAGACAACAGAGATCTTCAAACTCAAGAGGCTCAGTTCATGGAAATGTTCTTAAACCTATCCAAGGGGCAGGAAGAGTTGAAAGCACTCCTCGCTGGGAACCTAGCCAAGAAAAGTCCTGAAGACAATAAGGACGAACGGTTGGAACAACTGCAAGCTGAGGTAGAAGCAATGAGAACCCAGATGCTGGGGCAAATGGCTCTTATCCAAGGCCTAGCCCGGGGACAAGAAGAGCTGAGAGCCATTATCAACAAACTTCATCAAGACAGACACAACCGTATGAAGCAAACAATAGAGGTTGGGGACCAAGTCATTGATCAACCTCCGAGAAGACAAGAGGTTGGTTTGGTGAAGAGTGGACCTTTCCAAATTGCTACTACATCACGGGTCCAACAACAACCTCGCCAAAAAAAATGGGTTAATCAGAGTAATCAGGATACATCCAACAGGAAATATACCAAACTCAACATACCAATGTCGCAAGTCTTGCAACACATGTTGAAATTGAATTTGGTCATGTTGAGGGATCCTCCTACAAATCCCAATATTGCCTCTCCAATGTAAAATCCAAATGCAAGGTGTGCATATCACTCCAACAGTCCAGGGCATGATACTGATAGCTGTCGGACATTAAAATACAAAATTCAAGACCTGATCGATGAGGGAGCATTGGAATTTGCACAAGATGGTCAACTGGAATTCTTCTGTTATCCCTCCAAGGCACACCATCTGAAGTGACAAGATCAAACAAAGAGGCTTTTGTTCATTAGAATTTTCAATTTGTAATTTTCTTTTGATTGTTCGAACATTTATTCATATCAAACCTTAATATTTCATCAATGCATTGCACATGTTTGTCTTGAATTATTTCATTCGTTTTCACTATGCTGAAGCTATGATTTTACTTCCTTTTTGTGATATTCAACTCTCGATTGAAATTCGTAAGCTTTTAGAGGGAGGATGACAAGAACGATACCACAATCTCTACAGTATGCTTTTGAACAGACCCCACTGACGATGTACATGCGTTGTTTCAAATCCTAAACAGTGGAGTTATAAGGAAGATAATCCCTAGTCAACCCCTTTGAGCCAAAGAAGTAGGAGTTTTTATTTTCACATAATTTAAAACCCTTAATCATAACCTAGGGCGGGATAGTTTCTCCGTCAATTCAGACGCGCATCCAGTCGCAATCTTTCGCTTCGTACACAATGAATGGCATCGAAGACGTCCTTCCAAATCAAAATACAGTGATAGGTTCTGCGTAATCATCAAAATAAGCAGTCATTATCTCTCAAAATAAAAGCCCATTAAGTCAAAACCTGTGAAGGAGACTTAAGGAAAACTGAGGAATCATGCTGACTGTAATCACAAAAGAAATATTCCAGGCAAAAGAAGGGATAATAAAATCAAAAAAATAGGTCCTACAAATCCTCAACAAAAAATAAATGTCACAAAAACGACTACCTTCTCAAACAAACGTTCAATTTCCGAACCATCGCCGGAACATCAAGGACATTCCAAAACTCAACTGGGATTCGAAATGAACAATTAACTGAGCATAGGACTGATGAACATCACGAAGGACGGGTGGGTAAAAATAAACTTTGAGCCTTTATCCTTTGTTTCTTAAACCGTGAACCAAGCCACGTTACAACCCTTAAAAGTTCTAACTGAAGCATAGGTTAGTTCGGAAGCATACTGTTACAAAAGGTATCCTGACTCCTGTAAGGTTTGCTGTAAATCATGAGTTGATATCACCCTCTTGTAAAATTTGTTTTACTGGAAAAAAAAAGAATTTTCAAAAAACTTCAAGACAAGCATAAACTCCGCATTATTTGAATATCGTTGTTTGCATATAGATATATGTTCGACAATAAAAAAATTCACATGACGAAGATCTAGTGAACAAAAACTTTCTCAATGAAAAGGATCACCTCAAGTGGAAAAACGCTCCCAACCAAGGGGCACGGCATGATCATTGTCCATCATTTGGGGAAGTCAAGTCAAGATTCAAGGAATCTCTCATAAATGCCAAACAGCCAGGGACAGATCTCCATCTGAATCACTTGGGGCATTGGAAATGAATTCCAGCAATGAATCTTGTACGATCAAACAAACATCTTCTGGCAGTGTGGCAACATTTACTACTATAGACAGTGATAATTCTCCATACCCGGGGAACATGGACATAGTCGGGAAATAATACGCATGAACAAAGACCCACTAGGTTGGCTGGCCTAGGCAAAAATAAAGGCATCCCGGCGAACCAAAAGCGTTCGGGCAAAAATTAGGGATATACATATGAAAAATTTGTACACCCGACAAGTCGAAAACCTGAAAAGGAGGCTTGGGCAAAAAAGGGTATCCCGATGGACTGAAAATATGAAAGGATAGTCCAGGAAAAAGTTAGAGATTAAAGCGTACGACTATGTCCCGTCACCTTGTCACTTGTCTATCAATAGAAGACTTATCATCCTGATCAGCATTTACCAAGCACCCCAGAAGTTGGGATGACACTCAAATCATCCACAAAGTCTCCACATTTACTTTCTCCAGCAGATACATGGGAAGAGGTGTCCTGATGCGAAGTTACCGCCGCATCCTCAGCATACATCATGGTGATGTCTATATCCCTGCAGAGTGAAAACAACCAAAGTTTTAACCTTTTGTTTTCCCAAGCAGGAATTACCTTCTCCAGCAAATTTCCTTCAGAGAGCTAAAATTTGTATTCCCCAGCTGAGTTTTATAATCTCAAACAGTTTATAAAACCTCCTCCCCAGTAGAGTTTATTTCTCTAACTGCGGAAGTTTATCCCCTAACAGAGTTTATTTCTCTACATCGGTAAAATCTTCTGATAGAGCATGCTTCCCCTACAAAGTTATTCTCAAGAAAGAGTTAAAAATCCCCGGCAGAATATCCTCGAGCAAAAAGGGAAAATCTCCGGAAAATCATCTCCATTCATCATCCCCAGTGGAAACGAAGGATTCATCTTCTCAATACTCTCCAGCAGCAGTCAGGGATTTATTTATCATGGCATGCGCATACACATCGCATACAGCATAATCTCATTTATTTTGAGAACATCATCATAATGCACTTCATACATCATGGCATTGCATATGACTAACTCTTTACCTTTTCAGGAAAGATTAAATCAACAAACACCGTTGACTACTTACATGACCTGGTATTATTTTAAAGGCTACGTATGATGAAGGGCTATTTTAGCATTTTCCTCAGAAAAATGTTTTCAAGATCTTCTCTGGTTCAGTTAGATCGATACTAAGATCTTTCTGATTTCTATTCCAGTTGAAGATAATCCAAGACTTTTGTATGGTTAAGTTAAATCGATACTAATATTTTTCTGATTTCTATTCCAGTCAAAGTTAATTCAAGACCTTCCCTGGTTTAGTTAGATCGATACTAAGATCTTTCTAATTTCTATTCCAGTTGAAGATAATCTAACACTTTTGTCTGATTCATTTAAATCGATACTACGATTTTTTTGATTTCCATTCCAATCAAAGTTAATTCAAGACCTTCTCTGGTTCAGTTAGATCGATACTAAGATCTTTCTGATTTCTATTCCAATTGAAGATAATCCAAGAATTTTGTCTGATTCAGTTAAATCGATACTAAGATTTTTATGATTTCTATTCTAGTCAACGTTAATTCAAGACCTTCTCTAGTTCAGTTAGATCGATACTAAGATCTTTCTGATTTCTATTCCAATTGAAGATAATCCAAGACTTTTGTCTAGTTCAGTTAAATCGATACTAACATTTTTCTGATTTCCATTCCAGTCAAAGTTAATTCAAGACCTTATCTAGTTCAGTTAGATTGATACTAAGATCTCTCTGATTTCTATTCCATTTGAAGATAATTCAAGACTTTTGTCTGGTTTAGTTAAATCGATACTAAGATTTTTCTGATTTCCATTCCAGTCAAAGTTAATTCAAGACCTTCTCTGGTTCAGTTAGATCGATACTAAGATCTCTCTGATTTCTATTCCAGTTGAAGATAATTCAAGACTTTTGTCTGGTTCAGTTAAATCGATACTAAGATTTTTCTGATTTCCATTCCAGTCAAAGTTAATTTAAAACCTTCTCTGGTTCAGTTAGATCGATACTAAGATCTTTCTGATTTCTATTGAAGATAGTCCAATACTTTTCTCTGGTTCAGTTAAATCAATACTAAGATTTTCCTGATTTCTATTCCAGTTGAAGATAATCCAAGACTTTTGTCTGGTTTAGTTAAATCGATACTAAGATTTTTCTGATTTCCATTCCAGTCAAAGTTAATTCAAGACCTTCTCTGGTTCAGTTAGATCGATACTAAGATCTCTCTGATTTCTATTCCAGTTGAAGATAATTCAAGACTTTTGTCTGGTTCAGTTAAATCGATACTAAGATTTTTCTGATTTCCATTCCAGTCAAAGTTAATTATGGACCTTCTCTGGTTCAGTTAGATCGATACTAAGATCTCTCTGATTTCTATTCCAGTTGAAGATAATTCAAGACTTTTGTCTGGTTTAGTTAAATCGATACTAAGATTTTTCTGATTTCTGTTCCAGTCAAAGTTAATTCAAGACCTTTTTCTAGTTCAGTTAAATCGATACTAAGATTTTTCTGATTTCTATTCCAGTTAAAGAAACTACAAAGCCCAGAGTCTGAGCAGATAGAAGTTAATTTCACGTTCCCCCCAGTAAATCACTGTGAAGCCTGGAATACGACCAGATAACAGTCAACTTTTGTTATCCTTAGCAAGTTACTGTGAAGCCTGGATTTCGACCAGAAAACAACAAACTTTCATCTCTCCATGTCAAGAGATAGTTTCCCTAGTAGAGTAATGGACAACTGAAGTTCCTAGACTCTATTCACCACAGAGTTTTCCTCAAACAGGAAAACAACAGAAATCAACATCCCCTAGTGAACTCCTCCTCAAACAACAAGAACAGGAATCCCCACAAAGAGACCTCTTATGAAGTCAGCATCTACTCTGGATGGCATCTTTAAGCCCATCTCCGACGACTCTCCGTCATTTTCTATGGATGGTATCTTTAAGCCCATCTTCGACAATCTTTTGTCATCTTTTCCAAATGGCGTCTATAAGCTCATTCCCGATATTATCCACCAACAGTGCTACTTCAGACGAGTGCAAATTTTTGGGCACTCTAGTGTTCAATCATCTTCCACCTTCAGATAACGAAAGACAGACAAGCCAATCTACATCCTCAGGTTTAAGAAGATTGAACAGGGGCAGCTTTTGTACCCCAAAATTTTCCCTCTCATGTTTTTCCAAGATTTCCTCTTGCATAGGTGGTTACAAACCTTTGCCTAAAGAAAAGGAATTTTTTGAATGATGGTTAAGTATCCTTCGATTGGCATCTGAATAAAGTGTACTTTGAAGGCATGTCAACAATATCCTTCGATTGGCATATGCAAAAGGTCCTTCGATTGGCATCTATAAAAGGTCCTTCGATTAGCATCTGCGAAAGGTCTTTCAATTGGTAAAGGGCCTTTCGATGGGCATTTCCAACAAGGCAGCTTCGACGGGCATCTTACATAAGGTTGTTTTTTGTTAGATCGTACAAAGTGCCTTTCGACAAGCATGTTAACCAAGTGATGTTTCGATTGGCATATCAGCAGGGTGATATTCTGATTGTCCAAGTTAGAGAAAATGAGATCAAAAAGGGCAAGAACTGAGAGGGTTCTAGAAGCTTTGATGACGGGCATTCGAATTCATGCAGATTGGAGAGGATAACTGTGATCCTTTCTGCAGACTATGGTTCACATGTAGAACCTCTGATGTTGAGAATATGAGTAATTTGAATCAAGATACAGAGCCATCGAAGGGAGCAAGGCTTAAGATTTAATCGAAGGAGCCGTGATAACGAAGTTGGTGCAATTCGAATTCAGAGCCTTCGAAGGAAAACAAATGTTCTGATGAGGGAAGTTATGGGCAATTCAAATCAGGACTTAGAGCCATCAAGGGGTGCAGAACAACACTTCGATTAGTCAATAATATAACATTTCGATTGGACCAAGTTCAAAGCCATCGAAGAGAGCAAAACTTGAGGCTTAATCGAAGGAACCATGATGAAAGCCTTAAGCCAAATTCGAACAAAACACCTATCCTAACCTGTCCAGGTTCACCCGAAGTTCAAAATGACATGTTTTCCTTGCAAATATGGCAAGAATTCAATGTTGATTGTGGATTCAATTCCTGAGTTAAAGGTCAGATTTTTGCCTTGTTTGTTCCTAACTCCACAAAAACATTAGGCTTAACTTTTTATATTAAATTAATTTTGTCAATTAATTAATTAATTATTTTAATATTTTCTTAAAAAAACTAAAATTGAATAGACTTAGGATTTCTAATTCAATTTCTTTTCATAACAAAAACAAACAAAAAATTCCTTTCACTTAGGATTTTAGACGTATTTTCAATTCATGCGCGCGTTTATTTACTTTCACATTTTTTTATTATTGTAACGGCCTACTGGTTTATAATAGTCTAATTAGGGTTTTAATTTCCGCATTTTACATTTTCAGTCAGATATAATTGTAATTGCCCCAAAGCATTGTAATAGATGTAAGATTTACTTTTCGCACTATATTATATGCATGTATATAAACTGCTAGTAAATTAAGCGTGTATGGCAAGAACTAATCAATTAATCTTAGATCACTAACATCAAGATAAAAATACCTGAAAAATAACACTATTGCACACTTGCACCCCTAGGGTATTTCTCACTTTGGTTGTCTTCAGAAATGGTCATGTCCCTCGAACAAAGGGATACTCTTAGCAAAGACCCTCAATTTAAAGTCATCATAAAGATCATAGTCCCTAAATGTCCCTCGAGTTGCCTACGAGAAATGATCTTGTCCCTCGATGTTGCCTATGAATATATGATGAAAGTCCCTTCGAAATGCTAAGGTATCTCTACATGTTGCCTTCAATGACCATAAACGTCCCTTACGATAGTCCCTCAATATTCAACGATAGGGCTAACTACTCATTAATAGTAGGATAGCACTGTCTAAAGGAAAGGAGGAAAAGAACATCATTTTTCGAGTAGGTAGATAGTTCTTAAGTACTTGCTAAAATTTAATTCATTTTTACACCACACTTTCAAAACTCTTTTCAAAAAAATGCTTTAGCACACTCTTGAGGACTGATACAAGAGTTATCATAAATCAAACAAAAACCTTTTCAAAACATATAAACACGAAAGCAATTTTTAAAAATGAGCAAGTACCTAAGAGCCCGTGGAAAACCACTGATGGGAAGGGTTCTAACACCTTCCCTTTCCATAACCTACCCCTTACTCAGAAAATCTCAAAAAAGGTCTTTTTCTGTTCTTTTCACCCTTTCCTTTGTTGGATAAAAGAAAAGTCGGTGGCGACTCTTGCTTACCGCATATTTGCGAATTCAAAATGCAAACCAGTATTAAACAGTCGGTTCTGCCATTGTATCACAAGGAGTAATATATGTCCCTTGATAGAGTATGATTGTAAAATGCACGATCGTGCTCAAATAAGTCGATATGAGATATTGGGTTTATTTGTTGTTATCAAGTATATGCGGAGATCAAGGAATATATTATTGCACTATACAAGGGTGACACATTATATGCTTTGTGTTCAATATCATTATCAGAGCAAAAGAGTAATTGTACACAAGATCATTATCACATAAAGGTTATGTCAGATCACACGACATTCTCGTCATCTGGGTAGTAGTGATGTGTTGCTAGATACTGCTTACTGTTTATAATGTTAAGTATATAATTTAATATTATTGCCAACACTATGAGAACCTACAGAGTCACACGCATATAGTACTTATAGTGGAATGAATGATTAAATTAAATATGATTTAATTTAATTATGTGTTTATAGTATTTAAATTATTTAATATATTAACACATATAATTTATTTGATTAAATATGATTTAATTAAATAAATAAGAGTTGACAATTGATGATTAAATTAAATGTGATTTAATTTATTTCGTAGTTTATTTTATTTAATTAAAAGAGTTTAATTAAATATAAATAATATTTATTTAATTAAAATAATTTAATTAAATAAAATTTGATTTATTTTGGAAAAAGTTCAAAATATGAGCATTAGAGTTTTAGTAACTCTCTATAAATAGATGAGCTATTTCTCTTGCAATCCTAATCATTAATTTTGTTATTCTCTGAAAACACTAACACCGCCTTTTACTCATGTGGACTACGTAGAGACGTCGATAAATTTTGCCGTTTGTGATCAAAGATAAAGCACAATTCAAGAGATAATTCTTGAATTTTTATTTTGGTCAAATTAACTTATAGTTAATGATTTAATCAAGATCTATTTTTCAAAATTATTCCATTAAAAGGATAAATTTTTTTTAAAAATCTCTGTTAAATTCTCTATAGTGGTATCAAAACTTTGCTTCTAATTAATTCATTAAATCTGAAAAATCTCTCTTAAATTCTCTATAGTGGTATCAAAACTTTGCTTCTAATTAATTCATTAAATCTGAACATGTATAATGTGATTGTATGATAATATGTTGATATACGTGAAAGATTAAAACGTATTTAATCCTGAATTATGAATTTGATTCAAATTTAATATATTTTTTGAACCGGAATAACTTTGTATGTTAATGTTGCGATATTATTCATGCTATGAGAGGTGGCATACTTATAACGTCGTTGTTTTCTAAGAAAGCTAGAAAGCTTTGTTACTTTAACTGCACCTTATTATTATTTTATTAAAAATTCTACATGTGACGTGATGATATAAAATTGGAATTGTAAGTATTTCTATGAGTTAGAGCTAGTTTGTTTTGGTTTTTAAAAAAATGATTTTTAGAGTGTTAAAAATGATTTTTAGAGTGTTATGTAATTTTGTGTAAAATAATTTATAAAGAAATTTTTTATAAAAGTTTTAAATGAAAATTTAGTTTAAATAGTTATTTTTAAAATGTTATTTTAAATATTTCATCTTTATATTGAAATTTTATTTTGAATATTAAAATTTTAAAAAATTACTTAATTTTAAAACTATTTCAAATAGATTTTCATAAAAATTATTTTTGAAATATAACTTTTTAAAAAATTACGATTTTGATTATGTGTTAATCTTCAATAATATATGTTTATATTATGGAATATCAAAATTATTGTTTTAATTTAGAAAAAATAAATATATAAAAACTTGTAATATTTTAAAAAATAATTTTGTAAAATCTATTTACAAAAATAAAAATAAAAAATCTTTTTTTTTTAAAATAGAAACAAACATACATTTAATCAGCACCGAAGAGCAACAAGAAGAACACTCAATAAAATTAACCGGTACTATTGGTCGGCAGTGAATAACATTACATGAATATTGTTTAGGTCATATTGTTATTATTTTAAATAAATAATAATAATAATAATAATAATAATAATAATAATAATAATAATAATAATAATAATAATAATAATAATAATAATAATAATAAATATTATTATTAGTATTATTATTTATAATAATAATAGTTTATATTATAAATAAATAAAAATAATAAGGTATTTGTTATTTAAAATTAAATATTGACAAATTTTGTATAATTTGGATATTGATGTTGACTATGTTTCAAAATCTAATATTTATATGGTGAAACAACAATACTTCGATTATTCATAGTGATACAAAATTATTATTCAATTTTATATATGATATAAATATTTCTAATGCAAAGTCAGTATATTTGATACACTATTTTATTTCGTACATTCAAATAGTGTAATGATTGTTATACATCTGAATGATTAATGTTCATTCTACTTCGGAATTCGACATTTGTATGGTGAAACAATGTCTTTTCAATCAGTCATATTGAATAATTGATCACTATGTTTTGATGGTATGGACATGTTTGCATTAGAGTTTGTGACGGCACAAGAGTTGTGTCTTTAGGGTTTGCAAAACATTAAGTGTTAATACGTTAATATTTATAATAAAGTAGTTTATTTAATTCTTGCATTTTAGATGGTCATAATCGTATTACCAACTTTTATTTTATGAATGTGATACGTGAAACTGAAATGCATGTTTATATGCGCGTGTATAAGATAAACAAATATGTGAGTGTATGAGATACACAAACCAGTGAGATCAAATTTAATTAAAATCCCTTCAATTAAATATTAAGTTAATCGCTTTCTAAAATTCAACACTCATCAAGACTAGTATCGAATAATGTATGTTTCGCCCAACGCGAAGTGAATGTTTTATATTAGTAAGGTGCGATTGGATAAATGTAATATCCAACTATTAAATTTTGGGTTTGACTTAACTAAACTAATTATAATAGGATTATATATATTTAGAAGCAAGAGTTGAGAACAATCCATATGATGAATTAGAATAAAGAGTTATTTACTCAACTGATAAAATTCGAGAGTTGTATTAGATACAATTGAAAAAAGTTTCTATCTAAATAACCGAGTTTTGTGTAATCCGCCTACGATACTTAAAACAAAGTGAAATATGGATCTCGACACGCTATACAATCTTCCAATGGGATTTTTCGAATCAAATGTCGAGTGTCATTTGATTTGAGTAAAAAATAGTGGGAGCATTTTAATAAAAGTGCTTACTAAAATGATATAATTTGATACAATATTTATACGTTTTGTATTTAGAATATCTTTTACATTTTATTTTATATTTTACTATGAAATATCCTTATGAAGTATGTAAGGATCAGAAAGGAGTTTCTGAGTTGGTACAGAAATTGAGAATTGTTCTCAAGCATACGAATAATTATATGTTCTCAAGCAACCAATTTCTAACAACCGAATATAACTAGATTCGACGAACAATGCTTATGAGAAGGATTGATCGAAAATATAGTAAGTGTAATATTTTGTGTTTTGTAATAATAGGAAAAATCCCCGAATGTCAATCTCAAGGACTGCACAGAAGTACCGAGTTCAATTCGTGGCTCAATTAAATAAAAACTTAATTTGGGGTTCTGTTACGTAAACTAGACACAAATATAAATTGACTTTTTCATAATTATGAGCAACATGTTATGGTAAAGTGTATAATTTACCTTGTAACAATCTTAAATCCTGATTTCTTCGACAAGTTCATAACATTCAATTACCGCTCTTTAGGTTATTTTCCCCTAAGTCCTTAGTGGAAAAATCTTTGAACATTCATCATAAATCCTAAGTCCTTAGAGAATTATGATGAAATCAAGCCTTTGTTTTATCAAGAGTTTAACCAGTAACTATAGGGTATCCCTAGTCCTAACTGATAGCTACTACATTCTAATCGTACAAAAACCTTAACAATCGCGGTCTAACTAATTGTTAACCGTAAATCAATCCTTGAATATGAAAAACTAATTCATTAAATATATTCAAAACTCAAAGTTGTTTACAAAATCAAATCAGGGATACCCCCTAGCATTTGGGGGTTTAGCTACTCATATTGTTCAAAATAATTACAAGATGAAAATTAGACATTACAAGAATTTGGATAGCTTCGATCTTCAATTGCTTTCACTCATGAGAATATTTTGTCTTCCAATAACCCTGGCCTCTCCAATATTCAATTCTCTCTTATTTTATGGAAAAAAGTCATATAAACCAAATAAGGATTTTCACTCCTAACTCACACTGGGTCGGAAACATAAACCAGGCCCGTAAAACGGCCCGAAACAACTTAATTTCTAAAGTCTGCAACTTTAATGAATTTTTCGAGGCTTCTACAATATGAATCAACTTCTGACTTTAACATGAAAGTTGTAGCTCTTTCTCTCAGCTGACACGGGCGCCCGTGTCAGACCTCCTGGAGCATGCTAGAAACTTTTACGAAACTCTGAATTTTATACTTTTTTCGCACTGATTTGTCCCAATTTATTCATGTGAGCCTAAAAATACTAAAACATACAACCAACACATAAAATATGGTAAAACAAAATAAAACACTCGACAATCAAAAGAAAAGATAACTGCAAGTGGTCATTCGCTTATATAAACAAACACAAAATAATATAACTCAAATAAATGCCCAGAATTCTTTTTTTATAAAAAAGTGCGTGCTGTTTCAAATGGCCCAATCAGGTCATGCCACACCTTCATCTTCTTCAGCTATCCGTCGTTTTAGCTTAATGATTTTTACCTACGGACTAAATTCGTCACTAAAAACCTGCGCATTTCAAAAATTCACACTAGGTAACATAAATTCAATTCAAATACATGAATCAATTGGGTTTGATCCCCTGAGCATGATGGTATCCATTGTTAGGTCCAATTTTGCATGTATCTTAAAACCCTAAAATGAAGGTAAACCCCTAACAATGGCAATTTGTCATATATGTATCAAAACTGGAAATTAAGTATTCAAATACAATCTAAATGCTCATACAAACAGTAATACATAATCAAAACTTATTTATAGTATGTGTATGATCAAAATTGAATTTAGAAAAATATGTGCAAACCGTGATGATGTATATGGTGATTCTGGATGCTTTGATGCGTGAGAACGATGTTGTTAGCTTCAGAACGCCCCCAGGAATGGATTGCAAACGTCAAAGCTCCTTGAAACCTTCTGCAAATATCAATCTGATTGTCACTTTTTTGTCAAAATTTTGGAACTTCTTATGTGTATTCTCTGCAGCAAAACCTCCTTCTTTTGGTCTGGAAATGTTGTACATATATATCAGAATGCATTTGGTTAACAAAATTGGATAGGATCTTGAAGATTTATGAAAGGAAGATTTGATTTGCAATTTGGATTTTTTGTTTCTAAACTTGGCCAAAATATGCTTTTTTTTCTTCCAATCAGCCCTTGCACGAAATCTTGACTTGATCATCTGATTCTAGACCTATGATATGATCCTAAAACAAATCTTTGGATTTTATTTCATTATTTCACTATTTTATTTGATTTATTTTGATTTAAATGAATACAAAATTCAAATAAACAAAAACAAATCTCATAAGAATAAAATAATGGATTTAAATATCCTAAATAAGTTCATGGATATGCTTGAGATCCAAAACCCACGCCCATTAGTCCAAAAGATCCAATTTGCTCACATTGACTTTTATGCATTTTCATAAAATTGGTCAACTTTAGCAATGGACATCTTTCTTAATTTTAACCCTATGAGTGTGTTATTAGACTTTTTAGAGAGCTTAGAATATCCTCTAAACAACGCTTTTGGTTTCACCTCAATTGGATCTTCCATGTTCATGTAAGGAGCTTTGACCCAAAAGGTGTTTTTATTGACTTTTTGAAAGGACCTATAATGTCTGAGCTTGTATCTTTTGATTGAGGAATTTCTTGAACTTGAGGGATGAAGAGAAGTTTTAGGGAATTGGATTCTCTTTAAAATGAGCCTTAGAGGAAAAATTTCTGATAAAGTATGAGAAAGTTATGCCTGGTCAAAGTTTGGTTGACTTTTCCTATAGAAACCCTAATTTGCCATTTTTGACTTTTGATGAGTTAGGAGTATTTCTTGAGGAATCATGATCAACCCTTGATCAGATGATGGATAATACTTTAAAATATTGATGTTGACCAAAAATCTTGAAGTTTGACTGTATTTGTGCCACAATTGACTTTTGAACTAGCATAGTTGATTTCTAGGCATTTGAGCAGTTGATTGAGCAAACTTGTTGTTCAAGGCATTCAATTTGGCATGGATGATCTTGCAGACATATTAAGACAATGGATAACATTTGGGATCCTTGGGACTCATACATCTTTCTTAAAATTGAAACCCTAGTTTGAGGTTTATTGCATTGGGAGGAGAACTTGTCTGGTCAATTCTTAGTCATCCTTGAGCTATTGAGGACCTCTAGAGGCATTTCTTGAGTGAAAATTGGAGGGAAAATTTTGGAGTACAACACCCACGTTCAAGGGACATGACTATTTTTATCCGAGGCAACAAGTGTGGGTTACCTTAGAGGTGCAAGTGTGCAAATTGTTTTGTTTTCATGCATTTTTGTCTTGAATTAGGGTTTTCTACTTGTTGATTTTAGTCTTGCCATACAAACCTTAATTACTAGCATTTATATTTAAAAGCGGTAAATCGTAGAAATGTAAAGTCCTACGCTATTACAATACTTTAGGGGATGGGGATACAAATTTACAAATGGGGAGAAAAAAAATTAAACCTTAAGTTACTATTAGAATCATATTGAATTGAATAATAATGTACAAGATATGAAGATACTATACAAAGATATAAATGTGATGTATAAAGAAAAAGAAAAATGTTTTTGTTTGTTTTTGATTATGAAAAGGTCTTGGCTCTAATTAAACTAAATAAAATACTTTGTTCTAATTTGAAAAGAAACTAAATTGTCTTGAGAAGACAAGCTTCTTAGGGTTTTGTAGAAAATAATTTTAATTTAATTAAACTAGTATGAAAAATCAATTAAATCATAAGTTTTCTAAATTGATTTTTTAAAAAAATAAAATAAAATAAAAATAAACCTAAGTCTAATATTTATTTAATTAAGAAGAGAATTAAATTTAATAAAAAAACGTTTTTTTGGTTTAGAAAGAAATGAAAATAGGAATATATTAAAGTTATGCAAAATAAAATATATTTTGGAAAATAAAAAAAACAACTCAGTATGTATTGATGCATTATGGTTTTGTATTGGCTCATTTTTCTGTTTCGTATCGACGCATGCTTTTTTGCATCGACACATGTCTGTTTCTTGCTCTTGGAAGTCAGAAACAACTCAGTATGAGTCGACACATAAGGGTTTTGTATCGGCTCATACTGCTTTGTGTCAACACATACACATTTTGTATCGACTCATAACCTATTTTGTACATAATATGTGTCGACTCATAGTGTTTTGTGTCGACTCATACTGCTATTTTTCTTGTTCTATCATTGTTCTGCTACATATATGGTTAGCTCTCAACACAAGATTAGTGAAAATGAAGAACAAGTATATGGTTAGCTTTAAGGCAATGATATCTACATTTTATCTTCACAAATGAATCATTAATGATGCTTTATATGAAGAGTTCAAAGTCAAGAAAACTTACCTTGAAGTTGAAATTTGTGTTTTGAGTTTGAACTGTTGTGTTGGCTGTTTTTAAGCTTAGGAAATGGTAATAGTGATGTTACAGAAGTTGTTCTTGTGTTTGAACAACTCCTATATGATGTATGTGGAGTGTTTGGATGGTTTGTTTGGACAAAATTTTGCAAAGTGTGAGAGGTTTAAATATTTGGGCTTCAAAACTCAAGAGTGGAGGCTTTGTGGACAATTATGGCTCTTTGAGAGTATGAGATTTTGAGGGCTTGTCTACATAAAAAATTATGGCCCCCTTTAGCTTGAAAATGACCTCTCTATTTATAGAGGAGGTTTGAGAGAGTTTGTTTTATAAGCTGTCTAAATTATGGCTTAGTTGAGATGAAACAACCAAGTTATCATGAAAATTGGTGTTCCAATGCATGGTACAAGCATGGTATGAAGTTTCTAGGAGATTTTAGGCATGTTGCTTCTTACTTTGACATTGTGTGTGCAGAGAAAACAGTTGAGAGGCTCAAGGAGAGCTGACTTTGTATAAAGCATGCTTTATGTGAATGGTAATGGTGCCTTTGTGCCATAAATGGAATGATGAAATGGAAAATACTTGAATCACTTGAATAATGGTTCAATAAATTGTGTAAACATATGATTATGGATAGATTTACAAGTCACAAGGCCTGCAAAGTAAGATTGTGCAGCACATCATGCAAGTTGGATTATTTGTTCTTCAACAAAATGACTTGCAATTCAAGAATGGATGCCCAATTTCAGACCCTTGAGTCTCCTAGCTCAAGTATGATAACTTCATGCTCTTGGATGTTTTGGAAATCTTGAAACACCCTCTAAAACTTTCATGTTGTCCATTTTGACAAAATAATCTTGGAACTATGTGAAAAAATGCCAAGAAGTTGGGATAAAATCCTGAACAAAATTTGTTGAAAATTTCTCTAAGTGTTAAATGAAAATGCCCTGACTTCATAAATTTATAACTCCAAATCCAAGCACTTCTAGGACTTGATCAGTAAAAGAAAATTTGTAGATATCATCAAGATCTAGAACTTTCATGTTGAAAGTTTTCTTTGAATCATCTTGCATCTTGGCGAAAGAATCGCATGAAGTAATGAAATTATCATGAATAAAAACACTTAGAAAAATTTCTAAGTCTTGAAAAGTTTGACTTTTCACATTGACTTTTGACCTTCTTGGTTTCTTGATGATCAAGCTTCATATTTTTGAATGTCTTAATGAATTGTGATATTTGAAATTTAATGTTGACCAAAAAGCCAAAGTTTGACTTTTGGTGTATTAGTTGACTTTTCAACAGTTCACCAAATTTCAACTATCAATCCACTGATCTTGAGAAATGATTTAAGCCATGGAATTGGGTCAACATGTTATGTTTGATTATTTGAGATTATTCTTCAAGCCATTAGGTCAAAAAGTCAATGATCAGTCGTTCTTAGTCAAAACCCTAATTTATGGTCTCAGTGTTTCAGAGGTGATTTTGTCTGATCAGTTCCTTGAGAATCCTTGAGCATTGGAGGTCCTTTGTGAAATGTCTTGAGAAAAGAGAGGGAAAATTTTAGGGTACAACAGAATGCAAATTTTTTCAAGGACCTTTAAGATTTAAATTTGTTTAAACAAAGAAGGAACAAACATTAATTGTATTAATGAGTTCAAACAGTTACAAAAAATGCTTCTTGGGCTTACAACGAAAGAAAAAACAAAATGAACTAATACAAAAAGCTCATGTCTCCTATGGATGCTTCCTCTTTGGAGTAATGTAGACATTCAGGTTCCGCTCCTCTTGGAGTTGCCTTGTGAGCTCCAACACTTTCTTATCTCTTGAGTAGAACTGGGCTTCAAAGGTGTCCCGCTCCCCCTTGAGTTGAATCCATGACCTTTGCAATTCCTCGAGAGTGGTAGGCATGTCAGGATGAAGAATAATGTAGGGAACATCTCCTTCGACAATAGGATCCATGATGATTGGTAGGATGGCCTCATATGGCATCATGAGGTTTTGAGCATGACCTCGCACCCACTTGAGATAAGGCTCCAAAGGAATGAAGTTCTTATGCCCCAACGTCTTGCTATCAACTTTGTTCACCATGCCCCAAGCTCATACAAATCTTTGACGATAACCTTGGACATTGTTCACATAGTTAAATATAGTTCCTTGGACAAGCACGTCATGAGGGCCATCCCTCTGAGCATACCCAAACTGTCTTAGAGCCAAACAAGGATTATAAGTGATACCTCCCATAATGCCAAAGAGAGGGACATTAGGGAATTCCCCACAACGATAAATGATGGTGACATTCTCCAAAGATCGAGAACACCAATGGATATCCGAATGCGAGAGTAACATTAACCTATTAGACCATCTCATGCCTTGCTCATTATTCAAAATAGATCGAGGAAGGTGCAAAATAAACAACCTAGCCAACAAAGGAGTGCAACACATAAGAATTCCCCTTATCTTCATGGTGCGAGTGTAAAGAGAGTGCAAAATGTCTCCAAGTAAGGTAGGCACCGGGTTACGAGATATAAAAACTTTGACAACATTCACATCTATGAGTTGGTCTGGATTAGGAAATAATACCATCCCATAGATTAGAAGAGCCAAAACCTCTTCAAAATCTTACAAATCCAGAGCATCCCAAAAGAGTTGAGCCTTCTCAAACAGAAACTTGGCTAGAAAACCCTTAACACCACTTCTTGTTTCCCAATTTACCACAACGTCAGACTGTTGCAAATGTAAATCCCGAGCAATCTCCTCAGGTCTTGGGTCTTTCTCAATACCAGTGAAGGGTAGTTGATCAAGAATAGGCACTCCAAATAATTGAGGAAACTCCTCTATGGTAGACACTAATTGGTAATCAAGAAATATAAAGCAATGGTGTTTAGGGTCAAAGAATTGGAAAAGCACATGTACCATATCCTCTTCAAAGTTTGAGGTAACCAAGTTGATGAGACGACCATACTTCTTGGTGAATGGAGAATCATTTGGAACCCTTGACACTAACTCCTTGAGTTGAGGAGGCACTTTCACAAGGTTGATTCAGATGGTATTTCTTCGCATAGAAGCCATGTCTTGCAAAACAGCACAAAGGTAAATCCCAAAAGTCCTTGAAATGGTTAGTGCAAAATGCCATGGTATAATGTCATGATGTTATGTACAAGTAAACATATACAAGAAAAGCAAATAAATCCTTAGGTTAAGGCTTACATGAGGTTTCATAGGTAAGTACCCTCTTGAAGTTTAGTTGGTTCAACCTGTCCTAGAAAGTAATCGGGTTCTAGGGAATCTCAATATCATTGATCTTTCTTGATTGGGCATTGTTTCAACATGAACCTCTGTTTTGGAGATTGAAATATCCCAAAAGTCTTATCTCAATGAGCGTAGTATCGAGTATCAACCAGTCTTTAGCTCTACACAAAATCTGGCTATCTCACTACTTCCTAATGCCCAAGTTGTTAAACTAAAGATTCTATGGTCAATTAGTGCTTCATGACACCACACAACGGTCCTGTATTCTCCTCGATTCAACTCAAGGGACACCGGGTACCAACAAATGTGTCACACTAACGTAACCATCGCTTCAACCATATCGGTATACACCACACAATCCCCATGATCTATTGCTACTTACCTATTTTTCCCCCAGATTTGGGTAGAGGATCTACGAAAATCCCAAGCATAACCCATAATGTAAAGCAAGCAAGTCAAACAATGAAAGCAATAAAGGTGATATAGTCTCTAAGGTAAACCCACTTTTAAGTTATTAAATTCCCCAACAGAGTTGCCAGTTTTGTAATACGGTGGGTAACTGACTTGGGTGTTTTGTATTTTATCGCAATTGTTGTGGATAGCAAGAGTCGCCACTGTTTTTCTTTTATCTAATAAAGGAAAAGGTGAAAATAACATGAAAGACCTTTTGAGAATTTTCTTGAGTTCGGGGGGGGGGGGGGGGGGGGGGGGTAGGTTATGGAAAGGGAAGGTGTTAGCACCCTTTTCATCCATAGTTATCTACGTGCTCTTAGTTGCTAGCTCACTTTGAAATGCTTTGTTTGAAAATGTGTTTGTGGTTTGTTTGAAAGTAATTTTGAAAAGTTCCTCCGTTTAGGCGAACTTTGTAATGATTCTCGTCTCTATAAAAATTCATACAATGTGTTGACTTTTGAAAATATTTCATTTGAAAGTGTTGGTGTGTTTGAAAGATGTTTTGAAAATGGTGGTGAGCAAGCAACTATGAACGTTCTACCTACTGAAATGGCTTTAAGCTAGAGTCGGTTTCTCTTCGTCACTTCAAGTTGTATCTTCACCATTCAAGGATTCAAGACAATGATATTTTGTTGAGTGTTAGAGGTGAGATATGGTACAAGAAATGAGGGAGTCATTATGATCATAACGTGGTGGTGCTCTCTCAAGTTCTTGGGGTTCGTTGCTTAAATGATAAGTTAATATGGACTTGGGATTTAGGTTTCTTTAAAGAAGGGCAAGCATAGGTTAAATTTTGGTTTACACCCATTTTCTTATGGAAGTCAAGAAAGGGTCAAAGCATTCATTCATGATGATTCAAGAGTTTACAAAGTTATCATATTACATCATGGCTTAAATTTGTACAAAGTTCCCTTATCTAATACATGCCATGTTGGAAGGATAATCAATATGGTATGGCGAGCCAAAGATTCAAGCAAAATCATGACAAAATATTCAAGAGGGTTCGCTCGTAAAAGTTCATGATTATTGGAAGAAAAATGAAGATGTTTATATTATCAAGTTCCAACATTCTGTCAAACTACATTCGTAATCAAGAGATATAGTTCCATTCAAAATGTCAAGTTCCAATGTTTCGTTAAACCACATCCATAGCTTCATTCATACTTATGCGAGCTTCATTAAAAATCATTCATGATTCATATAAAGAAAGTGTATTGTTTCATTCCAAGAGCTTCAGATTACAAATTCATTACAAAAAAGTGGAGTTCGTTTCAAGCATAAGATAAAATTACTACAAATTCAAGTTATGATACAATCAGCTTCCAATTGCTCCAATCAACTTTCAATTTCTCCAATCCTTCATGCCATCCTTGTTACTTCACATCTAAGCATCGTTGTATTCATGTTTCAAATACCTTCTAAGATGCCAATATAGCTTCATATTGTTCACAATTTCTCCATGCTCATAATAAGCTCTGACCTCCATCAAATCTAGCCATTGCAGCCCTACTGATCAAGCAAACTGCATAAAATAGAACCAGGTACAAATTATTAACCTATTTCCATATCCAAATATGAATCATACACAATCAAAACAGTTCCAAAACCTTAGCTTGTATTAAACAGAATCAAAATAAACTTGCAGAAAAGTCAGTTTCAACATCCTCTAAACTTGTGCTTACATCAAACATTGCAGCCCTGCACTTAAGAATAAAACTAAACCTGAATCGATAGCCCTGCGTCAACTATCCAATAGCATATCTGTTGTACCCCAAAATTTTCCCTCTCATTTCATCAAAACTTTCTCATCACAAGACTCTTGGAATTCAGGATCAAGCTAGGGTTTGCTCTGCTCAAGACCCCTCCTTGCATTGTTGACCCAAATTAGGGTTTGAGTTTGCACATGGATATTTTGACCTACAATACCCAAATTTACTTTCATGCTTCATGTTGGGTTCACAAGTTTGTCCATACCAAGTTTCAAGCCTTAATTCAAATCTTTTCTCAGTCAATTGGACAGTTGACCTATAAATCAGCTGTATTGGGGAAAAAGTCAATTGTGACCAATTAACAGTCAAACCTCATGAAATTTGACCCACATCAACATTATGAACTCATATGAACCATTTGATCAAGTTTGTATCACAATCCCACAAGAAATTTGATCAGATCACCAAAAGGGTAAAATGGTCATTTTTAGGGTTTTGACTGCACAAAGGCAATTTTTGACTGTTTGACCTAACCAATGGCAAACCAAGATCACATATGGACTCAAGGACACAATGGCATTGTCTTGACCCATTCAACAAGTTCAAAAGATCTCAAATGCATAGGATTGACAGATGAATTTTTTCAGTCAACTGATCAAAATTTGACTGTATACTGAAAAGTCAAACTTTGACTTTTTGGTCAAAATCAAGTGCCAAGAGTTATTTTTCATCAAGACATGTCAAATTATGAAACTTGTTCATCAAGAAACCCAAAAATTCAAATTAGGGTTTAAAATGGAAAAATTTCATAACTTAGAATTTTTCTAAGTTATGAAATTTTCTTATTTTTTCCTAACTTTGTCCCATTTTTTCACCAAGATGCAAATGGATTCAAACAAAACGTGCAACATGAGAGTTGTAGTCCATCACAAAGTCTACAACTTTGAATCACAAAGTTTTCTCAAAAGAAGATTGTATCTCAAGTTATGAGTTTTGGAACAAGGGTACCTAAAACTTTTAACTTAGAGAAAATTTGCCCTAATCTAGGCAGGATTTGGACCCATCTTCTTGGCCATTTTTTATATAGTTCCACTTGGAATTTCAAGTTGTATTAGAACGATGGATTGTATTACATGTTCCAAGCTTTCCAAATGGTCCAAGAACTCCTCAAACACCTTTGTGGTTAGAGAGAATCGAATGCTTGAAGTTGGCAAAAACTCACTTTTGTCCATGGCCAATATATGTTCATACAAATTGCAATTTCAAGTCAGCTTGCTTTGAACTATATTACAGGCCTCTAAACCACTTCAAACTTAATAATTTAATGCAAAACCACTGGTCTAAGACATTGTTTTTGTCATTAGAGCATTGCACTTTGGATTAATCCCTAAGTAGAAAAAGCGAAGTTTCCATTTTTGCTTAAAATCATGCTTTATGTCAAAACTGATTTCTTGAGCATTGATCCATATCTTATGAAGATAATAAAATCTACAAGTTGGAGGGGCCAAGGGCAAAGTATGCAAGCATAAGGATAGCCTGTACAGGCCTGTTTCAATCACTTCCACATTTTGCTTCAAAAACAAGAAACATGACCAAAACATGAGAACTTGAACATCAGCTAAAACCAACTTGTGCAAGCTTTTGAAACAACTTTCTCACATCCCCTTAAGCCAGAAACACAACCATTTGAACCCTCTAACCTCCCATAGCCAGAAATCATTTCCATTGGCAAAATAGGGCAGCATCTGCAACTTAACTTCCATAGCACAATTTGCTCGTGCGTTTTGGCCCAAACCTATTCAAACCCCTTCCATTTCATCCATCCAAACTATCCCAAACCTTAAACACCAACTGTAACTCCATTTACAGGGTTTGCCATTTTCATTTCAAGCTTGTGCAGGTTGACTTCTGGAGATTGATTCAGGGACATTCAAGGCCAGCTAGCTATTGGAAAAGATCCAGTGGAGTTCAGGCAAGCTACCAGACACCTCAAAACTTGTTGAGAAGCACTGCATTTCCCTACTCGATTCCAACTGAAACAGGTTTTTTTATCACTTTCTACTCTCTATTTAGGAACATTTAGCTTTAGGTTTGTGAATGAAAAATGTAGTATTCAATGCCATGAAGCCACACATATGCTCAACTTTCATTTATATTAAGTGTGCTAGGAGAATTTCATCCATGAACATGTGAAAAAAGCTAGGTCAGATTTTAGGGCCAGAGAAATTCTCTCTGGTCTTTGAGAGTTAGATTTAATGCTTTATATGGTTAGATTCGTGTTTAAATTCTCTACAAGTTTGATGTTGTAAGTTTTGGCAAAAATTCACGTTTCCAGGATGTAGCATTTGAACCAGGCGCGCACGTTTACAAGGACTGAAGGTTGAAGATGAAGCTGGCTTGGGCTGGGCTTGGCCAGGCTTGCTTTTGGCACCTCCCACTTTCATTTTTGCACCCCCAGGCCCAATTTCTCATATTTCCACTTTTTTGCGTTTTCAATTTCTTTTCTGACTTTCTTTATTTATTTCCAGTTATAAAAAATACTCAAAAAAATATTTTCATATTTTATTTATTTATTTGGCATTTTATCCTAATTTTTTCTAACATTAAAAGTATTTAAATTTTCTTTTATATTATTAAGACTTAAAAAATATTTGCAATTTATACTTTTATTTTTGTTCTTCACTTTTATTTATATTAAAAATATTTTCTTGAATATATCTTGTCTTTGTGCATATTTTATTTTATTTTGCACATATTTAATTTGATTAAAATACATATAATAAACATATATAATTTTATTTTGTAAATACTTTAAAATAAAAACATAAAAATATTACATTTTTATTTTTATTAATATTTATACTTAAAAATACTTTTTCTAAACATATTTAATTTTTTGTACATACATTATTTTATTTATTGTATATAAATTATATAATTAATATATTTATTTTCTTAAAGAAAATTAGGGTTTTACCCTTAACCAAAAAAAAAAAATTCTTTTTATCCTTTCTTTCTTCTTTGCATTAAACATTTTTACATGCATGGAAAATAAATAAAAAAACCTTTTTGCATATTCATACTTTGTATATTTATTTAATTTGTTTATTTAAATATGGTTCATTTTGTTATTTATACCCTTTGATTCAATATGGTTGTAATAACTTAGAAATTATTTTGTTGTCAAAATATCCCCAATTCAAATTTGTACCCCCTCCCTATATCATGTTGTAATAGTGTAGCATTTAAATTCTCGCACATTTAAAAGCTTTCAATTATGCCATGCTTAGACCTAGGGTTTGTATGAAAATAAAATCAACAAGTAGCCTGACCTAATTCAAAGATAAACATGCATGAAGAAAAACAAACACAATTCACACTTGCACCCCTAGGGTTCCATCCACTTGTTGCCTTCAAAAATGGGCCATGGTTACATGTCAAGTACTTTGGCAAAACAAAAACAAACAAAAAGATCACAGTCTCTCGATGATGCTATCTGAGTTGTCTATACAAAAATGATCAAGTCCCTCAAGAAAATTGCCAAAGATACTTGTCACTATTGCTATCATGGCCTATACGATGACCCGCGCCTGTCCCGTTAACATCCTAACACAAGGTTATTCACCAAATACAATGGTGAAACAACACTGTTAAAAGGGTTAAAAACATAAGAAAGATCTTTGAGTAAAATAGGGTAGATAGCTCTTAGTTACTTGATCAAGCTTGCAAAAAACATCCTTGCTACTTTTAAAAACACACTCCACAACACAATTTCAAAACCCTACTTTCAAACATTGAAAAACTTTCAAAAGACAAAAACACCTTTGTATACATTCGAACAAGAATCATTACAAAGGTTGCCACAACGATTGCCTCTTTTCAAAACATTTTCCAAAATCACACACAAAGCACCATTTCAAACAATTGAAAAGCACCATTTCAAACAATAGAAATGCAAAGTAAGTGATCTAAACAAGTAACTAAGAGCCCATGGACAACCATGGATAGAAAGGGTGCTAATACCTTCCCTTTCTATAATCTACTCCCCGAACCCAAGAAAACATCTCAAAGGTCTTTCCTGTGCTTTTTGACCTTTCCTTAGGATAAAATAAAAAGTCGGTGGCGACTCTTGCTAAACCGAAACATTTGCGAACACAAACGCAAAACCTCAAGTCAGTTCTCCCACCGTATCACAGAACTGGCGACTCTGCTGGGGATTCAGAAATAAAAGTGGAGTAACCTTAGGGCTTAGATCACCCTTTGCATGATTATTGTTTGCTTTGATTGCTTTACATTTTGGTTCTCTTATTTGGGCTTGAAATCCTCCACCCGGATTTGGGAAACATTCATAGATAGCAATACGTTGTGGAAACTGTGCGGGGTATACCGACACGATTGAAGCAATAGCTATATTAGTGCGACATATTTGTGAGTACCGGTAGCCTTTGAGTCAATCAAAGAGAATACGGGGCCGCTGAGTGATGTTATTAAGCACTAATGAACTAGAACCTTACTTGACCATCTTGGCCTTTTATTAGGGGTAGTGAGATGACCGACTTTGGTGCAGTTCGAAGTTGGTAGATACTCGATACTACGCTCATTGAGGGTTGTTTTCTTGGAATATTTTGATCGCTAGTTAAGTGGCTAAACCAAAACAATGAACATAGAAAACAATCCAATGATATTGAGCTCCTTAGAACCCGGTTACTATTTATAGGACAGGTTTTGAGCCAACTAAACTCAAGAGGGTACTTACCTATGAAACCTCATGCAAGCCTGAAACTAGGGTTTTGTGTGACTTGTTTGTACATATGCTTGTGCATACATAATGAACATCATAAAGCATCATATGCATCCAGTAACCATTTCAAGGGTTTGGATCTTCATATTTGTTCTTGTTTTGTAGGTCATGGAATCTCTTCGCAGGAAAACAATTCAAGTCAACCTTGTGAGAATCCCTCCTCAACTCAAGGAGCTTACTTCTAGGATTCCAGAGAATTCTCTCTTCAGTGAAAGACATGGTAGACTCCTCAACTTGGTCAACTCCAACATTGAAGAATACATGGTGAAAGTTCTCTTCCAGTTCTTTGACCCCCTACACCACTGTTTCACATTCCCTGATTACTAACTAATACCTACTTTGGAGGAATTTTCTCAACTCCTGAGAATTCCTATCCTTAATCAACTACCCTACAACGGTACGTAAAAAGAACCAAAGCCTGAAGATGTTGCTCAAGCATTACACTTGCAACCATCTGACATCAAGGGACATTGGGAAACCAGAAGTGGTGTCAAGGGTTTCTTGGCAAAGTTTCTGTTTGAGAAGGCCCAAGACTGTTGGAATTCTCTTGATCTACAAGTCTTTGAAGAGATTGTGGCACTCCTCATCTATGGGTTGGTCTTGTTCCCAAATCCTGACCAACTTATAGATGTGAATGTTGTCAATACTTTCATATCTTGGAATCCTATACCTACATTGCTTGGGGACATCCTACACTCATTTTACACACGAACAATGAGGAAACGAGGTGTTCTCATGTGCTGTACTCCCCTCCTAGCAAGGTGGTTTATTTCTCACCTTCCACAATCAGTTTTCAAGAATGAGCAGGGTTTATGGTGGTCACAATGGTTGATGACCCTCACACATTCTGATGTACATTGGTGTTCTCGGTCCAGAGAAAATGTCATCATCATTGATCGTTGGGGTGAATTCCCTAATGTCCCATTACTTGGCATTAGGGGAGGCATTACCTACAACCCCTGTCTAGCTTTGAGACAATTTGGATATGCCCGGAGGGATGGCCCTCATGACATGCTGATTCCTAACCTAGTTTTTGACTTCGATAACGATGCGCAAGGACTTCGACAAAGGTTCATCAGAGCTTGGAGGATGCCTAACAAGGTGGATAGTAAGACACTGGGGCACAAGAATTCCATCCCCCTTGAGACTTACCTCAAGTGGGTACGAACCCTCTCCCAGAATCTTATGATGCCATATCCTCACATTCTCCCCTTGATCAAAGAGCCTTTTATGGAAGGAGAGGTTTCATACACCATCCTACATCCTAACATGCCAACATCATGGGAGGAGATGCAAAAGAGTTAGATCCAACTCAAAGAAGAACGAGATACTTTTGAAGCCAGCTTCTATGCCAGTGAGAAGAAGGTTTTAGAGCTCACCCACCGACTTCACGAGGAGGAAACTCTCAACACTTACATCGCACCAAAGAGGATGCACAATGTCTTATTACATTAAGAATTTTGTAATATTTAGCCCATGGGGCACTTATGTACTAACAATTTCTTCTTAATATGACGTGCGTTCTTTTTGGTTACAACAAATTTGAATTTTTGAACCCTTGAATGCATTACATGAATAACATACCATTCATCATATGCATAAACAGGTCTTCAAGCCAGGTTTCCTTATCTTTCTGCTGTTTATTTCAGCAAGATGGATTTGGAGCAAACAGTGAAGGATCTATAGGCACAAAATTCACAATTTAAACAACTCCTCATGACCTTGGCAAAAGGTCAAGAGGATCTCAAAGTTCTGCTAGAGAAGAATAAAGAGAAGAAAAATTAAAAGAGACCAGGGGTAGCCACTTTCGGAAGAAGGTTTGAGGGCGATGCTAGAAGAACTCTTGAGTTCCCTTCAACGTCTGACGAAGGGATTGGAAAAGGGAAAGGAGTTACTGTACCTTCTAAGTCTGAGGTAGAAGAGGAGGAAGAGGAAGAAGACGAGGACTATTCAGAACAATAGTACCCACCAGCGGACGACAAATATAAGAACCTTGAAGAAAAATTGGCAGCTATGGAGTTACAGAGGGTGCCCGGATTGGATTTTGAGGAACTGGGGTTGGTAGCTGGGATTGTTATCCCTCCCAAGTTCAAGGTGCCAACATTTTCCAAGTACGGCGGTCTGTCTTGCCCTAAGATGCACCTGAGGTTGTATGTTAGAAAGATCCAACCACATTCATCCGATAAAGACCTCTGGGTACACTTTTTCCAAGACAGTTTGTCTGGCACTCAGTTAGATTGGTTTTATCAGCTCGAGAGATCAGAGGTTCACAATTGGTAAGACTTGGCAGCTGCTTTCTATCGTCAGTATCAGTACAATGCTGATTTGGCGCCCACTCGTACTCAGTTACAAAGTATGGGGATGGCTTCAAATGAAGGGTTTAAATAGTACGCCCAGAAATGGCGTGATCTAGCTGGAAGGGTGCAGCCACCGCTATCAGATAGGGAGTTAGTCGACATGTTTTTGGGGACCCTGTCTGGCCCCTTCTTCAACCATCTAATCGAGAGCTCTTCTGCGGGATTTACTGAATTGATTTTGACTGGCGAAAGGGTGGAAGCCGGTATAAAAAGTGGAAAGATTCAAAAGGATGCTTCCGCATCCACAGCTGTTAAAAAACCTTTCCCAACCAAGAAGGAAGCATCTGCTGTGTATTCTCAGAAGGGATTGGGAAGAACGGAGCGCCGACCGACTGTAGGGGCCGTGATGATTCAAAATTTGTCAAGTGATCAACCTCGTAACAATCAGTTGAGACCCAGTCAACAACGGGTAGAACGACCACAACGGCAGTTCACCCGCATCAACATGACACCCGCTCAGGTTCTTCCCCATTTGCTGAAGCTGAATCTGACTAGTTTGAAAGAGGCGCCAAAAAACCCTAACACCTCCTCTCCATACTATCACTCCAACGCCAAATGTGCTTACCATTCCGATAGTGCTGGGCCAGATACCAATAATTGCTGGGCACTTAAGAACAAAATTTAGGACTTAATTGACGCCAAAGAGGTTGAGTTTAATGCTCCTGAGAAGCCCAATGTTATATATGCCCCGATGCCTAAGCACGGCCACAATGTGCATGCTGTTTTGGAAAACCTCCACGTTACTGATGTTGCCAATCTGTTGACTCGTTTGCTTCTGATTAAAGAAAATTTGTTGAGATCCGGGATCTTCCCTAGTTGTGGTAAAGACTGTTATTTTTGTTTGAACATTCAAGACGATTGTCCAATGTTGAAGTCGGGTGTCCAACGCCTGATGGATACTCAAGAGATACTTTTCCAGAAAACCCCTGTTAACACTTTCAATCTGATTACTCCTGATACTTGTGATACTTCAACCAACGATATTGCTTTCATAACCATTTCCGACAATCCTCCCAAGGCTTGCAAAAGGCCTATCAGGATTACACCAAACTCTGAATGTGTACCTTTAAAGATCACCATGCCGGGACCTGTCCCGTACCAATCAAGCAAAATGATACCGTGGAACTATGGGGGAGAAATCTTCTACCACGTCATCAAACAAATCGAGACAGTCCAAGAGATTTTTGAAAAAGACCCTGACATAGGGAACATCGCGGGTACAAGTAAGATAACCCGCAGTGGCCAAATCTTTTCTCCGGAGATTTCTCCTCCTTGAGCAGTTTTCAGACCCTTAAAAGCTTCTGCACCTGTTGGACCCTCTGTGCAAGGCCCAGTGATTGAAGAAGTGAATACTCCTGAAGAAAGACCATCTGCTGATAATACCAACAAGGGTAAGGGAATACTGGAAATGCCTGTCAGGACGAAGGCTCATACTGTGGTTATCCCCGAAACCACTCAAAAGGAAATGGATGAAATCCTGAAAATAATCAGAAAAAGTGACTATGACGTTGTAGAACAACTGGGGCATACCCCTTCTAAAATCTCAATGTTAGCCCTCCTGCTCTGTTCAGAGGCCCATGCTAAGGCCCTGATTAAATTCTTGAAGACGACACATGTACCCCAAGAGACCTCGGCTGACCAGTTTCAGGATTGTGTGGCCAGTCTTACTGCTGACAAGGGCCTGGGCTTTTTTGACGCTGACTTAACTCCCAAAGTAAGGAAGCACAATGATGCGTTACATGTTTCAGTTGAATGCCGAGGAACCACTCTCGCCCATGTCTTGGTTGATATTGGTTCTTCCCTGAATGTGCTGCCAAAGAAGGCCTTAGACCGTTTGGATTGCGAAGGTTTGACCCTCAAACCTAGTAACATCGTCGTTAGGGCTTTCGATGGTTCCAAAAGAATGGTTCATGGAGAGGTTGATATTCCCATCAAGGTAGGCACTGAAGTGTTCAACTCCACCTTCTATGTAATGGACATCCGTCCGTCATACTCATGTTTGCTAGGAAGACCGTGGATCCATTATGCCGGGGCAGTTACCTCCTCTTTGCATCAGATGCTGAAATATCCTGTAAAGGGTAAAATCATAACTGTGCACGGCGAAGAAGAGTACATGATCAGTCATCTCAATTCCTTTCGATATGTGGAGATGGATGGCGAGTTCATCGAAACACCTTTCCAGCATTTTGAGGAAGTTTCTCCCGAGGTAGCAGCGACGAAGATAATAGTTGAGGTGCCTATCATTCCCAAGCATGCATCTAGGATGGCATCTCTCAAGGACGCGAAGGCTGTGATTAAGAAGGGGAAAAGCACAGTATGGGGGCAGTTTCCCGACTTTCCCTATAAGACAGACAAGTTTGGGTTGGGGTTTACTGCTGCAGGACAAAAGGCTATGCGTCACTCTACGATTGAAATACCACCCGTCAAGATTTCTCACCACGGAATCAATGCTGTAGAAGATGAAGATGAGGATAGCCATTTTGAAGATTGGATTTTTCTGACTGTCGAAGGGGGTTTGAGTAATTGGGAAGCAAAGGATTTTGTTCCTATCACCTTTATCAACCATTAATTTTATCTTTGAACAATTTCCCATTTTTATGGTCTGTAATAACTAAAACAATTCGCGCACTATTTTCACCTCATGCCTTGCCCGGGGCATGTAGGTCCATCTGTAAGGGTTTGATTTTCTTCATTATCATATGCCATGTTTTAATGAATCATTGGACGTTTTTCATCTATAAACTGCTGTGTTCATTTTCTTTCCTTTTGCATTTTTGTTTGTTTAAGGATGGCTATCCCTTACACACACCCACACTCACAAATGCAGGTACCCATCCACTCCGGATTCCATGGGTGGCTATTCTGCTTTAGCCTTCGATAACTCTGAAGATTTGGTCAATCAGGCTGAGTACGAAGTTGACGAAGATTGTGAAGTGCCGGGAGAGTTAGCCAGACTTCTACAATAGGAAGAGAGGGCCATTCTGCCTCATGGAGAGCTATTAGAAACCATCAACTTGGGGACAGAGGAAGACAGGAAAGAAGTAAAAGTGGGTGCCAACCTGGAACCGAGTGTCAAGGAATGCTTAATACAGTTGTTGAACGAATATGTTGAAATCTTCGCCTGGTCTTATGAAGACATGCCAGGGTTAGGCACCAATATCATGGTTTACCATCTCCCTACCAGAGAGGATTGTCCACCAATCAAGCAAAAGGTCCGACGAAAGAGGCATGACATGTCTGAAAAGATTAAGGCTGAAGTAATGAAGCAATTTAACGCTGGCTTTCTGGCTGTTACCTCCTATCCACAATGGGTTGCTAACATCGTGCCCGTGCCTAAAAAGGACGGCAAAGTCAGAATGTGCGTGGATTATCGGGATTTAAACAGGGCCAGCCCTAAAGACGATTTTCCACTGCCACATATCGATATCTTGGTTGACAACACAACTCAGCACAAGGTATTTTCCTTCATGGATGGATTCTCGGGCTACAACCAAATCAAAATGTCCCCCGAGGACATGGAGAAAACTACCTTTGTCACGCAATGGGGTACCTTCTTCTACAAGGTGATGTCGTTCGGACTGAAGAACGCAGGGGCAACTTATCAAAGCACCATGGTAGCTTTGTTTCATGATATGATACATCATGATATCGAAGTTTACGTAGACGACATGATAGCTCGATCACAAACAGAAGAAGAGCACCTTGATCATCTGCAAAAGCTGTTTGTCAGGTTGAAGGAGTATAAGCTCAGGCTGAACCCAAGCAAGTGCACTTTTGGAGTTAGGTCTGGTAAACTTTTGGGATTTATTGTCAGCAACAAAGGTATAGAGGTTGATCCAGCTAAAGTAAAGGCTATACAAGAAATGCCTCCCCCCTGTACTGAAAAGGAGGTTAGAGGATTCTTGGGACGCTTGAACTATATTGCAAGGTTCATCTCTCACCTGACATCTACCTGTGAGCCAATTTTCAAACTGTTGAAGAAAGACCAGGTAGTTGAATGGAACAATGATTGTCAAGTTGCTTTTGATAAGATTAAGGAGTATTTACTAGAACCTCCTATTCTGATGCCACCCGTCGAAGGAAGGCCGTTGATCATGTATCTGACATTTTTGGATAACTCGATGGGGTGCGTGCTGGGTCAACATGACGAGTCTGGCCGAAAAGAGAATGCCATTTATTACCTTAGCAATAAGTTTACCGACTGTGAGACTCGCTACTCATTGCTCGAGAAAACTTGTTGCGCTTTGGTATGGGCTGCTCGCCGGCTAAGGCAGTATATGTTGACTCATACCACTTTGCTGATTTCCAAAATGGATCCAATCAAGTATATCTTCGAGAAGTCTGCTTTATCTGGAAGAATCGCTAGATGGCAAATGATCCTGACTGAGTATGATATCTAGTATACTACCCAAAAAGCTATAAAAGGGAGTGTACTAGCTGACCATCTAGCTCATTAAGCCGTCGAAGATTATCAATCTATGAGATTCGACTTCCCTGATGAGGACATCATGACTTTGGACAACATCGAAGGGAACGAACCGTATGACGGACCTGAACAAGGATCCCGATGGACCCTGTACTTTGATGGTGCTTCAAATGCACTTGGCAATGGTATCGGTGCAGTACTCATTTCTCCAGAAGGTTGCCATACATCCTTCACTGCCCGACTTTGTTTCAGTTGTACGAACAACATGGCCGAATATGAAGCTTGCATCTTTGGTCTCAAGGCTGCTATAGACCTGGGGATCAAATCTTTGGTCGTATTTGGGGACTCGACTTTGGTTATCAGTCAAGTCAAAGGAGAGTGGGACACCAAACATCCTAATCTTATCCCATACAAAGAATATGTCCTGACATTGCTGCCTCATTTCGAGCAGATTACTTTCGAACATTTCCCGCGAGAAGAGAATCAGCTAGCAGATGCTCTGGCTACAATGTCTTCCATGTTTAAACTCAACTGGGATAACGAGGCTCCCCAAATTACCATCGAGCGAATGGACGAACCTGCACACTGTCATGAGATTAATGCCGAAGAAGTAGTGGAGCAACCCTGGTTTCATGAAATCAAAAGGTATCTCCAGACTAGAGAATACCCCGAAGGAGCTTCCGTCAATGACATAAAGTTCTTAAGGAGATTTTCTTCCAAGTTCTTCCTAAGCAATGGCATCCTTTATAAACGCAACCATGATTGTGTTTTACTTCGATGTGTGGACAAAGCTGAAGCAGAGTTGATCATGACTGAGATACACAGTGGCACATTTGGCACCCACTTGAGCGGACATACAATGGCAAAGAAGATTCTAAGGGCAGGCTACTACTGGTCTACCATGGAAGCTGATTGTCATCAACATTCCCGTACTTTCCACAAATGCCAAGTCTACGCCGACAAGGTACATATTCCTCCTGTTCCTCTCAATGTTCTGACAGCTCCTTGTCCATTCACAATGTGGGCATTGACATGATTGGAGAGATCAAGCCCACGGAATCCAATGGACATTGCTTCATCTTGGTCGCTATTGATTATTTTACCAAGTGGATTGAGGCAGCTTCCTATGCCTTAGTGACAAAGAATGTGGTTGCCCGCTTAATCAAGCAGAACCTCATATGCCGGTATGGTGTCCCCGACAGGATCATCACAGACAACGGTACAAATTTGAACAACACTATGATAACCGCTCTATGCGAACAATTAAAGATTTACCATCACAATTCATATCCCTATCGGCCGAAGATGAACAATGTTGTTGAAGCCGCGAACAAAAATATCAAGAAGATCATTCAAAAGATGACAGTTACCTACAAGGACTGGCATGAGATGTTACCGTTTGCTCTGCATGGATATCGTACCACGACACGTACTTCAACAGGGGCAACGCCATTTTCTTTGGTGTATGGCATGGAGGCTGTTCTACCCATGGAAGTTCAGGTTCCTTCCTTAAGGATTATGAAGGACGATGGTTTAAGTGAAGACGATTGGATTCAGACCCGGCTTGATCAACTCAATTTGATCGATGAGAAGCGGCTTACTGCTGTTTGTCATGGTCAGGCGTATCAAAAACGCATGATCAAGGCTTTCAACAAGAAAGTCAGGCGTCAAGTGTATCAAGTCGAAGATCTTGTAATCAAGCGGATCCTCTTACCGCAAAGTGATCCCAGGGGCAAGTGGACTCCTACTTACGAAGGACCATTTGTGATCAAGAGCATCTTTTCTGGTGGGGCAATGATTTTGACCACCATGGACGGCGACGATTTTCCACACCTTGCAAACGTAGACATAGTCAAAAGATACTACGCATAAAACAACCCGGCAAGTTGAAAACCCGAAAGGGAGACTTGGGAAAAAATGGGCATCCCGGTGAACCGAAAACCCGAAAGGGCGGTTCAGGCAAAAAATAGGGATAAAATAAAAAAATCTGTACACCCGGCAAGTTGAAAACCCGAAAGGGCGACTTGGGCAAAAAAGGGTTTCCTGGTGGATCGAAAACCCGAAAGGGCGGTCCAGGCAAAAGGTAGGGAATTTAAAGCGTATGACTATGTCTCATCGGATCACTTTAAGAACAATCTCTTCACCAACAAGCTCCAAGCTTCTGATTAATCTAGCCATCGGCGGATGAAGCAGTGAATGAACAAGATATTCAGAGTTGTGAAGGCTATAGCAGAATGGGAATCCCATGGAATAGTTACACATAGCCATCTTTTTTTGTATAGAATTTTTCAATTTTTACGACAACATTCTCTTACTAGGATGTCTGTCTCCTTTGTACAAAAATACTCAGAAAAGTTAATACAAATATACTTCAAAGTGCAGAAATTTGCTTGCCTTTCTTTTCTTTTTACACTTATGTTTTAATTGAAAACGTCCAATGTTTTGTTAAATAGGCATATGCATTTGAATATAATCACTGCTTACAAATAAAACGAAACTGAAAAAAGGATAATTACTGATAGGTTGAAGGTGTATGAAGATATCTGTGTTCCATTTCAGAAGAAATCCCCTACGATACAGATCCTCAACAAAGCTAAAATTTGGAGTATATTTCCCCAGCAGAGTTAAGATTCAAGATCCTCAGCAGAGCCAATGCTTTCTAAAGCTTGATTCCCCAGCTGAGCTGAATTTCAAAATTCCCATCAGAGTTAAGCTCCAAGATCCCCCCAGTGGAGCCCAGAGACCCTGAAAATCCTATCCCCGGCGGAGCCAGAATAGTGAACGTTTCCCCACAGAGTTATTTCCTAGTAGTTTGAAGATTCTCAGTCTCATTTCTCCAGCAGAAGTCTCCCAGGTTTTTACTCCCCAGTAGAGATTTTCAGAGTTTCCCTTATTCTCCAAGCAGTCAGCAAGGGTTTCTCGTCTTCAATAATCAAAGATTTTTGAATCCTCAGCATCGGTCAAGGATTTATTTTCCTCGGCAGCAGTCAAAGAATTCATTACCTCCTGCTATCCGGATTTTATCTTCCTCAACAAGACGGCTACTCAGCTTACATGCATAACCATTACATTCATATATCATAAACATTGATGAAGTACAGTTCATTGCATCATACATATTATGCAACATAACTTTATGTCTTAGCTAACGTTTTACCCTTTTCAGGATAAGATTAAAAGGCTATCGTTAACAATTATTCAGATACAGTATGGATACACCCCAGATACGGCGGTCATTCTATTACTCATTCGGAGTTTTAAGTCAAATACAATACAGATACACCCCAGACACGACGGTCATTCTACTACTCATTCAAACTTCAGCAATCCGATACAGACTAGATACACTCCAGACACGACGGCCATTCTATCTCTCATTCAGATTCAATTATCAACCTCAAGTTCAGATATGCTCCAGACACGAATGTCGTTCTGACCCTCACACCAACAGTTTGATTCCCTCAGTGCATTCGCCACGGAAGTCATTCTGTCATTTAGTCAGATCCCAGTTACAGTACAGATACACTCCAGACACGGAAGTCATCTACTACTCATACATATCTCAACTTCAGATACAGTCCAGATATGCTCCATACGCGGTTTCCGTTCTGTCACTCATTCAGAGTTTATCCCCAGCACACAGTTGCTCCATACACAAATATTTCTCCATTACCCGGATACAATACAGATACACTCCAGACACGGCAGTCATTCTGATATTCATTCAACATTCAAACACAGTTACAACTTAGATACGCCCCAGACGCGAACGCCATTCCTTTGCTCATACATACTCAGTCTCCAGATACAGTTCAAGTGCATTCCAGACACGGATACCATTTTGATGCTCATTCTTTTGGCCTACAGCATTGCAATTCAACAAAGATTCTTGGATGGCATCTTTAAGCCCATCTCCAGCAAGATTCTATCGTCTCCAAATGGCATCTTTAAGCCCATTCCCGCATCTATGCTTTGACCAGTGCAAATTTACGGGCACTCTAGTGTCCAATCCTTTTTTACATTCGAGTCGCGAAAGGCAAACTTGCCAATCTAACTCTTCAGGTTCAAGAAGATTGAACAGGGGAAACTGTTGTACCCCAAAATTTTCCCTCTCATTTCATCAACACTTTCTCATCACAAGACTCTTGGAATTCAGGATTAAGCTAGGGTTTGCTCTGCTCAAGACCCCTCCTTGCATTGTTGACCCAAATTAGGGTTTGAGTTTGCACAGGGATATTTTGACCTACAATACCCAAATTGACTTTCATGATTCATGTTGGATTCACAAGTTTGTCCATACCAAGTTTCAAGCCTTAATTTAAATATTTGCCCAGTCAATTGGACAGTTGACCTAGAAATCAACTGTATTGGGGAAAAAGTCAACTGTGACCAATTGACAGTCAAACCTCATGAAATTTTACCCACATCAACATTATTAACTCATATGAACAATTTGATCAAGTTTGGATCACAATCCCACAAGAAATTTGATCAGATCACCAAAAGGGTAAAATGGTCATTATTAGGGTTTTGACTGCACAAAGGAAATTTTTGACTGTTTGACCTAACCAATGGCAAACCAAGATCACATATGGACTCAAGGACTCAATGGCATTGTCTTTACCCTTTCAACAAGTTCAAAAGATCTCAAATGCATAGGATTGACAGATGAATTTTTTCAGTCAACTGATCAAAATTTGACTGTATACTAAAAAGTCAAACTTTGACTTTTTGGTCAAACTCAAGTGCCAAGAGTTATTTTTCATCAAGACATGTCAAATTATGAAACTTGTTCATCAAGAAACCCAAAAATGCAAATTAGGGTTTAAAATGGAAAAATTTCATAACTTAGAATTTTTCTAAGTTATGAAATTTTCTTATTTTTTCCTAACTTTGTCCGATTTTTTCACCAAGATGAAAATGGATTCAAACAAAACTTGCAACATGAGAGTGTAGTCCATCACAAAGTATACAACTTTGATTCACAAAGTTTTCTCAAAATAAGCTTGTATCTCAAGTTATGATTTTTGGAACAAGGGTACCTAAAACTTTTAACTTAGAGAAAATTTGCCCTAATCTAGGCAGGATTTGGACCCATCTTCTTGCCCATTTTTCATATAGTTCCACTTGGAATTTCAAGTTGTATTACAAAGATGAATTGTAGTACATGTTCCAAGATTTCCAAATTGTCCAAGAACTCCTCAAACACCTTTGTGGTTAGAGAGAATCAAATGCTTGAAGTTGGCAAAAACTCACTTTTGTCCATGGCCAATATATGTTCATACAAATTGCAATTTCAAGTCAGCTTGCTTTGCACTATATTACAGGCCTCTAAACCACTTCACACTCAATAATTTAATGCAAAACCACTAGTCTAAGACATTGTTTTGGTCATTAGAGCATTGTACTTTGGATTAATCCCTAAGTAGAAAAAGCAAAGTTTCCATTTTTGCTTAAAATCATGCTTTATGTCAAAACTGATTTCTTGAGCATTGATCCATATCTTATGCAGATAATCAAATCTACAAGTTGGAGGGACCAAGGGCAAAATATGCAAGCATAAGGATAGCCTGTACAGGCCTGTTTCAATCACTTCCACATTTTGCTTCAAAAACAAGAAACATGACCAAACCATGAGAACTTGAACATCAACTAAAACCAACTTGTGCAAGCTTTTGAAACAACTTTCTCACATCCCCTTAAGCCAGAAACACGACCATTTGAACCCTCTAACCTCCCATAGACAGAAATCACTTTCCATTGGCAAAACAGGGCAGCATCTGCAACTTGACTTCCATAGCACAATTTTCTCGTGCGTTTTGGCCCAAACCTGTTCAAACCCCTTCCATTTCATCCATCCAAACTATTCCAAACCTTAAACACCAACTATAACTCCATTTACAGGGTTTGCCATTTTCATTTCAAGCTTGTGCAGGTTGACTTCTGGAGACTGATTCAGGGACATTCAAGGCCAACTAGATATTGGAAAAGATCCAGTGGAGTTCAGGCAAGCTACCAGACACCTCAAAACTTGTTGAGAAGCACTGCATTGCCCTACTCGATTCCAACTGAAACAGGTTTTTTTATCACTTTCTATCTCTCTATTTAGGAACATTTAGCTTTAGGTTTGTGAATGAAAAATGTAGTATTCAATGCCATGAAGCCATACATATGCTCAACTTTCATTTATATTAAGTGTGCTAGGAAAATTTCATCCATGAACATGTGAAAAAAGCTAGGTCAGATTTTAGGGCCAGAGAAATTCTCTCTGGTCTTTGAGAGTTAGATTTAATGCTTTATATGGTTAGATTCGTGTTTAAATTCTCTACAAGTTTGATGTTGTAAGTTTTGGCAAAAAGTCACGTTTCCATGATGTAGCATTTGAACCAGGCGCGCGCGTTTACAAGGACTGAAGGTTGAAGATGAAGCTGGCTTGGGCTGGGCTTGGCCAGGCTTGCTTTTGGCACCTCCCACTTTCATTTTTGCACCCCCAGGCCCAATTTCTCATATTTTCCCTTTTTTGCGTTTTTAATTTCTTTTCTGACTTTCTTTATTTATTTCCAGTTATAAAAAATACTCAAACAAATATTTTCATATTTTTTTTTATTTATTTGGCATTTTATCCTAATTTTTTCTAACATTAAAAGTATTTAAATTTTCTTTTATATTATTAAGACTTAAAAAATATTTGCATTTTATACTTTTATTTTTGTTCTTCACTTTTATTTATATTAAAAATATTTTCTTGAATATATCTTGTCTTTGTGCATATTTTATTTTATTTTGCACATATTTAATTTGATTAAAATACATATAATAAACATATAAACTTTTATTTTGTAAATACTTTAAAATAAAAACATAAAAATATTACATTTTTATTTTTATTAATATTTATACTTAAAAATACTTTTTCTAACATATTTTATTTTTTGTACATACATTATTTTATTTATTGTATATAAATTATATAATTAATATATTTATTTTCTTAAAGAAAATTGGGGTTTTTCCCTTAACCCAAAAAAAAAATAATTCTTTTTATCCTTTCTTTCTTCTTTGCATTAAACATTTTTACATGCATGGAAAATAAATAAAAAAAACCTTTTTGCATATTCATACTTTGTATATTTATTTAATTTGTTTATTTAAATATGGTTCATTTTGTTATTTATACCCTTTGATTCAATATGGTTGTAATAACTTAGAATTTATTTTCTTGTCAAAATATCCCCAATTCAAATTTGTACCCCCCTCCCTATATCATGTTGTAATAGTGTAGCATTTAAATTCTTGCACATTTAAAAGCTTTCAATTATGCCATGCTTAGACCTAGGGTTTGTATGAAAATAAAATCAACAAGTAGCCTGACCTAATTCAAAGATAAACATGCATGAAGAAAAACAAACACAATGCACACTTGCACCCCTAGGGTTCCATCCACTTGTTGCCTTAAAAAATGGGCCATGGTTACAAGTCAAGTACTTTGGCAAAACAAAAACAAACAAAAAGATCACAGTCCCTCGATGATGCTATCTGAGTTGCCTATACAAAAATGATCAAGTCCCTCAAGAAAATTGCCAAAGATACTTGACACTATTGCTATCATGGCCTATACGATGACCCGCGCCTGTCCCGTTAACATCCTAACACAAGGTTGTTCACCAAATACAATGGTGAAACAACACTGCTAAAAGGGTTAAAAACATAAGAAAGATCTTTGAGTAAAATAGGGTAGATAGCTCTTAGTTACTTGATCAAGCTTGCAAAAAACATCCTTGCTACTTTTCAAAACACACTCCACAACACAATTTCAAAACCCTACTTTCAAACATTGAAAACCTTTCAAAATACAAAAACACCTTTGTATACATTCGAACAAGAATCATTACAAAGGTTGCCACAACGATGGCCTCTTTTCAAAACATTTTCCAAAATCACACACAAAGCACCATTTCAAACAATTGAAAAGCACCATTTCAAACAATAGAAATGCAAAGCAAGTGATCTAAACAACTAACTAAGAGCCCATGGACAACCATGGATAGAAAGGGTGCTAATACCTTCCCTTTCTATAATCTACTTCCCGAACCCAAGAAAACATCTCAAAGGTCTTTCCTGTGCTTTTTGACCTTTCCTTAGGATAAAATAAAAAGTCGGTGGCGACTCTTGCTAAACCGAAACATTTGCAAACACAAACGCAAAACCTCAAGTCAGTTCTCCCACCGTATCACAGAACTGACGACTATGCTGGGGATTCAGAAATAAAAGTGGAGTAACCTTAGGGCTTAGATCACCCTTTGCATGATTATTGTTTGCTTTGATTGCTTTACATTTTGGTTCTCTTGTTTGGGCTTGAAATCCTCCACCCAGATTTGGGAAACATTCATAGATAGCAATACGTTGTGGAAACTGTGCGGGGTATACCAACACGGTTGAAGTAATAACTATATTAGTGCGACATATTTGTGAGTACCGGTAGCCTTTGAGTCAATCAAAGAGAATACAGGACCGCTGAGTGATGTCATTAAGCACTAATGAACTAGAACCTTACTTGACCATCTTGGCCTTTTATTAGGGGTAGTGAGATGACCAGCTTTGGTGCAGTTCGAAGTTGGTAGATACTCGATACTACGCTCACTGAGGGTTGTTTTCTTGAAATATTTTGGTCGCTAGTTAAGTGGCTAAACCAAAATAATGAAAATAGAAAACAATCCAATGTTATTGAGCTCCTTAGAACCCAATTACTATTTATAGGACAGGTTTTGAGCCAACTAAACTCAAGATGGTACTTACCTATGAAACCTCATGCAAGCCTGAAACTAGGGTTTTGTGTGACTTGTTTGTACATATGCTTGTGCATACATAATGAACATCATAAAGCATCATATGCATCCACTAACCATTTCAAGGTTTTGGATCTTCATCTTTGTTCTTGTTTTGTAGGTCATGGAATCTCTTCGCAGGAAAACAATTCAAGTCAACCTTGTGAGAATCCCTCCTCAACTCAAGGAGCTTACTTCTAGGATTCCAGAGAATTCTTGAAGTAGTGAAAAACACAAGAAGGGGGGGGGGGGGGGGGGGGGGGGTTGAATTGTAAAACTGAAATCTAATGCAATGAACAAGATATTTTTATCCTGGTTCGTTTGATCTCAAACTACTCCAGTCCACCCGTCAAGGTGATTTCGCCTCTCTCCAACGAGGTCTTAATCCACTATATTCAACTGAATATTACAGACTGCTTTAACAACTGCTAAAGCCTTCTTGATGCAAACCACAACCCGGTTTGTCAAGGAAACACTTTCTTACAAAGAAATCAAATCTAAGTGTGTGAATGTTTTCTACAAAACTGTATCACAACTGTGATGTATACACAAATTAAAGCTTAGAAACTAGATTGCTAAACAATGATAGAATATCAGAATGTGTAGTGTTTAGCAAAACTGAGAGAAAGAAGATTTTGATCAGCTTTTATGCGTGTAAAGATTTGGAGAGCATTAGCCATTTCAATCTTCAAAGTCTTGTTTATATAGCACTGAGATGATGAACGTTGGATGCAATATTCTTGATTCAATGCTAATTACAAACTTTCCTTATCGAGCAGATCTTGTCTGGAATGAGGCAGTTGGTATTAATTGACGGAAAATTGCGATCAAAACGCAGCGGAATATAAAAATTTCCTTTAGAGATCCTTACGAATGAGCATGGTCAGTGATAGAAAGTTTTACCTCTTGTGGCGATTCAGACCTTTGATGTCGTGATCACGAGTGTTGATGAAGAACAACGCCTCTACTCAGTCCACACGAACAGATCGCTTCCGGTCACAGTGCTAGCTGATCACGAACGGAAACCTTGAGTGAGAGAGAGAGTCAAAAACGAAAATGCATCAACTGAAAAAACTTCATCACAAGGGATCTATTTATAGAATCACTCGTGTGGGCTACAAGCTAAAAGCCCAATTAAGGCTATAAGCTAAAAGCCCAATTAAGCTTATGGACATCATACCTTATGATGTACCATATATCACTCATCCACGTGGTACCTTACCACTTTCCGTATTACACTTAAGTGCACCGTACCTTACGGTGTTCCTTATTTATTCTATCTCTCATCAACCTGTCCTTATGTGTGTGACCCTGTAGGTTTTCGCGACGTTGGCAATTATATTAAATTACACATTTAATATAATAAACAGTGAGCGGTATCTAGCAACACTTCACTGTTACCCAAGTCACGAAAATGTCATGTGATCTGACCAAACCTTTTCCGTGATAATATTTGTGTTGTACAATTACCCTTTTGCCCTCATGTCTATATTGAACACAAGGCATACACTGTGTCACCCTTGTCCAGTTCAATATTGGGCCCTTAGACATTTATCCTGTTATGCAGGATGAGCAAATTCCATCCAGGTCACTCATGTCCCTTAGCATGCTTTGTGAAGTACCCATCAACCATATTTATAGTCATCCAGTTACGGATGACGTTTGATCAGCAATAAAGTACTTGACTCTACATCTAGGGTCCATAGTGGTTTCAGGTCGAAGGGTGGTATACACCATTATCATCATGAGAATAACTTATGACACTTTGCATAACATTCTATGTAGTATTCTCATAACGGGTCAATCCAGTATAAATATTACTCCTAATATTCATACCTATGTCAAGACTTGATAACTCCTTATCTATGATCCATGAGATGTGATCATCAATCTATCTTCATAATAATCTTAATGCTTTAATGTTATCCCACTTCACATTAAAGCTTGACTACGAATACTTTAAGAATAGTTTCTTATGTTTAATGGGATCTCATGATTAAGTCACACTTAACATTTCATTAAACCAATAAACCATTCTAGGGACTTTATTATTTTGGAAAACATAATAAAGAAATGCCTTTTATTATTAATAAATAATTCGATACAAGTACCAAAAGTATTGGCCTCTAGGGCTTACACCAACAATCTCCCACTAGCACTAGAGCCAATCAGGCATACCCCTAATACCCATAGATCTAGTATGTCCATCATGCTTCAGCTGCGCAAGAGGCTTTGTTAATGGGTCAGCAACATTGTCAAGTGTAGGTACTCTGCATATTTTCACATCTCCCCGATCGATTATCTCTCGAATGAGATGATAACGCCTAAGTATGTGTTTGGATCGTTGGTGAGATCTAGGCTCCTTAGCTTGTGCGATAGCACCATTGTTATCACAATAGAGATCAATGGGATCCACAATGCTATGGACTATGCCAAGTTCACTAATGAACTTCTTGATCCAAACAACTTCCTTTGCTGCAGTTGAGGCAGCAATATACTCAGCCTCGGTTGTAGAATCAGCAACTGTATCTTGCTTTGAACTTTTCCAGCTCACAGCGCCACCATTTAAACAAAACACATAACCAGATTGCGATCTAAAGTCATCCTTATCTTTCTGGAAGCTAGCATCAGTGTATCCAATTACAGCAAGCTCTTCCTGACCTCCATATATCAAGAATGAATCCTTAGTCCTTCTCAAGTACTTAAGGATATTCTTGACAGCTACCCAATGAGCATCACCGGGATTAGACTGGTACCTACTCGTTGCACTTAAAGAATACGAGACATCTGGTCGAGTACATAGCATGGCATACATGATAGATCCTATTGCAGATGCATATGGAATCTTATCCATGCGATCCCTTTCTTCCTTACTTGAAGGGGATTGTGTTTTTGACATACACATGCCATGTTGCATAGGTATGAATCCTTTCTTGGAATCATGCATATTAAAGCGTCTCAACACTTTTTCTATGTATGTACTCTGACTTAGGCCAAGCAGTTTTTGTGACCTATCTCTATAGATCCTGATTCCTAATATATAGGCTGCTTCACCTAGGTCCTTCATTGAAAAGCATTTCCCTAACCAAGTTTTCACTTGTTGCAAGGTAGGGACATCGTTTCCAATGAGTAATATGTCATCTACATATAATACCAGGAATACGATCATGCTCCCACTAACCTTCTTGTAGACACAAGGCTCATCTTCATTCTTGATGAATCCATATTGTTTTACTGTTTCATCAAAACGAAGATTCCAGCTTCTGGAAGCTTGCTTCAATCCATAAATTGATCGCTGTAACTTACATATCTTTTGGGCTTCCTCTGGTATGTCAAATCCGTCAGGTTGTGTCATGTACACATCCTCAAGAAGATTCCCATTAAGGAAAGCAGTTTTGACATCCATCTGCCATATTTCATAATCATGATATGCAGCGATAGCAAGTAAAATCCGAACAGATTTAAGCATTGCAACTGGTGAAAAGGTTTCATCATAGTCCACCCCATGAATTTGTTTATAGCCTTTTGCAACCAGTCTTGCCTTATAGGTATGTACCTTACCATCCATGTCAGTCTTCTTTTTGAAGACCCACTTGCATCCTATAGGGTTAACTCCTATAGGAGGCTCTACCAAGGTCCAAACCTGGTTTGTGTACATGGAATCCATTTCAGATTTCATGGCTTCTAGCCACTTCTCGGACTCAGGACCAGTTATGGCCTCTTGGTAGGTCACAGGCTCATCTTGATCCATGAGTAATACATCACCCTGATCACTTATGAGATATCCATATCTCTCAGGTTGTTGACGTATCCTGCTTGACCTACGCTGGTCTTGTTCTACTTGAGCAGGTTGCTCTTCCACAACTACTTGTGTTTCCTGCTCTAATTCCTCCATAGGTGTATCAATGCTTTGTGGTTCTTGAATTTCTTCAAGCTCTATTTTCCTCCCACTGATTCTTTTGGAAATAAAATCCTTTTCCAGAAAAACTCCAGTTCGAGCGACAAACACTTTGCCCTCAGAAGGATTATAGAAGTAATACCCTCTTGTTTCTTTAGGATACCCAACAAATAAGCATTTGTCAGATTTGGGCTCAAGCTTAGTTGAAATTTGTCGTTTCACATAAACTTCACAACCCCAAATCTTCATGTAAGACATATGTGGTTTCTTACCACTCCATATCTCATATGGTGTCTTCTCAACCTTTTTGGATGGAACTCGGTTAAGTGTGTAAGCTGCAGTCAATAGTGCATGTCCCCAAAAGGAGTTCGGAAGATCGGCGTGACTCATCATGGATCGAACCATGTCTAACAAGGTCCGATTTCTTCTCTCGGATACACCATTCCATTGTGGTGTTCCGGGAGGAGTAAGTTGGGATAAAATCCCACATTCCTTTAGATGGTCATCAAACTCTAGGCTTAAATATTCACCGCCTCGATCTGATCGAAGAACTTTAATATTCTTACCTAGGTTGTTTTGTACTTCATTCTTGAATTCCTTGAATTTTTCAAAGGTTTCAGATTTGTGTTTCATTAAATACACATAACCATATCTACTGAAATCATCAGTAAATGTGATGAAGTATTGAAAACCTCCTCTGGCTGGTATGTTCAGTGGTCCACATACATCAGTATGTATGAGGGCCAAAAGATCATTAGCCCTTTCACCTTTTCCTGTGAATGGGGACTTTGTCATCTTTCCAATTAAACAAGATCTGCATGTCTCATATGATTCATAATCAAAAGAGTCCAAGAGTCCATCTTTATGGAGTTTGGAAATGCGTTTCTCATTTATGTGGCCTAAGCGACAGTGCCAAAGGTAGCTTGGATTTAACTCATTAGGTTTAATCCGTTTAGTATTAATGTTATAAATTGGCATTTCAAGATCAAGGACATATAGTCCATTGTTCATTTGTGCAGAAGCATAGAATATATCATTCAAATAAATAGAGCAACAATTGTTCTTTATTATAAATGAAAAACCAAACTTGTCCAAACAAGAAACGGAAATAATATTCCTACTAATTGCAGGTACATAATAACAGTTCTCTAACTGAATTATTAAACCACTAGGTAAAGTCAAAACATAAGTTCCTACGGCTAAAGCAGCAACCTTTGCTCCATTTCCAACTCGTAGGTCAACTTCACCTTTTGCCAAATCTCTACTCCTTTTTAGCCCCTGCACATTAGTACAAATGTGAGAACCGCATCCAGTATCTAATACCCATGATGCAGAAGTAGATAAATTAATTTCAATAACAAAAATACCTGAATTTGAAGTCCCTACTCCATTGTTCTTATCTTCCAGGTACTTTGGGCAGTTTCTCTTCCAATGTCCGGTCTTACCGCAATGGAAGCAAGTGCCCTCCTTTGCTATGCCTCCACTAGGCTTCAAAGCAGGAACAGTAGGTTTAGGCTTGGCAACTTCCTTGCCTTTCCCTTTACCAAACTGCTTGGTAGGCCTCTTGTTCAGCTTCTTTCCATTACTGACCATCAGAATGGACTTCCCTTTTGTCTTCATATTCTGCTCAGCAGTTTTCAACATGCTTAGCAATTCTGGAAGACTCTTATCCATGTCATTCATGTTGAAATTCATGACAAACTGATTAAAGCTATCTGGCAACGATTGCAAGATAAAATTAGTTGCAAGTTCCTTTCCAAGCGGAAACCCTAACCTTTCAAGGTTCTCCACATACCCAATCATTTTGAGTACATGGGGACCTACAGGGTTTCCCTCAGATAACTTGCTGTTAAAAAGGGCCTTTGAAACCTGAAACCTCTCATTTCTTGCCTGCTCTTGATAGAGCATTTTCAGATGTCCGATCATATCGAACGCTGACATGTTCTCGTGTTGCTTTTGCAACTCCGAGTTCATAGTAGCTAGCATGAGACAAGCGGCTTCATTAGCATCATCGAGATGCTTCTTATAAGCTTCTCTTTCTGCCTTAGGTGCCGAACTAGGCGGTTCCTCTTCAGGAACAGGTGTCTCCAAGACATACAGCTTCTTATCGTGCTTGAGGACAATCCTCAGATTTCGGTGCCAATCCAGGAAATTTGTCCCAGACAATTTTTCCTTATCTAGGATTGATCGCAAAATATGGTTGTTTGTTGTCATGGTAATCTACAAAAAAAATGAAAATATAAGTATCATTAAAACAACATATTTAATTAGGCCTTTAATCAAATATGCTCCCACTATTTTACTCAAACCAAATGACCCTCATCATTTGATTCGGAAAATCCCGTTGGAAGACTTTCTAGTGGGTCGAGATCCATATTTCACTTTGTTCTAAGTCAGCGTTAGGCTGATTACACAAAACTAGGTTATTTAGGTAGGAACTCCTTCCAATTGTATCTCATACAACTCTCGAATATTTTCAGTTGGGTGAATAACTCCTTATTCTAATTCATCATATGAATCATTCCCAACTCTTGCTTCTAAACATGTATAATCTTATTATAATGTGTTTAGTTAAGTTTGACCCATTGTTTTAGCAGTTGGATATTACAATTATCCCATCGCACCTTACTAATATAGAACATGCACCTCGCGTAGGCGAAACCTACATTATTCGATACTAGTCTTGATGAGTGCTAAAACTTGGAAAGCATGAACTTAATATTTAACTTGAGGGATTTTGTTATTAGTTTGATCTCACCGGCTTAACATGCAATTCGTCTCTCTCATGCATCAACATACAAACACATGCATCAATATACATAAAAGGATACAGTTATGGCCCCTAGCGCAATTGTTCTCCCAAGCCAATGAGAGAACCTAGGCTAACCTAATAACGATCTAAACTTCTCCAAGCAAGATCTCCAAGGTTATCCTCCTTTGATATTGTATTCTTCTCTTTCTTCATAACATTACATTACATAAAAGAAACTCGTTTTACATACGAGGGAGTGAGATGAGAAAAGAAGTTACATCAAGAATTTTAGAGAGAGGCATGACACGCAGGCCGTATTTTACAATCACAAAACAAAATAAAGGAAAAAACTAAGGCCATAACTGATCACCATAAGACAATAATAATAAACACACTTTTATTATTAGTTTAAATTTCTGTTAATTAAAAAAAAGGCAAATTAAATTTCGATGATTGATCACACTACGCAGAGTTAGCCGGGGGTTCCGCTGCCCGGTCAGCGGACGGTGGTTCCGCTGACCGTTCAGCGGACGGGGGTCAAGGGGGCAGCGCCCCTTTGCAGGGTTGTTAGGGGCAGCACCCCGACGCAAAATTTTAATGAACAATTCATTTGAAATCAGCGTCATTTTCGCACAACTCTTGTGCATTCACAACCCTAATCGCATGACTCTGCAACAACACAACCCTTGTGCCGTCATGAACCCTAATGCAACAGTTTCATGCTGTCAAACACATCTCGATTGATAATTCAGTATGATTAATCACATGCCATTGCTTCACCATACTAATGTCGGATTCCGAAGCATATGAACAGTGATCGGTCAAAGGAATAACAATCATCAAGTGTTTGAATGAACGAAACAGAAACAGTATATCACATATACCATCGTTGCATCAGATTTACTTATATCATATATAAGAGTGATCGATCTTATTGTGTAACCTATGGACGATCGATGTATCGCTGCTTCACCATACTAATGTCGGATTCCGAAGCATAGTCAACATCAATCATCCAAATCGTACACAACAGATGCCAAATTTAATTAATCGTTTATTATTCAATTCATTCTGGTTTTAATCGAATCAAAACAGAAAATATAGAACATAAACAACTATCAGATCCATGGTTTCGTAAGTGGCTCTGATACCACTGACGGAAAATTGCGATCAAAACGCAGCGGAATATAAAAATTTCCTTTAGAGATCCTTACGAATGAGCATGGTCAGTGATAGAAAGTTTTACCTCTTGTGGCGATTCAGACCTTTGATGTCGTGATCACGAGCGTTGATGAAGAACAACGCCTCTACTCAGTCCACACGAACAGATCGCTTCCGGTCACAGTGCTAGCTGATCACGAACGGAAACCTTGAGTGAGAGAGAGAGTCAAAAACGAAAATGCATCAAGTGAAAAAACTTCATCACAAGGGATCTATTTATAGAATCACTCGTGTGGGCTACAAGCTAAAAGCCCAATTAAGGCTATAAGCTAAAAGCCCAATTAAACTTATGGACATCATACCTTATGATGTACCATATATCACTCATCCACGTGGTACCTTACCACTTTCCGTATTACACTTAAGTGCACCGTACCTTACGGTGTTCCTTATTTATTCTATCTCTCATCAACCTGTCCTTATGTGTGTGACCCTGTAGGTTTTCGCGACGTTGGCAATTATATTAAATTACACATTTAATATAATAAACAGTGAGCGGTATCTAGCAACACTTCACTGTTACCCAAGTCACGAAAATGTCATGTGATCTGACCAAACCTTTTCCGTGATAATATTTGTGTTGTACAATTACCCTTTTGCCCTCATGTCTATATTGAACACAAGGCATACACTGTGTCACCCTTGTCCAGTTCAATATTGGGCCCTTAGACATTTATCCTGTTATGCAGGATGAGCAAATTCCATCTAGGTCACTCATGTCCCTTAGCATGCTTTGTGAAGTACCCATCAACCATCTTTATAGTCATCCAGTTACGGATGACGTTTGATCAGCAATAAAGTACTTGACTCTACATCTAGGGTCCATAGTGGTTTCAGGTCGAAGGGTGGTATACACCATTATCATCATGAGAATAACTTATGACACTTTGCATAACATTCTATGTAGTATTCTCATAACGGGTCAATCCAGTATAAATATTACTCCTAATATTCATACCTATGTCAAGACTTGATAACTCCTTATCTATGATCCATGAGATGTGATCATCAATCTATCTTCATAATAATCTTAATGCTTTAATGTTATCCCACTTCACATTAAAGCTTGACTACGAATACTTTAAGAATAGTTTCTTATGTTTAATGGGATCTCATGATTAAGTCACACTTAACATTTCATTAAACCAATAAACCATTCTAGGGACTTTATTATTTTGGAAAACATAATAAAGAAATGCCTTTTATTATTAATAAATAATTCGATACAAGTACCAAAAGTATTGGCCTCTAGGGCTTACACCAACATTAATTTGCTTTCAATGCACAGTACCGTTGCTTACTTAATGCAAGTTATGGTTTGGCTCATTCTGACTCTGCTTAGCTGCTGATGAACTGTTGTGTTTCTTTATCAGAGTGTTGAGCGCAGTTCTGTTCATCAGACTTCAGCATATACGTGAATCAATCTTCTGATACTGACATTCTGATATGGCAACTTCTGATGCTGATGTCAGGAACCAAATTCTGATGCTGAAAAGGTGTGTTCTTGCTTATATCAATCAGAGTATCTTCAAGTTAGAACATAATAATTTAGGCAGCAGATAGTTCATACATGAATCACATAAATGATATATCTTTTCACTTTGTTATCATCAAAACTTAAACATAGGGTAGTAGATTCAAACTTTGTTCTAACAATCTCCCCCTTTTTGATGATGACAAAAACTAGATATTTTAAAATGAAAATAACGTGAAAAGGAATCAGAGAGATGCATCAGAGTAAGAGTTTATCAAAGATGAGGGATAAAGAGATATCAGAGTTGAGAGATACTCCCCCTGAGTTTATTACTTCCCTTTGATTATACGTGTTCTTCAGGATCAGATCTTTTTGCCTTTCTTTGAACATCAGAGTATCAGAGTTTTGACTATCAGAAGCTTTAGATCAGCATATCAGAGCAGAGCTTCAGATCAGCGTATCAGAGCTTTTCTTGTCAGAGCTTTGCTTTGGATCAGAGTATCAGAGCGGATCAGAGCTTCATATCTTTTAGTCTTCAGAGTGTCCAGGAGCTTCCTTGTACCTGTAGACTTTAAGCAAAACAGAAAAAACATTTTCAAGTAATAGAGTTAGAATGTTTGAGAATTTCTGTCTTAGTTAACCGTTATAGTTTAAAATATCATTCTTGTTCTCCCCCTTTTTGTCAGCAATCAAAAAGTGTAGGTGATGTGCTAAAACAAATTAAGATCAGAAAAACTTGTCATATTGAAAAGTTCAGAATCAAAACATGAAAAAAATGCAGAGAGTTCTTGAGTATTAGTGAGAAACTGTAAAGAATTAGAATGAGAGGTTAATGTGTTTAAATAGAGTTTCAAAAATATTTTGAAAAGATAAACGTTTTTAAGAAAGAGAAAAATCATGATTGCATTTTAAAAGCATGATTACTTTTTATTAAATGCTTGCTGATTTTGGGGGATTTGAGAAAGATACTTAAAAACGGTTACCAGACATGTGTCTCAATGCACCCAATCAGCGCTTTGCCTTCTCAGAAGCGTGCACGCGTTCTGCTTCAGAGATTTGCTGATGATTGGATGACACTTGTTTGATGTAGTGATCAGCACGTCTGTATTTGAGCTTAGACTCTCAGATCTTTAGACTTGCATCTGATACAATCTGCATGTTTTATCTTTCTGAAACGAGATTGATCAGAAGTTCACAAGAAAATACATTCTGAAGATAAATATATGGAATTAAAACATTTTCACTCTGGGCAGATTTTCATGCTGAGATGTTTCAGAATGAAATTAAACCTATCTTCAGAAAGGGGTTTAGTGAAGATATCAGCCCATTGATGGTCTGTATCTATAAATTTTAAATTCAAAATTCCTTTCTGAATATAGTCCCTAATGAAGTGATGTTTTATTTCTATATGCTTAGCTCTAGAATGTAAAATAGGATTTTTACTTAAGCAAATAGCAGAAGTATTATCAGAGTATAGGAATGTTACTCTCAAAAATCTGGAAGTCTTCAAGCTGACTTTTCATCCAGAGCATCTGTGTGCTACATCCTGCTGCTGCTATGTACTCAGCTTCTGCTGTTGATAGCGCAATTGTTGATTGCCTTTTGCTGGACCAAGAGATCAGATTTTCTCCCAGAAACTGGCAGCTTCCAGAAGTACTTTTGCGTTCCACTCTGTCTCCAGCAAAGTCAGCATCACAGTAGCCTACTAAGCTGTAGTCACTAGATTTTCTATAAAACAAACCCAGATTAGTAGTACCTTTCAGATACTTGAAAATTCGCTTAACAGCTGTTAAGTGAGATTCTCTAGGATCTGATTGGAATCTAGCACAGATACAAACACTGAATAATATGTCAGGTCTTAAAGCAGTCAGATAGAGGAGAGAACCAATCATACCTCTGTAGACTTTCTGTTCTACACTTTTGCTTACCTCTTCTCTTTCCAGAATGCACGTGGGATGCATTGGAATCTTTGATGGCTTACATTCTGATAGATCAAATTTCTTCAGAAGATCTCTGATGTATTTGCTCTAATGAATGTAAGTTCCCTCTGGAGTTTGATTGATCTGAATTCCTAGAAAGAATTTCAGTTCCCCCATGAGGCTCATCTCAAATTCTGCCTGCATACACTTAGAAAATTTTCTTCCAAGAGAAGGATTAGTAGAACCAAAGATAATATCATCAACATAAATTTGACAGACTAAGATGTCATTCTTAACTGATTTACAGAATAGAGTAGTGTCCACTTTCCCTCTGGTGAATTCATTTTCTAACAGAAAGTTACTTAGCCTTTCATACCAAGCTCTGGGAGCTTGTTTCAGACCATATAGTGACTTCTTTAGTTTGAAAACATGTTCTGGATGTTTTGTATTTTCAAAACCAGGGGGTTGGTGTACATAAACTTCTTCTTCTATATAACCATTTAAGAATGCACTTTTGACATCCATCTGATACAGAGTGATGCCTCTATTAACAACAAATGAAATTAAGAGTCTGATAGATTCTAACCTGGCGACTGGAGCAAAGGTTTCTGTATAGTCTATCCCCTCTTGCTGACTGTAACCTTGTGCAACCAGTCGTGCCTTGTTTCTGACGACTTCACCTTGTTCATTTAGCTTGTTTCTGAACACCCATCTTGTTCCAATAACGTTGAATCCTTTAGGTCTGGGAACCAGATCCCATACGTCATTTCTGGTGAATTGATTCAGCTCTTCTTGCATTGCTAGAATCCACTCGTTGTCCAGGAGTGCTTCATCAATAGAAGAAGGTTCAATCAGAGACACAAGTCCCATGAGAGTTTCTTCAGAGTTTCTGAAGCTTGCTCTGGTTCTAATTGGATCTTCCTTTCTTCCTAAGATAGTTTCTTCTGGATGATCCAAGCTGCTTCTGAGAGGTCTCTTCTGAGGTTGATCAGCAGCTGTTGTGGGATTGCTAGCAGTGCTCCTTTCAGATGTTGAAGGAATGTCTTTGTTGAGAGCTTCTGAGGACTTGTCTTCAGAACCTGTAAATTCAATTTCCATACCTGCAAAAATTTCATTCTGCTTTGACTTTTCAGAGTCAAGCTTATAGTCAAAACGAACACTGATTGATTCTTCCACAATCTGTGTTTCTGTATTGTATACTCTGTACCCTTTTGAGCGTTCAGAGTATCCTAACATGATACACTTCTGTGCTTTAGAATCAAACTTTTTCAAATGATTCTTTGTATTTAATATAAAGCAAGTACATCCAAATGGATGAAAATATGAAATGTTGGGCTTTCTGTTCTTCCACAATTCATATGGAGTCTTTTCCAGAATAGGTCTTATTGAGATTCTATTCTGAATGTAGCACGCTGTGTTTATTGCCTCTGCCCAGAAGGTCTTAGCAACGTTTGTCTCATTGATCATGGTTCTGGCCATTTCTTGCAATGTTCTGTTCTTTCGTTCTACAACTCCATTTTGTTGGGGAGTTCTAGGACAAGAGAAATCATGCAGAATGCCTCTGTCATTAAAGAATGACTCAAAATTTTTGTTTTCAAATTCTCCACCATGATCAATTCTGACTTTAACGATTCTAAGATCCTTTTCATTCTAAACTTGGTTACAGAAGGAAACAAACACAGAGTGTGACTCGGCCTTGTGTCTTAAGAACTTTACCCATGTCCATCTGCTATAGTCATCTACGATTACTAACCCATACTTCTTGCCACTGACTGAAGCAGTTTTAACTGGTCCAAATAAGTCAATGTGCAGAAGTTCTAATGGCTTAGAGGTAGAAACAACATTTTTGGATTTAAAAGAAGGTTTTGCAAATTTGCCTTTCTGACATGCTTCACACAGAGCATCTGAATTGAACTTCAAATTAGGAAGTCCTCTGACCAGATTGAGTTTGTTAATCTGAGATATTCTTCTCATGCTAACATGCCCCAATCTTCTGTGCCAGATCCACTGCTCGTTGTTAACAGACAGAAGACATTTTACATTCTGACTCTTTAGTTCAGAAAGTTTGATTTTGTAAATGTTGTTTTTCCTCTTACCATTAAACAGGATAGTCCCATCTTTCTGACTAACAGCTTTACATGATTTTTGATTAAAGATTATATCATAACCGTTATCACTTAATTGACTTATGGATAACAGATTATGCATCAATCCATCTACTAGCAGAACATTATTAATAGAGGGAAGATTTCCATTACCTACAGTTCCAGAGCCAATTATCTTTCCCCTCTGATTGCCTCCAAAGCCAACGTGGCCTCCAGGCTTAAGTTCCAGGCTTTGGAACATATGCCTTCTTCCCGTCATGTGTCGCGAGCAGCCAGAGTCCAGGTACCATGACTGGTGTTTCTGACTTGCTGCTAAAGATATCTGTAACATGTATTATTTTATCCTTAGGTACCCATATTTTCTTGGGTCCTGATTGGTTAGCATTACCAAAATTCTGATTGAATTTTGGTTTCACAAAATAGTTACTACTAGTGTATTTGATATCATGTGTGTGACCATACACAAAGTGAGAATTCAGAGGAGTGCATTTGATAATTAAATCCATGGCATTCTTTGGTGTAGGAGCCTTACCCTTGTATCCTATTCCCTTCCTGCCATTTCTTCTAACCCCATAGATCATTGAATCCATTTTGCTTCTATCTATGCTTTTAGCAAGGAACTTCTGGAAACTGTGATCATACTCCTTGATGATCTCATCAGCGTTGCTGGGAGTTTCAGAAATTGGTTCCTTCTGAGAGTTTTGTAAGGTATTTTCTAATTTTGAAATCTTATTTCTCAGCTCAGAATTCTCCAATTTGAGACTCTCAGTCTTATTAGAGTCAGATTCAAGATTCCTTTTCAGGTCTCTGAATTTAACTCTAATTTGCTGATACCTTTCCAGAATCTCATTAAGGCTTTCAGCAAGTTCAGCCTTGGTAAAATTAACAGCAAAGTTAGGAAATACCTCTTCAGTGTCTGATTCTGAGTCTGATTCAGAAGCTTCACTATCTTCTGAGATGTTAGCCATGAGAGCTATGTTTGCCCTCTCATCATCTGATTCTGAATCAGCTTCAGACGAGTCAGAGTCATCCCATGTAGCCATGAGACTTTTCTTCTTCTCTCTTCCAAACTTCTTTTTGGGCTTTTCCCTCTGAAGCTTTGGGCAATCACTTTTGTAGTGTCCTTGCTCATTGCACTCATAGCAGATGATGTCCTTGGTGTTTGGCTTTCTGCTTCCTGAGGAGCCTTCAGATCTTCTGTATCCAGAGGAAGAATCTATCCTTCTGTATCTGGAAGAAGACTCGTTCTGATCAGATCTTCTGGGATTTCTGAACTTCTTTTGCCTCTGCTTCCATAGTTGATTTACTCTTCTGGAGAGGAGGGAGAGTTCGTCTTCTTCTGATGAGGATCCATCAGAGGTTTCTTCAACTGCCTGCAAAACTTTAGACTCAAATTTTTTGTTAGATTTCAATGCTAAAGGCTTACCTTGCTTTTGAGGCTCGTCAGCTTCTAGCTCTATCTCATGACTTCTGAGGGAGCTTATAAGTTCCTCCAGAGTGATTTTGTTGAGATCTTTTGCTAGCTTCAGTGCTGTAACCACTGGTCTCCACTGCTTGGGTAAACTTCTGATGATTTTCTTGACATGATCAGCAGTAGAGTATCCTTTGTCCAGAACCTTGAGACCAGCAACCAGAATCTGGAATCTTGAGAACATAGTTTCAATGGATTCTGATTCTTCCATTTTGAACGCCTCATACTTCTGAATGAGCGCCAGAGCTTTAGTTTCTTTGACCTGAACGTTGCCCTCATGCGTCATTCTGAGTGAGTCAAAAATGTTCTTTGCTGTGTCTCTGTTGGAGATCTTTTCATATTCAGTATAGGAGATGGCGCTGAGAAGGATGGTTCTGGCCTTGTGGTGATTCTTGAAGTCACGCTTTTGTTGGTCAGTCATTGTTTTTCTATCAATCTTCTGACCGCTTGCATTCACAGGGTGCGTGTATCCATCTGTCACCATATCCCACAGATCAGCATCATGTACCAGAAAGAAGCTTTCAATTCTGTCTTTCCAGTAATCAAAGTTCTCTCCATCAAAGACTGGAGGTTTGCCGCTGAATCTGTCTCTGTCTTCATTGTTGTCATTGCTGGTGTGAGAATAGTTTCCTGCCATAGTGTTTTTCTTACGCTGGATCTTGTACGGACATGGTTAAGTGTTTTAACTCAGAACCAGGCGCTCTGATGCCAATTAAAGTAGTGAAAAACACAAGAAGGGGGGGGGGGTTGAATTGTAAAACTGAAATCTAATGCAATGAACAAGATATTTTTATCCTGGTTCGTTTGATCTCAAACTACTCCAGTCCACCCGTCAAGGTGATTTCTCCTCTCTCCAACGAGGTCTTAATCCACTATATTCAACTGAATATTACAGACTGCTTTAACAACTGCTAAAGCCTTCTTGATGCAAACCATAACCCGGTTTGTCAAGGAAACACTTTCTTACAAAGAAATCAAATCTAAGTGTGTGAATGTTTTCTACAAAACTGTATCACAACTGTGATGTATACACAAATTAAAGCTTAGAAACTAGATTGCTAAACAATGATAGAATATCAGAATGTGTAGTGTTTAGCAAAACTGAGAGAAAGAAGATTTTGATCAGCTTTTATGCGTGTAAAGATTTGGAGAGCATTAACCATTTCAATCTTCAAAGTATTGTTTATATAGCACTGAGATGATGAACGTTGGATGCAATATTCTTGATTCAATGCTAATTACAAACTTTCCTTATCGAGCAGATCTTGTCTGGAATGAGGCCGTTGGTATTAATTTGCTTTCAATGCACAGTACCGTTGCTTACTTAATGCAAGTTCTGGCTTGGCTCATTCTGACTCTGCTTAGCTGCTGATGAACTGTTGTGTTTCTTTATCAGAGTGTTGAGCGCAGTTCTGTTCATCAGACTTCAGCATATACGTGAATCAATCTTCTGATACTGACATTCTGATATGGCAACTTCTGATGCTGATGTCAGGAACCAAATTCTGATGCTGAAAAGGTGTGTTCTTGCTTATATCAATCAGAGTATCTGCAAGTTAGAACATATTAATTTAGGCAGCAGATAGTTCATACATGAATCACATAAATGATATATCTTTTCACTTTGTTATCATCAAAACTTAAACATAGGGTAGTAGATTCAAACTTTGTTCTAACAATTCTCTCTTCAGTGAAAGACATGGTAGACTCCTCAACTTGGTCAACTCCAACATTGAAGAAGACATGGTGAAAGTTCTCTTCCAGTTCTTTGACCCCCTACACCACTGTTTCAAATTCCATGATTACCAACTAATACCTACTTTGGAGGAATTTTCTCAACTCCTGAGAATTCCTATCCTTAATCAACTACCCTACAATGGTACGGAAAAAGAACCAAAGCCTGAAGATGTTGCTTAAGCATTACACTTGCAACCATCTGACATCAAGGGGAATTGGGAAACCAGAAGTGGTGTCAAGGGTTTCTTGGCAAAGTTTCTGTTTGAGAAGGCCCAAGACTGCTGGAATTCTCTTGATCTATAAGCCTTTGAAGAGATTGTGGCACTCCTCATCTATGGGTTAGTCTTGTTCCCAAATCCTGACCAACTTATAGATGTGAATGCTGTCAAGATTTTCATATCCAGGAATCCTATACCTACATTGCTTGGGGACATCCTACACTCATTTTACACACGAACAATGAGGAAAAGAGGTGTTCTCATGTGCTGTACTCCCCTCATAGCAAGGTGGTTTATTTCTCACCTTCCACAATCAGTTTTGAAGAATGAGCAGGGTTTAAGGTGGTCACAATGGTTGATGACCCTCACACATTCTGATGTACATTGGTGTTCTCGGTCCAGAGAAAATGTCATCATCATTGATCATTGTGGTGAATTACCTAATGTCCCATTACTTGGCATTAGGGGAGGCATTACCTACAACCCCTGTCTAGCTTTGAGACAATTTGGATATGCCCGGAGGGATGGCCCTTATGACATGCTGATTCTTGACCTAGTTTTTGACTTCGACAACGATGTGCAAGGACTTCGACAAAGGTTCATCAGAGCTTGGAGGATGCCTAACAAGGTGGATAGTAAGACACTGGGGCACAAGAATTCCATCCCCCTTGAGCCTTTCCTCAAGTGGGTACGAACCCGCTCCCAGAATCTTATGATGCCATATCCTCACATTCTCCCCTTGATCAAAGAGCCTGTTATGGAAGGAGAGGTTTCATACACCATCCTACATCCTGACATGCCAACATCATGGGAGGAAATGCAAAAGAGTTGGATCCAACTCAAAGAATAACAGGATACTTTTGAAGCCAACTTCTATTCCAGTGAGAAGAAGGTTTTAGAGCTCACCCGCCGACTTCACGAGGAGGAAACTCTCAACACTTACATCGCACCAAAGAGGATGCACAATGTCTTTTTACATTAAGAATTTTGTAATATTTCGCCCATGGGGCACTTATGTACTAACAATTTCTTCTTAATATGACGTGCATTCTTTTTGGTTACAACAAATTTGAATTTTTGAACCCTTAAATGCATTACATGAATAACATACCATTCATCATATGCATAAACAGGTCTTCAAGCCAAGTTTCCTTATCTTTCTGCTGTTATTTCATCAAGATAGATTTGGAGCAAACAGTGAAGGATCTACAGGCACAAAATTCACAATTTTAACAACTCCTCATGACCTTGGCAAAGGGTCAAGAGGATCTCAAAGTTATGCTAGAGAAGAATAAATAGAAGAAAAAGAAAAAGAGACCGGGGGTATCCACTTTCGGAAGAAGGTTTGAGGGCGATGCTAGAAGAACTCTTGAGTTCCCTTCAACGTCTGACGAAGGGATTGGAAAAGGGAAAGGAGTTACTGTACCTTCTAAGTCTGAGGTAGAAGAGGAGGAAGAGGAAGAAGACGAGGACTATTCAGAACAATAATACCACCAGCGGATGACAAATATAAGAACCTTGAAGACAGATTGGCAGCTATGGAGTTACAGAGGGTGCCCGGATTGGATTTTGAGGAACTGGGGTTGGTAGCTGGGATTGTTATCCCTCCCAAGTTCAAGGTGCCAACATTTTCCAAGTACGACGGTCTGTCTTGCCCTAAGATGCACCTGAGGTTGTATGTTAGAAAGATCCAACCACATTCATCCGATAAAGACCTCTGGGTACACTTTTTCCAAGACAGTTTGTCTGGCACTCAGTTAGATTGGTTTTATCAGCTCGAGAGATCAGAGGTTCACAATTGGTAAGACTTGGCAGATGCTTTCTATCGTCAGTATCAGTACAATGCTGATTTGGCGCCCACTCGTACTCCGTTACAAAGTATGGGGATGGCTTCAAATGAAGGGTTTAAAGAGTACGCCCAGAAATGGCGTGATCTAGCTGGAAGGGTGCAGCCACCGCTATCAGATAGGGAGTTAGTCGACATGTTTTTGGGGACCCTGTCTGGCCCCTTCTTCAACCATCTAATCGAGAGCTCTTCTGCGGGATTTACTGAATTGATTTTGACTGGCGAAAGGGTGGAAGCCGGTATTAAAAGTGGAAAGATTCAAAAGGATGCTTCTGCATCCACAGCTGTTAAAAAACCTTTCCCAGCCAAGAAGGAAGCATCTGCTGTGTATTCTCAGAAGGGATTGGGAAGAACTGAGCGCCGACCTACTGTAGGGGCCGTGATGATTCAAAATTCGTCAAATGATCAACCTCGTAACAATCAGTTGAGACCCAGTCAACAACGGGTAGAACGACCACAACGGCAGTTCACCCGCATCAACATGACACCCGCTCAGGTTCTTCCCCATTTGTTGAAGCTGAATCTGACTAGTTTGAAAGAGGCGCCAAAAAACCCTAACACCTCCTCTCCATACTATCACTCCAACGCCAAATGTGCTTACCATTCCGATAGTGCTGGGCCAGATACCAATAATTGCTGGGCACTTAAGAACAAAATTCAGGACTTAATTGACGCCAAAGAGGTTGAGTTTGATGCTCCTGAGAAGCCCAATGTTATATCTTCCCCGATGCCTAAGCACGGCCATAATGTGCATGCTGTTTTGGAAAACCTCCACGTTATTGATGTTGCCAATCTGTTGACTCCTTTGCTTGTGATTAAAGAAAATTTGTTGAGAGTCGGGATCTTCCCTGGTTGTGGTAAAGACTATTATTTTTGTTTGAACATTTAAGACGATTGTCCAATGTTGAAGTCGTGTGTCCAACGCCTGATGGATACTCAAGAGATACTTTTCCAGAAAACCCCTGTTAACACTTTCAATCCGATTACTCCTGATACTTGTGATACTTCAACCAACGATATTGCTATCATAACCATTTCCGACAATCCTCCCAAGGCTTGCAAAAGGCCTGTCAAGATTACACCCAACTCTGAATGTGTACCTTTAAAGATCACCATGCCGGGACCTGTCCCGTACTGATCAAGAAAAATGATACCATGGAGCTATGGGGGACAAATCTTCTACCACGACATCAAACAAATCGAGACAGTCCAAGAGATTTCTGAAAAAGACCCTGACATAGGGAACATCGCGGGTACAAGTAAGATAACCCGCAGTGGCCGAATCTTTTCTCCGGAGATTTCTCCTCCTCAAGCAGTTTTCAGACCCTTAAAAGCTTCTGCACCTGTTGGACCCTCTGTGTAAGGCCCAGTGATTGAAGAAGTGAATACTCCTGAAGAAAGACCATCTGCTGATAATACCAACAAGGGTAAGGGAATACTGGAAATGCCTGTCAGGACGAAGGCTCATGCTGTGGTTATCCCTGAAACCACTCAGAAGGAAATGGATGAAATCCTGAAAATAATCAGAAAAAGTGACTACGATGTTGTAGAACAACTGGAGCATACCCCTTCTAAAATCTCAATGTTAGCCCTCCTGCTCTGTTCAGAGGCCCATGCTAAGGCCCTGATTAAATTCTTGAAGATGACACATGTACCCCAAGAGACCTCGGCTGACCAGTTTCAGGATTGTGTGGCCAGTCTTTCTACTGACAATGGCCTGTGCTTTTCTGATGTTGACTTAACTCCCAAAGGAAGGAAGCACAATGATGCGTTACATGTTTCAGTTGAATGCCGAGGAACCACTCTCGCCCATGTCTTGGTTGATACTGGTTCTTCTCTGAATGTGCTGCCAAAGAAGGCCTTAGAATGTTTGGATTGCGAAGGTTTGACCCTCAAACCTAGTAACATCGTCATTAGGGATTTCGATGGTTCCAAAAGAATGGTTCATGGAGAGGTTGATATTCCCATCAAGGTAGGCACTGAAGTGTTCAACGCCACCTTCTACGTAATGGACATCCGTCCGTCATACTCATGTTTGCTAGGAAGACCGTGGATCCATTATGCCGGGGCAGTTACCTCCTCTTTGCATCAGATGCTGAAATATCCTGTAAAGGGTAAAATCATAACTGTGCACGGAGAAGAAGAGTACATGATCAATCATCTCAATTCCTTTCGATATGTGGAGCTGGATGGCGAGTTCATCGAAACACCTTTCCAGAATTTTGAGGAAGTTTCTCCCGAGGTAGCGACGATGAAGATAATGGTTGAGGTGCCTATCATTCCCAAGCATGCATCTAGGATGGCATCTCTCAAGGACGCGGAGGCTGTGATTAAGGAGGGGAAGAGCACAGTATGGGGGCAGTTGCCCGACTTTCCCTATAAGACAGACAAGTTTGGGTTGGGGTTTACTGATGCAGGACAAAAGGCTATGCGTCGCTCTAAGATTGAAAGACCACCCGTCAATATTTCTCACCACGGAATCAATGCTGTAGAAGATGAAGATGAGGATAGCCATTTTGAAGATTGGATCTTTCCGACTGTCGAAGGGGGTTTGAGTAATTGGGAAGCAAAGGATTTTGTTCCTATCACCTTTATCAACCAATAATTTTATCTTTGAACAATTTCCCATTTTTATGGTCTGTAATAACTAAAACAATTCGCGCACTATTTTCACCTCATGCCTTGCCCGGGGCATGTAGGTCCATCTGTAAGGGTTTGATTTTCTTCATTATCATATGCCATGTTTTAATGAATCATTGGACGTTTTTCATCTATAAACTGCTGTGTTCATTTTCTTTCCTTTTGCATTTTTGTTTGTTTAAGGATGGCTATCCCTTACACACACCCACACTCACAAATGCAGGTACCCATCCACTCCGGATTCCATGGGTGACTATTCTGCTTTAGCCTTCGATAACTCTGAAGATTTGGTCAATCAGGCTGAGTACGAAGTTGGCGAAGATCGTGAAGTGTCGGGAGAGTTAGCCAGACTTCTACAACAGGAAGAGAGGGCCATTCTGCCTCATGAAGAGCTGTTAGAAACCATCAACTTGGGGACAGAGGAAGACATGAAAGAAGTAAAAGTGGGTGCCAACCTGGAACTGAGTGTCAAGGAACGCTTAATACAGTTGTTGAATGAATATGTTGAAATCTTCGCCTGGTCTTATGAAGACATGCCAGGGTTAGACACCGATATCGTGGTTCACCGTCTCCCTACCAGAGAGGATTGTCCACCAATCAAGCAAAAGGTCCGACGAATGAGGCCTGACATGTCTGAAAAGATTAAGGCTGAAGTAATGAAGCAATTTAACGCTGGCTTTCTGGCTGTTACCTCCTATCCACAATGGGTTGCTAACATCGTGCCCGTGCCTAAAAAGGAAGGCAAAGTCAAAATGTGCGTGGATTATCGGGATTTAAACAGGGCCAGCCCTAAAGACGATTTTCCACTGCCACATATCGATATCTTGGTTGACAACACAGCTCAGCACAAGGTATTTTCCTTCATGGATGGATTCTCGGGCTACAACCAAATCAAAATGGCCCCCGAGGACATGGAGAAAACTACCTTTGTCATGCAATGGGGTACCTTCTGCTACAAGGTGATGCCGTTCGGACTGAAGAACGCAGGGGCAACTTATCAACGCGCCATGGTAGCTTTGTTTCATGATATGATACATCATGAGATCGAAGTTTACGTAGACGGCATGATAGCTCGATCACAAACAGAAGAAGAGCACCTTGATCATTTGCAAAAGCTGTTTGTCAGGTTGAAGGAGTATAAGCTCAAGCTGAACCCAAGCAAGTGCACTTTTGGAGTTAGGTCTGGTAAACTTTTGGGATTTATTGTCAGCAACAAAGGTATAGAGGTTGATCCAGCTAAAGTAAAGGATATACAAGAAATGCCTGCCCCCCGTACTGAAAAGGAGGTTAGAGGATTCTTGGGACGCTTGAACTATATTGCAAGGTTCATCTCTCACCTGACATCTACCTGTGAGCCAATTTTCAAACTGTTGAAGAAAGATCAGATAGTTGAATGGAGCAATGATTTTCAAGTTGCTTTTGATAAGATCAAGGAGTACTTACTAGAACCTCCTATTCTGATGCCACCCGTCGAAGGAAGGCCGTTGATCATGTATCTGACTGTTTTGGATAACTCGATGGGGTGCATGTTGGGTCAACATGACGAGTCTGGCCGAAAAGAGCATGCCATTTATTACCTTAGCAAAAAGTTTACCGACAGTGAGACTCGCTACTCATTGCTCGAGAAAACTTGCTGCGCTTTGGTATGGGCTGCTCGCCGGCTAAGGCAGTATATGTTGACTCATACCACTTTGCTATTTTCCAAAATGGATCCAATCAAGTATATCTTCGAGAAGCCTGCTTTATCTGGAAGAATCGCTAGATGGCAAATGATCCTGACTGAGTATGATATCCAGTATACTACCCAAAAAGCTATAAAAGGGAGTGTACTAGCTGACCATCTAGCTCATCAAGCCGTCGAAGATTATCAATCTATGAGATTCGACTTCCCTGACGAGGACATCATGACTTTGGACAACATCGAAGGGAATGGACCGTATGACGGACCTGAACAAGGATCCCGATGGACCCTGTACTTTGATGGTACTTCAAATGCACTTGGCAATGGTATCGGTGGGGTACTCATTTCTCCAGAAGGTTGCCATACACCCTTCACTGCCCGACTTTGTTTCCGTTGTACCAACAACATGGCCGGATATGAAGCTTACATCTTTGGTCTCAAGGCTGCTATAGACCTGGGGATCAAATCTTTGGTCATATTTAGGGACTCGGGTTTGGTTATCAGTCAAGTCAAAGGAGAGTGGGACACCAAACATCCCAATCTTATCCCATACAAAGAACATGTCTTGACATTGCTGCCTCATTTCGAGCAGATTACTTTCGAACATTTCCCGCGAGAAGAGAATCAGCTAGCAGATGCTATGGCTACAATGTCTTCCATGTTTAAACTCAACTGGGATAACGAGGCTCCCCAAATTACCATAGAGCGAATGGATGAACCTGCGCACTGTCATGAGATTAATGCCGAAGAAGTAGTGGAGCAACCCTGGTTTCATGAAAGCAAAAGGTATCTCCAGACTAGAGAATACCCCGAAGGAGCTTCCGTCAATGACAAAAAGTTCTTAAGGAGATTTACTGCCAAGTTCTTCCTAAGCAATGTCATCCTTTATAAACGCAGCCATGATTGTGTTTTACTTCGATGTGTGGACAAAGCTGAAGCAGAGTTGATCATGACTGAGATACACAGTGGCACATTTGGCACCCACTTGAGCGGACATACAATGGAAAAGAAGATTCTAAGGGCAGGCTACTACTGGTCTACCATGGAAGCTGATTGTTATCAACATTCCCGTACTTGCCACAAATGCCAAGTCTACGCTGACAAGGTACATATTCCTCCTGTTCCTCTCAATGTTCTGACAGCTCCTTGGTCATTCGCAATGTGGGGCATTGATATGATTGGAGAGATCAAGCCCACGGCATCCAATGGACATCGCTTCATCTTGGTCGCTATTGATTATTTTACCAAGTGGGTTGAGGCAACTTCCTATGCCTCAGTGACAAAGAATGTGGTTTCCCGCTTCATCATGCAGAACCTCATATGCCGGTATGGTGTCCCCGACAGGATCATCACAGACAACGGTACAAATTTGAACAACGCTATGATCACCGCTCTACGCGAACAGTTCAAGATTTACCATCACAATTCATCTCCCTATCGGTCAAAGATGAACGGTGCTGTTGAAGTCGCGAACAAAAATATCAAGAAGATCATTCAAAAGATGACAGTTACCTACAAGGACTGGCATGAGATGTTACCGTTTGCTCTGCATGGATATCGTACCATGACACGTACTTCAACAGGGGCAACGCCATTTTCTTTGGTGTATGGCATGGAGGCTGTCCTACCCATGGAAGTTCAGGTTCCTTCCTTAAGGATTATGAAGGACGCTGGTTTAAGTGAAGACGATTGGATTCAGACCCGGCTTGATCAACTCAATTTGATCGACGAGAAGCGGCTTACTGCTGTTTGTCATGGTCAGGCGTATCAAAAAAGCATGATCAAGGCTTTCAACAAGAAAGTCAGGCGTCAAGTGTATCAAGTCGGAGATCTTGTAATCAAGCGGATCATCTTACCGCAAAGTGATCCCAGGGGCAAGTGGACTCCTACTTACGAAGGACCATTTTTGATCAAGAGCATCTTTTCTGGTGGGGCAATGATTTTAACCACCATGGACGACGACGATTTGCCACACCCTGCAAACGCAGACATAGTCAAAAGATACTACACATAAAACAACCCGGCAAGTTGAAAACCCGAAAGTGCGACTTGGGCAAAAATGGGCATCCCGATGAACCGAAAACCCAAAAGGGCGGTTCAGGCAAAAATTAGGGATAAAATAAAAAAATCTGTACACCCGGCAAGTTGAAAACCCGAAAGGGCGACTTGGGAAAAAAAGGGTTTCCTGGTGGATCGAAAACCCGAAAGGGCGGTCCAGGCAAAAGTTAGGGAATTTAAAGCGTATGACTATGTCTCATCGGATCACTTTAAGAACAATCTCTTCACCAACAAGTTCCAAGCTTCTGATCAATCTAGCCATCGGCGAACGAAGCAGCGAATGGACAAGATATTCAGAGTTGTGAAGGCTATAGCAGAATGGGAATCCCATGGAATTGTTACACATAGCCATCTTTCTTTTGTATAGAATTTTTCAATTTTTACGGCAACATTCTCTTACTAGGATGTCTGTCTCCTTTGTACAAAAATACTCACAAAAGTTAATACAAATATACTTCAAAGTGCAGAAATTTGCTTGCCTTTCTTTTCTTTTTACACTTATGTTTTAATTGAAAACGTCCAATGTTTTGTTAAATAGGCATATGCATTTGAATATAATCACTGCTTACAAATAAAACGAAACTGAAAAAGGATAATTACTGATAGGTTGAAGGTGTAGGAAGATATCTGTGTGCCATTTCAGAAGAAATCCCCTACGATACAGATCCTCAACAAAGCTAAAATTTGGAGTATATTTCCCCAGCGGAGTTAAGCTTCAAGATCCTCAACAGAGCTAATGCTTTCTAAAGCTTGATTCCCCAGCTGAGCTGAATTTCAAAATTCTCATCAGAGTTAAGCTCCAAGATCCCCCAGTGGAGCCCAGAAACCCTGAAAATCCTATCCCCGGTGGAGCCAGAATAGTGAACGTTTCCCCACAGAGTTATTTCCTAGCAGTTTGAAGATTCTCAGTCTCATTTCTCCAGCAGAAGTCTCCCAGGTTTTTACTCCCCAGTAGAGATTTTCAGAGTTTCCCTTATTCTCCAAGAAGTCAGCAAGGGTTTCTCGTCTTCAACAATCAAAGATTTTTGAATCCTCAGCATCGGTCAAGGATTTATTTTCCCCGGCAGCAGTCAAAGAATTCATTACCTCCTGCTATCCGGATTTTATCTTCCTCAACAAGACGACTACTCAGCTTACATGCATAACCATTACATTCATATATCATAAACATTGATGAAGTACAGTTCATTGCATCATACATATCATGCAACATAACTTTATGTCTTAGCTAACGTTTTACCCTTTTCAGGATAAGATTAAAAGGCTATCGTTAACAATTATTCAGATACAGTATGGATACACCCCAAATACGGCGGCCATTCTATTACTCATTCGGAGTTTTAAGTCAAATACAGTACAAATACACCCCAGACACGGCAGTCATTCTACTGCTCATTCAAACTTCAGCAATCCGATACAGACTAGATACGCTCCAGACACGGCGGCCATTCTATCTCTCATTCAGATTCAATTATCAACCTCAAGTTCAGATATGCTCCAGACACGGATGCCGTTCTGATCCTTACACCAGCAGTTTGATTCCCTCAATGCAGTCGCCACAGAAGTCATTCTGCCATTTAGTCAGATCCCAGTTACAATACAGATACACTCCAGACACGAAAGTCATCTACTACTCATACAGATCTCAACTTCAGATACAATCCAGATAGGATCCAGACGTGGTTGCCATTCTGTCACTCATTCAGAGTTTATCCCCAGCATACAGTTGCTCCATACATAGATATTTCTCTGTTACCCGGATACAATACAGATACACTCCAGACACGGCAGTCATTCTGATATTCATTCAACATTCAAACACAGTTACAGCTCAGATATGCCCCAGACGCGGACGCCATTCCTTTGCTCATACATACTCAGTCTCCAGATACAGTTCAAGTGCATTCCAGACACGGATACCATTTTGATGCTCATTCTTTTGGCCTACAGCATTGCAATTCAACAAAGATTCTTGGATTGCATCTTTAAGCCCATCTCCATCAATATCCTACCATCTCCAAATGGCATCTTTAAGCCCATTCCCGCATCTATGCTTTGACGAGTGCAAATTTACGGGCACTCTAGTGTCCAATCCTTTTTTACCTTCGAGTCGCGAAAGGCAAACTTGCCAATCTAACTCTTCAGGTTCAAGAAGATTGAACAGGGGAAACTGTTGTACCCCAAAATTTTCCCTCTCATTTCATCAACACTTTCTCATCACAAGACTCTTGGAATTCAGGATCAAGCTAGGGTTTGCTCTGCTCAAGACCCCTCCTTGCATTGTTGACCCAAATTAGGGTTTGAGTTTGCACAGGGATATTTTGACCTACAATACCCAAATTGACTTTCATGCTTCATGTTGGGTTCACAAGTTTGTCCATACCAAGTTTCAAGCCTTAATTCAAATCTTTGCCCAATCAATTGGACAGTTGACCTAGAAATCAGCTGTATTGGGGAAAAAGTCAACTGTGACCAATTGACAGTCAAACCTCAATAAATTTGACCCACGTCAACATTATGAACTCATATGAACCATTTGATCAAGTTTGTATCAAAATCCCACAAGAAATTTGATCAGATCACCAAAAGGGTAAAATGGTCATTTTTAGGGTTTTGACTGCACAAAGGCAATTTTTGACTGTTTGACCTAACCAATGGAAAACCAAGCTCACATATGGACTAAAGGACTCAATGGAATTGTCTTGACCCATTCAACAAGTTCAAAAGATCTCAAATGCATAGGATTGACAGATGAATTTTTTCAGTCAACTGATCAAAATTTGACTGTATACTGAAAAGTCAAACTTTGACTTTTTGGTCAAAATCAAGTGCCAAGAGTTATTTTTCATCAAGACATGTCAAATTAGGAAACTTGTTCATCAATAAACCCAAAAATGCAAATTAGGGTTTAAAATGGAAAAATTTCATAACTTAGAATTTTTCTAAGTTATGAAATTATCTTATTTTTTCCTAACTTTGTCCCATTTTTTCACCAAGATGCAAATGGATTAAAACAAAACTTGCAACATGAGAGTTTTATTCCATCAAAAAGTCTACAACTTTGATTCACAAAGTTTTCTCAAAAGAAGCTTGTATCTTAAGTTATTATTTTTGGAACAAGGGTACCTAAAACTTTTAACTTAGAGAACATTTGCCCTAATCTAGGCAGGATTTGGACCCATCTTCTTGGCCATTTTTCATATAGTTCCACTTGGAATTTCAAGTTGTATTACAAAGATGGATTGTATTACATGTTCCAAGATTTCCAAATTGTCCAAGAACTCCTCAAACACCTTTGTGGTTAGAGAGAATCGAATGCTTGAAGTTGGCAAAAACTCACTTTTGTCCATGGCCAATATATGTTCATACAAATTGCAATTTCAAGTCAGCTTGCTTTGCACTATATTACAGGCCTCTAAACCACTTCACACTAAATAATTTAATGCAAAACCACTGCTCTAAGACATTGATTTGGTCATTAGAGCATTGCACTTTGGATTAATCCCTAAGTAGAAAAAGCAAAGTTTCCATTTTTGCTTAAAATCATGCTTTATGTCAAAACTGATTTCTTGAGCATTGATCCACATCTTATGCAGATAATCAAATCTACAAGTTGGAGGGGCCAAGGGCAAAGTATGCAAGCATAAGGATAGCCTGTACAGGCCTGTTTCAATCACTTCCACATTTTGCTTCAAAAACAAGAAACATGACCAAAACATGAGAACTTGAATATCAGCTAAAACCAACTTGTGCAAGCTTTTGAAACAACTTTCTCACATCCATGAGAACTTGAACATCAGCTAAAACCAACTTGTGCAAGCTTTTGAAACAACTTTCTCACATCCCCTTAAGCCAGAAACACGACCATTTGAACCCTCTAACCTCCCATAGCCAGAAATCACTTTCCATTGGCAAAACAGGGCAGCATCTGCAACTTAACTTCCATAGCACAATTTGCTCGTGCGTTTTGGCCCAAACCTGTTCAAACCCTTTCCATTTCATCCATCCAAACTATCCCAAACCTTAAACACCAACTGTAACTCCATTTACAGGGTTTTCCATTTTCATTTCAAGCTTGTGCAGGTTGACTTCTGGAGACTGATTCAGGGACATTCAAGGCCAGCTAGCTATTGGAAAAGATCCAGTGGAGTTCAGGCAAGCTACCAGACACCTCAAAACTTGTTGAGAAGCACTGCATTTCCCTACTCGATTCCAACTGAAACAGGTTTTTTATCACTTTCTATCTCTCTATTTAGGAACATTTAGCTTTAGGTTTGTGAATGAAAAATGTAGTATTCAATTCCATGAAGCCATACATATGCTCAACTTTCATTTATATTAAGTGTGCTAGGAGAATTTCATCCATGAACATGTGAAAAAAGCTAGGTCAGATTTTAGGGCCAGAGAAATTCTCTCTGGTCTTTGAGAGTTAGATTTAATGCTTTATATGGTTAGATTCGTGTTTAAATTCTCTACAAGTTTGATGTTGTAAGTTTTGGCAAAAAGTCACGTTTCCATGATGTAGCATTTGAACCAGGCGCGCGCGTTTACAAGGACTGAAGGTTGAAGATGAAGCTGGCTTGGGCTGGGCTTGGCCAGACTTGCTTTTGGCACCTCCCACTTTCATTTTTGCACCCCCAGGTCCAATTTCTCATATTTTCACTTTTTTGCGTTTTTAATTTCTTTTCTGACTTTCTTTATTTATTTCCAGTTATAAAAAATACTCAAAAAAATATTTTCATATTTTATTTATTTATTTGGCATTTTATCCTAATTTTTTCTAACATTAAAAGTATTTAAATTTTCTTTATATTATTAAGACTTAAAAAATATTTGCATTTTATACTTTTATTTTTGTTCTTCACTTTTATTTATATTAAAAATATTTTCTTGAATATATCTTATCTTTGTGCATATTTTATTTTATTTTGTACATATTTAATTTGATTAAAATACGTATAATAAACATATATACTTTTATTTTGTAAATACTTTAAAATAAAAACATAAAAATATTACATTTTTATTTTTATTAATATTTATACTTAAAAATGCTTTTTCTAAACATATTTAATTTTTTGTACATACATTATTTTATTTATTGTATATAAATTATATAATTAATATATTTATTTTCTTAAAGAAAATTAGGGTTTCACCCTTAACCAAAAAAAAAAAATTCTTTTTATCCTTTCTTTCTTCTTTGCATTAAACATTTTTACATGTATGGAAAATAAATAAATAAAACCTTTTTGCATATTCATACTTTGTATATTTATTTAATTTGTTTATTTAAATATGGTTCATTTTGTTATTTATACCCTTTGATTCAATATGGTTGTAATAATTTAGAATTTATTTTCTTGTCAAAATATCCCCAATTCAAATTTGTTACCCCCTCCCTATATCATGTTGTAATAGTGTAGCATTTAAATTCTCACACATTTAAAAGCTTTCAATTATGCCATGCTTAGACCTAGGGTTTGTATGAAAATAAAGTCAACAAGTAGCCTGACCTAATTCAAAGATAAACATGCATGAAGAAAAACAAACACAATACACACATGCACCCCTAGGGTTCCATCCACTTGTTGCCTTCAAAAATGGGCCATGGTTACATGTCAAGTACTTTGGCAAAACAAAAACAAACAAAAAGATCACAGTCCCTCGATGACGCTATCTGAGTTGCCTAAACAAAAATGATTAAGTCCCTCAAGAAAATTGCCAAAGATACTTGACACTATTGCTATCATGGCCTATACGATGACCCGCGCCTGTCCCGTTAACATCCTAACACAAGGTTGTTCACCAAATACAATGGTGAAACAACACTGTTAAAAGGGTTAAAAACATAAGAAAGATCTTTGAGTAAAATAAGGTAGATAGCTCTTAGTTACTTGATCAAGCTTGCAAAAAACATCCTTGCTACTTTTCAAAACACACTCCACAACACAATTTCAAAACCCTACTTTCAAACATTGAAAACCTTTCAACAGACAAAAACACCTTTGTATACATTCGAACAAGAATCATTACAAAGGTTGCCACAACGATGGCCTCTTTTCAAAACATTTTCCAAAATCACACACAAAGCACCATTTCAAACAATTGAAAAGCACCATTTCAAACAATAGAAATGCAAAGCAAGTGATCTAAACAAGTAACTAAGAGCCCATGGACAACCATGGATATAAAGGGTGCTAATACCTTCCCTTTCTATAATCTACTCCCCGAACCCAAGAAAACATCTCAAAGGTCTTTCCTGTGCTTTTTGACCTTTCCTTAGGATAAAATAAAAAGTCGGTGGCGACTCTTGCTAAACCAAAACATTTGCAAACAGAAACGCAAAACCTCAAGTTAGTTCTCCCACCGTATCACAATAGCCCTCATCAAAACCAGTTCACTATTTATCCATAATCAGGTGCATATCCATTGAAAGGATTCCCTGCATTGCATACTGTCCAAACCAAGTTCAAACCAGTTCACAGCAAGTTCCCTTCATTGCTAAACTCACAGCTGCATCATAACATCACCCGTTCTACCGCTCTAATCAGAGTTACTGCATACCTGCTCTTGACAATGTACTAACCTGCACCAGAACATTATGAAAGAAAAAAATAGCTAAGATAGCAAAAAGTCAAGAAAGAATATCAGAAATTCAATCAGGAAATATCAGAAGGAAAAAAGACAATTGTAATACGGAGGGAGAACTGACTTTTTGGTTTTATCCAAAATGTGCAGATAGCTAGAGTTGCCTTTGACTTTTCTTTTACCCATCAAAGGAAAGGTTAAAATCAACAGGAAAGACCTTTGAGAATTTTCTGAGTTCGGGGGGGGGGGGTAGATTATGAAAAGGGAAGGTGTTAGCACCCTTTTCATTCGTAGTTATCTACATGATCTTAATTGCTTGCTCACTTTATTTTTTTTGTGTGTGTTCTTTTGAAAAAGTTTTGAAATGCCAAATAGCAAGGCAGCTTGCTTTATGATAACTCTTGTATCAGTCCTCAAGAGTGTTGATAAAGCGTTTTGAAAATCTTTTTGAAAGTGAGAGATGCGTAAAAAAGATATTTTGTGTGAGCAAGCGATTAACAGTATTCTATCCTTACTCAAAATCCTTTCGCGTTATTTTCCTCATCCTTTAGATAGTGATTGTAACACCCCAATTCTACCCCAATCAATTATATAAAATAAATCAGAGTTATAAAATTCAATCATGCAAACAAATCAGAGCGTCACAAATTCTTCTATCAAAATTCATTGCATTCATCGTGGATATATAACACTTTCAAAACATCGGATGAACCAACAGCATAATATATTTAATTATATAACTCAACATCTACGCAGCGGAATTCTTAATAACATCTTTAACAATAATACAACAACTTCGGAACAACACATGGTTAATAATAATCAACTTAACGTGTAACAACTGAAAAATCAACAATAAAAAACAGCAAGCGTTCATCCCCCCGAGTGTTACAATCAGAGTAATGACACCGACTCGAACTACTGAAGGTGTACATGTTTCACTCTCGATGACCTGCACGTTACCAACATAAGGGCAACATTTAAACCGAAGGGGTGAGATATCTAACAATATAATAAAGCGCGTGATAATTAATATATTAAATTAGATCACATAAAATCACCACTTCTCATATCATAATCAACAATAATCACAACAATAACACACATTCACAACATCATTACACACTTCTTTATGCAATCATATAATGCGACTCAATACTATGCAAATGCATGTGGTACCATTGGAGCAGAACTCCCATCTCAAAAATTTGCCAATTAATAGAGGCGTCAACAAGGCATAGCCTTCATCTCAAAATTCTCCAATACAAACCATCTCAACGAGCATAAGCTCCATCTCAAAATGCGGTGTATGCGACACCATCATGAATGTAATAACAACACCCAAATTAACAACATCTCAAATTAACAACATCTCAGAAACATCTCAAAAACATCTCAAATTAACAACATCTCAAAAGCATCTCAAATTAACAACATCTCAAAAGCATCTCAACTTAACAACATCTCAAAAGCATCTCGAATTAACAACATCTCAAAAGCATCTTAATGTCTCTTCATCAACATCTCATATCAAGTATCACCTTCTTCATCTCAGCATCCTCAGGAATACAAATCCGATTACGAAATCTCAACACACCTTGCGCATCTAACTTAAAATCACTGTTCTCAGACTGATCAATCCTAACCATCAAATCTACCAATTTCACATCCAACTTCTGAGCTTCTCTGATACTGTCTATAAATTCATTATTAATCTTCAACATACCCAACCTAACACTCTGCGGAGTAACCTTGCAAACTAAACTCATATCTCTGAACTTCTCAATTAATTCCAACTCTTTAATCATCATTGCTGACATATGTAAAGTCTTTCGACTCAACGCATCAGCTACCACATTTGCTTTTCCTGGATGATAATTCAAACTGAAATCATAATCCTTTAACAATTCCAACCATCTTCGTTGCCTCATATTCAACTCCTTCTGATTAAACAAATACTTTAAGCTCTTATGGTCACTAAACACTTCAAATCTAGAACCATAAATATAATGCCTCCAAATCTTCAACACAAAGACAACAACATCAATCTCTAAATCATGCATAGGATATTTCTTCTCATGAGTCCTCAAATGCCTTGACGCATAAGCAACTACCTTACCATTCTGCATAAGCACACCTCCTAACCCCATCTTAGAAGCATCACAATACACCACAAAAGGCTCTCCTGGATTAGGCAACGTCAAAATCGGAGCCGACGTCAACCTCTTCTTCAATTCTGTAAAACTTTATTCGCACTAAACATCCCATACAAACGCTATACCTTTACAAGTCAAATTAGTCAATGGAAGTGACAACTTAGAAAAACCTTCGATAAACCTTCTATAATAACCAACTAATCCCAAGAAGCTTCTCATCTCAGTAGCTGACCTCAGAGTTTCCCATTGCAACACAACATCAACCTTCGATGGATCTATAGCAATGCCACTACCTGAAATCGCATGACCAAGAAAACTAACCTCTTTCAACCAAAACTCACACTTGGACAACTTTGCATACAACTTCTTCTCTTTCAAAACTTGCAATACTACTCTTAAGTATTCTGCATACTCTTCTTCTGACTTAGAGTAAATCAAAATATCATCAATGAACACCACTACAAACCGATCCAAATAAGTATGAAAGATACGATTCATATATTCCATGAATACTCCCGGCGTATAAGTAACACCGAAAGGAATAACTGAATACTAGTAATGTCCATAACACGTTCTGAAAGCCGTCTTCTGAATATCTTCATCCTTCACTTTAATCTGATGGTATCCCGACCTCAAATCAATCTTACTAAACACACGAGCATCCACCAGTTGAGCCATTAAGTCATATATTCTTGGAAGCGGATACTTGTTCTTAATCGTCACCTTGTTCAACTGTCTATAATTAACACAAAGTCTCATACTTCCATCTTTCTTCTTCACTAACAGCACTGGAGCACCCCACAGCGATACACTTGGTCTTACAAACTTCTTCTCAAGTAACTCTTCCAATTGCTTCTTTAACTCTGACAATTCAGATGCATACATCCTGTATGGTGCCATAGACACAGGTCTGGTACCAGGTACAAGATCAATCGCAAACTCAACTTCCCTCTTTGGTGGTACATCAGGAATCTCATCAGGGAAAACTTCAGGGAACTCACACACCACTTGCAATTCCTCAATTATAGCTTGAGTCTCTATAGATAGCGACACCATCAACGAGAACATATGTACTTCCTCTTGCATCAACTTTATCAACTGTCTAGCAGACAACACACCATCTTCCTCTTCTTCAGGAGTAGAAAACCTCACCGACTTATCATAACAGTTTATATGAACATAATTATACTCTAACCAGTCCATACCCAAAATTACATCCAAACCTCTTAACGGTAAACAAACCAAATCAACAGCAAAGTCTCTGTCGAAGATCGACAAGGGACACTTCAAACACACTAAAAAAGTAGTCACCGACCCCTTGGCTGGAGTATCGACGACCATTTCTCCATTCAAAGAAGAAAACATAAGACCCAATCTTTCAACACAACCAGTAGCAATAAAACAATGCGTAGCACCAGTATCAATAATAGTAATTAAATGAGTATTATTAATGAAACATGTACCTCTGATAAGTCTGTCCTCAACAGCTGTCTGATCCTCCACCAAAGCAAACACCTTTCCACTTGACTGAGCCCTCTTCGGTTTCGGACACTGACTACCAATGTGCCCTTCTTCTCTACAGTTGAAACAAATCACATCCTTATGTTCACACTCATATACAACATGTCCGTTCTTACCATAACGGAAACACCTATTCACTTCAGTAGTGCACACATTACTCTTGTGCCCAAATTTTCCACACTTAAAACAAACCACACCAACAGGAGCATCTCCCCCACTAGTCTTGTAACTCTGAGCAAATTTTTGTTTACCTTTACCCGCTGGGGCATCATAAGGCTTACCACGATTCTGTTGTTGCTTACCCCTCTTCTCACTGATAATCTTGTAATGAGCATTATTATCTTCCTCATAAATACTGCAGCTATCAACCAAATCAGCAAAGACACGGATTTTCTGGTATCCAACCGCCTTCTTAATCTCCGGGCGCAACCCGTTCTCAAACTTAATACACTTCGAAAACTCAGCATCTGCCTCAGCGTAATGCGGATAAAACTTAGCCAACTCAGCAAACTTGGCAGCATACTCAACAACTGACATATTCCCTTGCTTCAGCTCAAGGAACTCAATCTCCTTCTTACCACAGACATCTTCAGGAAAGTACTTTCTCAAAAATTCTCTATGGAACACAGCCCAAGTGACATTCTCACCCGCAGCTTCCAATTTTTGACGAGTCTCTAGCCACCAGTCATCAACCTCGACTGCTAGCATATGAGTCCCATAACGAACCTTCTGCACTGGAGTGCAACCCATCACACAGAAGATTCTCTCAATCTCTTTCAACAACTCCAATGCACCATCAGGATCATACTTTCCCTTGAACGTAGGTGGATTCTCTCTCTAGAAAGTCGCCAAACTACGAGATCCAGCATTCCCGTCAGCATTCGGCTGATTTTCCATCGCATGAACCAATGCTTCTAAAGCAGCATCAAGTGCAGCATCATTCCTTCCAGCCATCTCAACTTCTCACTACAACATAAACAACGGTTAGAACTCAAATTAACAATACTCGATTGTTAGACAACCACGACTCGACGACAAGGTATGACTAACCTTTTGCTCTGATACCAACTTTGTAACACCCCAATTCTACCCTAAGAAATTATATAAAATAAATCAGAGTTATAAAATTCAATCATGCAAACGAATCGGAGCATCACAAATTCTTCTATCAAAATTCATTGCATTCATCGTGGATATATAACACTTTCAAAACATCGGATGAACCATCAGCATAATATCTTTAATTAAATAACTCAACATCTACGCAACGGAATTCTTAATAACATCTTTAACAATAATACAACAACTTCGGAACAGCACATGGTTAATAATAATCAACTTAACGTGCAACAACTGAAAAATCAACAATAAAAAACAGCAAGCGTTCATCCCCCCGAGTGTTACAATCAGAGTAATGACACCGACTCGAACTACTGAAGGTGTACAACTTTCACTCTCGATGACTTGCACGTTACCAACATAAGGGCAACGTTCAAACAGAAGGGGTGCGATATCTAACAATATAATAAAGCGCATGATAATTAATATATTAAATTAGATCACATAAAATCACCACTTCTCATATCATAATCAACAATAATCACAACAATAACACACATTCACAACATCATTACACACTTCTTTATGCAATCATATAATGCGACTCAATACTATGCAAATGCATGTGGTACCATTGGAGCAGAACTCCCATCTCAAAAATTTGTCAATTAATAGAGGCGTCAACAAGGCATAGCCTTCATCTCAAAATTCTCCAATACAGACCATCTCAACGAGCATAAGCTCCATCTCAAAATGCAATGTATGCGACACCATCATGAATGTAATAACAACACCCAAATTAACAACATCTCAAATTAACAACATCTCAAAAACATCTCAAATTAACAACATCTCAAAAGCATCTCAAATTAACATCTCAAAAGCATATCAAATTAACAACATCTCAAAAGCATCTCAAATTAACAACATCTCAAAAGCATCTCAACGTCTCTTCATCAACATCTCATATCATCATAATAATTCATCAAATATTATTTATTTATTATAAATCATCAACACGACATCCTTAATAACTTCTCACTAATAACTCAACTGTACATTAATACCACAGTAATTCATACTGCTATTCTGTAATCTTACATCGTTACTGTCACTAATCCTACTGTTATAATCCGAACAGCAGCCTCTAGGCATCTCATCTTCACCATTATGTACAAGACTAACACAACGACCAACATGGGAATTAACTCTAGTCCTAATTGGGACTACTAGGGTTATCCTTCCTACTCTTCATTTTAATCCTCTAGAATAAAGTTCACCGCGTTAGCTATTCAACGCTTCGAACAACATCTTGAGCGGCATCCTAAAACTCGAGTTATAGCACTTTAAAACTAAATCTGCCAAAAATCAGACAATATGGGTCGACGCAAAACCCCTTGGATCGATGCGTACTGCTCTATCTGTACAACATGAGTCAACGCATCCTCTCATGGATCGACTCATCCCTAGTCTTGCACGCAGCATGTATCGACACATGCATCCTACAGATCGACTCATCCTGAGTCTTTCAACCTTCATGTATCAACGTAAGTCTCTTCGTGTCGACTCATACTGAGTCTCTAAGCCCTCATGTATCGACACATCATGTTTGAGGTCGACACATCATGATCCTTCCTGCATAATTCTGCGATTTCCTCTGCATTTTTACTACGGGATTCATGTTTTTAGCCCTACAAACTTAATATAATCATGATAAATCATTACTTACAGTTATCCTATGATTCTACATTGATTGAAAAACATCGGGACACCATTATTCATCTAAAATTCATCAATTCTTCATCATACATCATCATATACATTCAATTCAAGAACAAGACAACAATCACCTCTAACCCCACATATCAATCATCATGAACCCAATTATAGAGTCAAACCCCACCCTTACCTTGGATTGAAGGTCGCTCTACAACTTTCTGGTTGAATTCTCGTTCTGCCGTCTTTCCTCTATTTCCAGCAGCTTCACGTTCTCTTCTCAATCCTTATTCTTCTACTGCTTCTTTCTTTTCTATTCTTTCTAACAACAATAAGATAACCCTATTATTATTTATTCCTTAATGGGCTCCAAACTAATACACCCCCTTATTACTTCTATTCCTTCAAAATAAGCCCACACCACATAATAATATACTTCTAATATTATATCTCCACTTAATAAAATAAATCCAATTAATCTTAACACATCTTCACAAAATATTCCAAAAATAATTTAATTAAATAGTTAATTAAATTACGGGCGTTACAGTGCTATCCTACCATTAGTTAGTAGGGAGCCCTATCATTGGATGTTTGAGGGAAAGATGTAGGGTCATCGTATAGTCACGAAAACCACTAGTAAGATACTTTAGCAATTATCCTGTGGTTTTAAGATCTTTTACCGAGGAAACTTCGAAAGGGTCATCGAGGGACTTATGATCTCATAACCATAGGGTCACTTCTAAAATCTCCTACGTTCGAGAGACGTGACTATTTGCTTTTCCAAGGAAACAAGAGAGGTTAACCCTAGAGTTGAAAGTGTATAAGTGATTCAATTAAGTTTATTTGTCTTGCAATTAGGATTTGCTAATTATTTCTTTCACGTCTTTCCATGCAATCCTATTATTCTAAGAAATTTATAATAATACTAGAACAGTAAAGCAGAAATAACGTCCTACGCTATTGCAGAGCCTTGGGAAGGGGGATACACATCATAAAAAACTTTGGGGGAAAAGACAATAAATAAACCCTAGTTTAAATCTATTACAAAACTGTATACAAATACAATATTTGGAAAAATAATACAGAAAATAATGAACGCGTGAAGAATGAAGCGGGAATAAAGTTGAAACCCTAAAGAAACTCATTATTTTAAAAAAAAAATTTTGGTATTTTATTGAGAAAAAGATTTGAAATTTCAACCTAGTTCTAATTAATTTTAATTAATGAAATAAGTCAAAATAATTAAATTAATTAATTTTAATTCACCAAAAATTAAATTAATTAGGAAAACCTAAATCTATCATTTTTTGTGATTTTCTGATTTTTATCATATAAAAAATTGATTTTTTAAATAATATAAAACAAATTAAATAAATAACGCCAAAATAAAGAAAATAGAAAATGGGCCAGTTATTGTGAAGAAGACTGGGGGGGTATGCGTCTGAAATTTGCTAGGCCATTAATCAATAAGCCCAATGCCAGAGCGTGGTTCAGTGTTGCTGGCCCCTGTGAGGTCTATCATGAACGCCTGGATCTGGACCGGTTGATCTGACGCTGTGATGGATCCAATGGTGATAATGATAGAACGCATGGTAGGCGCACTTACTCCTAGAGCATCGGACCTGCAAGAATGAATTAGAAAAATAATAGGCAAGAGGAAGAGATCTAACCCCTGCCCTTGCCCATAACAACGCCTTAACATGCACTGCCTCTACCGTTGGGACGTTTTTACATCCAGTAATATAAACACAATAATAAATATATAATGCAAATATGATCCTAAATGTTGATTGTACAACGCGCGCGCCCAAAGTGGGCCCCTGGTGTTTGAACGAGCGAATGGGAAATGGCCATGAATCTCAGGGGAGTCAAACCACCCCCACGGCGGTTGACCGCCTTCTTCTCCGGCAAGCTAAAATGGTGATTTGCAAAAATACTAAGATTTGGGATGCATGGTTAAGCCTAATCCCCCTAAATTACGGTCTACAAATTCAATGGTGCCCTCAATAGAATAAAAATCATGGTCATGCACCAATGGGTTTTGAAGTCTTTTAACATGTTATAAACATGTTTGGATTTCAAAAATTAGGCCCACAAGCTTACAAATTCGAAATTGCTAAATATGGACTTTGTGCATTTCACCAAAATTTCCCAACTTGCACTGGTCATAACATGCCCAATTTTCATCTTTTGAAGATGATCCTTGAATTTTTGGAAAGCCTAAGATATCCCCTACAATCTCTCTTTTTATCATTTATGCATTTGGATATTTTATCTTGATGTAATTTGTCTTGATAAGAAGTGCCTTTTTGTTGACTTTTAAAAAGACACGTAATGTTTTGGCTCATATATTTCCAATAATGCATTTTATGAACTGGAGAATAATAAAAAAGTTGTAAAGGATTGGATACTATTAAAAATGAGCTTTGGTTGGAGAAAAATGGATGACGCATGTTAAAGTTAGGCCTGGTCAAAGTTCTATTGACTTTTCCTAGGAAACCCTCATTTAATAACTTTTGATTCTTGATGGTTTGAGAGCATTCCTTGAGGAATCATGATCAAACCTTGATCAAATGATGAATATTACTTCAAAATGTTGATGTTGACCAAAAAGTATTGAATTTTAACTTTATGTTGACCACAATTGACTTTTTGACCAATATAGTTAATTTTCAGTTATCTAAGCAATTGATTGAGCAAACTTGTGATGCAAGGCATGAAACTTGACATGAGCATTCTTGAGGACATATTAGGAACCGCGGAAATCACTTGAGTCCTTTGAAACCCAAAATTCTATATGAAAAGTGAAACCCTAGTTAGAAGTCCATTGCTTAGGAGGAGAATTTGTCTGGTCAATTCTTGGTCAACCTTGAGCACTTGAGGACCTCTAGGAGTATGTTTTGAACAAAATTAGAGAGAAAATTTTAGGGTACAACAACTATGTTCCATTCATCAATAAATCAGCCCTGTTTAAATACTTTGCATCAGTTTTTATCAGAAATAAGCATCATAGAAAACCATGAGGAAATTAGGAGAGTTTTATCGTAAAAAAACAAATATCAGAAATTCCAGCTCATGTTTATAACAGAAATTTTCAAATTCAAATCTGACCATCCATTCCCTAACAGAAAATTCGGATCTAACAACTGATGTTCGTTCTCAAATAACAAACTTTTCTAACAGAATAAAACAATTTCTAACCTTGAAAGGGGGGATACTACAACGTACAAAAGAATCACATCACAGAAAATTCCAAGAAAGTCTCTCTTCTCCTCTTATCTCCATCTTCTTCAATTCTTCAGCATTCGGAAAAGTCACCACAAAAACCAGAAAAAGCTCTGCAATCCTCACTGCAACTTCATCATCTTCATCACTTCTCCAACCTGCTTCTGTAAAAACATTTCATCATTTGCCATCACCTCAACTTTCACATCAGCATCTCGAAGAACGAAACAACTACAACAACAACACATGCGCACAGCTGAAGAAAATGAAAAAAGAAAGGTGGAAGAAGAATCGAAGCAAGCAAACAAAAGAAATCAAGAAACCAAAAAAAACTCACCAGAAGATTCAAAGAGAACTCTATGCTTCTTCAATACTTTGAGCTTCAATCGCAAGAACCTTCAACTTTCTTTGCTCTCTCCATATCAATGCAAATACAACACCATCTTCTTGATAACGTATCTTTAACCTTCATATTCATCTTCATCATCAACAAATATGTGCCTTCAATCTCCATTGGTCGAACTGAAATTTCAAGGTGATATCATCATTGTTGATTTATCCTCTTCACTTTATAACATCATCATTTCAGCAATAAAAATGCGATAGAAAGTTGGAAGAGAAGGATTAACAGAGTTCCAAGAAACGCATACCTAAAATTGTTGGTTTTATTCATATTCTTCAAGATTGAAGAAACACCAGACGACTCTGGTCGGCAAGCGTTCTTTTTCCTTCTAATTCATTTTCATGGTTTGAATCTTGCTTGTGTGGAGATCGAACATGATGAATATGGAGGTTAACATAAGGACTGAGACGAAGTGAGATGGTGATAATGAAACCGATACGGAATCGGAGGTGCGAGGATTAAGAAGTGTTAGCTGCGGTGCGAGGGAAGAAGGAGGCATCGTATGAAGAAGAAGAAGCTTAACCGACACAAACTTAACCTAATTTTATTTTAATATTTCTTTTTTCATTTAATTTTTTTTATTATTTGTTTTTTTGTTATTATTTGTTTTTTTGTTATAATAATATAAATGAAATCTGAAGAATAAAAGAAATATGGATATCATTTGATGGATCTAGTCCCTCCTCCTTGGCCCATTAGATTGGTTTTTGGATCCTAATTAATCGAACAAAACAAAAAAAACTACTTATGGACTTTAGCATGGGCCTAGTGCCTGGTTTTTAGCTCACACCACCTGATCCAGTTTTCACACCCCCTGTTCATTGTTTTTTTTAGATTTTTTCTTTTATTATTTTTTTATCAAGTTTTGCTAATAAAAAATAGTGATAGAAATTATAGAAAAAAAACAAAAAGTAATAGAATATAATATAATTTTTCTAAGATTTCTTTTTTTAAAATCTTGATTATAATTTTCTATTATCGATTATGTTTAGTAATCATTTTGTTGCCAAGGTTTCGTGATTTACTTTTGCTTGTCAATATTTGAGTCTTATACATGTTTATTGTATGATATTCGGATATGCTTGGCGCACCTTCCACATGTGATTTATTTTCACATCAAAGATGCTTCGATGTTTGTTCCGAGCATTTGATTTCTGACTCTTTTCTTTGATTAATGAAGCTTTCATGAAGATCGTCAGCTTTCTTTGTTTGATACGCTTTATTACGGGTTTATATCCGTTTGGTATTTTCTCCTGTTTATCTTATTTCAGCATTTTACTGCTTTCTAGATATCATGAGAAGTAGGAAATAAAGAGCGTGCGCTTAAAGTCGCTGTTTAAAGTCCTGTAGGAGACACCACTTTTTGCATGTTATCTGTGCTTGTTTAAAATCCTACCTTTAAAGTAGGTATTCTGTACATGTGTTTACATTTGTGCCCGCATATATCACAGGTGATAAGTCCTCAAAAGAAGGCAAGCGGAAAGGGTCTGTAATCGACCCTACATATTCTAGTCTGTGTTACCCTTAGCTCTTATTGTACGTCGGTGCTTTGGATTTGTGCAGATCTTATGTATCGAGTCGGTCATGTGGAAAAGGGTTTGTTCCAACCCCCACACTTTGTCAGGAGTTTGAAATGGCCATTGTTGATACTTCACTACCCGCTTATTTGCTTTGGGTGATCCTCTCCCCTTAGTTAAATCATTTCTTCTCTTTTTTATTTCATCTGTCTCCCGCTTGTTTGCTTCGAGTGATCCTTTCTCCTTATATAAAGCATTTATCTTGTTCCCCTATCCCTTTGATCCAGTATGTGCTACTCATGTTTGTGTACTTTTTCCAAAGCACTTGTTTGCTTAATTATTTGCCATATCATGTTCCCTTAGAATAAGAATTTGTATGCTTCCCTTATGATACCTCGATTAGCGTAGCTTTCGAGCTAGACATTAGAATAGGTATCCATGCATGCTAACATAGGGTATAGATTTCCCTTTTTATCCTCGATCTTATGATCAATCATTGTATGATAACATTAGGGATTCGATTCTAGATAGTTTCCCTTAGATGTCTTTCTTTCTTTGGCATCCTTACATTAAGACTAAAACTCTTTTTCTTGGCAAATCATAAAACATCTAACAATTTTCAAATCCTTTTCCAAGGTAAAAAATATCAACAAATTCAAACTCTTTTTCGCCTTCGAGATCCTTTTCTTTTCTTTAAAACTTTCAAAAGAACATGTTAATTCACTTCTTGTTGATGCGTGAATCTCCAAAGGTCGAGTTGCTTCACAAGGTGAAATTAATATTGTTCATTAAAAATTACAAACCAACCAAAACATGTGAGCCGAACTACGGTAACTATGATTCCTAAAAAAGGATACGTAGGCATTGGGGTAGGGCCCAAGCGAGCACAAATTTATTTTCCCTACATTATTTTCTCTTTTCTTTTGCATGCATCCCCTCTTTGAGTTTTTCTCCTTAGCTCTTAAGTTGTAGACTTGAAACACACCCTTTGATTAGAATAACAAGAGTGGATATCATAGAGTACTACGGGTGTGTGGGATGCTAATACTTTTCCCTCGTGTAACAAACTCCCTTACCCGATCTCTCGATCGTTCGACCTTGATTTCACCCTTCCCAGGTTTACTCGATGTTTACCTTTCCCTTTCTGGGGGATAAAAAATTTCGATGGAGAATTCATTGATTTCATCTCGATGTTTTGTCCAGCCGGTTGTTTCACAAACTAAATTCAAAAATTGTTGCCATTCGAAGTGATCATGAGGTGAATTTGAAAATCACCTCTTTGAAGAATATTGTGATAAATTTGGCATTGAACATAACTTTTCATCTCCTATAACTCCACAACTAAATGGTGTTGTGGAGCTTAAAAACCGTGCTCTAGCGGAGTTGGCAAGAACAATGCTCAATGATTATTGTCTACCAAAATATTTTTGGGCCGATGCTATTAGCACCGCTTGTTATGTCTTGAATAGGATACTTATTCGTCCTATTATTGATATAAATCCATATGAACTTTTAAAAGGTAGAAATCCAAATTTATCTCATCTCTAGTTTTTGGATGTAAATGTTTTATTTTAAATAATGGAAAAGATAATCTTTGAAATTTTGATGCGAAAGCCGATGAAGGTATCTTCTTGGATACTCTCTATCTAGTAAAGCATATAGAGTTTATAGCAAAATATTACTTAATATTGAGGAGTATATCCATTTTACTTTTGATGAGACCTCCCTAAATAGTGTTGGGAAAGGTAGTTCTTTTCATGGTGTAGGTGCATCTACGGAAGACATAATCAAAGATATCGATAAAGGAGTTAATCAACCTAAATCGGTAGATGTTGAGAAGGATGAAGATGACAACCTAGAAAAGAAAAATGATGAAAGTCATGAAGAAAATGATGGTCTTCCATTGGAGTGAAGAACCTCCAAGGATAATCCAATCGACAACATTATTGGTGATATCACTAAAGGGGTAACGACTCGCTCTAAAATAAATATTTTTTTGTTATCATCATGCATATGTATCACAAGTTTAACCTAAAAACTCTAAGGATGCCTTACTTGATGATCATTGGCTTATGGCCATGCAAGAAGAATTAAATCAATTTGAAAGAAATGACATTTGGGACCTTGTTCCTCGTCCACAAAATCATCAAATTATAGGCACTCGATGGGTATTTAGGAATAAGCTTGGTGAACATGGTATGATAACTAGAAATAAGGTCCGTCTTATGGATCAAGGGTATAACCAAGAGGAAGGAATTGACTATGAGTATACTTATGCTCCCGATGCCGGACTTGAGGCTATACGCCTTTTATTAGCATATGCATGTTCTAAGAATTTCAACTTATATCAAATCGACATAAAAAATGCATTCCTTAACGGATACATAAGTGAAGAAGTGTATGTTGCTCAACCTCTCAATTTTGAAAATTATGAGTTTCCTAATCATGTGTTCAAGTTAAAGTGTGCATTGTATGGTCTTAAACAAGCCCCTAGGGCATGGTATGACCGACTGAGTAAGTTTTTGCTTGAACAAGGTTACTCTAGGGGAAATGTAGACACCATACTCTTTATTAAACGTAAAGGAAAGCATATTTTACTGGTTCAAATTTATGTTGATGATATCATTTTTGGATAAACTAATATGCATCTTGTCAAGGAGTTCTCTAAGCTTTTGCAAGGAGAGTTTGAAATGAGTCTAATTGGAAAATTAAACTACTTCCTTGGACTACAAATTAAGCAAATTGATGAAGGAACATTTGTGTGTCAAACAAAGTATTGTCTCGAATTACTCAAAAAATCCGGGATGGACAGAAGTAAGGAAATTTACACACCTATGGAAACAAATGGAAACTTGGATAAAGATGAATAGGGTAAGGATGTTGAGGTAAAAAGGTATAGTGGTATGATTGGATCTCTTCTTTATCTTACCGCATCTAGGCCGAATATTATTTTTAGTGTTTGTATGTGTGCAAGATATCAATCGGCTCCTAAGGAATCACACTTAAAAGCCGTTAAGCGCATTCTTAGATACCTAATTGGTACATCTAAGTTCAGACTTTGGTATTCCAAGGGAAAAGATTGTACCTTGATTGGTTACTCCGATTTTGATTTTTCCGGTTGCAAATTGGATAAGAAAAGTACTAGTGGAACATGTCATATGTTTTCAAAATCCTTGATAAGTTGGCATAGAAAAAATTAAGTTTTTGTCACTTTGTCAATGGCCGAGGCAAAATACGTGGCAGTTGTTAGTTGTTGTGCCAAAATTCTATGGCTTAACAACAACTACTTGAATTTGATATTAAACTCTCACGTATTCCTATCATGTGCGACAACACTATTGCTATTAATCTAACTAAAAGTCCTGTATTGCATTCACGCACTAAACATATTGAGATACGCCACCACTTCCTTCATGACCATGTTGAAAAAGGGGATGTTGTGTTTGAGTATGTTGATAGTAAAAATCAACTTGCCTATATTTTCACTAAACCACTCGCAACAGAACCTTTTGTCAACATACGTGGGGAATTTGGAATAATCGATATCTAAAATGTTGCCTAATCCTATACTATTTCTTGCACTCTATTATTTCACTCTAATCTTGTGTTTGAGTTATTTACATCATGTGAGTGTAACTTCGATCTCAATCAATAATGAGGTAATATCATTTCAATTTCTCCTTGAAAGTAAGATTTTCCTTGATATATGTTACTAGATACTTCCAAAAATGCTTGATCTTTTCTCAAATGATAAAAACCATGAATATTCATCTCCAAATTTTTTGATTAATAACCCTTGTATGTTATTAATACATATGTTTATAATGACTTCATGTATTAATTATTTAACTTTTGTATATGTTTATTCTTATCATGCGAACATGTTCTTTTTGTTTATTTTTTATTCTTCCCACTTGTGCTTGAATTATTTGTTTGCTCGATATTTGCAATATATGTTACTTGTTGTCTTGCTTACATGACATATATCTTGTCTTTATTTCTGTTTTAGTAGTGACATATTCGTGTTGCTATGCTAGGCACATGCGTGTGCGACTTCGGGAGTTCCATTAAGAAGCGTTACTTGTCTATGACGCTACAAAAACAACTTCACATTATTGTCATATCTTACTTATTTAGTATATGCAATTCATTACATTTTTTTTAATGTTTCTTGCTTGTTATTTAAAATTTTGCATCTTCTCATATATATGGGGATGTGTGATTTTTGCTCTTCTATGCAAAATAGCCTCTGATTGTTGTATTAGCATTGTTATGGAACTGTGTTACTTCTCACGATTTTCTATCTTTCTTTTTATAGGGAAGCACAAAGTCAGGGGGGGCCTTCAATAAATACAAAGGAATGTATCGTTGCAAGTTTTGCCATCATAAAAAAGGGGGAGTATGTGAGTACAAACTCCATCGTCAAATGTTTTGAATGATGTCAAAACTGGGAAACGCTTGCACTTATGAGTATTAGATAATATCCTTACATCTAGTAGCACTCCTCTGCATTAGAGGTCTTAGGAAACATTAAAAAGTATTTTGGATTTGATACCAGTCATTAAAAATAGTTTTTGCATGATTTTTCATTACATGTGTCGACACATCCGTATTTCCGGTCGACACATGTAAGCCATTATTAAAGCTTGTAGCCTCTGAAAGTCTTAGGCCAGCACATGCATGATTCAATTTGACACATACTAAAGCTTTTCTGTAATTTCAGAAATTCTTATTTTATGTGTCAACACGTCTACTTTTCAAATTGACACATTTACTATCGTTTTAAAGCCTATAGCTTCTAACTTGTTTCGGCCGACACATGGCTTCTCATAGGTTTACACATACAATTTAAAATTCACGCATGTGTCAACACATACAATACATAGGTCAACACATACTATTATGTTTGGTTAATTTATTTAAATCTTTTTATTCCAAATTTACCCCTTTTTCCCTAAAAGTTCCAAAACTTTAAATACTCTTTCATGCATCATTCATAACTTGTTTAAAATCATAAAATTAGCTTATTTCTCTCTTCATCTTCAACCTCCAGTCTATGCATACACACTGGCATTACATTGTAATGATGTTCTGTTGTGATGCCATCTAGACGAGGATTGCTAGTATCCAATTGTGTATTGGATGGAGTTTTATTGGGGTTTTCATCCAAGAAAAACCTCGGGTTTATCCTACAAGACGTTTGAGAGGTAATTACAGTCAAGTGAACAACCTTGGAGTGCTTAAAATCTTTGCAAGGAATCTTGGAGTATTTGAAATATTAGCAAGGAATTAACTTGGAGTACCAGATAGAATCAAAGTTTTGTGTTGCAATAGTTTGAAATTGATTGTGCATGAAAACTTTGGATATGAATAACGCAAAGGTGTAGAAAGAACCAAATTGTCATTTTTCATCTATTGTATTTTGGTCTCTCGTAAGATCAAAAGTGGAGAAGGGGTTGAATCAACAATAAGATTAGGGTTTATGGAGTTTCTCTTGAACACTTCTCTTGTATAAACAAATTTGCATAGTAAGAATTATCCTAATTCCATTTGAATTAGGCACATACGTATCCAAACGCAAGGACGATAATGTGGAATTGCAAAGACAAATTCTTTGTGTCGCTTTTATTTTTGCTTTTTACTTGCTTCGATATTCATTGATCAATTTGTCAAATAGCATTGCGTTATCATTTGAAATGTAAGAATTTTCCTAATAAATTTTGATTTTACCTCAAGTGTTGATATAACTTATAATCACTTTTGATTATAAGTGGTTTTGTGTATCAACACAATCAAAGGAAAATTCTGAAAATTCACTTGCACACCAAGTATTTGATAAATTGACTAAACTAGTTCTTTTAATATTACCATTGAAAATAGCCTTTCTAAGTAAAGTTGATTAAACAATAAATAAGTTCCTATTGATTAAAGCTTATTAATTATATTATCATTCATATTCCATATTGAATTTTGTTTTACGGTTTGCATATTCGAGCTTTCTGATAACGTTCGTATAAAGGACAATTTAAAAAAGCTTTCATGTCGTACTTTGATAAAATTTATTCAAAACCAAATTTATTTGGAATTTTCAAAGGGGTATCTATGCACCCCCTCTAGATAATTTGATGTCTTCTAACAGAACGATCATGCATTGTTGGTGTTTGCTTCTCGGATGGTAGAGAGCAATGTGAAGGCTAGTGATACGACAGTGGTGTGTAATTTCCTAATGTTTTTCCTGAAGCTATATGTGACTTACCTTCAGAGCAGGAATCAAGGTTCTACGAAGGTGAATAATTGATGTTCTTGTCTGCTAAGAAGGTGAGAGGACTTTTAGAAGACAAAGCTTAGATGTTTGTGGATGTTGGCGTTGTTGCAAGTTGATCGTGAAGCTGCGAGTGTTGAACTATCAGTTGTTTGTGAATTTTTAGATGCATTTCCAGATGACATAAGTGATTTGCCTCCAGAACATAAAGTAGAGTTTGTTATAGAATTTACACCAAGTACAAGTCCGGTGTCGACTATTCCTAATAGGATGTTGGTCTCAGGGTTGGGTGAAGTCAAGAAACAATTAAAAGAATTTCTTGAGAAGAAGCATGTTCAACCGAGAGTCTCTCTGTGCGGTGATCTAGTATTATTGATTAATAAGAAAGATGGCACTATAAGGCTGTGTGTGGATTTCAGAGAGATGAATAAAGTGATGATTAAGAATGACTATCCACTTCTGAGGATTGATAATTTGATGGCTCATTTAGTTTGTACCAGTGTGTTAGTAAGATTGATTTGAGGTCGGGTAATCATTAAATTCTTGATTGAACTATATGATATTTCGAAGATGATTTTTATAGCAAGGTATGGTCATTATGAGTGCACTGTAATGTGGTTGGTGCGTCGAAGGTAACAAGTGTTTTCATGGAGTACATGAACGAAATATTTCGTAAGTATTTGGATAAGTTTGTGGTGGTATTTATCAATGATATTTTTGAATTATTATAATTAGAAGAAGAGAATATAGAGCAATTGTGAGTCGTGTTGCACATGCTGAAAGAGAAGAAGTTGTATGCAAAATTGTCAAGGTGCGAGTTCTGGTGGAAGGAAGTGAGTCCCTTGACCATGTAATTTCTAGTGGAGGAATTTCTACGGATTCTTCGGAAGTTGATGATGTGTTACAATGGGAAACTCTGAAATCGATTACAGAGACTAGAAGCTTTTTGGGCTTAACTGGTTATTATCGTGGTTTGTTTGAGACAAGGTAAAGTACGATATGTTGTTAATTAATGAATTGATGGAATGCGATGTTTGGTATTAGGAAGGATATGAAGGTGTTGGAGAAGCGCATGAAGATACAACTTATGCCGATTAAGAATGATTATAGTGACAATAGCTTTTAAAGAAAAGATAGGTCTTGGTAAAGGAAAAATAAATTCAAGAGATATTGGAATCATGTTTGTACATGGTATCGACACATGTCAGGAGAATTTTGGGAGTTTCTATCACCAACCGGATGATGAAATGGTATTATTGAGATTGTGATTGGAATAAGATCCAAATGTGAAAGTATATGGATCATCGAGGTTATGATATTAAAGGAAGGATTAAGGATTTGTTGATGTTGTTAAATTCCTTTACTTGGATAAAGACTTCATTTGAAGCGAAATAGTTTGGATTATACTTGGTGTAGTAGCATTTCTTGTATTGGAGGATACTTGACAATTGTGTTATGCTACGTGCATGTAAAGGAGACTATGTAATGGATTTTGGGCGTTTATGCCTCATTGACAAGATTGAAAAAGAAGGAAATTGAGAAAATGTTTGTAATCCTTAGAGAGATTGTTAGACATTATGCTTAGGCAACTTGAAGCACAAGATAAAGGATGCTATTGTAGTTGGGTAAGAATGATTTATGCCACAATCATGGTTTTTGGCTACCTATTGACAAATTGAGGAACTGATCAACCTTAATATCTTGTTGCTTTTAGATAGGATCATGTTGGATGGGATAAACTTGTTTTTCCAGCTTAATAATGTGTAAAGTGAATTGATCTTCTACCAAGAGGACATTGGTTCATCATTTAGTGTGAAACTAATAGAAAAGTGGCTATGAAAGAGTAGAGACTTAATAAATAGTTCGGAGACTTGAGTTATATGTGAGCTACAACCACAGAGGGGAAGGTTGAGGATATCGAAGGTGAAAACTGATTTTTTAATGGGTATTAAAATGAGTCAGAGGTTAGATGTGAAACTTGTAAATATTATAGTTGATGGTAATCAGAATGAGGAAAATGACTTTAAGGTAGATGATCAGGGTGGCGCAGCTGAAGCGTAATGTTGTTCAGTTTGTTATACGTGTGTGATTGTTAGGAGTCAAGGGTTAAACATCAGAAGCCTCTGGGAATTATGCAAATCATTGGGCATTCTAGAATGGAAGTGATAGGAAAAAGGTTTATATATTATTCGTGTTACTGCCATGTCAAGAGATGTATTGATTTACATGTTCGATTGGTGAATCATAGCGTTTTTGTACTAATGTTGTGTGCCAATGTTGTCAGTATTATGGTTGTGTTGATGTTCTTATGATGGTGTTGATGTGTGATGAAATGATAGAGATGATTTTCATGTCGTGGAACTCTATGTTTTAAAACTATGTTGTTGCCTATGGCCAAGGTCCGAGTGCAAGTAGCTCGTTCTTATGATGGGAAATTAGAGAAGTGATACATAAGGTGATGGGACAAGGAGTGAACTCAACCCGTGTGTTTGTAACTCGGTAGCATTGCATCTTGTCTGATTGATGTGGTTAGTGATGTGGAATATTGATTAGTAGTGTTCGAAATGTTGCAAAACGTGAAGTGGGAGTTAGGGTGTAGGATGCGAGAATTGTACCCAGTGTTGTTTTCTCCAGTAATTTTTTAGGACAAAAATATTTTAAGTGTGGGAGAGTTGTAACACCCTAAAATTAATAATTTTAATTAATTAATTAGTTATTTGTGATTATTTATGAATTATTATGATTTATATGATGCATTGCGGTGTATTGGTGATACGATGTTATGGTGTAGTGTTGGATTAAAGAGATAATGAGAATTATTTAGAATATAAATAATTTAGTAAGGATTATTTAGATTGAATAATTATTATTTAGAATTATTATAATAATTAAATAGGATAATATGTGTAGAGATAATAAGGGCAATATGGTAATATTGCGAGTATAAGTGAGGACTTAAATGGAATGACATAATAGGGGTCCAAGGGATAAGTTCGACAAAAAGAGAAAATTGGGGTTTTGTGCTCTCATTGTTACGACCGTGAAAGTTGAGAGAAATGGTGAAGAAGGCTAGACTTAGAGGAGAACAGGGAGAAGATCATCCATAGAGCTTGAAGAAAATAAATTTCTAGAAATTGAGGTAAGTGGGTGATCCATGTTATTATAATTAATATGGGGTTTAGGTATGTAGGATTGTTTTATGTTTTATGATGAAATATAATGAGAAACCATGATTTGATGCCATGATATATGTCAAGATTTGTCGTTGTTTTTGTATAATGATTTATGGTGAGAATGATGATCTATGATGTATTTATTTCTCTTGATTCATGTACCATATGATATGATATATTTTGGGGTTGTTGGAGGTCAAAAGTTGAGATTTGGGGTTTGTTGAAAGGCTAAAAAACAAGAAAAATCGCACAAAATCAAGTGGAAAAATATGGTTTTCCGGGCTCTATTACGGCCTGTAACAGCCATTACAGGTACCCGTAATAGCCCTCTGGACTTTGGTACCAGAAACTCGAAAAAATGGAATTATGGATTTTCAGTATTGCGGTTCGTAATATCTGTTACGGGTGCCTGTAACAGCTCTCTGGTTTTTGTATTGTGAAATCGTTTTGGTCATAACTTTTGAATCATAATTCCGAATCGAGCCCCGTTCAAAGCTTTAGAAAGCTAACGTAATGAAATATTGTTTTATAAAATAAAATTAATCATATGATGTATTTTTATAGTTATGGTGCTATGATGAAGTGATGTGATTATGCGTTGATGTAATATGATGTATGTTTTATATGATGAATTGATTTCGTTATGATGATGGTGCATTTATTATGAAGTGTTTGGGGATGATTACACAATGATAATTACATGATAATGATTATATGATGATGATTACATGATGAGAGTTATATGATGAAGATTGTGTGATGGTAAATATGTAATGTGTTAAATGAAGTTTATGTTAAGTATGCTTTGATGTGCACACATGCTATGTGAAGGGTGATATTATGGTGAATTACATGAATGATGATGCAATTTGACTAGCCGTGGTCGTTTGATATTTTGTTGTTGCGCATCATTCATTCATGGTATAGTTTGGACACCTTTGGTCCGCCAATGTTGATTTAAGATGTTGGTCAAGTGTTGGCCTCAATCCATTGTGTGGATTAAGTGCGTTTGATATTATGCTCCGGTTCCAAGGGGGAATCGATTCTATGATGGGGATCTTTGGAGGGTGATGAGTCAAGTACTAATAATGTATTGGTACCACATGCATGAGTCAATAATGTTGCATTGCATTCTTTGTGACATTGTATGAGGATTGATTAAGTGATGTTTTAATGATATGTGAATTAATGATGTCATGGCGATGATTGATGATTTGATGACATGATGATGCTATAAATGAATTAATGATGTGAAAATGTGAGTATATATGTGAAGTATGATGATATGTGCAATCTTTTATAATTGTTGTGTAACTACTATATTTATTCCTTATATATCTTATAATAATTTGTGATTGCTCACCCTTTCTGCTTGGAAATGTTTCCTCTATACGTGGGTTACTTGCAGGTAATCAAGAATAGCTCGTAGAAGTTTGAGGATACCTTTAGAGGGTGTCATTTATTTTTATTGATTTTAGAAGTTCTTGCTCTTATATGTAACATTGGCGTTGGAAAAGTTTGGATTAAGTTTTATTTTCATTTTTGTTGATTATGAATTATAAATTGTTTCAAGTTATTTAAGTTGTTTTTAAAACCATAACTCATGAATAGTTGGGGATGAATGGCATATTGGTGGATATTATGAATGTAGTGTGATAATAATTTAGTAGCATGAGAATGAAAGCTCGTGTTACGGAGTAAGATGTTATTTTATGATGTTTGTTTTATGAAGCATGTGACACCCTTTGGGTACATTACTCTGATTTAGTTATTGAATTATTCATGAATATTTGTAGGATTTTAGAAGAATATTATAGTATACAGCTGGATGATTGGATATTCTAATATGTTACAAGTGCAAAATATTCTGTGGATATTGTGCTATACTATGTGGCGCTCAGTTTGAAGATTGAAGAAAATTTAAGTTGATTTCAAGGAGAATTGTGAGTTACTAATTATGGAGATAATTTAGGAAACTAATGATTGATGTCCTATTTTTAAGAAGATAATTCTCCAGCGCCTATGTAATACGGTGGGAGAACTGACTTTTTGGTTTTTATCTAATATGCGGATAGCTAGAGTTGCCACCGATTTTTCTTTTATGCAATAAGGAAAGGGTGAAAATAAAAGGAAAGACCTTTGATAGATTTTGAGTTCGGGGGGGGGGGGGGGGGAGGGGTAAGATATGAAAAGGGAAGGTGTTAGCCCCCTTTTCACCCGTAGTTATCTAGAGACTCTTAATTACTTAGTTCACTTTTGAAAAATTGATTTATGTGTAATTTATTTAAAAATATTTTGAAATTGCCAATGTATTGTGAACTTTGTAATAATTCTCGTATCAGTCCTCAAGAATGTATACAAAGTGTTTTTTTAGAAATATTTGTTTGAAAGTGTAGTGTGAAAAAATGTTTTGAGAAAAGTTGTGAGCAAGTGATTAAGAGTTCTTACCCACTAAATGTTGTTCTTATTCCTTTTTCTTCTCATTTAGAGATAGTGATATCCATACTATTAGTTAGTAGGTATCCCTATCTATTGGATGTGAAGGGACATGCGAAGGATCATCGTATGGTCATCGAAGGCAGCATGCAAAGATACTTTAGAAATTATATCTGAGGGACTAGATGATTTTTCGTAGGCAACATCGAAGGGTCATCGAGGAACTATGATCTTTATTCGAGGGTCTTTTGCTAAAGTATCCATACTTTCGAGGGACATGACTATTTATTCGAAGGCAACGAAGAGAGGTCACCCTAGAAGTGTGAGTGTGAAAAGTATGTTCAATTCAGTTATATTTATCTTGAATTATTAGGGTTTTCTAGATTGATTTTAGTCTTGTCATACAAACCCTAGTTACTAGCAATATAAAATATAGCAGGAAAAGTAAAGTGCGGAATATAAAGACCAAAGCTATTACAGGTCTTTGGGGCAGTTACATAAGTAGGAAAATGCAGGAAAGTAAACCATAAAGCTATTACATCCTAGAAGCAGACACATAATAGAGAAAAAGTGCGAGAAAATAAATCTAAGCTATTAAAATTAAAGAGTGCAACCTATACACTTTTACAAGAAAATAAATAGCAAAAAGAAATAAGAAAATATTTAGAAAAATGTTTGAATGTTATAAAACCTAAGTTTGTATTTTTGTATTTTCATAGAAAATAATTTAAATGATAATAGTAATTAAAACCTAAATTCTAATTGATTTTAATATTTAAGAAAATATTAATTAGCCTAATTAACTGATAAATAAAAAATATGTCAAAAATTGATAATTGATTAAAAGAACCCTAATTCTAATTAATTTTAATATTAAGAAAAATGTTAATTAATTTAATTAATTAGTAAAATAAAAAAAATTGTCAAAAAGATTAATTACTCATTAAAAACCCTAATCCTAATTTAAAAAGAATTAAAGTTTGTTAATGATTAATTAAAAAATAGTTAAGAAAATAAGCAGAAATTAGGGTTAGTGAAAAAATGGAAAGAAAAAAAAAGGATGTCTGGGGTGTCTGTAGAACCCACGCCCTTCCTTTCACCAATAAATGATCTTACCACCACGCCACCTGTTGTTTCTTGTAAAACATATGAACAACAATATATATTAAAGAAGATAAAATCAGAGATTAAATGAAATTGAACATGCACGCTGGTGGTGGGGTCCCGGTATTTGAATGGATGAGTAAGATGGTGACATGCCTAGGTTAAAGATTCAATTGGCCGGTCAACCATCATGGATGGAGGTTACAACCAACTTCTCCGATGGTGCTAAACATTGAAACCTGCCAAATCAACATCAAATAACAAAACAAAGTGCCCAAATTGGCTAATTAAGAGGCTGCGAGTTCAATGGTGTGATTAGTTTTATCTGAAATAACCTGCAACTATAGATTCACAACTTTGAGAGCTTCATGCCCCAACAATGGTGAAATTCGATTCATGCACTATACTACACAAGTAATGGATCAAAACAGTTATAAACCTTATCAAGAACATATATGTATGGACCAAATCATTCAACAATACATGAATTAAGAGTTTGAGATTGATAAAGTTACCAAAGCCGATGATACTGAGGGAGAGAGCTTTGGCATGATTCAAGCTTGAGTAATGATATGGATCAACTCCTGGAGTCTTTATGAAGGTGAATTGATGCTCAAAATTGATTGAGAACGGCAGGAGATAAGGGTTTGTGTTTCCCCTAACTCTTTAGAATTTTGAGATTTTTTAGGATTCTTCTTGAGGCAATTTTGTGATCTCTGATGGTCTGAATGTGTTCTCTATTTATAGGCCATGAATTAGGTCCACAAACATGAATCAAATCTTTGTATTTTATGACAAAATATTTGATTCGATTTTTTTGCATGGAAACATATCTTTTTTGTAAGTACGAAGTGCGCCTAAGAGGGAGGGGGGTGAATTAGGCACTTTAAAAAATTCTGGTTTTAGTGATGATGGTTCTTATTTTTTTGGTTAATGGTGAATTTAGGAAAGCTTAAAATGCAGAAAAATAAAGAGACACGGGCGATATATCCTGGTTCCCCTCACAATCCGAGAGTACTCCAGGCCCCTTTTAACATGAAAGAGATTTCCTTATTGTGGCAAACTTAAACAAGAACTACCAAACAACCAAGAACAATCCTCTTGGACCAAGAATAAACCTCTTGGATTTTCACTATGTCAACTATGAGAACAATCCTCTCAAAGTGACTACACTTGTATCCAACAATCCTGGAAATACAAGGTTTCAAAAACACTTAAACTTATTTCCAATAATCTAGGAAAAATAAGTAAGTAACTATCAATATTTGAGTTTGAGTGACTTGAGTAGTATTGATCACTTAGAGGGATTTAACAATGTATGATCTTCTCTTCCAATAATATTATTGTACAATGACTCAAGATATAATTGCTCAAAGTTTTCTATTTGATAATGTATGAAAATGTGCAGAAAACTTATGCATGAAAGTGAAGGAATGCTTGAGTTTGTATTTTGAAAATTCAGAAAATATTTATGGAAGAGGTGTTGAAACAGATTTTGAAAATGAATATTTATATGTTCATAACACCCTTTTGAAACATCATGAAGTTCTGAAAATGTATCATGAACAAATGCCAAGTTTGATTGAAAGGTTTCAATGAAAAGGTATGATGAACAGTCACGTGAAAAGCTGCTGTTTTTCAAAATCGTGCAGCATGCAATCGATTGCACCCTTTGTGTAAATTGATTGCACAAGTTTTCAATTGCTATATTTTCAAAAGTTTTAAGTGTGCAATCGATTGCACTAGCAATGTAAATTGATTGCATGTAAAATCAGTAGTAAAAAGTAAGTGAGTGCAATCGATTGCACAAGCAATGTAAATTGATTGCACAAGCAATGTAAATCGATTGCACTGAGAAACATAAGCAAACGTTTTGAAAATTTTAAGTATGCAATCGATTGCACAAGCAATGTAAATCGATTGCACAGAGAAACAGAAGCAAAAGATCTGAAAAATTGGAGCATGCAATCGATTGCATTAATATGCAAATCGATTGCACTCAAGTAAAAAAATGAAATTTTAACTTTGAAAAACTTGAGTAATGATTTTTAAACATTTATTTTTCATCAATGAGCATCTATATCTTAAGATCAAAGTAAGTAATATTACTATACCTTGAAAGTTGTTGAGAGCTTTGAACTAAAGATTTTGTCCTTAGATGCTTTGAGCTTGATCATAAATCTTTTCCTTCTTTGTCAATCATGGTTTGTCTTCATCAAAACAAAAGCCCATTTGAGAATCTTGATTTTACATTCTCCCCCTTTTTTATGATGACAAACAATCTTGCTTTATGCGATGTACTTTCCAGAAGAGCTTCCCCCCCCCTAAGATGCCAAACTCCCCCTATGTAGGAGAGGGTTGGAGTCCTTTGTATTTCTTCATCTTGGTTGGAGAGTACCTTAAAAATTAAGACAAGGAAAAGACAAGCATAAAGTACCACATCTTTCTCCCCCTTTGACATTATCAAAAAGAAGGGAAAGATGCACAAAACAAATAATAGAGCAATATATCGAGAAAACTTAAATTTAAACAAGTAACACAAATTGTTTAAGGATTACACAGAAAATTGAACAAACAAAACATTGAATATCAAGACAATGACATAAAAAAAGTTAGCCATAACTTCAAGGGTGATGCATGTCCGGGTGGTTATAGGACCAAGAGCCTTGATTCAGGAATTGTTGTTGAAGCGGGGGTTCTATGTAGTGTTGAGGAGGTGCAGCTGGATTATTTGGATCATATGGTGGAATATGAAGATGAGAGTAAAGGTATGAAAATTGTTGATTCACATCCGTGTGGAAGTCATTAATTCGGGTTGTAGTGGAATCATTGATCGCACTCAATTGATTATTGATGTTGGTGTTCATGGAAGCAAATTGTTGAGACATGTAATCCATAAGTTCTTGATTGCTTGGACCAGAGGGAGCAGTAGGAGGAGGAGGCACAACTTCACCGCCTTCGACTTCTTGGTCATTTCCTTCATCGCCAACAACATCTTCACCAATGTAAGTTATGGTTTTTGTTTCTGGATTGTAATGCACGCCCATCCTAGAGTCATCATTCTTGATGGAAATCTTGTTTAGATTAGGATCCATATTCACCTTTTCAAACCCAGCAAAATCCACACCAAATTCCTCCATCATTAAAGTAACAAAATAAGCATATGGAAGAAATTTAGATTTTGCATCGACTCTCAGCATATGCACCATTATAAGCCTTGCCCAGTTTACACTTATCCCTTTCTTTCTTACATAAATTAGCTTCATTTCCAAGTTGGTAACAATGCAGTGGTTTCCAACTCTTGGAAACATAATATAGACCAAAAAATAATAATATAGGCGACCGTCTATATAGAGGTTACCTACACTCCAGGAGTCTCTGGATGGAATTACTCTGCCAAGACCATGAATCCATTTGGCGCGAAATTCAGCTTCACTTAACCGCCCAATGCTGTAAAAGAAATCCTTTTTCCGGTAGTCATCCCATATCTCGTTTTCAGGATCATATAGGGAACTTCCAGTGTAAGGAATGTGAAGGATCTCACCAACAACCTGAGGAGTTAGAGAGATACGAGTACCCAGCACATATGTGACCATTTTTCCTTTTTGGGGTGTTAGATTGCTGAAAAAAATTCTTACCAAATCCGGGTAATATGGACCAAACGAAGAAATCAAGGGTTCTAGACCATAAGCAGCTAGATCATTTTGAAAGGAAAAGCATTCTTGAGGAAAGGAGGATAGCATACCATATTTGGGGTTGGATACTATTTTCTTTTGAAAGTCCTTCGTAAATCTGGCTTCTTGCTCTTCGGTGAGAGATGAAAGCAATGGATTGGATGTTGAATCAACTTTTTCTTCCCTTTTTCTGAAGCTGGAACCTTTCTCTTTTGTCTTGAAGCCATGGGTATGGAGTTTTAGGGTTTTGGGGATTTTAGGTTTTGTGAGAGAGAAAGGTGTTTATGAGCTGAGATTTGGAAATGATTTAGGTAGATATGGAATGAGTGGATGTATTAAAGTGTATTTGGATTGGGAATATGAGAGAGGAATTCTGACCAACACAATTTTTCTGTCATAAAAGCAAGTTGCAGTAGGTGCAATCGATTTGCATTTCAGGTGCAATCGATTTGCACATAAAACAAAATTAAAATAAAACAGAAACGTATAGAGTGCAATCGATTCGCATTGAAGGTGCAATCGATTTGCACTTGAAATAGAATGGACATAATTGAAAATACTCAGTGAGAAATCGATTGACACTCTTTGTGCAATCGATTTGCATCAACAAAAAATGTCCAAAACCAATTTTTTCTTAAAAATTTAAATACCACATACCATATATTCACATATAGCCTGTATAAAACATATAAAAAATTAAAACAAGGGTAGAATGCACCTTATAAGTCGTGTTCGTCAAGTATGCCAAGCTCTCGTCGAATTTGGTAGAATGGTTCTCTTGCCAAAGGTTTGGTGAAGATATCGGCAAGCTGATTATGAGTATCTACAAAGGTTACCTCGACATCTCCTTGAAGAACATGATCACGGAGAAAATGATGTCGAATGTCTATGTGATTAGTTCTTGAATGCATGACGGGATTCTTCGTAATGTTAATTGCACTTGTGTTGTCTCACCTTAGAGGAATGCACCCTAGATCGAGTCTGTAGTCACGAAGTTGTTGTTTTAGCCACAAAATTTGAGCGCAACTACTACCCGCTGCAATATATTCAGCTTCGGCCTTGCTAAGACCAACGCATGCTTGTTTCTTGCAGGCCCATGATACTAATGAATTACCAAGAATGTGACAAGTACCACTTGTGCTTTTTCTATCCGTTTTACAACTTGCATAATCCGCGTCAGAATAACCAATTAAGTTGCAAACACTACCTTTAGGATACAACAATCCGACATTCGTTGTCCCTTTGAGATACTTCATGATCCTCTTTACCACCGTGAGATGAGATTCCTTTGGGTTAGCTTGAAAGCGGGCACAAAGACAAACACTAAACATTATGTCAGGATGACTTGCCGTCAAATACAATAAGGAGCCAATCATACCTCGATACTTAGTGATGTCGATGGAAACACCTAATTCATCTTGATCAACATATGAACCAGAACCCATTGGTGTAGACATTTCCTTACAGTTATCCATGTCAAACCATTTCAAGATTTCCTTGCAATATTTGGACTGGTTGATGAAGATGCCATCTTTTAGTTGTTTGATTTGAAGTCTAAGAAAATAGTTCATTTTACCCATCATGGACATTTCAAATTCTCCTTGCATCATTTATGAGAATTCTTCACACATTTCTTGATTTGAAGAACCGAAAATGATGTCATCTACATAGACTTGTGCTAGCAAAGTGTCGTCTTTGATTTTCTTGATAAATAGAGTCTTGTCAACTTTTCCCTTTTCAAAACCTTTTTCGCATAAGCAGTTGCTTAAATGATCATACCATGCCCTTGGTGCTTATTTCAATCCATAGAGAGCTTTTCTTAATTTAAATACATGAGATGGATTCTTGAAATCTTCGAACCCCGGGGGTTGCTTAACGTAGACTTCTTCAGTGATATATCCATTCAAGAATGCGCTCTTGACATCCATTTGGAAAAGTTGAAAATTTAATGAACAAGCATATGCAAGTAAGAGACGAATAGCTTCTAACCTTGCAACCGGAGCGAAAGTTTCTTCAAAGTTTATTCCTCCTTCCTGATTGTAGCCTCGTGCTATCAATCTTGCTTTGTTACAAACAATTATTCCATTCTCGTCAAGTTTGTTTTTGAACACCCATCTTGTTCCAATAATGTGTTTATTGCTTGGCCTAGGGACAAGTTCCCAAACTTGATTCCTTTCAAATTGATTCAATTCTTCTTGCATAGTGATAACCCATTGGTCATCGCCTAAGGCTTCATTAACTTTGGAAGGTTCAATTTGAGAGACAAACGCGATGTTTAGGCAAGCATCCTTGAGATTTAATCTTGTTGACACACCTTGACTGATATCACCAATTACTTTATCAATAGGATGATCTCGATGAGTTCTCCATTCTTTTGGTAGATCATTGAGAGTTTATTCTTGTTGAGGTGATTCTTCATGTTGAGTGGGTTGATCTTTGGAAGAATTTTCTTGAGGATCTTCTAGTATTTCATCATCATTATCACAAACAATATTATCTTCCTTGGAGGGGTTAGTTTCATCAAAAGAAACATGCATAGATTCTTTAATTGTAAAAGTTCTTTTGTTGTATATTCTATATGCTTTACTAGAAAGAGAGTAACCAAGGAAAATACCTTTATCGGATTTCTCATCAAACTTACCAAGGTTATCTTTGTCGTTGTTTAAGACAAAGCATTTTCATTTTAAGATGTGAAAGAAATCAATGTTTGGTTTCCTCCCTTTGAAGAGTTCATATGGATTTTTCTTTAAGATTGGTCTAATGTTAACAGTATTTCTAACAAAATATGCCGTGCTAACCGCATCCGCCCAAAAGTATTTTGGAAGATTTGAATCGCTAAGCATTGTTCTAGAAATTTCCACAAGAGACCTATTCTTTCTTTCTACCACTCCATTTTGTTGAGGAGTCCTTGGTGCCTAAAAGTTGTGAGATATTCCATGTTCTCCATAAAATTCTTCAAATAGAGCATTTTGGAATTCTCCGCCATGGTCACTTCTAATTGAGGCAATTATTAGGGACTTCTCATTCTGAATTTGTTTAGCATACTTCTTGAACGCCTTGAATGCATCACTTTTCTGCACTAAAAAGAAAGTCCAAGTATATCTAGAGAAATCGTCAACAATGACTAAAGAATATACATTACCTCCAAAACTCCTTGTTCTCAATGGACCAAATAAGTCCATATGTAACAATTGTAGTGGCCTTGTAGTGGACACCACATTCTTAGATTTGAAAGTTGATTTAGTTTGTTTCCCTTTTTGACAAGCATTGCATAGTCTATCTTTGACGAAATTTCTCTTTGGCAATCCAATGACAAGATCATGCTTGATTAATTTATTCAAGTGTTTCATGTGAATATGAGCAATTCTTTTGTGCCACGGCCATGAATCATCGTTGTTCGCCATGAGACATTTAACCTTTAAAGATGGATCATCAAGGGAAATCATGAATATATTATTGATTCTTTTACCTTTAAGTATAACCTCATGAGTGACTTCGTCTTCTATCAAGCATTCATCCTTGGTGAACTTGATTTTGAAGCCTTTGTCACAAAGTTGGATAATACTAAGAAGATTGTGCTTTAGTCCTTCAACATAAAGAACATCTTCAATGGATGTGAAAGTTGGAGCACCAACTTTTCCTTTGCCTAGGATTCTTCCCTTATTATTGTCTCCATAAGTTACAAAACCCTTGGCCTTTAGCGCTAGATTTGAAAATTGGTTTATGTCTCCTGTCATATGCTTTGAACAACCACTATCAAGATACCAAAGATTGCATGTGGTCTTCAAGCATACCTGCAAAACAAATTAGGTTTTTTTAGGTACCCAAGTTACTTTGGGTCCTTCATAATTAGTGCCTTTCTTTACCCATATATAATTCCCACTTGCCACACTGAAGTTTCTAACATAGCAAGCATTAGGTGTATGGCCTTTAATGCCACAATAAAAACGAGTAGGTTCAAAGTTACTTCTATATCTAGAAGGATAAGATTTCTTCTTAGGAAATGTTTTCTTTTTAGGATAGTGACGAACTATTTTAGGTTTACTCACTTTCTCTTTGGATGATTGATCACTAGCCTTAACAAAGATAGTTTTGTTAGAACTTGGTTTTGAAAACTTTGAATATCCAAGTCCACTTTTATCATTGGAGTATCTTTGTTGGCTAAGAACACCTTCCAATCCAATTTGTCCTTTTTCATATCTTTCAATGAATCTTTTTAATTGGACAATTTGGAAAGAGAGTGAATCACAATTTTTGCATACAAAGTTCTGTTTTTGTTCATCACTTGATTTTTGTTTTTCTTCTTTGAAATCTTTTTCCATAGAATCATATTTTTCTTCTAAGGATGAAATTTGTTTCTTTTATGATGAAATAGTTTTATACAAAATTTTTCATTCATTCAATAGTTCGTCTATAGCACCTTGTGCATCACTATCAAAGAGAGAAAATTCATTACTAACCTCATTGTCTTCACCATCGGAATGGTGTGAGGCCATCAATGCTAGATTTGCACTTTCATCACTATCAGAATCGGATGAGGAACTTATTTCATTGTCCTCCCATGCGACATAAGCCTTTTTGTTCTTGAATGCCTTCTTGCTTTTGAAGCCACCTTCCTTGGAGAGTTTTGGATAATCTGGCTTGATATGACCTTGCTTACCACATTCATAACATGTGATTTCTTATGTTGATGTGGAAGCTTCCTTTTTCTTAAATTGTTTCTTTCCTTTTGAATGAGAAATGGGTTTGTCATTTCTACCAAAGAACTTACCAAGCCTTTTAACAAGAAGCATGAAGTTTTCATCTTCTTCCGGATTGTCTTCCTTTTCAACTTCCTTGGAATCTATCTTCAAAGCAATATTCTTGGATTTCTTCTCTTGATTTTCATGCTTTTCAAGTCTTCCGAGTTCCGTTTCATATTCTTGAAGTTTTCCAAACAATGTTGCGGATGTCATGTTGGAGAGACTTTTCTTTTCTGAAATTGTCGTTACCTTTGGTTGCCATTCCCTAGTTAAGGACCTAAGTACTTTCAGATTTAGTTCATCATTCGTCAAAGTTTTACCAAGAGCACTTAGATGATTTGTCAAGTGCACAAATCTCTTTTGTAAGTCAAGAATGGTTTCTCCGGGCTGCATTCGAAATAATTTGTATTCTTGACTTAGGGTGTTTAGTCTTGATCTTTTTACTTCAACCGTTCCTTCATGAGTTTTTACCAAGGTATCCCATATTTCTTTTGCTGTCTTGCATGCCGAGGCACGGAAGAATTCATCCATGCTAAGTTCACCTTTAAGAAGGTTTATTGCCTTTTCATCATAGAGAACTTTCTTTTTATCATCATCGTCCCATGCAGTTTTAGGCTTTGATGAGCCAACACCATTGATTACCGTTATAGGGATAAATGGACCATTTTCGACGGCATCCCATATTTCTTCTCCTTGTGCTTCTAGATGTACCTTCATGCATATTTTCCAGAAGTCAAAATATTCACCACAAAATAGAGGAGGCTTGTTGTTACTACCACCATCTCTGAAAACGGGATTTTGATTTACGGAAGCCATTCTGGATCTTTTAGGAACAGGTTACCTATAACCTGCTCTGATGCCAATTGTAAGTACGAAGTCCGCCTAAGAGGGGGGGGGGGGTGAATTAGGTACTTTAAAAAATTCTGGTTTTAGTGATGATGGTTCTTATTTTTCTGGTTAATGGTGAATTTAGGAAAGCTTAAAATGCAGAAAAATAAAGAGACACGGGCGATATATCCTGGTTCCCATCACAGTCCGAGAGTACTCCAGTCCCCTTTCAACATGAAAGAGATTTCCTTATTGTGGAAAACATAAACAAGAACTACCAAACAACCAAGGACAATCCTCTTGTATTTTCACTATGTCAACTATGAGAACAATCCTCTCAAAGTGACTACACTTGTATCCAACAATCCTGGAAGTACAAGGTTTCAAAAACACTTAAACTTATTTCCAACAATCCTGGAAAAATAAGTAAGTAACTATCAATATTTGAGTTTGAGTGAGTTGAGTAGTATTGATCACTTATAGTGATTTAACAATGTATGATCTTCTTTTCCAATAATATTATTGTACAATGACTAAAGATATAATTGCTCAAAGTTTTCTGTTTGATAATGTATGAAAATATGCAGAAAACTTATGCATGAAAGTGGAAGAGGTGTTGAAACAGATTTTGAAAATGAATATTTATATGTTCATAACACCCTTTTGAAACATCATGAAGTTCTGAAAATGTATCATGAAGAAATTCCAAGTTTGATTGAAAGGTTTCAATGAAAAGGCATGATGAACAATCATGTGAAAAGCTGATGTTTTTCAAAATCGTGCAGCATGCAATCGATTGCACCCTTTGTGTAAATCTGCACAAGGTTTCAACAACTATATTTTCAAAAGTTTTAAGTGTGCAATCGATTTCACTAGCAATGTAATTTGATTGCATGTAAAGTCAGTAGCAAAAAGTAAGTGAGTGCAATCGATTGCACTGAGAAACAAAAGCAAATGTTTTGAAAATTTTAAGTATGCAATCGATTGCACAAGCAATGTAAATCGATTGCACAGAGAAACAGAAGCAAAAGATCTGAAAAATTGGAGCATGCAATCGATTGCACTAATATGCAAATCGATTGCACTCAAGTAAAAAATGAAATATTAACTTTGAAAAAATTGAGTAATGATTTTTACACATTTCTTTTTCATCAATGAGCATCTATATCTTAAGATCAAAGTAAGTAATATTATTATACCTTGAAAGTTGTTGAGAGCTTTGAACTGAAGATTTTGTCCTTAGATGCTTTGAGCTTGATCATAAATCTTTGCCTTCTTTGTCAATCATGGTTTGTCTACATCAAAACAAAATCCCATTTGAGAAGCTTGATTTTACATTTTTGAGCTCAATTTTGTACCAAATCCAATCTTCATGATCCCTCATGATATTTTTAGCATGATTATGTGATATTGGACTCATGATTTGATTACAATAGATCCCCACATCTTGTTTCATTTATTTGATATTTTATTTGATTTATTTTTCTTTTAAATGAATAAAAAATCTAAATTTCCCATTAGCCCAAAAAATAAATGAATGGATTTAGGAGTCTACTATGAGGTCAAGAACATGTTTGGACTTTAAAAGAAAAGCCCATTAGCCCAAAAATTTAAATTTTCTCAATTTGGACTTCATGCATTTCCTCAAAATTGCCCAAGTTGCACCAATCATATCTCACTCAATTTTTATCATACGAAGGTGATCTTGGACATTTTGGAAACCTCAAGATGTCCGCTACAATCTCTATGTTGGTCATTTTTCCATTTGAAGAATTTAAATTGATGTAAATTTCTTTGACAAAAAGTTTCTTTTTGTTGACTTTTAAAATGACCTATAATGTTTTGGCCCATATCTCTCAAATGAAGCATTTTTTGGACTTGAGCTTAGAGATACTAAGTTGTAGAGAATTGAATTTCCTTCAAAATGAGGTTTGGTTGAGAAAAATCTGATGAAATATGTGAAAGTTATGCTTGGTCAAAGTTCATTTGACTTCTCCTTAAGAAAACCCTAATTTAGTAACTTTTGACTTTTGATGAATCTGGAATTTTCTTGATGTATCATGATAAACCCTTGATCAAATGATGAATCTGACTTGAAAATGTTGATTTTGACCAAAAATCTTGAGCTTTGACTGTATGTTGACCATAGTTGACTTTTTATCCAATATAGTTGATTGTCAATTATCTTAGCAACTGTCTGGGCAAACTTGTGATGCAAGGCTTGAAACCTGTCATGAGGGTACCTTGAAGCATATGAGGAATCATGGAATCCACTTGGGGCATTAGAAGCTCAATTTTCTTCGAGAAACACAAGGCCCTAGTTGTAGGTCAATTGCTTAGAAAAAGAGTTTGTTTGATCAATCCTTGAGTAGTCTTGAGCAATTGAGAACCCTATGAGCATGAGGAGTGTTGTACCCCAAAATTTTCCCTCTCATGTTTTCCAAGGTTTCTCTTATATGGGTGATTACAAACACTTTTTTAAAGAAAATAACAATTTTGAAGATAAACAAGGTGTCTTCGATTAGCTTTGAAACAAGGTGTCTTCGACTGGCTTTGAAACAAGGTGTTTTCGATTGGAGTTGAAACAAGGTGTCTTCAATTGGCATTGGGAAAAGGTGTTTTCGATTGGCATCTGAGCAGGCTGTCCTTCAATTGGCATCTGGAAAAAGAGCTTCGATCGGATGTCCAAAATCCTTCGACACAAGCTTGGTTCACAAAAACTTCGACTGAGCATGGGCTGTTTCATGCCTGATTCGATTGACAAGGAAATGGCTTTCCCTGTGCGTGCCTTCAGCATACAAGGCAAAGACTTATTCATATTTGCCTTTAATCCATACGTCAAATACCTCCTTCGTGCCTGATTCGATTCACTAGGGAATGACCTCTTTTATGCTTGCTTTGGCCTCCCTCATGCTAGCATCCACAAGGCATTGGCTTCCTTTGTGCTAGTTTTGACTGGGCAATGGCCCTCTTTGAAATAGTTTCGGTTCCAAATCTAAAATCCTTAACACACAGTTCTCCATCTTTTGACACCTAGTAAGGCCTATTCGAAAGACACACAAATGAGGCCTTCGAAAGACATGCATCTGGTCCAGTCGAAATAAATACAATGGTTGGAGACAATTTTTGCTTGCTGGCTAAAGTCTTGCATACTTCCAGACGTAAGCCTCATGCATAAGCACATTCATGCCAAAGGAAGCTTCGATTGACCAGAATGAGGTCTTTCGATTGGGCTAGTTAGGTAGTGTCAGAGCCAATCGAAGGACAAGGCAATTAGAGCCAATCGAAGAGCAAAGATCTGAGGGACTTTCGAAAAAGCCCTGATAAGGGAAACTTTGAACAAATTCGAATTGGAATTCAGAGTCATCGAAAGGAACAATACTTTGAAGAAGAGAATTCTGAGCGATTCAAATTGATGTAGATGGTGACTTAATTGAAGAAACTGTAAACAATTAGAATTTAGAGTCATCAAAGATTTGAGCAATTCAAATTGATGTAGATGGGCTCAATCGAAGGAGCTATAAGAATGAAACCAGAACCATTTGAAGGAAGCAACTCAAGGCCAATCAAATGGAATGGCTTGAAGGAATTCGAAAGAATGAAGTATGTCCAGGTTCATCCCAAATCTCAAAGAGGCATGAATATTTCAAAAATGGAAGTCTTTTAATTTGTCTAATTTTGCCTTCAAAGCCTGGTTAATGGTTGCCCCTTGCCATTTCCATGCACCCTCCATCTCCTATAAATACACATATATACGCACAAGGAAAGAGACAGAGAGACTGCCTCATACACACACAGATTGCATATAAAAAAGAACACCCACACCGCCTCAGAAAGCATATCAAAATTCTAACCAGTTTTGTAGGCACCCTCAGTCCAAACAAATACTATATTTGTGCATCTAAGACTCCCGAGGGTCTACTCCGCTCCAATCTACACCAAATCGAAGCATCTCATCCTTGGTAAACTTTCAAATTCATATTCAGATTTTCATGATGTATTAATGTTTTCCAGTGTTTGATTCATGCTCAGGGTATTATAAAGCACATCATTCACATGGAACATACAAGGATAGAGGGCATGATCTGTGCTCTTCATCGAATCTCAAAAATCCATGAGTCTTTAGGGAAAGGAAACCCAGATTCGAACTCAAAGGAGTCGAATTAAAGGGAAGTCGAATTAAGGAAAAGACTTGGGTTCCACACCCAGGTCATGCTTTTGTTTTTGTTAACACTTTTTCTTGCAGATTTTAGTGCCTTCCTCCACAGGAAATTCATCAGACGCCTCCAACAACATTCTTTGCTGGATTGAAGGATAATATCCTTCACAAGATCGAAGGATAATATCCTTCACTGGATCGAAGGATAACATCCTTCACTGGATCGAAGGCCGCATATCTTCACATGATCGAAGGTCATCCTTCACAGGATCTAAGGCCATCCTTCACTAGATCGAAGGCCATCATTTTTTTCTTTGATCGAAAGACTCTTCTTCTTGTATTTATTTTTATTCTTACTCATTTTATTTTAAATAAAAAATCAAATAAAAAATAAAAAAAATTTAGGATAATTTTTTTAATTAAATTCTGAAATTAATTAATTAATTAATTTTAACATTTTTTTCAAAATTAAAATAAGTTAGAACTTAGGGTTTAATTTATTTTCTCATAACAAAAAAACAATAAAAACACTTAGACTAATTTTCTCAATTAAAATTTATTTTTTCTAAACAAATTTTAGTTTAATCCAATTTATTTATTCTCCAGATGAATCAAAAATATCCAAAAGATCTTCTTTATTCATTTAGAACTTTTTTAAGGTTTTTAGACATCTCTTTCCATTTCGCACGTGTTGTTTACTTTCGCATATTTTTTTTATATACTAATGTATCTGCCGATGGAATGTAATAGAATTAACTAGGGTTTTTACTGCTTTTCTTTATTTTTCTTCCCAAATTTTTGACATGTAAATACCCCCTCCCCAAAAGCCTTTTAATAGCATTGGATATACGATTCACACACTTTAAATTTCTGCAAAATATTAACTGCTAGTAACTAGGCTTGTATGGAAAGACTGAAACCAAAATGTTAGAAAACCTAATAACAAAGATAAATGAACTTAATTGAATCACTTGCACATATACACCTCTAGGGTACGCCCACTTTGGTTTCCTTTCGGAAGATAAAACAGTAATGTCCCTCGAAAGTGGGGGCGCTTTAGCAAAGACCCGTAAATCAAAAGATCATAGTCCCTCGATGACCCTACAGTGTTGCCTTTCGGTAAATGATCTAGTCCCTTAAACAAAATTTCTAAAGTGTCTTCATATGTTGCCTTTATGACTGCACGTCCCTTTGAATGTCCCTCAATCATCCAACAATAAGGCTACCTACTCACTAATAGTAAGATATCACTGTCTAAAGGATAGGAGGAAAAGAACGAACCTTTTCGAGTATAAGTAGATAGTTCTTAAATGCTTGCTCAAAAACAAACTTCTTGCACTTACACAAGACATTTCAAAAACACTTTCAAAAAATGCTTTATCAACACTCTTGAGGACTGATACAAGAGTTATCATAAAGCGAATCTCCGTACTAAGGCATTTTCAAACTACTTTTTCAAAACACACAAAAGCACAAGGTATTTCAAAAATGAGCTAAGCATCTAAGAGCCCATAGAAAAACTACGGATGGAAAGGGTGCTAACACCTTCCATTCCCATAATCTACCCCCCTTACTCAGAAAATTCTCGAAAAGGTATTTTTCTGTTCTTTTCACCCTTTCCTTAATTTGGATAAAAGAAAAGCCGGTGGCGACTCTTGCTTACCTCAACATTTACTAACACAAATGCAAAGCCAGTATAACCGTTGGTTCTTCCACCGTATCACATAACTTGCGACTCTGCTGAGGATATGAATAAAAAGTGGGGTTACCTTAAGAGTTAGTTCATTTTAAAATTATTTTAATTGCTTGCTTTGTATGCTTTATTCTTGGAGGGTTGTTTGGGTTGTTACTATATATCATACACCCGGATCTGGGGGCATATTTTTAGGTAAACAACAATAGATTGTGGAGACTGTACAACATAGACCGATGTGGTTGAAGCGATAGCTGTGTTGGTTTGACACTTTGGTTGGCACCGCTATCCCTTGTGTTGAATCGAGGAGAATACGGGGCCGCCGCGTGGTGTCGTGAAGTACTAACGGACCTTAGAACATTAGTTGAACAAACTTGGCCATTAGAAAGTTGTGAGATAGTCAGCCTCAGCGTAAAGTTGTGGATTGGTTGATACTCGATGCTACACTCATTGAGATCAGACTTTCGGGATGTTTCGGCCGCAAGAAAAGATTGCTAAGCTGAAACAATGCCCGATAAAGAAAGATAAGTGATATTGATACTTCTTAGAACCCAATTACTATTTCTAGGACAGGTTGAACAAACTAAACTTCAAGAGGGTATTTACCTATAAACTCCATGCAAGCCTAAACCTAAGGTCTTGTGTGTTTTGCTCGTGTATGATTAATTTTCTTAAACATGACATCATGCATCATAACATCCACATTTCATTCCACTAACCATTTCAAGAACCAAGGGAATTTATCTTTATTCTGTTTTATAGATCATGGCTTCTACAAGTAGAAATACTATATGAATCAGCTTTGTAAGAATACCTCTCCAACTCAAATAGCTAGTATCAAGGGTTCCTGAGACTTCTTCGTTCACCAAGAAATATGGTCGAATTATCAATCTAGTTACCTCGGGCTTTGATGAGAAGATGATGATTGTACTCTTTCAATTCTTTGACCCTAAACACCATTGCTTCACTTTCCCAGACTATCAGCTAGTACCCACCATGGAAGAATTCTCTCAAATATTGGGTATACCTATTCTTGATAAGATGACTTTCATCGGTTTAGAAGAAGCTCCAAAACCAGAAGTCATTGTGTGATCGGTGGATCTGGAACTGACTGTTTAACGCTGGTTCGCGAAATGTCGCGGTAAGCAAGAGTCGCCACCGTCGTTTATTTTCTCCAATATGGAAAGGACAAAAGCACAGAAAAATTCCTTATTGAGATTAGCTCTCGGTTCGGGAGGTAGATTTATAGAAAGGGAAGGTGTTAGCACCCTTTCTATCCATGGTTATCCATGGGCTCTTAGGTACTTGCTCATTTGTGTTTTCAAAATGTTTGCTTTTCAAAGTGAGTGGGTTTGAAAAAGTTTCTTTGAAAGATTTCAGTTCGACTCTTGTATCGGTCCTCAAGAGTGTTTGAAAAATTGTTTTGAAAGCTTTTTGAAAAGTGTCGGTGTGAAAAGAGTTTTTTGATTTGTTTCTGAATAGAGCAAGTATCTATGAGTTGTCTACCTACCCTAAGGAATTAGTCTGTGTAAATGTCCTTAAGGTAGCGCCATCCCACCATTGAGAGGTAGGTAGCACCACCGTTGGAGGTGTTCGGGTCAATTCGTTATCGGGACAGTGTGGTCACCATAGCAACAGTAGGAAACCTTAGAAGCTACCCCCATGCCATGTTCATGGACATGAGGACTTACTAAGACGTCCTATACTCGACGACCACGTTTCGAGGGGCAAGGCAACAGTGAGACGTACCCTAGAAGTGGTGTGTGAATTGTGTGTCATTTTCAGTTATTATTTGTCTTGTCATGCATTGGGTGTTCTACGCTTTGATTTTATTTTTGCATACATTCTTTCATGTGATTATTAACAGTTAAAAGGTGCGGGAATTAAAATGCAGAAATAAAAGTCCTACGCTATTACAAGGCGCGGGTCTACATCGCCAAATTAAACCAAGACCCGATTTGAATGAAAGTGCGGAAAGTAAATGTCCTAATTATCTATTACAAGGCTTTGGGGCAATTACATAAAAAAGAAAAATAAAAGTAAACGTGCGAAAAGAAATTAGAATCGAGTGCGAGGGCGTTGAACCCTTTAAGGAATTGAATTAAAATTACAAATTAATTAATGATTAAATAAAGAAAGGGACTTATTTTTTGATGTTTTTGTATTTAATGGAAATAAAGAAAGGGACTTATTTTTTGATGTTTTTGTATTTAATGGAAATAAAGAAAATTAATTGGAATTGAAACCCTAATTCTAAGCATTTTTAATTATTTAAGGAAAAAATTAAAGTTTAAACCTAATTTACTCAAATTATTTAATTACATAAGTATTTACAAAAATAGTTAATAATTAATAATGATAAGAAAAAAGGAAAAGAGTAAAAATACTAAAATCCTAATTTCTATATTTTTTAGTTATTAAGAAAATATTAAAATTGAAAGCCTAAATTAAACTAATTGGATTATTAAAATTTATTTACAAAAACTATTTATGAATAAAAAAATTAAATAAACATATTTTATTTTTTTGACTTTTCTGATTTTTTTTATGTTTTTTGTATTATGAGAATTAATTAAAATAATCAAGATAAATTAAAATAAACAAAAGAGAATAAAAAGAAAGGGAAAGAAAATACAAACAGGGGGTTGTTGATCCAAATTGAGGAGGTTCATGGAAAGCAGATTGGCCCAAGAATTCCAGGCCCATGTGGACTTTTAGCGCTTGTGTGAGAAACAGTTGACCAATGCGTATGGTGGATTGCTGGTGATGACCATTAGATTGGCCTTCAGGGACATGTGGCAAGCATAGATCTGGAGTTGCATGGTAGCCCTTTGGAAGCGTACTACACAGAATCATGTTAGAGAAAAAAATATTGAATAAAGTGGGGGGACCTGGGGGTCGAACCCAGGTCCCAATGCTTGCAAACATTCCTTTCCACCAACTGAGCCAGCGCGTTCATTCATAAGCATAATGGAACATAATCATTATATGTGAAAAGTGCCAATATTCTGGAACAAAAGAAAATTCGCGCCAATTATTTGAACGCACCATTCATGTCCCTCCATGCATCATCTTCTTCAATTGCTCTGAAACAAAAAGCATTTAAATAGCGGGGGTTTTAAACCCCCACAAACTGAAAACGTAAAAATAGCGATTAGCTATATAATCAATATAAAAAAAGCGCGAGGACATCAATCGTTTCGTCTTGTTCTGACGAGTTTGCCTGTATTAGTTTGATGGTCCAATTTTGCCTTATGAAGGAATCCCCAAATCTGGAGCTTTGAAACCCTAAAACGCTTCCATGGCATTTTTTGATACAGGGCCTAACAACTCAATTGGGTTGTGTCATTAGCTTCAGAAAGTGTACGTTAGTATAAATCAACATCAAAAACACATGAAAAATGCATGAAATTCAGGATACGATTATGAATATTTTTGAAAGAAGAGTGAATATGTTCTACCAATTCCTTGAGTATGGGGCTATGTTCTTGATTGTAATCTCTTCCTGGTGGTGTCAGCAAGCTTTTGGAATGCTTCTTAGGCCTTGAAACGCCCTGGAACTATGTTTTCAGTTTCAACTTTTTTTTTTGGAAAAAATGCAAAGTTGTTCTTACAGTTCCTGCGCAGCTTGCTTCTGTCTAGCATTAGGTTATTGTTTGTGCATATATGAGGAATGAATTAGGTTAGAAAACAAAGCCCAAAATCCATTCAATCAATGTTTTTGAATTTGTGATTTTCATGAATCTTTTTCAATCTTTTTGTCATGAAGAACATGCCTATTTGCATAGAGTCTTTCCTTTTTTTTGATGTGCACGAAATCTTTAGTGCATAAGGAGTGGAAATGCTGCATAAAAAGATTTGAAAGGTGGCATTTAGTATTTTTTCATATTTAATTTTAATTAAGTGAATTAATAATAATAAAAATTCAAATAATTAATAAAAAATGATGAAATAACTCCCTTGGATGTCAATGGGTCGTGCATAGCTTTTGGGTGATGATTCTTGGAAGAAATTGAGGCCCATTAGCAATTTTGAGGCATTTGAAGCAATGTTAACTTTTCAAAATTCCCAAAAATTTCCCAACTTCCACAAGGCATATCTTGCTCAATTTTTAATATTTGATCGTGTTCTTGGACATTTTGGAAAGGTCTTGAAGTCCTCTAACCAATGCCTTTGGTCCCATGTCATTTTGATTTACCAATCTCAAGTTATGGTCTTTGACTTAAAGTGCCTTTTTATTGACTTTTGAAAATGACCTATAATGCTGAGATTGATAACTTTTTGTGATATCATTTCTTGGACTTGAAGTGTGAAGATGATTTGTAGGAAATGTCATTATCTTGAAAATGAGCTTTGGATGGAATTTTTCTGATAAACCATGTGGAAGTTATGCCTTGGTCAAGTTACAGTTGACTTTTTCTATTGTCCAAAAATAGAAACTTTTGCATCTTGAGACTTTTTGAGCCATGCTTTGGGAATCATGATCAAGAATTGATCAAATGATGTTTGTGGCTTCAAAATAAGATGTTGACCAAAAATTTGGACTTTTGACTGTCAAATGACCATTTTGCCCCTATAGTTGACTGTTGAGCAATTAGGGTTTTTGACAGTGCAATTTTGTGCTATGAGTCTTGAAACTTGGCATATGGATGCTTGACAATGTTTATAGGCATGTGGGACTTGATTGGGCCCTTGGAAGCTTCAATTTCTTTGCCAGAACCAAAACCCTAATTTTTGACTGTTAGGAGGCAATTGGACTATGCAACCCTTGGGAGATTTTGAACCTTGACCTTGGCAAATCTTGAAGAATATGGGAGGGCAAATTTTGGGGTACAACACATTGCAACAACTTTGCATCTGAAACGGTCCGATATTGTATCCAACTGGGAAACAAGAAGTGGAATCAAGGGTTTTCTAGTCAAATTCCTATTTGAGAAGGCTCAACTATTTTGGGATGATTTGGATTTCCAAGCTTTTTAGGAGGTTCTGGCCCTTCTAATCTATGGTTTAGTGTTGTTCCCTAATCCAGAATTACTCATAGATGTGAATGCTATCAAGGTTTTCCTCTCTCATAACCATGTGCCTACTCTACTCGGAGACATATTGTATACCCTCCACACTCGCACTATGAAGAGAAAAGGGATTCTTATATGTTGCATGCCATTGCTGTCAAGGTGGTAAATTTCTCACCGTCCTAAATCAGTATTGAAGAATGCAAAATGTTTGGGTTGGTCGCGAAGGATAATGTCACTTTCTCACTCGGATATTCTCTGATATTCCCAATCTATGAGAGATATTTCTATCATTAAACGTTGTGGGGAATTACCTAATGTCCCACTACTTGGCATTAGCGGAGGCATAACTTATAATCCTTCTCTGGCTTTGTGACAATTTGGTTATGCTCAAAGGGATGGTCCCTACGATATGCTTATCCAGGGAATTGTGTTTAGCTACGAGGATGATGTTCAAGGGTGTCGTCAGAGGTTCATACGAGCTTGGGGCATGGTAAACAGATTTGATACCAAGACCTTGGGGACTAAGACTTCCATCCCTATGGAACCTTATCTCAAATGGGTACAAGTTTGCGCTCAGAAACTTATAATGTCGTTTATAGACACCTTACCAGTAGTTTTGGAGCCCATCATCGAAAGAGATGTTCCTTATACAGTTCTCCATCTTGACATGCCCACTGATCTTGAAGAGCTGCAGAGATCCTGGATTCAGTTGAAGAAAGAACGGGATACCTTTAGAGATCATTTCTATGTCAACAAGAAGAAAGTGTTGGAGCTCATGAAGCAACTTCACGAAGAAAAAAGTCTTAATGTCTATCTCGACACAAAGAGGAAGCGCCCATGGGAAACCTGATTTCTTGGATTTTAGAATTTTTTTTGTAAGCCTAAAAGGCAATTGTATTTTGAATTATGATAATAAAATCTTTGTTTCATTTTAGTTTACAAATTTAAATTTCCCGAGGTCCTTGAAAACATCTCATAAGCATATCATACACTTCATTGCATAAGCAGGTATTTCAAGACAGGTTTCTTATTCTTTTCGTTGTTTATTTCAACAAAAGAAATGGCTCTTGAACAAACAGCGAAGGACCTCCAAGCTCAAAACGCTCAGTTTCAGCAAATGTTCCTGGCTCTGGATAAGGGGCACAAAGATCTGAAAGCTCTGATCGTCAAAGAGAAGACCAAGAAGCCAAAGAAACCAAATGGTGTCTTGAACTTGGGTATAAGATCCAGAGGACCGGCTAAGCGAGATCTAGATTTCGCAATCCCGTCAAATGAGGGGGATAATCAAGAAGAGAAGCCAACAGAAGAAAACAACAATCCAGGGTCTGAGGAGGATGAACTTGACTATTCTGAGGAGCAGTATCTGTAACAGCCCAAGCCTTCAGCGTTCCCGACACTATTACCTCACGATCTTCTCTACCCCCTCACTAGTAGAGTTTTTTCCTTCTGTGGGAATTTAACCCTGTACCATGGGGTTCAAGTACATGCTCAATGCATTCCCACTACCAATTGAGATACGTAGCCACAACTCGTACACAATTGCAAAGTATGGATATGGGTTCTGGCGAAGGTTTTAAAGATTATGCCCAAAAGTTGAGAGACCTTGCGGGAAGAGTCCAGCCTCCTTTGTCTGGTAGGGAGCTGGTGGACATGTTCTTGGGCACGTTGTCTGGTCTGTTCTTCAACCATCTGATTGGAAGCTCTTCTGCTGGGCTCACTGAACTAATACTGACTAGTGAAGGGGTAGAAGTTGGCATCAAAATTGGTAAGATCCAGAGAGATGCATCCTCCAGTACAACAAAGAAACCTTTCACTGGAAAGAAGGAGATCAATGCTGCTTATGGCCAAATAAATCACAACAAAGCTGAGCGTCGTTCGACGGTAGGATTTATTATGATTTCCAATCCCGCCTCAAACCAACAACAAAGCAATCAGCGCAGACTAGAGGCGCCCAAAATACATTTTACCCGAATCAACATGACCCTATCCCAAGTTTTGCCACACCTGCTAAAGTCCAACCTAGTGACCCTAAAGGAGGCCCCAAATAATCCTAATACTGCATCTCCCTGCTACAACCCGAATGCTCGATGTGCCTACCATTCTGAAACTTTGGGGCATGATACAAACGACTATTGGGCTTTAAAGAATAAGGTACATGATCTCATCGAGGCAAAGGAGATTGAGTTTGACCTTCCAGAGACACCCAATGTAATAACGGCGCCAATGCCAAAACATGGCCAAGGTGTCAATGTTGTTGATGATGACCGTTTTATTTCTTCTGTTGATGAGTTAGATACTCCTCTTCTGACTGTTAAAGAGAATCTATTGCAAGCCGGTTTATTTTCGGGTTGTGGTGAAGGTTTCCACTTATGTATGTCTCTACCAGATGGCTGTTTGTTGTTAAAAATGGGTGTCCATCGCTTGATGGTTAACAAATAAATCATGTTCAAGAAATTTCCTCTTGCAATAAGTTCATGTGAAGATGTCTCAATAATAACCATTTCCAACAATCCTCCCAAGGTCTCCACCAAAAGACCCGTCAGGATTACATATGTTCCCAAGTTTGCTCCCTTGATCATCACCCTCCCTGGGCCAATACCATATTCCTCGAATAAAGCTGTTCCCTGGAATTATGGGGCTGACGTCTATTACCATGGCGTCAAGCAAGACCTGTTGGCTATTGAAGACAAAGTTGCTGAAGGTACTGATCCTGATATCGAAAACATCATTAGGACCAACAAAATTACTAGAAAAGAAAGAGCTTTATCTCCCGAGATCTCTCCAAAAACTGTTGCTACTCCTGTGATCATTCATGCTGCTACTCCTGTCAGTACTCCCATTGCTACTCCTATTGATATCCCTGCTACTGAGTCGGCCGAGACTCGGGGCAAATAGGTATTGGTTGAGCTTGTCTAGATGAAGGCGCACCCATAAGTCATTCCCGAGGCTTCTAAAAAGGAAATGGAAGAGATATTAAAGATAATCAAGAAAAGTGATTATAATGTCGTGGAACAATTGGGACAGACCCCTTCAGAAATCTCAATGATGGCCTTACTTTTATGCTCTGAAGCCCATGCTAAGGCTTTAGTAACATTCTTGAAGTCTTCCCATGTGCCTCAAGAGACCTCCGTTGATCAATTTGAGAATTATGTGGCCAACCTAACCACTGATAATGGACTGGGTTTTTCCGACGCTGATTTAACTCCCAAGGGAAGGAAACATAATGATGCCCTGCATGTCTCCATTGAGTGCAGGGGCACTACATTAGCCCATGTTCTGGTTGATATAGGTCCATCGCTGAATGTCTCACCTAAGAATGCTCTAGACAGGTTAGATTATGAATGACTCACACTAAAGCCCAGTAACATTGTGGTGAGGGCCTTCGACGGTTCCAAAATAATGGTGCACGGGGAGGTGGACATACATATCAAAGTTTGTACTCAGACTTTTAATTCCACCTTCTATGTGATGGATATCCGCCCGTCTTATTCCTGTTTATTTGGTCGACCTTGGATCCATGGGGCTGGTGATGTTACTTCTACTCTGCATCAGATGCCGAAGTACCAAGTCAATGGGAAAATTATCAAAGTCCATGGGGAGGAGGAATACATGGTGAGCCACCTGAACTCTTTTAGGTATGTTGAAATGGACGGCGAGTTCATTGAGACCCTATGTCAGAACTTTGAGGAGGTTTCATAGACGGTTGCTAAAACCAAGACTGCTTCGAAGGTCCCGAAGATTACTAGACCTCCATTGAAGATGGCTTCTCTAAAGGATGGCAAGGCAGTAGTCGAAGAAGGTGGGTGTACCATTTGGGGCCAACTTCCGGATATTGCCTACAAATTTGACAAATTTGGTTTGGGTTTTACTTCAGGAGGCCAGAGAGCTGTTCTTCGTGCTCGCGCGAGGGGACCACCTTTACGGATCAACAACCATGGAGTCAATGCTCTAGAAGACAGTGATAATGATTATGACTTGGACAAATGGATCTTCCCAACCATCAGCGGTGGACTCAGCAATTGGGAGGCTAGAGATTTTGTTCCCATCTCTTTTATTCAAGAGTAATTTGTCTTTTTGTTTTTAAGGATATGTAATATTTGAACAATTGAAACTTTAAAGCCTTGTGTCTTACCCGAGGCACAATGGTCTATTTGTGAGGGTCATTACTTCATTTTCATATGTCATCAATAAAATATTGGACGTTTTGCATGCAAATTTTGTGCTCTTTGTTTTTCTTTTCTGCCTTTTTACTTTATCAAAAAATATACAGCTATGCTCTTACACACACCCACATATCAAACTGCAAATCCACATCCACTATGGATGCCATCGATAACGGTTCTGCTATTTCCAGTTATGACTTTGAAAATCCGATCTACCAAGTCGAGGACGACGGTGAGGAAGATTGTGAAGTACCAGGAGAACTTGCCAGATTGTTACAACAGGAAAAAGGGCAATACAGCTTCATGAAGAGCCAATTGAGACAATGAACTTGGGTACTGAAGAGGATAAGAAGGAAGTCAAGATAGGAGTCGATCTGGAGCATATTGTCAAATAGCGGTTAATTCAGATGCTACATGACCATGTTGAGGTCTTTGCCTAGTCATATGAAGACTATTCAGGACTTCACACTGATATTATGGTTCATCGCCTACCAACAAAAAATGACTTTTCTCCCATGAAACAGAAGGTTTATCGTATGCGGCCAGAGATGTCAGAAAATATCAAGGCTGAAGTCATGAAACAGTTCAACGCTGGTTTCTTAGCTGTCACCTCTTATCCATAATGGGTTTCTAACGTTGTTCCGGTACCTAAGAAGGACGGTAAGGTACATATGTGTGTGGATTAGAGACTTTTAATAGGGCAAGCCCCAAGGATGACTTTCCGCTTCCCCTTATTGATGGCCTGGTTGACAACACCGTACAATATAAGGTATTATCCTTCATGGATGGTTTCTCCAGATACAATCAGATCAAAATGGCACTTGAAGACATGGAGAAGACGACCTTTGTCACACAGTGGGGAACTTTCTGTTACCAAGTTATTCCATTTGGGCTAAGAACACCGGGGTAACCTATCAGCGCGTTATGGTAGCTCTATTTCATGATATGATCCATCACGAGATAGAGCTCTACGTTGATGATATGATAGCCAGGTCTCAGACTGAAGTGGAGCACCTTGATCACCTGCAGAAGCTATTTGAAAGGTTGAAAATTACAAACTGAGGCTGAACCCGAATAATTTCACCTTTGGAGTAAGATCATGTAAGCTCTTAGGTTTCGTTGTCAGCGGCAAAGGAATTGAAGTGAATCCTACAATAGTTAGAGCAATACAAGAAATACCAACTCCTTGCACTGAGAAGGAGGTTAGAGGATTCTTGGGATGCCTAAACTACATAGCCAGATTCATTTCACATCTGACCGCTACTTGTGAGCCAATCTTCAAGTTACTGAAGAAAGATCAAGCAGTGAATTGGAATGACGACTTCTAGAATTCCTTTGACAAAATAAAAGAATATCTTCAAGAGCCTCCAATTTTAGTGCCTCCAGTCGAAGGAAGACCTCTGATCATGTACTTGACCGCATTAGAGAACTCAATAGGGTGTGTGTTGGGGCAACATCACGAGTCTGGTCGAAAAGAGCATGCAATATACTACCTTAGCAAAAAGTTTACCGACTATGAAAACAGATACTCACTGCTCGAGAAAACTTGCTGCACTTTGGCATGGGCTGCTCGCCGACTAAGACAATATATGTTGACTCACGCCACTTTGTTGATATCTAAAATGGATCCTATCAAATAAATTTTTGAGAAGTCCGCTCTCTCCAGAAGAATAGAAAGATGGCAAATGATCCTAACCGAATACGACATTCAGTATACTACCCAGAAAGCAATTAAGGGAAGTGTATTAGCTGATCATTTGGCTCATCAGGCTATGGATGACTACCAATCCATGAGTTTTGAGTTCCCGGATGAGAAAATCATGCTAGTAACTGATTGTGAAGAACCTGGACTGTATGAAGGACCTGAAAAAGGATCTCGATGGACTATGTTTTTTTACGGGGCTTGCAATGCTCTGGGAAATGGAATCAGCATTGTGATCATATCTCCTGAAGGATGTCATACTCCTTTCACTGCCAGATTATGTTTCAATTGTACCAACAATATGGCTGAATATGAGCCATGTATTATGGGTCTCAAAGCTGCTATCGACTCGAGGATCAAATTCTTGAGTGTATTTGGAGACTCGACTTTAGTAATCAGTAAGTTCAAAGGGGAATGGGACACAAAGCATCCTAATCTCATCCCTTACAAAGAGCATGTGTTGACAGTGATCCCACACTTTGAAGAAATTACCTTTGAGCATTTTCTACGAGAGGAAAATCAACTAGCGGACGTGCTAGCTACTATGCCATCCATGTTCGAGGTCAGATGGGATAATGAGGCTCCTCAAATCACTATTGGGAGGATGGATGAACCAACACACTGTCACAAGATTAGTATTGAAGAAGTAGTGGACAAGCCTTGGTTCCATGAAGTCAAAATATATCTCGAATCCCAAGAGTATCCCGAGGGAGCTTCCGTCAATGATAAGAAGTTTCTAAGAAGGTTCTCTGCCAAGTTCTTCCTTAGCAACAAAATCCTCTACAAGCGCAATCATGATTCTACCTTGCTTCGGTGTATGGACAAGAGTGAAGCCGAGAAGATTATGGCTGATTTACATGAAGGTACCTTTGGAACTCATTCTAATGGGCACACAATGGCTAAAAAGATCCTACGGGCAGGATACTACCGGTCCACTATGGAAGTAGACTGTTATCAGCATTTGTGGACTTGTCACAAATGCCATATCTATGATGATAGGGTGCATGTACCTCCAGTTCCTCTAAATGTCCCGACTGCTCCTTGGCCATTCGCAATGTGGGGCATCGACATGATTGTAGAGATTATACCTATAACCTCTAATGGGCATCGCTTCATCCTCGTCGCCATTGATTAATTTACAAAATGGGTCGAGGCGACTTCATTTGCTTATGTTACCAAGAACATGGTGGCCCGATTCATCAGACATAACCTTATTTGTCGGTACGGTATTCAAGAAATAATCATCACGGATAATGGTACCAATCTCAATAACACTATGTTCACCAAGCTCTGCATGTAATTCAAGATCCAGCATCATAACACTTCTCCTTACCGACCGAAGATGAATGGCGCTATAGAAGCTGCCAATAAAAATATCAAAAAGATCATACAGAAGATGACCGTGACATATAAAGACTGGCACGAGATGTTACCATTTTATTTTCATGGTTACCGTACCACAATGCATATATCAACAAGGGAAACTCCTTTCTCTTTGGTATAAGGGATGGAAGTTGTCCTACCCATAGGAGTTCAGATCCCTTCCTTGAGAATCATGAAGGATGAAGGGTTGAGCGGATATGAATGGATTCAGACAAGACTTGACCAATTAAACCTGATTGACGAGAAGAGGCTTGCGGTTGTTTGCCATGGTTATATGTACCAAAAGCGTATGATCAAAGCTTTTAACAAGAAAGTAAGACGTCATGTATATCAACCTGGTGACTTGGTAATTAAGTGTATCATACTACCACAAGGTGATCCCAGGGGAAAATAGACTCCTACATACGAAGGTCCATTTGTAATCAATAATATATTTTCTGGTGGAGCCATGATCTTAACCACCATGGACGGTGACGACCTTCCGCACCCTGTAAACGCGGACATAGTTAAAATATACTATGCATGAAAAAAGACCCTCTAGGTTGACTGGCCTAGCCAAAAATAAGGGCATCCTGGCGAACCAAAAGGGTTCGGGAAGAAATCAGGGATATATTAAAAAAAGATATGTACACCCGGCAAGTCAAAAACCTGAAAAAGGCGGCTTGGGCAAAAAAGGGTATCCCGGTGGACTGAAAACCCGAAAGGATGGTCCATGCAAAAGTTAGGGATTTAAAGCGTATAACTATGTCCCATTGGATCACCTTACAACCAATCTTCAATATCAACTATCAAGCTCAAACGGTACTAATTGATCCAATTAGCTTTGGACAAGTAGCGAAAGAGATGATACACACAAAGATATAAAGGCGATAGCAGAATGGGTACCCATTGGGATCATTTCACATAGCTGTTTTTTCTTTGTATAATATTTTTGTATAGTTTCCATTCTTACGACAACATTCTCCTACTAGGATGTTCGTCTCCTTGTATAAAAACAATTATTCAAGTTAATACAAAGCTATTCCTTTGAAAGTGCAAAACTATTTCTGTTTTTATTTTTCTGTTTTGTTTGCAAAAACGTCTAGTGATTATTTTTGAACATATGCATTTGAATGTGATTATTGTTACAAATATACACATATAAAAACAGAAAGACAGTTACTAATGTGTTTAAGAAACGGGACAATATCTAAGGGCCACCTACATAATCCCCGCATATTTTCTCCAGCAGATACCTTCTCCAACAAGTACAGAGGCAGGGACATCCTACTACAAGGTCACTGCCATATTCTTGGTATGCAGCCTAATGGTGTCAAGTGTTCTCATATCCCCGGCAGAGCAGAATCTCCAAATTACTGCTTTAATAATAAAAAATTCCCCAGTGAAGTCGCCAAGCTTCTCAGGATTCCCCAGTAGGATTTCATAAAATCCCTGAGCAGTTCATAGAGTTTTCTTTCCCCAATTGAGTTTATTTCTCTAATAACGGAAATCCATCTCCCATCGTTTCAACTTCAACAAATTTGAAGACCTACATTCTTCATTCCCAACAACAATCAGGGATTCATTTTCCCTAGTTCAACAATACAACAATGGAATGACTGACACGTTCATACATTGCATTCACACATCATTTTACAAACATCATAGCATATGTAACACAAATGTATATATATCACAATCTCATTTATTTTGAGAATATCATGCAATTCATACATCATGACATTGCATGAAACTGACTTTACCTTTCCAGGTTGAGTTTGCAGACAGACAAACATTATCAACTTATACAGCAGGCCACAAATTAATTCCCGAAACCAGACGGGGAAACTATCTATGTGACCGATGTTGCCAAGTACCATATTAATACCTGTAACAAGCCAGGACAACTATCTGTGGACGACCGACTATAGATTAATACCTGTAACAAGCCAGGAAAACTATCTACATGAGCAGATCGAAGATTAATACCTGTAACAAGCCAGTAAAACTATCTTTCTTTATCAGGTCAGAGATTAATACCTAAAACCAACCAGGATAACTATCTCAACGACCGACAAAAGCAAGTTCCAGATTAATACCTGAAACAAGCTAGGACAACTATCTATGCGACTGACAATTTTCAAGTTCCTGATTAATACATGAAACCAGACAAGACAACTATTTGTGAACAACTGATTGTAGATTAACACCTGAAACTAGACAGGAAAACTATTCACATGACCGAACAAAGTAATCTTACACGGGTTCCTTCTCAATGTGATATGGTGGCAGAACCAACTGTTATACTGGTTTGCGTTTTTTATTCGCAAATGTTACGGTAAGCAAGAGTCGCCACCTACTTTTATTTCATCCAACAAAGGAAAAGGAAAAAGAAAAGAAAAAACCTTTTTCGAGAATGTTTCTGAGTATGGGGGGTAGATTATAGAAAGGGAAGGTGTTAGAACCCTTTCTATATGTGGTTTTCCACGGGCTCTTAGGTACTTGCTCATTTTTAAATTGCTTGTGTGTGCTTGTTTTGAAAATATTTTACTTTGTGATGACTCTTGTATCAGTCCTCAAGAGTGTGATGAAGTTTGTTCTAAAAATTGTTTTGAAAAGTGTTTGTGTGAAAATTTTTTGTTTGAGCAAGTACCTAGGAACTAATCTACCTACTCGAAAAAAGTCCGTTCGTTTTCCTTTAGACAATGCTATCATATTATTAAGGAATAGGTAGCACCGTCGTTTGAGTTTAAAGGGACGTTCGAAGGGACGAAATGGTCTCCGAAGGCAACAAGTAGAGATACCTTAGCATTTCAAAGGGACTATCGTCATAAGATCAATTCGTAGGCAACTCCAGGGACAAGTAGGGACTATGATCTTTATGACGATTTTGAATCGCGGGTCATTGCTAAGGTATCCCTACATTCGAGGGACACAACCATTATTTTTGAGGCAACTGAGTGGAGTAAACCCTAGGAGTAAACATGTGCAACAGTGTGCTTTTTTCAGTTATATTTATCTTGCAGTTTAATGATCTACGATTGATTTATTAATCATACACGCCTAGGTTGCTAACAATTATATACAAGCATACAAAATATAAAAGCGAGAAAGTAAAAGTCCTACGCTATTACAAGGCTTTGGGCAGATACATAATTATTTTGGCTGAAAATAAAATGCGGAATTTAAAAGAAAAACTAATTACTATTACAAACTCAGAGCAGTTACAAATAATAATAAAAATAAAATTAAAAACGCGCGGTAAATTAAATGCGAGAAATGATTAGCCGACCTAGAAATCTAAATTGCGAAAATATTTATTTTTAAGGAAAAATTAGGTTAAATATAGAATTAAACCCTAAATCTAATTATTTTAATTATAATAAGAAGAAAAAACATTAATTACCCTAATTTAATTAAACTATATAATTAACAGAATATTTTTTATGAAAAAAGATTTTTGATGTTTTTTGGTGATTTTTGATTAAATAAAAAAAATGATTTTTTTGAATTATTAAGAAAAAGATATAATTAATAAACAAAAGAAAAAAAGAATTAAAATAGAAGAAAAAGTAAGGAATTGGGCCTGTTGCTGGAAGAGAGGAAGGGGGTGTGCTGCCAAATTGCTGATTGGGCCCAACGTTGGCCCAGACTGACGCCTGATCCAGTGGAACTAGCTTCTGAAGGTTCACAGTGGACTAGTGTATACTGCGCACTGGATCTGTGATGGAGTAATCCAAGGGATGATATCTGAGAGTGTGTGGTGGCCTTCAGAATATGATGCGCACTGGATTTGGAAATAATATTTCAGAAAAATTTAAAAGGTCTGGACCTGGGATCGAACCCAGGTCCTCCCTCTCACATGCCTTCTTCCCTTGCAATCTGCGCTAGTTGGTTAGTCATGAATATAATGAAACAAATAAAATAAAAGGAAAATAAGGTGCTATTGCTGAATCCAAATGACACGTGTGCACTGTGGGCCCTGGGGGTTTGAGTGGGCCAATCGGATTTGGAGAGAGGAAGAGTTCGTTTGATCCCAGCCAATGAGGTCATGAGAAACAGCCACGCGTGCTTTGACCGCCTCCTACAAAAATCAAACCACCGGCCCTGGTGGCTCCGGTCACCTTCTCCGGTGACACCCCAAGACTGATTCTACAAAACACGCGTGATCAAAGCATAAAAAAGACCCCACCCCCCTTAAAATTTCCCCAGGAATCCAATGGTGGTACCCATTCATCCTAAAAGTGCCTGTATCATAAAATCCGAAGCTTGCTTCTTCCTAAGCCCTAACAATGGTGTCTTGCGATTCTAGGCTTATTCCTCACATGAGATACGTCAAAAAATTCATGAATAATGCCAATAGTATGAATATGCAAGAACAATATATTTATATTAAGGATGGAACAAGTTTTAGAAATAAAAAAGTTACCAATATGGAAGGATTAAGTTGGCACGATTTAGTAGACTTTGGCCTTTGCAATCGGTCTGGTTCAACTCCTAGAAATCTCACAATGACGATGGAGTGATTGGAATCGAGGGAAAGGGGCTGGCTTGAGTGTTTGAAGATTACACCACATCTTTGAATTTTTGGAAACTTCTCCCTTGAGGCAGGCTGTGTATTCTCGTCCTTTTAGGGTTGGAATGGCTTGCTTAAATAGTGAATCAACATTAGGTTAACATATAGGGACTAAATCAAATGATTTGAATCAGTTTCAAAATAAATCCAATATTTCCTATTTGAAGATTCTCTTCCTTTCTCAATCTTACACAATTTCCCTTGGTTATTTCCAGCATGTATGGATTGTGATTCAATGCAAACTCAAATCAAAACAAATCTTTGCTATTTTATGTTATTTATTTGATTTAATTTGACTTTTAAATGATAAAAAATCAAAATAAATTAAATAAATAAAATCAATAATATGTGGTATAGTGTTTGGGTCGTGGATCATGTTGGAAGCATAATGCAAGCTTAAAAAGTTAGGCCCATTTGGCAAAAAATGCAATTTTGGGCATATTTGACTTTTGGCAATTTTCCAAAAATGGTCTTTTTTGACAATGCATAACTCTTCCAATTTTGACCCTAAAGAGGTGATCTTGGACTTTTTAGAAAGCTTAGGATGTCCTATATACAACCCTTTTGGTCTCATCAATTGGGTCTCCCATGTTCATGTAAGAAGCTTTGACCCAAAAGGTGTTTTTGTTGACTTTTCAAAAGGACCTGTAATGTAGAAATTCATATCTTTTTATGGTTGCATTTCTTGAACTTAAGGGATAAATATGAGTTGTAGGAGATTGGATTCCCTTCAAAATGAGCCTTGGATTAGAAATTTAAGATGAAGTATGAGAAAGTTATGTTTGGTCAAAGTTTGGTTGACTTTTCTTGAGAAACCCTAATTTAGCAACTTTTGAGTTTTGATGAATTAGGAGCATTCCTTGAGGAATCATGATCAACCCTTGATCAAATGATGAATGTCACTTCAAAATGTTGATGTTGACCAAAAATCTTGAAGTTTGACAGTATGTGGGCCACATTTGACTTTTGACCTAATATAGTTGATTCTCAAGCATCTGAGCAGTTGACTGAGCAAACTTCTTGTGTAAGGCTTGAAATTTGACATGAAGGGTCTTGAGAACATATTAGGACCATGGAGAGCATATGAGGTCTTTGAAGTTCACCCATCTTGATGAAAATGGAAACCCTAATTGGAGGTTCATTGTTTTAGGAGGGAGCTTGTCTGGTAAACTCTTGAGCATCCTTGAGCAAGTTGAGTATCTCAATGAACATATATTGAGTAAAGTGAGAGGGAAATTTTTAGGTTACAACAACTTCCCCTGTTCAATCTTCTTAAACATGAGGATATAGATTGGTCGGTCTTCGTTTCGTGATCTGAAGGTAGAAGAGGATTGAACACTAAAGTGCCCAGAAATTTGCACTCGCATGAAGTGATACTTGATTTGGTGATATCGGGAATGGGATTACAGATTCCATTTGGAAGTTGCTAGAGAATCGTCGGAGATGGGCTTAACGATGCCATCCAGAAAATATACTGGTTGCTTGAAAGATTCCTTTGCAAGAATTCCTATACCTACCATTGAGGAGGACTTTGCTGGAGAATGTTGATTCGCGACTTGGAAAATAGAGGCTAGGAGTTGCGGTTGTCCATTACTCTACTGGGGAATTAACTCCTGCTTGAGGAAGTGGAAGTGAACTGCATATCTAGTCAGGGTCCAGGATGCACAATGACTTACTTGGGAAAGGTGAAATCGACCGTAACTGGTCGGGTCCAGGTCTTACCGTGTTGTAAACTGTCGTCTGGAGCGAAAAGAGAAGGAACCTGGATGGTAAGGTTACTTCAGAATGAAAGCCTGTATAGTAGGGCTATGAGAAGGAACCTAGGTCGTATGGTTACTTCGGAATGAAAGGCTGGATAGTAGGGCTATGAGAAGGAACCTGGATAGTAGGGTTACTTTGGAATGAAAGCCTTGATAGTAGGGTTACTTCGGAATGAAAGCTTGGATAGTAGGGCTATGAGAAGGAACCTGGGTCGTAGGGTTACTTCGGAATGAAAGCCTGGATAGTAGGGCTATGAGAAGGAACCTGGATATTAGGGTTACTTCGTAATGAAAGCCTGGATAGTAGGGCTACGAGAAGGAACCTGGGTCGTAGGTTTACTTCATAATGAAATCCTGGATAGTAGGGCTATGAGAAGGAACCCGAATAGTAGGGTTATTTCGGAATGAAAGCCGGGATAATAGGGCTATGAGAAGGAACCTAGGTCATAGGGTTACTTTGGAATGAAATCCTGGATAGTAGGGCTATGAGAAGGAAACTGGATAATAGGGTTACTTGGGAATGAAAGCCTGGATAGTAGGGCTATGAGAAGGAACCTGGATAGTAGGGTTACTTCAAAGTGAAAGCCTGGATGGTAAGGCTTATGGGAGGAAACCTGGATAGTAGGGTTACTTCAAAGTGAAAGCCTGGATGGTAGGGCTTATGGGAAGAAACCTGGATAATAGGTTTACTTCAAAGCGATAGTGTAGATTAGTTGACCCATTTGGTTTTGAGAACCGAGTTTCCATTAGTCGTCTGCAGACGTGACCTGCATAACTGTTGGATTTGTTGGAGCTAATCGTATTTCCTGAAAAGATAACATGGTTAATTATGTGCGGTGCATGAAATGCACGGTGGAATTATGTTCTCAAAATAAATGAGATAATGTTGTATATGGTATGTATGCGCTTGTCATGATGTATGTACATGAAATGCTATCGGAGTATGTCCAGGTTTGGAAAAATAAATCCCTGACTGCTGCTGGAGATTTTTGAATATTCTGTCAGGAAGAGATTCTGCTTGAGAATAAACTCTGCGGGGAACAAACTTAGAAAATCAATCTTTATAGCTGAAGTAATGAGCTCTGTCGGGGATTGAGCATCTGCATCTAGAGAAATAAACTCTTCTTGGGGGATGAAATTTACTGACCCGCCCGCGATTATGAAATTCAGTTGGGGGATATAGCTGTCAGGTTTCAGAATGCCCCTGTCTGGGGAGGTTACGTCCTGTTTCAGGAAAGCCGACATCAGTGCTTTCGAATACTTTTACTCTGCAGGGAGTGTATGTACTGATGATTGTGCTTCAAAGCTGACTCTATCCCGGTACCTGCTGGGCAGAGTAACTGTCGGGTTTGACACTTCTAGTTTTTTCCCCTGTTCTTGGAATTACGAGTAATTGTCTTTGTTTCTTATGTAAATATTTATGAGCAGCAATCATTTTCAAATGCATATGTCAAAAATAAATCGTTGGACGTTCTTGCAGAATAAAACAGAAAAAGAAAAAACAAACTCGAAGTTTCTTGTGAAAATAAGTTTGTATTGATTTCTGAAGTTGGCCTGTAATAGGCGTTTTTATACAAGGAGGCTGACGCTCTAGTAAGAGAACACCGCCGAAAAAATAGAAACTATACAAATTTGTGTAAAAAAAAAACAGCTATGTGAAACAACCCCTTTGGGTTCCAACTCTGCTATTGCCCTTATATCTTCAAACGTCTCATCACTTGCTACTTGGCCGAAAGTTGATCAGATTGATTGGTGCCGTCCGAGCTTGATAGCCGATACTAAAATATGGTCGCAAAATGATCCAATGAGACATAGTGATACACTTTATATCCCTAACTTTTTCTTGGACTTCCCTTTTGGGTTTTCAGTCCACCGAGATACCCTTTTTTGCCCAAGCCGCCCTTTCAGGTTTTTGACTTGTCGGGTGTACAAATATTTTCATTTTCATCCCTTATTTTTGCCCGAACCCTTTTGGTTCACCGGGAAGCCCTTATTTTTGCCTAGGCCAGTCAACCTAGCGGGTCTTTTAATTAGGCGTAGTATCTTTTCACTATGTCTGCATTGACAGGGTGAGGGAGGTTGCACTGTCCATGGTGATTAGAATCATAGCTCCACCAGAGAAAATATTTTTAACCACAAATGGCCCTTCGTACGTGGGGGTCCATTTTCCCCTGGGATAACCTTGCAACAGTAAGATGCGCTTGATCACTAGATCCCCGACTTGATATTCTTGACGCATGACTTTCTTATTAAAAGCCTTGATCATTCTCTTTTGATACGTATGACCATGGAAGATAGCAGTAAGTCTCTTTTCATCTATTAGATTTAACTGATCAACTCGGGGTAGGATCCAGTCGTCTTCGTTCAAACCCACATCTTTCATAATCCTGAGAGAAGGTATCTGGACTTCGATGGGTAGGACTGCCTCCATGCCATATCCAGAGAGTAGGGTGTTGCCCCTGTCGACGTCCGTGCTGAGGTACGGTACCCATGAAGAGCAAATGGTAACATCTCAAGCCAGTCTTTGTATGCCACCGTCATATTCTGTACAATTTTCCTTATGTTCTTGTTAGCCGCTTCAATTGCACCATTCATCTTTGGCCGGTAGGGAGAAGAATTATGATGTTGTATCTTGAACTGTTTACAGAGCTCGGTGATCATTGTGTTTTTGAGATTCGTACCATTGTCAATGATAATTCTCTCTGGCATACCATATCGACAGATCAGATTATGTAGGATAAACCGCGCCACGACGTTCTTGGTTACTGTAGCAAAAGAGGCTACCTCAACCCACTTCGTGAAGTAATCAATGGCTACTAGGATAAAGCGATGTCCATTAGAAGCGGTGGGCCTGGTTTCTCCGATCATGTCGATGCCCCACATTGCAAAGGGCCATAGAGCTGTCAAGACGTTTAAGGGGACCGGAGGCACATGCACCTTATCTGCGCAGATTTGGCACTTATGACAAGTTTGAGAGTGCTGATAACAACCGGCTTCCATAGTGGACCAATAATATCCTTCCCGTAGGATCTTCTTAGCCATGGTATGTCCACTAGAATGGGTTCCGAACGTGCCTTCATGTAGATCTATCATGATCCTCTCTGCTTCGCTCTTGTGTACACACCGTAGTAGTGTGGAGTCATGGTTGCGCTTATACAGGATTCCAGTACTGAGGAAGAACTTTACAGTGAACCTTCTCAGAAACTTCTTATCATTGACAGATGCCCCTTCATGATACTCTTGAGTCTCGAGATACCTCTTGACTTTGTGAGACCAGGGTTTGTCTGCCACTTCTTTGGTATCAATTTTACAACAGTGTGCTGGTTCATCCAACCTCTCAATGGTGATTTTGGGAGCTTCATTGTCCCACCTAACTTTGAACATAGAAGACATGGTAGCTAGAGTATCCGCTAACTGGTTCTCCTCTCGTGGGAAATGTTTAAAAGTTACTTCCTCAAAGTGTGGGAGCCATGTTAACACGTACTCTTTGTATGGGATGAGATTTAGATGCTTCGTATCCCATTAGCCTTTGATCTGACTTATTACCAAGGCTGAATCCCTGAAAACGTCCAAGAATTTGATCATGAGGTCAATAGCGGCCTTGAGTCCCATGATACAAGCTTCATACTCCGCCATATTGTTAGTGCAGTTGAAACATAGCCGAGCAGTGAAAGGAGTATGACAACCCTCATGAGATATGATTACATCGCCGATGCCATTACCCAGTGAGTTCGAAGCTCCGTCAAAAACCATAGTCCATCGTGATCCCTCCTTGGGTCCTTCATCCGGTCCAGGTTCTTCATAGTCAATCACCCGCATAATATTCTCATCCGAGAACTCAAAATTCATGAACTGGTAGTCATCCACTGCCCGATGAGCCAAATGATCAGCCAATACACTCCCCTTGATTGCTTTCTGGGTTATATATTATATGTCGTACTCAGTTAAGATCATCTGCCATCTTGCTATTCTTCCGGAGAGAGCGGGTTTCTCGAAGATGTATTTGATCGGATCCATCTTAGATATCAACAAAGTAGTGTGCATCATCATATACTGTCTTAGTCGGCGAGAAGCCCATGCCAAAGCGCAACAAGTTTTGTCGAGCAGTGAGTATCGTGTCTCACAGTCGGTAAAGTTTTTTCTAAGGTAGTATATTGCGTGCTCTTTTCGACCAGACTTGTCATTCTTCCCCAGCACACACCCCTTTGAATTGTCTAGCACTGCTAAATACAATATCAAAGGTCTTCCTTCAACCGGAGGCATCAGAATTGGCGGTTCTTGAAGGTATTCTTTGATTCTTTTGAAAGTGTTCTGGCATTCATCATTTCACTTTACCATTTGATCTTTCTTCAGAAGCTTGAAGATGGGCTCACAAGTAGCAGTCAGATGTGAAATGAACCTGACGATATAATTCAAGCGTCCCAAGAAACCTCTAACTTCCTTCTCTGTATGGGGAGCCGACATTTCTCGTATAGCCTTTACCTTTGCAGGATCTAGTTGGATGCCTTTGTCGTTGACAATGAAACCCAGAAGTTTACCAGACCTTACTCCGAAGGTGCACTTGTTCGGATTCAACCTCAGCTTGTATATCTTCAACCTGTCGAATAACTTTTGTAGATGATCAAGGTGCTCTTCCTCAGTTTGAGACATGGCTATCATATCATCAACATAAAATTCGATCTCATGGTGAATCATATGATGGAACAAAGCGACCATGGCGCGCTGATAAGTTTCCCACATCATTCTTCAACCCAAAAGGCATCACCTTGTAGCAGAAGGTGCCCCACTGCGTGACGAAGGTTGTCTTCTCCACGTCTTCAGGAGCCATCTTGATCTGATTGTAGCCAGAGAAACCGTCCATGAAGGAGAAGATTTTGTTTTGCGCGATGTTGTCAACCAGAACATCAATGTGAGGAAGATGGAAGTCATCCTTGGGGCTCGCCCTGTTCAAATCTCTATAATCCACACACATTCGCACCTTACCGTCCTTCTTAGGTACCAGAACGATGTTAGCAACCCACTGTGGATAAGAAGTGACAACTAAGAATCCGGTGTCGAACTGGTTCATGACCTCTGCCTTGATCTACTATGACATTTCGGGGCACATACGCCAGACCTTCTGTTTAACCGGAGGAAAGTCTTCTTTGGTCGGCAAACGATGAACCACAATATCAGTGTCTAAGCCTGGAATGTCTTCATATGACCATGCGAAGATCTCAACATAGTCGTGCAACATTTGTATCAACCGCTGTTTCATCTTAACTTCCAGATTTGTGCCGATCTTGACTTATTTTCTGTCTATCTCTGTGCCCAGGTTTATCGTCTCAACCGGCTCTTCATGAGGCTGTATAGACCTTTCTTTCTGCTGTAATAGTCTAGCAAGTTCTCCAGGCACCTCACAGTCATCCTCACCTTCGTCTTCGGCGTGGTTGATCGTATTTTTGAAGTCATAACTGGAAATAGCAGATCTGTTATCAATGGGATCCAAAGTGGATATGGATCTGCAGTATGATACATGAGTGTGTGTAAGAGCATAGCTGTTTTGATAAAGTGAATACAGAAAAGAAAAAACAGAGAGCGCAAAATTTGTATGCAAGAAATGTCCAATGGTTTATTAATGATATATGGAATTACAAATAAGATCCCTCACAAGCAAAGCCAATGTGCCTCGAGCAAGGCACAAGGCTGTAGAGTTTTAAATTGTTCATTACAAATCTCAAAACAAGTAAGAAAATTACTGCGGAATAAAAGAAACTGGTATAAAGTCCCTAGTCGTCCAGTTACTTGGTCCACCGTTGGTAGTTGGGTAGATCCAGCTATCAATGTCTAAGTCTTCCTCGCTGTCTTCAGTGACATTAATTCCCCGATTGCTGATGCATAGGGGAGGTCCTCCTGCCCGAGCTCGTCGAACAGCCCTTTGAGCTCCTAAAGTAAAGCCCAAACCACACTTGTCAGTTTTATGAGTAAAATCAGGGAGCTATCCCCAGTTGGTACACCCACCTTTTCAACTACTGCTCTGGCGTCTTTGAGGGAAGCCATCTTCAGAGGAGGTTTGTTGGTAGTAGTTTTAGCTGATGCCAAGATCTGGGGAACCTCTTCAAAGTTCTGTAAAGGAGTCTCTATGAATTCCCCGTCCATCTCTATGTACCTAAAGGAATTGAGGTGGCTCACCATATACTCTTCCTCACCTCGCACAATGACAATCTTTCCTCTTACCAGATACTTTAGCATCTGGTGCAGTGTAGAAGTGACTGCCCTAGCTTCATGGATCTAGGGACGACCCAACAAATAAGAGTATGATGGCCGGATGTCCATTACATAGAAGGTGGACTCAAAGGTTTGAGAGCCTACTTTGACAGGGATGTCCACCTCCCCATGCACTGCTCTTTTTGACCCATCAAAAGCCCTTACCACGATGTTACTAGGCTTTAAGGTCAAGCCCTCACAGTCCAACTGATCCAACGCCTTCTTAGGCAGAACATTCAGCGAAGACCTAATATCTACCAGCACATGAGCCATAGTGGTGCCCCTGCACTCAATCGAGACATACAGAGCATTATTATGCAGGGGCACCACTTTGGCCCATGTTCTAGTAGATATTGGTTCATCATTGAACGTGCTGCCTAAGAAGGCTCTGGACAGATTGGACTGCGAAGGTTTGACCCTAAAGCCCAACAACATTGTAGTGAGGGCTTTCGATGGTTCGAAAAGAATGGTGCACAAGGAGGTGGACATCTTCATCAAAGTTGGTTCTCAGAACTTTGACTCCACCTTCTACGTGATGGATATCATACCATCTTATTCTTGTTTGTTGGGTCGCCCTTTGATCCATGGGGAGGGAGCTGTCACGTCCACTCTACATTAGATGATGAAGTACCCGGTGAAAGGAAAGATTGTCACGGTACATGGTGAAAAAGAGTACATGGAAAGTCACCTGAATTCTTTCAGGCATGTGGAAATGGATGGCTAGTTCATCGAGACTCTGTGTCAGAACTTTGAAGAGGTGCCTCAGACCATGGCTGCAACTGAGACTGTTACCAATTTGCCAAAGATCACCAGACCTCCCTTGAAAATGGCCTCTCTCAAGGACGCCAAAGCAGTTATTGAAGAAGGTGGGTGTACTATCTGAGGCCAACTCCTTCACATTCCATACAAATCTGATAAGTTTGGTTTGGGTTTCTCTTCAGGGGCTCAAATGGCCGTTCGTCGTGATCGTGCTGGAGGACCTCCCCTACGCATCAGCAATCACGGGGTCCACGCTTTAGAAGATAGTGATGGTGACTATGACATGGATAGTTGAATCTTCCCTACTACCAACGGTGGACCTAGTAACTGGAAGGCTATATACTTTGTACTGATTACTTTTGCTCAGAAGTAATTGTATTTCTTGTTTTTGGATATGTAATAATTAAACAACATAAACTTTATGGCCATGTGCCTTACCCAGGGCACAATGGTTTATTTGTGAGGGTTATCATGTTTCAATCTCATATGTCATTAATAAAGAATTGGACGTTTTGCATACAAATTTTGCGCTCTCTGTTTTTCTTTTCTGCTTTTTACTTTGTCAATACATATATGCTCTTACGCATACTCATGTATCAAACTACAGATCCATATCCACTCTGGATCCCATTGATAACGGTTCTGCTATTTCTGATTATGACTTTGAAAATCTGATCAACCAAGCCGAGAACGAAGGTGAGGAAGATTGTGAGGTACCCGGAGAATTTGCTAGACTGTTACAGCAGGAAGAAAGGGCTATACAGCCTCATGAAGAGCCAGTTGAGACAATAAACTTGGGAACAAAAGAGGACAGAAAATAAGTCAAGATAGGTGCAAATTTGGAGCTTAGTGTCAAACAGCGGTTGATACAGATGTTACATGATTATGTCGAGATCTTTGCCTGGTCATATGAAGACATGCCAGGACTAAACACAGATATTTTGGTTCATCATCTTCCAACTAAAGAATATTTCCCTCCAGTAAAGCATAAGTTCCGCCGTATGCGCCCTGAAATGTCAGAGAAGATCAAAGAAGAAGTGATGAAATAATTCAACACCGGATTCTTAGCTGTCACCTCCTATCCGCAATGGGTTTCTAACGTAGTCCCGGTGCCTGAGAAGGACGGAAAGGTACGTATGTGTGTGGACTATAGAGATTTGAACAGGGCAAGCCCCAAGGATGACTTCCCGCTTCCCCACATTGACGTTCTGGTTGATAACACCGCGCAACATAAGATTTTTCCTTCATGGACGGTTTCTCTGGTTACAATCAGATCAAGAAGGAACCTGAAGACATGGAGAAGACAACCTTCATCATGCAATGGGGCACTTTCTATTACAAAGTGATGCCGTTTGGATTGAAGAATGTCAGGGCAACCTATCAGCAAGCCATGGTAGCTTTGTTCCATGTTATGATTTACCATGAGATAGAGGCCTATGTTGATGACATGATAGCCAGGTCTCAAACTTAGGGAGAGCACCTTGATCATCTACAAAAGTTGTTTGATAGGTTGAAGACGTACAAGCCGAGGTTAAATCCGAATAAGTGCACCTTCGAGGTAAGGTCTGGTAAACTTCTGGGTTTCATTGTCAGTGACAAGGGCATTCAGGTAGAACCTGCAAAGGTGAAGGCTATACAAGAGATGCCGGATCCTCGCATTGAGAATGAAGTTAGAGGCTTCTCGGGACACCTAAATTACATTTCCAGGTTCATTTCTCATCTAACTGCCACTTGTGAGCCAATCTTCAAACTCTTGAAGAAAGATCAAGTGGTAAAGTGGAATGACAAATGCTAGACTGCCTTCGAGAGAATCAAGGAATACCTTCAAGAGCCTCCAATTCTGATGCCGCCGATTGAAGGAAGACCTTTGTTAATGTACTTAATAGTGTTAGATAATTCAATGGGGTGTGTGCTGGGACAGTATGACGAGTTCGGTCAAAAAGAGCATGCAATATACTACCTTAGCAAAAAGTTTACTGACTGTGAAACAAGATACTCACTGATCGAGAAAACTTGTTGCGCTTTGGCATGGGCTGCTCGCCGACTAAGTTAGTACATGTTGACCCACACTATTTTGTTGATATCTAAGATGGATCTGATCAAGTACATCTTCGAGAAGCCCGATCTCTCCGAAAGAATAGTGAGATGGCAAGTGATATTGACCGAATACGATATCCAATACACGACCCAGAAAGCAATCAAGGGAAGTGTATTAGCTGATCATTTGGCTCATCGGGCTATGGATGACTACCAATCCATGAACTTTGAATGCCCGAATGAGAATATTATGTTAGTGACTGACCGTGAAGAACCTGGACCGGATGAAAGACCCAAGGAAGGATAACTATGGACTATATTTTTTTATGGAGCCTCCAACGCGCTCGACAATGGAATCGGTGCTGTAATCATATCTCCCGAGGGCTGTCATACTCTTTTCACCGCCAGATTATGTTTCAATTTGTACCAACAATATGGCTGAGTATGAAGCATGCATCATGGGTCTCAAATCTTCTATTGACCTAAGGATCAAGTTCTTGAGCGTTTTCGGAGATTCAGCCTTGGTAATAATTCAAATCAAAGGGGTGGGGGACACGAAGCACCCTAATCTCATCCCTTACAAAGAACATGTGCTGACATTGCTTCCACACTTTGAAGAGGTCACCTTTTAACATTTTCCACGAGAAGAGAATTAGTTAGCGAACGCGCTATCTACCATGTCATTTATGTTCAAGGTCAGATGGAATAACGAAGCTCCTCAGATCACTATTGAGAGATTGGATGAACCATCATACTACTATGAGATTGATACTGAAGAAGTAGAAGACAAACCTTGGTTACATGAAGTGAAAAGGTATCTCGAGGCTCAAGAATATCCTGAGGGAGCATCTGTCAATGATAAGAAGTTTATGAGAAGGTTCTCCGTAAAGTTCTTCCTCGGTAATGGAATCCTTTACAAGTGCAACCATGACTCTACTTTACTTCGGTGTGTAGACAAGAGCGAAGTAGAGAGGATTATGGAAGATTTACATGAAGGTACCTTTGGCACCCATTCTAGTGGACACACCATGGCTAAAAAGATCCTGCGGGCAGGATACTATTGGTCCACTATAGAAGTAGACTGCTATCAGCATTCCCGAACTTATCACAAATGCCAGATCTATGTTGATAAAGTACATGTACCTCCGGTTCCCTTGAATGTCTTGACGGCTCCCCGGCCCTTTGCAATGTGGGGCATTGACATGATCGGAGATATTAGACCTACCACTTCCAATGGGCATCGCTTCATCCTAGTGGCCATTGATTACTTCATAAAGTGGGTCGAGGCTGCCTCTTTTACTACTGTTACCAAGAATGTTGTGGCGCGGTTTATCAAGCATAACCTTATATGTCAGTATGGTTTTCCAGAAAGAATCATCACAGATAATGGTACAAATCTCAATAATACTATGATCATCGAACTCTGTAAACAGTTCAAGATCCAGCATCATAATTCTTCTCCCTACCGGCCAAAGATGAATGGAGCTGTTGAAGCTGCTAATAAGAACATTAAGAAAATCATATAGAAAATGACGGTGACATACAAAGACTGGCATGAGATGTTACCATTTGATCTTCATGGTTACCGCACCTCAGCACGTACGTCAACAGGGGCAACACCTTGTTCTCTGGTGTATGGTATGGAGGTTATCCTACATATTGAGGTCCATATCCCTTCTTTGAGGATCATGAAGGATGCAGGTTTGAATGAAGAGGATTGGATCCATACTCGACTTGACCAACTGAATCTTATTGATGAGAAAATGCTTACTGCTTTCTGTCATGGCCAGATGTACCAAAAATGAAAGATCAAGGATTTTAACAAAAAGGTCAGACGTCAGGTATATCAAGTGGGTGATCTAGTAATCAAGTGCATCATACTGCCCCACAAGGTGATCCCAGGGAAAATGGACTCCCACGTACGAAGGGCCATTTGTAATCAAAAGCATATTTTCCAGTGGAGCCATGATTCTGACCACCATGGATCGTGACGACCTTCCTCACCCTATGAATGCGGACATAGTGAAAAGATACTATGCATAAATAAAGACCCTCTAAGTTGACTGGACTAGGCAAAAATAAGGGCATCCCAGCTGTGATACAGTGGCAGAACCGACTGTTATACTGATTTTGTGTTTTTTGTTTGCAAATGTCACGGTAAGCAAGAGTCGCCACCGACTTTTCTTTTATCCAACAAAGGAAAGGGTGAAAAGAATAGAAAAAGACCTTTTTTGAGATTTTCTGAGTAAGGGGGTAGATTATGGAAAGGGAAGGTATTAGCACCCTTTCCATCTGTGGTTTTCCACGAGCTCTTAGGTACTTGCTCATTTTGAAAATTGTTTTCGTGTTTATGTGTTTTGAAATATTTTGTTCTCTTTATGGTAACTCTTGTATTAGTCCTCAAGAGTGTGATAAAGTGTTTTTGAAAAGTAATTTGAAAGGTGTGTAAGTGTAAAAAATGAATTGTTTTGAGCAAGTACCTAACAGTTATCTACCTACTCGAAAAAGTTTTTTCTTTTCATCCTATCCTTTAGACAGTGCTATCCTACTATTAGTGAGTAGGTAGCCCTATCATTGAATGTTGAGGGACTATCTAAAGGGACGTGCGGTCACTAAAGGAAACTGGTCAAGAACTCTTAGTAACTGTCCTAAAGCCTTAAGATCAATTTTTTTAACCGAGGCAACAGTCGAGAGGGTCATCAAGGGACTAATGATCTCTTAGACCCAAGGACAGCCGCTAAGAATTCTCACGTTTCGAGAATTGTGACTGTATTCGAAGGCAACCAAACTGGGAGATACCCTAGGGGTGAGCATGTGCAAGTGTGCTTGATTCTATTCATTTATCTTTCACATTTAGGGTTATTTATGTTCAATTAATCGTTATCTTTCATGCAATTCTATTAACCATTCATCTAAGCAGTTTATCATGCGGGAAAATAAAATGTAGAAAAATAAAGTTCCTAACTATGACAGGGCCATGGGGCAGTTACATAATTAAGGACTTAAAAGTAAAGTGCGAAAATTATAAACCCTAATCAAACTATTACAAACTGGGCGCAGTTACATCAATAATAAAAAAAGTAATCGAACGGTAAAATAATAACGCGCGAGATTTAAAACTGGAAAAAAGTTCAAAACCCTAAAAATCTAATTTGCTCATTGAAAATATTTTTGAGATTTTTTATGAAAAAAGATTTGAAATTTAACCTAATCTTCTAATTAATTTTAATTAATTAAAATAAATTAAAATAAATTAAAATAAATTAAATAATTAATTGGAGAAATTATTAATAATAAAAAATTAATTCTGAATAAAAACTAATATTTTTGATATTTTGGAAGAAAAAGATTTTTGCAATTAAACCTAGGTTCTAATTGATTTTATTTTAAAGAAACAAATCAAAATAATTACATTAAATTAATTTACAAAATTAATTTTTAATAAAAAAAATTAAATCCTATTTTTTGTGATTTTACTGATTTTTATGTTTAAATAAAAAATGGTTTTTTGAAATTAATTAAAAAATGACAAAGAAAAATAAAGAAAAGGAAAAAAGAAGTGGGCCTGAGGGGGTGTGAACCCAAATTGGGGTGTGTTGCTGGAATGTTGGCCAAGCCCAAGTTTGGTTGGCCCAATGCTAACGCTTGATCTAGTGTTGCTGCCTCTTGGAGGTCCATGGTGGGGACTGTCTGTTGGGAGCGTTGGATCTGGCGCCGTGCAAATCTGATGGCATGAGTTAATGGTGCAAGGTGTCACATGAGCAAGCAGGCGTACTGGATCTGAAAGAAACATATGAGAAAATATAAAATGGTGGACCTGGGACTCAAACCCAAGTCCTTCCCTTTGCCAATCGCCTCCTTTACCAACGCACCAACCTGTTCATTTGTTATATAACATAAACATAAAATAACATATATTAAATAAATGCCCATAATTTGTTATTTTACAAAAAAAATGCACGCAGATTTCAAACGGCCCAATCCTGAGACGCCACGCCATCATCTTCTTCAGTGGCTTTCGTTTTAGCTCAGGAGACTTTTACCTACAGACATAGCCGTCACTAAAGGACCTGCATATTTCCAAAATTCACCATAGGCAATATAAATTTAATGGAAATACATAGATCAACTGGGTTTGATCTCGTGAATACAATGGTGTTCTTCTTTTGGCTTAATTTTACCTGTACTGGAAAGCCCTAAAACAGACCTCAAATCCCTAACAATGGCAATTGGTAAAATATGCATCAAAACCAACGATTAATCATTCAAACACATTTTAAATACTCATACAAACATGAATTCATATTCACAACTTATTTATAACATGTTGTGATACGGTGGGAGAACTGACTTGGAGTTTTGCATTTGTGTTCCAAATGTTGCGGTTTAGCAAGAGTCACTACTGACTTTTATTTTATCCAAAAGGAAAGGTGAAAAAGCACAGGAAAGACATTTAGAGATATTTTCTTGAGTTCGGGGAGTAGATTATGAAAAGGGAAGGTGTTAGCACCCTTTTCATCCATGGTTTTCCATGGGCTCTTAGTTAGTCGCTAGATCACTTGCTTTTGTTTGAATGTGATTTGTGGTATGGGCTTTGAAAGTATTTTGAAAATATCTTTGTAATGGTTCTCGTCTATGATCGGTGGATCTGGAACTGACTGTTTAAGGCTGGTTCGCGAAATGTCGCGGTAAGCAAGAGTCGCCACCGTCTTTTATTTTCTCCAAATGGAAAGGACAAAAGCACAAAAAAATTCCTTATTGAGATTAGTTCTCGGTTCGGGAGGTAGATTTATAGAAAGGGAAGGTGTTAGCACCCTTTCTATCCATGGTTATCCATGGGCTCTTAGATACTTGCTCATTATGTATTCAAAATTGTTTGTTTGCTTTTCAAGTGTGGGTTTAAAAAGTTTCTTTGAAAATTTCAGTTCGACTCTTGTATCAGTCCTCAAGAGTGTTTGAAAAGTTGCTTTCGAAAGCTTTTTGAAAAGTGTCGGTGTGAAAAGTATTTTTTGATTTGTTTTGAAATTAGAGCAAGTATCTAGAGTTCTCTACCTACCCTAAGAAATTCGTCTGTGTAAATGTCCTTAAAGTAGTGCCATCCCACCATTGAGAGGTAGGTAGCACCACCGTTGGAGGTGTTCGGGTCTATTCGAGGGTTCGGGACATGGTGATCACCGGAGCAATAGGAAGACACCTTAGAAGCTACCCTCATGCCATGTTCATGGACATGAGGACTTACTAAAACATCCTCTACTCGACGATCACCTTTCGAGGGGCAAGGCAACAGTGAGACGTACCCTAGGGGTGATGTGTGATTTGTGTGTCGTTTTCAGATATTTTTGTCTTGTCATGTATTGGTGATCTACGCGTTGTTTTTATTTTCGACATTCATTCTTTCATGCAATAGTTAGCAGTTAAAAGTTGCGGGAATATAAAAATCCTACGCTATTACAAAGGCGCGGGTCCACATCGCCAAATTAATCCAGGACCCGATTTGGAATAAAATAAAGTGCGAGAAATATAAATGTCCTATTAATCTATTACATAGCTTTGGGAGAATTACATAAAAAATAAAACAAGCGCGCGAATTAGAATTACGATCGAATGCGAGGGCGTTGGACCCTTTTAAAGAAATCGAATTAAAATTAATGAATTAATTAAGTTAAAAAAGGGAAATTATTTTTTGAGTTTTTTGTATTTATGGATTTTAATGAGAATTAATGGAATTAAAACCTAATTCTAACATTTTTTTTTAATTTATTAAGAAATATTTTTAGTTTTGACCTAATTTTAATCTAATTATTTACATGGCAAATTTTATTTACAAAATAATTAATTATTAATAATAATAAGAAGAAATTTTTAATTATTGAAAGACAAAATAAAAAGCTAGAAACCCTAATTTTTACATTTTTTAGTTTATTACAAAAAACATTAAAATTTAAGCCTAGAATTAACTAAATTAATTAATGCAATTTATTTACAAAGAAACATTTAAATAAAATATGTTTCATATTTTTGTCTTTTCTGATTTTTTTGGTATTTTTTTATAAATATTATTTTTGATGAATTAATAGAAAACAATTGAATTAAAACAAATAATAATAATAAAAAAAATAGAAGAAAGAAAAGAGAAAGAAATATAATACACTAGGGGGATTCTGCCCCAATCTGGAGGTATTGTCCAGCAATTCTGGCCCATCAAATGCTAGCCCACGTGGACTTTCTTGACGCGTGTGCATCTGCGTTGACTGGTGCCCATGGTGTTCTTCAAATCTTGACCTTTGGATTGACACTCTGAGACATGTCGCACGCTTGGATAGTGGGCGCATGGTAGACCTTTGAAGAGAGGGAGCACCTGAACAAGTTATAAGAAACAGCAAATGGAGATATGGGGACCTGGGGATCGAACCCAGGTCCTAATACTTGTAAACGTACCTCTCCACCAACTGTGCCATTTGATCACTTTGTAATAATAATGAGTAACAATTAATATATAAAAAACAAACACGCTAATGCTGTTAATTCAAAAAACGCGCTAAACTTGAATTGTCCTTTCACGTCATGACACATAAGCGTCTTCCTCCTCTCTTCTTTATTTTGCCTGAAACATAACATAAGATTGCGGGGGTTTTAAACCCCCACTATATGACACAAAAAAAATAGCGAATAGAACCCTGTCGCTCATAAATTGAGCGCGACATATGGGATTGGTTCATCATGAGCTTCTGATTCCAATGATGCCACTTAGGTTGGCTAATTTTTTCCCAGGCGTAAATCCCTAATTCATGGTTCCTGCAACCCTAAAAAACAACAATGGCAATTCTCTGTACAAGCAGTGTTAATTCAATTCAATGATACCATGAGTTTCGTTGAGTTCATATTAGTATAAAACAAGCATTAGAATGGATGAATATGGCGTGAAAAGGCAAATACGATTATGCAAAATATCAAGAACAGGGCGGCTTCGTTCTACCCGTTCTTTATGTATGGGGATATGATTTTGATTGGATTGTGTTCAGAGGAGTCTCAGCAAGCTCTTGAGATCTTTTTCACGCCTTGAAACGCCTTCAAACTATGAAAACAGGTTTTGGATTTTTTAAGAAAAAGTGAGTTTTGGTTCTTGAGTTCTAGCGCAGCATTCAGGTCCTTTGCATTAGGTTTAGCTTCTGACTTATATGAGGGATGAATTAGGGTAAAGATTTGAGTCCAAAAATCCTTGCATTGATGTATGGAATATTTGATTTTCCATGAATATTTTTTCAAATCTTTTCCATGTGATTTTGATGCCAATCATGGCCAAACCTTTCCTTTTTTGTTGTGCACGAATCTTGAGTCTTTAAGGAGAGCAAATGCTGCATAAAAAGATTCAAGTACATTTGTTTAGTATTTTTTCATATTTTATTTAATTAAATGAATTAATAGTAATTAAAAATTCAAATAAAATAATAAAAATGATGAAATAAATCCCCTTTGGGCAAAATGGTCGTGCATAGCCTTTGGATGATGAATCTTGGAAGAAAATGTGGCCCATTAGCAATTTTGAGGCATTTGAAGCAAAGTTGACTTTTCAAAATTCCCAAAAATTTCCCAACTTCCACAAGGCATATCTTGCTCAATTTTTAAGCTTTGATCATGTTCTTGGACATTTTGGAAAGGTCTTGAAGTCCTCTAACCAATGCCTTTGTTACCATGTCATTTTGAGTTACCAATATCACGTTATGGCCTTTGACTTAAAGTCCCTTTTTGTTGACTTTTGAAAATGACCTGTAATGTTGAAATTGATAACTTTTTGTGAGAGCATTTCTTGGACTTGAAGTGTGAAGAGGAGTTGTAGGAAATGCATGTCTCTTCAAAATGAGCTTTGGATGGAATTTTTCTGATAAACCATGTGGAAGTTATGCCTTGGTCAAGTTACAGTTGACTTTTTCAACTGTCCAAATATGGAAACTTTTGCATCTTGAGACTTTTTGAGCCATGCCTTGAAAATCATGATCAAGATTTGATCAAATGATGTTTGTGGCTTCAAAATAAGATGTTGACCAAAAATTTGGACTTTTGACTGTCCAATGACCATTTTGCCCCTACAGTTGACTGTTGAGCAATTAGGGCTTTTGACTGTGCAATTTTGTGCTGTAAGTCTTGAAACTTGGTATGAGTGTGCTTGACCATCTTTATAGGCATGTGGGACTTGATTGGACCCTTGAAAACTTCAATTTATTTGTCAGAACCAAAACCCTAATTTTTGACTGTTAGGAGGCCCTTGAACTGTGCAACCCTTGGGGAGATTTTGAAGCATGTTCTTTGCAATTCTTGAAGAATATGGGAGGGCAAATTTTGGGGTACAACAGTTGCCCCTGTTCAATCTTCTTAGACCTGAGGATGCAGATTGGCTGTCGTGCCTTTCGTAATCCGAAGGTGGAAGATGATTGAACACTAGAGTGCCCAGAAATTTGCGCTCACATAGTAGTATGATGGTGGGAATGGGCTTACAGATGCCATTTGGAGATTGGTGGTTAGGAAGATGGGCTTACAGATGCCATGCTGAGAGGTGATGGGCTTTATAGATGCCATCTGTGTGTCAATCGCGTAAGAGATTCCTTAGCGAGAACTTGCGTACCTGAAAAAGAAAATGATTACCTGACCTGTTACAGGAGCTGGTCTTCAAACTTCTTTATATAGACGCGCCCTGGCTGGATACAGGAATTGAATCTGGAGCTTCAAAAGATGATGAATGAACCAGGGATGGTTACTACCTCAACGGGACGGTGAGAGAACCTTGGGTGATTACTACCTCAACAGGAACGCCGAGAGAATCTTGGGCGATTTCTACCTCAACAGGAACGCTGAGAGAATCTTGGGTGTCTTCTACTGGAATAAGCATCAGGGAGATCTTAGGGTCGATCTGACTGAACCGGAGAAGGCCTTTGACTGGATAAGAATCAGGAAAATCTTAGGGTCGATTTAACTGAACCGGACAAGGTCTTGGAATCTTCAACTGGGTAAGAATCAGGGAGATCTTAGGGTCGATCTGACTGAACCAGAGAAGGCCTTTGACTGGATAAGAATCAGGAAAATCTTAGGGTCGATTTAACTGAACCGGTCAAGGTCTTGAAATAACTTCAACTGGATAAGAATCAGGGAGATCTTAGGGTCGATCTGACTGAACCAGAGAAGGCCTTTAACTAGATAAGAATCAGGAAAATCTTAGGGTCGATTTAACTGAACCGGACAAGGTCTTGGAATCTTCAACTGGGTAAGAATCAGGGAGATCTTAGGGTCGATCTGACTGAACCAGAGAAGGCCTTTGACTGGATAAGAATCAGGAAAATCTTAGGGTCGATTTAACTGAACCGGTCGAGGTCTTGAAATCTTCAACTGGATAAGAATCAGGGAGATCTTAGGGTCGATCTGACTGAACCAGAGAAGGCCTTTGACTGGATAAGAATCAGGAAAATCTTAGGGTCGATTTAACTGAACCAGACTAAAGTCTTGAAATATAGTTGAGAATTTAACTGGATCTTTCCTGAAAGGTAAAGGCCAGTCATATGCGATTCATGATATGGATCAAGTAATGATGTTCTCAACATAAATGAGATTTGTAAGATATGATGCGTATATGCGTGCTATACTGTATGGAAATGTGATGTTTATGAATGTATGTTTTCGTCTTTAGGAAACTAAATCCTTGACGGGTGCCGGGAAGTCACTCCTGGGCTGATGTTGAAGAATAGATCTTTGCTTCCGCTGGGGATGATAGTTGCAAGAATACCGGTAGGAGAAGATAACTCTGTTGAGGAATAATCTTGGCGAATGGATTACTCTGCGGGGAGAAAATACTCTAACGATCTTGCTGGGGAAGATGCTCTGTGGGGGAAGAGATACTTTGCTGAGATAATGATAACTCCGCTGGGGATACCATTGTTTGTGTTGGAAGTGTTAATGGACTCCGCTGGGGGTAAGAGAGCTTCGTTGGGGACGATCTCTCCGTGGCTTTTGGCTGAGGATAACCCAGTTATATCCTGGTAAGGAAATAACTCTTTGAATAAAGCCGGGAGACGCGTTCGTGCTCGGAGAGGATAAGCTTCCAGAATCTACTGGGGATAAGCTTACTGCTTGGGGAGATGGATTCCAACTTTCCTAGGGAACTGGATTGGACTCTCCTGGGGAAGTTTTGAGATGTACTGGGGAAGTAGCTCCAATGAATGTTTGATATACCGCCGGGGAACAATCTTAGATCAAGACTGCCGGGGATGCTTGTTAAGAATGTCTGTACATCGTGCTGGGGAATGTTGAGATCTGTGGGGATACTCAACTTCCTTAAGGCTGATTGTAGCTCTGCTTGGGGAGAGTGTATTGACTTGCTGACTCACTCTCTGGGGAATTAAGATGTACTGGTTATGTTCTTTAGCCGAACCCACCTTGGTACCTTGGAGGACAGAACAATTAGATTGCTTAGTCAACTCTTTATTGCCCCTGCTTCTAATGTTACCTGTAATTAATCCTTTATTTCGTATGCAAATATTCATGAGTTAGCAAATTATTGTCAATGCATATATCACAAATTAAACCTTGGACGTTCTTCGCAAAACAAAACAGAAAAGGAAAAACAATTGGCAACTTTAACTGAAAAGTGTATTTTTGTATTGATTTTTGAATTTGCCTGTAAATAGGCGTTTTATGTACAAGAGGCTGACGCCCTAGTAAGAGAACGCCGCTGAACAAAAGAGTTTATACAAATTTGTGCAAGAGAAAATAAAACAGCTGTGTAAATGAATGATCCCACTGGGTTCCAACTCTGCTATCGCCCTTATATCTCCGAGCATCTCATCACTTGATGACCTAGTCGAGGATGAAGCTGATTGATCAATGCCATCTGAACTTGATGTAGATACCGGATTCTGGATGCCAGGTGATCCAACGAGACATAGTACTACGCTTTATCCCTAACTTTTGCCTGGACCGCCCTTTCGGGTTTTCAATCCACCGGGATACCCATTTTTGCCCAAGCCGCCTTTTCAGGTTTTCAACTTGCCGGGTGTACAGATTTTTTTCATTTCATCCCTTCATTTTGCCCGAACCCTTTTGGTTCGCCGGGAAGCCCTAATTTTTGCCTAGGTATGTCAACCTAGCGGGTCTTTTAATTATGCGTAGTATCTTTTTACTATGTCTGCATTAGCGGGGTGAGGAAGGTCGTCACCATCCATGTTGGTTAGAATCATGGCCCCTCCTGAGAACACATGTTTAACCACAAATGGCCCTTCGTACGTAGGGGTCCATTTTCCCCTTGGATCACTCTGAGGAAGGATGATACGCTTGATTACCAGATCCCCGACTTGATATTCTTGTGGTCTGACCTTTTTGTTAAATGCCCTGATCATCCGTTTTTGGTACGTCTGACCATGACAAATAGCAGCAAGTCTCTTTTCATCAATAAGGTTTAACTGATCAAGTCGTGTCTGGATCCAATCATCTTCATTCAGATCTGCATCCTTCATTATCCGGAGAGAGGGTATTTGCACTTCGATCGGTAAGACTGCCTCCATACAATAGACCAAAGAGAAAGGAGTTGCCCCGGTTGACGTCCTGGCTGAGGTACGGTACCCATGTAGAGCGAACGGTAACATCTCGTGCCAATCTTTATAAGTCACTGTCATCTTCTGCACGATTTTCTTAATGTTCTTATTTGCTGCTTCTACAGCTCCATTCATCTTCGTCCGGTAAGGAGAAGAGTTGTGGTGCTGTATCTTGAACTGCTCACAGAGCTCAGTGATCATCTTGTTATTGAGATTGGTACCGTTATCTGTAATGATTCTTTCAGGGACGCCGTATCGACAGATCAGATTATGCCGAATGAACCGTGCCACAACAGTCTTGGTTACTGTAGCGTAGGAAGCTGCCTCAACCCACTTCGTGAAATAATCGATCGCCACCAGAATGAAGCGATGCCCATTGGATGCTGTAGGTTTAATCTCACCGATTATATCTATGCCCCACATTGCAAACGGCCAAGGCGCAGTCAGAACATTTAGAGGAACTGGAGGAACGTGCACCTTGTCTGCATATATCTGGCATTTATGGCATGTCCGGGAATGTTGGTAACAGTCGGCTTCCATTGTGGACCAGAAATATCCTGCCTGGAGGATCTTCTTTGCCATAGTGTGTCCACTGGAATATGTTCCGAAGGTCCCTTCATGTAGCTCTTCCATGATCCTTTCTGCTTCTATCTTATCCACACAACGCAGTAAGGTCGAATCATGGTTTCGCTTGTACAGAATGTCGTTGCTGAGGAAGAACTTTGCAGCGAACCTTCTCAGAAACTTCTTGTCGTTGACAGATGCACCTTCAGGGTATTCCTGAGCTTCCAAATATCTTTTCACCTCATGATACCAAGGCTTCTCGGTCACCAATTCAGTCTCGAGATCACAACAGTATGCCGGTTCGTCCATTTTCCAGATAACGACATGGGGAGCCTCATTGTCCCATTTGACTTTGAACATAGAAGACATCGTAGCTAACGCGTCCGCCAGCTGATTCTCCTCTCTTGGGAAATGTTCAAAGGTTATCTCTGTGAAGTGGGGAATCAATGTCAGTACACATTCTCTGTAAGGAATCAGGTTCGGGTGTTTCGTATCCCACTCTCCTTTGATCTGATTGATCACGAGAGTGGAATCTCCGAAGACACTCATAAACTTGATCCTTAAGTCGATCGCAGCTTGAAGACCCATGATGCATGCCTCATACTCCGCCATGTTGTTGGTGCAGTTGAAACATAGCCGGGCAGTGAGTGGAGTATGAGTGCCTTGAGGAGATATGATCACAGCGCCGATGCCATTACCCAAAGCATTGGAGGCTCCGTCAAAGTGCATAGACCATCGGGATCCTTCCTCAGGTCCTTCATCCGGTCCAGGTACTTCACAATCAGTCACAATCATGATGCTCTCGTCAGGAAATTCGAAGTTCATTGACTGATAGTCGTCTACTGCCTGATGTGCCAAGTGGTCTGCCAATACACTTCCTTTGATGGCTTTCTGGGTCGTGTACTGAATGTCGTATTCTGTCAAGATCATTTTCCATCTTGCTATTCTCCCAGACAGAGCAGGCTTTTCAAATATGTACTTTATCGGATCCATCTTTGAAATCAACAAGGTAGTGTGAGTCAGCATATACTGTCTCAGCCGGCGAGCAGCCCATACCAAAGCGCAGCAAGTTTTCTCGAGCAGTGAGTATCGGGTCTCACAGTCGGTAAACTTTTTGCTAAGGTAATAAATGACATGCTCTTTTCGGCCAGACTCGTCATGCTGCCCCAGCACACACCCCATTGAGTTGTCAAGGACTGTCAGGTATAATATCAGAGGTCTCCCCTCAACCAGTGGCATAAGGATGGGTGGTTCTTGGAGATACTCTTTGATTCTGTCAAACGCGGCCTGACATTCATCGTTCCAACGTACTACCTGATCTTTCTTCAGCAGCTTGAAGATTGGTTCACAAGTAGCGGTCAGATGTGAGATGAATCGAGCAATGTAATTCAGACGTCCTAAAAAGCCCCTGACCTCTTTCTCTATCTTAGGGACTGGCATCTCTTGAATGGCTTTAACCTTGGCAGGGTCCACTTGAATACCCTTATCACTTACAACGAAGCCTAGCCACTTTCCAGATCTAACCCCGAAGATGCACTTGTTCGGGTTTAACCTCAGCTTGTACAACTTCAGACGGTCAAACAATTTCTGCAGATGATCAAGGTGTTCCTCCTCAGCTTGGGACCTTGCAATCATATCGTCAACATACACTTCAATCTCATGATGGATCATGTCGTGGAATAAAGCAACCATGGCACGTTGGTAGGTTGCCCCAACATTTTTCAACCCAAATGGCATGACCTTGTAGCAGAAGGTGCCCCACTGAGTAACAAAGGTAGTCTTTTCCATGTCTTCAGGAGCCATCTTGATTTGATTATAACCTGAAAAACCATCCATGAAAGAGAACACTTTGTGCTGGGCAGTATTGTCAACCAGAACATCAATGTGAGGTAAAGGGAAGTCATCCTTGGGGCTGGCCCTGTTTAGATCCCTGTAATCGACACACATTCTAACCTTACCATCTTTCTTTGGCACTGGCACCACATTGGCAACCCACTGAGGGTAAGAAGTCACTGCAAGAAACCCGGCATCGAATTGCTTCATAACCTCAGCTTTGATCTTCTCAGACATCTCTGGACGCATACGGCGGACCTTTTGCTTAACCGGAGGGCAGTCTTCCTTGGTAGGCAAATGATGGACCACAATGTCAGTATCTAAACCAGGCATGTCTTCGTAGGACCAGGCAAAGATCTCCACATAATCATGTAACATCTGATTCAACCGTTGCTTCACGTTGAGCTCTAGGTTGGCACCAATCTTAACCTCCTTCCTATCCGTCTCAGTACCCAAATTTATAGTTTCCACTGGCTCTTCATGTGGTTGAATTGCCCTCTCTTCCTGAAGTAACAGTCTTGCAACCTCTCCAGGCACTTCGCAATCATCTTCACCTTCGTCTTCGGCTAAGTTGATCGGATTTTCGAAGTCATAACTGGCAGTAGCAGAGTCGTTATCAGTGAGATCCAGAGTGGATTGAAACCTGTATGAGTGAGTGTGTGTAAATACAGTTGTTTTGCAATATATAAAGAAAGGAAAGAAAGAAAAGGAACACAAGATTTGAAATGTGAAAATGCGTCCAAGGTCTTTATTCATGATATATGAAATGACAATTAATATGCCCTCACAAATTAAACCACGGTGCCCCGGGTAAGACACCGGGCCAAAGAGTTTCAAATTATTGTTTATTACAAATGACAAAAACAAAGGAGTTTATTACTGCGTAACAAAAGTAACAGGAGTATGGTCTTTAGCAGTCCAATTGGTCAATCCAACATCAGTCGTCGGGTAGATCCAGCTATTAAACTCTGACTCTTCCACTTCATCTTCGTCCCCAACAGCATTCACTCCTGGATTAGTGATGAGCACAGGAGGTCTTCTGGTTTTTGCCTTGCGCATAGCCCTCTGAGCCTCTGCAGTAAAACCCAGTCCAAACTTGTCAGTTTTTTGTGTAAAATCAGGGAGCCTGCCTCAGTTAGCACATTCACCTTTCTTGATTACGGCCCGAGCATCCTTTAGGGAAGCCATCTTCAAAGGAACATCCTCTTCAACCACTGTATCCGCTGCTGCCAATGTTGGAGGTACGTCTTCAAAATGCTGAAAGGGGGTTTCGATAAACTCCCCGTCCATCTCAATATACCTGAAGGAATTCAAATGGCTCACCATATACTCCTCCTCTCCCTGCACAGTGACAATCTTCCCTCTGACGGGGTACTTGAGTTTCTGGTGCAGGGTAGAGGTCACTGCCCCAGCTTTGTGGATCCAAGGTCGACCCAGTAGACAAGAATACGATGGACGGATATCCATCACATAGAAAGTAGAGTCGAATACTTGAGAACCCACACGAATAGGAATGTCTACCTCTCCATGAACCATCCTCTTAGAACCGTCAAAGGCTCTGACGATGATGTTGCTAGGTTTCAGCTCCAGGCCCTCACAATCCAACCGGTCTAAGGCCTTTTTGGGTAGCACATTCAGGGAAGAACCAGTGTCCACCAACACGTGCGCAAGAGTAGTGCCCCTGCATTCAATAGAGACATGCAGGGCGTCATTGTGGTCCTTTCCCTTAGCAGTAAGGTCAGCATCTGAGAAACCCAAACCATTGTCCGCTGTCAGATTTGCTACGCAATCAGTAAACTGGACTGCAGATGTCTCCTGTGGCACATGGGCCGTCTTGAGAAATGAAATCAAGGCCTTAGCATGGGCTTCTGAGCACAGTAGCAGGGAGAGCATGGAGATCTTGGAGGGTGTATGCCCCAGCTGCTCGACAACATTAAAGTCACTCTTCTTGATTATTTTCAGAATTTCCTCCATTTCTTGTTGGGAGGCCTCAGCATTTATAGATTTTGGTGCCTCCATTCGGGCAGGCTCCTCTTCAATCCCTTTGCCCCGAGCATTTGATGACTCGGCAGCAGGGGAAAAAACTTGATCAGAAACGGGAACAGGTATACTTGCAGGTGTTATAGTGAGGGGTATTCGAATAGCTGGTGGTGCAATGTCAGGCGAGAAGAGCCTGCCACTGCGGGTAACCTTTGCTGGACCAGTGATATTGCTGATGCTGGTGCCAGTGTTGAACTCTTGCTTGATTCCATGTACATACACGTCTGCCCCATAGTGCCAGGGGACAGCCTTATCAGATTCATAGGGGAGAGGCCCCAGAACAGTAATCACAATGGGTGCGACAGTCATGATTTTAACCGGCTTCCTTGGGAGAGCCTTGATCGGATTATTAAAGATTGTAACAACAGAAACTTCTTCCACAGGAACAAACGGAACAACAGTCTTCTTGAAGAGAATCTCTTTGCTGTCCATCAGGCTTTGGATGCCTAACTTCAGCAAAGGACAACCAGAAAGGGAAACAACACAGAAAAGGCAACCTTCACTACAACCCGGAAATAAACCGGCCAACAGTAGGTTCCTCTTAATAGTCATCAAGGGAGTAGCTACATCATTCACATAAACGGCATACACATCTTCCTCAACGGCATTCACTCCATGCTGGGGCATAGGAGCAGTCACCACATTCGGCCTTTCAGGCGCTTCAAATTGTATCTCTTTCGCGTCAATAAGGTCTTGCACCTTATTCCTTAAGGCCCAGCAGTCATCAGTGGAATGCCCCGGGCTATCGGAGTGATAAGCACAGTGGACATTTGGATTATACTTGGGAGAGGCCGTATTCACAACCTTCGGGGCCTCTCTGACAGTCACCAAATTGGTGGATAACAGCTGCGGCAAGATTTGTGATAGGGTCATACTCAAACGGGTAAACTCTCTTCTGGGTCTTTCAGCCCTTTGAGGATTGGTTTGCCGAGGAGCGGCAGCAGGTTTAGCAATCATTACCGCATTGACAGATTGGCGGCGCTCAGGTTTCTCTTGTCTTCTAGACCCATATACAGCACTAGCCTCCTTTTTAAAGGGCTTCTTTTCAGAACTTGTAGATGCACCCTTCTGAATTTTACCAGACTTCATTCCGGCCTCTATCCTCTCTCCAGTCAAAATAAGATTAGTAAACCCCGCAGATGAGTTACCGATAAGATGGTTGAAAAATGGCCCAGATAGGGTCCCCAAGAACATGTCTACCAACTTTCGGTCAGTTAACGAAGGCTGCACCCTGCCAGCCAGGTCCCTCCACTTCTGTGCATACTCTTTGAAACCTTCGCTTGACCCTAGCGACATACCCTGGAGTTGGGTACGTGTAGGGGCAAGGTCGGCATTATATTGATACTGCTTGTAAAAAGCAGTAGCCAGCTCCTCCCAGTTATGAACCTTGGTCCCATCCAGCTGATAGAACCATTCGAGATGAGTCCCTGAAAGACTCTCCTGGAAGAAGTGGATCCATAAGTTCTTGTCCACTGTGTACGGCTGAATCTTCCGCACATAAGATTTGAGGTGTAGCTTGGGACAAGACGCCCCGTCATACTTGGTGAAAGATGGTGCCTTAAACTTGTGAGGAATAATCACATCAGTAGATAAGCCCAAGTCTCCAAGATCCATCCCAGGCACTTGTTGGATCTCCATAGCATTCAGTCTGTCTTCCAACTGCTTATACCGGTCTTCAGCCGGAGGATACTGTTCCTCATTGAAATCAGTCTCGTTGTCAGAGACTACTGGACTAGGACCCTTTACCCCTTGGGGACTACTCTTGCCTATAGAAGAACCAGCCTCTTCATCTTGCAGAGTGTTGCCAAACCTACGGCCCGAGTTGAAAAGGACAGTTCTCTTCTTCTTCTTTTTCTCCTTCTTCAGGAGTAAAGCTTTGAGCTCTTCTTGGCCTTGAGCCAAACCCATGATCAGCTCCTGAAATTGCGCATTCTGTGCCTGAAGAGCCTTGATAGACATCTCGGTTGATGATGAGTCAGGGTTCATGATGCTGAAATAAACAGCGAAGAACAGTAAGCAACCTGAAAAGAAGAAAACCTGCTATGCACATGATGAATGGAATGCGTATGATTTATGTTTTCAAAGACAATCGGGAATCAACTTTGTAAACAAAAAGGAACACACTTCATTAGATTCAACTTTAAAATTTAAATTGTTCAAGAGATTGCCCTTAGGCGTTACATGAAAAGGAAATACTGAAAATGGAAATAAAACTGTAAAAGCATAATCCAAAGTTCATCACTGATCCCATGGTCTCCTCTTCTCAGTACGGAGGTAGTCATTTAGTGCCCGCTCATTCTCCAACTGCTTCGTCAGCTTCTGGATCTTCAATTCCTGCTCGTTGAACTTTTCTCGATAAGAATCTCGTTCCTCTTGCAGTTGTGACCAAGATCTCTTCAGGGTGTCATAATCAGTAGGTATCTGAGGAGGGAGAACAGTTGGAGGAACCCTATCCTTATCGGGACATTCAAGAATGATAGGTCTGACAGCTTCATACGACATACCTAACTTCTGAGCACGGACGCGGACCCATTTGTAGTAGGCTTCCATAGGTAGAGAAGTTTTTGGCCCTAACTCTTGTGGGTCAGCTTTATGAACTCTGTCCCAAGCCTTGATGAACCTACGACGCAACTCGTCACTATCCACCTGAAATTCAAAACTGATGTGAGGCACCAACATCTCGTGAGGCCCCGCTTTTCTGGCTCTTCCAAACTGACGGAGAGCTAGACATGGGTTATAAGAGATTCCACCTTGAGTACCAATCAGAGGAACATTAGGGTATTCCCCGCAACGATCAATAACAGCTACCTCGTCTAAACCTCTGAGAGTCCAAATGATGTCCTTATCAGTGAGAGACATTAACCTGTGAGCCCAACCTCTTCCTTCTTGGTTCTTCAGCACGAACTTAGGGAGGTGAGAAATAAACCACCTCACCAACAAAGGGATACAACACCATAGGGTTCCTCGTCTTCGGGTAGTACGAGCATAAAGTTGTTGCAGGATATCACCCAAGAGAGTGGGCACCGGATTCTGAGACATAAAGATCCTTATGGCCGTGACATTGATGAAGTTATCAGGATTAGGAAACAAGACTAGACCATAGATTAAGAGAGCCAAGATGTCTTCATATGCCCTAAAGTCCAGGTCATTCCAGAAATTGTTAGCCTTACCAATCAGAAACTTGGCCAAGAAACCCTTAACTCCGCTTCTAGTCACCCAGTTGTCTATTACTTCTTGATGAGTCAAAGGAAGAGCTGCAGCAACCTCCTCAAGCCTGAGGGTCTTTTCCCAACCAGCGTAGGGAGTCTGATCCAAGATAGGGATACCAAGCAAACTAGAGAACTCTTCCAGGGTAGGGACCAGCTGGAAGTCTTGGAAGGTGAAGCACTGGTACAGAGGGTCATAGAACTGGGTCAGGACACTCATCAACTGTTGATCCCGCTTTGCTGTGACTAAACTGAGAAGGGAACCATGCCTCTGGATGAAGGAGGTGGTATTTGGAATTCTGCTAACCAACTCTTCAAGTAACTCAGGTGGGTGAACAAAGTTGAACCGGATAGTATTCCTTCGCACAAGCATCATGAGGTCCTACAAAACAAAGCAAAGGTGAAACCCCATTGTCTTTGAAATGGTCAGTCCTTATGCAGGATGCATGCAATGCTCATGATGCTATGATGTTATGATAAAGCACACCACAAATATTTACAAAGGCAAACATGATAAGGCACATAAGTCACACAGAGAGCCCTTAGGGTTTAGGCCAGCATGAGGTCTAGGTATTACCCTCTTTCAGTTTGTTGGTTCATACCTGTCCTATCAAAAGTAACCGGGTTCTTAGGGGATCCCAATATCATTGACTACCCTCAATCGGTCATAACTCCAGCATCGCAATCTTTTCTTGCGGCCAGAACCATCACGAGAGTTTAGCCTCAATGGGCGTAGCATACTGCTACTGTTCTAATGGCCAAGTTGTGTCATTTAAGGTTCTAAGGTCTGTTGGTGTTTAACGACTCCTTAGAAGACCCATATTCTCCTCGTTGCAACACAAGGGATATCGGTACAGACCAAGGTGCCACACCAACGTAGCCACTGCTTCACCCGTGTCGGTCTACGCCGGACAGGTCCCTCACAGCTTATGCTACCTAAACAGGGTATCCCCAGATCCGGGTTAGGATCTATGTAACTCCGATGCAACCCACAATTTAAAGCAAACAAGTCAATACAATTGAAAACACAGTGATCTTAGTCCTAAGGTACACCTCACTTTAAAGAGTCCCCAGCAGAGTCGCCAGTTCTGTGATCGGTGGATCTGGAACTGACTGTTTAACGCTGGTTCGTGAAATGTCGCGGTAAGCAAGAGTCGCCACCGTCTTTTATTTTCTCCAAATGGAAAGGACAAAAGCACAGAAAAATTCCTTATTGAGATTAGTTCTCGGTTCGGGAGGTAGATTTATAGAAAGGGAAGGTGTTAGCACCCTTTCTATCCATGGTTATCCATGGGCTCTTAGATACTTGCTCATTATGTTTTCAAAATTGTTTGTTTGCTTTTCAAGTGTGGGTTTAAAAAGTTTCTTTGAAAATTTCAGTTCGACTCTTGTATGAGTCCTCAAGAGTGTTTGAAAAGTTGCTTTCGAAAGCTTTTTGAAAAGTGTCGGTGTGAAAAGTATTTTTTGATTTGTTTTGAAATTAGAGAAAGTATCTAGAGTTCTCTACCTACCCTAAGAAATTCGTCTGTGTAAATGTCCTTAAAGTAGTGCCATCCCACCATTGAGAGGTAGGTAGCACCACCGTTGGAGGTGTTCGAGTCAATTCGAGGGTTCGGGACATGGTGATCACCGGAGCAATAGGAAGACACCTTAGAAGCTACCATCATGCCATGTTCATGGACATAAGGACTTACTAAAACATCCTTTACTCGACGATCACCTTTCGAGGGGCAAGGCAACAGTGAGACGTACCCTAGGGGTGATGTGTGATTTGTGTGTCGTTTTCAGATATTTTTGTCTTGTCATGTATTGGTGATCTACGCGTTGTTTTTATTTTCGACATTCATTCTTTCATGCAATAGTTAGCAGTTAAAAGTTGCGGGAATATAAAAATCCTACGCTATTACAAAGGCGCGGGTCCACATCGCCAAATTAATCCAGGACCCGATTTGGAATAAAATAAAGTGCGAGAAATATAAATGTCCTATTAATCTATTACATAGCTTTGGGAGAATTACATAAAAAATAAAACAAGCGCGCGAATTAGAATTACGATCGAATGCGAGGGCGTTGGACCCTTTTAAAGAAATCGAATTAAAATTAATGAATTAATTAAGTTAAAAAAGGGAAATTATTTTTTGAGTTTTTTGTATTTATGGATTTTAATGAGAATTAATGGAATTAAAACCTAATTCTAACATTTTTTTTAATTTATTAAGAAATATTTTTAGTTTTGACCTAATTTTAATCTAATTATTTACATGGCAAATTTTATTTACAAAATAATTAATTATTAATAATAATAAGAAGAAATTTTTAATTATTGAAAGACAAAATAAAAAGCTAGAAACCCTAATTTTTACATTTTTTAGTTTATTACAAAAAACATTAAAATTTAAGCCTAGAATTAACTAAATTAATTAATGCAATTTATTTACAAAGAAACATTTAAATAAAATATGTTTCATATTTTTGTCTTTTCTGATTTTTTTGGTATTTTTTTATAAAATTTATTTTTGATGAATTAATAGAAAACAATTGAATTAAAACAAATAATAATAATAAAAAAAAATAGAAGAAAGAAAAGAGAAAGAAATATAATACACTAGGGGGGTTCTGCCCCAATCTGGAGGTATTGTCCAGCAATTCTGGCCCATCAAATGCTAGCCCACGTGGACTTTCTTGACGCGTGTGCATCTGCGTTGACTGGTGCCCATGGTGTTCTTCAAATCTTGACCTTTGGATTGACACTCTGAGACACGTGGCACGCTTGGATAGTGGGCGCATGGTAGACCTTTGAAGAGAGGGAGCACCTGAACAAGTTATAAGAAACAGCAAATGGAGATATGGGGACCTGGGGATCGAACCCAGGTCCTAATACTTGTAAACGTACCTCTCCACCAACTGTGCCATTTGATCACTTTGTAATAATAATGAGTAACAATTAATATATAAAAAACAAACACGCTAATGCTGTTAATTCAAAAAACGCGCTAAACTTGAATTGTCCTTTCACGTCATGACACATAAGCGTCTTCCTCCTCTCTTATTTATTTTGCCTGAAACATAACATAAGATTGCGGGGGTTTTAAACCCCCACTATATGACACACAAAAAAATAGCGAATAGAACCCTGTCGCTCATAAATTGAGCGCGACATATGGGATTGGTTCATCATGAGCTTATGATTCCAATGATGCCACTTAGGTTGGCTAATTTTTTTCCCAGGCGTAAAGCCCTAATTCATGGTTCCTGCAACCCTAAAAAACAACAATGGCAATTCTCTGTACAAGCAGTGTTAATTCAATTCAATGATACCATGAGTTTCGTTGAGTTCATATTAGTATAAAACAAGCATTAGAATGGATGAATATGGCGTGAAAAGGCAAATACGATTATGCAAAATATCAAGAACAGGGCGGCTTCGTTCTACCCGTTCTTTATGTATGGGGATATGATTTTGATTGGATTGTGTTCAGAGGAGTCTCAGCAAGCTCTTGAGATCTTTTTCACGCCTTGAAACGCCTTCAAACTATGAAAACAGGTTTTGGATTTTTTAAGAAAAAGTGAGTTTTGGTTCTTGAGTTCTAGCGCAGCATTCAGGTCCTTTGCATTAGGTTTAGCTTCTGACTTATATGAGGGATGAATTAGGGTAAAGATTTGAGTCCAAAAATCCTTGCATTGATGTATGGAATATTTGATTTTCCATGAATATTTTTTCAAATCTTTTCCATGTGATTTTGATGCCAATCATGGCCAAACCTTTCCTTTTTTGTTGTGCACGAATCTTGAGTCTTTAAGGAGAGCAAATGCTGCATAAAAAGATTCAAGTACATTTGTTTAGTATTTTTTCATATTTTATTTAATTAAGTGAATTAATAGTAATTAAAAATTCAAATAAAATAATGAAAATGATGAAATAAATCCCCTTTGGGCCAAATGGTCGTGCATAGCCTTTGGATGATGAATCTTGGAAGAAAATGTGGCCCATTAGCAATTTTGAGGCATTTGAAGCAAAGTTGACTTTTCAAAATTCCCAAAAATTTCCCAACTTCCACAAGGCATATCTTGCTCAATGTTTAAGCTTTGATCATGTTCTTGGACATTTTGGAAAGGTCTTGAAGTCCTCTAACCAATGCCTTTGGTCCCATGTCATTTTGATTTACCAATCTCAAGTTATGGCCTTTGACTTAAAGTCCCTTTTTGTTGACTTTTGAAAATGACCTGTAATGTTGAAATTGATAACTTTTTGTGAGAGCATTTCTTGGACTTGAAGTGTGAAGAGGAGTTGTAAGAAATGTCTTTCTCTTCAAAATTAGCTTTGGATGGAATTTTTCTGATAAACCATGTGGAAGTTATGCCTTGGTCAAGTTACAATTGACTTTTTCAACTGTCCAAATATGGAAACTTTTGCATCTTGAGACTTTTTGAGCCATGCCTTGAAAATCATGATCAAGATTTGATCAAATGATGTTTGTGGCTTCAAAATAAGATGTTGACCAAAAATTTGGACTTTTGACTGTCCAATGACCATTTTGCCCCTACAGTTGACTGTTGAGCAATTAGGGCTTTTGACTGTGCAATTTTGTGTTGTAAGTCTTGAAACTTGGTATGAGTGTGCTTGACCATGTTCATAGGCATGTGGGACTTGATTGGACCCTTGAAAACTTCAATTTCTTTGTCAGAACCAAAACCCTAATTTTTGACTGTTAGGAGGCCCTTGAACTGTGCAACCCTTGGGGAGATTTTGAAGCATGTTCTTTGCAATTCTTGAAGAATATGGGAGGGCAAATTTTGGGGTACAACATCGTATCTATAAGAACGCGTACAAAGTTTTGTTTCGAAAGATAGTTCAAAGATGTGTTTGTGGATTGTGTTTTGGAAAGTGGTTTTCAGAAAGATATTTTTGCAATGGTTCTCGTCTCTATAAGAACGTATACAAAATGATTTATCTTTTGAAAATGTTTTTGAAATGAAAGTGTTGGTGTGTAAAATGTTTTTTTTGGTGCAAGCAAGCGAGTAACTAGGAGCGAATCTACCTACTCGAAAGGTCTTAATCGTTATTTTCCTTCTCCTTTAGACGTGGCTATCTTACCATTGTTTTGGTAAGAAGCCCCATCGTTGGATGTGAAGGGACGGGTGTGGGACGTTTGTATAGTCATAGAAGGAAACCTATGAGATGTTTTAGCAATGTCGTTTAGGGACTAGATCGTTTTACCGTAGGAAACATCGAGGGTCATCGAGGGACTACGATCTTTTTTATCGAAGGGTATTTGCTAAAACATCCCATATTCGAGGGACATGACTATTTTCCGAAAGGCAACAAAATGAGATTACCCTAGAGATGCTAGTGAGTAAGTGTGTTAGTTTGCATGCATTTTGTCTTGTATTAGAAAGGTTATCTACTTGTTGATTTTATCTTGCCATACATCCTAATTACTAGCAATATATAAAAGCAAGTAAAATGAGGAAAATAAATCCTAAGCTATTACATCACTTTAGGGGGATGTGGGTACAAATTAACAATGGGGATGAAGTGGAAACTAAAATATTACAACCATATCGAATAATAATGAAAACAAAGTAAAAACAGTGTAAAATGAAAGGAAAAATGTATTTTTGAACTTCTATGTGTCGACCCATGCTGCTATGCATCGACACATAGCTTTTCCCTGCTCCTGTAAAACAAAATCAGCTCAGTATGAGTCAACACATAATGGGATGTGTCGACTCATACACCCCCTTTGTGTCGATACATACGTATTTTGTGTTAACTCATAGACTTTTCCAACTTCTGTTTTGTAACCTGAAATCAGTATGAGTCGATGCATGGGGGTTATGTGTCGACTCATACCTTGTTTTTTCACTAGGATGAGTCGACACATGAGGATATGTGTCGATACATGCTGTATTTTCCTGCCTTAAACATTGTTTTACTATCCATACATGTCATTTTATAGGATATGATTGATAAACATAAACGACAAATGATTAGATAAGCCTAAACCATAAGCAAATGGCTAGTTCAAAGGGATAATAAAATACTACATCTTATCTTCAAAAACAACAAATTGTTAATGATGTGTGAAAAGATATCAAGTCAAGAAGACTTACCTTTTGGGCAGCATTGGCTGTTTTAAATCTGAATACTTTTCAAAATGATGTGATGGCCATAATGAATCTTCAGAAAGCCGCTCCGGACTGTTAAAACTAAGTTAGACTGTACTGTAATGTTTTTCATGTTTTAAGGGTGAAGATGATAGCACTACAGGGACTATTTTTATGTTTGGACAATCTTTGTATGTAATGAGGTGTTTGGCTTATAGGAGAGTTTGTATGGTGGAATAATGGGTTGGGGTCTTCTTTTTGAATAAGAACATAACTTTGTTTTGAAAATGAATGAGTCAAGTTTACCAAGGATATTATTTTTCTGCTAAATAAAACTCTCTATTCTCTCTCTCTCTCTCTCTCTCTCTCCTCCTCTCCAAAATCCAACCCTTATGTCTTATGAGACAGTCAGTTTTGTAGACCCTTGACTGTGGTTTAGGGGGGAAAACAAATAAGTTATTTTGAATTGTTTTTGCCTACTATTTTGACACTTTCTTCACACAATTTTCCTTTGCCATTTTGGTGCAATTTTGGGGCTGTTATAATGCAGGTTTGGGCAGACTGCACAAAGCAGTTTTGGGCTGTATAGGACAACATATGCATACTTGGGGTGCAGCATAGCACAAGGTTTCTTACAGGGCAGCATGGAGCAGATTTTGGGGGTGTTGTAGCAATGTAGCATATCACACTTTGTTCAACTTGGACAGTATAATTTGTAGCATGACACAAATTTGGTCTTGTGGAATATTTTATGCACATTATGTCAAGGGAAAAAATATTGTGGCAAGGTGTTTTTGAGAGAATTCAAACAAGACATAGTTTTAGAATTTGTAATTTTGCAAAAATGCCACTTTGTAATAACTTGAATTACTTGCATCATTTTGAATTATTTGGAATTGTAGTAAAAAATGTCATGAAGTAAATGAAATTAACCAAGTATAGAAAATACTAAGAAAAATTGCAAAGTCTTGCAAAGTTGAATTTTTGATGATCAAATTTCATTTTTTGGATGTCTTGACATAATGTGATTTTTGTGACTCAAATTTGGTCAAAAGTCAAAGTTTGACTTTTTAGCGTCCAGTTAACTTTTTCCAGCTGAAACTCCGATTTTGCTCATTTTGCCCCCTTTTGATAATTTGAATGATTCTTCTTAGAAAATGTGATCTGAGGCTTGAAACTTGACTGAAGTAATTCTAAGAGTCCTTGAGACATGAGAGGGAAAATTTTGGGGTACAATAGCTGCCCCTGTTCAATCTTCTTAAACCTGAAAAGTTAGATTGGCGAACCTACCATTCGTGACTTGAAGGTGGAAGATGATTGAACACTAGAGTGCCCAGAAATTTGTACTCGATGATGTGGTGGTTGATTGTGTTGGGAATGGGCTTAAAAGATGCCATTTGGAGAAATAATGGAGAATTATCGGAGATGGGCTTGTGGGTGCCATCCAGAAAAGATTGGTTGCATAAGGGATTCGTTGGCGAGAAATCCTAATCCTGCTGTCGAAGAGGACTTCATCGGGGAATGTTGGTTTATGTCCTGGGAAGTAAAGTCCAGGAGCTTCGATTGTCCATTACTCCACTGGGGAATTAACTTCTGATTGAGGGAGTAAAGGTAGAATGTACACCCGGTCAGGGTCCAGGCTGTACAGCAGCTCGCTGGGGAAATGTGAAATCGACCGTATCTGGTCAGGTCTAGGCCTTACAGTGTTGTAAACTATTGTTTGGAGATAAGGGAGAAGGAACCTGGATAGTAGGGTTACTTTGAAATGAAAGCCTGGGTAGTAGGGCTTGTGGGAAGGAACCTGGATAGTAATGTTACTTTTAAATGAAAGCCTGGGTAGTAGGGCTTGTGGAAGGAACCCGGATAGTGAGATTACTTCGAGATGAAAGCCTGGGTAGTAGGGCTTGTGGGAAGGAACCTGGGTAGTAAGGTTACCTTGAAATGAAAGCCTGGGTAGTAGGGCTGTGAGAAGGAATCTGGATAGTAAGGTTACTTTGAAATGGAAGCCTGGGTAGTAGGGCTTGTGGAAGGAAACTGGATAGTAAGGTTACTTCGAGATGAAATCCTGGGTAGTAGGGCTTGTGAGAAGGAACCTAGATAGTAAGGTTACTTTGAAATGAAAGCCTGGGTAGTAGGGCTTGTGGAAGGAACCTGGATAGTAAGGTTACTTCGAGATGAAAGCCTGGGTAGTAGGGCTTGTGAGAAGGAACCTGGATAGTAAACTTACTTTGAAATGAAAGCCTGGGTAGTAGGGCTTGTGGGAAGGAACCTGGATAGTAAGTTTACTTTGTTTGATTATGTAGATTAGTTGACCCGTTTTGGTTTCGGGAACTGATTTTCCCTTGGTTGCCTACAAATATGACATGTATAACTGCTGGAATTGTTGGTGATAACTGTATTTCCTGAAAAGATAACAGGGTTAGTTATATGCGATGCATGAAATGCATTGTGAGACGATGTTCTCAAAATAAACGAGATTATGTTGTATGTGATATGTATGTGCATGTCATGATGTATGAGCATGAGGTGTTAGTTGTGACATATCCGAGTCCGGGAAAATAAATCCTTGCCCGCTGCTGGAGAAAAATAACATTTCTGACTGTTGTAAAGAAATATGGCTCTTCTACTTCCGCTGGGGATGATGAATGAAAGTGACTGTACTTCTGTCAGGGGAATTTTATTTGAGAGCAACTCTGCGGGGAACAACTTGGAAAGTGAATTTCCAAAGGCTGAAGCAATGGGCTCTGTCGGGGATTGAGCTCCTCTATCCAAAGGAATGAACCCTTCTTGGGGAATTAGAAGTTTATGATGATCCGCTCGCGATTATGAAATTTAGCCGGGGGATATAGACGTCAGGTTTTTGGACGATCCGGGCTAGGGAGATTACTTCCTGTTCTGAGAGAACTGATATTAAGGATTTGGTTACTTTTACTCTGTGGGGAATATAGATGTTACAAGGTCACATGTATTGATGATTGTGCTCCAAAACCGTATTTGCCCTGGTACCTACTGAAGAGAGTAACTATCGGATTTGACATTTTAGTTTTTTGTCCCTGTTTCTTAAGTTACGAGTAATTGTCTTTTGTTTCTTTATGCAAATATTTGTAAACATCAATCATATTCAAATGCATATGTCAAGAATAAATCATTGGACGTTCTTGCAAAAACAAAACAGAAAAAGAAAAACAAATAGTTTTTAAAACAATTTGTATTAATTGTTGAAGTTGACCTATAACAGGCGTTTTTGTACAAGGAAGATGACGCTCTAGTAAGAGAACGCCGTCGTAAAAATGAAAGATATACAATATCGTGTACAACGAAAAGATAACAGCTATGTGCAACAATCTCATTGGGTTTCAACTCTTCTATTGCCACTATGCCTTCGAGCGTCTCCTCACTTTGCTGCTTGTCCAAAGCTGATTAGATTGATTGATGCCGTTTGAGTTTGACAGTTGATACTGAGGTCAGATTGTAGGGTGATCCAGTGGTACATAGTGATACAATTTTCATCCCTAACTTTTTCCTGGACCGCCCTTTCGGGTTTTTGGTCCACCGGGATACCCCTTTTTGCCCAAGTCGCCTTTTTAGGTTTTCAACTTGCCGGGTGTACATATTTTTTTCATTTTCATCCCTTATTTTTGCCCGAACCCTTTTGGTTCGCAGGGAAGCCCTTATTTTTGCCTAGGCCAGTCAACCTAGCGGGTCTTTTATCATGCATAGTATCTTTTCACTATGTCCGGATTGACAGGGTGAGGAAGGTCGTTGTCGTCCATGGTGGTTAAAATCATGGCTCCACCTGAGAAAACATTTTTAATCACAAATCACTACGCCAAAAAAGACCTACGCAAGCGCTTTTTTGGCCTTTAAAAGCGCTTAAAAGCGCTTTCTAAGGTGGCGCTGCTATAGGTTTTAGCAGCGCTTTTTGTTTAATGAAAAGCGCTTTCGTAGGTCTACCTAAGGCAGCGCTTTTTCTAAAAAACGCTCTCTTAAGTAGGCTTTTGGCAGTGCTTTTTCTAAAAAGCGCTCTCTTAAGTAGGCTTTTGGCAGCGCTTTTTTATGAAGAAGCGCTTTCATAGGTCTACCTAAGGTAGTGATTTTTTCTGCAAAAGCGCTTTGATAGGTTTACCTTAGACAACGCTTTTTGTGAAAAAGCGCTTTCATAGGTTACCTAAGGCAGCGTTTTTCTTGAAAAAGCGCTTTCATAGGGTATTTTTTTAGAGGTATAATTTATATAATTCATATACCTACATTGTTTGCAACATATTATTTATATAAACCAGTTGCCATAACCTGTAATTCATAAACCGCGGTAATGCATTGTATACCATTGTAATCCAAAATATATATACACCATTTTTATACCTCAAAATATATATAAACCATTGTTATCAGCATTGTAACTCAAAACCAGTCTTACAAAATCAACCATAACAACAACTAAACCAGTCCTTATATGATTCTCTGCTCAATAAAATATTGACACAACTCCTCTTTGATTTCTTCCAACTGAAGTTTCGTGTAATATGCACATTTGTATTCATCGAAGTACTACATAACAAAACATAATATGCATGATTTAGTTAAAAGTAAAAAATTATATGAAATACCCGAGAAATAATAAAACAAATCCTAAGTTATAAATCTATACCGTGACTGGAATCTCTATTTGATTCAGTTGAATGATTTATTTGATAAACCGCATAACGAAGTATCTGCAATCTATACCGTTTTGCTATTGAGGACACTACATAGAAAAACAAATAAGAATATATAGTTGTATTGTTTTATCAAATATCATAAATATTATAAGCAAAATAGTGGAAATTAATATACCTGCACTTTGATCCAATTAATGTTGTTTGATTTAGACCGCCGTACCCGAGCTACTCTTTGACACCAGAATACTTGTATCGCTCTAACAAAATAAAAATATATATTTAGAACAATGTCACAGAAATAATTAAATATATAAATACACACAAATATTTAGAATAATCTCACTTACGTATCAATCATTAACTTCATATCCGAATAATTTGTCCAATCACCGTCAACCGAATTCAGATAATAGACCATTTCTTTTATAGGATCGATAGCAACCAACAACCAGTGACGTCTATAAATTAAAACAATAGTTTAGAAGAAACTTTTCTACGCAAAAATTACAAATATTAAAATGAACTTAGAATGAAAATCTAACCCTATAGGAATAGTATTATACGCCCATAGATATAAGCTTTCTGTACTGCCAGTTGCCATGAATCTTTCGGCTAAGTGCTCTCTTACTGAATCCAGTTCCCTACCAATTGTCGCTCCGCTGACACGGGAGGAAGACACGAAATGGAATCTATTTGACAATTGATTCCCGCGCATCAATTTGTCATATAACAGCCTTAAATAAAAATATAATTAATATTAGACTATATTCATTGAAATGTTTAAAAAAATTTCCAGCTAATTACAAAATATAAAGACGGGGTTACCGGATGTATGCGTGCATAATAATGACGTCTAATTCTTTATGATGGAAAATCTGTTCCACGTCCTTATGTCCAATTATTTCGGTGCAAGGAAAACCAAAGATACCTTGATCCATATCCATTTGACGAATACCACCATCCATTAAATATGTTGTTCCCACTATTGTTTCAAGACACTGCCGATATCGAGGGAAAAATCTAGTAGGAACCCTTTTCTTGAGTGGTACGCCAACGATTTTCTGGATCACTTGTTGTGACCCTTGAAAAGGTACCTAAAAATCATATAGACTTAGTTAAATTATAAAATTATGCAGTTTTTTATTCGGATCATATAATTAACACTTTAAACGTACCTCTTTTTGTGATACATCAGACTCGTCATGCTGCAAAATCCCTTTACCCTTAGATGTGGGTGTTGTAGGAGTCTATAATTACCGTGGAAATAACTGAGGTCAGAACTGACAGTTGAAGACTTAAAGATTCATAATTGTTTTCAACATACCTGATCATCTATGAAAATGAGGTCCGATGGCCATGCAACAAAAGATCCTATTGCATCTCGCAGCAATGTGGTCTCAGCAACAATGTCAGGTACCGGCAGCAACACATCCATATCTAAATCAATGTCAACCGATACTTTCATGTATCCATCCATAAGCGGTCTATGGTGAAGTAAATCTCCCTAAGTGTTATGGACTTTTCCCTTTCCAACTAGTCGATAAGTCAGCGACGATAGGTATAGCTGGCAAGATGAAATGCCTTAAACCAATAATAACCATTAGAAGTGACTAAAAATATTCTATAATAATAACAGATATATATTGAAAATTACCTCGGGAAATTTATGCTGACAGTTGATACTATCTTTGTCACTAGTTTCTTTCAATTGTGAACTGCTCTTTTCCGCCATATATATCTCTTTATCCTTCTGCAATTCACGGACTTGAGCTTGTAAATCCTGCAATGTTTGCATCACTTCTGCATTGCTAGGATTTCTTCTCCTTGGATGCTTATACAAAGAGGTTGGAGTCACACCATGACCTTTACCCCTCACCGACCCGGATACTCAACAATATTTAGTGCTCGACTAAGTACGCTCCTGGTATCCTGATGATCCTCGCTTGGGGATACCGATTGCGATAAGGTCTCCTGTAATTCATTTACATATAAAAAATTATTAGTGGAGATAAAAAATTATTTAAATATTAATAAACATTTGATTTAACTAAAGACACAATCTTATACTTACACATTCATCATACACATGTTGAATATCGGGATTAACAGCTTGATCCTTGCCCACACGAGCTTCCTTCCACAACAAATGTGCCAATAGTGATGTTACGTCACTTTTCGTCTCTTCTAACTACGCATTGACACAAGTCTTAAGATCATCAATTATAACACATTCAGAGAATTAATAAGATCGTAGAGGTTATATTTACTTACAATTTTTTCTTCTAAGCGAGCATATCCCAAACGCCTTTTTTTGTATGGATATGCGGGTTTTGACGCTCTCTCGCGATTGATAGCACTCACTTTCTTGAAATTCTCGTCTCTTATTTGGCCTACAAAACCAACCCATTCTTCAGGTGTAATGAAGTTCTCATATTTCTTTGGACGTTCCGGATCCTCTTCAAGAAAATTTCCTTCATCATCTTTAAGATTCTTGTTTGTTAAAAATGTTCTCCACCCTCTGTGTCTTTTTCCAGCCAAACCCATTATATACTTTTTACGGGTATCTTCAATGTTAAAAGACCTCTACAAAAACACACACGCATAAAGTGTGTTAGTAAAAGCAATTTAAACACATATTATCGTCAAGATAAAGCAAATAACAAAAACCATATATGTACCTTTATCTCAGTCCAAACTTTCTCTTTAGCCTTATCCAACTCTCCTCTTTTCCATCTAGGAGTGGTGATCGGAATGTGTATACGAACAAGCGTACCAATGTAGCTTGTCAACTTTGCAGCATTAGACCCAATTAGTTGGTCATTATCATTCCAATCTACATTATATGTTACTCCTCTATCTCTATCACGGATGATTCCCCTCATAATAGTTATACCTCGTGTAATATCTTTTTCTGAAGTCTTTTCTGAAGTATTTTCTGGAGTTTTTTCAGGAGCATTTTCAGGAGTATTTGCATCTTGTGAGTTTTCTTGATTACTAGCCATTTGACCTGTAATAATGAAAAAAAAATGAAATGACAAATATAAAAATGAAATGACAAATAAAAATGAAATGACAAATAAAAATGAAATGACAAATAAAAATGAAATGACAAATATAAAAATGAAATGACAAATTAAATTTTAATTGAATGATGTTGTACCCCAAAATTTTCCCTCCCATATTCTTCAAAGTTTGTCAAGAATCATCTCAATTTGCTCAAGTCCACTCAAAGGGTTGCACAGTCCTAACATCTCCTAAGCCAGTCAAAAACTAGGGTTTTGGTTCTTGCAAGGAAGTTGGGGTTTTCAAGGGGCTCAATCAAGTCCCACATGCCTATATACATTGTCAAGCATCTACATGCCAAGTTTCAAGACTCACAACATCAAGTTGCAGTCAAAAACCCTAATTGCTCCACAATCAACTGCAGGGGTAAAATGGTCATTTTATAGTCAAAAGTCAAAAAATTTGGTCAACATCTCATTTTGAAGCCACAATCATCATTTGATCAAGTCTTGATCATGATTCCACAAGCATGTCTCAAAAAGTCTCAAGATGCAAAAGTTTCCATTTTTGGACAGCTGAAAAAGTCAACTGTAACTTGACCAGGGCATAACATTTTCATGGTTCATCAGAAAAATCTCATTCAATGCTCATTTTGAAGGGGATGACATTTCCTACAACTCATCTTCACATTCCAAGTCCAATAAATGCTCTCACAAAAAGTTATCAATTTCAACATTATAAGTCATTTTCAAAAGTCAACAAAAATGCACTTTAAGTCAAAGACCATAACTTGAGATTGGTAAATCAAAATGCCATGGGACCAAAGGCATTGGTTAGAGTACTTCAAGACCTTTCCAAAATGTCCAAGAACATGTTCATATGATCAAAATTGAGCAAGATATGCCTTGGAGAAGTTGGGAAATTTTGTGAAATAGCAAAAGTCAACTATCCTTGAAACTTCAATTTTTGACAAAAGGGCCCACTTTCTTCCACTTGATTCAGCCTTGTCATGCCACCCACGTGTCCCATGATCAATTTCAAGACCAAATAATTATTTTTCTATTTTTATTTAATTTTTATGGATTTAATTCATTTTAATCCATATTAATTCAAGTAAAATAAAAAAAATTGATTAAATGGTATCTTGTGGTTTGATTAGCCTTCATGAAGCATATTCTAGTTGCCAAATTCGTGCAAGGCTATTTTGTGCATGAAAATTCAAAATTTGGACAAAGCTTTGAAAGTCTTTAATGGTGGTTATGACAAAATCCAAAAACATAATGGCACAACTTTAAGGCTCCTAAATGTGACTTATTCTCATTCATTACTACATATGCAAGCCTTGCAAGCCTCATTCACAACCTAGAGACACCAAAAAATGGCCAGAGCAAAACTCAAAATTTTTCAAAAAAGTGAGAGTTCTAAAACATTGTTACAAGCATTTTTAGATCAAAAGAAGCACGTGACTCTCTTCTTTGCCATACCCTGAAGCTAAAGAGACCTTTACCACGCCCTGAGACTCCATATCAAGCACTGTAAGACATCACAAACTCACCCCTGTACACGAAATCGTGTTGCTCTATTCTTGCATTTTTTCTGGAAAATAATGGCATAATCATGTTGTTTGTTTGATTCCTGATCTAACAACATTATTCAATTCCATTTTTATGCCTTGTATGACTAAATCCGTGCCTAGGGTTTGTGTATGTTGTTTTTAGGCGTTTGGTTTTCAGGAGAAATCAAGACGAACCATGAGCAGGGATGTGATCAGGGGACCAAGACGAATGTGTCCATGGCTTTAGGTGGCGTTTTCATGGCCTGAGGACCATTTTTTGAAGCAGCCTGCGAAACTTCCTGCGGATAGAAATTCGCAGGTAAAAAAAACCAGTAACTAAGGAAGAAGACGCTGACGCGTCTCCCTCTCATTCGCTGTTTCAAAAAGCGCACGTTTTATATTTTTTTTCCAGACTTATGTTTTGATTCTTTAATATAATAATTATGATTGGTTTTAGTAACGAATAAAGCATACAGCTCATATGGCCAAACGCTTGTGTAGTGATCATTGGGACCTGGGTTCGATTCCCAGGTCCCCCAATTTCCTTGTTTCTATTTTTTCCCATATAATCATGTGTAGGCGCTGAAGAGCATTTCACCATGGACTCTCACAAATCAGGGTGCCAAGTATCTCAAAAGTCAGATCTGAAGGCCAAGAGAGGATAACCACCATGATCCTCAGTCAAAGCTTGTGCATCTGATTAGAAAAGTCAAACGTGGCGAAAAGCTTGGTGGGCCTGAAATTGCTGCCTAACACCTCCAATCTGGCCCAAACCCCCCTTGGTTCACTCTTTTTCTTTTTTGTTTTATATTTTCTAATTTAGTTATTAATTATTTTTTTCTTTTTAATTATCATTATTACCACCTAAATTAACATAACTAATTTTTTTTCCATAAAATTCAGAAAACAAAAAAACTAATATTATTATTATTTATTTATTTCACTTAATTTAGTTATTTTTGTAAATAAATTCTAACATTAATTAACTTAGTTGTTTAATTAGGTTTAATTTTAATCTTTTCACAATAAATAAAATTAATTTAGACTTAGGCTTTTCTTTTGACATTTTTAATTCCTTTTTTATTTTATTTCATTAAAAACACAAAAAACACAAAAATATCATTTTCTTAATTAATTAATTAATTAGTTATTAGTTTTAATTCCATTAATTACAAAAAAAGGACAAAAAACTCATATTTTCTAAAAAAAGGTCAACACCCTCAAGACGTTCCAATTTAATTCTTTCGCGCATTATTCTTATTTTGATTATTTATGTAACTGTTTCCGGATATGTAATAGTTAATTAGGATTTACCGTTTTCCTTTATTTCTCGCATTCTTATTTTCAAAACGGGTTTTTTGTTTTTGGCGATGTATAGACCCGCGCCTCGTAATAGCTAGATTTACATTTCTGCAATTTACTTTCCGCACTCCTAACTGTTAAAAAATGCATGCAATGTCAAATAAAATCAATCCGTAGCTCACAAATAACATGTACAAGATAAACATTAACTAAAAAACAACACACAAAGCACATGCCACCCCTAGGGTACGCCTCACTGGTTTCCTCGAACGTGGTCATCAAGTATAGGGTGTCTTAGAGGCCGCCCTTATGTCTAAAAGATCCAGTTGCCTCGAAACGGTTGCCTCGGATAATATAAAAGGATCTAAGACATTAGGGTTACTTCTAAGGTGTCCTACTGTTGCTTCGGTGACCACCTTGTCCCTTAATCGAATTGACCCGAACACCTCCAACAACGATGCTACCTACCTCTCAATGGTGGGATAGCACTATCTAAAGGACTCTTACACAGCCTAATTCCTTAGAGTAGGTAGATGACTCATGGGTACTTGCTCTTTCAAAACAAACAAAACAAAAAATACTTTTCACACCTTACACTTTCAAAAAGTTTTCAAAACAAATACTTCATACACTCTTGAGGACAAATACAAGAGTTACTTAGAAGTCTTTCAAAACAAACTTTTTTTTTCAAAACCCACACACACTTGAAAAGCAAACAAATTTTTGAAAACATAGAGTGAGCAAGTACCTAAGAGCCCGTGGATAACCACAGATAGAAAGGGTGCTAACACCTTCCCTTTCTATAAATCTACCTCCCGAACCGAGAAACATTCTCAAAGAAGGAATTTTGCTGTGCTTTTGTCCTTTCCATGTTGGAGAACATAAAAGACGGTGGCGACTCTTGCTTCTGCGACATTTCGCGAAACCAGCTTAAAAAACAGTCAGTTCCATTCCCACCGATCACAAATGATATAGACTATAATTATATATACTATTACCCTTTTCACTAAGGTCTCTTTCTTTTCTTGGTAGAAATGTGTTCTACTCGTCTCTTAACAACGTGGACAGTTGGATTGAATCAAATACCCTCATTATGATCATTTCTAATACATGATTCATTATCATTTTGATCAGTTATGGTTAAAGATTCAATGTCAACACCAATATCACTTTGATCTCCAATGCTTTCATCAATTACTTTGTTAGATAATAGCACTATAGACCATTTCGTACTTGTCGGATCATTGACATATAACACTTGTTTAGCTTGAGAGGCTAGAATGAAAGGCTCATCTTTGTACCCCACCCTATTAAGATCCACTTGCAAAAAACCTGACTTATCCATTCGTATGCCATTATTATTTTCAACCCACTTGCAACCAAATATAGGAATCTGAAACTTCTTGTAATCAAACACCCAAATGCGCTCGATAACCCCAAAATATGACAGATTTGCAAATTTTGGGTTTAAGTCCTTCACACTTGATATATGCATTGCTTCACCGATCAAGGTGACACCACTATTTTGCATAGTACTTTTGTCATCCTGTTCTTTGGTATAAAATGTGTATCCATTAATTGCATATGCGCTATAAGAAAACACAACTAAACTTGGACCGCATGCTAAACATCTCAATCTTTCTGTTACTGAAGCATGATCTGAACGATACTTTGAATAAATATGTTCCTTAAACCATGGTATGAAACTTCGATTGTGCTCTCGTACAATCCAATTCTCATTTCTATTCGGATTTAAACCTCGAAGAACACCCTTGTGAATTTCAACATACGGCTCAACTTCAAGCTCATTATGCAGAACATACAAATGCACTTGATCCTGTTCGACCATTGATACTGTCACAACTTTATTTCCAATTAGCTTCTTACCTACTTTTTTTTCCACAACATGAGATTTGGGGAGTCCAATCGATTGAACATTTGACAGATATTCAGTACAAAACTCAACCGCTTCTTCAACAATATATCGTTCAACAATACAACCCTTTGGTCGACTTCGGTTTTTCACATACCCTTTTAATAATTTCATATAACGTTCAGTAGGGTACATCCATCTCATATAAGCTGGTCCGCACAGTTGTGTCTCTTTGACAAGATGAACGACAAGATGAACCATTATGTTAAAAAACGAGGGAGGGAAATACATTTCAAGATCACACAAAGTAACAACTATTTCTTTTTGCAATGTTGGTAAGATCTGAGGATCGATCACCTTGCTACAAATTGACTTGAAGAAAAAACACAGTTTAGTTATTGCGCTTATTACTTTTTCTGGAAGAATAGAACGTATACCTATTGGTAGAAAATGTTCCATTATAACATGGAAATCATGCGTCTTTAAACTCTTTAACTTGAGGTCTTGCATAAACACAAGTCTTCTAATATCTGATGAGTAGCCTTCTGGAACTTTAACCTCACTTAGGAACTTACACAATATTTTTTTCTCCTTTCTGGATAGAGTGTAAACAGCAGGTGGTAGATATGTTCGTCTTCCTTTTTTCAAGGGTCCCAATTCAGTTCTTATTCCCATATCTACCATGTCCTCCCTTGCTTTAAGACCATCCTTATACTTCCCTTTTATATTGAGTAATGTACCAATAACACTGTCAAATACATTTTTTTCAATATGCATAACATCAAGAAAATGTCTTACGTACAAAGATTTCCAATATGGCAATTCAAAAAAAATCGACCTCTTCTTCCACCCACCCGTGACAACTTTATGTGCAAAAGGCTTGCCAAACTGAATACTCACATCTTTCACCTTTTCAAATAATTGATCACCTGTCAATCCAGGCGGAGCTCTACGTTGTTCGGTATCTCCGTTGAACGCTTTTCTCCATCCATGATATTGATGTTTATAATTTAAGAATCTACGATGACCGAGAAAGACATTCTTTTGACAAAGTTTCAATCGCATCGTATCGGTTCCATCTTCACAGATAGGACACACTTTTTCACCTTTAATGCTATACCCGGATAGATTTCCATAGGCTGGAAAATCGTTAATTGTTCCAAACAACATCGCCCTCAAGTTGAAACTTTCTTTCCTATACCCATCATAAACCTCCACACCGTTCTCCCACAAAATCTTCAAATCTTCGATTAAAGGTTCCAAATATACGTCTATGTCATTTCCTGGTTGTTTAGGCCCAGAAATTAACATAGATAACATCATGTACTTACGCTTCATACATAGCCACAGAGGTAGGTTATAAATCATAAGAATCACAGCCCATGTGCTATGCGAGATACTTTGAATACCGTGTGGGTTCATTCCATCAGTAGACAATGCCAAGCGAAGGTTTCTTGCTTCTTTTCCAAATTCAGGATAATCATTATCAATTTTCATCCACTATGGTGAATCTGCCGGATGTCGAAACTTTCCATCAACAATTCTTTCATCTGCATGCCAAGTTAAGTGTCTTGAATCGGTTTCACTATGATACATCCGTCTAAATCTCGGAATTATAGGAAAATACCATAAGAATTTTGTCGGAGACAACTTTTTTTTATATCGAGGGGCACCGCATTTAGGACACTCATTTAACGATGCATACTCGTTTTGAAACAAAACACAATCTTTTGGACAGGCATGTATCTTGTCATAGCTCATGCCAATAGAGTACAACATCTTTTTGGCCTCATACGTTCGATTGGGGAGAACATTATCCTCTGGTAGCATATATTTCATAAGGGCTAATAACTCTGGAACTTTTATCCGAACATCCATTGCCCGCCTTTAAGTTGTACAACTTTAATACCGCAGACAATCTTGTGAATTTTGTACAACCATTATACAACGGTTTCTCTGCATCACTTACCAACCTCTCGAACATTTTGGGACAATCATTAAGATCTTCTTCAAGCGCTTTTGCAATCTCTTCAACTCGATCATAATCGTATGTATCTGTCCCATTGTCGTTTGAAGCATAGGTCCTATTATCCCCCGATTCATCATTCCCGTCACTTTTCTCACCATGCATATTCCAACATGTATAACTTCTATCAATTCCATACCGTATTAAATGCGATTCCAACTGAACCGCGTCAACTCGATTCCCATAACAGCAACACAAACAAGGATATGTCATTCGACTGGGGTCTTCGGCGTGCGCAACAGCAAACTTAACAAATTCCGATACCCCATTCTCGTACTCTTTCGACAATCGATTGGAATATATCCATGTTTTATCCATGTTTTACGGTTTCTGAGTCAATCTGAGCTAAATGATAAATTCGAAAACAAAACCAATACTCAAAACTTGCACTTGCTCTTGCACAACCATATAACAAAACCAATACTCAAAACTTTTCACTAAATTCATTTTATTCTATCAACTACTTTAGTACACAAGTATAACACAAGAAACCATAAACAAGAAACCATCATTGCTCAAAATCAATCATAAAAAGCACACGAAAAAACAATATATTAATAGAGTTAACAATATATATGGCTACCTTTATTAAATATTTTGTTACGCTCTCTATTATTTCTCTCTTAGCTTGTTTTACCAATGCACAACTTGTTAATATAAATGATGTTTGATAAAATAAAAAGCACATGAAAATGTGTTGTTTTCTATTAATATCAGGACCATAGAATTTAATCGGATTAGAACAACACGTAAGGAAGCAAATTAATTGTATGTAAATATAATAAATTAGAATCAAAGCAAGCATAGAACAATTTATTCATACAAAACTATACTAGAAATTGAAATACCTGGAGCTGAGTTGTGTAACTTTGTGTTGTATATTGTTGTGATTTCTGATGCAGCAAACTTTGTGATTTCACCTTGCGGTTCTCCTGTGGCAAGCGGTGGTTGTTGTTCTCTCTGTAGATGCTAACAGAGGCAGAGGTCCTGATGAAGAAGTCCTGAAACTGCCCCAGTAGTCCTGATGAAGACTAGAGGATACGAATAGAAAAGTGGTAGTCGTTGATCGTGAAGAAATTTTGCTCGTAGATGCTAACGGAGGCAGAGCTCTGGTTTAGGGTTTTGATGATATCGTGAAGAACAATAGAAAAGTGATGATACAAATTTTTGATATTTATTATAAAACTACCTACGAAAGCGCTTTTAAAAGCGCTTTCTAAAGGTCACCTATAACAGCTCTTTTTAATGTAAAAGCGCTTTCGTAGCATATCCTATAGCAGCGCTTTTAAAAGCGCTTTCTAAAGGTCAGCTTTAGCAGCGCTTTGGAAAAGCGCTTTCTAAGGCTAACCTTTAGCAGCGCTTTTGAAAAGCGCTTTCTTAAGGTACCCTCTGAAAGGCACCCTTTAGCAGCGCTTCCCAAAAAGCGCTTTCTAAGAGTGACCTTTAGCAGCGCTTTTGAAAAGCACTTTCTTAAGGCACCCTTTGAAAGCGCTTTTTTTAAGAGATTTTTTTTAAAACCTACAGCAGTGCTTTTTTCTAAAAGCGCTTTCTTTTACGTGCTGCTAAAACTTATTTTTGGCGTAGTGAATGGCCCCTCGTATGTGGGAGTCCATTTGCCCCTGGGGTCACTTTGCGGCAGTATGATGCGCTTGATTACCAAATCCCCGACTTGATACTCTTGGCGTTTGACCTTCTTGTTGAAAGCCTTGATCATTTTCTTTTGATACGTCTGACCGTGGCAGATAGCGGTAAGTCTTTTTTCATCGATTAAATTTAGTTGATCAAGTCGAGTCTGGACCCAGTCGTCTTCGTTTAAACCCGCATCTTTCATAATCCTTAAAGAAGGGATCTAGACCTCAATGGGTAGGACTGCCTCCATGACATATACCAGAGAGTAAGGTGTTGCCCCTGTCGACGTCCGTGCTGAGGTACGGTACCCATGAAGAGAAAATGGTAATATCTCATGCCAGTCTTTGTATGTCACCGTCATCTTCTGTAGAATCTTCTTGATGTTCTTGTTAGCTGCTTCAACAGCGCCATTCATCTTCGGCCGGTAGGGAGAAGAGTTGTGATGTTGTATCTTGAATTGTTTACAGAGCTCGGTGATCATTGTGTTGTTGAGATTCGTACCATTGTCGGTAATAATTCTCTCTAGCACACCATATCGACAGATCAGATTATGTCGGATAAACCGCGCCACAACGTTCTTGGTTACTGTGGAAAAAGAGGCTCTCTCAACCCACTTCGTTAAATAATCAATGGCTACTAGGATAAAGCGATTTCCATTAGAAGCGGTGGGCCTGATTTCTCCAATCATGTCGATGCCCCACATTGCAAAGGGCCACGAAGCTGTCAATGTAACATCCCATTTTAATTAATGGTATTTATATTATTATTATTTTCTGAAAATTACCGGTTGATATTTAGTTTGGTAATTTGATAATTATTTAGTCGATTATTCGGTCTGGTAGTTGATTAAATTGATTTATTCGATTTATCGGAAAATAATTATTTTATATGATAATATTGTATTTGGTGTGTGTTAATTGATTAACTAGTGATAATTGAATTATTAAAGTATTTATTTAATTATATTAAGTTAGTTTAATTAAATAATATAAATTAATTTATTAAATAAAATAAAGTATATATGTATATATATTACATAACTTAACTTACAACATATATATATATATATATATATATATATATATATATATATATATATATATATATATATATATATATATATATATATATATATATATATATATATATATATATATATATATATATATATATATATATATATATATATATATATATATATATATAATTGTACTTAATGTAAGTTTATATATTATATATGTAAGTAAGTTTATATTATATTATATATAAGTTATGTATATATATCGGTATGAATAGAAATATAATATATATGTTAAGTTAGAAGTTAAAGTGACAGTAAGAAACAGAAGAATAGAAAAGAGAGAAAACAGAGGGAAGTAGAGAGAATAGAAAAGAAGGGAAAACTAGGGTTTGGAAAGAAGAGGAAGATTGTTGTAAAAGAAAATCAACCATCTTGCAAGATCAAGCTACAACAGGTAAGGGTTTGACTTCCCCTAATTATGTTGTATGTAATTTTTAGTTTTGGAATAGAAATTATTTTAGGGTTTTAAGATAGATGTTGGTGTGTTCTTTTAGATTGTTTTGTGAAACTGAAATGGAAAAGATTAATGTCGGAGTAGTATTAATCGGAATTGTGTTTGTTTCTAATTTGCCGGTATAGGCGGTAAAAATTAGTTATCCGGAAATTAATGAAATTTGATGGGGTAACTAAGTTAAATGCGTATGTAATTATGATTGAGTTATTTTTTGAGATTTTGACGTTTTCAAGGACTAATCGGAATTGTGTTTGTTTCTAATTTGCCGGTATAGGCGGTAAAAATTAGTTATCCGAAAATTAATGAAATTTGACGGGGTAACTAAGTTAAACGCGTAGGTAATTATGGTTGAGTTATTTTTTTTAAGATTTCGACGTTTTCAAGGACTAACCGGAATTGTGTTTGATTTGAATAAATCATGGAAGTAACATTGTTTAAACTTGTATGTTACTTGATTTGTGAATTTTATTTGCAATGCATGTACAATTGTTGGTATTTCATTGTGTTGGAAAATGGGGTATGTGTATGTTATGGTCGAAAGTGGTCTTAATTTCATACGAGTTGTTGATTGTACATTGCATGACATGGTTAGTCTTGAAATAGAGACGGTAAAACGGTGGGTTCACATTTTATAGACGTTGATCCTTGAATGAAAATAGACGTAGTGGCTTTGACCCGGAAAGGGAACATAGGCGGTGAAACTTGGGTTCACGAAAATAGACGTTGATCCTATAGTGGAAATAGACGTAGTGGCTTTGACCCTATGTGAAAAAATAAGCGGTGTAACTTTGGGTCCACAAGTCGGTACCACATTTGCATTGGTTGCATCGAGTTGTGAGTCACATGCATAATGATGTATATTATGAGTTTATGTGAAGATGATTGAGTTTGTGAAATTGGTTATGATATGTGAATGAGTGTGATTACATGGTTAGGATGATAAATGGTTAAAGAGATAATTCTTGAATATAGCGGAACATGGAATATATGAATGTGTATTATGTTAGTGATATACATGTATATTCATGTATGGAGAATTCCTTTTATTTATTGCTTTCCATTGTTTTAAATTATATATTTCATGATTATTGGAATTCTCACCCTTCTGTTGGAATGATGCTTATACGGCATCGCTCAGGTACCGAAGATGGTAGTGCGAGGCACAAGGATTAGCGGATGCATTTAGGCTTGTAGTCCGTTATGTTTTGGTTATTGAGTCGATGCTCTGATTGTAACACTTGGGGGTTTAATGTCCGTATTCGAACTCTTATTTTGTGGATGGATTATACTTGTATATAATCCTTTATTTTGATCATATTTTGATGTATGTATTATGAGACTTGATAACATGTTTGGTGTATCAACCATATGGCTTAATACCTTAAATTTTATATTTTGGATTCCTCCTTTGGAGATGAAGTTACTATGATTCCGTTGCGTTTGCACGAAAAAGAAAGCATATGCCATGAATGTATTATGTGATTAAATGATTAAAGTGACGAATATGTCATGTCCGTTTTTCTCAAATAGGTGAATTGATGTTGTGACACTCCTTTCGTGAAATTTTATTTTCTCTGATTTTAATTATATAATTTGGGGTTTATTAGAAGGGGTGTTACAATAGTGGTATCAGAGCATAGTCGGTCAGTTGTCAAGTCTTGACTTTGCTAATCCCATTGTATTTGATTGTGTGTCTAACGCGATCGATACGTTTGTGTTATTCAGAAGAAGATGGTTACTGGAAGGAATGATAACGCACTTGTTGAGGCTTTGCGATTGCTCGCGGGATCCTTGAATCAGATGTCGCAAGCTAATCCTGTTCAGCCAGATGGAGGTGATGATGGTTTTCGTGCTCTCGGATAGTTTCAGAAAAACAACCCGCCTACCTTCAAGGGGGAGCATGCACCTGAAGAAGCTCAAGAGTGGTTAAAGGCTATAGAAAAGATTTTCCGAGTGATGAATTGTACCGATGCTCAGAAGGTGCAATTCGGAACTCACATGTTGGTGAAAGACGCTGAGGATTGGTGGATTAACACGAGTCAGAGATATGATGAAGAGAACATCTTGGTTACTTGGGCTATTTTACGAGATGCATTCTTGGAGAACTACTTTCCCGAGGATGTCCGTGGGAAGAAAGAGGTGGATTTTCTTGAATTTAAACAAGGAAACGATATTGTTGCTGAATATGCTGCTAAGTTTCAAGAGTTGATTAAGTATTGTCCTCACTACAATACGGCAAATGCCGAAAGATCCAAATGTCTTAAATTTGTTAATGGCTTGAGGCCGGATGTGAAGAAGGCGATTTCTTATCAGCAAATCACCTGCTTTTCTGAATTGGTGAACAAGAGTCGTATCTATGATGAGGATAGTCGAGAAAGTAGTGCTTATTATAAGAACTTGCATGAGAGGAAAGGTAAAGGGAAAATGAGTCCTAAGCCTTATGAAGGAAAGGGAAAGAAACCAATAGGTGGAGGAAAGAATCCAAGTGGGGGAGTGATTACTCGGATCAAATGTTTCAAGTGTGTAAAAGAGGGACACCGTGCTCTAGAATGTCGCCAAGGAATTGTGAAGTGTTTTAAGTGTGACAAAGTAGGTCACAAAGATATGGATTATCGGATTGGTTCTGTTGTAACTTGCTACAACTGTGGTGAGCGAGGTCACATTAGTACCAAATGCACAAAGCTAAAGAAAGAGACCAGAAATGTGTTCGCATTGTCTGGTGTCGAGACTTCAGCAGATGAGAGATTGATCAGAGGTACGTGATTTATTCATAACGTGCCTTTGATTTCTATTGTTGATACGGGTCCGACTCATTCTTTTATTTCATTGGATTGTGTTACGAGATTGGGCCTTGTGTTATCTAATATGAGTAGGAGTATGGTAGTAGATACGCCTGCGATGGGTCCAGTTTCTACTTCAGCTATATGTTTAAAGTGTCCTTTGTGTATGTGTGGTAGAGATTTTGAGGTGGATCTTATATGTCTTCCATTGAGTCAGCTAGATGTCATTCTGGGTATTGACTGGTTGAGATCCAACCATGTCTATATTAATTGTTTTGCTAAAGCGATTCTTTTTCTCGAGTCCGAGAAAGAAGGTGGTTCATTTTTATCTATGCAACAGATGAAGAGGTGTGTTAGAGATGGAGCCGAATTGTTTGTGTTGATGGCGAGCATGGATATTAGTGAAAGTAGAGTGGGAAAAGAATTGCCAGTTGTATGAGACTTTCCTGAAGTGTTTCCGGATGAATTTACCGATTTACCTCCAGAACGTGAAGTAGAGTTTGTTATTGATCTACTTCCTGGTGCTAGTCCTATTTCGATGGCTCCGTATCAGATGTCACCATCGGAATTGGGAGAACTAAAAAGCCAACTTGAAGAGTTACTTGATAAGAAGTTCATTCGTCCGAGTGTATCTCCGTGGGGTGCACCGGTGTTGTTAGTAAAGAAGAAAGAAGGTACAATGAGGTTGTGTATGGACTATAGGCAGTTGAACAAGGTTACTATCAAGAACAAGTATCCGTTACCTAGAATTGATGACTTGATGGACCAGTTGGTCGGTGCTTGCGTGTTCAGCAAAATTGACTTGAGATCTGGTTATCATCAAATCCGTGTGAAGGCTAGTGATATTCAGAAGACGGCATTTAGGACGAGGTATGGATACTATGAGTATTCGGTGATGCCTTTCGGTGTTACAAATGCACCTGGTGTGTTTATGGAGTATATGAACATAATCTTTCATGAGTTCCTTGATAAGTTTATGGTGGTCTTTATTGATGACATTCTTATATATTCTAAGAATGAAGCAGAGCATGCCGAGCATTTATGAGTTTTGTTGTCTATTTTAAAAGAGAATCAATTGTTTGCTAAACTCTCTAAGTGTGAATTTTGGTTGGAGCAAGTAAGCTTTCTTGGTCATGTGATATCTCGTGGAGGTATTGCCGTGGATCCAACAAAGATTGAAGTTGTGTCAGAGTGGGAATCTCCTAAGTCTATTTTTGAGATACAAAGTTTTCTTGGTTTAGCCGTTTACTACTGTAAGTTCATTGAAGGTTTTTCCAAGTTAGCTTTACCTTTGACGCAATTGAAGAGAAAAGGTCAAGCGTTCGTATGGACTACTCAGTGTGAGGATAGCTTCCAAGAGCTTAAGAGGAGGTTGACTACTGCTCCTGTATTGATTTTACCTAATCCACCTGAGTCGTTTGTTGTGTATTGTGATGCTTCATTGATGGGGTTAGGTGGCGTGTTAATGCAAAATGGGCAAGTGGTGGCTTATGCTTCGAGGCAACTTAAAGTGCATGAGAGGAATTATCCGACTCATGACTTGGAGTTGGCAGTTGTGGTTTTTGTGTTGAAGATCTGGAGACATTACTTATTTGGATCGAGATTCGATGTTTTCAGTGATCATAAAAGCTTGAAATATTTGTTTGATCAGAAAGAGTTGAATATGAGACAAAGAAGGTGGTTGGAGTTCTTGAAGGATTATGATTTTAGCTTGAATTACCATCCTGGAAAGGCGAACGTGGTTACCGACGCGTTGAGTAGGAAATCTTTACATATGTCTATGTTAATGGTGAGAGAATAGGAATTGCTTGAACAGTTTCGAGGCTTGAGTTTGGTTTGTGAAGAAACTTATTTTTGTGTGAAACTTGGTATGTTGAAGCTTACAAGTGGAATCTTGGATGAGATAAAAGAAGGACAGAAATCAGACTTGGTTTTGGTTGACAAGTTGACTTTAGTTAACCAAAGTCAAGGTGGAGAGTTTAGAATTGATGAGAACGGCATTCTGAGATGTCGTGATCGAGTTTGTGTTCCTGATGTTGGTTATGTGAAAAAGAGGATCCTTGAGGACAGACACCGAAGTGGATTGAGCATTCATCCTGGTGCCACAAAGATGTATCAAGATTTGAGAAAGTTGTTTTGGTGGCCTGGTATGAAAAAGGAGATAACGGAGTTTGTGTGTTCATGTTTGGTTTGTCAAAAGTCCAAGATAGAGCATCAGAAGCCATCCAGATTGTTGCAACCTTTGCCTATCCCGGAATGGAAGTGGGACAATATCTCTATGGATTTTGTTTCAGGTTTACCAAGGACTCCGAGTAACTATGAGGCTATTTGGGTTATAATGGATAGATTGACTAAATCTGCTCATTTTATTCCAATTAGAATGGATTACTCGATGGAGAGACTTGCGAAGTTGTATGTGGAAAGGATTGTGTGTTTGCATGGTATTTCGACGTGTATTGTTTCGGATAGAGATCCTAGATTTACTTCTATATTTTGGGAAGGTTTGCAAAGAGCTTTGGGTACTAAATTGCGTTTGACTTTCGCTTATCATCTACAGAAGGATGGTCAAACGGAAAGGACGATTCAATCACTCGAAGATCTTTTGCGGGCATGTGTGTTGGAACAAGGAGGTTCATGGGAGAGTTAATTACCTTTGATTGAGTTTACCTATAACAATAGTTTTCATTCTAGTATAGGTATGGCTTCTTTTGAGGCATTGTATGGAAGGCGTTGTAGAACACCTTTATGTTGGTACGAGTCAGGAGAGAGTGCGGTGGTTGGACCGGAAATTGTGCAACAAACTACGGATAAGATTAAGTTGATTAGAGAGAAGATGAAGATTTCTCAAAGCCGTCAAAAGAGTTACCATGATAAGAGGAGGAAGCCTCTTGAGTTCAAGTAGGATGACCATGTGTTTTTGAGAGTAAATCCTACTACGGATGTTGGTCGGGCAGTTAAATCGCGGAAGTTGACACCTCGGTTTATTAGTCCGTATCAAATTTCGGAGAGGGTTGGTAATATGGCTTATAGGATTTCATTACCACTATCACTTTCAAATTTACATGATGTGTTTCATGTGTCATAATTGCGAAAGTATATTGCGGATCTGTCTCATGTAGTTCAAGTAGATGATGTGGAGGTTAGAGATGACTTAACCATTGAGACTTTGCCGACAAGGATCGAAGATCGGAAAGTGAAACAACTTAGAGGGAAAGAGATTGTTTTGGTAAAGGCAGTGTGGGGTGGTTCGGCTAACGGAAACATCACTTGGGAGCTAGAGAGTCGGATGATGGAATCATATCCCGAGTTGTTCGTTTAGAGGTAATTTTCGAGGCCGAAAATCTTTTAAGTGGGGGAGAGTTGTAACGTCCTGTTTTAATTAATGGTATTTATATTATTATTATTTTCTGAAAATTACCGGTTGATATTTAGTTTGGTAATTTGATAATTATTTAGTCGGTTATTCGGTCCGGTAGTTGATTAAATTGATTTATTCGATTTATCGGAAAATAATTATTTTATATAATAATATTGTATTTGGTGTGTGTTAATTGATTAATTAGTGATAATTGAATTATTAAAGTATTTATTTAATTATATTAAGTTAGTTTAATTAAATAATATAAATTAGTTTATTAAATAAAATAAAGTATACATATTACGTTACTTACATCATATATATATATATATATATATATATATATATATATATATATATATATATATATATATATATATATATATATATATATATATATATATATATATATATATATATATATATATATATATATATATATATATATATATATATCAGTATGAATAGAAATATAATATATATGTTAAGTTAGAAGTTAAAGTGACAGTAAGAAACATAAGAATAGAAAAGAGAGAAAACAAAGGGAAGTAGAGAGAATAGAAAAGAAGGGAAAACTAGGGTTTAGAAAGAAGAGGAAGATTGCTGTAAAAGAAAATCAACCATCTTACAAGATCAAGCTACAACAGGTAAGGGTTTGACTTCCTCTAATTATGTTGTATGTAATTTTTAGTTTTAGAATAAGAATTATTTTAGGGTTTTAAGATAGATGATGGTGTGTTCTTTTAGATTGTTTTGTGAAACTGAAATGGAAAGGATTAATACCGGAGTAGTATTAATCGGAATTGTGTTTGTTTCTAATTTGCCGGTCTATGCGGTAAAAATTAGTTATCCGGAAATTAATGAAATTTGACGGGGTAACTAAGTTAAATGTGTAGGTAATTATGGTTGAGTTATTTTTTGAGATTTCGACGTTTTCAAGGACTAATCGGAATTGTGTTTGTTTCTAATTTGCCGGTATAGGCAGTAAAAATTAGTTATCCGGAAATTAATGAAATTTGACGGGGTTACTAAGTTAAATGCGTAGGTAATTATGGTTGAGTTATTTTTTTGAGATTTCGACGTTTTCAAGGACTAACCGGAATTGTGTTTGATTTGAATAAATCATGGAAGTAACATTGTTTAAACTTGTATGTTACTTGATTTGTGAATTATATTTGCAATACATGTACAATTGTTGGTATTTCAATGTGTTGGAATATGTGGTATGTGTATGTTAAGGTCGAAAGTGGTCTTAATTGCACACGAGTTGTTGATTGTATATTTCATGGCATGGTTGGTCTTGAAATAGAGACGGTGAAACGGTGGGTTCACATTTTATAGACGTTGATCCTTGAATGGAAATAGACGTAGTGACTTTGACCCGGAAAGGGAACATAGGCGGTGAAACTTGGGTTCACAAAAATAGACGTTGATCCTATAGTGGAAATAGACGTAGTGGCTTTGATCCTATGTGAGAAAATAAGCGGTGGAACTTTGGGTCCACAAGTCGGTACTGCATTTGCATTGGTTGCATCGAGTTGTGAGTCACATGCATAAGGATGTATATTATGAGTTTATGTGAAGATGATTGAGTTTGTGAAATTGGTTATGATGTGTGAATGAGTGTGATTACATAGTTAGGATGATAAATGGTTAAAGAGATAATTCTTGAATATAGCGGAATATGGAATATATGAATGTGCATTATGTTAGTGATATACACGTATATTCAAGTATGGATAATTCCTTTTATTTATTGCTTTCCATTGTTTTAAAATATATATTTCATGATTATTGGAATTCTCACCCTTCTGTTGGAATGATGCTTATACGGCATCGCTCAGGTACCGAAGATGGTAGTGCGAGGCACAAGGATTAGCGGATGCATTTAGGCTTGTAGTCCGTTATGTTTTGGTTATTGAGTCGATGCTCTGATTGTAACACTTGGGGGTTTAGTGTCCGTATTCGAACTCTTATTTTGTGGATGGATTATACTTGTATATAATCCTTTATTTTGATCATACTTTGATGTATGTATTATGAGACTTGATAACATGTTTGGTATATGAACCATATGGCTTAATGCCTTGAATTTTATATTTTGGATTCCTCCTTTGGAGATGAAGTTACTATGATTCCGTTGCATTTGCACGAAAAAGAAAGCATATGCCATGAATGTATTATGTGATTAAATGATTAAAGTGACGAATATGTCATGTCCGTTTTTCTCAAATAGGTGAATTGATGTTGTGACACTCCTTCCGTGAAATTTTATTTTCTCTAATTTTAATTATATTGTTTAATTCGGGGATTTATTAGAAGGGGTGTTACAGTCAACAAGTTCAAGGGCACCGGAGGCACATGCACCTTATCAGCGTAGATTTGGCACTTATGGCAAGTTCGAGAGTGCTGATAACAATCGGCTTCCATAGTGGACCAGTAATATCCTGCCCGTAGGATCTTATTGGCCATGGTGTGTCCACTAGAATGGGTTCTGAAGGTGCCTTCATGTAGATCTGTCATGATCCTCTCTTCCTTTCCCTTGTCTACACACTGCAGTAAGGTAGAGTGATGATTGCGCTTATAGAGGATTCAATTACTGAGGAAGAACTTTGCAGTGGACCTTCTCAGAAACTTCTTATCATTGACAGATGCCCCTTCGGGATACTCTTGAGCCTCGAGATACTTTTTGAGTTTGTGAAACCAGGGTTTGTCTGTTACTTCCTCGGTATCGATTTCACAGTAGTGTGACGGTTCATCCAACCTTTCAATGGTGATTCGGGGAGCTTCATTGTCCCACCGGATTTTGAACATAGAAGACATGGTAGCTAGCACCTCCGCCAACTGATTCTCCTGTCGTGGGAAATGTTCAAAGGTTAGCTCCTCAAAGTGTGGGAGCAACGTCAGTATGTGCTCTTTGTATGGGATGATATTCGGATGTTTTGTGTCCCATTCGCCTTTGATCTGACTTATCACAAAAGCGGAATCCCCGAATACACTCAAGAACTTGATCCTTAGGTCGATAGCAGCTCGAAGACCCATAATACATGCTTCATACTCCGCCATATTGTTGGTACAGTTGAAACATAATCGGGCAGTGAACGGAGTATGACAGTCCTCGGGAGATATGATTACAGCGCCAATGTCGTTAACCAGTGCGTTTGAGGCTCCATTAAAATACATAGACCATCGGGATCCTTCCTCAGGTCGTTCATCCGGCCCAGGTTCTTTGTAGTCAGTCACCAGCATAATATTCTCATTAGGGAACTCAAAATTCATGGACTGGTAGTCATTCATGGCCTGATGAGCCAAATGATCAGCCAATACACTTCCCTTGATGGCTTTCTGGGTTGTATATTATTTATCGTATTCAGTTAAGATCATCTTCCACATTGCTATCCTTCCGGAGAGAGTGGGCTTCTCGAAAATGTACTTGATCAGATCCATCTTTGATATCAACAAGGTAGTGTGAGTCAGCATATACTGTCTTAGTCGGCGAGCAGCCCATGCCAAAGCGTATCAAGTTTTCTCGAGCAGTGAGTATCTTGTCTCACAGTCGGTAAACTTTTTACTAAGGTAGTATATTGCATGCTCTTTTCGACCAGACTCGTCATGCTGCCCCAACACACACCTCATTGAATTGTCTAGCACTGTTAGGTACAACATCAAAGTCTCCCTTCAACTGGAGGCACCAGAATTGGTGGTTCTTGAAGGTATTCCTTAATTCTTTTGAAAGCGGTCTGGCACTCATCATTCCACCTTACTACTTGATATTTCTTCAGAAGCTTGATGATTGGCTCACAAGTAGCGCTCAGATGTGAAATGAACCTGGCGATATAAATCAGGCATCCCAAGAAACCTCTAACTTCCTTCTTTGTACGAGGATCTGGCATTTCTTGTATAGACTTCACCTTTGTAGGATCTACTTGGATGCCTTTGTCATTCACGATGAAACCCAGAAGCTTATCGGACCTTACCCCAAACATGCACTTGTTCAGATTCAACCTCAGCTTATATATCTTCAACCTGTCGAACAGCTTTTGGAGATGATCGAGGTGCTCTTCCTCGGTCTGAGACCTGGCTACCATGTCATCAACTTAAACTTCAATCTCATGGTGAATCATATCGTGGAACAAAGCGACCATGGCCCACTGATAGGTTACCCCAACATTCTTTAACCCAAAAGGCATCACCTTGTAGCAGAAAGTGCCCCACTGTGTGACGAAGTTTGTCTTTTCCATGTCTTAAGGAGCCATCTTGATCTGGTTGTAGCCAGAGAAACCATCCATGAAGGAGAAGATTTTATGTTGTGCGGTGTTTTCAACCAGAACATTAATGTGGGGAAGCGGGAAGTCATCCTTGGGGCTTGCCCTGTTCAAATCTTTGTAATCCACACACATCCGTACCTTGCCGTCCTTTTTAGGTACCAGAACGACATTAGCAACCCGCTGTGGATAGGAGGTGACAACTAAGAACCCTGCATCGAACTGCTTCATAACCTCTGCCTTGATCTTCTCTGACATTTCAGGATGCATACGATGGACCTTCTGTTTAACCAGCGGGCAGTCTTCCTTAGTCGGCAGGCGATGTACCACAATATTAGTGTCCAAACCAGGCATGTCTTCATAGGACCAGGCGAAGATCTCAACGTAGTCCTGCAACATCTGTATCAGTCGCGGTTTAACGCTAAGCTCCAGATTTGCACCTATTTTAACCTCTTTTTTGTCTATCTTTGTGCCCAAGTTTATTGTCTCAACTGGCTCTCCATGAGGCTGTATAGCCCTCTCTTCCTGTTGTAGCAGTCTAGCAAGTTCTCTAGGTACCTCACAATCGTCGTCACCTTCGTCCTTGGCTTGGTTGATTGGATTTTCGAAGTCATAACTGGCAATAGCGGGATTGTTATCAATGGGATCCAGAGTGGATATTAATCTGCAGTTTGATACGTGAGTGTGTGTAAGAGCATAACTGTATTGATAAAACACAGGCAAAAAAGAAAAACAAAGAGCGCAAAATTTATATGCAAAGAACGTCCAATGCTTCATTGATGATATATGATATGACATATAATTACCCTCACAGATAGAATCATTGTGCCTCGGGTAAGACACAAGGCTATAAAGTTTAAATTGTTCATTACAAACTTAAAAAAAAAAAAGACAATTACTGCAGAATAAAAGAAACTGGTATGAAATCTCTGGTCGTCCAATTACTCGGTCCACCGTTGGTAGTCGGGTAAATCCAGCTGTCAAAATCAAAATCTTCCTCACTGTCTTCAATAGCATTGACCCCTCGATTGCTGATGCTAGGGGAGGTCCTCCAACTCGAGCGCGTCGAATAACCCTCTGAGCTCCTGAAGTAAAGCCCAAGCCAAACTTGTCAGTTTTGTGAATAAACTCAGAAAGCTATCCCTAATCGGTATTCATGCCTTCTTCAACTACTTCTCTTGCGTCCTTGAGAGAAGCCATCTTCAGAGGAGGTTTGGTGCTGGTAGTGGTCTCAGTTGATGCCAGAATCTGGGGAACCTCTTCAAAGTTTTGACAAGGAGTCTCTATAAATTCTCCGTCCATCTCTATGTAGTTGAAGAAATTGAGGTGACTCACCATATATTCTTCCTCACTCCATATTGTGACAATCTTTCCTTTCACCGGATACTTTGGAATTTGGTGGAGTGTGGAAGTAACAGCTCCAGCTTCGTGGATCCAAGGACGACCCAACAAACAAGAGTATGATGGCCTGATGTCCATCACGTAGAAAGTGGATTCGAAAGTCTGAGAGCCTACCTTGACATGGATGTTCACTTCCCTATGCACCATTCTTTTCGACCCGTCAAAAGCCCTTACCACGATGTTACTGGGCTTTAAGGTCAAGCCTTCACAATCTAGTCGGTCGAGAGCCTTCTTAGGTAGGACATTTAGTGAAGACCCGGTATCTACCAGAACATGAGCCATAGTGGTGCCCCTGCATTCAATTGAGACATGCAGAGCATCATTATGCTTTCTTCCTTTTGGTGTCAAGTCTGCATCTAAAAAACCCAGCCCATTGTCAACAGTCAGGCTAGCCACGTAATCTTTAAATTGATCAGCTGAAGTCTCTTGCAGCACGTGCGCAATTTTGAGGAATGCAATCAAAGCCTTCGCATGGGCCTCGGAGCATAACAATAGGGATAACATAGATATCTTTTAGGGGTTCTGCCCCAGCTGCTCGACCATATTGTAGTCACTCTTTTTGATTATTTTCAAAATTTCCTCTATTTCTTGCTTAGAGGCTTCCACAACAATTTTTCTAGGTGCCTCCGTCCGGGCAGGCTCACTTACAACTTCTTTGCCTCGAGTACCAGATGACTTATCGGCAGGGGTACTAGCTGTAGTAAGAACAGGAATAGTAACTGAAGTACTAGCGGGTGCAAAAGATGAAATAACGACAAGCTTAGTGACAGTCTGCGGGGAGATCTCAGGAGAGAAAACCCTTCCACTTCTAGTAATCTTGTTGGTCCCGACAATGTTACCGACATCAGGATCGACTACTTCGGTCTTCAAGTTTTGTTTAACGCCATGATAGTAAACATCGGCTCCATAATTCCAAGGGACAGCTTTGTCTGAGACATACGGGACAGGACCAGGAACAATGATTATCAGCGGAGCGATTCTCGTAGTGGGTGTAATCCTAACAGGTCTTCTCAAGGAGGCCTTGTAAGGATTGGCAGAAATGGTTATAATAGCAATGTCTTAAGATGGAACAATGGGAACCAGAGTTTTCTCGAACAAAATTTCTTTACTGTCCATCAGGCGTTGAACACCTGACCTCAGCAAATGGCAACCAGAAGGTAGAAATGAACACATGTGGCAACCTTCACCATAACCCGAAAATAAATCGGCCAATAGTAAATTCTTCTTAACAGTCACAAGAGGAGTAGAAACTTCGTCCACTGAGGTTACGAATAGACCAGTATCAATGGTGTTAGCTCCATGGTTGTGCTTAGGCATGGGAGCAGTTATGACATTGGGCTTCTCTGGAGCGTTGAACTCAATCTCCTTGGATTCAATCAAATCTTGTATTTTATTTCTTAGAGCCTAACAGTCATTTGTGTCATGACCAGGACTCTCAGAATGATAGGCGCACCGAGCGTTCGGATTGTAACGAGGAGAAGAGGTATTAGGATTCTTGAGAGCCTCTTTAAAAGTTGCCAAGTCAGATCTCAATAGATGGGGTAGAACCTCTGTCAAAGTCATGTTGATCCGGGTGACCTGCCTTTGTGGTCCTTCCACACTTTGCTGATTGTTGTATTGTGGGATAGCCGCAGGCCGAGGTATTATTACAACACTTATCGTTGGACGGTATCCCGCTCTGCTCTGATCTCTAGGGTTATAATGGCACTGACCTCCTTCTTACCAGTGAAGGGTTTCTTCATTGTGCTCGAGGATGCATCTCTTTGAATTTTGCCACTTTTTATACCGGCTTCGACCCGCTCACCAGTCATGATTAGTTCAGTAAATCCAGCTGAGGAAATTCCGATTAGGTGGTTGAAGAATAGACCTGACAAGGTGCCTAGGAACATATCCACTAACTCTCTGTCAGATAAAGGAGGCTGGACTCTTCCTGCGAGATCTCTCCATTTCTGAGCATAGGTTTTGAAACCTTCACCTGTACCCAGAGACATGCCTTGCAATTGCGTCCAAGTTGGAGCTAAGTCAGCATTGTACTGATATTGTTTGTAGAAAGCGGCAGCCAAATCTTCCCAATTGCAAATACTGGTCCCTTCCAATTGATAGAACCAATCCAACTGCGTCCCTGACAATCTTTCTTGGAAAAAATGTGCCCACAGATTCTTATCAGCCGTATGGGGTTGAATCTTTCTGACGTATGACCTTAAATGCAACTTCAGGCAAGAGACACCGTCATATTTAGAAAAAGTGGGGGCCTTGAATTTCTGCGGGATGACAACCCCTGAGACAAGTCCTAACTCTTCAAAATCCAATATGGGTACCCTTTGGACCTCCATAACATTCAAACGGTCCTCTAGCTCTTTGTATTTATTATCAGCAGGAGGATACTGTTCCTCAGAGTAGTTAAGCTCTTCCTCCTCTTCGGATGCTGGGTTATTGTTCATTTCCTTGGTCCTGTCTTCTTGATTATCTCCTTCACCCGATGATGTTGCAAATTCCAAACTCCGTCTGGCTTGTCCTTTGAACCTTCTTCCCATGACCACAATACCGGTTGGTTTCTTCGCTTTCCTCTTCTTCTCTTTGGCCAGTAAAGTCTTCAACTCTTCTTGTCCTTTTGTCAGAGTCAAGAGCATTTGTTGAAACTGGACGTTCTCCGCCTGAAGATCTTTCACTGTCTGTTCAATATCTATCTCACTGAAATAAACAATAGAAGGATAAGGAGACCTGTTGTAAGAAACCTGTATGATGTTATGATGAATGAAGATGCAATATGCAAATTATTTCAAGGAATTTAGAGATTTAAATTTGTTCAAACCAAAAGGAACACACGTTATATTAAATCCAGTGTTTGGGCACATCATGCCTCTTCGGGCTTACAATGAAAGAAACAAAATACAACAAAAACTCCTAAGACAAAAAGGTTGAAGGCATCCTCTTTGGAGCGATGTAGGAATTCAGGTTTTTCTCTTCATGAAGCAGCTTGGTGAGCTCCAAAACCTTCTTCTCACTGGCGTAAAATTGGGCTTCAAAGGTGTCTCTCTCTTCCTTCAACTGAACCCAAGCTTTCTGCAAGTCTTTGAGAGAGGTAGGCATGTTAGGATGAAGGACAGTGTACGGGACGTCTCCTTCAACAACAGGCTCTATGATAATAGGGAGGATAGAATGGTAAGGCATTACGAGACTCTGAGTACGAGCTCTCACCCACCTATGATAAGGCTCGATAGGGATAAAGTTTTTGTGTCCTAAAGTCTACTGTCCACCTTGTTCACCATTCTCCAAGCTCGTGTAAACCTCTGGCGGTAACCTTGGTCTTCTTTGTCATAGTCGAACACCAAACCTTGGATGAGAATCTCGTGAGGACCGTCTCTTCGCGCATACCCAAACTGTCAAAAAGCTAAGCAGGGATTATAGGTGATACCTCCCCTAATACCAAGTAGAGAGACGTTAGGGAATTCCCCACAACGGTCAATGATAGAGACATCTTCCAAGGATCTCGAACACCAACCAAGTCAATCTTTGCTCGTTCTTCAATGCTGATTGAGGTAGGTGTGAAGTGAACCACTTAGTGAGTAGGGGAATACAACACAAAAGAGTACCTCTTTTCTTCATGGTTCGGGTATGAAGGAAATGCAAGATGTCTCCCAGTATGGTAGGTACAGGGTTGCGAGAGAGAAAGACTTTGATGGCATTAATGTCTATGAATTGGTCCGAATTGGGGAACAGAACCAAACCATAAATGAGAAGAGCCAGGATGTCTTCAAAAGCTCGAAAATCCATGTCATCCCAGAATGAACGAGCCTTTTCCAATAGAAACTTGGCCAGGAAACCTTTAACCCCGCTTCTTGTCTCCCAATTGGCTATGATGTCGGCTCTCTTCAGATGCAAAGCTTCGGCGATGACTTCAGGTTTTGGAATCCCCTCTAGACCAGTGAATGGTATCTGATCAAGCACGAGCACCCCTAAGAGTAGATAGAATTCTTCTAGTGTAGGTACCAACTGATAGTCCGGGAAAGTGAAACAATGATGTACGGGATCAAAGAATTGGAACAACACACACATCATTTCTTCTTGGAAACTGGATGTAGCCAAACTGAGGAGTCGACCATATTTCTTGGTAAGAGGAGAATCCCCGGGCACTCTTGAGGCTAACTCTTGAAGTTGAGGGTGTGCCTTTACAAAGCTAATTCGAATGGTGTTTCTTTGGACGGAATTCATGACCTACAAAACAAAAACAAAGATAAATTTCTAAATCCTTGAAATGGCTAGTGAGCATCCGTATGATGCTTATGATGTTTATGATGTTATGATGTTATGTACAAGTAAGTATATACACACAAAGCAAACAAATCCCTATGTTTTAGGCTTGCATAAGGTTTTATAGGTAAGTACCCTCTTGAAGTTTAGTTGGCTCAACCTGTCCTAGTAATAGTGATCGGGTTCTAAAGGATCTCAATATCACCGACCTTTCTCTTAGGCATTGTCTCAGCACAGTCAATCTTTTCTTGCAGCCGAGATATCCCAAAAGTCTAGCCTCAATGAGTGTATTATCGAGTATTAACCAATTTTCAGCTCTACATCAAAATCGGTTATCTCACTACGTCCTAATGGCCAAGTTTGTTCAATTAGGGTTCTAAAGTCAGTTAGTGATTCATGACGCCACTCAGCAGCCCCGTATTCTCCTCGATTCACCATGAGGGATACCAGTACCCACAAATGCGTCACAATAACATAGCCATTGTTTCAACCATATCAGTCTATGCCGTACAGTTTCCACAATCTATTGTTATTAACCTAAAAGGTGTCCCAGATCCGGGTGGAGGATCAAAGCAAGCCCAAACAGAGAATAATAATGTAAAGCATACAAATCAAACAATAAAAGCGAGTAAAGGTGATTTAACCCTAAGGTAACCTCACTTAAAAAAATTTCCCCAGCAGAGTCGCCAGTTTTGTGATACGGTGGGAGAACTGACTTAGAGGCGTTTGTGTTCGCAAATGTTGTGGTTTAGCAAGGAAATGTAAAAATAACAAGAAAGACCTTTAGAGATGTTTTCTTGAGTTCGGGGGGTAGATTATGAAAAGGGAAGGTGTTAGCACCCTTTTCATCCATGGTTTTGCATGGGCTCTTAGTTACTCGCTAGAACACTTGCTTTTGTTTGAATGTGCTTTGTGGTGTGGGCTTTGAAAGTATTTTGTAAATATCTTTGTAATGGTTCTCGTCTCTATAAGAACGCGTACAAAGTTTTGTTTCGAAAGATAGTTCAAAGATGTGTTTGTGGATTGTGTTTTGGAAAGTGGTTTTCGGAAAGATATTTTTGCAATGGTTCTCGTCTCTATAAGAACGTATACAAAATGCTTTATCTTTTGAAAATGTTTTTGAAATAAAAGTGTTGGTGTGTAAACAGTTTTTTTGTTGCAAGAAAGCGAGTAACTAGGAGCGAATCTACCTACTCGAAAGGTATTAATCGTTCTTTTCCTTCTCCTTTAGATGTGGCTATCTTACCATTGTTTTGGTAAGAAGCCCCATCGTTGGATGTGAAGGGACGGGTGTGGGACGTTTGTATAGTCATAGAAGGCAACCTATGAGACGTTTTAGCAAGGTCGTTTAGGGACTAGATCGTTTTACCGTAGGAAACATCGAGGGTCATCGAGGGACTACGATCTTTTTTATCGAAGGGTCTTTGCTAAAACGTCCCATATTCGAGGGACATGACTATTTTATGAAAGGCAACAAAATGAGATTACCCTAGAGATGCTAGTGTGCAAGTGTGTTAGTTTGCATGCATTTTGTCTTGTATTTGAAAGGTTATCTACTTGTTGATTTTATCTTGCCATACATCCTAATTACTAGCAATATATGAAAGCAAGTAAAATGCAGAAAATAAATCCTAAGCTATTACATCACTTTAGGGGGATGGGGGTACAAATTAACAATGGCGATGAAGTGGAAACTGAAATATTACAACCATATAGAATAATAATGAAAACAATGTAAAAACAATGTAAAATGAAAGGAAAAATGCATTTTTGAACTGCTATGTGTCGACCCATGCTGCTATGCATCGACACATAGCTTTTCCCTGCTCCTGTAAAACAAAATCAGCTCAGTATGAGTCGACACATAATGGGATGTGTTGACTCATACACCATCTTTGTGTCGACACATACGCATTTTGTGTCGACTCATAGACTTTTCCAACTTCTGTTTTGTAACCTGAAATCACTATGAGTCGATGCATGGGGGTTATGTGTCGACTCATACCCTGTTTTTTCACTAGGATTAGTCGACACATGAGGATATGTGTCGATACATGATGTATTTTCCTGCCTTAAACTTTATTTTACTGTCCATACATGTTAGTTTGTAGGATATGATTGATAAACATAAACGACAAATGATTAGATAAGCCTAAACCATAAGCAAATGACTAGTTTAAAGGGATAATAAAATACTACATCTTATCTTCAAAAACAACAAATTGATAATGATGTGTGAAAAGATATCAAGTTAAGAAGACTTACCTTTGGGGATGCACTGGCTGTTTTAAATCTGAATACTTTTCAAAATGCGGTGATGGCCCTAAAGAATCTTCAGAAAGCCGCTCCGGACTGTTAAAACTAAGTTAGACTGTACTGTAATGTTTTTGATGTTTTAAGGGTGAAGATGATAGCACTACAGGGACTGTTTTTATGTTTGGACAATCTTTGTATGTAATGAGGTGTTTGGCTTATGGGAGAGTTTGTATGGTGGAATAATGGGTTGGGGTCTTGTTTTTGAATAAGAACAGAACTTTGTTTTGAAAATGAATGAGTCAAGTTTACCAAGGATACTGTTTTTCTGCTCAATAAAACTCTCTATTCTCTCTCTCTCTCTCTCTCTCTCTCTCTCTCTCTCTCCCCTCCTCTCCAAAATCCAACCCTTATGTCTTATGAGACAGTCCCTTTTGTAGACCCTTGACTGTGGTTTAGGGGGGAAACCAAATAAGTTATTTTGAATTGTTTTTGCCTACTGTTTTGACACTTTCTTCAAGCAATTTTCCTTTGCCATTTTGGTGCAATTTTGGGGCTGTTATAATGCAGGTTTGGGCAGACTGCACAAAGTAGTTTTGGACTGTATAGGACATCATATGCATACTTGGGGTGCAACATAGCACAAGGTTTCTTGCAGGGCAGCATGGAGCAGATTTTGGGGTGTTGTGGCAATGTAGCATATCACACTTTGTTCAACTTGGACAATATAATTTGTAGCATGACACAAATTTGGTCTTGTGGAATATTTTATGCACATTATGTCAAGGGAAAAAATATTGCGGCAAGGTTCTTTTGAGAGAATTCAAACAAGACATTGTTTTAGAATGTGTAATTTTGCAAAAATGCCACTTTGTAATAACTGGAATTACTTTCATCATTTTGAATTATTTGGAATTGTAGTAAAAAATGTCATGAAGTAAATGATATTAACCAAGTATAGAAAATACTTAGAAAAATTTTAAAGTCTTGCAAAGTTAGATTTTTGATTCTCTTTATTTTTGATGATCAAATTTCATTTTTTGGATGTCTTGACATAATGTGATTTTTGGGACTCAAATTTGGTCAAAAATCAAAGTTTGACTTTTTAGCATCCGATTAACTTTTTCCAACTGAAACTCTGATTTTGCTCATATTGCCCCCTTTTGATAATTTGAATGATTCTTCTTAGAAAATATGATCTGAGGCTTGAAACTTGACTGAAGTAATTCTAAGAGTCCTTGAGACATGAGAGGGAAAATTTTGGGGTACAACACATGTGTATGATCAAAAACGAATTTAAAATATCATGGACAAAACTTGACGATATAGATGATGGTTCTGGAGGTTTTGACGCATGGGAATGATCCTGTTAGCCTCCAAAGGTTCCCAGGAATCGATTGCAAATGTCCACAGCCTTTGAATCTCTCTATAATCCAAAATTAGATGGCCACCTTTTATAAAAAAAATGGAGCATCTAATGTGTATTCTATGCGGCCAACCCTTCTCTTTATGGTCTGGGAATGTTATGAGTATATAATGGAATGAATTAGGTTAACAAAGCTGGATGCAATCTTGAAGAATTATGGAGAAAAGATTTGATTTGCCATGGATATTTTAAGTTTCTAAAATAGGCCAAATCGTGCTCTTTTTGTTCCAATCATCCCTTGCACAAAATATTTGATTTTCCAGCTGATTCTAGACTCATTGTGTGATCATAAAAACAAATCTTGGATTTTATTTTATTATTTCACTATTTTATTTGATTTATTTTGATTTTAATGAATAAAAAATCAAAACAAATAATGAAAATAATGAAATAATGTGTGAGTGAGCTCAGGCGTCGTGGGCCATGTTAGGAACAAGTTTCAAGCAAGAACACATGGGCCCATTTGGAAAAATTCACGTTTGGTCATTATTTGCTTCATGCACATTTCCAAAAATTGGTCAACTTTAGCAATGCATATCTCTCTCATTTTTAACCCTGTGAGGGTGTTCTTGGACTTTTTAGAAATCTTAGGATATTCTCTAAAAAACCCTTTTGGTTTCACCTCAATTGGATCTTCCATGTTCATGTAAGGAGCTTTGACCAAAAAGGTGTTTTTGTTGACTTTTTGAAAGGACCTATAATGTATGAACTTGTATCTTTTGATTGAGGCATTTCTTGACCTTGAGGGATGAAAAGGAGTTGTAGGGAATTGTATTCTCTTCAAAATGAGCCTTGGTTGGAAAAATTTTGATAAAGTATGAGAAAGTTATGCTTGGTCAAAGTTTGGTTTACTTTTCCTATAGAAACCCTAATTCGCCATTTTTGACTTTTGATGAGTTAGGAGCATTTCTTGAGGAATCATGATCAACCCTTGATAAAATTATGGATAATACTTCAAAATATTGATGTTGACCAAAAATCTTGAAATTTGACTGTATTTGGGCCACAATTGACTTTTGACCTAGTATAGTTAATTTTCCAATACATGAGCAATTGACTGAGCAAACTTATTGAGCAAGGCATGAAACTTGGCATGGGTGATCTTGAAGACATATTAGGACCATTGAATGCATTTGATACTGTTGTACCCCAAAATTTGCCCTCCCCTTTCTTCAGGAAACCATCTTGAATTTTCAAGGTCCCTCTGAAACAAATCCAAGTCCTGAGTTATCCCTTTGCCCAAACAAGCCACTTATAAGAGCAAGATGATCTCACGAACTCCAGAAACAACGCTTTTATCTTGAGGAAAAATCAAATTCTAAGTACTTAGAATGCTTCTCTAAAATAAGTGTTTTTAGAAAAATCATCCCTTCAGAACTTCTGGACCCATTCCAGATGAAGACGGTCAGAAGTTGCAAGCTTGGCTCAGCGTGGTCAGAAGTTGGCTCTTCAGCAGCTACATCAGTTCAATCAGAAGTTGTAAACGTGGTTTAATATGTAAGCCTCAAACAGAACATGCCCCTTCAGCAGTTACACAAGCTCAGTCAGAATTTGCTAAAGGAATGCAAGAGAAGCAGGGAAGTCTGAAAGCTCCTTCAGAACAGGTTGAAATCAGAAGATGAAAGATCAGAAGAGTGGATGTTACACTGATAAAGAATCTCCAGAGCTTACTAAGACAACAAGAAGCCAAGGCCAGAGCATGGTTTACGCTGCTGATTCAACGCTGGTTTCCATTACCAGAATGTTGATGTTGATAGGTCTTGTCACCATTTAATGCCCATTAATGCTTCCAACTACTCCTGAGCATTCACGTGTGGCTTGGAAAACGCTTTTGCACAGATTCTGGCATGGGTCTTCACGCCACCGCCCACTTCAGAGGTCACTTCTCCCCAATCTACGCCTGCTGCTGCAACCTAGGCTGAAAGTTATCTGTATCACAACTTCCCAGGAATTTCTGTCAAAGAACAAATTCAAACTCTGTTGGCGCTTTAAATGTTCAAGGCATCCACAAGAACTTTGCCTATAAATAGAGAGTCTTCACCACTACCAAAGACGTTCAAAGAAAAGAAGCAGAAATTGCTAAGTAAGAAACAGAACTCCTAGCAACACAGCATTCTGAAACTCTGCCAAAATCTCCAGTTTTGTTTCATAACTTTGAGTTTCTTACCTTCAAACTTCATCAAATATCCAGTTTTTTCTGTAAAACAAAGACACCCTTTCCAAACTTCTGACCCTGCATACGTATACACCTTCACCTATCCTTTTCCAAAAGAATCTGTCTAGAACACCACCAGAACCAAAAGCTAACTCTCATCCACAAACCTTTTTCAACAAGCCAGGTAAGCACCTGCTGACCTTCATCACGCTGTTAAGCATCATCAGCTGTACATACTCAAGTAAACATCATGTAAATATCATACTGTTGTTGTTTGTGTTCTGAGGACTTTCATGCCTCAGAACGTTCTGAGCCAGTGCAGAACCTGTTTGTGACCTTGTTGATTCTGTCCTCTGAAACATTTTGACACTTGCTGGAGCTGTTCCAAACATGTTTTCTGTTTTGTGGAATAATAACAAAATTGCAGATGTTCTGATTAGTACAGGGAGAAGCCAAGTGCTGACTTTGACGTTAGCACATCTGAAGCCTGTTTTGCTGTCAATAATATCAGAACTTCTGAGAATTATTGTGTCTCCAGCCGGATCAGAACTTCTGGTTTTCTACACTAACAAACTTTTGTCTTGCAGCGCAGGGAAATCAGAACTTCTGATTTCCCCACTAACAAGGTTCTGTTTTGCAGGTGCCAGAGTCAGAAGTTCTGACTCATACAGTTTCACTAACAGGTTGATCATCTGGCAGCGGATCTGAGTCAGAACTTCTGATGACCTCCCAGCAGCGCGCGGGCTCCCTCTCTCTCTCTCTCTCTATATCTTGTTTTTTGCTATTTTCTTTTTTGTCTATTTTTCTCGTTGAACCCCCCATGTACAAATGTGTATCCCCCTCCCCTAATTGTTGTAATAGCGTAGGATTTTACATTTCCGCTTCTTATTGCTAGTAATTAGGACATGTATGGCAAGATAAAATCAATGAAATAGAAAAACCTAATTCAAAGAAAAAACTCTTGTATGCAATAAAACACACTTGCACACTAACACCCCTAGGGTTACATCCACTTGTTGCCTTCCAAAATGGGCCATATTGCATGTTAGGTATCTTTGGAAAAAACAAAACAATCAAATGATCATAGTCCCTCGATGACGCTTTCAAAAGTTGCCTAAAAATGATCAAGTCCCTTAAAGGAAAATTGCCCAAAGATACTTGGCACCATTGCAATTATGGTCTAAACGATGACCCGCGCCCGTCCCTTTCACATCCTAAACATGAGATTGTCCACCAAATACAATGGTGGAACAAACTTGTTAAAAGGGTTAAAACATAGCAATAAATCTTTGAGTAAATTTAGGAGTAGACAACTCTTGGTTACTTGCCAACTTTCAAAGCAAAAAAACACTTGCCTATTTCTAAAAACACCTCACAACACTTTCAAAACAAATGAAAACCTTTTCAAAAGACATACACCTTTGTATACATCCCAACATGGATCATTACAAAAGTTGCCACCACATTGGCTTCTTTTCAAAACATTTTCAAACCCACACACACAAGAGCACCATTTCAAACAATTGAAAAAAGGCAAGTTGATCTAAACAAGTAACTAAGAGCCCATGGATAACCATGGATAGAAAGGGTGCTAATACCTTCCCTTTCTATAATCTACTCCCCGAACCCAAGAAAAATCTCAAAGGTTTTTGCTGTGCTTTTTAAACCTTTCCTTAGGATAAAATAAAAAGTCGGTGGCGACTCTTGCTCAACCGAAACATTTGCGAATACAAACGCAAAACCACAGTCACTTCTCCCACCGTATCACAGAACTGGCGACTCTGCTGGGGATTACTTAAAAGTGGGGTTACCTTAGGGTTTAGATCACCTTTACTTTCTTACTTTGATTGACTTGATTGCTTTATCTTTTGGGTTCTTGTTTGGGTTTGTTGTAAATCCTCCACCCGGATTTGGGGCACCTTTTTAGGTAAATAGCAAAAAAACTGTGAGGGAACTGTGCGGGGTATACCGACATGGTTGAAGCAGTAAGCTATGTTAGTGTGACATATTTGTGAGTACCGGTAACCCTTGAGTAGTCAAGGAGAGTACGGGGCCGCTGTGTGATGTCATGAAGCACTAACGAACTCTTAGAACCTTAATTGACCATCGTAGCCTTTTTAGGGGTAGTGAGATGACCGACTTTGGTGCAGTCCGAAGTTGGTAGATCCTCGATACTACACTCTTTTGAGGATTGTTTTCTTGGAATATTTTGGTCGCCAGTAAGTGGCTAAACCGAAACAATGAACACAGAAAACAATCCAATGATATTGAGCTTCTTAGAACCCGGTTTCTATTTTAGGACAGGATGAGCCAACTAACTTCAAGAGGGTACTTACCTAAACCTCATGCAAGCCTAAACCTAAGGACTTGTCTGCTTTGTGTGAATATGTTTGTCTGTATATACACTCACTTGCTTTTCGCATACATGTACATAACATCATAACATCATACCATAGCATTTTCAATAACCATTTCAAGGATCTCGAGGGTTCTTTTGATGCAGGGTTACGTTGAACCAGACAAGGGGTTTCTCCTCTAACCAATGCGATCAAAGATCAAGTGCAACAACTTGAATCAGTGGCTATGACCCACTCGACATGGTGAGCTTGATTCTCGTGGAAAGACATCCACCGATGCAAAGTTCTCCAGTCAAAGTTCAAATACAACAACTTGAATCATTGGCTATGACCCACTCGACATGGTGAGCTTGATTCTCGTGGAAGGACGTCCACCGGTGCAGAGATCTCCCATCAAAGATCGAAGTTCAACCTCTAACATTCTCTTGTGTTTACCCCAAGAGATCTTTGAAAACATTGCATATATATCATACATATCATTGCATAACAGGTTTCTCCCATGCAGGTTTTCTTATCTTCTTACTGTTTATTTCAGTAAGATGGATATGGAACAAACGGTGAAAGATCTCCAAGCTCAAAATGCTCAATTCCAACAAATGCTGCTGGCTATGGGTAAAGGGCAGGAGGATCTGACAACTCTTCTTCTCAAGGACAAGAAGAAGAAGTTCAAGAAGGCAGCCAGCATCCTGAACTTGAGGAGAAGACCTAAGACCCAAGACCTTGCAACTCCATCCAACACAGGGGGCAGTCTTGAAGAAGATCACAATTTGGAGGTTGTTGAAGAGGAAGCTGACTACTCCGAGGAACAATACCCTTTTGCTGATGACAAGTACAAAGAGTTGGAAGATCGCCTCAATGCTATGGAGATCCAACAAATACCTGGTTTGGATCTAGGAGACGTGGGTCTAGTGCCTGGATTGGTCATCCCTCCAAAGTTCAAAGTCCCTACCTTTGCTCTGTACGACGGAGTTTCTTGCCCCAAGATGCATCTAAGGTCTTACGTCCGCAAGATTCAACCATACACAGCTGATAAGAGGCTTTGGATCCATTTCTTCCAAGAAAGTCTGGTAGGAGCTCAACTCGAGTGGTTCTACCAATTGGAGAGTTCTCGCATCCACACCTGGGAAGATCTAGCCGGGGCTTTTTATGAGCAGTATCAGTACAATGCTGATCTTGCACCAACTCGTGTGCAGTTGCAGAACATGACCATGGGTTCCGACGAGAATTTCAAGGGATATGCCCAAAAGTGGAGAGATTTGGTTGGTAGGGTGCAACCTCCTTTAACTGACAGAGAGCTGATTGACATCTTCATGGGAACTTTGACGGGGCCTTTCTTCAAGCACTTAATTGGAAGCTCCTCAGCTGGGTTCACCGAGCTAATACTGACCGGCGAAAGGGTCGAGGCTGGCATCAAGAGTGGAAAGATCCAGGGAGCTACAACCTCCGATACTCAGATAATTCCCTACAACGGAAAGAAAGAGTCCAATGCTACGAACAGTCAAAAGGGTCGTCATGACCAACATGCAGGGGCAATCTTGATCTCTAATCCTACACCTGCTCAGCAAAGACAGGGGCATCAGCGTAAGGAAGTCGCACCTAAGAGGCAGTTCACCAACATCAACATGCCACTGTCTCAAGCACTGCAACATTTGCTGAAGGGGGATCTGATTACATTAAGGGCTCCCCTCCGGAATCCAAACACTTCTGCTCCTACCTATCATCCCAATGAAAGGTGTGCATACCACTCCGATAGTCCGGGGCACAACACCGACAATTGTTGGCCTCTAAAGAACAAGATCCAGGACATGATCGATGCCAAGGAGATCGAGTTTGACTCTCCAGAAACTCCAGCATGATCACTGCTTTTATACCAGCTCATTGAGATTGTGTTTGTTTCATTCGGAATTTTCAAAGTTGTAATCTTTTGTCAGTTGAACAATTATCTTTTAATGTTAAACTCCGTTTCATTAATGCATTGCATATGTTTGTCTTGAATTCATCCATTCGTTTTCACTACTCTTATGCTTTTCTTTATGATATTTGACTCTTGATAAAAAGCTGCAAGCCTTTAGAGGGAGGATGACGAAACAATACCATGATCTTATACAGTATGCTTTTGAACAGACCTTGCTGATGATGTACAGGCATTTCTTTCAATTCCCAAACACTGGAGTTATAAGGAAGTTAATCCCTAGTCAACCCCTTCAAGCCAAAGAAGTAGGAGTTTTCTGTTCTGAACAATCAAAACCTTTGATATAAACCTGGGGCAGGGTAGTATCTCAGTTAATTCAAAAGAAAATGCGCATTGAAGTCGCAAACTCTCAGTTCTTAATACAATGAACGACGTCGAAAAAGAAAACATTTCGTTGGAATCAAAAGACAAGGGTGGTTCCCTATCACATAGACAGTCAATCTCTCAAAAGAGAAAAGCCCACCAAGCCAAAACCTATAAAAGAGGCTTAAGAAAGCTGGGGCATCCCGCTGACAGTAAATCCCGAAAAATATGGGAACAGTCAGGCAAAAGTTAGGGATAACAAATCAAAATCAAAATAGTGAGGTCATTACAAAATCCTCAACAACATGAAAAATGTTGAAAAAGAAAAAGGAGATGATGACTGTCTCCCCAAATTCAACTGGTGAACCATCGCCCAAAAGTCGTTCCCAAACTCAAATCAGAGTGCGACGCACAATTAACTGAGCTTAGGGTTGAAGAACATTACGAAGAGCGGGTGGGTATAAATATACTTTGAGCCTATATCCTTTGTTTCTTAAACCGTGAACCAGGCCACGTTACAACCTTTCAAAAGTCCTAATTGAAGCTGGGGTTAGTTCGAGAGAATACTGTTACCAAAGGTATCCTGACTCCTGTAAGGCTTTACTCTAAATCTTGTGTTGATTTTTCTTATAAAAAGTTTTCTGCTAAAAACGCATTTTTCAAAACTTCGAGACAAACATAAACTTTGCATTGCTTGAATATCACTGTTTGCATTCTGCTTTTTGTTTGACAGCGTAGAAATTCATACAGCGAATGTTCGGAGGAACGAAAACTCTCTCAGTAAGTAAAAATCACTTCAAGAGGACGACACTTCCTTTACAAACCTCCTATCAACAAGGGGCATGACATGTCACTATCAACCTGGGGCAGTCCAGTCAAGGTTTCAACAGATCTTTCGAAGTTCAGTTAACCTGGGGCAGTCCAGTCAAGATTTCAAGAAATCTCTCAATATGCAGAGTAATCTGATTCAAGACTCCTTCATCATCACTTGGGGCATTCGAATGTCAAAAGTGTTCAACAATTCTCTCATCACCTTAGAAGATTGATATAGTTCAAGATGTGACCCTAGTTTGGCGACATTCTATAACTCATTCAGACTTTCAAGATATAGTTCAAGATGTGACCCAGAGATGGCGACATTCTATAACTCATTCAGATTTCCTTCATGATATAGTTCAAGATGTGACCCAAGTTTTGCGACATTCTATAACTCATTCAGATTTCCTTCATGATATAGTTCAAGATGTGACCCAAGTTTGGCGACATTCTATAACTCATTCAGATTTCCTTCATGATATAGTTCAAGATGTGACCCAAGTTTGGCGACATTCTATAACTCATTCAGATTTCCTTCATGATATAGTTCAAGATGTGACCCAAGTTTGGCGACATTCTATAACTCATTCAGATTTCCTTCCAGAAATAGTTCAGATGTGACCCAAGTTTGGCGACATTCTATAACTCGTTCAGAATTTCATTCAAGATATAGTTCAGATGTGACCCTGATTTGGCGACATTCAGTAACTTATTTAGATTTGTTTCTAGATATAGTTCAAGATGTGACCCAGAGATGGCGACATTCTATGACTCATTCAGAGATTCCTTCCAGAAATAGTTCAGATGTGACCCAAGATTTGGCGACATTCTGCAACTCGTTCAGAATTTCATTCAAGATATAGTTCAGATGTGACCCTGATTTGGCGACATTCAGTAACTTATTCAGATTTGTTTCTAGATATAGTTCAAGATGTGACCCAGAGATGGCGACATTCAGTAACTTATTCCAGACCAACACCTACAGCAATCAGAGGACTCTCACAATCCCCAGCCAGAGAACCTTCCAGAAGCTAACTCCACTCAGAGTCAAGCTTCATTATCCCCAGCGAAACTAAAACTTCAAATTATCAATCCCTAGCGGAGCCAGACCAATGGACCTTCTCCCCACAGAGTTTTAGGAGGGCAGACCTTTTGTTCCCCAGTGAAGTCGCCAGAGTTACTTCCCACCGAGCTGAAGATTCTTAATCTTACCTCCCCAGCATGAGTCCACTAGTTTGGAACTCCCCAGTAGAGGTCATCAGGAATTCTCTTCCCCAGTAACAGCCGAGGAATTATTTTCCCGGCAGCAGTCAAGATGCTTTTGTCTTCGGCTATCTCAGATTCATTTATTCTCAGCAAGATAGCTCATCAGCTTACATGCGCATTCATCACATTCATGTCATAAACATTGATGTCACATACATTGTATCATGCATCATGACATGGCATACAACTAACCCTTTACTTTTTCAGGTAAGATCAGTCGACAGACAAAGATCATCTCCCGAGATTCATCCAAAAATAGTTCAGATGTGACCCGGACACGGCGACATTCTGATACTTATTCCGGATCCATTCAGACGCATCATCAGGAAACCCTACACCGGTTCCTCTTCAACTTCAAGACTTCTGAAAACAGTTTATGGATTCTTCCCAACAACGGATGTTAATCTACCAGCTTGTTCAGATGCAATTTTTGAAAACAGTTTACGGATTCTTCCCAACAACGGATGTTAATCTACCAACTTGTTCAGATTCTTCTCAACTTTTGAAAACAGTTTATGGACGCTTCCCAACAACGAATGCTGCTCTATTGCTTATTCAATCTCAACTCCTGAAAATAGTTTACGGATTCTCCGAAACGTGGATGTCAATCTATTGCTTGCTCAGACCCCCGATTCAGAGATGTTCCAAAACATGAGTGCCTTTCTGATACTTGTCCACTCACCATTGACATACAGTTCAACATAACCAGATGGCATCTATAAACCCATCCTCCTACCAGTAGTCACCAGATGGCATCTTTAAGCCCATTATCAGATGGCATCTCTAAGCCCATTCCCCGACAAGATTCTATCGCACCAGATGGAATCTTTAAGCCCATCACCAAATGGCATCTTTAAGCCCATTCACCTCTACCATCACATCGCCGAGTGCAAATTTTCTGGGCACTTTAGTGTCCAATCTTCTTTTACCTTCAAGTCGCGAAAGGCAAGATTGCCAATCTAACTCTTCAGGTTCAAGAAGATTGAACAGGGGCAACTGTTGTACCCCAAAATTTGCCCTCCCCTTTCTTCAGGAAACCATCTTGAATTTTCAAGGTCCCTCTGAAACAAATCCAAGTCCTGAGTTATCCCTTTGCCCAAACAAGCCACTTATAAGAGCAAGATGATCTCACGAACTCCAGAAACAACGCTTTTATCTTGAGGAAAAATCAAATTCTAAGTACTTAGAATGCTTCTCTAAAATAAGTGTTTTTAGAAAAATCATCCCTTCAGAACTTCTGGACCCATTCCAGATGAAGACGGTCAGAAGTTGCAAGCTTGGCTCAGCGTGGTCAGAAGTTGGCTCTTCAGCAGCTACATCAGTTCAATCAGAAGTTGTAAACGTGGTTTAATATGTAAGCCTCAAACAGAACATGCCCCTTCAGCAGTTACACAAGCTCAGTCAGAATTTTCTAAAGGAATGCAAGAGAAGCAGGGAAGTCTGAAAGCTCCTTCAGAACAGGTTGAAATCAGAAGATGAAAGATCAGAAGAGTGGATGTTACACTGATAAAGAATCTCCAGAGCTTACTAAGACAACAGGAAGCCAAGGCCAGAGCATGGTTTACGCTGCTGATTCAACGCTGGTTTCCATTACCAGAATGTTGATGTTGATAGGTCTTGTCACCATTTAATGCCCATTAATGCTTCCAACCACTCCTGAGCATTCACGTGTGGCTTGGAAAACGCTTTTGCACAGATTCTGGCATGGGTCTTCACGCCACCGCCCACTTCAGAGGTCACTTCTCCCCAATCTACGCCTGCTGCTGCAACCTAGGCTGAAAGCTATCTGTATCACAACTTCCCAGGAATTTCTGTCAAAGAACAAATTCAAACTCTGTTGGCGCTTTAAATGTTCAAGGCATCCACAAGAACTTTGCCTATAAATAGAGAGTCTTCACCACTACCAAAGACGTTCAAAGAAAAGAAGCAAAAATTGCTAAGTAAGAAACAGAACTCCTAGCAACACAGCATTCTGAAACTCTGCCAAAATCTCCAGTTTTGTTTCATAACTTTGAGTTTCTTACCTTCAAACTTCATCAAATATCCAGTTTTTTCTGTAAACCAAAGACACCCTTTCCAAACTTCTGACCCTGCATACGTATACACCTTCACCTATCCTTTTCCAAAAGAATCTGTCCAGAACACCACCAGAACCAAAAGCTAACTCTCATCCACAAACCTTTTTCAACAAGCCAGGTAAGCACCTGCTGACCTTCATCACGCTGTTAAGCATCATCAGCTGTACATACTCAAGTAAACATCATGTAAATATCATACTGTTGTTGTTTGTGTTCTGAGGACTTTCATGCCTCAGAACGTTCTGAGCCAGTGCAGAACCTGTCTGTGACCTTGTTGATTCTGTCCTCTGAAACAATTTGACACTTGCTGGAGCTGTTCCAAACATGTTTTCTGTTTTGTGGAATAATAACAAAATTGCAGATGTTCTGATTAGTATAGGGAGAAGCCAAGTGCTGACTTTGACGTTAGCACATCTGAAGCCTGTTTTGCTGTCAATAATATCAGAACTTCTGAGAATTATTGTGTCTCCAGCCGGATCAGAACTTCTGGTTTTCTCCACTAACAAACTTCTATCTTGCAGCGCAGGAAAATCAGAACTTCTGATTTCCCCACTAACAAGGTTCTTTTTTGCAGGTGCCAGAGTCAGAAGTTCTGACTCATACAGTTTCACTAACAGGTTGATCATCTGGCAGCAGATCTGAGTCAGAACTTCTGATGACCTCCTAGCAGCGCGCGGGCTCCCTCTCTCTCTCTCTCTCTCTCTATATCTTGTTTTTTGCTATTTTCTTTTTTGTCTATTTTTCTCGTTGAACCCCCCATGTACAAATGTGTATCCCCCTCCCCTAATTGTTGTAATAGCGTAGGATTTTACATTTCCGCTTCTTATTGCTAGTAATTAGGACGTGTATGGCAAGATAAAATCAATGAAATAGAAAAACCTAATTCAAAGAAAAAAACTCTTGTATGCAATAAAACACACTTGCACACTAACACCCCTAGGGTTACATCCACTTGTTGCCTTCCAAAATGGGCCATATTGCATGTTAGGTATCTTTGGCAAAAACAAAACAATCAAATGATCATAGTCCCTCGATGACGCTTTCAAAAGTTGCCTAAAAATGATCAAGTCCCTTAAAGGAAAATTGCCCAAAGATACTTGGCACCATTGCAATTATGGTATAAACGATGACCCGCGCCCGTCCCTTTCACATCCTAAACATGAGATTGTCCACCAAATACAATGGTGGAACAAACTTGTTAAAAGGGTTAAAACATAGCAATAAATCTTTGAGTAAATTTAGGAGTAGACAACTCTTGGTTACTTGCCAACTTTCAAAGCAAAAAAACACTTGCCTATTTCTAAAAACACCTCACAACACTTTCAAAACAAATGAAAACCTTTTCAAAAGACATACACCTTTGTATACATCCCAACATGGATCATTACAAAAGTTGCCACCACATTGGCTTCTTTTCAAAACATTTTCAAACCCACACACACAAGAGCACCATTTCAAACAATTGAAAAAAGGCAAGTTGATCTAAACAAGTAACTAAGAGCCCATGGATAACCATGGATAGAAAGGGTGCTAATACCTTCCCTTTCTATAATCTACTCCCCGAACCCAAGAAAAATCTTAAAGGTTTTTGCTGTGCTTTTTAAACCTTTCCTTAGGATAAAATAAAAAGTCGGTGGCGACTCTTGCTCAACCGAAACATTTGCGAATACAAACGCAAAACCACAGTCAGTTCTCCCACCGTATCACAGATACCATTAGAGTTCAACCATCTTGATTAAAATGGAAACCCAAGTTGGGGGTTCATTACCTTATGAGGAGAATTGTCTGGTCAATTCTTGGTCATCCTTGAGCAATTGGGGACCTCTAGAGGCATGTCTTGAGTGAAAATGGGAGGGAAAATTTTGGGTTACAACAACTGCCCCTGTTCAATCTTCTTAAACCTGAGGATGTAGATTGGCTGATTTGCCTTTTGTGATCTAAGGTGGAAGATGATTGAACACTTATAGTGCCCAGAAATCTGCACTCGTCTGAAATGATACTTGATTGTGTAGGTAATGTCGTGAATGGGATTACAGATTCCATTTGGAGAAGGTGACAGAGAATCATCAGAGATGGGCTTAGAGATGCCATCCAGAGAATGTGACGGAGAGTCGTCAGAGATGGGCTTAAAGATGCCATCTAGAACAATGTTGATATCATGAGATATTCCTTTGTGAGAATTCCTACGACTGTTATTGAGGAGGACTCTGCTGAGGAATGTTGGTCTCCGCTTGGGAAAATAGAGTTTTAGGAGCTTTAGTTGTCCGTTATTTTACTGGGGGGTTGTCTCTTGATTGAAGAGACGGAAGTGAACTACTATTTGGTTAGGATCCAGGCTTCACAGTGACTTGCTGAGGATAATAAGGCTGACTGCTACCTGGTCGTATTCGCAGTGACTTAATGGGGAAATGAGAAATATCATGTAGCTTTTGAGAAAACTACTAGGTCACATAAGTGGCCGACGGTGTTTATTATTTTGATCTTTTCCCTGGAAAAGGCAAAGAGTTAGTTATATGCAATGTCATGATGTATGAAATGCATTGTGATGATGTTCTCAAAATAAATGAGATTATGTTTTATGCCATGATGTATGAATATGAGATGCTATTGCAACATTTCTTAATCTGGGAAAATAAATCCCTGACTGTTGCTGAAGAGTATTGGGAAGACGAATCCTTTGTTTCCGCTGAGGATGATGAATGGATGTGATTTGTCGGGGATTTCCTCTTTCTGTTTGAGGATGTTCTGCCGGGAATTGACTTTGCTTGAGAATAACTCTGTGGAGGGAGATAATGTTTGGTTTAAAAGATTTTACCGATGTGGAGAAATAAACTCTGTTGGGGAATGATCTTCCGCAGTTTGAGATATAAACTCTACTCGGAAGGAGGTTTTATAAACTGTTTAAGATTATAAAGCTCGGCTGGGGAATATAGATTTCAACTCTCTGAAGGCACTTTACTGGAGAAAGTAATTCCTTCTTGGGGAAGAAGAGACCAAAACTTTGGTTGTTTATACTCTTTGGGGAACATATACGTCACTAGGACGTGTGCTGAGGATACGGTGATGACTTCACATCAAGATGTTTCTGCCCCTGTACCTGCTGGAGATTTTGTGGATGGATCTATGTCGTGATTTTACTTGAACATGTATTGAATGAGTGTCAGAATGACATCCATATCTGGATCGTATCTGAACTATATTTGAAACATGTGTTGAATGAGTATCAGAATGACATTCGTCTCTAGATCGTATCTGAACTGTATTTGAAACATGTGTTGAATGAGTGTCAGAATGATATCCGTCTCTGGATGGTATCTGAACTGTATTTGAAACATGTGTTGAATGAGTTTCAGAATGACATCCGTCTTTGGATTGTATCTGAACTGTATTTGAAACATGTGTTAAATGAGTGTCAGAATGACATCCGTCTTTGGATCGTATCTGAACTATATTAGAAACATGTGTTGAATGTGTGTCAGAATGACATTCGTCATTGGATCTTATCTGAACTGTTTCTAGAAGAGAAATCCGTAATAAGTACAAGGATAACACCCGTCTCTGGATCGTACCTAAAATGTTTCTAGATGAGGACTTGGTTTATTTAGAATGTTTCCGTTGGGAATTCCTGTTCAATTTCTTTTGAGAATAAATCCGCTGCGGAACATTGTTTTCATGACTACCTGCTGGAAGGAGTAACTTGTCGGGACCAAAATGGTATTTTAGACTTTGCCCCGTTCCTTAAAGTCATGAGCAACTGCCTTTCTGTTTCTTATGCAAATATTTATGAATAGAAATCATGTTCAAATGCATATGTCAAGAATAAGTCATTGGACATTATTGCAAAACAAAACAGAAAAAAGAAAAACAAACAGTTATGTACTTTCAAAGAAATGATTTGTATTGATTTGTGAAGTTTGCCTATAACAGGCATTTTGAACAAAGAGCTTGACGTTCTAGTAGGAGAACGTCGTTGTGAGAGTGAAAACAATACAAGATAGTGTACAAAGAGAAAACAACTATGTGTAAAAATCCCATTGAGTTTCAATTCTTCTATTGCCCTTATGCCTTCGAGTGTCTCATCACTTTGCTACTTATCTGAAGCTGACTGGATTGATCGGTACCGTTTGAACTTGATAGTTGATACTCAAGTCTGATTGCAAGGTGATCCAATGGGACATAGTGATACGCTTTAAATCCCTAATTTTTTCCTGGACCGCCCTTTCGGGTTCTCAGTCCACCAGGATACCCTTTTTTTCCCCAAGTTTCCTTTTTAGGTTTTCGACTTTCCTGGTGTACAAATTCTTTTGTTTTTATCCCTAATTTTTGTACGAACCCTTTTGGTTCGCCGGGATGCCCTTATTTTTCCTAGGCCAGTTAACCTAGCGGGTCTTCATTCATGCATAATATATTTTCACCATGTCCACATTAACAGGGTGAGGAAGGTCGTCACCATCCATGGTGGTCAGAATCATGGCTCCACCAGAAAATATGCTTTAGATCACAAATGTCCCTTCATATGCGGGAGTCCATTTTCCCCTGGGATCACCTTGCGGCAGTATGACGCGCTTGATCACTAGATCACCGACTTGATATACTTGACGTCTGACCTTTTTGTTGAAAGCCTTGATCATTCGTTTTTGATACATTTGACCATGACAGACAACAACAAGCCTTTTCTCATCAATCATATTCAGTTGATCAAGTCGAGTCTGGATCCAATCGTCTTCATTCAAACTCGCATCCTTAATGATTCTCAAAGAAGGGATCTGGTCCTCGATAGGCAAGACAACCTCCATACCATATACCAGAGAGTAGGGTGTTGCCTCCACAACGCCATTCATCTTTGACCGATAAGGGGAAGAAATATGATGATGGATCTTGAATTGTTTACAGAGTTCGGTGATCATTGTATTGTTGAGATTTGTACCATTGTCCGTAATGATTCTCTCAGGGATGCCATACTGATAAATCAGGTTATGCTTGATAAACCGCGCCATAACATTCTTGGTAACAGTAGAAAAAGAGGCAGCCTCAACCCACTTCGTAAAGTAATCAATGGCCACTAGGATGAAGCGATGCCCATTTGAAGCGGTAGGTCTAATCTCTCTGATCATGTCAATGCCCCACATTGCAAAGGGCTAGGGAGACATCAGGGCGTTCAAAGGAACCGGAGGTACATGCACCTTATCAGCATAGATCTGGCATTTGTGACAAGTCCGGGAGTGCTGATAGCAGTCTGCTTCCATAATGGACCAATAGTATCCTGCCCGTAGGATCTTTTTAGCCATGGTATGTTCACTAGAATGGGTTCCAAAAGTACCTTCGTGTAAATCTGTCATAATCCTCTCTGCTTCACTCTTGTCTACGCATCGAAGTAGAGTAGAGTCATGGTTGTGCTTGTAGAGGATTCCAATGCTGAGGAAGAACTTTACGGAGAACCTTCTCAGAAACTTCTTATCATTGACAGATGCCCCCTCGGGATATTCTTGAGCCTCGAGATACCTTTTCACCTCATGAAACCAAGGTTTGTCTGCTACTTCCTCAGTGTCAATCTCGTAGCAGTATGCTGGTTCATCCAACCTCTCAATAGTGATCCGGGGAGCCTCATTGTCCCACTTGACCTTGAACATAGATGACATGGTAGCTAGCGCGTCCACTAACTAATTCTATTCCCGTGGAAAATGTTCAAAGGTGACCTCTTCAAAGTGTGAAAGCAATGTCAGCACATGCTCTTTGTACGGGATGAGATTCGGGTGCTTCGTATCCCACTCTCCTTTGATCTAACTTACTACCAAGGTTGAGTCCCCGAAAACGCTCAAGTACTTGATCCTTAGGGCAATAACAGCTTTGAGACCCATGATGCATGCTTCATACTCCGCCATATTATTGGTACAGTTGAAACATAATCTGGCGGTGAAAGGAGTATGACAGCCTTCAGGAGATATAATTACAGCACCAATTCCATTGTCGAGTGCGTTCGAGGCTCCGTCAAAAACCATAATCCATCAGGATCCTTCTTCAAATCCTTCTTCCGGTCCAGGTTCTTCATTGTCAATCACTAGCATAATATTCTCGTCCGAGAAATCAAAATTCATGGACTGGTAGTCATCCACAACCTGATGAGCCAAATGATCAGCTAGTATACTTCCCTTGATTGCTTTCTGGGTCGTGTATTGGATATCATATTCGATCAAGATCATTTTCCATCTTGCTATTCTTCCGGAGAGGGAGGGCTTCTCAAAGATGTACTTGATCGGATCCATCTTAGATATCAGCAAAGTAGTGTTGGTCAACATATAATGTCTCAGTCGGCGAGCAGCCCATGCCAAAGCGCAACAAGTTTCCTCGAGCAGTGAGTATCTTGTTTCACAGTCGGTAAAATTTTTGATAAGGTAGTATATTGCATTCTCTTTTCGACCAGACTCGTCATGCTGCCCCAGTACACACCCCATTGAATTATCTAACACTGTTAAGTACATTATCAAAGGCCTTCCTTCAATCGGAGGCATCAAAATTGGTGGTTCTTGAAGGTATTCTTTGATTCTTTCGAAGGCAGTCTGGCATTCGACATTCCACTTTATCAGTTGATCTTTCTTTAGGAGCTTGAAGATTGGCTCACAAGTAGCAGTTAAATGGGAGATGAACCTAGCAATGTAATTTAGTCGTCCCAAAAAGCCTCTGACCTCCTTCTTAGTGCGAGGAGCCGACATCTCTTGTATAGCCTTTACCTTTGCAGGATCCACCTGAATACCCTTATCACTAACAATGAAACCTAGCAGTTTACCAGACCTTACCCCGAAGGTGAACTTGTTCGGATTTAACCTCAACTTGTACGTCTTCAACCTATCAAACAACTTTTGTAGATGATCAAGGTGCTCTTCCTCTGTTTGAGACCTGACTATCATGTCATCCACATAGACCTCTATCGCATGGTGAATCATGTCATGAAACAAAGCTATCATGGCTCGCTGATAGGTTGCCCTAGAATTCTTTAATCCAAACGACATCACTTTGTAGCAGAAAGTACCCCATTACGTGACGAAGGTTGTCTTCTTCATATCTTCGGGTGCCATCTTGATTTGATTGTAACTAGAGAAAACATCCATGAAGGAAAAAATCTTGTGCTGCGCGGTGTTGTCAACCAAAACATCGATGTGGGGAAGGGGAAAGTCATCTTTGGGGCTTGCCCTATTCAAATCTCTATAGTCCACACACATCCGTACCTTTCCGTCTTTCTTAGGCACCTAAACTACGTTGGCAACCCATTGGGGATAAGAGGTGACGGCTAAGAAACCAGCGTTGAACTGCTTCATAACTTCTGCTTTGATCTTCTCTGACATTTTGGGGCGCATGAGACGGACCTTCTGCTTTACTGGAGGGAAATCTTATTCAGTTGGCAGACGGTGAACCACAATATCTGTATCCAGTCCTGGCATGTCTTCATATGACCAGGAAAAGATCTCGACATAATCATGCAACATCTGTATCACCCGCTATTTGACATTAAACCCTAGATTTGCACCGATCTTGACTTCTTTTCTATCTTCCTATGTGCCCAAGTTTATTGTCTCAACTGGCTCTTCATGAGGTGTATAGCCCTCTCTTCCTACTATAACAGCCTATCAAGTTCTCCAGGTGCCTCATAATCTTCCTCACCTTCGTCCTCTGCTTGGTTGATCGGATTTTCAAAGTCATAATTGGAAATAGCAGAATTGTTATCAATGGGATCCAAAGTGGATATGGATCTGCAGTTTGATACGTGAGTGTGTGTAAGAGCATAGCTGTATAGACAAAGTAAAAGCAGAAAAGGAAAAAAACAGAGAGCGCAAAATTTGTATGCATAAACGTCCAATACTTTATTAATGCCATATGAAAATAGAACATGATAACCCTCACAAATAAACCGATGTGCCCCGGGTAAGACACATAGCCATAAAGTTATATTGTTTATCACATATCCAAAAAAACAAGAAAGATAATTACTTTTGAACAAAAGTAATCGGTACAAAATATTTTTCCGTCCAATTACTGGATCCACTGTTGGTAGTAGGGAAGATCCAGACGTCCACATCATTGTCACCGTCATCGTCTTCTAAAGTGTTGACCCCGTGATTGCTGATGCGTATGGGAGGTCTTCCAACACGAGCACGTCGAACAACCCTTTGAGCCCCTGAAGAGAAACCCAAACCAAATTTATCAGTCTTCTATGGAATATCGGGGAGCTGACCCTAGATGGTAGACCCACCTTCTTCGATAACCGCTTTCACATCCTTGAGAGAAGCCATCTCCAAGGGAGGTCTGGTGATCTTCGGCGTATTGGTGACAGTTTCATTTTCAGTTGCAGCCAGAGTCTGAGGTACCTCTTCGAAATTCTGGCACGGAGTCTCGATGAACTCACCATCCATTTCTACATATCTGAAGGAATTCAGGTGACTGGCCATGTATTATTCTTCCCCGTGTACAGTGACAATTCTTCCTTTGACCGAGTATTTCATCATCTGATATAGAGTGGACGTAACAGCTACCGCCTCATGAATCCAAGGGCGACCTAATAAACAAGAATAGGATGGTCTAATATCCATCACGTAGAAGGTAGAGTCGAAAGTTTGAGAACCAACCTTGATAGGGACGTCCACCTCCCCATGCACCATTCTCTTTGAACTGTCAAAAGCCCTCACTATAATATTGCTGGGATTCAAGGTCAAACCTTCACAGTCTAGTTTATCCAGAGCATTCTTAAGCAGCACATTCAATGATGAATTAGTATCTACTAGGACATGAGCCAAAGTAGTGCCCTTGCATTCGACAAAGACATGCAACACATCATTGTGTTTCCTCCCTCTAGGATTCAGATCAGCATCAGAAAAGCCCAAACCGTTATCAGCCGTCAAACTGGCCACACAATCTTCAAATTGGTTAGCAGAGGTTTCCTGTGGCACATAGGCAGTTTTAAGAAATTTTACTAGAGCCCTCGCATGATCTTAGGAGCATAACAATAAGGCTATCATAGTGATCTTTGAAGGGGTCTGCCCCAGCTGTCCGACCACGTTGTAGTCGCTTTTCTTGATAATTTTTAGAATTTCTTCCATCTCCTTCTTGGAAGCCTCTGGGATAGATACTGAATGTGCCTTTGTCTGGAAAAGCTCAACCCATATGTCTTTGCCCCGAGTCTTGGTCGACTCGGTGATAGGGGTATCAGCAGAGGTAATCACAGGAATTGTAGTAGTAGTAGTAGGAGCAGGAACAAAAGTAGGAATAATCACAGGACCAGTAACAACTTTCGGAGGAGAAATCTCAGGGTAGAACACTCCTCCACTTCTGGTTATTTGTTGGTTCCCACAATGTTGCCAATGTCGGGGTCAACCTTCTCGAAAACCTGGTCTTCATCAGCCAACCAATCTTACTTGACGTCGTGGTAGTATACGTCACCCCATAGTTCCAAGGAACAGTTTTTTCCGAGGAGTATGGGATTGGCCCTGGCATAGTAATGATAAGCGGAGTAACCTTCATAACAGATGTAATCCTGACGGGTCTTTTGGTGGAGACCCTGGGAGGATTGGCGAAAATGGTTATTATTGAAACATCCTTGTATGTAATGGTTGGAACGGGAGTCTTCTCAAACAAAATCTCTCTATCATACATCAGGCGCTGAACACTTGCCTTCAACAAATGGCAACCAGTTGGTAGACATAGACAGAAGTGGCAACCTTCTCCGCAGCCCGGAAATAAACCGGCCTTCAATAAGTTCCACTTAACGGTCATAAGAGGAGTAACAAGCTCTTCCACAGTAGTAACAAACACATCATCTTCAATAGCGTTAACACCACGGTCGTGCTTGGGCATTAGAGCAGTGATAACATTTGGAATCTCAGGGGTGTCAAATTCAATTTCCTTCGCCTCGAGAAGGTCTTGCACCTTGTTTTTCAAAGCCCATCAGTCGTTTGTATCATGACCTGGACTTTCTGAATGATAAGCACATCGGGCATTTGGATTGTATCTGGGAGAGGTAGTGTTGGGATTCTTCACAGCTTCCTTCAATGTTACCAGATTAGACTTTAGTAAATATGGTAAAACTTGAGATAGAGTCATGTTTATTCGGGTGTACTATCTTGTCGGCCTTTCTGTTCTAGGCTAATTGTTACTTTGTTGAACAGGTGCAGGTTTAGAGATCATAACAACCCCTACCGCCGGACGATGTTCAGTTCTGTCCTAATTCCTTTGATTGTACACAGCGCTAACCTCTTTCTTCCCAATAAATGGCTTCCTTACTACACTGGAGGATGCATCCTTTTGGATCTTACCACTCCTAATTTCAGCTTACACTCTTTCCCCTGTCAATATTAATTCAGTAAAGCCGGCCGAAAAGCTTCCAATCAGGTGATTAAAGAATGGACCAGACAGGGTACCCAGAAACATATACACTAGCTCCCTATCAGACAGGGGAGGCTGGACTCTTCCTTCTAAGTCCCTCCACTTCTGAGCGTAGTCTTTAAATCCCTCGCTCGAACCCATAAACAAACTTTGAAGTTGAGTACGGGTGGGAGCAAGGTCTGCGTTATACTGATACTGCTTATAGAAAGCAGCGGCCAAGTCTTCCCAATTATGAATGTTGGTCCTTTCCAGCTGGTAGAACCAATCTAACTGAATTCCGGATAGACTATCCTGAAAGAAGTGGACCCATAAGTCCCTGACAACAGTGTGAGGCTGTATCTTCCTCACATAAGATTGGAAGTGCATTTTGGGACATGAAACCCCGTCGTACTTGGCAAACATTGGCACCTTGAAATTTGGCGGGATGACGATCCCAAACACCAAACCCAACTCTTCAAAATCCCCAGGCACTTTCTGAATCTCCATTGCACTCAGACGCTCTTCTAACTGTTTGTACTTTTCATCGGTCAGAGGATACTACTCTTCATTATAATCACTCTCATTGTCAGATTCCTGTGGACTAGGGTCTTCCTCTCTTGTCTCACCCTCTTGGTTATCTCCTTCTTTGGAGGAAGATGTCAGCTCAACCACTTGCCTTAGTGGTCCTTTGAATCTCCTTCCCAGATTTACCACACCAGCTGTGCTCCTTGACTTCTTGGTCTTGTCTTTAACAATCATGGCTTTCAGCTCCTCTTACCCTTTGGCCAAAGCCATAATCATCTGTTGGAATTGTGCGTTCTAAGTCTGTAAGTCCTTCACAGTTTTTTCTAGAGCCATTGCTGAAATAAACAGCGAAGAGGATGAGAAACATGCTTTGAAACCTGTTTATGCAATGATATGTATGATATATGTATGCAATGTTTTTAAGGATTTCTAAGACTCAAATTTGCTTAAATAGAAAGAGAACAAATGTTACTTGTATTGAAAATGTTTTATTGAACATAATAATGCCTTTTGGGCTCATAAGGGGACAAAGCAAAATAAAACCATCTAGGCTAAAGAAAACTCAAGATTCCCACAGACGCATCCTTTTCGGTGCATTGTAGGCATTTATACTCCTTTCCTCGTGAAGTAACCAAGTGAGCTCTAGAACCTTCTTCTCGCTGGCGTAGAATTGGGTTTCGAAAGTCTCTCGTTCTCCTTTGAGTTGGATCCATGACCTTTATAACTCTTCAAGATCAGTTGGCATGTCAGGATGAAGAACAACGTAAGGAGTGTCTCCATCTGCAACTGGCTCCATAATCATAGGTAAGATGACGGGGTAAGGAATCATAAGACATTGAGCACGAGCTTGCACCCATTTGAGGTAAGGCTCAAGAGGGATGAAATTCTTGTGCCCCAGTGTCTTGCTATCAACTCGGTTTATTATGCCCCAAGCTCGAATGAACCTCTTGCGATAACCCTAGACATCATTCTCATAGTCAAACGTGATTCCTTGGACAAGCGTGTTGTGAGGACCATCCCTTCTAGCGTAACCAAACTGTCGTGACGCCAAACAAGGTTTATAAGTGATTCCTCCCCTAATTCCTAACAGAGGGACATTAGGGAATTCCCCACAGTGATCAATGATGGTAAGATTCTCTGAGGAGCACGAACACCGATAAATATCCAAATGTGTAAGGGGAATCATCCTACGGGACCATCTCATACACGGAACATTCTTCAAGACAGACCGAGGTAGGTGCGACATAAACCACCTAGCCAATAGAGGGGTGCAACACAGAAGGGTCCATTTCCTCTTTAGAGTGCGAGTATGGAGAGAGTGCAGAATATCCCCGAGCAAAGTAGGTACCGGATTATGCGATAGAAAAACTGTAACCGCATTCGCATCTATGAGTTGGTCTGTGTTAGGGAATAGAATCATCCCATAGATGAGAAGGGCCAACACATCTTCAAAAGCTCGTAAATCCATATTAACCCAAAAATAGTGAGCTTTCTCAAATAGGAACTTAGCTAGAAATCCTTGGACACCTCCTCTGGTTTCCCAATTTGCCACTACATCAGACTGTTGTAAAGATAGAGCTTGAGCAATCTCTTTAGGCTTTGGGTCTCTTTCTGTACCATTGAACGGTAGCTAATTAAGGATAGGTACCACCAATAACTCAGAAAACTCCTCCATAGTAGGCACTAACTGGTAATCAGGAAAAGTGAAGCAGTGGTGTAACAGATCAAAGAACTGAAAGAGCACCTTTAACATTTATTCGTCCGGGGCTCTAGTGGCCAATTTGAGAAGTCGACCATGTTTTTCAGTGAATGGAGAGCTTTCAGAAATCCTGGATGCTAAGTCCTTGAGTTGAGGATGCACTTTCACAAGGTTGATCTGGATAGTGTTCCTGCGAGCGGATGTCATGTCCTACAAAATAAGACGAAGATAAGCCCTAGAAAATCCTTGAAATAGTTAGTATGATATTCCATGTCATGATGTCATGATTATGCTAAGAAATCACATATATAGCAAACACAAGAAAATCATACAAAGACCTTAGGTTTAAGGCTTGCATGGGTTTTAAGGTCATACCCTCTTGAAGTTGGATTGGTTCAACTTGTCCTATAAATAGTAACCGGGTTCTAAGGGATCTCAATATCACTGACCTTTCCCACGAGCTTCGTTTAATAGGCAACTGACTCCCAACCCAAAAAAACTCAGGAGTCAAGTCTCAATGAGTGTAGCATCGAGTATCTGCCGACTTAGGGAATACACCAAAGATGGCCATCTCGCTACGTCCTAATGGCCAAGTTGTTCATTTAAAGGTTCTAAGGTCAGTTGACACTTCATGACACCACGCAGCAGCCCCATATTCTCCTTGATTAACTCAGGGGATACTGATACCAACCAAAGTGTCGCATCAACATAGCCATCGCTTCAACCGTGTCAGTATACCCCGCACAGGTTCCATGATCTATTTCTACTTACCTAAAATGTTTTTCCCAGATCTGGGTGTAGTATCTATAACCCAAACAATACCCTTAAAAGTAGATCAATCAAACAAACAAAGAAGCAAGTTTAAAATGATCTAGACCCTAAGGTAAACCCCATTTTTTATTATTCTCCAGCAGAGTCGCCAGTTCTGTGATATGATGGAAGAATCGATTGTTATACTGGTTTTGCGTTTTTTGTTCGTAAATGTCGCGGTAAGCAAGAGTCGCCACCGACTTTTCTTTTATCCAACAAAGGAAAGGGTGAAAAGAACAGAAAAAGACCTTTTTTGAGATTTTATGAGTAAGGGGGGTAGATTATGGAAAGGGAAGGTATTAACACCCTTTCCATCTGTGGTTTTCCACGGGTTCTTAGGTACTTGCTCATTTTGAAAACTATTTTCGTGTTTGTGTGTTTTGAAAGATTTTGTTTGCTTTATGGTAACTCTTGTATTAGTCCTCAAGAGTGTGATAAAGAGTTTTTGAAAAGTAATTTGAAAGGTGTGTAAGTGTAAAAAATGAATTGTTTTCAGCAAGAAACTAACATTTATCTACCTACTCGAAAAAAGATTATTCTTTTCCTCCTATCCTTTAGACAGTGTTATCCTACTATTAGTGAGTATTTAACCCTATCGTTGGATGTTGAGGGAATATCGAAAGGGACGTACGACCACTAAAAGCAACTGGGCAAGAACTCTTAGTAACTGTCCTAAAGCCCTAAGATCATTTTTTTAACTGAGGCAACATTCGAGAGGGTCATCGAGGGACTAGTGATCTCTTAGACTCAATGACAGCCGCTAAGAATTCTCACGTTTCAAGAATTGTGATTTTATTTGAAGGCAACCAAAGTGGGAGATACCCTAGGGGTGAGCGTGTGCAAGTGTGCTTGATTCTATTCATTTATCTTGCGCATTTAGGGTTATCTATGTTCAATTAATCGTTATCTTTCGTGCAATCCTATTAACCATTCATCTAAGCAGTTTATCATGCGGGAAAATAAAATGCAGAAAAATAAAGTTCCTAACTATTACAGGGCCATGGGGCAGTTACATAATTAAGGACTGAAAAGTAAAGTGTGGTAATTATAAACCCTAATTAAACTATTACAAATTGGGCGCAGTTACATCAATAATAAAAAAAGTAATTGAACGGCAAAATAATAACGTGCGAGAATTAAAACTGGAAAAAAGTTCAAAACGCTAAAAATCTAATTTGCTCATTGAAAATGTTTTTGGGATTTTTTATGAAAAAAGATTTGAAATTTAACCTAATCTTCTAATTAATTTTAATTAATGAAAATAAATTAAAATTTATTAAATAATTAATTGGAGAAATTATTAATAATAAAAAATTAATTCTGAATAAAAACTAATATTTTTGATATTTTGGAAGAAAAAGATTTTTGCAATTAAACCTAGGTTCTAATTCATTTTATTTTAAAGAAAAAAATCAAAATAATTACATTAAATTAATTTACAAAATTAATTTTTAATAAAAAAACTACATCCTATTTTTTGTGATTTTACTGATTTTTATGATTAAGTAAAAAATGATTTTTTGAAATTAATTAAAAAATGACAAAGAAAAATAAAGGAAAGGAAAAAAGAAGTGGGCCTGAGGGGGGTGTGAACCCAAATTGGGGTGTGTTGCTGGAATGTTGGCCAAGCCCAAGTCTGGTTGGCCCAATACTAACGCTTGATCTGGTGTTGCTGCCTCTTGGAGGTCCATGGTGGGGACTGCCTGTTGGGAGCGTTGGATCTGGCGCCATGCAGATCTGATGGCATGTGTTGATGGTGCAAGGTGTACACATGAACAAGCAGGCGTACTGGATCTGAAAGAAACATATGAGAAAACATAAAATGGTGGACCTGGGACTCGAACCCAAGTCCTTCCCTTTGTCAAGCGCCTCCTTTACCAACGCACCAACCTGTTCATTCGTTATATAACATAAACATAAAATAACATATATTGAATAAATGCCCAGAATTTATTTTTTTATAAAAAAATGCGCGTAGATTTCAAACGGACCAATCCTGAGACGCCACACCATCATCTTCTTCAGTGGCTGTCGTTTTAGCCCAGAAGACTTTTACCTACAAACATGGTCGTCACTGAAGGACCTGTATATTTCCAAAATTCACCACAGGCAATATAAATTTAATGTAAATACATAGATCAACTGGGTTTGATCTCGTGAATACAATGGTGTTCTTCTTTTGGCCTAATTTCACCTGTACTGGAAAGCCCTAAAACAAACCTTAAAACCCTAACAATGGCAATTGGTAAAATATGCATCAAAACCAACGATTAATCATTCAAACACATTCTAAATACTCATACAAACATGAATTCATATTCAAAACGTATTTATAACACGTGTATGATTAAAAACGAATTTAAAATATCATGGACAAACTGTGATGATATAGATGATGGTTCTGGAGGCTTTGACGCGTAAGAATGATCATGTTAGCCTCCAAATGTTCCCAGGAATCGATTGCAAACGTCCATAGCCTTTGAATCTCTCTGTAATCCAAAATTTGATGGCCACTTTTTGTCAAAAAAAATGGAGCTTCTAATGTGTATTCTATGCGGCCAACCCTTCTCTTTCTGGTCTGGGAATGTTATGAGTATATAATGGAATGAATTAAGTTAACAAAACTGGATGCAGTCTTGAAGAATTATGGAGAAAAGATTTGATTTCCCATGGATATTTTAAGTTTCTAAAATAGGCCAAATCGTGCTCTTTTTGTTCCAATCATCCCTTGCACGAAATATTTTATTTGCCAGTTGATTCTAGACTCATTGTGTGATCATAAAAACAAATCTTGGATTTTATTTTATTATTTCACTATTTTATTTGATTTATTTTGATTTTAATGAATAAAAAATCAAAACAAATAATAAAAATAACGAAATAATGTGTGAGTGAGCTAAGGGGTCGTGGGCCATGTTAGGAACAAGTTTCAAGCATGAACACATGGGCCCATTTGGAAAAAAAGTCAAGTTTGGTCATTATTTGCTTCATGCACATTTCCAAAACTTGGTCAACTTTAGCAACACATATCTCTCTCATTTTTAACCCTATGATGGTGTTCTTTGACTTTTTAGATATCTTAGGAGGTCCTCTAAACAACCCTTTTCGTTTCACCTCAATTAGATCTTCCATGTTCATGTAATGAGCTTTGACCCAAAAGGTGTTTTTGTTGACTTTTTGAAAGACCTATAATGTATGAACTTGTATCTTTTGATTGAGGCATTTCTTGACCTTGAGGGCTGAAGAGGAGTGGTAGGGAATTGGATTCTCTTCAAAATGAGCATTGTTTTGAAAATTTATGATAAAGTATGAGAAAGTTATGTTTGGTAAAAGTTTGGTTGACTTTTGCTATAGAAACCCTAATTTGCCATTTTTGACTTTTGATGAGTTAGGAGCATTTCTTGAGGAATCATGATCAACCCTTGATCAAATGATGGATAATATTTCAAAAATTTTATGTTGACAAAAAATCTTGAAATTTGACTATATTTGGGCCACAGTTGACTTTTGACCTAATATAGTTGATTTTCCATTACTTGAGCAATTGACTGAGCAAACTTATTGAGCAAGCCATGAAACTTGGTGCAGGGGATCATGAAGACATATTAGGATCATGGAAATCATTTGAGACTATTGGAGTCCAACCATCTTGATGAAAATGGAAACCCTAGTTGGGGGTTCATTACCTTAAGAGGAGAATTGTCTGGTCAATTCTTGGTCATCCTTGAGCAATTGGGGACCTCTAGAGGCATGTAGTGAGTGAAAATGGGAGGGAAAATTTTGGGGTACAACATCGGCGAACCAAAAGGGTCCAGGAAAAAATTAGGGATAAAATACAGAAAAATTTATACACCCGGTAAGTCGAAAACCTGAGAAGGTGGCTTGGGCAAAAAAGGGTATCCCGATGGACTGAAAACCCGAAAGGGTGGTCCAGGAAAAAGTTAGGGATTTAAAGCGTATAACTATGTCCCATTGGATCACCTTGCAACTAGACTTCAGTATCAACTATCAAGTTCAAATGATACCAATCAATCCAGCCAGCTTCAGACAAGTAGCAAAGTGATGAGACGCTCAAGGACATATGGGCAATAGCATAATTGAAACTCAATGGGATTATTACACATAGTTATTTTCTCTTTGTACACTATTTTGTATAGTTTTCATTTTTTACAGTGGCGTTCTCCTACTAGAACGTCAGTCTTTTTGTACAAAAATGCATGTTATAGGCAAACTTCAAAATCAATGCAAATCACTTATTTTAAAATACAAAACTATTTGTTTTCTACTTTTCTGTTTTATTTTGAAAAAACGTCCAATGATTATTTTTGACATATGCATTTGAATATGATTACTGTTTACAAATACTTGCATAAGAAACAGAAAGATAGTTGCTAAATGACTTTAAGAAACGGGGAAAAGTCTAAAAATCCATTTTATAGTCCCGACAGTTACTCTTTCCAGCACGCACAAGGGCATCCTCCTGTCACATCCGTCGCATACGTCCTAGTGATGCTTATGTCCCCGCAAAGTAAAAACAACCAAAATCCTTACCTTTGCATCCCCAAGCAGGAATGACCTCCTCCAACAAAGTTCCCTCAGAGAGCTGAATCCAATTTCCCTAGCTAAGTTTTTATAATCTCGAACAGTTTATAAAGCCTTACACCCTGGTAGAGTTTATTTCTCTAACTGCGGAAGTTTATTCCCCAACAGAGTTTATTTCTCTACATCAGTAGAATCTCCCAACAGGGTATCTTTCCCTTACAGAATTATTCTCAAGCAGGAGTTAAAGATCCCCGGCAGAATATCCTCAAACGAAAAGAGAAAACCCCCGGCAAATTATCTCTATTCATCATCCCCAACAGAAATGAAAGATTCAGCTTCCCAATACTCTCCAGCAGCAGTCAGGGATTTACTTTGCCCAAACTAAGAAATATCGCAACAACATCCCATATTCATACATCATGGCATGCGCGCACATGTTACATACAGCATAATCTCATTTATCTTGAGAACATCATTACACAATGCATTTCATACATCATGACATTGCATACGACTAACTCTTTACCTTTTTTAGAAAAGATAAAATCAACAAACACCGTTGACTACTCATATGACCTAGCAGTCTTCTCAAAGGCTATGTCTAACGAAGGGCTATTTCAGCATCTTCCTCCGAAAGATATTCTCAAAGGACCTTCTCTGGTTCAGTTAAATCAACACTAAGATTTTTCTGATTTCCATTCCAGTCAAAGTTAATTCAAGCCCTTTTTATGGTTCTGTTAAATCGACACTAAGATTTTTCTGATTTCTATTCCAGTCAAAGTTAATTCAAGACCTTTTTCTGGTTCAGTTAAATCTACACTAAGATTTTAATGATTTCTATTCCAGTTAAAAGTTAATTCAAGGCCTTCCTCTGGTTCAGTTAAATCGATACTAAGATTTTCCTGATTTCTATTCCAGTTGAAGACAACTCAAGACCTTTCTCTGGTTCAGTTTAATCGGTACTAAGATTTTCTTGATTTCTATTCCAATTGAAGACAACTCAAGACCTTTCTCTAGTTCAATTAAATTGATACTAAGATTTTCCTGATTTCTATTCCAGTTGAAGACAACTCAAGACCTTTCTCTGGTTTAGTTAAATCGACACTAAGATTTTTCTGATTCCTATTCCAATTAAAGTAATCCAAGACCTTCCTCTGGTTCAATTAAATCGATACTAAGATTTTGCTGATTTCTATTCCAGTTGAAGATACTGCAAAGCCTGGAGTCCGGCCTGATAGTAGTTAATTTCATATTCCCCCAATAAGTCATTGTGAAGCATGGAATACAACCAGATAGTAGTCAGCCTTATTATCCTCAACAAGTCACTGTGAAGCCTGGATCCTGACCAGATAGCAGTTCACTTCCGTCTCTCCAATCAAGATATGACTCCCCAGCAGAGTAATGGACAACTGAAGCTCCTAAACTCTGTTTTTCGAACAAAGACCAACATTCCTCAGTGGAGTCCTCCTTAACAACAGGAATAGGGATCCCCATAAAGGAATATCTCATGAAATCAACATTGTTCCAGATGGCATCTTTAAGCCCATCTCTGACGACTCTCCGTCATATTCTCTGGATGGCATCTTTCAGCCCATCTCCGATGATCTTCCATCATCTTCTCCAAATGGCATCTATAAGCCCATTCCTGATATTATCTACACGGTCAAGTATCATTTCAGATGAGTGTAAATTTTTGGGCACTCTAGTGTTCAATCATCTTCCACCTTCAGATCACGAAAGGCAAACCAGCCAATCTATATCCTCAAGTTTAAGAAGATTGAAGAGGGGCAGCTGTTATACCCCAAAATTTTCCCTCTTATTTTACTCAAGACATGCCCATTGAGGTCCCCAACTTGCCCTAGGATGACTAAGAATTGACCAGACAAATTCTCCTCCTAAGGCAATAAATCTCTAACTAGGGTTTCCGTTTTCATCAAGATATGTGAGCACCAAGGGTCCCAAATGTTTTCCATGGCCCTAATATGTGCCCAAGATCATCCATGTCAAATTTCATGCCTTGCACAACAAGTTTGCTCAGTCAACTGCTCAAATGCTTGAAAATCAACTATACTAGGTCAAAAGTCAACTGTGGCCTATATACAGTCAAACTTCAAGATTTTTGGTCAACATCAACATTTTGAAGTAATATCCATCATTTGATCAAAGGTTGATCATGATTCCTCAAGAAATGCCCCTAACTCATCAAAAGTCAAAAATGGCAAATTAGGGTTTCTATAAGAAAAGTCAACCAAATTTTGGCCAAGCATAACTTTCTCATACTTTATCAGAAATTTTTCCACCAAAGCTCATTTTGAATAGAATCCAATTCCCTACAACTTCTCTTCAGCCATCAAGATCAGGAAATGACCCAGTTAAAAGATACAAGCTCAGACATTATAGGTCCTTTCAAAAAGTCAACAAAAACACCTTTTGGGTCAAAGCTCCTTAGATAACATGGAAGATCCAATTGAAATGAAACCAAAGGGGTTGTATAAAGGACATCCTAATCTCTCTAAAAAGTACAAGAACACCCTTTTAGGGTTAAAAATGAGAGAGATATGCATTACTAAAGTTGACCAATTTTTAGAAAAGTGCATGAAGCCAATATTGACCAAACATGGATTTTTTCAAAATAGGCCCATCTTCTCATGCTTGAAACTTGTTCCTAACATGTTCCACGACCTCTAGGACGACCCATGCATTATTATATTATTTATACTGTTTATTTTGATATTTTATTCATTAAATGAAAAATTAAATAAGTAAATAATAAAAATAATGGAAGATTTGATTTGGAATCTTTTTCTTATCAAATAATGGACAAAATATGCTGGCATGTCAAGGTAAAAACGTGCAAGCCAAGATGGGAAAGGATGTCCAAAATAAGAACCTAATGTGATTTACTACATATACACAACAATTCCAAACCTAAAGGACATGTGCAACTAGTATCAAAAGAACCCTAATATTTCTCAAAAAAAACTTCAAAGAGGGGTGCCATTCGTATTCATATTGGCAGCCAGTTTCAAAGCCTTCTAACCATTCCTTGGTGTTCCTGAGGTAAGCATAGGTAAGTATGGATCATCATCCATAACCATAGCACGCTGAAACTCACCATGCATGACACATATTTTCATATTTTTTCTGTTTTTCATATTTTTAATTATAGCTTGTTTCAATCCATTCTAACTCCATTAACATGATCACAAGATGATAAGGAACAGGTATGGGCAATCGTTGATAAGCTTTGATGGCTAAATAGCCATCTGCCATTGTTAGGGCGTAGAGAACGACAAGCTCCGTATCTCCCTGTACAGGGACTTTCAGACCAAACGGACACCACCACTGGATTCGCAGCCCTCGAATTAGGGGGGTATGGTCCTTCTTTTGCGTTTAATGTGGTTATTTTGCAGGTTTGGTGATTGAGGCCCGTCGGAGAAGACAACCGGAGTGTTGACTCTGGCGTCTCTAGGGTTCTTGAATCAGGCGAGGCATGCGTGGCACGATCCCTTTTTCAATTGGTTCATTCAAATATCTAGGGCCCCACTGGGGCGCATGCGTGTACATCTCAGCATTTTGTTTATGTTTCCAATATATTATCATTTTGTCATTGGTATAAACGACTAACAGGTTGGCTGAGTGGTGAAGAGGAATGTGTGCAAAGGGAGAGACCTGGGTTCGATTCCCAGGTCTGGAGTTTTGTTTTTCTAACAGGTTTCATATGGATTCAGTGTGCCCAGATCCAAGGTGCACACCATGTGTCCTCACACCATCACCATCAGATCCCAATGGCTTGGATCTAGCGCCTCTAAGCGTACAGCCCCATGGTGGACTTCCAGAAGCAGAAACATTGGATCACACGATGTATGGGCCAATAGATCTGGTCCCTAACAAAAATTCCAGCCAGCGGTTTCTCACCCCAGGCCCATTTCTTTTTTTAATTATCTTTATTTTCTTTTTTAATTAGTTTACATTTTTTAAAATTCTTTTTTTATCATAAAATCAACAAAAAAATCACAAAAAAAAATAGGTTTAGGTTTTTTTAATTAAAGTTAATTCTTGAAAATTAATTTAATTTAATTGATTTTAACTGGTTTTATTTAATTTAAAATTAATTAGAAATTAGGTTAAATATCAATTTTTTTCATAAAATACCAAAATATTTCTAATAAGCAATTAGATTTTTAGGGTTTCAAACTTATTCCCGTTTTTATTTTTTTTACATGTTGTTATTTTTCGTACGATTTTTTAATTATGTAACTGGGACCGGTTTGTAATAGCCTAATTAGGGTTTTTAATTTCCGCACTTTACATTTCAGTCAGATATAATTGTAATTTCCCCGAAGCCTTGTAATAAGTTGTAGGTTTTACTTTCCGCACTATATTATATGCCTGTACATAAACTGCTAATAAATTAGGCGTGTATGGCAAGAACTAATCAATCAATCTTAGATCACTAACATCAAGATACAAAATACGTGAAAAAAGAACATTATTGCACACTCTCACCCCTAGGGTATTTCCCACTTTGGTTGCCTTCGGAAATGGTCATGTCCATCGAACGTAGGGATACCTTAGCAAAGACCCATCAGTTCAAAGTCATCATAAAGATCATAGTCCCTTAATGTCCCTCGAGTTTCCTACGAGAAATGATCTCGTCCCTCGATGTTGCCTCCGAATATATGATGATTGTCTCTTTGAACTGCTAAGGTATCTCTACATGTTGCCTTCAATGACCATAAACGTCCCTTACGATAGTCCCCCAACATCCAACGATAGGGCTACCTACTCACTAATAGTAGGATAACACTATCTAAAGGAAAGAAGGAAAATAATGCCTTTTTTGAGTAGGTAGATAGATGTTAAGTACTTACTCAAATCTAATTCATTTTCATACCACACTTTCAAAACTCTTTTCAAAAACGCTTATCACACTCTTGAGGATTGATACAAGAGTTATCATAAAGAAAACAAAACCTTTTCAAAACACACAAACACGTAAACAATTTTAAAAAATGAGCAAGTTCCTAAGAGCCCGTGGAAAACCACAGATGAAAAGGGTGCTAACACCTTCCATTTCTATAATCTACCCCCTTACTCAGAAAATCTCGAAAAAGGTCTTTTTCTGTTCTTTTCACCCTTTCCTTTGTTGGATAAAAGAAAAGTCGGTGGCGACTCTTGCTTACTTCACATTTGCAAATATAAATGCAAAACCAGTATTAATAGTCGGTTCTACCACTGTATCACAATTATCATACAGTTATTGATCCTAAGGTTTAGGATGAGAGAGGGAAGTTTCTACCCTATGTTAGCATACATGGATTCCTATCCTAGGGTCTAGCTCGGAAGCTACTCTAATCGAGTAGTCCTAAGGGAGCATGGTGAATATCAAGAAAGCGAGTAAATAAGTGCTTTGACAAAAGAAAATAAACATGAGTATAAAGCAAGACACATATGCGGAATTTCCTTAAACAGGTCTTTAAATAAACCAAAGGCATTCCTGACAGATATCAGTAATGGAAGTACCTTTCATGCATCTCTATTCCTGTTTGACATGATCTCTAGAAAACATTAAAATGCAAAGATAAGAATGAGGTCACAATGATACCCAACGGAGTAGGTCCGTTGCCTCTTCGAAGCGCATGAGATAAGACCACTCTATAGAAAGACTCCTTGAATCTCCTTAATCAACCATTAATTAGGCATACCCGGGTTGCGTCAACGATCAATCGCAAGGTCATAACACGAATGTCCACAAGATAAGGAGAGTGTTTGGGGTATGGGAGTTGAATCGAGTTATGATTAACCAAGGAGTGTACTTGATTAATCTCGTGAGAGTAGGTGCTCCTATCCTCAACTATGAGACCCTTTATGCATGGAAACACTTGGTATATGGACCAAAGTGGTTGATTTGGGTTATGGTTAACCAATGGCAAAACTTGATTAACCTCGTGAGAATGGCTATGCCCAAACTCAACTATGAGACCCTTTGTGATGATGCTTGGTATGTGGACCAAGGGGAGAGAATAGAGTTTCTTCAATGCATAAGTTAAAAATCAAAATCCCATACAATGTGGTTATATGCATGCTCCTAGAAAGTGGGACTAGAGTGGCACTGGTATTCTAAATGACTAATTGGAACAATTGATCGAATAGTTGTCGCTTTAGAAAAGCCCAGGACCAAACTATGAAATGTGTGCAAGTATGCATTTGTAGGTGGATACCTTTTCATTGATGATGAGCCCAAGAGAAGGCCATGTGTTCTAATTTAAACAATGTATGCATGATAGCAATTTAATATATAAAGAAAATAGCAAAGAAAATAAAATTCTAAACTATTACAAACCATATGGGAATGGGGGTACAAGTTTACGAGTGGGGATGAATTGAATCGATAATATGATTTAAAAGTCTAAATGAACAATCAATACAACTCAATCGAATAGAAAATTAATTAAACTAAAACTAACTTTTTAATAAAATTAATTAGTAAAATAACAAATAATATATTTTTTCTATTTTAGTTACTTAAGATAAGAAAGTATATCTTTTGTATTATTATTTTTTTAATGATAAAAATAAAAATAATAACTAAAAAAAAGTCAATGAAAAAATATATATATATAAAAAAATGAATTGAGAAGGAATTAATGGGCCAGAAAAAATAGCCAACAGGGGGGTCCTGAAAAAAAATTTGTTTGGCCCAATAGGACGATCAGCCTGATCCTACGTAGCTATCCAGTGAGGGCGCATGAAGAGAAGGAATTTATGGAGCATCATATCGTGGGAGAAAAGATATGATCTATTGATGAGGATCCAACGAAGATCTGATGATGACTGAGTGACTTTAAAGTGAGGGAGCATGGTTGATGCTGTAGGAACACTGCACAGAATCATGAGATTAGCCACAAAGGTGATGAAAATTGTCATCACCTGATTAACTCTTAATCAAAGGTTATTTATACAAAATAAGAAAATTTAAACAAAAATTAACAAAAACAAAATAAATCTCTCTCTCCATCTACACTTTGTTCTCTCGTTCTCTCACGATGAAACCTCGCCTGAGAAGGAAGATCAGTCGTGCTGGAAATCGCCTCGCGGCGGAGATGACGGCGGCGAGCGATGAACCTACTCCGGTCATCAACTTTCTTACATCAATCGCTTTATCTTTCTCTCCTCTTCTCTAATCTGTGACTCTTTTTCCAGGAAACTAGAGATCTCACCTAGATCTTGAAAGAGTGTTTTGAAACCCTAGCTTCAGATTTGTGAGAAGCAGCAATGATGATGATGATGATGATGATGATGATGGTTGACACAACTTCTGAGTCACTGAAACTGGAATTTATGATACGAAATTGAGGTTTCGATAGAGGGAAACGGTGATGATGGCAGTGATGACACGATCGACATTGCAAAGATGACTATAAGAGATTGTTGATGACGAGGACGCTGCTTCCGAGTGCCTTTTGGTGAGATCTCTTTGATTCTTAGTTTTTGTTTTGATTCTCCTTGATTTTGTGGCTTGAGAAATCTCTTTTCCTCTTCGTCTTTCTTTATGATTCTGAAGGGATTTGTGTTAGGAAAATGATGATTAGGTTATGGTTTGTATGCTTGATAGCCTGATGAGTGTTCTGTGATTTGGTATGTGTAATTTTTGATATCTGAAAGGGTTTTTTTATGAATAATGAAGGTGATGTTGGTGGTTAGGGTTTTCTGGTTATTCCAATTGCGCAGCTTCTGATATTTTGAACAGTGAATCCCCTCTTATTTCAGTACCAATGAATGGTTTTATATCTGAGGTATTTTAGGGTTAGATTCTTGTTTGTGAGCTTACTGAGACTTATTTTACAGGCTTCTGATTTTTGTTTGTTAATCAGGCTTTGAATGAGTTTTTTATGGGCTTTGCAATCTTTGGTCTGTTATTCTTTTCTGATATCTGTTTTCTTTCGTGGCCTGAGCTGTGATTATGATTTGCTTGCTGAAAATCAATTGTTCAGTCGTCAAATTTGATGCTGGACCCTCTGACTTTTGTGATAACATACTTGCTAGTTTAGCTTTACTTTTGGGCTTGACAATTATTTCTGATTGTTGTGGTTTTGCTTGTTGAGATAAGAGTTTTGTGGTTTGGGTCGGACTGTGATGAGATCTTTTTTTGAGTTTGTTTTCATTTTCTGATACTTGCCTTGCAATGCTGAAAACCAATTGCTGAGTTGCTGCTTGTTGCATCTACTATTGGGCTTGAAATGTGATTTACACCTGCTGTTTTACAAAATGCTTCCCCTGTTTTATTGTTAACTGAACAAAAGCCTTTTTTTCTTAGATTTTTGTTTGAGATTTGCAATAGAATTCCCCTTCTTGGCCCATGATTGAAACTTTAGATTTATGTTGTTAAAAGTATGAGGCCTTTTTTTGCTTAAACATGAATCGAAAAATTAACCCTATTTTCTGATTCCTACCAATACCCTAATGATGAGATCGCAAAAATGAATCTTCTTGAAAACCTTTGACATGTGTTTAGGTTCTTGATTGTTAACCATTTTTTTGTCTTTTCTTATTTCATGAGTTGATTATTGATGAGCTTGGAAAGAAAATAGAGGAAGACTTGAGGAAGGCAAGACAAAATTGAAGAAGATCATGGACAAACTTGAAGATCCGTGGTGAAGTTTTAGCATATAGAACATGATGGTTTGGCGAAGCCACAAAAGCATTATATTTTTTAGGACTTAGAACCTTTGTAGGAATTGTAAGACTAAAGACAAACCTTGTAATAAACTTGTAACATTCAAAGTATAAGACTTGAATGAATGATGTTTGAAAAGTCAAAAAAATATTGAACTTGGAGCTTATGCCATGGAAATGCCATTTGAAGTTTTAGTTTAGCTCTTGCATCTTGATTCTTCTAATGGAAAAGTTTAGTAATTTTGGATGATGAACCATCTTGAAAACAAATTAAATTCCATGAATTTAGAATTTGGTCCCTTGTAAACTTAATTCCCAAAAACCAAACTATGTTTTAAAGCGAAAATCAACGAAAGACTCAAAGAAATTTCCTTGTATTCAAGTGTAAAATTGAGTTTCCGCTTCCTCTCTATTTTTCAACTTTCCATATCCTTCGCAATCTTGAATCAAGAGTACCAAAGAGATGAAAAACCAAAAGAAACTTCATAAGAATTTTGGAATAAAGAATCAAACTTCTATTGACTTTAACCAAAATCAAAACTCCTATCTGTGCTTTAAAATCCCCAGATGATCCTTCAAATTACACACACATCAAACATCTGTATTAGATATCTTAAAGCTTAAACCATGCACCAAAGACTTATGTCTTCACTAATAAACTAATTCTGCAAGAAAACATTTTATCATCTCCTGAATAGGGAAATGAACCTTAACTTTTGATCAAAGAGAAATTCCACTAAAATAAGGTTGGTGTAGAAACTCCAAACCAAAAGAAAACCCTAACTCTGCAAGATTCTTCGATATCATACCTCAAGTTCTTATTCAAATGAAAGGAAGTTCAAACTAGAAGGATACAAAATATAAACCATAGTCTCCTGACGATCCTCAGTTGATGAGTGAAAATATACTGAGACAATACCTATGATGATGATATTTCAAGCATTTGGCTTAGATAAGCCTTGATTATTTTAATTTGATAAAACCCTAATTTTGAATGATGATTCACAGAAATGTGATCCCCTTTACAATCAACAAAATCTTCAATCTTCTTGATGATCCAATGAGATGAGTAAGATATATTGAGATATGAGATACCTTTGGGACCTGAAATATCCAGAGGTTAAGATAATAAGGATCTCCTTGAGCAACTTGTCAATATAATCAACTTCCAAAGCTTGGGGAATACTTGATAACCAAAGTAATTTGATCCCAATACAATGCATGAATGCAATGCAATATGATGTTTATGATGAAACATAAGCCTAAATCAAGAGGGTAAATTTTGGGGTGCAACAACAGGTTCTTTCTAATACATTTTCAGATAACAGTTAACTCCATTATCGCCAACAAGTTACTGTGAAGCCTGGATTTCAACTAGAAAGCAGAAAACTCCTATCTCTTGAATACAGAGATAACTCCTCATTAGAGCCTTGGACAACTGAAGTTCCTAGATTCTATTCCCTGCAGAGTTTTCCTTATGCAAGAGAACAACAAAAACCCATATTCCCCAGCGGAGTCCTCCTCAGACAGCAGGAACAGGAATCCCCCACAAAGAGACCTCTTATGAAGTCAGCATCTACTTTGGATGGCATCTTTAAGCCTATCTCCGACGACTCTCTGTCATCTTCTCCAAATGGCATCTTTAAGCCCATTCCCGAAATCATCAACCATCAGTGTTACTTCACGCGAGTGCAAATTTTTGGGCACTCTAGTGTTCAATCATCTTCCACCTTCAAATCACGAAAGGCAGACAAGCCAATATAAATCTTCAGGTTTAAGAAGATTGAACAGGGGCAGCTGTTGTACCCCAAAGTTTACCCTCTCATGTTTTCCAAGGTTTTCTCTTATATGGGTGATTACAAACACTTTATTAAAGAAAATAAGAATTTTGAAGATAAACAAGGTGTCTTCGATTAGCTTTGAAACAAGGTGTCTTTGATTGGCTTTGAAACAAGGTGTTTTCGATTGGCATTGAAACAAGGTGTCTTCGATTGGCGTTGGGATAAAGTGTTTTCGATTGGCATCTGAGTAGGTTATCCTTTGATTGGCATCTACACAAGGAGCTTCGATCGGATTTCCAAAATCCTTCGGCACAAGCTTGGTTCATAAAAACTCCGACTGAGCATGGTTGTTCCATGCCTGATTCAATTGACAAGGAAATGGCTTTCCCTGTGCGTGCCTTCAGCATACAAGTCCAAGACTTCTTCAGATTTGCCTTCAATCCACAAGGCAAATACCTCCTTCGTGCCTGATTCGATTCACTAGGGAATGGCCTCTTTTATGCTTGCTTTAGCCTCACTCATGCTATCATCCACAAGGCATTGGCTTCTTTTGTGCTAGTTTCGACTAGGTAATGGCCCTCTTTAAAACAGTTTCGATTCCATATCTTAAATCCTTAACACACAGTTCTCCACCTTTTGACACCTAGTAAGGCCTATTCGAAAGTCACACAAATGAGGCCTTCTGTGATACGGTGGGAGAACTAACTTGAAGTTTTGCGTTTTGATCGCAATTGTGCGGATAGCAAGAGTCTCCATCGACTTTTCATTTATCTAAAAGGAAAGGTAAAAAATCACAAGAAAGACCTTTCGAGATTATTTCTCGGGCTCGGGGGGTAGATTATGAAGAGGGAAGGTATTAGCATCCTTTTCATCTGTAGTTATCTACGGGCTCTTAGTTACTCGCTAGATCACTTACTTTTAATTTGAAAATGTGTGTGGTGTGGGAAATGAAAGTATTTTGAAAATATCTTTGTAATGGTTCTCGTTTTTATAAGAACGCGTACAAAGTTTTATTTCGAAAGATAGTTCAAAGATGTGTTCATGGAATGTGTTTTTGAAAGTGGTTTTTGGAAAGATGTTTTGCAATGGTTCTCGTCTCTATAAGAACGTATACAAAATGTTTTGTCTTTTTGAAAATGTTTTTGAGATGAAAGTGTCGATGTAAAAAAAAGGTTCTTTGTCGTGAGCAAGCGAGTAATTAGGAGCGAATCTACCTACTCGAAAGGTCTTAAATGTTCTTTTCTTCCTCCTTTAGATGTTGCTATCTTACCATTGATTTGGTAAGAAGCCCCATCGTTGGATGTGAAGGGACAGGCGCGGGTCAATCATACAGTCACCGAAAGTAACTTATGAGACGCTTTTAGCAATTTTCGTAAGGGAGTAGATCGTTTTGTCGAAGGCAACATCGAGGGTCATCGAGGGACTAAGATCTTTTATCGAAGGGTCTTTGCTAAAGCGTGCCATATTCGAGGGACATGACTGTATTTCTGAGGCAACAAGCGGGGTTACCCTAGAGGTGCGCGTGTGAAAAAGTATGTTTGTTTCAAGTTAATTTTGTCTTTGATTAGATTATCTGGCGATTGATTTTAAATCTTGCCATGCACGCCTAATTACTATACAATATAAAGAAAACAGTAAATTGCAGAAATTGAAATTCTACGCTATTACAGAGTTTTCGGGAATGGGGGTACAAATCTACAAATAGGGATGGATCAAATCGACGATTAAAAGTCCAAATAGGAAATCAATACAACTAAATAGAATCGAACAATTAATTAAAAGTACAAATATCTATGAAGTAAAATTATTTTTTTTGGTATTTTTGTTTGTGAGAATTTGGAAAGAAAATAAAGAATCTATTCTATCATTTTTATTTGAATTTTATTGCGTATAAACTAAATAATTTAAAAGAAAGTTTATTAAGTATGTATAAAAAATGTTAACAAAACTATTCACAAAAAATCTCTAGCTAAACTAATTAAGAAAATTTAACTAACTTAAAAAAAAGTATATTTAATTTAATTGAATTTAAAAAAATATAAACAAAATTGATATTCTAAAAAATTAATGACATGTTTTTGTATTTTACTATTTTTTTTTGAGAACATTTTATCATGTTAAGAAAATTAAATTAAAATCAAATAAAAGTTATAAATAAAAATTCAAGAACTAAAATTCTAAATACCATTTTTTGGTATTTTTGAATCATGTAACAAATTTAAAAAAAAATTAGTAATAAGGAAATATATAAAAGAGTAATAATAATAAAGAAAAGAAATTGAAATTAAAAAAAAATAAACAAGTGGAGAGTGTGAAGTTAATAATTGAATACTAGCTAAAAGCTTAAGGCCCAAATGCTGCAAAAAAGAAATAACATACGGAGAAAAAAAAGGACCCTAGCTGGGCCGGATCGGGTCATTCTTAGGTTAAAGGCCCAAATGTTATATGATTGCAAAGGACCAAAAACCCTAGAGTCAAATGGCTGCCACTGTAGCCTTGTAATCAGTCTAACAATCAATTGTTTTTTACTCCTAAACAAAACAAGTTAATGTTAATTAAACACATTCATCGCAAAAAAACAATCAGGATACATTTTCTTTCTCTCTCTCTCTCTCACTACTCACGCTCTCTTTTGTTCTCTTTCCCTATCTCTCTGAAACTGTACTTCGTATGTGTTCTTCATTCTTTCAATCGATCTCTCTCGGCTCAAACTAAACTCCATCGCGATACGCTCCGTTCCATTCTCAAACTTCTTATTGCTCTATTTGCTCCCATCCGCCCTCGTCTTACTCTCTCTCAGTTTTGAACATACATCTAAGCAGCAAAAGATAAGGAGAAAAAGAAAATATGATTACCTGCCTGAGAAATCGTTTGGTGCTCCTTCGATTCAGGTACGAATTTGTTGACGTTCTTCGTATATTCTGCTTCTATTTGTGTTCTTTTTGGTATTGTTTCTGCGTGTATTGACGTGTTTTTTTTCTGTAGGTTTCAGTGAGGTGAATCGTTGGAGAGTTTGAAGGTGATTGTGGGTTGTGATGGAGTGATAGGGGTGACCGGAAAACATAGAGTGGAGGGATGTTGCAGTGAGAGAGGTTGAGATAAAAGGGATGGTGAGAACAGTGAAGAATGTTGGATGAAGTCCAGGTTGTTGCTGTTTTTTTTTCTTCGTTTTTACAGGGAATTTTATAAGTGTTTTTTTGTGTGAAATTTATTCTCTTTTTGTTGAAATATCAGAGATGGAGTATATAGTGAATGAGGTTTATTGTCTGGGTTGAGAAGAGTGTGTCCTCTTCTTGTGTTTTCTGCTATATCCTTTCTTATAGTGAAGTGAGGGTGAGTTTTAGAGCCAAGACTTTTTTAATGGAAAATCAGTTTTGGTGTATTGGTTTACTTCTTTCTCTTGTACATGTTTGCTCTTTCCATTTTTGTCCAAGGTTGGTGGACTGATGCAACAAGTTGTTTTGGCATTTTGGGTTGTTTCTTTTGTGTAATAGGGAAGTAGGTTATGAAGCAGGCTGTAGTAGAACTTTGACAGTTTTATTCAGAGTTTAAAATGGCTATTTTTTGTTACTTTATGGAAGGTTGTGAGCAGGGTTGTTTTTTGTAGCAGGTCTTTGTAGCAATAGCAGCCTGTTTGTCTTGGCATGACTTTGGATCATTTGTTGGCTAGGTGATATCTTTCATCCAACCCTCTTTCTATGAAACAAAAGCAGTTTTTGCTTATTTTTTAAAATTCTGAAGGGTTTGCAGCATTAGAAAATGATGACGCAATTTGTTTGTTGAGCAAGCTTGCCATGTTTTTTTGCTGTGATACTTGTTTGCAAGCTTGCCCTGATGTTCTGTTGGTTGCAGGTTTATTGGCTTATGCACTCGGCAGCTGGCTTGCTTATTGCAGGTTTGCAACATGCTTTTGCTGCTATGTTTACAGCAGTTGCTGCATATATTTGTTGCATGTTTTGGACAGCCTTGGGCTCGCTTGTTTGCATATTTTGTTTGCTGTTTAGACAACCTGCCTTTTACTTGGACCCTGCCGTGATATTTTGTTGCTCTTTTGACAACCTTGGGCTTGCTTGTTTGCATATTTTCTTTTCCTTTGGGCTTGCTTGTTTGTATATTTTCTTTTCCTTTTTGTGAACCAAGGTCCAACCTTGTGATTTTCAATTGGGGCAAATGGATTGTGATGAAACAAACAATCATTCTGATTCCAAGTTGTAAACCCTAATGATGAATTATTCTTTTCACATATTACTTCACTTTGAATTTTTTGCTAACTTTTCTTTTCTTGTTTCATGAAAGACAAGGGAGACTTGGATGCAAACGATGGTTGGATGGCTTACTTGAAGATGAAGCCACGAAGAAATAACACTCCCTCTTTGAAAACAAGAAATTGTAACTCTTTGTAAATAAGACAAAACTTTGTAATTTACCTTTATTTGCGATGTAACAATACAAAGCCTTGAAAAAACTTGTATGATGGGATTTTTGTACATATCTTTGTATCTTAAATGAATTTTTGAAATTCCCAATTGGAATGGTTTGAAATGAAATACTTTAGTCCAGTAACTTGAATTCTAAGTAATCACAAATGATCTTGTGATTTGTATTTCAAACAGACATGCACCTTGTACTCTAATTCCTAAACAAAATAAATGTTTAAGAATGTAATTCATTTGGTCAATTTGAATCCAAAATCATGCCCTGAGAACAATCGCCAATCTTTCAGTAAATTGTGGTTAAGAAAATTCAAAATCAACAAATGCCTTGTGACGAGTCGATAATTTAAAAGTCTTCCAAACACATTTTTCCTCCGATTCTTTGAAAATAAACCCGTGAGCGTCATCACATATGACCATGAACAGAAATAATCGTCTCAAAGCCTTGTAATTTGAAGAAATCACAATTCTTACAAATCAGACGACTGTTATTTGAAATTAGGTCAAAATTCATGATGCGACTTTCAACGCATTCGAATTTTGGTGATCTTCTATGCATAATCAGTTCTTGATTTGTGAATAGAAATTGGAGATGGCATCAAGGAGAATCATACGCAAGAAAAAACCGCTCAAAAATATTGAATAATGAAGAAGTTACGATCGTTTGAATTTGTTCTCGTAAAAGGTCAATTTTTGGGTCGATGTAGTTGTTTTTAGTTATCTGAACCATTGATTGAGCAAACTTGCAATGCGAGGTTTGAAAACTGACTTAAATAAATCTTGAGGAGACATGAAGACCTATGAAGACCATTTGAAACCTTGAAAACTCAATTTTCTTTTGAGAAATGCAAAACCCTAATTGCTGATTTACTTCCTGGGAAGAGAATCTGTCTGATCGATTTCTAAGCCAAATTGAATATTCGAGAAACCCTAGGATTGTATCTTGTACGAAAAATGAGAGGGAAAATTTTGGGGTACAACAGCTGCCCTTGTTCAATCTTCTTAAACTTAAAAAGTAAGATCGATATGTTCGTCATTCGTAGCTTGAAAGTGGAAGATGATTGAACACTAGAGTGCCCAGAAATTTGCACTAGATGCTGCACTGGTTGATTGTGTAGGGAATGGGTTTAAAGATGCCATTTGGAGAAATTATGGAGAGTTGTCAGAGATGGGCTTATAGATGCCATCCAAAGGTGATTGTTGAAAGAAATAGATTAAGTCTGATCTTGACTTTAACCGGAAAAGAAAATCAGAATAAACCTTTGGTTGATTTAAATTGATACTAGAAGAAGTATTGAATTTTGTTTGACTAGAAAGAATCAGAATAAATCTTGGAGCAATTTAATACTGAACCAATAGAGGTCTTGGATTAACCTTGACTGGGAAGCATCAGAATAAATCTTGGTGTAATTTATCTGAACCAGAGAAAATTGTCTACCATTAAAAATCTGGAGAAGAATCAAAATAAACTGTTGAGAGATTTAAACTGAACCGGCAGGGGTATGGAGAAGAATCAGAATAAATTGTTGAGAGATTTATCTGAACCAGTAAAAATTTGGAGAAGAATCAGAATTAACTGTTGAGCGATTTATCTAATCCAGTAAAAATCAGGAAAAGAATCAGAATAAATTGTTGAGAGATTTATTTGAACCAGTAAAAATCTGGAAAAGAATCAGAACAAATTGTTGAGAGATTTATCTGAACCGGTAAAAATCTGAAAAAGAATCAGAACAAATTGTTGAGAGATTTATCTAAACCTATAAAAATCTGGAGAAGAATCAGAATAAACCGTTGAGAGATTTATCTGAACCAGTAAAAATCTGGAAAAGAATTAGAATAAACCATTGACAGATTTATCTGAACCAATAAAAATCTGGAAAAGAATCAGAATAAATCGTTGAGAGATTTATCTAAACCAGTAAAAATATGTAAAAGAATCAGAATAAACCGTTGAGAGATTTATCTTAACTAGTAAAAATCTGGAAAAGAACCAGAATAAACTGTTGAGAGATTTATCTGAACCAGAGAAGAATATCTGCGGGAAAGAATCAGAATAAACCATTGAGAGATTTAAATTGAACCAACAGAAATTTGAAGGGAATATTTTCTATGTAGATGGTCGACCGGTGTTTTCTCGAGAATTGATCTGTAATTGATTTGTTGAAAATATTTGTCTGTCGGAAATTTGTTGACAATAATTTCCTGTTTATTGACTCTTTCCTGAAAAGGTGAAGAGTTAATTGTATGCAATGCTATGATGTATGCAATGCATGGTATGATGTTATTTTCTCAAAATAAATGAGATTGCACTATATGTACTTGTGTTATCAATGCCATGACATATGAATGTAATGTATGGGCATAAAAAATGTTCTGCCACAGTGTTGCCGGATTCGGGGAAAATAAATCCCTGAGTACTGCTGAGAACGAGGAGTGTAAGTCTTCGTACTTTGTTGTTGATGTTTCGATGGATGAATTTCCAACCCCTAGAGAAATAAAACTCTATTGTAGAAGAGAAGTGTCGTGCATTACTCGTGGATTTCGTGAAATCCTGCTGGGGAATCCTGAGAAGCCTGGTGACTTTCACTGGGGAACCTTTGGAGAGGTAGTTGGAGGTTTTGCTTTATCAGGGATATGAGATCGCTTGATACCATTAGGTTGCGTATTGGAAATACTTTAGCGATTCTGTAGTAGGATGTCTTTGCTTCCGCTCTTGCTGGAGAAGGTACATGCGGGGATTTTATGGAATAGCCTAAAGATATTTATCATGTTTCTTAAAGCCATTAGTGATTGTCTTTCTATTTTCTGTTCATTTGTAAATGGTAATCACGTTCAAATGCATATGTTCAAAAATAAATCATTGGATGTTTTTGTAAACAAAACACAAAAATAAAGAAAAACAAATAGTTTTGCACTTTCAAAAGGGATATCTTTGTATTAACTTGAATAACTCTTTTTTGTACAACGAGACGAGCATTATAGTAAGAGAATATCGTCGTAAAAAATGAAAATTGATACAAAGAAAAGATAGCTATGTGAAATAATCCCATGGGGTTTCCATTCTACCATAGTCTTCGTGTCTCTGAGTGTCTTGTCTACTTGTCACCTTGGCGAAGCTGATTGGATTGATTAGAACTGTTCTGAGCTGATTGATCTATGCTGAAGACTGTCTATAAGATGATCCAACGAGACATAGTCATGCGCTTTAATTCCCTAACTTTTGCCTGGACCGCCCTTTCGGGTTTTCGATCCACCAGAATACCCTTTTTTGCCCAAGCCACCCTTTCAGGTTTTCTGCTTGCCGGGTGTACAAATGTTTTTTTGGTATTTTATCCCTAATTTTTTCCAGAACCTTTTGGTTCACCGGAATGCCCTAATTTTTTCTAGGTCAGTCGACCTAGCGGGTCCTTGTTCATGCGTAGTATCTTTTAACTATGTCCGCGTTTACAGGGTATAGAAGGTCGTCACCATCCTTAGTGGTCAAGATCATTGCTCCACCAGAGAATATGTTTTTGATCACAAATGGTCCTTCTTATGTAGGAGTCCATTTGCCCCTGGAATCACCTTGCGGCAGTATGATGCGCTCGATCACCAGATCCCCGACTTGATACACTTGACGTCTGACCTTTTTGTTGAAAGCCTTGATCATTCATTTCTGATACATTTGACCATGGAAAACAGCAGTAAGCCTTTTCTCATAAATTAAGTTCAGTTGATCAAAGTCGATTCTGGATCCAATCTTCTTCATTCAGCCCAACATCCTTCATAATCCCCAGAGAGGGGATCTGGACCTTAATAGGTAAGACATCCTCCATGCTGTATACCAAAGAATAGGGTGTTTCCCCTGTTGATGTGCGAGATGTGGTACGATACCCGTGGAGAGCGAATGGTAGCATCTCATGCCAGTCTTTGTATGTGATTGTCATTTTCTGTATGATCTTCTTAATGTTTTTGTTAGCGGCTTCTACAGCGCTATTCATCTTTGGCCGGTAAGGGGAAGAATTGTGATGCTGGATCTTGAATTGCTTGCACAAGGCGGTGATCATAGTGTTGTTTAGATTCATGCCATTATCAATGAGGATTCTCTCTGGGATACCATACCGACAGATGAGATTCCGTTTGATGAACCAGGCAACAACATTCTTGGTAACGGCAGCGAAGGAAGTTGCCTTAACCCACTTTGTAAAATAGTCGGTTTCCACTAAGATGAAGCGGTGTCCATTGGAGGCTGCTGACTTGATTTCCCCAATCACGTCGATTCCCAACATAGCAAAGGGCCAAGGAGTTGTCAATACATTCAGAGGAACTGGAGGTACGTGAACTTTATCAGCATAAATCTGACACTTATGGCAAGTCCGAGAGTGTTGATAACAATCTGCTTCCATGGTAGAACAATAATAGCCTGCCCGTAGGATTTTCTTTGCCATCATATGCCCACTGGAATGGGTACCAAAAGGGCCTTCATGCAATTCAACCATGATCCTTTCAGCTTCAACTTTGTCTACGCACCGAAGTAATACATAGTCATGATTGCATTTGTACAAAATGTCGTAACTAAGGAAGAACTTAGCCGAGAATCTTCTTAATAATTTCTTGTCATTAACTGAAGCTCCTTCCGGATATTCTTGAGACTCGAGATACCTCTTGACTTCGTGAAACTAGGGTTGGTCAACTACTTCTTCAGTATTAATTCCGTGACAGTGTGCTGGTTCATCCATTCGTTCGATGGTGATCTGGGGAGCCTCGTTATCCCAATTAAGTTTAAACATAGATGACATTGTGGCTAGTGCGTCTGCTAGCTGATTTTCTTCTCGCGCGAAATGCTCGAAGGTAATCTTCTCAAAATGTGGCTGCAATGTCAAAACATGTTCTTTGTAAGGGATAAGGTTAGGGTGTTTGGTGTCCCATTCCCCTTTGATTTGACTGATGACCAAAGCGGAATCTTCGAACACACTCAAAGATTTGATCCCCAAATTTATGGCAGCTCTGAGACCAAAGATGCACGCTTCATATTCTGCCATGTTGTTTGTACAATTGAAGCAGAGTCTTGAAGTAAAGGGAGTATGACACCCTTTAGGAGATACGAGTACAACATCAATACCATTGCCAAGTGCGTTGGATGCCCCATCGAAAAACAAGATCCATCGAGATCCTTGTTTAGGTCCGTCATATGGTCTAATCTCTTCACAATTGTTTACTGTCATGATGTCCCCATCTGGGAATTCGAACTTCATGGATTGGTAGTCTTCCATAGCTTGATGAGCAAGGTGATCAGCCAGTGCACTGCCCTTTATTGCTTTCTGGGTAGTATATTGTATGTCATATTCCGTCAGGATCATCTGCCATCTTGCTATTCTCCCAGAGAGAGCAGGATTCTCGAAGATGTATTTTATTGGATCCATTTTAGATATCAACAAGGTAGTATGGGTCCGTATATACTGTCTTAGCTAGAGAGCAGCCCATGCTAGAGAGTAGCAGGTTTTCTCGAGCAGTGAATATCTTGTTTCACAGTCGGTAAACTTATTGCTCAGGTAATAAATAACATGCTCTTTTCGGCCAGACTCGTCATGCTGCCCCAACAAACACCCCATTGCGTTTTATAAAACAGTCAGATACAAGATCAATGGTCTTCCCTCGACGGGTGGTAATAACACATGAGGCTCTTGTAAGTATTCTTTGATTTTGTCAAAAGCAACTTGGCATTCGTAATTCCATTTGACTACTTGGTCTTTCTTCAACAATTTGAAGATCGGTTCACAAGTAGCTGTCAGGTGAGAAATGAATCTGGAAATGTAATTCAAACGTCCCAAAAATCCTCTAACTTCCTTCTCAGTACGAGGAGAAGGCATCTCTTGTATCGCTTTAACCTTGGTAGGATCAACCTCGATACCTTTGTTGCTGACGACAAAGCCTAGGAGTTTACCAAACCGTACCCCGAACGTGCATTTATTTGGGTTCAACCTCAGCTTGTATTTCTTCAGCCTCTCAAACAGCTTCTGTAAATGATCGAGATGCTCTTCTTCCGTTTGAGATCTGGATATCATATAGTCCATGTAGACCTCTATTTCGTGATGTATCATGTCGTGAAATAGAGCTACCACGACACGCTGATAGGTTGCCCCAGCATTCTTCAGTTCGAATGGCATGACCTTATAGCAGAATGTGCCCCACTATGTAACAAAGGTTGTTTTCTTCATATCCTCAGGCGCCATTCTGATTTTGTTGTAGCCTGATAAACCATCCATGAAGGAAAACACTTTGTGTTGTGCCGTATTGTCAACCAGAATATCAATGTGGGGGAGCAGGAAGTCATCCTTGGGGCTTTCCCTATTCAAATCTCTGTAGTTCACACACATTCGCACTTTGCCGTCTTTCTTGGGCACAGGAACAACATTGGCAACCCATTGGGTATAAGAGGTGACAACCAAGAATCCAGCATTGAATTGCTTCATGACTTCTGCTTTAATCTTTTCTCACATATTAGGACTCATGCGGTGAACCTTTTGCTTTACTGGAAGACAATCTTCTCTTGTAGGCAGACGATGTACCACAATGTATGTATCAAGTCCCGGCATGTCTTCATACAACCAGGCAAAGACCTCAACATAATCGTGCAGCAACTGAATCAGACGCTCTTTGACATTGGATTCCAGATTGGCACCCACCTTGACTTCTTTCTTTTCCTCCTCAGTACCTAAGTTAACTATTTCAACCGGATCTTTGTGAGGTTGAATGGTCCTTTCTTCCTGTTGCAACAACCTGGCCAATTCCCCTGGCACCTCACAATCTTCCTCACCTTCATCTTCTGCTTGGTAGATTGGATTTTCAAAGTCACAATAGGCCATAGAAGAACCGTTACCCAAGGGATCCTGAGTGGATGTAGATCTGCATTTTAATATGTGAGTGTGTGTAAGAGCATAAATACCTTTGAAAGAAATAAAATGTAAGAAAGAAAGACAGAGAACACAAAATTTGTATGCAAAAACATCCATGATTCATTGATGACATATGAGAATGAAGTGACAACCCTCACAAATGGACCGTTGTGCCTTGGGTAAGACACGAGGTTTTAAAAAGTCTGAATTGTGTAAATATTACCAGCCTGAAAACATTAAAAGACAATTACTCTTGAATAAAAGTAATAGGAATGCAATCTTTGGCCTCCTAATTTTTGAGCCCTCCGCCAATGGTTGGAAAAATCCACTCGTCCATATCATAGTTGCCATCACTTCTTCTACTGCATTGACTCCCTGATTGCTGATACGCAAAGGTGGTCCCCTGGTGCGAGAATGTCGAACAACTCTTTGGGCCTCTGTAGTGAATCCCAAACCAAATTTGTCGAACTTGTAGGGAATATCCGGAAGTTGATCCCAGATAGTAAACCCTCCTGCTTCAACTATTGCTCTAGCATCCTTCAAAGAGGCCATCTTCAGTGGAGGTCTGGTAATTTCTGGAACTTTGGGAGTAGACTTGGTTGTCGCAACTGTTTCTGGAACCTCCTCAAAGTTCTGACATGGAGTCTCAATGAATTCACCATCCATTTCAACATACCTGAAAGAGTTCAGGTGGCTAACCATGTACTCTTCCTCCCCGTGAACTGTGACAATTTTCCCTTTGATCGGGTATTTTAGCATTTGATGCAGGGTAGAAGTGACGACACCAGCACCATGGATCCAGGGTCGACCCAATAAATAGGAGTAAGACGGGCGGATGTCCATTACATAGAAAGTTGAATCAAAAGTCTGAGTTCCAACTTTTATGGGGATATAAACTTCTCTGTGCACTGTCCTCTTAGAACCATCAAAGGCCCTTACTATGATGTTGCTAGGCTTTAAAGTGAGTCCCTCGCAGTCCAGTCGGTCGAGAGCGTTTTTGGGCAAGACATTCAATGATGAGCCGGTATCCACCAGAACATGGGCAAGTGTGGTGCCCCTGCATTCAATGGAAACATGCAAGGCATTGTTGTGCTGCCTTCCCTTAGAAGTTAAATCAGCGTCGGAAAAGCAAAATCTGTTATTAGCAGTTAGACTGGCCACACAATTCTTAAATTGGTTGATGGAGGTCTCTTGGGGCACGTGAGCGGTCTTGAGAAACTTTACCAAGGCTTTGGCGTGGGCCTCAAAACACAAAAGTAAGGACAACAATGATATCTTCGAGGGGGTCTGCCCCAACTGATCTACAATGTTGTAGTCACTTTTTTTGATTATCTTCAGTATTTCTTCTACCTCCTTTCTAGAAGCTTCAAGGATGATATCGGGACACTATCTCTCTTGGACAGGCTTATTCAAGACCTCTTTTCCCCTTGTCTCGGTAGCAGGGATAACACTAGGAGTATCACTGGGAGTGTTGGTAGGAGTGGCAGTGGGAATGATCACGGGATTAGCAACGGTCTTTGGAGAAATCTCTGGTGAGAAGACTCTTCCGCTTCTTGTTATCTTACTGGTCCCAGTGATACTACCGATGTCAGGATCAATATCTCTCGCAACTTCGTCTTTGACAGCCAACTGGTCTTGCTTAACTTCATAGTAATAAACGCCAGCCCCATAGTTCCAGAGAACAGCTTTATCCGAAGAGTATGATATTGGTCTTGGCATAATGATGATTAGAGGTGCAGACCTTGGAACAGATGTAATCCTGACGGGTCTTTTGGTGGAGTCCCCGGGAGGATTATTGGAAATGGTGATTATTGAGACATCTTGATAAGAAGTTCTGGTAAGAGGAATCTTTTCCAATAAGATTTCTTTGCTAGTCATTAGGCGCTGAACGCCTATCTTCAGTAACAAACAGCCATTTGGTAGAGACTTGCATAAGTGACAATTCTTATCGCAGCCCAGGAACAGACCGACTTGCAACATATTTTCTTTAATGGTCAACAGAGGAGTAGTTAAGTCATCCAAGAAGGAGACAAAACGATCATCATCAATGGTGTTGACACCTTGACCATGTTTTCTTCCATCCCTCTCATCATCAATCCCTCTCATTTCTCAAAGGATCACCTTGGGCCCTCAGGTTTGCTTTCATCCAATTCCAAGCCTCGAATTACAATTTTTTCAAGAAAGTCATTCACAAGGCCAAAATGGTCATTTGCACATTGAAAAGTCAAACCTTGACTTTTGGACCAAAAATCAAGTCTCAAGAATCATATTTCACCAAGACATGTTGGAATGTGAGATTTGTTTCATCAAAATATTCAAAAGTCAAAATTACTTTGGAAAAGTCAAATTTCTAAATACTTAGAATTTTTCTAAGTGTTTAAGAAATATGACAAACTCAGAACTTTTGATCAGATTATCACCATGATGCAAGCTAATTTTGGAAGAACTTCTGACACAAAAGTTATAGATTTCAATAAGATCTAAAACATTGCAGAACAGAACTTCTTTTAGAAATGTTGGGATTTCAAGTTATACGTCCTCAAAGGCACATCCCTGAAGCTTATACATTTAACAATTTCTGAGTATTTTCAAGTCAGAAGTTGTCTACAACTTCTGGGCAAATTTTCACAAAGATTCAGTCAGAATTTGCAATATTAATTCAAAGGAGGTTTACAAAGTGTGTTGCAAGCTTCTTGGAAAGTCCGGGAGCTCCTTCAGAACATGCTGGAACAAAAAGATACAAAGAGCAGAAGTTGGATGTTTGTCCTAAGTTACGTTGAAGCTAAACTTCTGATCCAAAATTAGGCAATGATGTAGAATCTCACATTGCAGGATTTCTGGTTTGATAAATCTCATCATCATTTAATGCTCACAACCACTTTTGAGTCTTTATACAAAGTATTTCCCCCACGTGTACCTTTACTATCTTGGAAAAGCAAACTTTTGTACAAAAGTCTGCTGGGCCCAAGTGTTGCTTTTGCTTTTCCTTAATTCCTGCTGACAAACCCAGCTTAGGCGCTGTTAAACCTGCTAACCATCCTACTTTGTGGCTTGAACCATGCTTGTTTAAACTTGCTTCAAGAACAAGTCAGCGCCTAGCATATGATGTTGGTGCCACTTGACCTCTCCAAACTACTAAACCTTTGCCTATAAATTGAACTTCATTGGCCACTGAAAAGAGGTCAGAAATTTGAGAAAGAAAAGCCTTGAACCCATGCTAAAATTCCAAGAGTCCAAAAAACTGCAAACACAAAAATACAAAACATGTTAGCCTTTGATTCTTGCATTCAAACTCCATTTTCCCTCAAGTGTTTCTTGACCAAAACCACCCATACAGTTTCTGATATACATTCAAAAGCCATCCAAAATTCTGTAGTCAAACTATAACACACTCTCCATCAATATCCACCTCAAAGAAATCAAAACTTTTCCCCTTGGTTGTTCCAGAATTTTCTAATCATTCACATCCCAAGTTGAATGTTTCCAGCCTGCTGAGCACGTGAGGAAGCTGGTCAGGACATCACAAGCGGTCAGAGCCAGACTCCAGCTCACAGAACATTTTCCAGCCGCAAGGTAAGCTTCTACCGACTCTTGTCATATTACTTAAGCATTGTTAGACTTGCATGTTCAAAATATAATGTAGACATCCTGATTCTGATGCTGTACATATTCTGAGATTTCATATATTTTCCTGCCTAAGTAGAGAGAATTTTAGTTCAGAACTTCTAGATGAAATTAGGACTCATAATTAGGATTAGAAAATTCATGCTTGCTTCTGATTTATAGTTCTGATATCTCTTGTTTCTGAAACGTTACGAAACTTGCCATAATTGCTATATGTGCATCTTCTGTTTTGTTAAGAAATGACAAAGTTGCAGATGCTCTGACTAGCATGGAGAGGGAGACAGATTTCTGCCAGCGGTATCAGAACTTCTGAAATCTTGTTTGTTCTCAGCGGACCCAGAACTTTTGACCTTCCCTATTTCTATTAACGTTTATTTCTGTTTGTGCAGCATGCCAGAGTCAGAACTTCTGACCTCTTTTATTTCAGCATTTGCGCTGATTCTGTCTTCTTTCTCCTTACTATTTTTTTGCCATTACATTTATTTTCATTAATCATAAAACACCAAAAATATTTCATATTCACATATCATATTTTATTTCTTTTAACATAAAAAGATCAAAATATTTTCTAAACCAAACTTATTTATGTTCTTAAACAAAACAAGTCCATCTCACATTTCTTGTACATTCTTATCCATTCAATATGGTTGTAATAGTAACTTATGATTTAATTTGCAATCCCCATTTGTAAATCTGTACACCCCATCTCCCTAATGATTTTAATAGCATAAGACTTTACTTTTCCGCATTTTCATTGATTTCATATGTTGTTAGTAATTAGGGTGTGTATGGCAATACATGAAATCGACAAATAGATAACCCTAATCAAGACCAAAATGCATGCAATCAAATACACTTGCACACTAGCACCCCTAGGATAAATCCACTTGGTTTCCTTACAAAAATGACCATATTACACATGTGAGGTATCTTAGCAAAAAAAACAAAATACAAGATCATAGTCCCTCGATGACGCTATCAAAAGTTGCCTTCCAAAATGATCTTAGTCCCTAAAAAAGAATGTTAAGATACCTTGCAACATTGAAAATCATGGTTATACGATGACCCACGCCCGTCCCGTTTACATCCAAAGATAGGGTTATTTACTAAATCAATGGCAAGATAACAATGTCAAAGGAAAAGAAAATAAACAAGAAAGACTTTTGAGTAGGTAGAATTTTCTTAGTTACATGCTCAAATTTCAAAATAAAACATCCTTGCTATTTTCAAAACAAACACCTACACTTTCAAAACATCTTTCAAGCTTGGAAACATTTTCAAAAGATCAACACTTTGTATACATTTTTACGAACAAGAATCATTACAAAGTTTGCCTAAACGATGGCGTCTTTTCAAAAATACTTTCAAAAACCATACAAAGCACAATTTCAAACAAAAGCAATTGATCTAGCAAGTAACTAAGAGCTCATGGAAAACCATGGATGAAAAGGGTGCTAATACATTCCCTTTTCATAATCTACCCCCGAACTCAAGAAACAATCTCAAAGGTCTTTCCTGTGCTTTTTCACCTTTCCTTTTGGATAAAAGAAAAGTCGGTGGCGACTCTTGCTAACCGCGACATTTGCGATAAAACGCAAAACCTTCAAGTCAGTTCACCCACCGTACCCAGAACTGTGGACTCTGCTGGGGATTAATAGTTAAGAGTGGGGTTACCTTAGGGTTAGATCACATTTACTTTATTTCTTTGTTTGATTTGTGTGATTTACATTTTGGTTCTTTGTTTAGGTTTGAATCCTCTACCCGGATTTGGGATACCTTATAGGTAAGTAGCAACACGTTGTGGAAACTGTGCGGGGTATACCGATACAGTCTAAGCAATAGCTACGTTATTGCGACATATTTGTGGGTACCGGTAGCCCTTGAGTAGTCAAGGAGAATACGGGGCCGCTGAGTGATGTCATGAAGCACTAATGAACTTTTGGAACCTTTACTTGACCAACTTGGCCTTTAGGAAGTAGTGAGATGACCGGCTTTAGTGCAGTCTGAAGTTGGTAGATACTTGATACTACACTCATTGAGGTTTGGTTTCTTGGGATATTTCGGTCGCCATTACACTCAATGGCCAAGGAAACAATCCAATGATATTGATCTCCTTAGAACCCGGTTACTATTACTAGGACAGGTTTGATCCAACTAAACTTCAAGAGGGTACTTACCTATAAGACTCCATGTAAGCCTAAACCTAAGGACTTGTTTGCTTTGTTTGTATGTATTTGCTTGTACATAACACCATAAACATCATGACATCATACTCATACTCACTAACCATTTCAAGGATTTTCGGGATTTATCTTTGTTCTGTTTTGTAGAACATGGATTCTATTCGCAGGAAAACCATTCAAGTCAATCTCGTAAGGATCCCTCCTCAACTCAAAGTGTTAGCATCAAGGATTCCTGAAAATTCTCCATTTACCGAAAGACATGGTCGCCTACTAAACTTGGTCACTTCCAACACTGATGAAGACATGATGAAAGTTCTCTTTCAGTTCTTTGATCCCCTACACCATTGCTTCACGTTTCCTGATTACCAACTTGTGCCAACTTTGGAAGAATTCTCCGAACTCTTGAGGATTCCCATTCTCAATCAACTACCTTTCAACAGTACAGAAAGAGATCCAAAGCCAGAAGATATTGCTCAAGCTCTACATTTGCAACCGTCTGATATCACAACTAATTGGGAAACAAGGAGTGGTGTCAAAGGTTTCCTAGCAAAGTTCTTGTCTGAGAAAGCCCAAAATTGTTGGAACTCTTTGGATTTGCAAGCCTTTGAGAAAATTACGTCTCTCCTCATCTATGGGATGTTTTTTTTACAAATCCCGACCAACTCATAGATGTAAACACCGTCAAAATCTTCATGTCTCATAACCTAATGCCTACTTTGCTAGGGGACATCCTTTATTCCTTTCCCACTCGTACCATGAGGAAAAGAGGTATCCTCATGTGTTGCACTCCTCTCTTGGCAAGATGGTTTATTTCTCATCTTCCCCAATCTGTTTTGAAGAATGAGCAAGGTTCAAGGTGGTCACATAGGTTGTTGACGCTCAGACATTCAGATATTCATTGGTGTTCCCGCTCTTTGGAGAATGTTACTATCATCGACTGTTGTGGAGAGTTCCATAATGTCCCTTTGGTCATGCTCGAAGGGATAGTCCCCATGAGATGCTCATCCAAGGAGTGGTATTTGACTATGAGAATGACAATCAAGGTTACCTCCAGAGGTTTGCCCGAGCTTGGAGGATGTTGAATAAGGTGGATAGCAAGACACTAGGACACAATAATTCCATTTCCCTTGAGCCTTACCTTAAATGGGTGCGAGATCATGCTCAGAAACTTGGGATGCCTTATCCTTCCATCTTACCAGTCATCGTGGAGCCTGTGGTCGAAGGAGATGTTCCCCACACTATTCTCCATCCCGACATGCCTACCTCTCTCGAAGACTTACAAAAGGTTTAGATCCAGCTGAAGGAAGAACGATATACTTTCGAGGCTCAGTTATATGCTAGTGAGAAGAGGGTCTTGGAGCTTACGAAACAGCTACAAGAAGAACAAAATGTGAACGCTTATCTCGCGCTAAAGAGGATGCGTTCGGTCTTTTTATCTTAGAAAGCTATTTTGTAAGCCCAAGGGGGAATAATGTAATCTTTCTTGTTTTGACTAATGAAAGTTAAAGTTTGTTCATTCTTTTGTCTATAAAAATTTAAATTTCATTAATCCTTGAAATCATTTTCATATACATATTCATGCATCATAACATGACAGGTTTTCGCATAACAGGTTTCCTTATCTTTCTGCTGTTTATTTCAGCAAGATGGATCTAGAGAAAACTGTGACGGAACTCCAAACCCAGAATTCTAAGTTTCAGGAAGCTTTGCTAGCCCTAACCAAGGGGAAGTAAGATATGATGGCTTTGTTGGCCGTTAAGAAGAAGCCAAAGAAAAAAACTCTACTCAACATGGGTAAAAGGTTCAAAGAGATAATCCATCAAATCCCAGTAGAAGAAGATTCATCCGAAGAAGACGAGAACCAGATTGGTAAGGTCAAGAGTACTCAGGCTCACTGTATCAATGATCAAGTATCAGACAATGATTATTTCAACGAGCAGTACCCACCCGCTGACATCAAATACAAGCAGTTAGAAGACAGATTGAAAGATGTTGAAATCCAAGCCGTTCCCGGTTTAGATTTTGATGATTTGGGTTTGATCTCTGGGGTAGTCATTCCCCACAAATTCAAAATACCGATCTTTGCCAAGTACGATGGGGTTTCTTGTCCAAAACTCCATTTGAAGTCTTATGTGTTCAAGATACAGCCGCACACTGCTGATAAGAAGCTCTGGGTTCACTTTTTCCAAGAAAGCTTGGCTGGAACACAACTTGATTGATTTTATCAGTTAGATGGTTCTCGTATCAACACTTAGGAGGATTTAGCTATTGCCTTCTACCATCAGTATCAGTACAACAACGACTTGGCGCCAACAAGGGTTCAATTGCAAGATATGACCATGGGGAAGAATGAAGGATTTTTGGAATACGCGCAAAAGTGGAGAGACCTTGCTAGTAGGGTCCAACCCCCCTTGACTGATAGGGAGCACATCGACATGTTCATGGGCACTTTATCTGGTCCTTTCTTTAATTTGTTAGTTGGCTTCTCTTCTTCTGGTTTCACCGAATTAATCTTAACCGGTGAAAGAGTTGAAAGTGGCATCAAAAGTGGTAAGATCTATGTGGCATCTACCTCCACTACCAATCCTATCAAGAAACCTTTTGCTGCAAGGAAGGAAGTTAATGCTGTGTATGGGACAAGGGCCCATACCAAGAAGAATGATCATCTGTCTATCAATGATGTCCGAATCTCCAATCCAACTCCTACTCCAAGACCATATGCAAATCATCAACGTTTTGAAACTCCAAGAAGACAATTTACGAGGTTAGGCATGTCACTATCTCAATCCTTTCAACATTTACTCAAGGCTAATTTAGTGATGTTGCGCGATCCTCCCGCCAACCCTGACACCTCGTCACCAAAGTATAATCAAAATGCTAAGTGTGCTTACCATTCAAGCAGCCCCGGGCACGAGACTGACCAGTGCTGGGCCTTGAATAACAAGATCTTGGATTTAATTGATAACGAAACTATTGAGTTTGATCCCCCTCCAACTCCGAATGTAATTACCGCTCTAATTCTGAAGCATGACAAAGGTGTAAATGTTGTGGAAGATACAATTTTTATTGCCTCTGTTGAAGAATTGACTACTCCACTGAATGTAATTAAGAACAACCGGTTAAAAGCTGGGATCTACCCTGGCTGTGAAGAAGACTGTGTATGCTGTACAAGACAACCCAATGGATGTTAAGGAATGAAAAAAGGTATACAACGCCTGATAGATAGCCACGAAATTCTGTTTGAAAAGACTCTGCCTGCCAAGAGTTTGGTTAATAAATGTGAAGACCTCTCCATTATTACCATCTCCAACAAGCCTCTTAGGATCACCTCCAAAGGTCCTATTAGTATTTCAAATGAACCCACTATTGCTCCCTTAATAATTACCAATCCCGGACCAATTCCCTACTCTTCCAATAAAGCAGTACCATGGAATTACGGTGCTGAAGTGTTCTATCATGGGATTAAACAAGATGCCTGGATCAAAGAAGGAAAGGATGACGATGTTGAAAACATAGCTGGCTCAAGCAAAGTAACTAGAACTCGGAGAATATTTTCACCCAATATCTCACCTCCAGTAGTTACAAAGATGCCCATCCGCATTACCGATGCCAAGCCAAATACTGATACCAGAGGGAAGGGGAGGGTTGTTAAGCCTGATATGGTTAAGGTACCCTCCAAAGACGTAGCTAATGAAGAACCCCCCTCCCGCGAGATGGACGAGATTTTAAAGATCATAAAAAGAAGTGACTTAAAAATTGTAAAACAGTTGGGGCAAACCCATTCTAAGATCTCAATGTTGTCATTGCTGCTTTGCTCCGATGCCCATGCTCGGACATTAATCAAGTTCCTGAAAAAAGCTCATGTCCCCTATGAGACAACGACAGACCAATTTGAGAATTGCGTGGCTAGCCTAACAGCTGATAATGGCTTAGGATTTTTAGATGCTGACTTAACACCTCTCAGGAAAAATCACAATAAAGCATTACATGTGTCAATCGAGTGCAAAGGGACCACCTTAGCACATGTGCTAGTCGACATTGGTTCTTCTCTGAATGTATTACCCAAGGGGACATTAGACCGTCTCAACTGTGAGGATTTAATCTTGAAGCTAAGTGATATCATCGTAAGGGCGTTTGATGGATCAAAGAGGGCTGTTCATGGGGAGGTGGATCTTTCGATCAAAGTGGGCTCCCAAATCTTCAACTCCACCTTCTATATTATGGATATTCGTCCTGCCTATTCTTGTCTGTTAGGTCACCCATGGATCCATAAAGTTGGGGCAGTAACCTCAACCCTCCATCAGAAACTCAAATATCCAGTCAAGGGCATAATAGTCACCGTCTGTGGAGAAGAAGAATTTATGGTGAGCCACCTAAACTCTTTCAAGTACGTAGATATGGACGGAGAATTCATTGAAACCCCGTGTCAAGCCTTCGAGGTTGTACCACCGATGATTGCTTCTACTAAATGCTCTTATGATGAGTCCAAAGATGTCAAGACCACGCCAAAGATGGTTTTAGTCAAGGATGCCCGCGCGAAAATTGAAGAAGGAAACTGTGATACTTGGGGGCAAATCCTCGATATCCCATTTAAAGCAGACAAGTTTGGTTTGGGGTTCACCGTCAAAGCTCAAAATAAAGTGAGACGTGCTCGTGCTGGAAAGCCACCTCTCCGCATTGGAAGCCATGGAGTCAACACCGTGGGTGATTATGAAGAAGAGACTACACTTTAAGAGTGGGTGTATCCAACCACTACGGAGTTGAAGAATTGGCATACAAAGGACTTTGTACCAGTTTCCTTCATTGAGGAGTAATATACTTGTTTTTGCTTTTATTTCAATTCAAGAACTTGTTGTTTGTAATATTCAAACAATGACTTTTAAGCTATGTGCCTAGCCCGGGGCACTTTGGTCCATTTGTCAAGGGTTTTATTTATGTTCATCTAATCATATGATCATTCAGTACATTGGACTCTTTTGTATTCAAATATTTGTGTTCATTGTCCTTCCTTTATTTCGAATACATTTTCAAAAATAGCCATGTATCTTACATGCACACACACACACACACACACACACACACACACACTCTTACAGGTCTACATCCACTCTGGATTCTATTGCCAATGACTCTACTATTGCCGACTATGACTTTGAATGTCCTATCAACCAAGACGAAGACGAAGGCAAGGAAGATTGTGACATACCAGGAGAACTAGCCATACTTCTGTTACAAGAGGAAAAAGCTATTCAACCACATAAAGAGTCAGTTGAAGTTATCAATCTGGGTACTGACTCAGATAAGAAATAAATCAGGATCGATGCTAATTTGGAAAGCAGTGTTAAGAGCAGGTTGGTTCAGATGTTGCATGATTATGTGGAAGTATTTGCTTGGTATTATGAATATATGCCTGAGTTGGATACCGACATCGTAGTTCACTGTCTACCAAAAAAAGTGGATTGCCCTCCTATTAAACAAAAAGTTCGTCGCATGAGGCCTGATATGTCTGAAAAGATCAAAGATGAAGTAATGAAACAGTTTGATGCAGGGTTCCTAGTTGTAACATCCTATCCTCAATGGGTGGCCAATGTGGTGTCAGTACCAAAGAAAGACGGGAAAGTTCGCATGTGCGTAGACTATAGGGATCTGAATAGGGCAAGCCCCAAGGATGACTTCCCTCTACCACACATTGACGTTTTAGTTGATAATACTGCTCAACATAAAGTCTTCTCATTCATGGATGGCTTCTCAGGCTATAATCAAATAAGGATGGCTCCCAAATATATGGAAAAGACTACTTTCGTTATGCAATGGGGCACCTTCTGCTACAAGGTCATGCCGTTCGGATTAAAGAATGTTGGGGCAACATATCAAAGGGCTATGGTAGCTTTATTTCATGACATGATTCATCATGAGATAGAGGTATATGTGGATAATATGATTTCCAGATCACAAACTGAAGAAGAACATCTTTATCATCTCCACTAATTATTCGAGAGGCTGAAGAGGTACAAGTTATGGTTAAACCCTAACAAATGCACGTTTGGAGTACGATCTGGAAAACTTCTAGGTTTTGTTGTCAGCAACAAAGGCATTGAAGTTGATTCTTCCAAGGTAAAGGCCATCCAGGAAATGCCAGTCCCTCATTCTGAAAAAGAAGTCAGAGGATTCTTGGGTCGTCTCAATTACATTTCCCGTTTCATATCTCACTTGACTGCTACTTGTGAGCCACTCTTCAAAATCTTGAAGAAAGATCGGGTAGTTAGATGGAACGATGAGTGCCAGATTTCCTTTGACAAAATCAAAGAATACCTACAAGAACCTCCTATTCTCATGCCTCCAGTTGAAGGAAGACCCTTGATCATGTACTTGACAGTACTAGAGAATTCTATGGGGTGTGTTTTGGGCCAACATGACGAGTCTGGCCGAAAAAAGCATCCTATTTATTACCTGAGAAAAAAGTTTACCGACTGTGAAACCAGATATTCGTTGCTCGAGAAAACTTGCTGCGCTCTAGCATGGGCTGCTCGCCGGCTAAGACAGTATATGTTGACTCATACCACTCTGTTGATTTCTAAGATGGACCCAATCAAATACATCTTCAAGAAACCTTCCCTTTCTGGACGGATAGCCAGATGGCAAATGATCTTGACTGAGTATGACATTCAATACACGAATAAAAAAGCCATCAAAGGAAGTGTACTAGCGGATCATTTGGCCCATTAAGCTGTGGATGATTATCAGTCAATGAGCTTCGACTTCCCTGATGAGAATATCATGCTGATAACCGACTGCACGAAATCTGGACCGTATGACGGACCTGAACCAAGATCCCGATGGACTATGGTATTTGATGGGGCTTCCAACGCCTTAGGTAACAAAATTGGTGCTGTGATAATCTCTCCTGAAGGTTTCCACACTCCTTTCACTGCCAGAATATGCTTCAATTGCACAAACAATATGGCCGAGTATGAAGCATGCATCTTAGGATTGAAAGCTGCTATTGACTTAAGGATCAAGCATTTGGATGTGTTTGGGGATTCCGCTTTAGTGATCAGCCAAGTAAAAGGAGATTAGGACACTAAACACCCTAATCTTATTCCTTACAAGGAGCTTGTGTTATCCCTAATTCCTTACTTCGAAGAGATCAATTTTGAGCACTTCCCTAGGGAAGAAAACCAGTTGGCTGACGCCTTAGCAACCATGTCTTCCATGTTCAAGGTCAGATGGGACAACGAAGCCCCTATGATTACAATTGAAAGATTCGATGAACCTGCACATTGCTATGAGCTTGACACCGATGCGTAAAAGCCATGGTACCACGAGGTGTTGAGATATCTTGAAGCACAAGAGTATCCCAAGGGAGCATCCATCAATGACAGAAAGTTCTTGCGAAGATTTACAGCCAAATTCTTCCTAAGTAACGGGATATTGTACAAGAGTAACCATGATTCAACTCTAATCCGATGTGTGGATAAGAAGGAGGCAGAGGAAATCATGGAAGACATGCACGATGGTCTTTTCGGTACTCACTCAAGTGGACATACGATGGCTAAGAAAATCTTAAGAGCAGGTTACTATTGGTCAATGATGGAGACTGATTGACATCAACATTCAAGAACTTGTCATAAATTCCAAATCTACGCTGATAAGGTCCATGTGCCTCCTATCCCTCTGAATGTCATGACCGCTCCGTGGCCATTTGCAATATGGGTCATTGACATGATCAGAGAGATCAAGCCCACAGGTCCTAACGAACATCGCTTCATTCTTGCTTCTATTGACTATTTTACCAAATGGGTTGAAGCCGCCTCATTTGCCTCAGTCACCAAGAACGTGGTAGCCAGATTCATCAGACACAACCTCATCTGCCGTTATGGTATCCCCGAAAGGATTATCACCGACAATGGGAGTAACCTCAACAATGCTATGATCATTGAGCTTTGCACTCAGTTTAAGATCAAGCATCACAATTCTTCTCTGTATAGACCGAAAATGAATGGCACAGTCGAAGCGGCCAACAAAAATATCAAGAAGATTGAGCAGAAAATGGTAGTAACCTATAAGGATTGGCATGAGATGTTGTCGTTTGCTCTACATGGCTACCGTACTTCAGCGAGAACATCAACTAGGGCAACTCCCTTTTCTCTAGTCTATGGCATGAAAGCTTTTTTTCCAGTGGAAGTTAAAATTCCCTCGCTGAGGATTATGATTGAGGAAGGCCTAGGCGAAGACGAGTGGATTTAAACGAGATTAGATCAGCTGAACTTGATTGACCAAAAACAATTAGCTACTGTTTGCCATGGCCAGACGTATCAAAAACGGATGATTAAGGCTTTCAACAAAAAGGTTAAGCCTCGAGTATATCAAGTTGGTGACTTGGTGATAAAACGCATCATTTTACCACAAGGCGACCCCGAAGGCAAATGGACTCCCACCTATGAAGGGCCATTTATTGTCAAGAGAGTTTTCTCTGGCGGTGCCATGATGCTGACTACCATGGATGGTGAAGATTTCCCACATCCTATAAACGCGAACATAGTTAAAAAATACTATGCATAAGAGACCCGCTAGGTTGACACACCTAGGAAAAATAAGGGAATCCCGGCAAACCAAAAGGTTTAGGCAAAAATTAGGGATATATGCAAAAGATTGTACACCCGGCAAGTTGAAAACCCGAAAGGGCGACTTGGGCAAAAGAGGGTATCCTGGTGGGCTGAAAATCCGAAAGGGCGGCCCAGACAAAAATTAAGGATTAAAAGCGTATGACTATGTCCCGTGGAATCAACGCAGTCAATTTTATCACCAAGGTCCATGTTCAAACGCTCTAAGATCAATCCAATCAACTTCTATCAAACGGCAAGGGATATTCGAAGACATTGGGGCAATAGTAGAGTTGGAAGGAAATGAGATCATTTCACATGGCTATTTGTTTTCATTCTCAATTTTGTTTCCCTTTCGATGATTTCCTCTTACTAGGATCTCTGTCTCTCTGTATAAAAAACGCCTATTCATGGGAAAAATATCAATACAAATATACTTTGAAGTGCAAAATTTCTGTCTTTGTTTTGAATGCAAATTTGTCCAATGACTAAAATTGAATGAACATATGCATATGAACATAATTAAAACTATTTGGCACATGTGTCCTGCTAAGCAGCAGTAAGCATCTCTTTAATGTATATGAAATATCCCCACAGAATTATCTCATCATCATTATCCCCACAAGGACGGTTGCAATAAACCTTTCCCCAACAGGTTTTATTTCCCTAACAATCATCATGGAACCACATAACTCCACAGCCGAGTTCAAATTTCCCCAACATACAACAATCAAGACACCACGAAGTTCCCCAACTGAGCCCATCATCCCCAGTTGAGTGTATCCTCCCCAAGTTGAGTCTGTCCTACCCGACTGAGTCTACACTCTCCGGTTTGAACTTTCTTTTAGATTATTGCAAATTATAGGGCCACAACCCCTGATCCCCAGTAAAGTCGTCAGCAAAGCCTTTACTATTTCCAAAAGATGCTATGAAGCCTGGATCCGACCAGATATTAGCACAATTTTGAAGTTATTACTGAAGCCTGGACCCGGCCAGATAATAGTTTGACTTCTTCAATTACTAAAACCTGGACCCAACCAGATAATAGTTTAACTCCTCAAAGATATAGAAGAACCTGGACTCAATCCGACCAAGGTTTAACTTCTTTTCATTGGTAGAATTTGCCTTTACCCCAACAAATTACTGTGAAACCTGGGTCCGACCAGATATCAGTTTTCAATTTCATCTTTTCAAGCAAGTTGCTGTGAAACCTGGACCTGACCAGATAGCAATTGACCTTGTCAACCTCAGAAATCTACAGAGCCTGGACCCGACCAGATAACAATTTTTCAAACAGTTTATTGTGAAGCCTGGACCCGACCAGATAGCAATTGACCTCATCAACCTCAGAAATCTGCAAAGCCTGGACCCAACTAGATAACAGTTTTTTAGACAGTTTATTGTGAAACCTGGAGCCCGACCAGATAACAACTAATTACGATCCCCAGAGAGACACTATGAAGTCTGGACTTGACCAGATAATAGTACAACTTTCCAAGAACCATGAAACCTGGACCCGACCAGATAGTAGTTACAACTTCAAGTTACTGCGAAGCCTGGATCCGACCAGATAACAGTTAACTTCTGTATCCCCAGCAAGTTGTTGTGAAGCCTGGATCTGACCATATAACTATTCAATTTCAAGAAATTTTCGCCAAAGCCTGGAATCCGACCAGATAATAGTTAATTCGTCTCTTCCCCCAGTAAGTTACCGTGAATCCTGGATCCGACCAGATAGCAGTTGACTACTTCATCCTCAGCAAATTGTGAAGCCTGGATCCGACCAAATAGTAGCCGACATTCAAGAGATATTCCCCAGCGAAAGAATCCTTTCAACAAAGTTTGAAGATATACATATCCTTCATCCTTCACAGCAGTCAAGGATTTATTTTCTCGGACAGAAACATACATCTCACATTCATACATCATAACATGTACATACCATATGCATTTAACATAATACCACATCTGGTGAACATCATGCATGCATCTGCATTTTACTAACTCTTTTTCTCACAAGTAAAACATCAAGTTTTAGTATAAATCAACAAGAGATTTGTGTTGATACTTCTTCCAGTGTTTACCAACATTCCTCCAAATGGCTTCTATAAGACCATTCACCATCCATCTACGAGTGCAAATTTCTGGGCACTTTAATGTTCAATCATCTTTCACCTTCAAGTCACGAATGGCAGATCCGCCAATCTAACTCTTCAGGTTCAAGAAGTTTGAACAGGGGCAGCTGTTGTACCCTAAACTTTTCCCTCTCATTTCTCAAAGGATCACCCTGGACCCTCAGGTTTGCTTCCATCCAATTCCAAGCCTCGAATTACAAATTTTTCAAGAAAGTCATTCACAAGGGCAAAATGGTCATTTGCACACTGAAAAGTCAAACCTTGACTTTTGGACCAAAAATCAAGTCTCAAGAATCATATTTCATCAAGACATGTTAGAATGTGAGATTTGTTTCATAAAAATATTCAAAGGTCAAAATTACTTTGGAAAAGTCAAATTTCTAAATACTTAGAATTTTTCTAAGTGTTTAAGAAATATGACAAACTCAGAACTTCTGATCAGATTATCACCATGATGCAAGATGATTCTGGAAGAACTTCTGACACAACAGTTATAGATTTCAATAAGATCTAAAACATTGCAGAATAGTACTTCTTTTAGAAATGCTAGGATTTCAAGTTATACGTCCTCAAAGGCACATCTCTGAAGCTTAGGCATTTAACAATTTCTGAGTATTTTCAAGTCAGAAGTTGTCTACAACTTCTGGGCCAATTTTCACAAAGGTTCAGTCAGAATTTGCAAGAGTAACTCAAAGGAGGTTTACAAAGCGTGTTGCAAGCTTCTTGGAAAGTCTGAGAGCTCCTTCAGAACATGCTGGAACAAAAAGATACAAAGAGCAGAAGTTGGATGTTTGTCCTAAGTTACGCTGAAGCTAAACTTCTGATCCAGAATTAGGCAATGATGTAGAATCTCACATTGCAGGATTTCTGGTTTGATAAATCTCATCATCATTTAATGCTCCCAACCAATTTTGAGTCTATCCAAAGGATTTCCCCCACGTGTACCTTTACTATCTTGGAAAAGCAAACTTTTGTACAAAAGTCTGCTGGGCCCAAGTGTTGCTTTTGCTTTTCCTTAATTCCTGCTGACAAATCCAGCTTAGGCGCTGCTAAACTTGCTAACCATCCTACTTTGTGCCTTGAACCATGCTTGTTTAAACTTGCTTCAAGAACAAGTCAGCGCCTAGCATATGATGTTTGTGCCACTTGACCTCTCCAAACTACTAAACCTTTGCCTATAAATTAAACTTCATTGGCCACTGAAAAGTGGTCGGAAATTTGAGAAAGAAAAGCCTTGAACCCTGCTAAAATTCCAAGAGTCCAAAAAACTGCAAACACAAAAATACAAAACCTCTCCAAACTACTTATGTAGTCAAACTATAACACACTATCCATCAATATCCACCTCAAAGAAATCAGAACTTTTCCCCTTGGTTGTTCCAGAATTTTCTAATCATTCACAGCCCAAGTTGAAAGTTTCCAGCCTACTGAGCACGTGAGGAAGCTGGTCAGAACATCACAAGCAGTCAGAGCCAGACTCCAGCTTACAGAACATTTTCCAACTGCAAGGTAAGCTTCTGCCGACTCTTGTTATATTACTTAAGCATCGTTAGAATTGCATGTTTAAAATATAATGAGACATCCTGATTCTGATTTTGTACATATTATGAGGTTTCATATATTTGCCTGCCTAAGTAGAGAGAATTTCAGTTCATAACTTCTAGAGGAAATTAGGACTCAAAACTAGGATTAGAAAATTCATGCTTGCTTCTGATTTATAGTTTTGATATCTCTTGTTTCTAAAACGTTACGAAACTTGCCATAATTTCTATATGTGCATCTTCTGTTTTGTTGAGAAATAACCAAGTTGCAGATGCTATGACTAGCATGGAGAGGGAGACGAAGTTCTGCCATCGGTATCAGAACTTCTGAAATCTTCTTTGTTCTCAGCGGACCTAGAACTTCTGACTTTCCCTATTTATATTAACGTTTATTTCTGTTTGTGTAGCACGCCAGAGTCAGAACTTCTGAGCACTTTTATTTCAGCATTTGCGTTGATCCTGTCTTCTTTCTCCTTACTATTTTTTTGCCATTAATTTTATTTTCATTAATCAAAAAACACCAAAAATATTTCATATTCACATATCATATTTTATTTCTTTTAACATAAAAAGATCAAAATATTTTCTTAAACCAAACTTATTTCTTTTCTTAAACAAAACAAGTCCATTTCACATTTCTTGTACATTCTTATCTATTCAATATGGTTGTAATAGTAACCTAGGATTTAATTTGCAATCCCCATTTGTAAATCTGTACACCCCATCCCCCTAATGATTGTAATAGCGTAAGACTTTACTTTTCCGCATTTTCATTGTTTTCATATGTTGTTAGTAATTAGGGTGTGTATGGAAAGACATGAAATCGACAAATAGATAACCCTAATCAAGACCAAAATGCATGCAATCAAATACACTTGCACACTAGCACCCCTAGGATAAATCCACTTGGTTGCCTTACAAAAATGACCATATTACGCATGTGAGGTATCTTAGCAAAAACAAACAAAATACAAGATCATAGTCCCTCCATGACGCTATCAAAAGTTTCCTTCCAAAATGATCTTAGTCCCTAAAAAAGAATGCTAAGATACCTTGCAACATTGCTAATCATGGTTATACGATGACCCACGCCCGTCCCATTTACATCCAAAGATAGGGTTATTTACCAAATCAATGGTAGGATAACAATGTCAAAGGAAAAGAAAAGAAACAAGAAAGGATTTTGAGTAGGTAGAATGTTCTTAGTTACTTGCTCAAATTTCAAAATAAAACATCCTTGCTATTTTCAAAACAAACACCTACACTTTCAAAACATCTTTCAAATTTGGAAACATTTTCAAAAGATCAACACTTTGTATACATTCTAACGAAGAAGAATCATTACAAAGTTTGCCTAAATGATGGCTTATTTTCAAAAATACTTTCAAAAACCACACAAAGCACCATTTCAAACAAAATCAATTGATCTAGCAAGTAACTAAGAGCCCATGGAAAACCATGGATGAAAAGGGTGCTAATACCTTCCCTTTTCATAATCTACCCCCCGAACTCAAGAAACAATCTCAAAGGTCTTTCCTGTGATTTTTCACATTTCCTTTTGGATAAAAGAAAAGTCGGTGGCGACTCTTGCTAACCGCGACATTTGCGATAAAACTCAAAACCTTCAAGTCAGTTCTCCCAACGTACCACAACGCCATTATTACATTAGGCGTTTCTGGGGGATCAAACTCAATCTCTTTCTCATTGATAAGGTCTTGTACCTTATTGTTCAAGGCCCAACAATCGTTTGTATCATGCCCTGGGCTTTCAGAATGATAGGTGTGATACGGTGGCAGAACCGACTGTTTTGAAAATGTTGGTTTACATTTTGTGTTTTTTGTTCACAAAATGTCGCGGTAAGCAAGAGTCGCCACCGACTTTTATTTTATCCAACTGGAAAGGAAAAAAAGCACAGAAAAATTCCTTTTTCGAGATTTTGAGTACAAGGGGTGGATTATAGAAAGGGAAGGTATTAGCACCCTTTCTATCTGTGGTGTTCCACGGGCTCTTAGGTACTTTCTCATCATTTTAAAAATTGCTTCGTGTCTGTTTGTTTTGAAAAAGGTTTTTGTTTTACTTCGTTCTAACCCTTGTATCAGTCCTCAAGAGTGTTACGAAGTGTTTTTGAAAACTTTGTTGGAAAAGTGTGTAAGTGTGAAAAGTTTATTATGAGCAAGTACCTACTAGCATCTACCTACTCGAAAAAAGAATGTTTTTTTTCTTACTTCCTTTAGACAACGCTATCCCACTATTAATGAGTAGGTAGCACGGTCGTTGGAGTTGTAAGGCTCAATTTGAAAGGGACATACGATCACTAAAGCAATGTTAGGACGTATTAGTAATAACCCTAATGTCTTAAGATCATATTCGCGGCAACATTTCCGAGGCAACCTTTCCGAACGATACATTTGATCTTTGTTTAGACAAGAGAGCGACCACTAAAATACCCTATACTTAATGATCGTTTACCGAAGGCAACCGAAGTGAGAGTATACCCTAGGAGTGCGCATGTGCGAGTGATTTGATTTCAATTATTATCTTTGCACATTTAGGGTTTGCTAACCATTTTAAACACTAGGGCCAAGGGTGCACAGAATCTGTAACAAGAAAATAAGAAAATCGCATTTTGCTGGGACCTGGGATCGAACCCAGGTCCTCATGCTTCAAACCATCACCTTGTTGCCATCTGTGCCACGCTGCTTATTTATATATGTAATAATAATAAAACATTATATTAGATAAAGCAAGTTAATGTATCAAAACACGCAAAATTTAAATGGATGAATCACACCACGCCATGCCATCACCTTCCCCAGCGTCCGTCGTCTTAGGTAAAACAACTTTTACCTACATACGTTCTCTGTAGGTATAGCCCCTATGATTTTCCAAAATCCACTACGGGCATGATAAATCAATTCTAGTGGTACCAATTAACTCGTGGCAACCTCTTGAGCATCATGATACCACTCTTCATAGCCAATTGTACATGCAATCAAAACCCCTAAAAATGAAACCTAAACCCTAATCATGGCAGATATTTGTATGGCTACCGAAAATGCAATTGAATATTATCATTAGCTTGAAAATGTTTCACTGAACAAGAATATGTAAAGAATTCATTCTATACATGCCAGAATAGCGATATTGAATTTCAAGAAAGTAAGGATACCGTGAGGTGCTTACAATGCGTTTCTAGGCACGAACACGCTTGCTAATGATTGTGATAGACTCCTTGAATGTCCAGCAAGTGAATGGTGTGCTTGGAATGGCTTGAAAGCGCCTGGAACTATGAAATCAGATTGCCACTTTTCTAGAGTTTTTGCAAATTCTTTCTCAACTTCACATGCCTCTAACCCTTCTTTTGGTCTGCAAATGTTCTATATGTATCCTTGAATGGATTAGGGTTACAAATTTGCTCCAAATCTTTTTCAATTAAGGTGATTGAATCATGATTTGATTCTTATTCAAATCTTTCGAAATCAAGAAAAACTCAATCTTTTTGTGTACAAACAAGCTTTGCACGATTTGATCTCATTGCCAGCTATTCATGGACCTGAAATATGCACAAAATCTCAAGGTTTAAATGATTTTGATATTTTCATGATTTTATTTTGATTTAATTTGATTTAATTGAAATAAAAATCAAAATAAATGACAAAAATAAAATAAAGGCAAGTGGGAAGAATCATGGTTCGTGGATCATGTTGTCAACTCAATGCAAGCACAAAAAGTTGGGCCCATTTGACAAAAATTGCAATTTGAGACATATTTGACTTTTGGCAATTTTGCAAAAAAAGGTCAACTTCACCAATGCATAACTCCTTCAATTTTGATCCTAGAGATGTGTTATTGGACTTTTTAGAAAGCTAAAGATGTCCACTAAGCAACCCTTTTGGTCTCATCTCAATTGAGTCTTCCATATTAATGTATGAAGCTTTGACAAAAAGGGTGTTTTTGTTGACTTTTCAAAGTGACCTATAATGTCCAAATTTATATCTTCTTGTGAGTGCATTTTTTGAACTTTGGAGATGAATCTATATTGTAGGGAATTGCATCCTCTCCAAAATGAGCTTTGGATTGGTCATTTCTGATAAAGTATGAGAAAGTTATGCTTGGTCAAAGTTGAGTTTACTTTTCCTACAAAACCCTAATTTAGCAACTTTTGGGTTTTGATGAATTGTGAGCGATCCTTGAGGAATCATGATCAAACCTTGATAAAAAGATGACTAATACTTCAAAATGGGAATGTTGACCAAAAATCTTGAAGTTTGACTGTATGTGGGCCACAGTTTGACTTTTGCCCTAACACAATCGATTTTCAGGCTTTTGAGCAATTGACTGAGCAAACTTTCTCTGCAAGGCTTGAAACTTGACATGGATGATCTTGAGAACATATTAGGACAATGGTGAGCATTTGAGACCCTTTGTACTGAAGCATCCTGATGAAAACTGAAACCCTAATTTGGGGTAGACTGCCTTAGGAGAGGGTTTGTCTGGTCAACCTTTGGACTACCTTGAGCAATTTAAGGACTCCATTTGACATGTATTGAGAAATATGGGAGGGAAAATTTTGGGGTACAACAGCTTCCCCTGTTCAATCTTCTTAAACCTGAGGATGTAGATTGGCTGGTCTTCCTTTCGTGATCCGAGGGTGGAAGATCATTGAACACTAGAGTGCCCAGAAATTTGCACTCACATGAAGTGGTATCCGTCCTGCGATGTCGGGAATGGGCTTAAAGATGCCATTTGGAAGTTGAAGTCGGAAGATGGGCTTAAAGATGCCATCAGAAGAAGTTTCGATCGCATAAGATATTCCCTTGCGAGAGCCCGTATACCTGTTGTTGAGGAGGACTATGCCGGGGAATGCTGGTCTCTGTCGTGGTATAACTTCAAGAGCTTCAATCGTCTATTAATCTACCGGGGAATCATCTCTTGGTCGAAGAGGTGAAAATGAACTGCTATATGGTCGTGCTCCAGGCTTTACAGTGACTTACTGGGGGGATGAGATTAAACTTGCTATCTGGTCATTCTCCAAGCTTCACAATTTCTCAATTCTTATCTGGTTGTAATCCAAGCTTCAGAAGGAATTAAGTTGTTATCCGGTCGCCTCCGGGCTTCAATCTTGAATTTAAGGCATACTAGTATCCGGTCAATTTCGGGCTTCTTAGTAATTGGCCAAGTAAGCTTCTATTTGGTCGAAATCCAAGCTTCGTAGTGTCTCATACTATTATCTGGTCAAGTCCAGGCTTCAATGTCTTTTGCTGTTATCTGGTCGAGTCCAGGCTTCGCAGCATCCCATACCATTTTCTGGTCGAGTCCAGGCTTCACGATATTTAGAGAAATCAAGATACTATCTGGTCGAGTCCTGGCTTCATAACTTGCATTAAAGACATACCACTATCTGGTCGAGTCCAGGCTTTATGGTGATTTGCTGTTATCTGGTCGAGTCCATGCTTCACAGTGTCTTATACCATTATCTGGTCGAGTCCAGGCTTCACGGTATTTGGGGAAATCAAGATACTATCCGGTCAAATCCTGGCTTCATAACTTGATTTTAAGATGTACCACTATCTGGTGGAGTCTAGGCTTCATGGTGCTTTGTAGAGATCAAGATACTATTCGGTCGAACACAGGCTTCATAGCTTGAATTTAAGGTGTACCACTATCTGGTTGACTCCATGCTTCATGGTGTTTTGTACTGCTATCTGGTTGATTCCAGGCTTCACGGTAACTTGCTGGGGATTCAACTATTTTTCAGTCGATCTCCGGGCTTCATAGTATGATGGAGAAAAAAATCAAGACATTATCCAGTCGAACCCGGGCTTCATAACTTGAGCTGGAACAAGAATCTTAGCATTGATTTTGACTGAACCAGAGAGCTTGTGAGAATTTGATTGTATCTTTCCCTGAAAGGTAAAGAGATAGTCGTATGTAATGTCATGATGTATGTCATGTATTGAGTAATGATGTTCTCAAAATAAATGAGATTGTGTTGTATGATGCATATGTGTATGCCATGATGTATGGATATGCAATGTTATTGTGGTGTTCTCAAGCTGGGAAGAATAAATCTTGGACTTCTGTTGGAGAGTTCAAGGAGTTGACTTCTTCGCGCTCGCTGGGGATAACGACCGAGGATGAATTGAGAATAAATTGGCGGGAGAATACCATGCTGGAGAATAAACTGGCGAGAAAATGGCTCTGTGGGGAAGAGAGATACTCTGCTAGAAGATCTGTTGATTTGGAGAAAACCTCGGCTGGGGATGAATTACTGTCGCTGGTAATAATGAATCTTTGTTGAGGACTGAGTTTATGCTTGTGGAAGAAATAAACTCTATTGGGGATAATCTTCTAGTGCTGGTGATAGATAAACTCTGCTTGGGGAGAATTTTGCCGACTCATTCGCGATTATGAACTTTGGCTGGGGAGAGATAACACCATTGTCTTTAGATGCCTTTTACCCTGCGGGGAGTGTATGCACCTTTAGTCATATTCTCAAGCTGGCTCTATCCCTGCACCTGGTGGGTAGCGCAACTGTAAGGTTTGGATATTCCTGTTTGCCCCTGTTCCTGGAATTACGAGTAATTGTCTCTTGTTTCGCATGTAAGTATTTATGAACAACAATTATTTTCAAATGAATATATCAAAAATGAATCATTGGACGTTCTTGCGAAACAAAACAGAAAAAGAAAAACAATTTTTTTGAAATTTATTGTAAAATGAATTGTATTGATCCTTGAAGTTAGCCTATAATAGGAGCTTTGTACAAGAGGCTGACGTCCTAGTAAGAGAACGCCGCTGAAAGATTGAAATTATACAATTTGTGAAAAAGAAAAACATCTATATGAACAATCCCACTGGGTTCCAACTCTGCTATTGCCTTTATATCTTCGAGCGTCTCATTACTTTGCTACTTGGTTGAAGGTAGATCAGATTGATTGGCGCCGTCCGAGCTTGATAGTTGATACTGAAGTCTGGTTGCAAGATGATCCAATGAGACATAGTGTTACGCTTTAATCCCTAATTTTTGCCTGGACCGCCCTTTCGGGTTTTCAGTCCACCGGGACACCCTTTTTTACCCAAGCCGCCTTTTTAGGTTTTTGACTTCCCGGGTGTACAATTTTTTTCCATTTTCATCCCTTACTTTTGCCCGAACCCTTTTGGTTCGCCGGGAAGCCCTTATTTTTGCCTAGGCCAGTCAACCTAGCGGGTCTTTGATCATGCGTAGTATTTTTCACTATGTCTGCATTGACGGGGTGAGGAAGGTCGTCACCATCCATGGTGGTTAGAATCATGGCTCCTCCTGAGAAGATGTTCTTAACCACAAATGGCCCTTCATAAGTGGGGGTCCATTTGCCCCTAGGATCATCTTGCGGCAGAATGATGCATTTGATCACCTGATCCCCAACTTGATATTCCTGATGCCTAACTTTCTTGTTAAAAGCCTTGATCATTCGCTTTTGATACGTCTGACCATGAAAAATAGCAGTAAGTCTCTTTTCGTCGATTAAATTCAGTTGATCTTGTCGGGTCTGGATCCAATCGTATTTTTTCAAACCCGCATCCTTCATAATTCTGAGAGAGGGTATCTGGACCTCCATGGGTAAGACTGCCTCCATGCCATATACCAGAGAGTAGGGAGTTGCCCCTGTTGACGTCCGTGCCGAGGTACGGTACCCATGAAGAGCGAATGGTAACATCTCATGCCAGTCTTTGTATGTCACCGTCATCTTCTGCACAATTTTCTTGATGTTCTTGTTGGCTGCTTCAACAGCCCCATTCATCTTCGGCCGGTAGGGAGAAGAGTTATGATGTTGTATCTTGAATTGTTTGCAGAGCTCGATGATCATCATATTATTGAGATTTGTACCATTGTCCGTAATGTTCCTCTCTGGTACACCGTATTGAGAGATCAGATTATGTCGGATAAAACGCGCCACGACGTTCTTGGTTACTGTAGAAAAAGAAGTTGCCTCAACCCACTTCGTAAAATAATCAATTGCTACCATAATGAAACGATGTTCGTTAGATGCAGTAGGTCTGATCTCGTCGATCATATTGATGCCCCACATTGCAAAAGGCCAAGGAGCTGTCAAAACGTTCAGAGGAACTGGAGGTATATGCACCTTATCCGCATAGACTTGGAAATTATGACAGGTCCGAGAATGCTGATAACAATCGGCTGCCATAGTGGACCAATAATATCCTGTCTGTAGGATTTTCTTTGCCATGGTATGTCCATTGAAATGAGTCCCGAAGGTAACTCCATGTAACTCTGCCATGATCCTTTCTGCCTCGCTCTTGTCCACACATCGCAGTAAAGTCGAGTCAAGGTTACATTTACAAAGGATCTCATTTCTAATGAAGAACTTCCTAACGAACCTTCTCAAGAACTTCTTATCATTAATAGATGCACCCTCGGGGTAATCTTGAGCCTCAAGATACCTCTTTACCTCGTGAAACCGGGGTTTATCTGCTACCTCTTCAGTCTCGATGTCACAACAATGTGCAGGTTCGTCCAACCTCTCGATGGTAATCTGGGGAGCTTCATTGTCCCACCTGACTTTGAACATAGAAGACATGGTAGCTAGCGTGTCCACTAACTGATTCTCCTCTCTGGGGAAATGTTCAAAGGTTATCTCCTCGAAGTGCGGAAGCAACGCTAGTACATACTCTTTGTAAGGAATAAGATTGGGGTGCTTCGTATCCCACTCACCTTTGATCTGACTGATTACTAGAGCATAATCTCCAAATACACTCAAGAACTTAATCCTCAAGTCAATAGCAGCTCGAAGACCCGTGATGCACGCCTCGTACTCCGCCATATTGTTGGTGCAGTTAAAACATAATCGGACAGTAAACGAAGTATGACAGCCCTCTGAAGATTTGATCACAACGCCAATACCATTACCCAACGCGTTCGAGGCTCCATCAAAATACATAGACCATCGGGATCCTTCCTCAGGTCCTTCATCCGGTCCAGGTTTTTCACAGTCGGTCACCAACATGATGTTCTCATCCGGGAACTCAAAATTCATGGATTGGTAGTCGTCCACGGCCTGATGTGCCAAATGATCCGCCAATACACTCCCCTTGATTGCTTTTTGGGTTGTGTATTGGATGTCATACTCAGTTAAGATCATCTGCCATCTTGCTATTCTTCCGGACAAGGCAAGCTTTTCAAAGATATACTTGATTAGATCCATCTTTGATATCAATAGGGTAGTGTGAGTTAACATATACTGTCTCAGCCGGCGAGCAGCCCATGCCAAAGCGCAGTAAGTTTTCTCGAGCAGCGAGTATCGGGTCTCGCAGTCGGTAAACTTTTTGCTAAGGTAGTAAATAACATGCTCTTTTCTGCTAGACTCGTCATGCTACCCCAGCACGCACCCCATTGAATTATCCAACACTGTCAAGTATATGATCAAAGGTCTTCCTTCAACTGGAGGCATCAGAATTGGTGGCTCTTGGAGATATTCTTTGATCCTTTTGAAAGCGGTATGACATTCATCATTCCATTATACCACTTGATCTTTCTTCAGCAGCTTGAAGATTGGTTCACAAGTAGCAGTCAGATGTGAAATAAATCGGGTCATGTAGTTCAGACGTCCCAAAAAGCCTCTAACCTCCTTTTCTGTGCGGGGAGTTGGCATCTCCTGTATGGATTTTACCTTGGCAGGGTCCACCTGAATACCTTTATCACTAACGACGAAACCCAGCAGCTTACCAGACCTTACCCCGAAGGTGCACTTGTCCGGGTTCAACATTAGCTTATACATCTTCAACCTGTCAAATAGCTTATGTAGATGGTCAAGGTGTTCTTCCTCAGTCTGGGACCTTGCGATCATGTCATCAACATAAACCTCAATCTCAAGGTGGATCATGTCGTGGAACAAAGAGACCATGGCGCACTGATAAGTTGCCCCAGCATTCTTCAACCCAAAAGGCATTACCTTGTAACAGAAGGTACCCCACTGTGTAATGAAGGTTGTCTTCTCCATGTCTTCGGGAGCCATCTTAATCAGATTGTAACCAAAGAAACCATCCATGAAGGAGAAGATATTGTGTTGTGCGGTGTTGTCGACCAAAACATCGATGTGAGGTAGTGGGAAGTCATCCTTGGGGCTTGCCCTGTTCAGATCTCTATAGTACATACACATCCGTACCTTACCATCTTTCTTAGGCACCGGGACAACGTCGGCAACCCACTGCGGATAAGAAGTAATAGCTAGAAATCTGGCGTCAAATTGTTTCATGACCTCAGCTTTGATTTTCTCAGACATTTCAGGGCGCATACGGCGAACCTTCTGCTTTACTGGAGGACGGTCTTCTTTGGTTGGCAGGCGGTGAACCACAATATCAGTGTCCAAACCAGGCATATCTTCGTAAGACTAAGCAAAGATCTCAACATAATCATGTAACATTTGTATTAACCTCTGTTTGACACTAGGCTCCAGATTCACACCTATCTTAACCTCTTTCCTGTCTTCGTCTGTACCAAAATTTACTAATTCAACTGGCTCTTCATGAGGTTGTATGGCCCTCTCTTCCTACAATAACAATCTAGCAAGTTCTCCAGGAACCTCACAATCATCCTCACCTTCGTCCTCAACTTGGTTGATCGGATTTTCGAAGTCATAACTGGCAGTAGCAGGGTTGTTATCAATGGGATCCAGAGTGGATATGGATCTGCATTATGATACGTGAGTGTGTGTACGAGCATAGCTGTTTTAATAAAGTGAGAGACAGAAAACAAAAACAAGGAGCGCAAAATTTGTAATGCAAGAAACGTACAATGCTTTTATGATGATATATGAAAATGACAAATAATAAGCCCTCACAAACAAAGCTAAGGTGCCTCGGGCAAGGCACCAGGCCGTAAAGTTTCAAAATTTTTATTACAACTCTTAAAACAAAAGTCAATTACTGTGGAATAAAAGAAACAGGTATGAAGTATTTCACCGTCCAGTTGTTCAAGCCACCATCGGTTGTAGGGTAGATCCAACTGTCGATATCTGAATCCTCTTCATCATCTTCAATTGCATTCACTCCCTGGTTACTGATGTGTAGAGGAGGTCTTCCAATCCATGTGCGCCGAACAGCCCTTTGAGCCTCTGCATTAAAGCCCAAACCAAACTTGTCAGTTTTGTGTGTGAAATCAGGGAGCTGACCCCAATTTTCACACCCACCTTTTTCAATTACAGCCCTGGCATCCTTGAGAGAAGCCATCTTCATCGGAGGTTTATTGGTAGCAACTTCAGTTGACGCCAAAGTCTGGGGGACTTCTTCGAAGTTCTAACAAGGGGTTTCGATGAACTCCCCATCCATCTCCATATAGAGAAAGGAATTGAGATGACTGACCATATATTCCTCCTCTCCTTGCATTGTGACAATCTTCCCCTTTGCTGGATATTTCAGCTTTTGATGGAGCGTTGAAGTCACTGCCCCAGCTTTATGAATCCAGGGACGACCAAACAAGAAATAATACGATGGACTGATGTCCATTACATAGAAGGTGGATCCAAAAGTTTGAGAGCCAACTTTAACAGGGATGTCCACTTCCCCGTGTACCATCTTTTTTGACCCGTCGAAAGCCCTGACCACAATATTACTCGGTTTCAGAATCAAACCTTCACAGTCCAGACGGTCTAATGCTTTCTTTGGCAAGACATTCAAGGAGGACCCAGTATCCACCAGTACATGGGCCATAGTAGTTCTCTTGAACTCGATCGAGACGTGCAGAGCATCATTGTGATTTCTTCCTTTAGCAGTCAGATCTACATCTGAGAAACCCAACCCATTGTCGACAGTCAAACTAGCTACGCAGTCTTTGAATTGATCGGCAGAAGTTTCCTGCGGCACATGCGCAGTCTTGAGGAATGCAATTAAATCCTTTGCATGGGCTTCAGAACACAACAATAAGGACAACATGGAGATTTTTGACGGGGTCTGCCCCAACTGCTCGACTACGTTATAGTCACTTTTCTTGATAATCTTCAGAATTTCTTCTATCTCTTGTTTAGAGGCTTCCAACACAACCTTTCTAGGTGCCTCAGTCCGGGAAGGCCCACCTGTGATTTCTATGTCCTGAGTCTCAGTTGGCTCGGTGACATGAGTGATAACTAGAGTAAGAACTGGGACAATAGTTGATGTACTAGCAGATGGAATGACAACAGGGTTTTGAACAGTTGGAGGGGAAATCTCGGGATAAAAGAGTCTTCCACTTCTGGTGACCTTGTTGGCCCCGGCAATATTGCTGATATCAGTATCAGCTTCTTCATTTTTAAAGTCTTGTTTAATTCCATGGTAGTACACATCAGCACCATAGTTCCATGGGACAGCCTTGTCTGAAGTGTATGGGATAGGACCAGGGATAGTGATGATCAACGGAGCGAGTCTTGGAACGGGTGTAATCCTAACAGGCTTTCTCGAGGAAGCCTTGGAAGGATTGGAGGAAATGGTTATGATGGCAACATCTTCAATCGGAACTAACGGAATCATAGTCTTCTCAAACAGGATCTCTCTAGTATCTATCAGGCGCTGAACACCTGATTTCAATAAGTCGCAAGCAGCAGGCAGGATTGAACACATGTGGTAACCTTCGCCACAACCCGGAAATAAACTGGCCAACAACACATTCTTCTTAACTGTCATCAAAGGAGTAGAAATTTCTTCCACGGAGGTCACAAATAAATCATCGTCCATAACATTTACTCCATGACCATGTTTGGGCATGGGGGCAGTTATGACGTTGGGCTTCTCTGGAGCATCAAACTCAATTTCTTTGGCCTCGATCAAGTCTTGTACTTTGTTTTTCAAAGCCCAACAGTTGTTGGTATCGTGACCTGGGCTATCGGAGTGATAGGCGCAGCGGGCATTCAGGTTATATTGAGGAGAAGTAGTGTCGGGGTTCTTCGGAGCCTCCCTCAGATCTATCAGGTTGGCCTTTAATAACTGTGGTAAAATTTGAGACAAGGGAATATTGAGCCGAGTATACTACCTATGTGGTATTTTCACCCTTGGTTGATTGTTGAATTGTGGAGCAACTGTGGGTCTTGATATCACTACCGCATTTACTGCTTGATGGTGTTCAGCCCTGATTTGGCCCCTCGGGCAGTAGACTGCACTAGCTTCTTTTTTACCGGTGAAAGGCTTCTTCACTGCACTTGATGAAGTATCTTTCTGTATGTTACCACTTCGGATACCAACTTCTACTCTCTCTCCAGTGAGAATCAATTAAGGTAACCCAGATAACGAACTGCCAATCAGATGATTGAAAAATGGACCAGATAGCGTCCCCAAGAACATATCAACTAACTCTCGATCAGATAAAGGGGGTTGAACCCTGCCAGCCAAATCTCTCCACTTTTGAGCATAGTCCTTAAAACCTTCAGTTGCACCTATTGACATACTCTGGAGCTGAGTACGAGTGGGAGCGAGGTCGGTATTATACTGGTATTGTCTGTAAAAAGCAGCAGCAAGGTCTTCCCAGTTCCGGATGTTGGCTCCTTCCAATTGATAAAACCATTCAAGTTGAGTCCCTGACAGACTATCTTGAAAGAAATGCACCCACAAATTTCTATCAGTAGTGTGGGGTTAGATTTTCCTGACATACGAACGAAGATGTAGTTTTGAACAGGACACTCCATCGTACTTGGCAAAAAGTGGAGCTTTGAACTTGTGAGGGATCACCACTCCTGATACCAATCCTAGATCTCCGAAATCCAAACTCGGGATCTTCTGAATCTCCATAGCGCTCAGACGGTCTTAAAGTTGTTTGTACCTATCCTCAGCAGGAGGATACTGTTCCTCATCATAATATGTATCATTATCAGAGACTACTGGACTGGGATCCTTTTCTTCTTCTTGGTCCTCCTCTCCTTTGGATGAGAGAGACAGATCAGCTTCCTGTCGCAACCTATTCCCAAATATGTTACCCATATTCAGAAGAACCACCTTATTCTTCTTCTTCTTTTCCTTCAGGATGAGAGTATTCAAATTCTCTTGCCCTTTAGCCAAGTTCAAGAACATCTCTTGGAATTGGGCATTCTGTTCCAGAAGAGCTTTGATGGCTTGATCGATAGGTGTTTCAGAAGACATTTTATGCTGAAATAAACAGCGAAGGAGATAAGAAACCTGTAATGATACCTGTAATGATGTTCATGATAATGGGATGCGTATGTAATGATTTCAAAGACTTTGGGAGATTTAAATTTGCAAACCAAGAAATAAACAAACTTTATTAGATTAAACTTGTAAAAGTTTCAACAATGCCTTTAAGGCGTTTACAATGAAGTAAATGAAAAACAAATCTATACTAGAAAATAAAAAATCATAACTCCCATGGACGTTTCCCCTTCGTGCTGACATAGTCATTGATTGTCCTTTCATTCTCAAGTTTCCTGGTGAGCTTAAAGATCTTCCTTTACTGCTCATGATACTTCTCTCGGTAGGTATCTCTTTCCTCTTTCAGCTGAATCCAGGATCTCTTCAATGCCCCAAGATCAGTGGGCATGTATGGATAAAGGACCGTATAAGGAATGCCCTCTTCATTGGTGGGCTCCACTATCACTGGCAACACAACTTCATAAGGCATTCCAAGCTTCTGGGCACGAGCTCGGACCCACTAGAGATAAGACTGTATAGGGAGAGAAGTCCTTGGTCCTAGCTCTTGAGGGTCAGACCTGTTCACCATGCCCCAAGCTCCTATAAACCTTCGGCGATGCTCGTCAACGTCCCCCTTATAGTCAAATACAATATCTGTAAGAAGTAGCTCATGAGGACCGTCTCTCCTGGCACGACCGAATTTTCGCAAAGCTAAACAAGGACTGTAGGTTATTCCCCCTTTGATTCCAAGCAATGGAACATTAGGGTATCCCCCACATCGATCAATGACAGCGATGCTTTCCTTAGCCTTAGAACTCCAAAGAATGTCTGTATGGGCAAGGGACATTATTCTGTAGGACCATCCTAAACCTTCCTCATTCTTCAACACGGACTTGGGAAGGTGTGAAATAAACCACCTCGCCAGCAAAGGCATGCAACACATGAGGGTCCCTCTTCTGTGCACGGTACGAGTGTAAAGGGCAAGCAAAATATCACCCAGAAGAGTAGGTACAGGATTGCGAGACATGAAGATCTTAACTGCATTCACATCTATGAAGGAATCTGGATTCGGGAAAAGAACCAAACCGTAGATAAGGAGAGCCAAAATATCTTAGAAAGCCTGAAAATCCAAACTATCCCAGCATAGCTGAGCTTGATCTATCAGAAACTTGGCTAAGAAATCTTCAACCCCACTTAGTGTTTCCCAATTAGATACTACATCAGCCCGTTTCAGATGCATAGCTAAGGAAATGTCTTCTGGTCTAGGAGTCTCTTCCAAACCTGTGAAGGGCATCTGCTCAAGGATGGATATGCCCAATAAGTGAGAAAACTCTTCCAAAGTAGGAACTAGCTGATAATCTGGGAAAGTAAAGCAATGATGCACAAGGTCGAAGAACTGGAAAAGCACACTCATCATCTGCTCATCAAGCTTTGAGGTAACCAAGCTAAGAAGCTGACCATGTCTCCTAATGAATGATGAAGTATCAGAAACTCTCGAGGCTAAATCTTTTAGTTGAGCAGATATTTGCACAAAGTTAACCCAGATGGTGTTTCTGAGCATGGAAGCCATAATCTGCAAAACAGAACAAAGATAAATCCCCTTGGTCTTTGAAATGGTTAGTGTAATGAAGTATGCATGCTATGTTATGATGCATGATGTCATGATAAAACACACAACATGTATAGCAGATAATAGACATGGTAAAGGCAAACAAGTCACCCAAGAGCCCTTAAGTTTCAGGCTTGCATGGGGTCTAGGTACTACCCTCTTGAAGTTTAGTTAGTTCAACCTGTCCTAATAATAGTAACCGGGTTCTAGAGGTTCTCAATATCACTGACCATCCTCCATCGGTCATGGTTTCAGCTCACGCAATCTTTTCTTGCGGCCGAAACTATCTCGAGAGTATGGTCTCAATGAGCGTAGCATCGAGTATCAACCAGTTCTCAGCTTTATACCGAGGCCGACTATCTCACTACTTTCTAATGGCCAAGTTGGTCAATTATAGGTTCTAAGGTCAATTGATGCTTAATGACACCACGCAGCGGACCCGTATTCTCCTTGTTTCTCCACAAGGGATACCGGTACCAACCAATGTGCCACATCATCATAGCTACTGCTTCAACTGTATCGGTCTACGCTGTACAGTTCCCACACAGTCTATTGCTACTTACCTAAAAGGTGTCCCCAGATCCGGGTTAGGATCTATAGTAACTCCCAATATAAAACCCTCAAAAGTAAAGCAATAAAAAAAAACAAGAGAAGCAAATATGATGAATTAATCCTAAGGTATACCCTCTTATTCAATCCCCAGCAGAGTCGCCAGTTCTGTGATACGGTGGCAGAACCGACTGTTTTGAAAATGCTGGTTTGCGTTTTGCGTTTTTTGTTTGCAAAATGTCGCGGTAAGCAAGAGTCGCCACCGACTTTTATATTATCCAACTGAAAAGGAAAAAAAGCACAGAAAAATTCCTTTTTCGAGATTTTGAGTAGGGGGTGGATTATAGAAAGGGAAGGTATTAGCACCCTTTATATCCGTGGTTTTCCACGGGCTCTTAGGTACTTGCTCATCATTTTAAAAATTTCTTCGTGTCTGTTTGTTTTGAAAAAGGTTTTTGTTTTACTTCGTTCTAACCCTTGTATCAGTCCTCAAGAGTGTTACGAAGTGTTTTTGAAAACTTTGTTGGAAAAGAATGTAAGTGTGAAAAGTTTATTATGAGCAAGTACCTACTAGCATCTACCTACTTGAAAAAAGAATGTTTCTGTTCTTGCTTCCTTTAGACAACGCTATCCCACTATTAATGAGTAGGTAGCACAGTCGTTGGAGTTGTAAGGGTCAATTCGAAAGGGACATACGATCACTAAAGCAATGTTAGGACGTCTTAGTAATAACCATAATGTCTTAAGATCATATTCGCGATAACATTTCCGAGGCAACCTTTCCGAACGAGACATTTGATCTTTGTTTAGACAAGAGAGCGACCACTAAAATACCCTATACTTAATGACCGTTTACCGAAGGCGACCGAAGTGAGAGTATACCCTAGGAGTGCGCATGTGCGGGTGATTTGATTTCAATTATTATCTTTGCACATTTAGGGTTTGCTAACCATTTTAAAATTAACATACATTCTTGTCAGGCAATCCTATTATCATACATCTAACAGTTAATATTTGCGAAAATTAAAATGCGGAAAATAAAACTACGCTATTACAAGGCTTCAGGGAGGGGGATTAATTACATAGCCAAAAACCCGTAAAACGATAAATAAAGGAAAAATCCTAATTAAACTATTACATCCCATGAGCAGTTACATTAATATTTGCAAAAAAATAATAAACGCGCGATGAATCTAGAACGAGGAAAATTAGGGTTTTGACCCCTTCTAAACCTAATTACTAGAAAAATCATTTTTTTGTTGTTTTTGATTATTTTAAGAAAGTAAGGTTCTAATGAATAAATACAAACCTAGTTACTAATTAATTAAAATTAAGAAAAATAATTAATTTTGACCTATTTTTGTATTTTGGTTATTTTAAGAAAAGAAAATAAAAATTAAATCAAAAACCCTAATTTTCTATTTTATTTTAAGTTATTTACAAAAGATTAAAATTTCCCTAAAATTAAGTTAAATTAATTATTAAATTAATTTTTGATAAAAAATAAAACCTAAATCTAATTTGATGAAAATTGATTTTATGAATTTTTGTAAAAAAAGAATTAAATTTGTGTGAGAAATAATTAATCAAAATAAATTAAAAGAAAAATATATAAAAGAAAAGAGAGAATTGGGCCTAGTATCAAAGCAAAAAATGGGGTGTCCGTAGCATATCTGAGCCCAAAAGCCTTGGCCCACGTTTGACTTCTCAGATTCCATGTTGCAAGTTGACTAGGGTGCATCATGGACCTCAAAGGATGGGCGTTAGATCTGGCCTTCTGGAGATCTAATGATTGAACGTTGAGGCATATGGTGAGATGCTTGGGCCAAGGGTGCACTGAATCTGTAACAAGAAAATAAGAAAATAGCGTTTTGCTGGGACCTGGGATCAAACCCAGGTCCTCATGCTTCAAACCATCACCTTGTTGCCATTTGTGCCATGCTGCTTATTTATATATGTAATAATAATAAAACATTATATTAGAAAAATCAAGTTAATGTATCAAAACGCGCGAAATTTAAATGTATGAATCACACCACGTCACGCCATCATCTTCCCCAGCGTCCGTTGTCTTAGGTAAACAACTTTTACCTACAGACGTTCTTTGTAGGTATAGCCCCTGTGATTTTCCAAAATCCACTGCGCGCATGATAAATCAATTCTAGTGGTACCAATCAACTCGCTGAAACCTCTCGAGCATCATGATACCACTCTTCATGGCCAATTGTACCTGCAATCAAAACCCATAAAAATGAAACCTAAACCCTAATCATGGCAGATCTCTAGATGGCTAACAAAAACGCAATTGAATATTATCATTAGCTTGCAAATGTTTCACTGAACAAGAATATGTAAAGAATTCATGCTATAAATCCCAGAATAGCAATATTGAATTTCAAGAAATGAAGGATATCGTGAGTTGCTTACATTGCGTTTCTGGGCACAAACGCGCTTGCTAATGATTGGGATAGACTCCTTGAATGTCCAGCAAGTGAATGGCGTGCTTGGAATGGCTTAAAAGCGCCTGGAACTATGAAATCAGATTGCCACTTTTCTTGAGTTTTTGCAAATTCTTTCTCAGCTTCTCACGCCTCTAACCCTTCTTTTGGTATGCAAATGTTCTATATGTATCCTTGAATGGATTAGGGTTACAAATTTGCTCCAAATCTTTTTCAATTAAGGTGATTGAATCATGATTTGGTTATTATTCAAATCTTTCTAAATCAAGCAAAACTCAATCTTTTTGTGTACAAACAAGCTTTGCACGATTTGATCTCATTGCCAGCTATTCATGGACCTGAAATATGTACAAAATCTCAAGGTTTAAATGATTTTGATATTTTCATGATTTTATTTTGATTTAATTTGATTTAATTGAAATAAAAATCAAAATAAATGACAAAAATAAAATAAAGGCAAGTGGGAAGAATCATGGGTCGTGGATCATGTTGTCAACTCAATGCAAGCACAAAAAGTTGGGCCCATTTGACAAAAATTGCAATTTGAGACATATTTGACTTTTGGCAATTTTGCAAAAAAAGGTCAACTTCACCAATGCATAACTCCTTCAATTTTGATCCTAGAGATGTGTTATTGGACTTTTTAGAAAGCTAAAGATGTCCACTAAGCAACCCTTTTGGTCTCATCTCAATTGAGTCTTCCATGTTAATGTATGAAGCTTTGACAAAAAGGGTGTTTTTGTTGACTTTTCAAAGTGACCTATAATGTCCAAATTTATATCTTCTTGTGAGTGCATTTTTTGAACTTTGGAGATGAATCTATATTGTAGGGAATTGCATCCTCTCAAAAATGAGCTTTGGATTGGTCATTTCTGATAAAGTATGAGAAAGTTATGCTTGGTCAAAGTTGAGTTTACTTTTCCTACAAAACCCTAATTTAGCAACTTTTGGGTTTTGATGAATTGTGAGCGATCCTTGAGGAATCATGATCAACCCTTGATAAAACGATGACTAATACTTCAAAATGGGAATGTTGACCAAAAATCTTGAAGTTTGACTGTATGTGGGCCACAGTTTGACTTTTGCCCTAGCACAGTCGATTTTCAGGCTTTTGAGCAATTGATTGAGCAAACTTTCTCTGCAAGGCTTGAAACTTGACATGGATGATCTTGAGAACATATTATGACAATGGTGAGAATTTGAGACCCTTTGGACTCAAGCATCCTGATGCAAACTGAAACCCTAATTTGGGGTAGACTGCCTTAGGAGAGGGTTTGTCTGGTCAACCTTTGGACTACCTTGAGCAATTTGAGGACTCCATTTGACATGTATTGAGAAATATGGGAGGGCAAATTTTGGGGTACAACAATAGGAACATCGAGCGTTCAGGTTGTAGCAAGGCGAAGCAGTTTTGGGGTTCTTGGGAGCTTCTTTTAAAGTTGCCAGATTGGTCTTCAAAAGGTGTGGCAAAACTTGAGACATGGTCATGTTGATCCAGGTAAGTCGTCTCATGGGCGCTTCTGGCTTGCGCTGATAATTTCCCTGTTGATTTGGCACAAGATTAGAAATCATAACAGCCCCTACCGCCAGGCGACATTCAATTTTGTTCTGATTCCTCTGGTCATATGCAGCACTGACCTCCTTCTCTCATACAAAGGGTTTCTTCATCACGCTCGAGGATGCATCTCTTTGAATTTTTCCACTTTTTATACCGGCTTCGACCTGCTCACCAGTCATGATTAGTTCAATAAATCCAGCTGAGAAACTTTCGATCAGGTGGTTGAAGAATGGACCTGACAAGGTGCCTAGGAACATATCCACTAATTCTCTGTTAGATAGAGGGGGTTGGACTCTGCCTGTGAGATCCCTCCATTTTTTAGCATAGGTTTTGAAACCTTCACCTGCACCCATAGACATGCCTTGCAATTGCGTCCGAGTTGGAGCTAAGTCAGCATTATACTGGTATTGTTTGTAGAAGGCGGCAGCCAAATCTTCCAAATTGCGAATATTGGTCCCTTCCAACTGATATAACCAATCCAACTGCGTCCCTGACAAGATCTCTTGGAAAAAATGCACCCACAGATTCTTATCAGCTATATGGGGCTGAATCTTTCTGACGTATGACCTTAAATGCAGCTTCGGGCAAGAGACACCGTCATATTTAGCGAAAGTAGGGACCTTGAATTTATGCGGGATGACAACCCCTGAGACGAGTCCTAACTCTTCAAAGTCCAATCCGGGTACCCTCTGGACCTCCATAGCATTCAAACGATCCTCTAGCTCTTTATATTTATTATCAGCAGGAGGATATTGTTCCTCAGAGTAGTCAGGTTCTTCCTCTTCTTCGGATGATGGGTTGTTGTTTACTTCCTTGGTCCTGTCTTCTTGATTATCTCCTTCACCCGATGATGTAGTGAAGTCTAAAGTCCGTATGGCTTGTCCTTTTAACCTTCTTCCCATGATCACAATACCAGTTGGTTTCTTTGATTTCTTCTTCTTCTCTTTGGCCATTAGAGTCTTCAACTCCTCTTGTCCTTTTGTCAGAGTCAAGAGAATTTGTTGAAACTGGACATTCTGCGCTTGAAGATCTTTCACTGTCTGTTTAATATCCATCTCACTGAAATAAACAGTAGAAGGATAAGGAGACCTGTTGTAAGAAACCCATATGATGTTATGATGAATGAAGATGCAATATGCAAATGATTTCAAGGAAATTAGAGATTTAAATTTGTTCAAACCAAAAAAGGGAACACACGTTATATTAATAAAACCAAGTTTGAGTACATCATGCCTCTTTGGGCTTACAATGAAAGAAACAAAATACAACAAAAACTCCTAAGACAAAAATGTTGAACGCATCCTCTTTGGCGCGATGTAGGCGTTCAGATTCCGCTCTTCATGAAGCTGCTTGGTGAGTCCCAGAACCTTCTTCTCACTGGCGTAAAATTGGGATTCAAAGGTGTATCGCTCTTCCTTCAATTGAACCCAAGCTTTCTGCAAGTCTTCGAGAGAGGTAGGCATGTCAGGATGAAGGACAATGTATGGGACGTCTCCTTCAACAACAAGATCTATGATAACAGGGAGGATGGAAGGGTAAGGCATCACGAGTCTCTGAGCACGAGCCCGTACCCACCTAAGGTAAGGCTCGAGAGGGATAGAGTTTTTGTGTCCCAAATTCCTACTGTCTACCTTGTTCACCATTCTCCAAGCTCGTGTAAACGTTTGGTGGTAACCTTGGTCTTCTTTGTTATAGTCGAACACCAGACCATGAATGAGCATCTCATGAGGACTGTCTCTTCGGGCATACCCAAACTGTCGAAGAGCTAAGTAGGGATTGTAGGTGATACCTCCCCTAATACCAAGTAGAGGGACATTAGGGAATTCCCCATAGCGGTTAATGATAGAGACATCTTCCAAGGGTTTTGAACACCAACGGGTGTCAGAATGAGTGAGGGACATCATCCTTTGAGACCATGTTAGTCTTTGCTCATTCTTTAATGCTCATTGAGGTAGGTGTGAAGTGAACCACATAGCGAGTAGGGGAATACAACACAAGAGAGTACCTCTTTTCTTCATGGTACGGGTATGAAGGCAATGTAAGATGTCTCCCAGCAAGGTAGGTACGAGATTGCGAGAGAGAAAGGCTTTGATGGCATTAACATCTATGAATTGGTCCGAAATGGGGAACAAAACCAAACCATAAATGAGAAGATCCAGGACGTCTTCAAAAGCTTGGAAATCCATGTCGTCCCAGAATGAACGAGCTTTCTCCAATAGAAACTTGGCTAGGAAACCTTTGACCCCGCTTCTTGTCTCCCAATTGGCTATGATGTCAGCTATTTTCAGATGCAAAGCTTCGGCGATGACTTTAGGTTTTGGAATCCCTTCTAGACTGGTGAACGGTATCTGATCAAGCACGGGCACCCCTAAGAGTAGAGAGAACTTTTCCAGTGTAGGTACCAACTGATAGTCCGGGAAAGTGAAACAATGATGTACGAGATCAAAGAATTGGAACAACACATACATCATCTCTTCTTGGAAACTGGATGTAGCCAAACTGAGGAGTCGATCATATTTCTTGGTAAAAGGAGAATCCCCGGGAACTCTTGATGCTAACTCTTGAAGCTGAGGGTGTGCCTTTACAAAGTTGATTCGGATAGTGTTCCTTCGGACGGAATTCATGACCTACAAAACAAAAACAGAGATAAATTTCTAAATCCTTGAAATGCTTAGTGAGCATGTGTATGATGCTTATGATGTTTATGATGTTATGTACAAGTAAGTATATACACATAAAGAAAACAAATCCCTATGTTTTAGGCTTGCATGAGGTTTTATATGTGAGTACCCTCTTGAAGTTTAGTTGGCTCAACCTGTCTTAGTAATAGTGATCGGGTTCTAAAGGATCTCAATATCACCGACCTTTCTCTTAGGCATTGTCTCAGCACAATCAATCTTTTCTTGCGGACGAGATATCCCAAAAGTCCAGCCTCAATGAGAGTAGTATCGAGTATCAACCAATTTTCATCTCTACACCTAAAATGGTTATCTCACTTCGTCCTAATGGCCAAGTTTGTTCAATTAGGGTTCTAAAGTCAGTTAGTGCTTCATGACGCCACTCAGCGGCCCCGTATTCTCCTCGATTCACCATGAGAGATACCGGTACCCACAAATGCGTCACACTAACATAGCCATTGTTTCAACCATATTGGTTTACACCGTATAGTTTCCATAATCTATTGCTATTTACCTAAAAAGGTGTCCCAGATCCGGGTGTAGGATCTATTCAATCCCAAACAAAGACTCATAATGTAAAGCATACAAGTCAAACAAAGAAAGCCAGTAAATATGATCTAACCCTAAGGTAACCCCACTTTAAGAATATTTCCCCAGCAGAGTCTCCAGTTCTGTGATACGTTGAGAGAACTGACTTGAAGTTTTGCATTTTGATTGCAACTGTGCGGATAGCAAGAGTCGCCACCGACTTTTCTTTTATCCAAAAGGAAAGGTAAAAAAGCACAGGAAAGACCTTCCGAAATTATTTCTCGGGTTCGGGGGTAGATTATGAAGAGGGAAGGTATTAGCACCCTTTTCATCCGTAGTTATCTACGGGCTCTTAGTTACTCGCTAGATCACTTACTTTTACTTTGACAATGTGTTTGTGGTGTGGGCTTTGAAAGTATTTTGAAAATATCTTTGTAATGGTTCTCATTTCTATAAGAACGCGTACAAAGTTTTATTTCGAAAGATAGTTCAAAGATGTGTTCATGGAATGTGTTTTTGAAAGTGGTTTTTGGAAAGATGTTTTGCAATGGTTCTCGTCTCTATAAGAACGTATACAAAATGTTTTGTCTTTTTAAAAATGTTTTTCAGATGAAAGTGTCGATGTAAAAAAAAGGTTCTTTGTCGTGAGCAAACGAGTAATTAGGAGCGAATCTACCTACTCGAAAGGTCTTAAATGTTCTTTTCTTCTTCCTTTAGGTGTTGCTATCCTACCATTGATTTGGTATGAAGCCCCATCGTTGGATGTGAAGGGACAGGCGCGGGTCAATCGTACAGTCATCGAAAGCAACTTATGAGACGCTTTTAGCAATTTTCGTAAGGGACTAGGTCGTTTTATGGAAGGCAACATCGAGGGTCATCGAGGGACTACGATCTTTTATCGAAGGGTCTTTGCTAAAGCATCCCATATTCGAGGGACATGACTGTATTTCCAAGGCAAAAAGCGGGGTTACCCTAGAGGTGCGCGTGTGAAAAAGTGTGTTCGTTTCAAGTTAATTTTTTCTTTGATTAGATTATCTGGCGATTGATTTTAAATCTTGCCATGCACGCCTAATTACTATATAGTATAAAAGAAAATAGTAAATTGCGGAAATTGAAATTCTACGCTATTACAGAGCTTTCGGGAATGGAGGTACAAATCTACAAATGGGGATGGATCGAATCGACGATTATAATTCCAAATAGGAAATCAATACAACCAAATCGAATCAAACAATTAATTAAAACTACAAAAATCTATGAAGTAAAATTAATTAACAAAGTAAAAATAAATTTTTTTGGTATTTTTGTTTGTGAGAATTTGGAAAGAAAATAAAGAATCTATTCTATTATTTTTATTTGAATTTTATTGCGTATAAACTAAATAATTTAAAAGAAACTTTATTAAGCTATGTATAAAAAATGTTAACAAAATTATTTACAAAATATCTCTAGCTAAACTAATTAAGAAAATTTAACTAACTTAAAAAACTATATTTAATTTAATTGAATTTAAAAAAATCTAAACAAAATTGATATTCTAAAAACATAATGACATGTTTTTGTATTTTACTATTATTTTTTGAGAACTTTTTATCATGTTAAGAAAATTAAATTAAAATCAAATAAAAGCTATAAATAAAAATTCAAGAACTAAAATTCTAAATACTATTTTTTGGTATTTTTGAATCATGTAACAATTTTTTTTTAAAAAGTAATAAGGAAATATATAAAAGAGTAATAATAATAAAAAATTGAAATTAAAAAAAAATAAACAAGTGGAGAGTGTGAAGTTAATAATTGAATAATGGCTAACAACTTAATTCCCAAATGCAGCAAAGAAGAAATAACATACGGGAAAAAATAGGACCCTAGCTGGGCCGGATCGGGTCATTCTTAGGTTAAAGGCCCAAATGTTATGTGATTACAAAGGACCAAAAACCCTAGAGTCTAATGGCTGCCACTGTAGCCTTGGAATCAGTCTAACAATCAATTGTTTTTTACTCCTAAACAAAACAAGCTAATGTTAATTAAACCCATTCATCGCAAAAAAACAATCAGGATACCTTTTCTCTCTCTCTCACTACTCACGCTCTCTTTTGTTCTCTTTCCCTATCTCTTTGAAACCGCATTCCTTATGTGTTCTTCATTCTCTCAATCGATCTCTCTCCGCTCAAACTAAACTCCACCGTGATACGCTCTGTTCCGTTCTCAAACCTCTGATTGCTCTATTTGCTCCCATTCGCCCTCGTCTTACTCTGTCTCGGTTTCGAACATACATCTAAGCAGCAAAAGATAAGGAGATAAAGAAAAGACAATTACCTGCCTGAGAAATAGTTCGGTGCTCCTTCGGTTCAAGTACGAATTTGTTGACGTTCTTTGTATATTCTGCTTCTATTTGTGTTCTTTTTGGTATTGTTTCTGTGTGTATTGACATGTTTTTTTCTGTAGGTTTCAGTGAGGTGAATCGTTGGAGAGTTTGAAGTTGATTGTGGGTTGTGATGGAGTGATATGGGTGACCGGAAAATAGAGAGTGGAGGGATGTTGCGGTAAGAGAGGTTGAGATAAAAGGGATGGTGAGAACAGTGAAGGACGTTGGATGAAGTCCAACTTGTTGCTGTTTTTTTCGTTTTTACAAGGAAGTTTCTATGTGTTTTTTTGTGTGAAATTTATTCTCTTTTTTTTTGAAATATCAGAGATGGAGTATATAGTGAATGAGGTTTATTGCCTGGGTTGAGCAGAGTGTGTCCTCTTCTTGTGTTTTCTTCTATATCCTTTCTTATAGTGAAGTTAGGGTGAGTTTTGGAGCCAAGACTTTTTGAATGGAAAATCAGTTTTGGTGTACTGGTTTACTGCTTTCTTTTGTACAAGTTTGCTCTTTCCATTTTTGTGCAAGGTTGGTGGAATGATGCAGCAAGTTTTTTTGACATTTTGGGTTGTTTCTTTTGTGTAACATGGCAGTAGGTTATGAAGCAGACTGTAGCAGAACTTTGACAGTTTTATTCAGAGTTTAAAATGGCTATTTTTTGTTACTTTATGGCAGGTTGTGAGCAAGGCTGTTTTTTGTAGCAGGCCTTTGTAGAAATAGCAGTCTGTTTGTCTTGGCATAACTTTGGATTATTTGTTGGCTAGGTGATATCTTTCCTCTGACCCTCTTTGTTTGAAACAAAGGCAGTTTTTGCTTATTTTTTAAAATTCTGAAGGGTTTGCAGCATTAGAAAATGATGATGCATTTTGTTTGTTGAGCAAGCTTGCCATGTTGTTTTGCTGTGATACTTGTTTGTAGGCTTACCCTACTGTTCTGTTGGTTGCAGGTTTATTGGCTTATGCACTCGGAAGCTTGCTTGCTTATTGCAAGTTTGCAGCATGCTTTTGCTGCTATGTTTACAGCAGCTACTGCATATATTTGTTGCATGTTTTGGACAGCCTTAGGCTCGCTTGTTTGCATATTTTGTTTGCTGTTTAGACAACCTGCCTTTTGCTTAGACCCTGCTGTGATATTTTATTGCTGTTTTGACAGCCTTGGGCTTGCTTGTTTGCATATTTTATTTTCCTTTGGGCTTGCTTGTTTGTATATTTTCTTTTCCTTTTTATGAACCAAGGTCCAACCTTGTGATTTGCAATTGGGGCAAATGGATTGTGATAAAACAAACAATCATTCTGATTCCAAGTTGTAAACCCTAATGATGAATTATTCTTTTCACATATTACTTCACTTTGAATTTTTTTCTAACTTTTATTTTCTTGTTTCATGAACGGAAAGCGAGACTTGGATGAAAATGATGGTTGGATGGCTTACTTGAAGATGAAGCCACGAAGAAACAACACTCCCTCTTTGAAAACAAGAAATTGTAACTCTTTGTAAATAAGACAAAACTTTGTAATTTGCCTTTATTTGCGATGTAACAATACAAAGACTTGAACAAACTTGTATGATGGGATTTTTGTACAGATCTTTGTATCATAAATGAATTTTTGAAATTCCCAATTGGAATGGTTTGAAATGAAATACTTTAGTCCAGTAACTTGAATTCTAAGTAATCACAAATGATCTTGTGATTTGTCTTTCAAACAAACATGCACCTTGTACTCTAATTCCTAAACAAAATAAATGTTTAAGAATGTAATTCATTTGGTCAACTTGAATCAAAAATCATGATTGTTTTAAATGATAGTCTTAATCTTCACATCTTGTCCGAACAAACATGCCCTGAGAACAATCGTCAATCTTTCAGTAAACTGTGATTAAGAAAATTCAAAATCAACAAATGCCTTGTGACGAGTCGATAATTTAAAAGTCTTCCAAACACAATTTTCCTTCGATTCTTTGAAAATAAACCCGTGAGCGTCATCACATATGACCATGAACCGAAATAATCGTCTCAAAGCCCTGTAATTTGAAGAAATCACAATTCTTAGATATCAGACGACTGTTATTTGAAATTAGGTCAAAATTCATGATGCGACTTTCAACGCATTCGAATTTTGGTGATCTTCTATGCATAATCAGTTCTTGATTTGTGAAGATAAATTGGAGATGGAATCAAGGAGAATCATACGCAAGAAAAAACCGCTAAAAATATTGAATAATGAAGAAGTTGCGATCGTTTGAATTTGTTCTCGCAAAAGGTCAATTTTTGGGTCGATGTAGTTGTTTTCAGTTATCTGAACCATTGATTGAGAAAACTTGCAATGCAAGGTTTGAAAACTGACTTAAATAAATCTTGAGGAGACATGAAGACCTATGAAGACAATTTGAAACCTTGAAAACTCAATTTTCTTCTAAGAAATGCAAAACCCTAATTGCTGATTTACTGCCTAAGAAGAGAATTTGTCTGATCAATTTTTGAGCCAAATTGAATATTCGATAAACCCTAGGATTGTATCTTGTACGAAAAATGAGAGGGCAAATTTTGGGGTACAACACCTTCAAAAGACATGCATTTGGTCCAATCGAAAGACATACAATGGTTGGAGACAATTTTTTCTTACTGGCCAAAGTCTTGCATACTGCCAGGCCCAAGCCTCATGCAAAAGCACATTCATGCCAAAGGAAGCTTCGAATGGCCAGAATGAAGTCTTTCGATTGGGCTAGTTGGGTAGTGTCAGAGCCAATCAAAGGACAAGGCAATTCAGAGCCAATCGAATATCAAAGATCTGAGGGGCTTTCGAAAAAGTCTTGATAAGGGAAACTCTGAACAAATTCGAATTAGAATTTAGAGTCATCGAAAGGAACAATGCTCTAACAAAGAGAATTTTGAGCAATTCGAATTGATGCATGCAATGACTTAATTGAAGAAACTCTAAACAATTGGAATTCATAATCATCAAAGATCTGAGCAATTCGAATTGATGTAGATGGGCTCAATCGAAGGAGCTATAAGAATGAAACCAGGACCATTCGAAGGAGGCAACTCAAGGCCAATCGAAGGGCATGGCTTGAAGGTATTCGAAAGAATGAAGTATGTCCAGGTTCATCCGAAAGCTCAAAGAGGCATGAATATTTCAGAAATTGAAGTCTTTTAATGTGTCTGTTTTTTCCTTCAAAGCCTGGTTAATGGCTGCCCCTTTCCATTTCCATGCACCCTCCATATCCTATAAATACACATACATACATATAAGGAAGGAGACAGAGAGACTGCCTCATACACGTACAAATTTCCTATCAAAAAGAACACCCACACTGCCTCAGAAAGCATATCAAAATTCTAACCAGTTTTTCAGGCACCCTTAGTCCAAACAAATACTATATTTGTGCATCTGAGACTCTCGAGGGTCTACTCCGCGCCAATCCACACAAAATCGAAGCATCTCATCCTTGGTAAACTTTCAAATTCATATTCATATTTTCATGATGTATTAATGTTTTCCAGTGTTTGATTCATGCTCAGGGTATTATATAACACAATATTCACATGGAACATACAAGGATAGAGGGCACGATATACGCTCTTCATCGAATCTCAAAAATCCATGAGTCTTTAGGGAAAGCAAACCCAAATTCTAACTCAAAAGAGTCGAATTAAAGGGAGGCCGAATTAAGGAAAATACTTGGGTTCCACACCCAAGTCATGCTTTTGTTTTTGTTAACACTTTTTCTTGCAGATTTTAGTGCCTTCCTCCACAGGCAATTCATCTGACGCCTCCAACAACATTCTTTGCTGGATCGAAGGATAAGATCCTTCACTGGATCGAAGGATAAGATCCTTCACTAGATCTAAGGATAACATCTTTCACTGGATCGAAGACCGTATATCTTCACAGGAATGAAGGCCATCCTTCACAGGATCGAAGGCCATCCTTCACTGGATCGAAGGCCATCATTTTTTTCTTTGATCGAAAGACTCTTCTTCTTGTATTTATTTTTATTCTTACTGATTTTATTTTAAATCATAAATAAAATAAAAAATCACAAAAATTTAGGATTATTTTTTTAATTAAATTATGAAATTAATTAATTAATTAATTATAACATTTTTTTCAAAATTAAAATAGGTTAGAACTTAGGGTTTAATTTATTTTCTCATAACAAAAAAACAATAAAAAACATAGACTATTTTTCCCAATTAAATTTTACTTTTTCTAAACAAATTTTAGGTTAATCCAATTTAGTTATTCTCCCGCACTTTAAATTTCTGCAAAATATTAATTTTTAGTAACTAGGCTTGTATGGAAAGACTGAAAACAAAATGTTAGCAAACCTAATAACAAAGATAAATGAACTGAATTGAATCACTTTCACATATACACCTCTAGGGTACGCCCACTTTGGTTGCCTTTCGGAAGATAAAATAGTCATGTCCCTCGAAAGTATGGACGCTTTAGCAAAAACCCGTAAATCAAAAGATCATAGTCCCTTGATGACCCTACAATGTTGCGTTTCGGCAAATGATCTAGTCCCTTAAACAAAATTGCTAAAGCGTCTCCATATGTTTCCTTTATGATTGGACGTCCCTTCGAATGTCCCTCAAACATCCAACGATAGGGCTACCTACTCACTAATAGTAGGATAGAACCGTCTAAAGGATAGGAAGAAAAGAACAAACATTTTAGAGTATAAGTAGATAGTTCTTAAATGCTTGATCAAAAAAAAATTTTTGCACTTACACAAGACATTTCAAAAACACTTTCAAAAAACGCTTTATCAACACTCTTGAGGACTGATACAAGAGTTATCATAATGTGAATTTTCGTACTAAGGCATTTTCAAACTACTTTTACAAAACACACAAAAGCACAAGGTATTTCAAAAATGAGCTAAGCATCTAAGACCCCGTAGAAAAACTACGAATGGAAAGGGTGTTAACACCTTCCCTTCCCATAATCTACCCCCCTTACACAGAAAATTATCAAAAAGGTCTTTTTCTGTTCTTTTCACCCTTTTCTTAATTTGGATAAAACAAAATTCGGTGGGGACTCTTGCTTACCACAACATTTACGAACACAAATGCAAAACCAGTATAAACAGTCGATACCAAAATATGAGAAAGATATGCTTCTTTGAAGTTCAAAACCCTAGCTCCTAGATCAAGAAAATGCCTTAAGGAACCTTGACAATTTTGAACAACCTTCTTGTACCAACATTATTGCTTTGTAAATAGAAGTTGTTGAGGATGATAATGAGAACTCATAGCCATCAAAACCACTTCCATATCTTGAGAATTGAGAGGAATATGCACTTGTGACCAATGGGAACAAAGCCTTATCCAAGCAAGCCAACTTCTCCAATCAACCCCTTGTATTTTTGAACCAAATTTGATAATCTTGAAATGTGGTGAACCAAAATAACCTTGCCATGACATTTCCTCCAAAACAAATCCAATGGTGAGGTTTGAACTTCTCAAGCTTTAATGACTAGGGCATGGAAATAAATGCATGAACCCATGGAGCAACTTGATGAATCTTATTGCCTTTACCTACATTATTAGTAAGACAAAACAACATTGCACTTTATTAATTAAAAGGAAAGTCAAAACAAAACATGCATGATCATAAAAGAAAAATAAGTCAAGGTGTTTGGTGATTCCTCAAAGAGCAAAGTTAAATATAGGGAGGGGAACCAAGAATCTTAATGTGATCTTATTATGATGGAATCAACATGGTATGATGAAAGGATCTTAGGGGAAAAAATTGGGGTACAACAGCTTCTCTTATTTAAGTTTATTCTATCCGGAGATACAAAGGTTAAAAATCTTCGTGTCGACGCGGTCAAAAATACTTAAATATAAAACAAACCATATTTTTGGCCCTAAGATGCCATGCAATGCCGATGAGCATGAATGCACGTGGAAAACTCTAAAGGGACGCAAAACACCACTGGGGATGTAACAAAAATAAAGAAACAAGAGAGTAACCCAACCAGGAAAATAAATCATTGGTGGATCAAAAAGACCTGAATCAGAGAGGATGGTAAAATGGTTAAAGGATACACAAACTTCTACCGAAGGAGAAACTACCAACGTTCACTGTAGGTAGAAAGAGGAAAGAAATGACAACACAGACGTTCACTGGAGGTGAGCTACCAACGCTCATTGAAGGTAGAAAGAAGAGAAATATCATAGCATCGCCGTTCACTGACGATGAACTACCAACGTTCACCGAGGATAGCAAAAAGATAACAATCACCAACTTTCACTAAAGGTGATCTACCGAATTTCACTGAAGGTAGAGAGAAAATATATCATAGCATCACCGTTCACTGACGATGAACTACCAATGTTCATTGAAGGTAGAAAAAAGATAACAATCATCGACATTCACTGCAGATGACCTACCAACTTTCACTGAAGGTAGAGAGAAAATATATCATACCACCTCCATTCATTGACGATGAACTACCAACATTCATTGAAGGTAGAAAAAAGATAACAATCATCGATGTTCGCTGCCGACGACCTACCAACTTTCATTGAAGGTAGAGAGAAAATATATCATAGCACCCCCGTTCACTGACGATGAACTACCAACATTCACTGGAGGTAGCAAAAAGATAACAATCATCGATGTTCACTGCCGGTGACCTACCAAATTTCACTGAAGCTAGAGAGAAAATATATCATAGCACCTCCGTTCACTGACGATGAACTACCAACGTTTACTGAGGGTAGCAAAAAGATAATAATCATCGACGTTCACTGTCGATGACCTACCAACTTTCATTGAAGGTAGAGATAAAATATATCATAGCATCGCCGTTCACTGACGATGAACTACCAACATTCACTGAAGGTAGAAAAAAGATAACAATCATCGATGTTCACTGCCGACGAACTCCCAACTTTCACTGAAGGTAGAGAGAAAACATATCATAGCACCTTCGTTCACTGACGATGAACTACCAATGTTCACTGATGGTAGCAAAAAGATAACAAACACCAACTTCCACTGAAGGTAGAGAGAAAATATATCATAGCATCACCGTTCACTGACGATGAACTACCAACTTTCATTGAAGGTAGCAAAAAGATAACAAGTTTCCCTAAAATTCAGGCGTTTCGCCTAAAATGGGTCTCAACTTCTTCCTTAACGGAGGAACTTTTCCTGGAAAGGGTAATTTGTCTCAAATAAAGAGACTTCCACCTGTCAAGATTTCACAACGAACTGTCTCCGCGAATTTTGAAAGTCTTGCCATCCGCTGGCGTAAACTGACGACAGACTGCAAACTATCCACTCGTAGAAGAGATAGAAAAAAAAGTTACGTCGACTTTTACAGGGAAGCACAAGTTGATCAAATAAAGAGACCTGCTACTCGTTGTTATGGAGGATTGTAAAAAGAATGACTTTCTGGGGAGAACAATATGGCTTCATGGGGAAATGCCAATATATTCCTGCTGAGGAGATAAAGTCTTCTCGTCTAAAATAAATGCACATTCTCAAACCAAGGATTGAAATATGCAGACATCAGAAGTAATAATATTGCTGGGAAACAAAGATTCAAACCAGAAATAAACTGGAGTAAAACAGTCAACCAAAATAAATCCTTCGAGAAATAAATCAAGAGGTAAATCCAAATCATCCAGACAAAGAACTGTACAAGAAAGCTAAAGCAAAAATATTCCAACGAGGGATAACTCGGTGGGGATGTTGAAAGAATTTACACTTTCTGCTTAAGGTTGACACTCTATTGGAGAGAGGAAAACACAACTCTGTAAAACAGGGTAATACGTCAACAAACAAAATTAATGAATGCAAATGAGAAATGATTTGCTAAAATTAACTATGCATGATGTATGTATGAATGTATGAGTGTTATCATGTATATGCTGACAAAACAGACATATAACACAGGGAGTAACCAGGAAAAACCAACTCGGGCACAAACAACACTCGGCTAAATCACATCCAAAGTGAATAATCCCGGATAAAGTTAATGCCAACTGAGGAAACAAAATCTACTGCTTGCTTTAACTTTATTGGGGAGAAACGAAATCTGGAGGTAAAAAAATCAAAGTGATAAAATAATACAAATACAGGGATAGAACATCCTTCTTCAGGCTTCACTGGGGAAATAAATGTTTTCAAAAGTAACACTTCTACTGGGGATTGCAAAACCAATCTTAAGTAAAGCAGATGGACACCAAATCATCAAAACATTCACTGGGGAATTCAAGCCCACTTCATCGGGAAGGTTAACACCACATCCTCAAAGGGAAAACCATAATACGTTCTTCACTAGAAAACCCGGGGACCTACGTTCTTCAACAGTGATTATGGTACCAACTTCTCTGGAAAAAGAACTTCCATTAGAACGAACGAAAACTTCACTAAAGAAAAGGCGGGTTGAATCTTCACCTCATGAAAACTCGGGAAAGAGGAGAAATGAATCCAAGCTTGACCGAGGATACCGGAGTCTCGAACCCAATACAGTGAATCATCCTGAGTAAATCTTCTCGAGGGGAACAAAAACTTCTTAAAACAACTAGAGTTTGTCCATTCCTAGGATCGTCATTTTTGTTGTTGTTATTTTTTTCCGCATCACAAATTCTAAAGTAAAAGCAAATTGTAAATTCTTTTTGAAAAATCGATTTTGTTATTTAATCTTTTTGCTTTGAAAGTTATTATCAATAATAAATGGAGTATTTGCAAGCTAAACAAAATAAGAAACACAAAGAATTAGATAACAGCTCAAACTTTATTAATAGAATGGTAGTCTGCGAATGGCGAGACTCCAAAGATGATTACAAAGTTTGGAAAATGGTAATATATAATGGAAATGATACATTGAGATACAATGACTACTATCCCCTCTAACAATTTTTGAAATCCTGAGCAGCAGCTTCCGTTGGAGTATGACGAGGATTCGAGAAGATTGTTGCTTCCATGATCAGATCTTGCATGATGCAGTTACTTGCCAAGAAAGTCCCTAACTTTTTCCTAAGCTGCCCTTGCGAGTTTGCAACTTAACGGGAAATTTATTCTGTTTATGTCTCTAATTTTTTCCTAGACCGCCCTTTTGGGTTTTTGGCCTACCGAGATGCTCTTTTTTGCCTAAGCCGCCCTTTCAGGTTTTCAACTTAGCGAGCTGTTCTTTTATTTCTTTAGGCGAAGTATTTCTTGACTGCATCAGCATTCATGGGACGTGGGAACTCCTCGTCGTCCATAGTTTCAAGAATTAATGCACCGCCAGAGAAGGCTTTCTTGACAACATATGGGCCTTCAAAATTGGGAGTCCACTTACCCCTAGAATCAGTGTTGAAATACATGATCTTCCTGAGCACGAGGTTGCCTTCTCTGAATTCACGAGGTTTGACCTTTTTATCAAAAGGTTTCTTCATTCTTTTCTGATATAATTGTCCATGACACAAAGCTGTCATTCTTTTCTTTTTGATCAAATCCAATTTGTCAAACTTATTCTGGACCCATTCAGCCTTTGTCAACTTGGTTTCCATTATCACACGTAAAGAGGGAATCTCAACCTTGACTGGGAGTACAACTTCCATTCCATACACCAGGGAGAACGGGGTTGCTCATGTTGGAGTGAGGACAGACATTCGATATCCATGCAAAGCAAAAGGGAGAATTTCATGCCAATCCTTATAAGTAACGACCATCTTCTGGATAATTTTCTTGATATTCTTATTAGCAGCTTCAACGGCCCCATTCATCTTTGGCCTGTATGGAGATGAATTGTGATGGACAATCCTGAACTCTTCACACAACTCTGTCATCATCTTATTGTTCAAATTCGAGCCATTGTCAGTAATAATTCTGCTCGGCACACCACACCGACATATAAGATTATTCTTGATGAAGCGTACAACCACCTGCTTAGTAACATTAGCATATGAAGTAGCCTCCACCCACTTGGTGAAGTAATCAATTTCTACCAAGATAAAATGGTGTCCATTCGAAGCTTTGGGTTCTATCATCCCAATCATGCCAATAGCCCACATGGAGAAAGGCCACGGGGAGGAAATCAGATTGAGAAGTGTCGGAGGCACATGGACCTTATCTGCATAAATCTGACATTTATGACACTTCTTTGAAAATTTGTAACAGTCAGATTCCATTGTTAGCCAATAGTAACCTGCCCTTATCATCTTTTTGGCCATCGAATGTCCATTGGAATGAGTGCCAAATGAACCTTCATGAACCTCATGCATCAACATGTCTGCTTCCTGTCTATCCACGCATCTGAGCAAGAACATGTCATAATTTCTTTTATACAACACATTTTCAATTAGGAAGAAACTGCCAGCCAATCTTCTCAATGTCTTTCTATCCTTATTCGATGCACCGATCGGGTATTCATGAGTATGAATAAAATGCTTGATGTCATAATACCAAGGTTTTTCATCTGCTACCTCTTCTGTTGTAAATACATGAGCGGGCCTATCCAGTCGCCGAACCATAATTCGAGGTATATCATTCCAAGTATTCACTTGGTACATAGAAGCCATAGTTTCCAGAGCATCCTCCATATGATTTTCATCTCTAGGAATGTGATGGAATTCAACTTTATTGAAGAAGGGTAACAATCTTCTAGCATAATCTTTGTAGGGGATCAAGCCGGGGTGACGAGTATCCCATTCTCCTTTAATCTGATTTATTACCATAGCTGAATCACCATACACATCTAGAATTTTAATTCTCATATCAATAGCTTCCTTGAGACCCATGATGCCATCCTCATATTCTGCCATATTATTAGTGCAATCAAATGTCAACCTTGCAGTAAAAGGAATATGCGATCCATGCAGAGTGACAATCACAACACCAATTCCTTTACCATAAGCATTCACAACTCCATCAAATATCATACTCCAGTGAGATTCAGGGTCAGGACCTTCCTCATGCGATGGTTCATCACAATCTTTTACTTTCAGGAACATCACATCTTCATCAAGGAAATCATACTCCACAGACCGATGATCCTCCACTGGTTGGTGAGCAAGATAATCTGCCAATATGCTGCTTTTAATAGCTTTTTGAGTGCGGTGTTCAATGTCATATTAAGATAACAACATCTACCAAAGGGAAATTCTCCCATTGAGAGCAGGATTTTCAAAAATGTACTTGATTGAATCAGTTTTGGAGATCAACCAAGTAGTGTGATTCAACATATACTGCCGTAAACGCTTTTCCGCCCAGACTAGAGTATAACATGTCTTTTCCAGCATGGAATACCCCGACTCACAATCAGTAAACTTTTTAATGAGATAATAAATGGCAAACTCTTTCTTCCCTATTTCATCCTGTTGTCCCAGAATACAACCCATGGAATCATCTAACACTGTCAAATACATAATCAACAGTCTTCCTTCGACAGGAGGGAGCAAGATAAGAGGTTCAAGCAGATATTCTTTAATACTTTCAAATACCCTTTGGCAGTCATTCGTCCACACACATCCTTGATCTTTCTTTAACAACTTAAATATCGGTTCACATGTTGCAGTCATGTGGGAAATGAATTTGGAAATATAATTCAAACGCCCGAGGAACCCTCTGACTTGCTTTTCAGTTCTTGGCGCTGACATCTCTGGAATTGCTTTGACCTTATCGGGGTTAACTTCAATTCCTTTATGGCTAACAATGAAACCCAACAATTTCCTCGATCGGACACCGAAGGTACACTTATTTGGATTCAAGCGGAGAAGATACTTCCTCAAACGCTGAAACAATTTCAAAAAATCTTCTACATGCCCTTCTTCAGTATGGGATTTAGCAATCATATCATCAACATATACTTCGATTTCCTTGTGCATCAGATCATGGAATAGGGTTGTCATAGCCCTCTGGTACGTTGCACCAGCGTTCTTCAACCCGAAGGGCATCACTTTATAACAGAATATTCCCTAGGGTGTGATAAAAGTTTTTTTTTCCATGTCCTCAGGAGCCATCCTTATTTGATTATACCCGGAAAATCCGTCCATGAACGAGAGTACCTTGAATTTTGTTGTGCTATCCACTAACGTATCAATGTGTGGCAATGGAAAATCATCTTTTGGACTAGCTTTATTTAGATCTCTGTAATCTATGCACATGCGGACTTTTCCGTCTTTTTTCGGTACTGGGACAATATTGGCAATCCATTGAGGATACACTGACGTCACAAGAAAACCGACATCAATCTGCTTTAGAACCTCCTCTTTGATCTTCACTGCCATATCTGGGTGAGTTCTTCTCAACTTCTGTTTGATTGGTGGACACTTTGGCTTCAACGGAAAACGGTGCTCTACAATATCTGTATCTAGACCAGGTATGTCTTAGTAAGACCAAGCAAAAATATCCACATATTATTTCAACAGCTTAATGAACCTGCTCTTCACATTAGGATGCAGCAATGCTCCAATCTTGACTTATTTTGGATCTTCTTCAGAACCCAAATTGATTACTTCCAATGGCTCTTTATATGGCTAAATGGCATTTTCCACGTGCTCAAGCAACCGTGAGACCTCTTCTGGAATCTCATCATAGTCATCTTCTTCGGCCCCATACATCAGACATTCAGAGTTGGGAAAGGGCGCAGGGTCATTGTATTCAACGGGTTTTTTAATTAATTTGCACATGTGGTTTATGATTGCATTTAGAAACTGACACATATAACAAGTGATCATGCATATTAAATTTCAGTTATTATTTATTTTGAAAGGTTTTTTCTGATTACCATTTTCCAAGAAAAAGCAGAAAATAAAGACACAATTTGGGAAACAAAGACAACTTTTATTATTGATTTTAAAAGTCACAGCAAACAGATAAGCCCTACAACATTAATATTTCCACATTGGGCAGAGTGAAAGCTTTTCAAGAAGATTTAACAAATTAAATTACTTTGAAACATGTATGCAAGAGGGAACATCAATGGTGATTAAATTCTGAACCCTAACTCCGTGCGTCACATAATTCGGCATTTCCTGCTCTGCTTCATCTTCCACAATGGCGTTAATCCAGGAAACATTTGGATGAAGATAACCTCCACTACGGAATATGTCTTGATACTTTCCTGCAGAAGACTTCGGCTTCATGCTCTTACCTTTGTCATTCTTCAAAGAGAACCTCAATCCGGCTCTATTCTTATTCACAGGTGGATCCACAATCTGTCCACATAACTCGCTATGACCCTTACGCATAACCTGTTGCGCATCCTTAAGTGAAACCATGGAATTCTCATTTCCTCTTATGTTGTCAATGGATAAACTTGGAACTGGGTTCCAACAGCAGCTTCATCCGCCTCTACAATGCTGAACAAGGACAAATGAGATATCAATAATGCATGTTCCCCATTTATGATTACCACTTTCCCTTCACATACAAACTTTAGTTTCTGGTGTAAAGTTGAAGTCACAGCCCCTACCTCATGTATCCACGGCCTTCCTAGCAAACAACTATAAGCGGGTACAATATCCATGACCTGGAAAGTAATCTGAAACAAATGTGGTTCTATATGAATAGGCAAGTCCACCTCACCAATAACAGATTTCCTTGATCCATCAAATGCTTTCACAATGATGCCACTCGGGCGCATGGGCGTTCCCTGATATTTCAACTTCAAAAGAGTGCTCCTCGGTATAATGTTCAAAGCGGATCCATTATCAATCAGCACATTGGATAATGAATCGTTCTTGCAGTTCATAGAGATGTGGAGGGCCAGGTTGTGATTCCTTCCTTCATCTGGCAATTCATAATCGCAGAAACTCAAGTTATTATATGATGCAATGTTCCCTACTACGCTACTGAACTGGTCTACAGGCATATCACTCTCCACAAAAGCTTGGTCCAATACCCTCATCAAGGACTCTTTGTAAGCAGATGAGTTCATCAATAAAGCCAAAATATATATTTTTGAAGGAGTCTGCAGTAGCTTATCTACAATTCTGTAGTCTCTCATCTTGATTATCTTCAAAATATCATCCACTTCTTTCTCTAACGTAGCTCCACTAGTCTCACCCATAGCCTTCTTGGGCTCAACGTTCTCAGCAATTTTCTTTCCAACACTAAAATCTCCTCGAACAACTGGTGAAAATACACGACCGGTGTGGGTCACTCTTCTATTCACAGCAATATTTTCAACATCAGGCATTGGCTGGATGGGAACATCCACACCATCCTCTAATATTGTAGCGTTATACTTATAGGGTACAGCCTTATCCGTCTTGTAGGGAACAGGACTCGGAAAACTAATCACCAATGGTGTAACAGCTGGCTTGCTATAATACTTGACTTCAAAATGGGCAGGTGCACCAAAACAAGTTACAATGACGTTTACCCCTTCTTCAACATAATCATTCATCATTGAGTCATCTCTGGAAAACAAATCCTCATCTGAGGAGAAATACTCATCTGCAGAGGCATACTCTTCATTCGACTCTTCTTCAGCCAAACAAACCTCAATCATATCAATTTCATGGTGATCATCTCTTTGACCTGTAACCTTGATAGTTCCATTATCTAACAACAACTGAACACCCTTCTTCACGATTGAATATCCTCGGGAATCTCGACAGCAAACTCGGCAAGATCTATACTGGTGTTCTTCCTGACCAGCCAAGTGGCAGAAAGTTGCATGCAATTGCATAAGGTCCTCATTCATATACTCTACATCAAAATATTTGAATTCTCCAGGACATCCAGAAACCATATTCACTTCCTCTTCAAACTCTGCCCTAGGGATGATTATATGGATGAGGCCCTCATCCATCATTTCCTGCAAATCAACCTTTATCTTATCGTAACCCTGTATGTCTGTACTGCAAATAGCACAACCGGAATGGTCATGCGTATAGTACATAAATTCATAAAGGTATGCATGTATTTTCACCAAATCTCCTCTAACCAGATTAATATCAAAAATCCGGAAGTCGCCTGGACAACCGGCCACCATATTCACAACATTTACTCCCCCATGCTTGGGTAGAGGATTGTCTTTCACATTAGGTCCCACATCCTTGAAAGATAAAATACCAGACTTCACCAATTTCTGCACCTCAGTCTTCAAAGGATAACAATTATCAACATTATGGCCTGGTGCTTCCAGATGAAAAGTACATGTTTGGTCTGCTTTGTAGTACCAAGGCAATGGTGATGGTATACAGGGAGGTGGTCGGGTCTGAACCAACTTCTTCTGAATCAATGCCAGTAGTAACTCTGTATAGCTCATAGGAATAGGGTCATAACTCTCCCTTCTCTGATTATACCCTTAATTCCCCTGCTGGGACAGTATCTGATAAGCAACGGTAGTTGGAGCTGCACCCACAACTGGAGTAACCGAGGCGACGTGTTGATGATGCTAATAATTCCTTCTAGGAGTATTAACCCTCCTCTCTTGCATAACAGCATTTGCATCCCCTTCCTTCTTCTTGGTAAATCTATAAGATGGCTTCTTCACACCTCCAGAGCTTTCACTTCTCGTTAAACGGACCTCTCTTACATCCTCTTCTAAGCGGATACCCATTCCTACCATTTCAGTAAAGTCACTTGGCGCACTGGTTACCATCCTCTCATAGTAGAAAGCACCCAGGGTCTTCAAGAAAATATTAGTCATCTCCTTCTCTTCCATGGGAGGAATCACTTGGGCGGCTACCTCACGCCATCTCTGTGCATATTCTTTGAATGATTCCCTATCTTTTTGAACCATGGCCCAGAGCTGATCACAGTCAGGCGCCATGTCTACATTGTACTTGTATTGTCTGATAAATTCTTCTCCCAAGTCATTGAAAGTATGGATGTTAACACTGTCCAAACTCATATACCACTTTAGCGCAACACCAGTCAAACTATCCTGAAAAAAGTTAATCAGCAGACGCTAATCATCAGTATGGGTAGACATTCTCCTTACGTACATCACCAGATGAGCACGAGGGAAAGTGTTGCCCTTGTACTTCTCAAACTCCTGGACCTTAAACTTAGCAGGTATCTTAACATTCGGGACCAAGCATAACTCATTCACATTCTGCCCAAATGGCTCTTTTCCCCTAAGGGCCTTCATCTCTCTTTGCATTTTGTCGAATTGCTCTTGAAAATCATCCATTCTGTCATAAAGACCCAAGTCTTCACTCGGTGGAGGGAAAGGACGACACACATCATCATTAACAAATGGAATCATATTCACCGAAGGAGGTGCAGCAGGAGCAGCATGCACCACAGGAGGTGCAGGAGTGAGAGTAGTCTGAACAATTGGAGCATCTTGAGGACCAAGATTGAAACCTTCAGGCGCAAAATTCTCTGGCATTCCCCATGGATAACCTTGAGGTATGTGATTCTGAACAACAACTGGAGTAGCAGATACAGGAACAGTCGGAGCTTCAGTAGTTGCCCTTGTTGGTTGAGGTTGAACACTCGGTGGCTGATTCTGAGCAGCCACCAGAGATTCTATCAGAGCAGTCAAATTATCCATGCCGGCCTTCAAAGCAGAAACTTCCTCGCGCAACTCGTGATTCTCCTGTTCTAAGTTATCCATCTTCTTTCTGAAATTATCCTGAGTGTTGTAGTGATGATTCAGCTTGCTGAATCAGAGTAAAGAAGCTTGGTAACACACCCGGATATGCATACCAAATGCAAGAAATGTGTGCAATATGATACATGATATGCAATGCACATAATTTTATTTTATTATTTAATATTTCAAGGGATTTAAAATTTATGGACATATTGGAAATATCAAAGTAATAACGCATTTGAAATACTGAAAATTTTTATTATAACAACTCCAAAATGGATTACAAGTTTCAATGATCCCAAGTACAAGATAAAAATAAAATCTAAAACCCTGAGAAGAAAAACTGATGGAGATCACTCTATACGCTGGCGCTTCCCCGTGAGCCTGGCTATCTCAGCCTTCAAACTCTAATTTTCTTCCGCATAACTGGTGGAAATCTCCTTCCAATCACCTGAATTAGGAAGTGAGCAACTAGCATCTGATTGAGGCTTAGGATAAAATGAATCCCCTTGCCTCTCCATGGTCTCTACATCCCGACTCTCAAGAATCTCAATCAAGTCATCTTTCTCCTTCAAATCTACTCTATAAGAAATCTCTAAAGTTTGGCACTTGTTCTTCCAAGCATCCTTTTCTTGTTGCATCCTGACTAAAGCAAGTTGTAGCTCTTCTAGATCATCCAATGAGGGAGGAGTGGTCTTCACAAACAAATCAGGCATAGGTGTTTCCTGGGAATACAGCATCTTCAATTGAATAGCTCTCGTTCGAACCCACTGAAGATATGGCTCCAAAGAAACAACACCCCTAGGTCCCAAATCCTTCCTACGCTTCTTATGAATGTGACACCAGGCCTTCACAATCTTCTCCATAGCTTCCCTATGGTCTTCTCCCTCCTTTAGAAAGAAACTACTCAAATGAATATTGTTTCGTTTATCCCTCATCGGATAACCAAGTTGTCGTCGCGTAAGAATAGGGTTATAGTTAATTCCTCCCTTTGTACCAAGAAGAGGTACATTGGGGAAACTACCATAACTGTCAATAATCTCTATATCCAGGTAAACTCGATGATACCAATCAATATCCGAGTGATTAAGTTCCATGATCTTAGAAGCCCAACGAGGTTCCTTCCTGACATCCCAAAAAGCATCAGCCTGAGGCATATGAGAGATAAACAATCGGTATAACAGGGGCGTGCAACAGATAATCATACACCCATGATAAGAATCCTGCAGATGAATAGAGTAATAAGCATCACCCAACAATGTAGGAACTGGGTTTCCCCTCATGAAGATCCTGATAGTATTAATCTCAACAAACTGGTCCACATTAGGAAATAAGAACAACCCGTAAGCAAGTAGAGCAAAGATGGCCTCAAAAGCGACTGTACTCTTCATCTTGGAAAAGTAACGAGCTTTCTCCAATAAGAACTGAGCTGGTAATCCTCTAATCCCTCCTTTAGTAGTCATATGGGCTTCCACCTCAGACTTCCCCAGATGAATTAAAGCACCAATCTCATGTGGTTTTGGCTCACCCTCCAAACCAGTAAAAGGAACACGATCAGTAACAGGTAAATCCAATAGATAAGAATACTCCTCCAGTGTAGGCATCAACTGATAATCGGGAAAAGTAAAGCAATGATACATTGGATCATAGAATTGGACCAAGGTCGAGAGAATACCCTCCTTCATCTTCAGCTTCATGAGAGGAATGATGGATCCATACTTCTTCTGAAAATCTGCAGAACACTCAATCTCGTGAATGAGACTGATCAACTCATCTATCTTGGGATTCTTTAAATTGTACTTCCCGGTCTTTCTTTTCCCAAAATCCATGATTACCTGAGATATTCACAAATGGTCAATTTTTAAATCCCTTAAAATAAGATCTCTTCAAAAGATGCTTATGAGTGCATGGACGCATGTAACAACAATCACACACAAGATCACACATATAGGGTTCATAGGTTCAACATCACGAGCATGAGGTCGAAGGCACTACCCATAAGGTATTGGTCTAAAAGTTATCACATGCCGAACAAGGTTCTAGAGGTTCCTAAAGTCTACATCCTTCTTTCGGATATTACCAACTTCCTAATTAACTCGGTAATTAGTAATATTCTTAAGAAAAACTCGTCCGAGCATAGTATCGCGTGACAACTATTTCTGGATGACTCTGTCATAGCTTCCGCACTACACCTAAAAGGCCAAGATGGGTTAGGTATTCTACGGTCTTCAGCTTCAGCAGGCTCCCAGGTCTAAAGCAGTACGTCTTCCCGATTACTCGGTAAACGACACTACAGTCAAAGGGGCCTCCACTGAGTGGGGGATATCATGCCTCCTTTTTTGGGATTACTCCCTCAAAGTTAACATGACTATACCTCCCATCATATCTTAAAGTTTGCCCAAGTCCGGGTATAGGACTTATAAGTAATCACCAAGCACCCTGAAAACCAGGAAAATCCAGATAAATATATATACAACATATAACACGTAAACAACAATAGCATATATACAGACATAAACAAAGATAGGCTCAACCCACTTAGGGATGGACCAGCAAAAGGTCAATCTCTCCCCAGTGAAGTCACCATTTTTCTGTAGCGGTAGAAATGTTTAAGACTAAGTCATTGGATTGACTTGACTTATACAGATCAAAATATAAATCGCCACCACGCTTTATTATTTCCAAAGGAATGGGAAAAGAGCGAATAACCCAAAAGAGGGGGGAAAGATTCAAGGTAAGGGGGTTGGTTATGTAAATGGAAGGTATTAGCGCCCTAAACATCTACGGTACTCCGCAGGAACCTCTTTGTAAAAATATGTATATTTTGGCTGTAAAAATAGATGGTGGAGATAGGAAAAGAAATATGTTTCTTATGATTTTTGCATCCTCCGCGGTTGTGAACCTTTAGTGCCTACGTACCACCTTTCGTGCAATAGGGGATTATGGTACACGTAGTTCCTCTTTTAAAAAATTTAAAACACAAGTGCGTTGGTTAATTTTATGAGATAAGACGTCACCGTCATTGTCCGTGTGGAAAACATACCTACTACCCACAATCATGAGAAAATAGAATTTGCATCATCTCAAAGTGGAGGATATGGCTTGGATTTTAAAATCAACAATGCCTCACTTAACACCCAAGTGGAAAATATATCTCTTCACTACACATTGTAGAAGTATAGTTGTTTGCATCATTACAAGGATTGACAAGAGTCTAATCTTTTGAGAAAAGTTTTAAGATAAAAGCCAAAGTGGAAAAAATTGTTTAAAATGAGACTGATTGACTTTTAGTCTTCTCACAAAAACGTCAAGGTATTATTAGATTGATTAGGGTTTATTTATGAAAATGTTTTGAAAATGCATGGACCTAAGTCCAAGTTTATTATGAAAGTGGTTCATGTTATTAAACAATAAGAGTTTTCAAAAGGAGGAAGAAGATTTCTGAAATTAAAGAAGATGGGAGGAGAAGAAGAGACTATCCTAAAGCATAAGGTAAAAGCTAGGGATAAGAACCATCTAACCACAAGAAGCCAATACTTGACATTATGAGCCAAGATAGAATTCTCATCCTTTGGATTGAAGCCAAGAAAGAAAAGATACTAGACCTCTTGTAAGAACCAAACTTCAAGTGTATTAAGTCTTCACAAAAATTGGGCAGAGTAACAGTTGTATACGGGTGAATTCTAGATTACAAATAAAGAGTGTAATCACAATAACCTACACACAAAACAAACAAACAACCCAATGTCTTGAGGTAAACCTCAAGAGCTCAAGACAAAATATCAATTAAGGTCACAAGGTCTCCAACATAGGCCAAGGTTTCTAATCCTAAGTCCAAGAAGTCCAATCCTCCTTAATGGCAAGGATAGTAACCAAATAGTCCAAGCTTCATTAAGGATTTTATGGTCCATATTGATTATTAAGTATCTTAAGAAAATAAAAGAAAAGCTTAAGTGAGCAAAATAAAAATGATAAGAAAGTAAATGTTCAAATGAGCAAAGATGAAAATGGCATGAAATGTAAATGCTAAAAGTAAATAGTGCATAAAAATAAAGGGCATATAATAAAAATAAAAGATAAAGTCAATTATTAATGATTAGTGGTTAGTTGAATGATCATCTTGAACCTTGCATTTGAAACTTGTTAGAGGATTGGTAGAACCAAAGCCTTCATACAACAAGTTGCATTTCCTTTTTGTCAACTATATCATCCATTTGGAATCCTCATAAGTACCATTTAATGATCAACGATGTTTAAGTGGTCTGCGTTGACAAAAGGTGTTGTAGATCCATTAGAGGATTGGTAGAACCAAAGCCTCCACACAATGGATCTCAAGGTTATTGGATCAAAGAGATCAAATTAACATACTTGGGCTTGCAAACATAATTTTGGGCCATGAATGATCATTTATTTGAATCGGGACAAAATTTAGCGCTATGTTAAACAATCGTAAGTGGACTTTTAAAGAAGTTGCTCCTATTTTGAGGTCGGTCAATAGTAATCTATGCACCATTTGTTTTGAGACAAGATATAGATATCATGCTCCAATAACACTTAGTGCAATAAGAAGGGGATGAGATGAAGTGGGGTGAGAGAGAAAATATAAACCACTTTTGAATTAAATTTAATCAAACTATTATTAAAATCATTCATCCATTTTTGTGGAGTTAAACTTAACACCATGGATCCAATGATGTTAATAAAGCTCATGATCAAAAATTTAACCCAAGATCAACCAGAAAATAATCACAAAATAATATTGCATTTAATATATACATTAAAAAAAGGTTTATAAATTGTTTAAAAATAGAAATAAAAAGAAAAAATATCAACTATGTTCCAATTAATCAAGAAATAAAAAGTGAGACTATAGAAAAATCAGAAAAGGGCTCAAATGATTTTATAAATTTTTTGGTCATTTTTTAAAGTCAGAAACTATTTTTAAAATTAAAATAAATGGCTAAAATAAACCAAAAATAATAAAAAATAGTAAAGTCAAAAACAAAAATAAAATAAGGTCACCAATATTTGTCACAATATCATTGGATTATTCCATAATTTTTTCAGAATTTAAAAATGCATAAAAGTATTTTTAAACATTTAAAAAAATTCAAATAAAGTGAAAATTTATAAAAAATACCAAAACACAAAATTAAATTGTGAAAAAATAAAAATCAGAAAGAGAATAATCAAATTATTTTTCATAATTGTTTCAGATTTTTTGGACTTAAAATGAATTTTCTATGATTTTTTGAAGTTTAAAACAATTAAATATAAAAAATCAGAAAAGAAAATAAAAGTAAAAAATATGTGGACCTTTGGATGAGACTCAAAACGCGTTAGTAATCAAATCCAAGGGATCTGGCGCGCTGTGCATATCATGGTCATTAATGAATAAAACACTAAATCAATTATTAAATCAGAATTCAAAAATAACAAGTGGCGCGCCATCATTGGTTGCAAGATGACACGTTGGTCATCTTCAACCTCCAGCCAACGTGAATTGCAGGTCTCTTAAACCTTAAAATCAGAAGCTCAGACCTATGTCATTCGCTTCGTCTCTTCAAGATGAAGACAACCACACCTTTGCGACAAATTTATATAAAATGTAGCTCAAGCAACACTACTACAAAAAATGGAAAAGACAACGCTTTTTTAGGCTTTTAACAGCGCTGCCTAAATCAGCGCTGCTAAAAGAAAAGACCGCACTTTTTTTCAATGTAAAAGCACTGTCTTATGCAAACTTTAGACAGCGCTTTTAGAATAGGCAACGCTTTTTTACATACCCCTTTAGCAGCGCTTCTGCTTTAGACAACGCTTTGTTATTTTTTAAGATAGGCTTTAGACATCGCTTTCCTTTGAAAGCGCTGTCTATTCCCCCACTTTAGACAGCGCTTTCAGACTTTAGGCAGCGCTTTTTTTTAAGTTTTTACAACGCTTTTCTCCTAAAGCGCTGTCTATTGTTCACAATTTTTTTTTAATAAATTATCTATTTTGACTTACAAAAGCGCTGTCCAATATATATAATGCATTTTAATCATAATTTTAACCATATTTGATCTAGGTTTTCACCATATTATGCATCATATTTGGTAGCTTCATTCCAATAAAATATACATATATAAAAATTACACATATATATAAATTGATGATATATACAACAATAATTACAAAATTTATGATACAAGTTAAAATTCTACAAGTTAAAATGTCTAAAATTCAAAATTGAATTTACATCTATACATCTTTCTATCTTCGAGAATTCTCATGAAACAACAACAACATGAATATCTTAGCTCTATCTTCTACACATGTACCTATAAACCTGGAAAAAAAACCAAATGATCAAAATTCATAACATGATAATATTAACGTTGCACTTTATTCGAATTTAATTTATACTCAAAACTCGAAAGTTCTCATCAAAGGAAATAAGACAATATACCTTAGCTTATAAAATTCTCAACCCGATAATGAATTGACACCATTCCTCCATAAGTTCATCCAATTGATCTTTTGAGTAATGTGCACAATTGAATTCCTCAAAGTACTACATATATAATAATGTAACATAGTATTTGATTTAGTTAAAACAATATATCATTTTATGAGAAACACAAAATATGAAAATAGTATGTAATTCCTAAGTTAGAAATTCATACCGTGGATGGAATCTATAATCAATCCAAAATAATAGTTTCTTTCATAAACCTCAACATAAAATAGCCACAATCTATACCGTTACGCTGGCGAGGACACTACATATGGAAAGAAAATACAAATATATATCAGGATATACCCCTTAAATTGTTTTATCAAGTATCATCACTAATGTAATCAAAACTGAATATCTCTTTGTGAAAATATACCTCCACTCTGATCCATGTAACGTTGTTGGCTCTACTTTTTGGTACTTGAATATCTCTTTGGGAGCGAAAAGCAAGTAGAACGCTATAATAAAATATAAACGACTGTTTAGAACAATCTCGCATAGAAACATTAACATAAACACAAATCCAGATATGTTGACCATAAACATAAACATAAACATAAACATAAACATAAACATAAACTTGAATATCTCTTTGGGAGCGAAACACTTACGTGTCAATCATCTGTTTCAAATCTGGATATGTTGACCAATCATTGTATAATGAGTCCAGATAATACACAGTTTCTCTCATAGGATTAATCTCAACCAATAACCAGTGTCCACTGTAAGATTAAACAAAGATTAAACAATGGCCAAAAACAGAAAATTATAATAGATCAAGTTAGGATGAAAATCTAACCCGTTGCCAGTATTATATGGCAAAAAGAACAACTTCTCAGTATCTTTACTGGCCACAAATAAACGTAGTACATATGCTATTACATCATCTGGTCTCGTTACAATTAACCCTGAATTGACAGTGTTGGGACCTAAGAAGCCAAATCTTGCTTCTAATCCACGCGGGCGCACAATGTTGTCATACATAAACCTTAAATTAAAACATGATTAACATTATACTATATTCATTGAAATGAGGGATTAAATTGTTCATTTAATTAAACAAAGTTGATCGGAGTATACCTGATGTATATACCGATAACACCGAGGCCTAATTCCAAATGCCTAAAAACTTGCTCCATATCCTCTCTACCAATTGCTTCAAGATATTCAAAACCAAATATGTCTGCACTCATAGGTATAAGGCGGGTACCACCATCCGGAATATCTATAATTCCTAAATATGTCCGAAGGAACGACCTGAACTGAGTAGTAGATTTTTTGCTAGCCATAGTCTTCTTAGTAACATTCTTTTTTTTGTGTGGAATTATTGCTAATTTCAGGCGCCTTACCCCTACTGACTTATGCAGTCTCTTTAGCATGAATCTAGTTATCATATAATTAGTTAGGGAAAGTATAAAATCACAAATTAGCATTTATCATAGAATAAATGTCATATAATTATATTACCTCAAATGATGCAATTGACTCGGTCTCCCGCCTAATCCCCTTATCTTTTGGAATGGATTTTGTTAGAGTCTAACATTACCATGTAAACAAAATGCAAGTATAATTGCCATAAAAAATTTGAATAGTAAACGATTTTAAGCATAGCTCATTATCTACGCAAACGAGGCTTGACGGCAATGCAACAGACGATCCTATTGCATCTGCCACCAATGTTGCATCTACCACATCGTCAGGTAGTGGTAACAACGTACCCCCTCTAAAATTACATCGACCGATACTTTCAAATATCCATCTGGGAGAGGTCTATGGTGAAGCATTTCTTTCGAAGTATTATACACTTTTCCCTTTCCAACCATCCGATAAGTCGGTGCCGACAAATAGAGTTGACACCGGGAAATTCCATATAATTTAATAAATATGGTTATATAATTAATAAACATGGTTATATAATTAATAAACATGGTTTTATAATTTATAAAGATGGTATATAATTACCTCGGGAATATTTTGTCCAAAGTTACCATTGATACTACCTTTGTCACTAGTATCTTTAAAGCCTGTAGCTTGATCGATTTCCTTTTCCTTTCTCAGCTCATATACTTCTTGTTGTAACTTTTCCAACTTCTCCTGAAGTTCTTTATTGCTTGGAGCTTTTGTCTTTGATTTTTTTTCAAGGATGTTGGAGTGATCCCAAATCCCTTACCCCTCACCCGACCAGAATACTCACGAATATCTAATGCTCGTGAGAGTATTCTCCTGCAATCATTATCTTCATCTGGAGGTATAGACTGGGAAAGACTCTCCTGAAATTCATATAAATATTGTAATTAAAGAATGATATGTTAATAAAAGAATTATGTAATTAAATAAATAAAAGTATGATGTAATTAAATAAATAATGTTATACTTACACATCTCTCGAAAATTTGTTGAACTGTTTCTTCAACAACTCCATCCTTACACACATGGTCTTCCTTCCACAAAATATGTTCCGGAAGAGATGTTTTAGAACTATTCTCTTTTGTTAGCTACACATTAAGCCAAAAAACATGATCAAATATAAGCGTGTATATATTATAGATACTTTGCAATTTATAGATACTTACAATAGATTGTTGTAAGCGTGCATATCCCATACGGCCTTTTCTGTACGGATATTCTAGACTTTGTGCTTGTTGTCGATTTACGACACTTAAGATCTCAAATTTTTTGGTATTTCTTTTCTATTTAAAAGTTTCTCATTCTTCAGCTGTAATCAAATCAACATATTTCTTTGGAAGCTCTGCATCAACAAAATTTGTATCTGCATCCCTTAGGAACTTGTTTGACAAGAAAGCTCTAAACCCTCTATGTAGTTTCTCGACCAATTTAAGAATGTAATCTCTCCTCGTATCCTCAATGATGAACAACCTCTATGAAAATCATACACAAAGTGCGTTAGTATAAGTAATTTAGAGACATAATTGTCATTAAAAACAATTAACATCACATACGGTACCTGTATCCCACTCCATATTTTATCTTTAGCGTCGTCCAACACTCTGGCTCTCCAGTCTTCACTTGTGATTGGAATTTCTCTTCTTACCATCAAACTGAGATAACTCGTCAACATTGAACCGTTAGGCTCAATGAGTTGGCCTTCTTGGCTCCAATGCACATCATACTTTATACCTTGGTCTCTATCCTGAATTATTCTCTTCATTATTGTTATTCCTCTTCTATATTCCATTTCTGTTTTACTAACGACCTTATCTCCATCATGCACAGAATCATCACGTGGGTGATCGTCATTAGTAGCCATCTAACCTGTAATAAACATAAACCCAATATAAAATTCCATAGTCATTTCAATATATATAAAATGACAATGCCAAAAATTAACATAAACATAAACTTAAACGTAAACACAAACATAAACATAAACATAAACATTTTAATATCCTACCTTTTTCACTAGCATCTCTTTCTTTTCTTGGTTGGAACATGAATTACTTGTTTCTTAACAACGCGGACGGATGGATTTATCAAAATTCCCTCATTATGATCATTTCTGATATATGATTCATCTTCTATAATATTCTCATCTTGATCATTTATAATATACGACTCATTTCGTCTAATACATAACTCATTCTCATCATCAATACCACCTTGGTCTACACTGTTATCATCAACCACTTTGTTAGAAAAAATCACTATAGACCATTTTGTACTCGCCAGGTCAGTGACATAGAACACTTGTTTAGCTTGAAAGGATAGAATAAAAGGATCTTCTTTGTACCCCTCTCTATTAAGATCCACTTGCAAAAATCCTGACATATCCATTCGTATGCCACCACTACTTACCCACTTGCAACCAATGATAGGAATCTGAAACTTCTCGTAATCAAACACCCAAATATGCTCGATAACTTCAAAATATGACAGATTTGCATATTTGGGGTTTAGGTCCTTCATACTAGAAATGTGCATTGCTTCAGCAAGCACGGTGACACCACTATTTTGCATAGTACTTTTATCATCTTGTTCTTTGGTATAAAATATGTATCCATTAATTGCGTATGTGCTATAGGAAAACACATGCAAACTTGGACCATATGCCAAACATCTCAACCTTTCTGTTATTGAAGCGGGATCTGAATGAAGCTTTGAAAAAATATGATCCTTAAACCATGGTATAAAACTTTGATTGTGCTCCCGTACTATCCAATTTTCATTTCTATTCTGATTTAACCCTCGGAGTATATCCTTGTGCATTTCAATATATGGCTCAACTTCACTGTCATTGTGCAAAACATACAGATGCACTTGATCCCGTTCATCTTTTGATACTGTCACAATTTTATTTCCAATTAATCTTTTACATTTCTTTTTTTCAAAAATATGACTTTTGGGGAGTCCAATGGATTGAACTTTGGACAAATATTCAGTACAAAACTCAGCCGCTTCTTCAACAATGTATCGCTCAACAATACAACCCTCTGGGCGACTTCGGTTTTTCACGTACCCTTTTAACACTTTCATATAACGTTCAGCAGGGTACATCCATCTCGTATAAGCTGGGCCGCACAACTGTGTCTCTTTCACAATATGAACAACTAGATGTACCATTATGTCAAAAAAATGAGGGAGGAAAATACATTTCAAGCTCACACAAAGTAATAACAATTTCTTTTTGCAATGTTGGTAAGATCTCAGGATCAATTACCTTACTACAAATTGACCTAAAGAAAAAACACAACTTAGTTATCGCAATCCTTACTTTATCTGGAAAAATAGAACGTGTACCTATTGGTAGAAAATGCTCCATTATAACATGGAAATCGTGTGCCTTTAAACTCTTTAACTTGAGGTCTTTCATAGACACAAGTCTTCTAATATCTGAAGAGTATCCTTCTGGAACTTTAACTTCACTTAGAAACTTACGCAATATCTTTTTCTCCTTTCTATATAGATTAAAAGTAGTAGGTGGTAGATATGTTCGGCTTCCTTTCTTCACGGGTCCTAGTTCAGTTCGTATTCCCATCTTTAACATGTCCTCCCTTGCTTTAAGGCCATCCTTAGACTTTCCTTTAATATTTAGTAACGTACCAATAACACTTTCAAATACATTTTTTTCAATATGCATAACATCGAGAAAATGTCTCACATACAGAGACTTCCAATATGGAAATTAAAAAAAAATCGATCTCTTCTTCCACCCACCTTTGACAACCGTATGCGCAAAAGGCTTGCCAAACTGAGTACGCACATCTTTCACCTTTTCAAAAATTTGGTCACCTGACAATGCAGGTGGAGCTTTACGTTGTTCGGTGTATCCATTGAATGCTTTTCTCTATGCACGATAGTTATGTTTATAATGTAAGAATCTACGATGACCGACAAACACATTCTTCTAAAAAAGTTCCAAACGCGTTGTATCGGTTCCATCTTCACAAACAGGACACGCACGTTGACCTTTAATGATTTACCCAGATAGATTCCCGTATGCTGGAAAATCATTAATTGTGCCAAACAACATCACCCTCAAATTGAAACTTTGTTTCCTATACCCATCATAAACCTCCACCTCGTTCTCCCACAAAATCTTTAAATCTTCGATCAAAGGTGTCAAGTATACGTCTATGTCATACCCTGGTTATTTAGGCCCAAATATTAACATAGATAACATCATGTACTTATGCTTCATACATAGCCATGTAAGTAGGTTATAAATCATAACAATCACAGGCCATGTGGTATGTGAGATACTTTGAAGACCATGCGGGTTCATTCCATCAGTAGATAAAGCCAACCAAAGGTTTCTTGCTTCTTCTCCAAATTAGGATAATCATTACCAATTTTTTACCACTGTGGTGAATCTGCCGGATGTAGATACTTTCCATCAATAATTCTTTCATCTGCATGCCAAGTAAGGTGTCTTGCATCGGTTTCACTACGAAACATTCGCCTAAATCTCGGAATTATAGGAAAATACCATAAGACTTTTGCTGGAGACAATTTTTTCTTATATCGAGATAAACCGCATTTAGGGCACTCATTTAACGATGCATATTCGTTTCAAAACAAAACGCAATCGTTTGGACAAACATGTATCTTATCATAGCTCATGCCAATAGAGCACAACATTTTTTTGGCCTCATAGGTTCGATTAGGAAGAACATTATCCTCTGGAAGCATATCTCTCCTAAGGGCTAATAACTCTGTGAAACTTTTATCTGACCATCCATTGCCTGCCTTTAAGTTGTACAACTTTAATACCGCAGACAGTCTTGTGAATTTAGTGCACCCTTTATACAACGGTTTCTCTGCATCGCTTACCAATCTCTCAAACATTTTAGGACAATCATGAAGATCTTATTCAAGTGCATCTACAATCCCTTCGACTCGATCAAAATTGTATGTATCTGTTTCCTTTTCATCTGAAGCATAGGCCGTACTACTTTTCTCCCCTGGTTCAACATTGTCGTTACTTTTTTCACCGTGAAATATCCAACACGTATAACTTCTATCAATTCCATGCATTAGTAAATGCGATTTCAATCCATTTGCGTTAACCCAACCCACATAACAACAACCCAAGCAAGGACACTTCATTCGACTAGGGTCTTTGGCGTGTTCAACAACAAACTTAACTAATTCCAATACCCTATTCTCGTACTCTTGTGACAATCGATCGACAAACATCCATTTTTTATCCATTTTTTTCTACTTATTCAAGTAAACAAAAACACTATAAACGGATTATTCTCTTTTTATTTGAATTAAATGAATTATTTCTAGAAATTTATTTCTAGAGTTAATAACATGGACTAAAAATAAATATATCTATATAAAAATAATTGTGTTTTTTAATTGATCGATACAGATAGAATTTGAACTTGACTTACCAAATAAAGAAAAGGGGCTATTGGTGTCGACGGCGGATGATGCGGCTTTGATGTTCTTTGAATCGGTGATGGTCTTCGACTAACTACACCAATACAAAAGGATCATCAAAAACAAGTTATATATATATATATATATATATATATATATATATATATATATATATATATATATATATATATATATATATATATATATATATATATAGGTTCAAAATACTAGTAACAAAATACTAGTTCATGGAAAATATTAACATGATAAACAATTCAGAAATCAATAAAAATAACAAAAAAACCCATCATATATATCATCTTTTTTATTCCAAAACATAGAACCAAAAGAAAATGCAATAATGCAAAATGCTAAAAGTGTTGTTGTTATATATTAAGCCCCGCCAAGAACCCAAAAATTAAAATGCATACATATAACCCAGTTTATACATCAATCGGAGGATAATGTCTTAGATGTTAGCATAGTACATTATCAAGGAGGATAACTCAGTTTGGACATTAATGGAGATAAATACATTTTCAATAAAGAACATACCTTGGGAATCGGTCGGTGTGGGTGGAGGAAAACCGAGCGAGACGATGGAGGACGGTGCACGATGGTGAAGGATTTGCGACGGAGGAGGAAATGGGTTTCGCTTACTGTTGAAGAAGGGAAAGGGTTTCACTTCTGTATTCGTGAATCTGTGAATACACATATTCTATTTTTAAATTTTCACTTATAAGGGTTTAGACAGCGATTTCTAAAAGCGCTGGCTAATATGGACCTATCGCAACGCTTTTGAAAAGCGCTGGCTAATAGTGTCCTTTAGCAGTGCTTTTCTAATTTTTTTTTTAATTTTTTATGACTTTAGACAACGCTTTCTTAAAACGCTGTCTAAAGTGGACCTTTACCAGCGCTTATGATAAAGTGCTTTCTAAAGCAATCCTTTAGCAGCGCTTTTTAAAAGCGTTGTCTAAGGTCATATGTTTAGCAACGCTTTTACTAATTATTTTATACTGTTTTTGAGTTTTTTTTAATTCACTTATAGCAGCGCTTTTGTACAAAAGCTTTGTCTAATGTGCGCTTTTAAAAATTACTTTTGGAGTAGTGCAATTTGGAAGGAAAGTTTTGAAAAGGGATTTGAAATTTCATGGTCAAAACGTGTTTCCAGTTGAAAGCAAGTGTTGCAACTAGAACCAGGGCAATGGGAGCATCACAATGATATCAAAGTTTTGAAGAATTAATGAAGGAATCTACCTATTGAAGTTGAGTTACAGAGCTCTGAAACTGGACTTCTATAGAGAAATATAGGGCACGATTCTTGAATGTAATTATATGGTTAACTTCAGGGAAGATCAAGGAAGGTGAATTGATGGAGAAATTGGATTGAAAAAGGCTTGGGAATAGATTTCTAAGTTGCTGAATTCTGAGTTATGGAACAAGTTTGGCAGGGTGATTCTGGCTATCCAAGCTTGAGAAAATGAATGAGGGATGACCCTCTATTTATAGGGAATCAAATGGAACGTCCAAGCGTGTGAAATGATGAAGTTTGGAGGGAAATCGTGTGAAGTTGCAAACAAGAAAAGTGTGACTTCTAATTTGATCAAAACTCATCCAAAACGCGAGTTTTGCTATGCTAATCACTTCTGGAACTTCATTAAACATGTTTAGAGGCATAAAAATGCAGAAACAAAGTGTTTAGAAGCCAAATCAAGGATCTCAAACTTCTGACTTGGTGAAAAATTCAGTTTCAAAGTGCCAACTTCTGACCAATGGCATTCTCAGCTCAAGGGGTCTTAGGGCATGATTCTTGTTGTTTCAGAAAGATGAGGTTACAAGCTTTGCAGTGGAAAAAGAATGGAATCAAATAGATGTTTGAGCTGAAAGTTGTGTTGAGTCAAAGTTGGAGAAAAATGTTGACTTTCCATACTTAGAAATATGTCAAAATTTTTCTTCAAAAGTGACCTATAATGTTTTGCATCCAAACATAGCCTTCCATATAGAATTAGCTCTTGACCAAAAAAGATGGCATGAAGTAGGTCTCTTGAATGACATTTTGGGACTTGAACCATCCAAAATATCCAAAAATTGAGAGAGTTATGAATTGTTGAAATTGGCAAAAAATCATGAAATGACCTATAACCTTTTGTATCCTTAAGGAAACTTACATCCATTTTCTCAACTTGAACATAAAAGAAGGCATAAATTTAACATCCTCAAGATCATTGTGGAAAAAGAGTGGGCTCAAGGTGATAAAAATTGACCAAGTTATGATCATTTGAAGTCACACATGAGAAATTGGGGGTTCATCTGGAGGACTTGTGATCTTTCTTCATCATCAAGCTTCTTCCACATGAAAACTCCTTGGAACTTTTGAAGTGATTTGTTGATAACCCTTTGAAGAGAAGGATGTTTTTGGAATCACTCAAAAATACCAAAAGATGAGCAAGATATGCTTCTTTTAAGTTCAAAACCCTAGCTCCTAGATCAAGAAAATGCCTTGAGGAACCTTGACAATTTTGAACAACCTTCTTGTACCAACATTATTGCTTTGTAAATAGAATTTGTTGAGGATGATAATGAGAACTCATATCCATCAAAACCACTTCCATATATTGAGAATTGAGAGGAATATGCACTTGTGACCAATGGGAACAAAGCCTTGTCCAAGTAAGCCAACTTCTCCAATCAACCCCTTGTATTTTTGAACCAAATTTGATAATCTTGAAATATGGTGAACCAAAAGAACCTTGCCATTCCATTTCCTCCAAAACAAATCCAATGGTGAGGTTTGAACTTCTCAAGCTTTAATGACTAGGGCATGGAAATAAACTCATGAACCCATGGAGCAACTTGTTGAATCTTATTGCCTTTACCTACATTATTAGTAAGACAAAACAACATTGCACTTTATTAATTAAAAGGAAAGTCAAAACCAAACATGCATGATCACAAAAGAAAAATAAGTCAAGGTGCTTGGTGATTCCTCAAAGAGAAAAGTTAAATATAGGGAGGGGAACCAAGAATCCTTATGTGATCTTGTTGTGATTGAATCAACATGGTATGATGAAGGGATCTTAGGGGGGAAAATTAGGGTACAACAGTGAGTACCAAAGACTCCTTCATGCACATCTTCCATAATTCTCTCAGCTTCCTTCTTGTCTACACAACGAAGCAAAGTCGAATCATTGTTGTGGTTGTACATGATTCTGTTACTTAGAAAGAACTTGGTAGAGAATCTCCTTAGAAATATCTTATCGTTGATAGATGCTCCTTCCGGATATTCTCGAGTTTCGAGGTATCTTTTTACTTCATGGTACCAAGGCTTTTCCTCTACTCTATAAGTATCAACTTCATAGCAATGTGCCAATTCAACTAGTCTCTCAATAGTAATTCGAGGAGCTTCGTTATCCCATCTGAATTTGAACATAGATTCCATGGTAGCTAATGTGTCTGCCAATTGATTCTCTTCTCGTGGAATATGTTCAAAAGTGATTTCCTCGAAGTACACAATTAATGTCAACACATGATCTCGATAAGGAATGAGATTTGGATGGTTCGTATCCTATTCTCCCTTAATCTGACTGATAACTAGGGTTGAGTCCCCATATACATTCAAGCATTTAATTCTCATACTGATGGCAGCTTTGATACCCATGATACATGCTTCATACTTGGCCATGTTGTTGGTACAGTCAAAATACAACCTGGTGGTGAAGGGCGTATGGAAACCACAGGGAGAGATAATCACATCACCGATTCCATTATCAAGCACGTTGGAAGCTCCATAAAAAACCATAGTCCATCAGGATCCCGATCCAGGTCCTTCATATGGTCTAGGTTCTTCATAACCAGTAACTAGTATAATATTCTCATATGGGAACTCAAAATTCAAAGATTGATAGTCATCTATAGCTTGATGAGCCAAATGATCTGCCAATGCACTTCCTTTGATTTCCTTTTGAGTAGTATACTGAATGTCATATTCTGTCAAGACCATTTGTCATCTTGCTATTCTTCCGGAGAGAGCGGGTTTCTCGAATATGTATTTTATTGAATCCATATTAAAGATCAACAAAGTAGTATGAGTCAACATATATTGTCTTAGTCGGCGAGCAGCCCATGCCAAAGCGCATCAAGTTTTCTCGAGCAATGAGTATCTTGTTTCACAGTAGGTAAACCTTTTGCTAAGGTAGTACATTGCATTCTCTTTCATGATCAGAGATTTTACTTCAACCGATGGCATAAGAATTGGAGGTTCCTGGAAGTACTCCTTTATTTTGTCAAAATCTATCTGACAGTCGTCATTTCACTTCACTATTTGATCTTTCTCCAATAACTTGAAGATTGGCTCACAAGTAGCAATCAAATGGAAAATAAATCTGGAAATGTAGTTCAATCATCTCAGGAAACCTCTTACATCCTTCTCAGTAAGGGGAGTTGGAATTTCTTTAATGGCTTTAACCTTGGTAGGATCAACTTCAATACCTTTACCACTGACAATGAAACCTAGGAGTTTACCAGATCTTACCCCAAAGGTGCACTTGTTTGGATTCAACCTCAACTTGTATTTCTTCAACCTCTCAAACAGATTGTGCAGGTGGTCGAGATGTTCTTCTTCAGCCTGAGACTGGCTATCATGTCAACAATGTAATCCTCTATCTTGTGATGGATCATATCAAGGAACAAAGCTACCATAGCATGCTTATATGTTGCACCGACGTTCTTCAAACCAAAAGGCATAACTTTGTAACAGAAAGTGCCCCACTGTGTGACAAAGGTAGTCTTCTCCATGTCTTCAGGTGCAATCTGAATTTGATTATAACCAGAGAAACCATCCAGGAATGAAAATACTTTATGTTGAGCGTTGTTGTCAACCAGAACATCAATATGTGGAAGCGGAAAGTCATCTTTAGGGCTTGCCCTAGTCAAATCCTTGTAGTATATACACATATACACCTTACCATATTTCTTAGGTACTGGTACCACATTTGCAACCCACTGAGGATAGGACATAACAGCTAAGAAACCTGTATTGAATTGCTTCATAACCTCATCTTTGATCTTTTCAGACATCTCGGGACGCATATGACGAACCTTCTGTTTTATAGGAGGACAACCTTCCTTCATCGGTAGATGGTGATCCATAATGTCAATATCAAGCCCTGGCATGTCTTCGTATGACCAAGTAAATATCTTAACATAGTCATGAAACATCTGGATTAATCTCTTTTTGACACTGTCTTCTAGGTTGGCACCTATCTTGACCTCTTTCTTGTCCTCTTCAGTACCCAAGTTCATAACCTCGACTGGATCTTCATGTCGTTGTATGGCTCTTTATTCCTGCATTACCAGCCTAGCAAGAACTCTAGGCACTCCACAATCTTACTCACCTTCGTTCTTGGCTTGGTAGATCGGATTTTCGAAGTCATGATTGACAATAGCAGAATTGTTATCAACGGAATCCAGGGTGGATATGGATCTTCAATTTGTTGTATGGGTGTGTGTAAGAACACATAGATATTTTGAAAGCAATAAAGTAAAATAAATACAAATAGCGCAAAATTTTAATGCAAACTTCCAATGATTTATTAAATGAAAATATGGGGATAAAAAATGACAACCCTAACAAATGAACTGGTGTGCCCCGGGTAAGGCACAAGGTTTAAAGTTATTATTTAAATCACATAACCAAAAACTTGAAATCAAGAAAATAGAAAATAACATTTACTCCTGACTAAAGGAGATTGGTATAAATTCTTTAGCCCTCCAATTGTTGAGCTCATTGCCGGTAGTAGGGAAAATCCAATTGTCTAAGTCACAATAGCTATTAGTGTCTTCCACAACGTTGAATTGATTTTTACGAAGTACATTATGGTTGATGCGGAATGGCGGTCTCCTAGAATTAGCACGAGCACGACGGACAACCCTCTGAGCCTCTGAGGTGAAACCCAAACCAAATTTATCGGACTTGTAAGGGATGTTGGGAAGGTGACCCCTAACAGTGCCACCACCTTCTTCTACCACAGCCTTAGCGTCTTTCAGAGAAGCCATTCTTAGTGTCCTGGTAACCTTAGGAATGGTATGAGTACCTTTGTCAACAGTGGTTGTCTGATGAATAACTTCAAAGGTTTGGCAAGGAGTCTCAAATAATTCAACACCCGTCTAAACATACTCGAAGGGATTCAAATGGCTCACCAAGTGTGATCGGTGGATTTAGAACTGACTGTTTAAAGCTGGTTCGCGAAATGTCGCGGAAGCAAGAGTCGCCACCGTCTTTAATTTTCTCCAACAAGGAAAGGACAAAAGCACAGCAAAATTCCTTAGGAGAATAGTTCTCGGTTCGGGAGGTAGATTTATAGAAAGGGAAGGTGTTAGCACCCTTTCTATCCATGGTTATCCATGGGCTCTTAGGTACTTGCTCTTATGTTTTCAAAATTTTTGTTTGCTTTTCAAAATGTGAGTGGGTTTTGAAAAAGTTTCATTGAAAACTTCAATTCGACTCTTGTATCAGTCCTCAAGAGTGTCGTGAAGCGTTTGTTTTGAAATCTTTTAGAAAGTGTCAGTGTGAAAAGAGATTTTTTTGTTTTTTTAGAAAGAGAGCAAGTACCCATGAGTCATCTACCTACCCTAAGGAATTAGGCTGTGTAAATGTCCTTTAGGTAGTGCCATCCCACCATTGAGAGGTAGGTAGCACCACCGTTGGAGGTGTTCGGGTCAATTCGAGTTAAGGGACAGTGTGGTCACCGAAGCAATAGTAGGACACCTTAGAAGCTACCCTTATGTCCTTGATCCTTTTTTAATCCGAGGCAACCGTTTCGAGGCAACTGGATCATGGACATAAGGACTTACTAAAACGTCCTATACTTGACGACCACGTTTCGAAGGTAAGGCAACAGGTGAGGCGTACCCTAAGAGTGGTGTGTGAATTTGTGTGTTGTTTTCAGTTTAATATTTATCTTTGATCATTGTATTGTGAGCTACGCATTGTTTTTAATTAGTCATTCATTCTTTCATGCAATTAGAATTTAAAAGTGCGGAAATTTAAATGCGGAAAGATAAATCCTACGCTATTACAAGGCGCGGGTCTATACATCGCCAAATTACAAAGACCCGTTTTAATAAAATGCGGAAAATAAGAGACCTAATTACTATTACATGGCTTGAGCAGTTACATAATATTCGAAAGGAAATAAAATGCGCGAAAAGAAATTAGAATCGAATGTCTGAGGGTTTTGACCCTTTTGAAATTAAATTGAATTAAAAAACTAATTAATTATTAAATTAAAGAAAAGAAATGTTTTTTAGGTTTTTTGTATTTATGAAATAAAGAAAATAAAAATTCAAAAGAAACCCTAATTCTAAGTTATTTTTAATTATTAATGAAAGGTATTAAAGTTTAACCTAATTTACACTAATTAATTAATGTACATGTTTATTTACAAAAAATAAATGGTAATTAATAATAATAATAAGAAAAAATTATTTATTAAAAAGAAAAGGTGAAAATGCTAAAAAACCCTAATTTCTACCTATTTTAATTTATTAAGAAAAGATTAAAATTCAAAACCTAATTTACTAAATCAATGGTTAGAGTTTATTTACAAAATAAATTAATAGCAATTAAATATAATTAAATATATTACAATTTTTGGTTTCTGATTTTTTATAGAAAATTATTTTATGAAATTAAAGAAAATAATTAAAACAATAAAAAGAATAAAAAGGAAAAAGAAAGTGAAATTAAATATACAAACAGGGGGGTGTCTGGCCCATTTAGGAGGTTTTTGTGAAGCAATTTGGCCCATCAGAATCCAAGCCTTTTTTGACTTTCCATGTTTGAGTGCGTATCCATTGACTGAGGTACATGGTAGGACTCCTTTTGTAGCCTTCAGATTGAAGCTCATGGGCGCGTGGCAGGCTTGAGTGTGAGTGTGCATGGTGGACCTTTGGTTGGAAACTGCATGGGAACATATTAAAGCAAAAATTATTGAACATGTGGGGGGACCTGGGAATCGAACCCAGGTCCCAATACCTGCAGGACAACGCATCCACCAACCAAGCCAACGCGTTTCTTTGTATACATAATGGATGATAATTATTATAAAGAAAAACAAGCGTTAGTGGTATGAACGAAGAAATCACGCGCCAGATTTGAATTGTCCAGTAATATCAAGCCACGTCCATCTTCTTCCTTGCTTTCCCTGTAATTATCAAACAAATAGCGGGGGTTTTAAACCCCCACTAAATGAGACCTGTAAAAATAGCGAATAGCACCTGGGTTAACATAAAAAGGGCGTGAGGTATTGGTTTGTCTTGTCTTGAGGTCACGAATCCAATGGCACATGTTTGGTGGTCTAATTTTTCCATATGAGGAAAGCCCCAATTTAGAGCTTCTGAAACCCTAAGTTCCAACCATGGCAGATTTTGATTCAAGCATTGTTAGTTCAATTAAATAGTACCAATAGCTTTAGAACATCAATATTAGTGTAAATCAACTAACAAAACACAGGAATAATGCATGGAAATTGAAAAACTATTATGGACATATTCATGAAAAGTGTGATTCGGTTCTACCAATTCTTGGAGTCTATGGACCTGTTCTTGATTGCAATCGACTCCTAGCAATGTCAGGAATATATTGGAATGCTTGTTGTGCTTTGAAACGCCTTGTAACTATGATTTCAGTTTTCAACTTTTGGTGGAAATTTTGCACTTTGGTTCTGAGTTCTTAGCAGCCTTTTCGTGTCTATCAGCATTAGGTTATGTTGTGCCTTTGTATCTGAATGGAATTAGGTCAAAAAACCAAGCCCAAGGTCCATGAATTAATGATTTTGATATTTGATTTCCAATCATGTAAATCCAATCTTTTTCAATCTTTTTGCCATGAAACTCTTGCCAATTGTGGAAGATATTGCCTTGTTAATTGATGCACGAATTATTTAGCTCATAATGAGTGAATTTGCTGCACAAAAAGATTTGAAAAGTATTATTTGATATTTTTTCATATTTAAATCTAATTAAATGAATTAATATGAATAAAAATTCAATTAATTAATTAAAAATAAGAAAATAAATCCCTTTGAGCTTAATGGGTCGTGCATAGCCTTTGGGTAATGATTCATGGAAGAATTTGTGGCCCATTAGCAATTTTGAAGCTTTTGAAGCAAAGTTGACTTTTCAAAATTCCCAAAAATTTCCCAACTTCTCCAAGGCATATCTTGCTCAATTTTGAAGCTATGATCATGTTCTTTGACATTTTGGAAAGGACTTGAAGTACTCTAACCAATGCCTTTGGTCCCATGTCATTTTGATTTACCAATCTCAAGTTATGGTCTTTGACTTAAAGTGCCTTTTTGTTGACTTTTGAAAATGACCTATAATGTTGAAATTGATAACTTTTTGTGAGAGCATTTCTTGGACTTGGAGTGTGAAGATGAGTTGTAGGAAATGTCATCCTCTTCAAAATGAGCTTTTGATGGAATTTTTCTGATAAACCATGAAGAAATTATGCCTTGGTCAATTTGCAGTTGACTTTTCAACTGTCCAAAAATAGAAACTTTTGCATCTTGATGATTTTTGAACCATGCTTGTAGAATCATGATCAAGACTTGATCAAATGATGATTGTGGATTCAAAATAAGATGTTGAACAAAAATTTTGACTTTTGACTGTCAAATGACCATTTTTCCCCTGTAGTTGACTATGAAGCATTTAGGGTTTTTGACTGTGCAATTTGATGCTGTGAGTCTTGGAACTTGGCATATGGATGCTTGACAATGTATATAGGCATGTGGGACTTGATTGGACCCTTGGAAACCTCATTTTCTTGGCCAGAACCAAAACCCTAATTTGACTGGCTTAGGAGGATGGTTGACTGTGTAGCCTTTGAGTAGACTTGAGCAATTTGAGGTGATGCTTGGCAAAACTTTGAAGAATATGGGAGGGCAAATTTTGGGGTACAACAGTTGCCCCTGTTCAATCTTCTTAGACCTAAGGATGTAGATTGGCTTGCGTGCCTTTCGTAATCCGAAGGTGGAAGATGATTGAACACTAAACTTCCTAGAAATTTGCGCTCACATAGTAAAGTATTAGCAATGTGATGGCAGGAATGGGCTTACAGATGCCATTTGGAGGAATGATGGATAGGGGTGGGCATATAGATGCCATCTGGAGGTTTCGATCGCGTAAGAGATTCCTTAGCGAGAACTTGTGTACCTGAAAAAGAAAGATAATTACCTGGCTTATTACAGGGATTGATCTTCAAATTCTTTTAATGTAGATGTGCTCTGGCTGGATGCAGGAATCGAATCTACGAATAGTCGCTCACAGACGTGCCCTGGCCGGATACAGGAATCAAATCTGGAACTTCAAACGGTTGCTTACAGACGTGCCCTGGCAGGATACAGGAATCGAGTCCGGAAAATAGTCGTCAACAGATACACCCTGGCAAGTTACAGGAATCGGATCTTCAAACTCTTCAGACATGCCCTGGAAAGATACAGGAATCGATTCTAGAATTAGTCGTCAACAGATACACCCTGGCAAGATACAGGAATCGGATCTGGAACTTAAAAAGGTTTTTGTTGGTAATGATGTGATGAAGGAATCTGAGACGATTGCTACCTCAGCAAGATGATGAATGGATCAGGGACGATTACTACCTCAACATGACGATGAGAGAACCTTGGACGATTACTACCTCAACGGGAACGATGAGAGAACCTTGGACGATTACTACCTCAACAGGAACGATGAGAGAACCTTGGACGATTACTACCTCAACAGGAACGATGAGAGAACCTTGGACGATTACTACCTCAACGGAACAATGAGAGAACCTTGGACGATTACTACCTCAACAGGAACGATGAGAGAACCTTGGACGATTACTACCCCAACAGGAACGATGAGAGAACCTTGGACGATTACTACCTCAACAGGAACGATGAGAGAACCTTGGACGATTACTACCTCAACAAGAACGATGAGAGAACCTTGGATGATTACTACCTCAATAGGAACGATGAGAGAACCTTGGACGATTACTACCTCAACAAGAACGATGAGAGAACCTTGTACGATTACTACCTCAACAGGAACAATGAGAGAACCTTGGATGATTACTACCTCAACATGACGATGAGAGAACCTTGGACGATTACTACCTCAACGGAACGATGAGAGAATCTTTGGCGACTTCAACCTCAGCAGAATGATGAGAGAATCTTTGGCGACTTCAACCTCAGCAGAATGATGAGAGAATCTTTGGCGACTTCAACCTCAGCAGAATGATGAGAGAATCTTTGGCGACTTCAACCTCAGCAGAATGATGAGAGAATCTTTAGATGATTTCTACCTCAAAAGGTAATGACTTTTATCTGTCGATCGTTCTTTCCTGAAAAAGTAACGAGTTAGTTGTATGCAATGTCATGACGTGTGAGATGTCATGATGCTCGACATGAGATAGTGTGATGTGATGCGTATGTGCATGCATTATGTATGTAAGCAAGATGTATGAAATGTGAAATGTCTATGAACGTATTTTCGTTTAGGAAAATAAATCCTTGACGAATGTCGGGAGCCTATCCTGGGCTGAGGTTGAAGAGAGCTCTTCGTTTCCGCTGGGGATGATGATTGCAAGAATAAACCGGTAGAAGAAGATGACTCCGTTGGGGAATAAACTTGGAGATTACTCTGCGGGGGAAAAATTACTCTAGCGATCTTGCTGGGGAAAAATACTCTGTGGGAAGAGAGGTACTTTGTTGAGATTTCGATGAGAACTCCGCTGGGGATAGGAAGACTTCGCCGGGGACGATCTTTCCGTTGTAAATAGCTGAGGATAACCCAGTTATAGGCTCTGGCGAGGAATAACCTTCTGAATAAAGACGGGGAGATGCTCTGCAAATGATAAGCTTCCTACTGGGGAGACTGATTTAACTCTCCTGGGGAGACTTTGGACTGTACTGGGAAGGGCTCCGCTGGATGTCTAGATTCCGCCGGGGAACAATCTTATATCAAGACTGCCGGGGATGCTTGTTTGAGGAATAACTGTATGTTTCGCTGGGGAATGTTGAGGTCTTCTGGGGATATTGAACTTCCTTGAGGCTGACCATAGGATAACTCTGCTTGGGGAGAGTATCGCTGACTTGCTGGAGATGCGGTGCCTTTTCAGGGAAGAGTATTGATGAACCTTGTCTCGCTCTGTGGGGAATTAAGGTATCTGGGTTACATTCTTCAGCCAGACTTATCTTGGGAATTTGATAGCAGAGCAACTAGATGGCTTAGACGACTCATTATTGCCCCAGTTTCTGTGGGAGAAGGTATTTGTGGAGGGGCTTGATGACTGTCGATTTACGAATCTTCTTCTGGTAGGCAAGTGACGAGATGACAGGACATAGTCGTACGCTTTGATCCCTAACTTTTGCCTGGACCGCCCTTTCGGGTTTTCAGTCCACCGGGATACCCATTTTTGCCCAAGCCGCCTTTTCAGGTTTTCGACTTGTCGGGTGTACAGATTTTTTTCATTTCATCCCTTTCTTTTGCCCGAACCCTTTTGGTTTGCCGGGAAGCCCTTATTTTTGCCTAGGTGTGTCAACCTAGCGGGTATTTGATTATGCGTAGTATTTTTCGACTATGTCCACGTTCTCAGAGAGGAGGGAGTTGTCACTGTCAGTAGCGTTGTGTTGCCATACTACCAGAAGATGTTTGATCAGACAAGATTCGTAGCTGGAACTCATGTCCAATGCCCCAGGTGACTCAGGCGGAGATTTGCCCCTGGCTATCTGGAATCTTGAGAGATTCCTTGAATCTTGACTTAACTGCCCCAGATGATGGATGATGATCTTGCCGCGCCCCTTGGTTGGAAATGTTTCTTTCACTTGAGGTGACTCTTTTGTTGAGAAGACCTTTGTTCATCGGATATTCGTCGTGCAAAATTCTCCGCTGTTCAAACAAGTGGTCATATGCAAACAATATTATTTTAAGAATGCAAAAGCTTATGTCTGTCTCGAAGTTTTTGGAAAATGCAGTTTTTTTCATAAAAACAAGTGAATTTTTTTGTAAACTGTGATGTCAACTTGTTATTTTACCGCAAGCCTTAAGGAGTCAGGATACCTTTGGTAACAGTATGCTTTCGAACTAACCCATGCTTCAGCTAGGACTTTTGAGGGTTGTAGCGTGGCCTGGTTCACGGTTTAAGAAACAAGGGATAAATGCTCAAATTTCATTTGTACCCACCCGCTCTTCGTGATGTTCTTCAAACCTAAGCTCAGCTAATCGTGCGTTAGATCTTGTTTGAGTCTTTGTTTTGATATACCGGTGATGGTTCGGATATTGACAATTTATTTTGACCAGGCAGTCATTTCTTTTTTGATGTTGAGGGTTTGTAGGACCTCTTTCTTTTTTATTTTATCATCCCTATCTTTTGCCTGAACTGTTTCCTTTTTTAGAATTACAGTCAGTGGGATGTCCCAGTTTTGTAAGTCTCCTTCATAGGTTTTGACTTATTGGGCTTTTATTTTGATAAATAATGACTGCATGTCCTTATGATTATAGGGAACCATCACTGTCTTTTGATTTGGAAAGACTTCTTTTGATGCCATTCGTTGTGCACTTGGATCAGCTGAGAGAACTACCCTGCCCCAGGTTATGATTAAGGGTTTAATTTTTTGTAAAGAAAAACTCCAACTTCTTTGGCTCAAAGGGGTTGACGAGGGATTATCTTCCTTATAACTCCGGTGTTTAGGAATTGAAACAATGCCTGTACCTCATCAGCGGGGTCTGTTCAAAAGCATACTGTAGATTGTGGTATCGTTTTCGTCATCCTCCCTCAAGAGGCTTAGAATTATTTTTCGAGAGTTGATCATCACAAAAAATGAAAGCAGTTTGAATATGGCGAATGCGAATATATTGATTCAAAACAGACATATGCGATGCATTAATGAAATAACAGCGTTTGACATGAATAAATGTTTAAACAATCAACGAAAAATACAACTTGACCATTCGAATGAACAAAAGTTTTCCAGTTTGAATTAGTCACTTCAAGCGGTGAATCTTGCAGAGATAGTAGAAGAACTCAGCCTGGCCATCTTGGGTGAATTCCACAGCTCCTTCATCAATCAGGTCCTGGATCTTGTTCTTCAAGGTCCAACAATCATCTGTAGCATGCCCCGGGCTGTCAGAATGATAAGTGCAGCGGGCGTTGGGGTTATACCTTGAAGGTGTCCTGTTGGGATTCTTAGGAGGGTCCCTTAGAGTTACCAAATTCAACCTCAACAGTTGTTGTAAAGCTTGAGGCAGCGACACGTTGAGCTTGGTGAATTGCCTTTTGGGCTTGTCTGGCTGGCTCTGATCAACCTGTTGTTCTTGGCGAGGTTGTTGTTGGGCCTGTGAAGTAGTAGCAGCTGGGAGAGGTTTATTCATTGAACCAGACCTTTGACTTCTTGGGGGCTGATTACCGGTTTGGTCCCCAACCCTGACTACTCACTTCATACTGTCTTGTTGAAGCTGGTGAGGTTGATGCTGAATTTGTGACCCTGAAGCCAGTTGAGGAGCTTTTCCCTTGTCTTCTTGTCTCAAAGGTGGTTGAATGAGGGCTGGAACTTCAACCCTAGTTGTTGGCCTCACTTGGTCATTTTGAAGCAGCTTGTTGACAAGGACCTCGAGCTCTCCCTGTCTTTGGGCTAAGTTTTGAATGATAGTCACCTGCCCCAGCATATGGGCTCTTATTGCATCCATTTCAGCTTGCAGATGTTTCAGCCATTCGCCCTTATCATCCTCAGAACTGTTCCTGACCAAAGTCCCCATGAGGAGTGTTCTCAGCTCTTCCTGCCCCTTGGATAGACTTAGGAAGATTTCCCTGAACTGAGTCTCTTGAGTACGGAACTCCTGGTTGTCTTGTTGGGAAGCCATTGCTGAAATAAACAGCGAAGAGGGTAAGAGACCTGTCAAAAGGGTACCTGTAATGCAATGATATGTATGTATATATATGCAATATTTTCAAGGATCTCGTGGGGTAGACAAGAAAATTATTAGAATTTGAATCTGTTAGCTTGATTGAAGGAACTTCATGTTGTTGAGAGTCCTTCTTCAAGAGTCAAGGCTCACCATATCGAGTGGGTCATAGCCCCTGACTCGAGCTGTCATGTTTTGAATTTCCAAACAACCTGGGCTAGGGGAACCTTCTTCAAGAGTCAAAGCTCACCATATCAAGTGGGTCATAGCCTCTGACTCAAGTTATCATGCTTGGATTTCTGGACAACCTTGGCTAGAGGAAAATAAATCCCCTTTGCCCCTTGCTAGATGTTTGATTCATCATGACCTGCATCACAAGCCCTTGAGATCCTTGAAATGGATTAGTCTTTATGTAGGATGTATGCAATGGTATGATGTTATGCTATGCATGGAGTGATATAAGTAACCCTGTTATGAGCCCAGATCAAGGACTGTAAACAAAACCTGCAAGAACTCATGGATTAGATAACAAGCATGCAAGTAGTCAAGTTTTAAAGCACACAAGTCACACAGAGACAATCCTTAGAGTTTAGGCCAGCATGAGGTTTAGGTACTACCCTCTTTCAGTTTGTTGGTTAAGACCTGTCCTATCAAAAGTAACCGGATTCTAGAGGATCCCAATATCACTGACTACCCTCAATCGGTCATAACTCCAGCATCGCAATCTTTTCTTGCGGCCAGAACCATCGCGAGAGTTTAGCCTCAATGGGTGTAGCATACTACTACTGTTCTATAAGCCAAGTTGGGTCATTTAAGGTTCTAAGGTCGGTTGGTGCTTAATGACTCCTCAGAAGACCCATATTCTCCTCGTTGCGACACAAAGGATATCGGTACAGACCAAGGTGCCACACCAACATAGCCACTACTTCACCCGTGTCGGTCTACGCCGGACATGTCCCTCACAGCTTATGCTACCTAACAGGGTATCCCCAGATCCGGGTTAGGATCCATGAAGCTCCAAGACAAAAACCCACAAAGAATAAAGCAAGCAAAACATTCAATTGAAAACATAAGTATTATCTAATCATAAGGTACACCTCACTTTTATATTTTCCCCAGCAGAGTCGCCAGTTCTGTGATCGGTGGATTTAGAACTGACTGTTTAAAGCTGGTTCGCGAAATGTCGCGGAAGCAAGAGTCGCCACCGTCTTTTATTTTCTCCAACAAGGAAAGGACAAAAGCACAGCAAAATTCCTTATGAGAATAGTTCTCGGTTCGGGAGGTAGATTTATAGAAAGGGAAGGTGTTAGCACCCTTTCTATCAATGGTTATCCATGGGCTCTTAGGTACTTGCTCTTATGTTTTCAAAATGTTTGTTTGCTTTTCAAAATGTGAGTGGGTTTTGAAAAAGTTTCATTGAAAACTTCAATTCGACTCTTGTATCAGTCCTCAAGAGTGTCGTGAAGCGTTTGTTTTGAAATCTTTTAGAAAGTGTCAGTGTGAAAAGAGATTTTTTTGTTTTTTTAGAAAGAGAGCAAGTACCCATGAGTCATCTACCTACCCTAAGGAATTAGGCTGTGTAAATGTCCTTTAGGTAGTGCCATCCCACCATTGAGAGGTAGGTAGCACCACCGTTGGAGGTGTTCGGGTCAATTCGAGTTAAGGGATAGTGTGGTCACCGAAGCAATAGTAGGACACCTTAGAAGCTACCCTTATGTCCTTGATCCTTTTTTAATCCGAGGCAACCGTTTCGAGGCAACTGGATCATGGACATAAGGACTTACTAAAACGTCCTATACTTGACGACCACGTTTCGAAGGTAAGGCAACAGGTGAGGCGTACCCTAAGAGTGGTGTGTGAATTTGTGTGTTGTTTTCAGTTTAATATTTATCTTTGATCATTGTATTGTGAGCTACGCATTGTTTTTAATTAGTCATTCATTCTTTCATGCAATTAGAATTTAAAAGTGCAGAAATTTAAATGCGGAAAGATAAATCCTACGCTATTACAAGGCGCGGGTCTATACATCGCCAAATTACAAAGACCCGTTTTAATAAAATGCGGAAAATAAGAGACCTAATTACTATTACATGGCTTGAGCAGTTACATAATATTCGAAAGGAAATAAAATGCGCGAAAAGAAATTAGAATCGAATGTCCGAGGGTTTTGACCCTTTTGAAATTAAATTGAATTAAAAAACTAATTAATTATTAAATTAAAGAAAAGAAATATTTTTTAGGTTTTTTGTATTTATGAAATAAAGAAAAGAAAAATTCAAAAGAAACCCTAATTCTAAGTTATTTTTAATTATTAATGAAAGGTATTAAAGTTTAACCTAATTTACACTAATTAATTAATGTACATGTTTATTTACAAAAAATAAATGGTAATTAATAATAATAATAATAATAAGAAAAAATTAGTTATTAAAAAGAAAAGGTGAAAATGCTAAAAAACCCTAATTTCTACCTATTTTAATTTATTAAGAAAAGATTAAAATTCAAAACCTAATTTACTAAATCAATGGTTAGAGTTTATTTACAAAATAAATTAATAGCAATTAAATATAATTAAATATATTACAATTTTTGGTTTCTGATTTTTTATAGAAAATTATTTTATGAAATTAAAGAAAATAATTAAAACAATAAAAAGAATAAAAAGGAAAAAGAAAGTGAAATTAAATATACAAACAGGGGGGGTGTCTGGCCCATTTAGGAGGTTTTTGTGAAGCAATTTGGCCCATCAGAATCCAAGCCTTTTTTGACTTTCCATGTTTGAGTGCGTATCCATTGACTGAGGTACATGGTAGGACTCCTTTTGTAGCCTTCAGATTGAAGCTCATGGGCGCGTGGCAGGCTTGAGTGTGAGTGTGCATGGTGGACCTTTGGCTGGAAACTGCATGGGAACATATTAAAGCAAAAATTATTGAACATGTGGGGGGACCTGGGAATCGAACCCAGGTCCCAATACCTGCAGGACAACGCATCCACCAACCAAGCCAACGCGTTTCTTTGTATACATAATGGATGATAATTATTATAAAGAAAAACAAGCGTTAGTGGTATGAACGAAGAAATCACGCGCCAGATTTGAATTGTCCAGTAATATCAAGCCACGTCCATCTTCTTCCTTGCTTTCCCTGTAATTATCAAACAAATAGCGGGGGTTTTAAACCCCCACTAAATGAGACCTGTAAAAATAGCGAATAGCACCTGGGTTAACATAAAAAGGGCGCAAGGTATTGGTTTGTCTTGTCTTGAGGTCACGAATCCAATGGCACATGTTTGGTGGTCTAATTTTTCCATATGAGGAAAGCCCCAATTTAGAGCTTCTGAAACCCTAAGTTCCAACCATGGAAGATTTTGATTCAAGCATTGTTAGTTCAATTAAATAGTACCAATAGCTTCAGAACATCAATATTAGTGTAAATCAACTAACAAAACACAGGAATAATGCATGGAAATTGAAAAACTATTATGGACATATTCATGAAAAGTGTGATTTGGTTCTACCAATTCTTGGAGTCTATGGACCTGTTCTTGATTGCAATCGACTCCTAGCAATGTCAGGAATATATTGGAATGCTTGTTGTGCTTTGAAACACCTTGTAACTATGATTTCAGTTTTCAACTTTTGGTGGAAATTTTGCACTTTGGTTCTGAGTTCTTAGCAGCCTTTTCGTGTCTATCAGCATTAGGTTATGTTGTGCCTTTGTATCTGAATGGAATTAGGTCAAAAAACCAAGCCCAAGGTCCATGAATTAATGATTTTGATATTTGATTTCCAATCATGTAAATCCAATCTTTTTCAATCTTTTTGCCATGAAACTCTTGCCAATTGTGGAAGATGTTGCCTTGTTAATTGATGCACGAATTATTTAGCTCATAATGAGTGAATTTGCTGCACAAAAAGATTTGAAAAGTATTATTTGATATTGTTTCATATTTAAATCTAATTAAATGAATTAATATGAATAAAAATTCAATTAATTAATTAAAAATAAGAAAATAAATCCCTTTGAGCTTAATGGGTCGTGCATAGCCTTTGGGTAATGATTCATGGAAGAATTTGTGGGCCATTAGCAATTTTGAAGCTTTTGAAGCAAAGTTGACTTTTCAAAATTCCCAAAAATTTCCCAACTTCTCCAAGGCATATCTTGCTCAATTTTGAAGCTATGATCATGTTCTTGGACATTTTGGAAAGGTCTTGAAGTCCTCTAACCAATGCCTTTGGTCCCATGTCATTTTGATTTACCAATCTCAAGTTATGGTCTTTGACTTAAAGTGCCTTTTTGTTGACTTTTGAAAATGACATATAAGGTTGAAATTGATAACTTTTTGTGAGAGCGTTTCTTGGACTTGGAGTGTGAAGATGAGTTGTAGGAAATGTCATCCTCTTCAAAATGAGCTTTGGATGGAATTTTTCTGATAAACCATGAAGAAATTATGCCTTGGTCAATTTGCAGTTGACTTTTCAGCTGTCCAAAAATAGAAACTTTTGCATCTTGATGATTTTTGAACCATGCTTGTAGAATCATGATCAAGACTTGAGCAAATGATGATTGTGGATTCAAAATAATATGTTGACCAAAAAGTTTGACTTTTGACTATCAAATGACCATTTTGCCCCTGTAGTTGACTGTGAAGCATTTAGGGTTTTTGACTGTGCAATTTGATGTTGTGAGTCTTGAAACTTGGCATATGGATGCTTGACAATGTATATAGGCATGTGGGACTTGATTGGACCCTTGGAAACCTAATTTTCTTGGCCAGAACCAAAACCCTAATTTGACTGGCTTAGGAGGATGGTTGACTGTGTAGCCTTTGAGTAGACTTGAGCAATTTGAGGTGATGCTTGGCAAAACTTTGAAGAATATGGGAGGGCAAATTTTGGGGTACAACACCAAGTATTCTTCTTCACTGCAAACTGTAACAATTTTTCCTTTTACGGGATACTTTAACTTTTTGTGTAAAGTAGAAGTAACAGCGCCTGCTCTATGAATTCAAGGGTGTCCAAGCAAACAGGAATAGGATGGACGAATGTCCATCACATAGAAATTAGAGTCGAACACTTAGGAATCCACTTTGATTGGAATATCAACCTCTCCATGCACCATTATCTTTAAACCATCAAAAGCTCTTACCACAATGTCACTGGGTTTTAGCACAATCCCTTCACAGTCAAGTTTGTCTAAAGCAGATTTTGGCAATACATTTAATGAGGAACATGTGTCTACCAATACATGGGATAAGGTAGTGCATGTTGTACCCCAAAATTTACCGTCCCATTTTACTCAACATATGTTCATTAAGATACTCAACTTGCTCAAGGATGCCCAAGAGTTGACCAGACAAACTCTCTCCTAAAGCAATGAACCTCCAACTAGGCTTTCCATTTTCATCAAGATGGGTGAGTCTCAAAGGCCTCATATGCTCTCCATAGTCCTAATATGTTCTCAAGACCATTCATGCCAAGTTTAATGCCTTGCACAAGAAGTTTTCCCAGTCAACTGCTCAGATGCTTGAAAATCCACTATATCAGGTCAAAAGTCAACTACGGCCCATAGACAGTCAAACTCCAAGTTTGTTTTTGGTCAACATCAAAATTTTGAAGTGTGTCCATCATTTAATCAAAGATAGATCATTATTCCCCAAGGAAGGCTCCTAATTCATCAAAACTCAAAAGTTGCTAAATTAGGGTTTCTCAGGAAAAAGTCAACCAAACTTTGACCAAGCATAACTTTCCCTGCAACTCATCTTCTGTCCTCAAGTTCAATAAATGCACTCATGAAAAGATATAAATTCAGACATTATAGGTCATTCCAAAAAGTCAACAAAACACCTTTTGGGTCAAAGCTTCTTACATGAGCATGGAAGATCCAGTTGAAATAAAACCAAAAGGGTTGTTTATGGGACATCCTAAGCTTTCTAAAAAGTCAAAGAACACCCTCTTAGGGTCAAAATTGAAGGAGATATGCCTTGTCAAAGTTGGCCATTTTTGGAGAATTGTAAAAAGTCAACAATGCCCAAAATTGCATTTTTTGGCAAATGGGCCCAACTTTTTATGCTTGCATCTCACTTCTAACATGGTCCATGACCCAAACACCCTTCCACAGGTTATTGGCTTTAATTATTTAATTTATTTTTATTTTAATCATTTAAAAGTCAAATTAAATCAAATAAATAATCAAAATAATGAAAGATTTTATTGCAAATCTTTTGCTCATCAATTGACAATCAGCATAAGCTGGAAAATCCAGGAAAACTCGTGGAGAGGGAGAAAGAGTGGATTTGATCCAAAAATAGAAAAAAAATCAAATATTTGGAAGGAGAATATTTTATCATCAAAGCATGAGATTAATTCCACTTATGTTGACCTAATATGCTACCATACATAAACACAATGATCCCAGACCTAGAGGATACGAGAGGCTGCCTCAAAAAACCAAGAACAAGTTTGCAAAAATATCAAAAACTGGTGCAATCAAAAACTCACGTTTTAGCCACTCTCAATCAGAAGTAGGCACTCTATCTTCCTCCTGAAGCTCCCAAAAAGACAAATCAAACCTCACACACGCCTGAAACACTCTGAGGTTGCCAAATTGAATCTCAATTTTCTTGGTAAAGTCTTGGATCTCAAAATCTCATAACAGGCCATATCAATTTTGTTTTAGTTTATATTTGTGTTGCTAATTATCTTTGCTAGTTTTTGACGTATTACATGGGGCAATAGGGTATGGGTTTACACTTTGCCATGTTTAGAGGCCATATTTTAATTCAGGGGACCTTTTTAAGACAAATGGCATTGTTTGTTTTTTTATTTGACTGATTTTTCAGGCAACCTCATCGGAGAAGGCAGTGGAAACCACCGTCTCCGGTGGTTAGAATGGTCGGTCATCAGTCAACTGGATGGCGTGGAAAAAATATGGAATTTCATTGGTTCGTTTCAAATGGTTCTTTATCTCTCTATGTTTGATTGGCCTATTTGAATCACAAGGGCCCCACTGGCTGGCGGGCGTTTGACAACTCAGCAGTTGTCCTTACTTTCCATTATATTTAATTATTGCTATTATATACACGATTGACTAACCAGCGCAGATGGCAAGGGGAGTGGACGTATGAGAGGGATGACCTGGGTTCGATCCCAGGTCCAGGCCTTTTGTATTTTCTGAATTTCCAATTCCATATCCAGTGTACCTCACCTGCTGAAGATCATCACACACCCTCTGATCTCATCATCTGGATCCATCTCTAGCCAGATCCAAGGCCCAACATACGTAGGTCCACCATGATTCTTCAGGAGATTACTTCACTGGATCAGGCGCCACACTCTGGACCATCATTCTGGGCCCATTACAAATTTGGCAATGCACCCCCCAGTTTGCTTCATCACTCCAGGCCCAAATCTTTCTTTTTTTTTTATTCTTTTTTTTTATTTGTTTTTTTTATTTTGTTATTTTAACTATTTTCACAATAATAATCATTTTTTAATTAAATCATAAAAATTATAAAATCATTAAAAAATTAGATTTAGTCTTGTTTTTATAAAATATTTAATTGCTATTAATTAATTAGTTTAATTAGATTAATTCAAATTCTTTTTTTTTTGTAATTAAAATTCAATAGAAAATTAGGTTAACTTAAATAATTTTTTTACATAATTAAAAACAAATAGAAATTAGGTTAATTTTCAAGATTAATTGCTTTTCTCAAAAAAAAAATAATAAATCTTTTTGTCATTCGTCTCAATTCTTCGCGCGCGTTTTTATTTATTTTTAGATTATTGTAACTGTTCTGAGTTTGTAATAGACTAATTAGGATTTTAAATTTTTGCATCTTTATTTTTCAGTCAAATACTTGTGTATCTGTCCAAAAGTCTTGTAATAGCGTAGATTTTTCTTTTCCGCTTTTAATTTCCACAACTATTAAACTGCTAGATGTATGGATAATAGGATTGAATGGCAAGACAAATAACTTTAAAATGGTAGACAACCCTAATTTTGCAAAGATAATTAACTGAAAAAAGAAAACTTGCACATGCTCACTCCTAGGGTTTGCCCCACTTGGTTTCCTCGGAAATAATGGTCGTGTCCCTCGAACATAGGGATACCTTAGCAATGACCCGTGATTATAGTCCCTACTTGTCCCTCGAGTTACGTACGAATTGATCTTATGATGATAGTCCCTTCGAAATGATAAGGTATCCTTACTTGTTGCCTTCAGAGACCATTTCGTCCCTTTGAACGTCCCTTTAAAATTCCAACAACGGAGCTACCTACTCCTTAATAGTAGGATAGCACTGTCTAAAGGAAACGAAAACGAACAGACTTTTTTCGAGTAGGTAGAAATCTTAAGTACTTGCTCAAAACAAAATAATTTCACACAAAGACTTTTCAAAAACAGTTTTCAAAACAACTTCATCACACTCTTGAGGACCGATACAAGGGTTATCATGAAGTAAAACAAAACTTTTCAAAACAAGCACACACAAGCAATTTAAAAAATGAGCAAGTACCTAAGATCCCGTGGAATACCACGGATAGAAAGGGTGTTAACACCTTCCCTTTCTATAATTTACCCCTCGTACTCAGAAACATCTCAAAAAAGGCTTTTTCTGTTCTTTTCCCTTTTCCTTTGTTGGATGAAATAAAAGTTGGTGGTGACTCTTGCTTACTGCGATATTTGCGAACAAAAACGCAAACCAGTATAAACAGTCGGTTCTGCCACCGTATCACAGAACTGGTGACTCTGCTGGGGACAAGTATAAAGTAGGGTATACCTTAGGATCTAGGTCATTTCTAAAAATTTCTTTCTTGTTTGTTTTGTCTGCTTTATCCTTAAAGGGTTTTGTTTGGGCATTGTTAAAGATCCTACACCCGGATCTGGGGGAACTTATTAGGTAAAGAGCAATAGATTGTGGAGACTGTACGGTGTAGACCAATATGGTTTAAGCGATGGCTGTGTTGGTGTGACACTTTGGTTGGTACCGGTATCCTTCGTGTGGAAACAAGGTGAATACGGGGCCACTGCATGGTGTCGTAAAGCACTAACGGACTTTAGAACCTTAGTCGAACAAACTTGTCCATTAGAAAGTAGTGAGATAGCCGGCCTCGATATAAATCTGAGGATTGGTTGATACTCGATGCTACACTCATTAAGGTCAAACTTTCGGGATATTTCGGCCGCAAGAAAAGATTGCTTGAGATAAAATAATGCCCAATAAAAGATGATCAGTGATATTGAGAATCTTTAGAACCCAGTTACTTTTCTAAGACAGGTTTGAAACCAACTAAACTTCAAGAGGGCACTTACCTTTAACCTCATGCAAGCCTTTGAACCTAAAGTCTATTGTGTGCTTTGCTTGTGTGTGATTTACTCTGTTTGAACATAACATCATGCATCATAACATAGTATTGATTCTGATTACACTAACCATTTCAAGGACCAAGGGAATTTATCTTTGTTCTATTTTACAGATCATGGCTTCTGCTTGTAGAAACACTATTCAAATCAGCTTTGTGAGAATACCTCTCCAACTCAAGGAACTAGTATTAAGGGTTCCTGAAACTTCTTCGTTCACTAAGAGACATGGTCGACTTCTCAACCAGGTTACTTAGAGCTTTGATGAAAAGATGATGGGTGTACTCTTTCAGTTCTTTGATCCCAAGCACCACTGCTTCACCTTTCCAAACTATCAGTTGGTGCCAAAGCCAGAAGTCATTGTCTCAGCTTTGCATCTGAAACGGGCCGACGTGGTATCCAATTGGGAAACAAGAAGCGGAGTCAAGGGTTTTCTAGCCAAGTTCCTAATAGATAAGGCCCAACTGTTTTGGGATGATTTGGACTTTCAGGCTTTTGAGGAGGTCTTGGCCCTTCTAATCTATGGGTTAGTATTGTTCCCTAATCTAGACTTACTCATAGATGTGAATGCTATCAAGATCTTCCTCTCTTGTAACCCTGTGCCTACCTTGCTCGGAGATATCTTGCCTGCTCTCCATACTCGTATCATGAAGAGAAGAGGGGTTCTTATGTGTTGCATGCCATTACTGTCGAGGTGGTTTATTTCTCACCTCCATAAGTCAGTGCTGAAGAATGAAGAAGGTTTGTGTTGGTCACAAAGGATAATGTCACTTTCGCACACGCATATTCTCTGGTATTCCTGGTTTATGGGAGATATTTTTATTATTGACCGCTGCGGGGAGTCCCTAATGTCCCACTACTTGGCATTATGGGAGGCATAACTTACAATCCTTGTTTGGCTCTACGACAATTTGGTTACGCTTGAGGGGATGGTCCTTATGAGATACTTATCCAGGGCATTATGTTTAACTATGAGGATGATGTTCAAGGGTATCGCCAGAGGTTCATACGAGCTTGGGGCATGATAAACAGAGCTGACGCCAAGACTTTGGGGGCGAAGAATTCCATTCCTATGGAACCTTATCTCCAATGGGTACGAGCTCGTGCTCATAAACTTATAATGCCCTACATAGCCGTCTTACTAGTGATTGTGGAGCCCATTACTTAAGGGGATATTCCCTACACGGTTCTTCATCCTGATATGCCCACCAATCTTGAAGAACTAAAGAGGTCCTTCTGATACAGTGGGAGAACTAACTTGGGTGTTTTACATTTTATCTCAAATGTTGCGGTTAGCAAGAGTCGCCACCGACTTTTCTTTTATCCAAAAGGAAAGGTGAAAAATCACAAGAAAGACCTTTGAAATTGTTTCTTGAGTTCAGGGGGTAGATTATGAAAAGGGAAGGTATTTAGCACCCTTTTTCATACATGGTTTTCCATGGGATCTTAGTTACTTTCTAGATCACTTGCTTTTTTGTTTGAAATTGTGCTTTGTGTGGTTTTTGAAAGTATTTTGTAAAGAGGTCATTGTTTAGGTAATCTTTGTAATGATTCTTGTTTGTAAGAATGTATACAAAGATGTTAATCTTTTGAAAATGTTTTCAATGTTTGTAAGATGTTTGAAAGTGTGTGTGTTTGTTTTGAAATGTAGCAAGGATGTTTTTTTTGAAATGGAGCAAGTAATTAGGAGTAATTTACCTACTCAAATGTCTTTCTTGTTCATTTTCTTTTCCTTTGACATTGTTGTCTTAGCATTGATTTGGTAAGCAACCCTATCTTTGGATGTAAACGGGACGGGCGTGGGTCATCGTATAACCATGATTAGAAATGTTACAAGGTATCTTAGCATTCTTTTTGAGGGACTGAGATCATTTGTAAGGAAACTTCGATAACGCCATCGAGGGACTATGATCTTGTATTTGCTTGTTTTTGCTAAGACACCTTGCATGCGTAATATGGTCATTTTGTATAAGGCAACTAAGTGGGATAACCCTAGGGGGTGCTTGTATGCAAGTGTGTTGTTTTCATGCTTGTTGTTGTCTTGAATTAGGGTTTTCTACTTGTTGATTTTAGTCTTTCCATACAAACCCTAATTACTAGCATGTTATATGAAAGCGATAAATTGCGAAGTTTAAAGTTACTACCATATTACAACATTTGTGGGGAGGGGGTGAACAATTTGTAAGTAGGGGATTGCAAGAAAATTAAACCCTAATTTGTATATTACAAGCATATTGAATTGGTATGAATATACGAGGAATTTAAATAAATACAAAGTTTAAAATGAATAAATGTACAACGATGCAAAATGTAAATAAAAATGAATTTTGTTTGGTTTTCATGAAAAAGGATTTTGTCTTAACCTATTTTAAATAAAGAAAATAGTTAATTAAGTTTGAATTTATTGAGAAAAATATTTTAAAAGAAAACCCTAATTCTATTAATTAATCAAAAGAAAATAAGTTTAAGAGAAGTATTTTTAGTATTTTTATCTTTTAAAATATTTATAATATTATAAAATACTTTTAGTCTCTTTTTTTATATCAAAAATGATGTATTTTAAATGGTGTGAAAAAATAAATAAATAATATAATATTAATTAAGTTTATAAGATTTACTTAATAAATAAATAAAGTATAAAAATATTTTTATTTATGGAAAAAATAAAATAAAATATGTCAAAATATAAATATATCATTATTTTTGTATTTTTATGATTTTTAGTATTTTAGAAAATATATTTAAGAAAAGATAAATGAAATAAATTAATTAATTAACTAATTGGGCCAGGGGGTGCCAAGAGCGAGTATGGAGGTTAGTCATCAAAAACAAAAATGAGCCAGGCCCAAAGGGCCCAGCGCCTGCCAAACAAAAAAATTCAGAAATGTAAAATATGTGAAAAAAAATGAAAAGTGTACCACTGGGGCTCGAACCCAAGTCTCATAGGTTACAGGCGCGCGCTTCTACCACTGGGGTGGCTATACATCCGTTAATACAAATGAAACAATAAATATGTAAGGCAAAACGTGTTCTGAAAACTTCATCTTCAACCTCCAGCCAGACCAACTATAACTTGCTCATTTCTTATCAAAAATGAAAACCGTAAACATAAAACTTGTGCAAATTTTCTCACGATTCCAGAAATGTAAAGTATTAAAACTATATATCAAAGATAAGCAAGAATTTTAATGGCCCTAATCTGAACCCTAAAAATTTCAGTGATTTCAATTTCAAAATTCTCTAAGCTCAAGAAAAATTAATGGAAACTATGGACATGGTTAGCTTCAGGGCAATAATATCTACATATTTTGTTCACAAATAAACTATTGATGATGCCTGTATGAAGAGTTTCAAGTTGAGAAAACTTACCTCAAAACTGGAAATTGTGTTTGGAGTTTGCGCTTGTTTCAAGTGATGGTGATGATCAGGTTAGCTTCCTTGAGGTTCTAGGAAGCTAATGCAATGGTTTGCTTGAGTTGAGAGTGGCTGAAATGACTTGGAGAAGTCAATGTGCAATGCTCTTTTTTGGTTATGGAAGATGGGGTAAATGATGTTACAGAAATGAAACAGGTACAGGGATGGGTTACACTTTATGTAAGGAAGCTTTAGAAACTAAAAGGCCAAGAAACGCACGAGGGAAAGTGAGTTTGAGGTTCAAGGTTAGAAACTGTGCAACAATGGAGTTTTTGTGCAATTTATGATTTCAGAGAGTTTTGGTGTATTTCAGGGTGTTCAAGCTCATGTCCTAGATCACAAATAATGACTCTATTTATAAGCAACAAGTTTGGAATGCTCTAGTTGATCAGAATTCAAATTCACATGTTTATGCATAACATGTGATTTTTTTGAGAAATTCAAGTTTCCATGCCTTGTACTTGGTTCATAGAGTTGTTAATCACTTTAAACACAATGCTTTTGACTTTGTGGATGGAGTGTAATCAATAAAAACAAGTTGGGAGCTCAAGAAGCTGACTTTGTGCATAAAGATTGCTTTACAAGAATGGATATGTTACTTTCTCCCTAAAATGGAAAATTGATTTGGAAAAAGATTGAAACACTTGGATAATGGCATAATCAGTTGTGTAAATCATTAATTATGGAGTGACAAGCAAGTTTGAGGCATGTAAAGCAAGTATTATGCAGCCTAGCATGGATTTTATTCATCTGTTCATCAAAAATGACTTGTAACTCAAGTGACAAAACCCTAACTTCATCTCTTCAATTCTCCCTACTCAAGAATGATATCAAGGAGTTATTGGACATTTTGGAAAGCTTGCAATGTGCTCTACAACCCAATTTGAATTGCTTTTGAATATTCCCCTTGTAACTATATGAAAAAGTGCCATGAAGTTATTGTAAGTATGAGAGTGCGCCTAAGAGGGTGGGTGAATTAGGTACTTTAAAAAATTCTACCGTTTTAGTGATGATGGATATTATTTTTCTGGTTTAGTGCATGAGTTTATAAATATGTTTCTTTCTTTTCTGGTTTATGACTAGTGATGAAAGCGGTAAATGCGGAAAAGTAAAGAACACAAAGATGTATCCTGGTTCCCCTTACAGTCCGAGAGTACTCCAGTCCCCTTTCAACATGAAAGAGATTTCCTAATTGTTAGATCTCAAGACAAGACACCCTAGTCCTTCTATACAAGACTCTAACCAATAAAACCACCAAGAACAATCCTCTTGGACCAAGAACAATCCTCTTGGATTTTCACTATGTCAACAATGAGAACAATCCTCTCAAGGTGACCTTACTTATATTCAACAATCCTGGAAAAACAAGATTTCAAAATCACTTGAACTTATTTCTAACAATCCTGAAAAATAAGCAAGTATATACCAATATTTGATTTGAATGAGTTTGAGTAGCAATGATCACTTAGAGTGATTTAATCAATTAATTGATCTTCTCTTCCAATGATAATAGTATACAATTACTCAAGATATATAATGCTCAAAGTTTTCTGTTTGACAATATGTGAAAGTGTGCAGAAAAACTTTGTGTATGAAAGTGAAGAAAAGCTTGAGTTTGATATTTGAAAATTCATAAAATATAATTGGAAGAGGTGCAGAAAATGATTTTGGAAATGAGTATTTATATGTTCATAGCACCTTTTTGAAACAACATAAAGTTCTGTAAATGAATCATGAACAATTTCCAAGATTGAGTGAAAGGTTTCCATGAAAATGTGTTATGAACAGGCATGTGTAAAGCTGCTATTTTTCAAAATCGTGCAGCATGCAATCGATTGCACCCTTTGTGTAAATCAATTGCACGGGGTTTCAACAGCTAGAAATTCAAAAGTTTTAAGTGTGTAATCGATTGCAGAAGAGTGTAAATCGATTGCATGTGAAGTCTGTAGCAAAAATTGATTGAGTGCAATTGATTGCACAAATAATGCAAATCGATTGCACTGAGAAACAGTAGCAAATGTTTTGAAAATTTTAAGCATGCAATCGATTGCACTAATATGCAAATCGATTGCACTGAGAAACAGTAGCAAAGGATTTGAGAAAATTGAAGCATGCAATCGATTGAACTCAAGTGAAAAATGATTTTTAGCTTAGAAAAACTTGAGTAAGGATTTATAAAAAATTTCTTTTCACCATTGAGCATCTATGTCTTAAGTTCAAAGTAAGTATTATCATTATACCTTGAAATTTGCTAAGAGCCTGAACTGAAGACTTTATCCATAGATGCTTTTAGCTTTGATAAAAAATCTTTTCCTTCTTTGTCCCTCATGGTTTGTCTTCATCAAAACAAAAGTTCATTTGAGAAGTTTGATTTTACATTCTCCCCCTTTTTGATGATGACAAACGATCTTGCTTGATGCGTTGTAATTTCCGGAAAGAGCTTCTCCCCCTAAGATGCATAACTCCCCCTTTGTATGAGAAGGTTATAATCCTTTGAATTTGTTCAGCTTGGTTGAAGAGTACCTTAAAAATTTAAGACAAAGAAATACACAAGCATAAAGTACAACATCCTTCTCCCCCTTTGACATTATCAACAAGAAAGGAAAGATGTAATAGAAAAATGGACAAAATATATGTAGTAATATTGAAAACTTAACCATAGCCATATTTCTCCATGATGCTTTTTCTCATCCTTTGATAAATGCACATAGTAGTTGTCTTCATTAAAACATAATGTTGAAGATGCTTAACTCTTTTAGGCAGAATGAGGAACTCTTATATGAATGCTCCCCATACCTTTGATAACTCCCTCTTGATCAAAGTTCTCCCTTGAATCATAGAGGATTTTCATCTCTCTTTGGGCTCAATAGTGACTTCATAAATCATTCATCTTTTGAGAACATGATGTTGAAGCCTTTGACACAAAGTTGACTTGTACTTAGAAGTTGTCTTTTGTTCTTCAACATGAAGTACATCTTCAGTGGATATGAAAGTTAGTGTATCAACTTTGCCAATGCCAAGAATTATTACTTTAAGGTATTTCCCATATGTTAAATAATCCTTGGACTTGAACTAGATTTGAAAGTTAGTGTATATCTTCCATCAAATGCTTAGAGCCACCACTTATCAAAACATCATAGATTTAAAGTGGTCCTCAAGCAAACCTACAAAACAATTAAGTTTGATTTGGTATCCAATGTTCTTTGGGTCAATCATAGTTAGTTCCTTTCTTTACCCACACATAATTCCCACTTGCCACACTAATGTTTCTAACATAGCAAGCATTAGGTGTATGGAAAACAATACCACAATAAAAACAAGTAGGTTCAAAGTTACTTCTATATCTAGAAGGGTAAGATTTCTTCTTAAAAAATCTTTTATTTTTAGGATATTGATGAACTACTTTAGATTTGTTCACTTTATCTTTGGATGATTGATCACTAGCCTTAACAAAGATAGTTTTATTAGAACTTGGTTTTGAAAACTTTGAATATCCAAGTCCACTTTTATCATTGGAATGTCTTTGTTGGCTAAGAACACCTTTCAATCCAATTTGACCTTTTTCATATCTTTCAATAACTCTTTTTAATTGGACAATTTGGAAAGAGCGTGATTCACAATTTTTACATACAAAATTATGTTTTTGCTTACTAAATTTTTATTTTTCATCTTTGAGATCTTTTTCCATAGACTCACATTTTTGTTCTAAAGATGAAATTTGTTTCTTTTGTGATGACATAGTTTTGTACAGAATTTTGCAATCATTTAATAGTTCATCTATAATACCTTGTGCATCACTATCAAAAAGATAAAATTGATTACTAACCTCGTCATCTTCACTATCGGAATGGTGTGAAGCCATCAATGCAAGATTATCACGTTGATTGTTTTCGGATTCGGAAGATGAACTTTCCCATGCTATATATGCTTTCTTTGACTTCTTATCTTTATTTCTCTTGAAATATTTCTTCTTCTTTTCAAGTGTAGGACATTCACTTTTAACTTGTCCCTTTTCTCCATATTCAAAGCATATAACCTTCCTTGTTGGTGCTTCCATTTTTCTTTCTTTTCGTAGAACCTTTTCAATCTTCTTGATAAGATTATCATCTTCACTACTAGTGGATTCATCCTCTTGATTGCTATCATGATTTTTTATCCTTGTATTTAGAGCCATGTCTTTTGAATCTTTTACTTGGATTTCATGCTTTTCAAGTCTTGCAAGTTTCGTCTCATATTCTTGAAGTTTTCCGAACAAAGTGGAAGAAGTCATTGTGGATATATTCTTCTTCTCGGATATTGCTGTCACTTTTGGTTGTCATTCCATGGATAAAGATCTAAGCACTTTAAGATTAAGTTCATCATTAGTTAAAGTCTTACCAAGTGATTTCAAATGATTTGTCAAGTGAACAAATCTTTTCTTCAAGTCGAGGATTGATTCTTGGGGCTGCATTCTGAATAGTTCGTATTCTTGACTCAATGTATTTAATCTCGATCTTTTAACTTAAGCAGTTCCTTCATGAGTTTCTACGAGGGTATCCCATATTTCTTTATCCATTTTGCATGCCGAGACACGGAAGAATTCATCCATTCTAAGTGCACTTTGAAGAAGATTTATTGCCTTTTTATCATAGAGAACCTTCTTCTTATCATCTTCGTCCCATGCAGTTTTAGGCTTTGATGAGCTAGCACCATTGATTACCGTTATAGGGATAAATGGACCATTCTCGACGGCATCCCATATTTCTTCTCCTCGTGCTTCTAGATGTGCCTTCATGCGTATTTTCCAACAGTCAAAATATTCACCACAAAATAGAGGAGGCTTGTTGTTACTACCACCATCTCTGAAAACGGGATTTTGATTTGCGGAAGCCATTCTGGATCTTTTAGTAACAGGTTACCTATAACCTGCTCTGATACCAATTGTAAGTATGACAGTGCGCCTAAGAGGGGGTGAATTAGGTACTTCAAAAAATTCTAGCGTTTTAGTGATGATGGATATTATTTTTCTGGTTTAGTGCATGAGTTTATAAATGTGTTTCTTTCTTTTCTGGTTTATGACTAGTGATGAAAGTGGTAAATGCGGAAAAGTAAAGAACACAAAGATGTATCATGGTTCCCCTCACATTCCGAGAGTACTCCAGTCCCCTTTCCACATGAAAGAGAATTCCTTATTGTTAGATCTTAAGACAAGACACCCTAGTCCTTCTATACAAGACTCTAACCAATAAAACCACCAAGAACAATCCTCTTGGACCAAGAACAATCCTCTTGGATTTTCACTATGTAAACAATGAGAACAATCCACTCAAGGTGACCTTACTTGTATTCAACAATCCTGGAAAAACAAGATTTCAAAATCACTTGAACTAATTTACGACAATCCTGAAAAATAACCAAGTATATACCAATATTTAATTTGAATGAGTTTGAGTAGAAATGATCACTTAGAGTGATTTAATCAATGAATTGATCTTCTCTTCCAATGATAATAGTATACAATGACTCAAGATATATAATGCTCAAAGTTTTCTGTTTGACAATATGTGAAAGTGTGCAGAAAAACTTTGTGTATGAAAGTGAAGAAAAGCTTGAGTTTGATATTTGAAAATTCAGAAAATATAATTGGAAGAGGTGCAAAAAATGATTTTGAAAATTAGTATTTATATGTTCATAGCACCTTTTTGAAACAACATAAAGTTCTGTAAATGAGTCATAAACAATTTCCAAGATTGAGTGAAAGGTTTCCATGAAAAGGTGTTATGAACAGGCATGTGCAAAGCTGCTATTTTTCAAAATCGTGCAGCATGAAATCGGTTGCACCCTTTGTGTAAATTGATTGCACGGGGTTTCAACAACTAGAAATTCAAAAGTTTTAAGTGTGCAATTGATTGCACAAAAGTGTAAATCGATTGCATGTGAAGTCAGTAGCAAAAATTGATTGAGTGCAATCGATTGCACAAACAATGCAAATCGATTGCACTGAGAAACAGTAGCATATGTTTTGAAAATTTCAAGCATGCAATTGATTGCACTAATATGCAAATCAATTGCACTGAGAAACAGTAGCAAAGGATTTGAGAAAATTGAAGCATGCAATCGATTGCACTAACATGAAAATCGATTGCACTCAAGTGAAAAATGATTTTTAACTTAGAAAAACTTGAGTAGGGATTTATAAAATATTTCTTTTCACCATTGAGCATCTATGTCTTAAGTTCAAAGTAAGTATTATCATTATACCTTGAAATTTGCTAAGAGCTTGAACTGGAGACTTTATCCATAGATGCTTTTAGCTTTGATCAAAAATCTTTGCCTTCTTTGTCCCTCATGGTTTGTCTTCATCAAAAAAAAAGTTCATTTGAGAAGCTTGATTTTACAGTTAGGTCAAAATCCTGGTCAAATTACGGCAAAATTTCACTAAGTGTTTAGTTTCATGACCCTATGTTCATAAAATTATAACTTGAGATCCAAGCATTTTTGGAAGAAGTTATGTGTAGCAAAGTTGTAGATTTCATAGATATCTACAACTTTCATGTTGGAAGTTTCTTTTTAATCATCTTGCATCATGATGAAAATTTGGCTCAAAGTTATGAAAAAACATGAAATTTCCAACACTTAGAAAAATTTCTAAATTTTGAAATTTTGACTTTTCGAAATGAAATCTTGACTTTTTGATTTCTTGATGAATAAACTTCATATTTTGACATATTTTGATGAATTGTGATCTTTGGTACTTGAGTTTGACCAAAAAGTCAAAGTTTGACTTTTTAGTATACAATTGACTTTTGATCAGTTGACTACAAAATTTATCTGTCAATCCAATGAACTTGCAATGTTTTGAACCATGTCATTAGGTCAAAATGTTGAAATTTGAATCTTGAGATCATGCCTTAAACCAATTTACCATTTGCTAGGTTAAAAATTAGAAATTGCCCTTTCCCAATCAAAATCCTAATTTTGACCATTTTGCCCTTTTGGAAATTTGATCAAATTTCTTGAGGAGTTGTGGTCCAAACTTGTTCAAATGATACATATGATTTTAAAATGTTGATGTGGATCAAAAATTATGAAGTTTGACTATAAATTGACCATAGCTGACTTTTTCCCCAATACAACTGATTTTTAGGTCAACTTCTCAATTGACTAATCAAAAATGCGATTCAAAGCTTAAAACTTGACATGTGTAATCTTGGGAGTCCATAATGAATCATGAAAATCATATGGGGTATATAAAGTTCAATAATCCTTGTGCAATCTCAAACCCTAATTTTGGTCATGAGTGCTTAAGGAGGCGTCTTGAGTTGATCAAACCCTAGTGCAGTCTTGAGCCCAAGGAGATCTTGTATAAAAATTCTTGATAAGTGAGATGGAAACTTTTGGGGTACAATAGATGCCCCTGTTGAATCTTCTTAAGCCTGAAGAGTTAGATTGGCATGTATTGCCGTTCGTGACTCGTGGGTGGAAGATGATTGGACATTAGAGTGCCCAGAAATTTGTACTCGTCGATGTGATGGTTGAGGGAATGGGCTTAATGATGCCATTTGGAGAGGTGATATAAAGTTGCAGGAGATGGGCTTGTAGATGCCATCCAAGAATGATTGTTTATTTGTAATTTGTAAGCTGAAAGAATGAGTATCAGAATGTCGTCCGTGTCTGGAGCGTATCCGAACTATATCTAAAAGTTGAATCTGAACGAGTATTAGAATGGCATCTGTGTTTGGAGCATATCTGAACTGTATCTGAGAGTTGAGTCTGAATGAGTATCAGAATAGCGTTCGTGTCTGGAGCGTATCTGGACTGTATCTGAAAGTTGAATCTGAATGAGTATCAGAGTGGCATCCGTGTCTGAAGCGTATTTGTACTGTATCTGAAAGTTGAATCTGAATGAGTATCAGAATGGCATCCGTGTCTGGAGCGTATTTGTACTGTATCTGAAAGTTGAATCTGAATGAGTTTCAAAATGGCATCCGCGTTTGGAGCGTATCTGTACAGTATCTGAAAGTTGAATCTAAATGAGTATCAGAATGGCATCCGTGTCTGGAGCGTATCTGTATTGTATCTGAAAGCTTTGAACATTGTTAATGGTATCTATTAACCTTATCCTAAAAAGGGTAAAAATGTTAGCTAAAATGCAAAGTCATGTTGTATGAAATGTATGATATAATGCATTCGTATTATCAATGTTTATGATATATGGATGCAATGTATGCGTATGTGAGCTAGTCTATTGCGTTGTTTGTTGGATTGGGGAAAATAAATCCCTGAATATTTCTGAGGATATGTAAGTCTTCATGTCTTGAAGTCGAAGTGTTGATGAATTTCCGTTTAGAGAAATAAACTTTATTGTAAGGGGAATGTCGTGTACTGCTTGAAAAATTCTGGTTGGGGAATTTGGAGAAATTGGATGATTTCTACCGGGGATTGATAATTGGAAGCTTTGTTCCGCTGGGGATTAAACTGTACACTGTAGGGATTTTTATGGAAAATAACTTGGAGAGATTTCCCTATCTCTTAAAGCCATCAGTAATTGTCTTTTATTTTGTTTATTTGTAAACAACAATTATGTTCAGATGCATATGTTCAACAATGAATCATTGGACGTTTTTGTAAACAAAACACAAGCGTAAAGAAAAACATATAGTTTTTGCACTTTCAAAGAGATATCTTTGTATTGACTTTGAGTAAGTATTTTGGTACAATGAGACAAACATTCTAGTAAGAGAATGTCGTCGTAAAAATGAAAATTTTAATACAAAGAAAAGATAGCTATGTGTAATAATCCCATGGGGTTCCCATTCTGCTATAGCCTTTGTATCTCTGAGTATCTTGTCTATTTGTTGCCTCGTCCGAAGATGATTGAATTGATCAGAACCTCTGAGTTTGTAGGTTGTCCATAAGGTGATCCAACGGGACATATTCTTACGCTTTAATTCCCTAACTTTTGCCTGGACCTCCCTTTCGGGTTTTCAGCCCACTAGGATACCCTTTTTTTCCCAAGCCGCCCTTTCGGGTTTTTAGCTTGCCGGGTGTAGAGATTTTTTTTTGTTTTATCCCTAATTTTTTCCCGAACCTTTTGGTTCGCCAGGATGCCCTTGTTTTGCCTAGGTGCGTCAACCTAGCGGGTCTCTTATGTGTAGTATCTTTTGACTATGCCTGCGTTCGCAGGGTGCGGCAGGTCATCACCATCCATGGTGGTCAAGATCATTGTTCCACCAGAGAATATGTTTTTGATTACAAATGGTCCTTCATATGTAGGAGTCTATTTTCCCCTGGGATCACCTTGGGATAGTATAATACGTTTGATCACCAGATCTCCAACTTGATATACTTGTCGTCTGACCTTTTTGTTGAAAGCATTGATCATCCGTTTTTGATACATTTGACCATGACAGGCAGCAGTAAGTCTTTTCTCATCAATCAAGTTTAGTTGATCAAGTTGAGTCTGGATCCAATCTTCTTCATTCATCCCTGCATCCTTCATAATTCTCAAAGAGGGGATCTGAAACTCAATAGGTAAGACAACCTCCATGCCGTATACCAGAGAATAGGGTGTTGCCCCGGTCGATGTGCGAGCTGTAGTACGATACCTGTGGAGAGCGAATGGTAACATCTCATGCCAGTCTTTGTATGTGACAGTCTTTTTCTGTATGATCTTTTTAATGTTCTTATTCGCGGCTTCAACAACACCATTCATCTTCGGCCGGTAAGGGGAATAATTATGATGTTGGATCTTGAATTTCTTGCATAGGGCGGTGATCATAGTATTGTTCAGGTTCGTACCATTGTCTGTAATGATTCTCTCCGGGATACCGTACCGACATATGAGATTCTGCTTGATAAACCGAGCGACAATATTCTTGGTAACGGGGGGCGAAAGAAGCTGCCTCCACCAACTTTGTAAAATAGTCAATGGCCACTAGGATAGAGCGATGTTCATTGGAGGCTGTTGGTTTGATTTCCCCAATCATATCAATCCCCCACATAGCAAAGGTCCAAGGAGCCGTCAAGACATTCAGAGGAACCAGAGGTACGTGAACCTTGTCAGCAAAAATCTGACACTTGTGGCAAGTTCGAGAGTGTTGATAGCAATCCGCTTCCATGGTATACCAGTAATAGCCTGCCCGTAGGATTTTATTTTCCATCGTATGCCCGCTGGAATGGGTGCCAAAAGTGCCTTCATGTAACTCAGCAATGATCCTTTCAGCTTCAACCTTATCTACGCACCAAAGTAATACGGAGTCATGGTGGCGTTTGTAAAGAATGCCATTACTAAGGAAGAATTTAGCAGAGAATATCCTTAAGAACTTCTTATCATTGACTAAATCTCCTTCTGGATATTCTTGAGCCTCTAGATACTTCTTGACTTCGTGAAACCAAGGCTGGTCCATTACTTCTTCAGTATTAATCTCATGACAGTGTGCTGGTTCCTCCATTCGCTCAATGGTGATATGGGGAGCCTCGTTATCCCATTTAAGTTTAAACATAGTTTCTTTGTTCATTTTTTATACCTTTGTCGTATTCATCCTGGTTGTCATCTTCATTCGATGGGATATCAAAATCTATAGCTCACTTGACTGGACCTTTGAACCTCCTCCCTATTTTAAGGATTTCGATTCATTTCTTTGTCGTCTTCTTTTTCTTCTCTTTGGAGATGAGCACCTTCATTTCTTCTCTCCCCTTGGCTATGTTCATGAACATCTCTTGGAACTGAGCATTTTGAGCCTGGAGATATTTTAGTTTGTCTGTTCAAGAGCCATGTTTCTATCTGAAATAAACAGCATGAAGATGAGAAAACTTGCCTTGGAAACCTGTTATGTAACTATATGTATGGTATGTGGATGCACATGAAATGTTTTCAAGGATCTCGTGGGATTTAAATTTGAAACATTAGAAATTGAATCTGGTTGAAGCTTTGTCTGGCGAACTTTGAGTCTTCATCTTTGAATTTCCTTCCATAAGAATTGAGCTCATCATATCCAGTGGGTCATAGACTCTGACTTAAGAGAATATACTTTTGATCTTTACGACATCTGGCTAGAGGAAAATAAATCCTCTTGCCCCTTGCTAGAAATCTGGCTTATGATAATCCTGCACCAAAGGTCCCTAAGATCTTTGAAATGGTTAGTAAAAATTCCATTTCATGATGATATGATGTTATGATGTCATGTTTAAATAAGTAGCAAACACAAACAAATCACACAAGAGCCTTAGGTTTAAAGGCTTGCATGAGGTCCATAGGTAAGTAACCTTCTATATTGAAGTTAAGTTGGCTAAACCGTCCTAAAAATAATAACCAGGTTCTAGGAATCTCATATCACCGATCTTTCTCGCAGGATTTATTTTAGCACGGCAACTGGTTTGCCACCAAAACATCACGAAATTCCAATCTCAATGAGCGTAGTTTCGAGTATCAACCAACTTTGGACTGCACCAAAGTCGGCTATCTCACTACCTTCTAATGGCCAAGATGGGTCAATTAAGGTTCTAAAAGTCAGTTAGTGTTAATGACACCGCGCAGCAGTCTAATGTTATCCTCGACTGACTCAAGGAACATTAATACAAACCAAAGTGTCACACTAACGTAACCATCATATTAACCATATCGGTCTACGTCGTACAACCTTGATGATCTATTGCTACTTACCTAAGGCATCCCTAGATCCGGGTGTAGGATCTTACAAGCAAATAAACCCAAACAAACCCCTTAAAATAAAGCAAGCAAAGCAAACAATTAAAGCAATTAAAAGTAATCTAAACCCTAAGGTAACCCCTCTTTTGGAATTTGAGACATAATCACCAGTTCTGTAATATGGTAGGAGAACTAACTTTTTGGTTTTATCCAAATGTGCGGATAGCTAGAGTCGCCACCGACTTTTCTTTTATCCAATAAGGAAAGGGTGAAAAGAACAGGAAAGAACTTTGATAGATTTTGAGTTCTGGGGGGTAAGATATGAAAAGGGAAGGTGTTAGCACCCTTTTCACCCGTAGTTATCTATGGAATCTTAATTACTTAGCTCACTTTTGAAAAATTGCTTTGTGTGTGATTTGTTTGAAAATATTTTGAAATTTCCAATGTAAGGAAAACTTTGTAATAATTCTTGTATCAGTCCTTAAGAGTGTATACAAAGTGTTTTTTTGAAAATATTTGTTTGAAAGTGTAGTGTGAAAAAAAGTTTTGAGAAAAGTTGTGAGCAAGTAATTAAGAGTTTCTTACCCACTAAAGGTCATTCTTATTCCTTTTACTTCTACTTTAGAGATAATACTATCCATACCATTAGTTAGTAGATAGCCCTATCTATTGGATGTGAAGGGACGGGCGAAGGGTCATCGTATGGTCATCAAAGGCAACATGTAAAGATACTTTGGCAATTGTATCGGAGGGACTAGATCATTTTTCGTAGGCAACATCGAAGGGTCGTCGAGGGATTATGATCTTTATTCGATGGTATTTTTCTAAAGTATCCTTACTTTCGAGGGACATGACCATTTATTCGAAGGTAATGAAGAGATGTTACCATAGAGATGTGAGTGTGAAAAGTGTGTTCAGTTCAGTTATATTTATCTTGAATTATTAGGGTTTTCTAGATTGATTTAAGTCTTGTCGTGCAAACCCTAGTTACTAGCAGTATAAAATATAGCAGGAAAAGTAAAGTGCGGAATGTAAAGACCCAAGCTATCACAGGGCTTTGGTGCAGTTACATAAGTAGGGAAATGTGGGAAAGTAAACCCTAAAACTATTACATCCTGGGAGAAGATACATAATAGACAAAAAGTGCGAGAAAATAAATCTAAGCTATTACAATTAAAGAGTGCAAACTATATATTTTTCTAAGAAAATAAATAGAAAAAATAAATAAGAAAATGTTTAGAAAAATGTTTAAATGTTACAAAACCTAAGTTTGTATTTTTGTATTTTTATAGAAAATAATTTAAATGATAATATTAATTAAAACCTAAATTCTAATTGATTTTAATATTTAAGAAAATATTAATTAGCCTAATTAATTGATAAATAAAAAATATGTCAAAAATTGATTATTGATTAAAAGAACCCTAATTCTAATTAATTTTAATATTAAAAAAATGTTAATTAATTTAATTAATTAGTAAAAAAAAATTGTAAAAAAGATTAATTACTCATTAAAAACCTTAATCCTAATTTAAAAATAATTAAATTTTGTTAATGATTAATTAGAAAATAGTTAAGAAAATAAGAAGAAATTAGGGTTAGTGAACAAATGAAAAAGAGAAAAAAAAATTTTGGGGTGGGTGTTGAACCCACACCCTTTCTTTCACCAGTCAATGATCTTACCACCACACCACATGTTGTTGCTTGTCAAACATATGAACAATAATATATATATATATATATATATATATATATATATATATATATATATATATATATATATATATATATATATATATATATATATATATATATATATATATATATATATATATATATATATATATATATATATATATATATATATATATATAAGAAGATTAAATCAGAAAATCAGAGATTAAAAAATTCAACTGGTCAGTCAACCATCGTGGATGGAGGTTACAACCATCTTCTCCGATGATGCTAAACATTGAACCCTGGGAAATCAACATCAAATAACAAAAAAAAGTTCCCAAATTGGCTAATTAAGAGGCTGTGAGTTCAGTGGTGTGATTAGTTTCATCTAAAATAGCCTACAACTATAGATTCACAACTTTGAAAGCTTCATCCCCCAACAATGGTGAAATTCGATTTTTGTGCTATACTTCACAAGTAATGGATCAAAACAATTCTAAACCTCATCATGAACATGTATGTATGCACTAAATCATTCAAAAATGCATGAATTGAGAGTTTGAAATTGATAAAGTTATCAAAATCGATGATGTTGAGGGAGAGAGCTCTAGCGTGATTCAAGCTTGAGTAATGATATAGATCAACTCCTGGAGTCTTCAGGAAGGTGAATTGATGCTCAAAATTGATTGAGAACGGCTGGAGATATGGGTTTGTGTTTCCCATAGCTCTTGAGAATTTTGATTTTTTATGATTCTTCTTGAGGCAATTTCATGATCTCTGATGGTCTGAATATGTTCTCTATTTATAGGCCATGAATTAGGTCAACGAACATGAATCAAATCTTTGTATTTCATGACAAAATATTTTATTCGATTTTTTTTTTTTGCATGGTAACATATCTTTTTTAGCTCAATATTGTGCCAAATCTAATCTTCATGATCCCTCATAATTTTTTTTAGCATGATTATATGATATTAGACTAATGATTTGATTCAAAATACATCCCGACACCTTGTATCATTTATTTGATATTTTATTTGATTTATTTTACTTTTAAATAAATAAAAAGAAAAAGAAAAAGAAATAAAAACTATAAAAATAAATTAATGGATTTATGAGTCTATTATGAGGTTAAGAACACGTTTGGACTTTAAAAGATAAGCCCATTAGCCCAAAAATTCAAATTTAGTACATTTGGACTTCATGCATTTCCTCAAAATTGCCCAACTTGAACCAATCATATCTCACTCAATTTTTATCATATGAAGGTGATCTTTGACTTTTTGTAAACCTCAAGGTGTCCCCTACAATCTCCATTTTGGTCATTTTTCCAATTTTAGATGTTAACTTGATGTAAATTGGTTTGACAAAAAGTGTCTTTTTGTTGACTTTTAAAATGACCTATAATATTTTGGCTCATATCTCTCAAATAAAGCATTTTTTGGACTTGAGCTTAGAGAGACAAAGTTGTAGAGAATTGAATTTACTTCAAAATGAGTTTTGGTTGAGAAAAATATGATGAAATATGTGAAAGTTATGTTTGGTAAAAGTTCAGTTGACTTCTCCTTAAGAAAATCTTAATTTAGTACCTTTTGACTTTTGATGAATCTTGAGTTTTCTTGATGAATCATGATCCACCCTTGATCAAATGATCAATGTGAGTTAAAAATGTTGATGTTGACCAAAAATCTTGAGCTTTGACTGTATGTTGACCATAGTTATCTTTTTATTCAATATAGTTGATTTTCAATCATCTGAACAACTAACTGAGCTAACTTGTTATGCAAGGTGTGAAACTTGTCATGAGAGTACCTTGAAGCATATGAGGAATCATGGAATCTACTTGGGGCTTTAGAAGCTCAATTTTCTTTGATAAACACAAAACCCTAGTTGTAGGTCAATTGTTTAGGAGGAGAGTTTGTTTGATCAATCCTTGAGTAGTCTTGAGCAATTGAGTACCCTAGGAGCATGAGGAGGTATCTGGAAAAAATGGGAGAGCAATTTTGGGGTACAACAGCATGTTACTTATCCAGCAGGGATTTGTGAAGCCCAAATCCAATTCAATTAAGATTATAAAAAGAAGTCTTTAATCCTAGTTGTTTTTTACGAACTTACTATGTATTTTAATTAGGGTTTGTGTGCTTATTGTGATCCTCGCGATTATCATGTTGATAAAAGAGTAGTACTTTGCTTTTGTTGTAAGTTTTTTCAATCATTCCAAATCATATAAGTATAATGGTGTGTCTTTGAAGTGTGACTTCTATGATTTTTTAGATGTTTATAATTGTTCAGTCATTGGTTTGTGATTGGAATGGATTTGAGAAGGGTCTCATACCTAGGTGAGTCTTAGGTAGAAGTTAATCAAGGGTAGTGATTAAGTGAGAAGTTGTAAACGGGGGAATTTAGCTTCGAATTGATACTATTAGTAGTTAACTTGATCTTTGTCGTAGTAGCCCCCAGAGTAGGTGTTGGTTTACACTGAACCGGGTTAACAATCATGTGTGCTCTTTAATTTTTCTGCACTTCGATTATCGTTTATCTTGTAATTGCTTGCTTGTTCAGAAAAAGGTGTCTCGACATCTTTTAGGACATCTGTGATCTAAATACCAGAATTTCATAATCAAACCCGGATGCCAAGTCTTATATTTATCTTTGATATGGTTAATCACTAGATAAGAATCTCTATACACATCAAGGATTTTAATCCCTACATCAATAGCTTCTTCAAGGCCCACGATACATGCCTCATATTCTGCCATATTGTTTGTACAATCAACATCAATCTTGCAGTGAAAGGGATGTAAGAACCATCAGGAGTAACTATAATTTCCATAATTCCATTACCATAGGCATTGAAAATTCCATCAAATATCAAACTATGAGTGCAACTTCACCGTTAGATATTTTGCATGATGTCAAAACTAGGAAAACTTACCATTTCTGTATAATGGACGGTATCTCTATATCATGTGGCACTCCCTTGCATTAGAGGTCTTAGGAGTCATTTAAAACAAATTTGAAGTTGGTCCAATTCATGAAAAATCATTTGTTGCATACATTTTTATTGTATGTGTTAATACATACGTATTTCAGGTCAAAACATACTGAAACTTTTAAGAATTGTAGAAATGATGATTTTATGTGTCGACACATATGAATTCCAGATCGACACATGTACTTTATTTTTAAAGGCAAAAAGTTATTGTCTTACTCATATCGACACATCCGTTTTTCAGGTCGACACATGTAGTTAAAATTTGACTTATGTGTCGACACATACAATTTTCAGGTCAGCACATATCGTTTGATTGGGTCAATTTTTCAATTATTTTAAATTCCGAAAATCTCCTTTTGCATATAAAATTTCACAACTATAAATACATCATTCATGCATCATTCCAACTTGATGATACCATAAAATATCCTACATTTTCTCCATCTTCAACCTCCAATCTATGCATACACACTAACAAACCATTGTAATGATTCTTTGTTGGGGTTCAAATAGACGATGTTTGATAACGTCTGATTATAGGTTCTTGTGTAGCCGATAATATTGGGTTTATATTTGTAGGGTATTTATCTGGATAAATCACATGTTTATCCTCCAAGATCGTTGAGTGAATTGGGGGGTTTTTGTGCAAGACATTCAAGAGAGGATTGTGGCTACGTGAATCCCTTTGGAGATAAAAAATGAAAATGATCCTTTGGAGATAAAGAACACAAAGGAAGTAGTGCAAGAACAACGAGTCAAATTGAAGTCTTGTGTTGCAATAAGTATAATTGATGATGCGTGAAAGCTTTGGAGATAAAGTACGCAAGGAGTAGCAAGATCCAGATAATCAATAAGTAGTTATTGTGTATTGGTCTTGTTGAAGATCAAAGGAAGAGAAGGCGTTGAATTAACATTAAATGGTTGTGTTTGTAGGGTTGCTCTTGGAACACTTCTCTTGTATTCATACTGTTTGCAAAGTAAAAACGTATCCTAATTCCGTATTAGAATTAGACACAGACGTACCCATATGCGAGGACAAAAATGGGGAACTGTGTAGACAAATATTTGTGTCCCTCTCTATTATGTCTTTACTCTCTTTTGGTTTTCATTATGTAATTTGTCAAATAACATTGTTTAATCGATTGACTCGTAAGAATTTTTCTACAATTGTTTTGTTTAATATGGTGTATTGATTAGCTTATAATCACTTTGATTATAAGTGGTTTTCATATCAAAACGACTCAAAGATAAATTTTGAAAATTCAAACCCACACCAAGTGTTAGACAAATTGTAATGTTCTATCTATTACTCTCATTTACTCTCTATATGCAATTTTTTGAATGTGTTGTTTTATCGATCGATTCATATAGAATTTATCTTTGATTGTAAAAGTATAAATTTATCAATTGATTAGCTTATCATCACATTGATTGAAAGTTCTTTTTCAAATCAACTAAGCTCAAAGAAAATTATAAAAAATTGATTGAGCGCCACATGTTAGATAAATTGTCAAGTTATGTTTTTAATATGATTTCATTGAAAATAGGAAACCGTTGTATTTGATATTAAACTATTAATTGAGATATTATTATGTTGATTGATTTTATCATTATCTTCATTCCATATTATTTGTGCATATCCGAGTTTCCAATAATTAGTTTCGTTTAGACTATTATTTTGATCTAGGTCAAAAACCTTCAGCTCAACATTGTTTTTGCAAATAAGTTTTTAAGTAACCATTTTTGAAAGGTGATTTTTTAATTTCGGAATCTATTAACCTCCCCCTCTAGATAATTATCTGTATTTTAACAAATGGTATCAGAGCCCTGGTTAATTCCGTGCTTCGAAACTCCTATTAGAAAATGGCGTATGAACCTAAAGAGGATTCCAAACAGCACCAATCTTTTCGATAGAAAACTATAGTTATTGTAAAGCTTGTGTGCATATTCATGTTAATTCATATGACAAGGGTATGTGTGACGCTATTACTCAATTTGATGCTAATGGCGTTATCACACCTAAGTTGAAAGTACTATGGAATAATGATGATAAGAAAATTTCATTAAATCTCATTAATTGTTTGAACACACTAGGTAAGCATATTTCCAATGCAATTGCTACTAACAAAGTCTTGAGATGTCTTACTAGGAAGCTAATGATCTTACAACAATTTATCTCACTATATTGTTTGGTATGCTTGAAGAACATGAGCAAGAACTTCTTTCTTATACTAACATAAAAGGAAACTTCAGAAAAATAAGAAAAAGGAGAAAGACACGAATAAGGAGGAAAAAATGAAGTCTAAAGCTCTTAGGACTTCAAGTTTAAGATCCTCAAATAGTGAGCATGTATATAATAGTGATTTTAGTGACGGTGAAGATTTAAATCATCATTATGGTTGTATGAAAGGCTTGCCCAAATGAAACCAATTTTTCACTAACCCCCAAGGACCCAATGAAGATTAGGTACCTAGCTTGTCTTGTTGTTTTTGTAGAAACATTGTCTTGATTTTAGGAAGAGAATATCGGTTCTCATTTATGGTGGCTCAAGATATATTAACATATTCTAATCCTATTGTATATGTTGCAAGAAGATGGATTATATGATCTAGAAAGCAACAATAAGTATTTTTTTTAATTGGAAGAAGAGGCGTAAGTTACTTTTGATGGTGTATCCGAGAATACTTAGAAAAGGTATTTAATTTCATGGTGTAGGTGTATCTTCAAGAGTCATACTCAATGACGCCAAAGTAGGAATTGATCAACCCGAATCGGTGGAACATGAAGAGGAGAAAGATAACTAATATGAAAAGGATAAAAATGAGATTTCAATCAAAATGAATGATCATCAAATGACCTTCTTGGATTCATCACAAGTTATACTTTTGAGTACATTGTCAAAGTGAAAAGTGGTAAGATCGTGTTGTTTTAAAATATTTGTGGCATTACTTTGCATTTTGTTCAACTTTCTTTCGAGAGTTCCTTTGAAATGCAAGTGCATCCTCCGTCATGTTGTACAGTGAGGTAGTATTGATTTAACTTTTGCTTTGTTAGTAAGTTGTTTCATTTATTTGTTTATTTCTATAAGTACATTGCAACATAATTCTTAATTGATAAACATGGTGACTTATTAATTTTAATGTATTTTTTATTCTTTATAAACACGTATGTGTACACAAGCATGTTTAGTTTCATTAAATATTAAGAATAACACATTTGACATTATATCATATTTGATTCTACTAACATGCAACTTGTCAAAGATTTCTCAAAGCTTATGCAGGGAGTGTTTGAAATGAGTCTTATGGGGAATTGAATTACTTTCTCGGACTCCAAATAAAGTAACTCAAGGAAGGAACATATGTGTGGGGAATTACCTGTGAAGTCAAGCCTCTCCAAATATTAGTTTTGATGAAGTCAAATTTAGAAGAAAATGTTCATAGCAAAAGAATGGTAGAAGCCTCAAGTCAAAGTTAAAACATCAAGTTTCAAATCTCTCATTTTATGAATACTAGCTTTGGATATTAATGGTTGATCAAATCCTTGAGGTACAAGTAAGCATTTCTATCATATTGATATTTAAGTGCTCAAAATATGTCTAAACATTTTGCATACATGTTTCATGACTTTAAGATCATTAACATTGCATTTCCAAGTCTTTAAAAAAAATTCACTTTCCACATCAATGGTAATCAGTTACTGGTTATGGGTAACTGGTTACAAGCTTTGAAATGATTCTGGAAAACATTTTTGGTTCATTGGTAATAGGTTACTTCCTTCTGGTAACCAGTTACAACTTCGTGTTTTTGAAAATTTTGAACGTTAATTGAACTGGGTAAGTGGTTTATGCAGATCTATAACCAGCTACCACTGAAGCTATTTTGAAAAATGTTTCTTCTATGATGGTTGTTGGTTTGCAGCTTTTGGCCATGAACCATTGCATTCTTATATGCATTTATAGGCTTTTTAAAGGGTGCATTACATGTATAAATTTCATTTTCATTTCTGACGCAAAAACAACACCTCTTTCAAAACAATTAAAAACACATTGTTATCTCAAATTTCAAATACAAGTGTGTTGTTTCTTAAACTTTGTTTGAAACTTATCACATATTATTTTCATATTCCATAAAGTTTCAACATCATAATTCTTGAGCACTTGTGTATCATATTCAGAATTGTTTACTTGAAATAGAAGATCAAATCTAAGTGATTGATATATATTCATCAACTTTATTACTCAAATAATTTCCAGATTTAATTTGCAATATCTTGTTGTCCAGGATTGTTGGAAACAAGATAGTAGAAAGGAAATGATTGTTTTCTTGTTCTACTTCTTTGATTGTATCTTGCTATCCAGGATTGTTGGAAGCAAGAGAGTCATTAAGAGAGAATTTTTCTCTTAGTGTACTTAGTGAAAATCCAAGAGGAGTGTTCATGGTGGTTTTATTGGTTAGAGTATTGTATAGAAATACTAGGTTGTCTTGTCTAGAGATCTAACAATAATGAAATCTCTTTTATGTTGAAAGGGGACTGGAGTACTCTCGGACTGTGAGAGGAACCATGATACATCCTTGTGTGTTTTTACTTTTCCATATTTACCGCTTTCATATTACATCATAAACAGAAAAGAAAAGAAACACACTTCTAAACTCTTAACATAAAACCAGAAAAATAAGAACAAAGTGTTTCTAAAACCGGATAAATTTTCAAAGTCCTAATTCACCCTTCCTCTTAGGCGCACTCAAATACTTACATTACCTCTGCGATCATGTTTAAAAAGGGATGTTGTGTTCGAGCATTTTGATAGTGAAAATCAATTTGACGATGTTTTCAGAAAACGTCTTCCACCAAACCATTTATCAATAAACATGAGGAATTATGGATTATTATATTCTCCAATGTTGCTTTCTTTATTATGATGCTTACACTTTTATACTTTTGATCTAACACTTTGTTTGAGTATTTTTACATCATGTGAGTGCAACTTCCATTGGATCAAAAGTGAGGTAATATTGTTCCAAATTTCTCCTTGAAAGTAAGATTCTTCTTAGTACATGTCTTAGTTGATGAAAAGTGTTTGGTATGTTCTTAAATGATGAAAACCATGAATGTTCATTTCCAATTTTTTTATTGATAACCATTGTGTGTTCTCAATGTATATGCTTATAATGACTTCATGTATTAATTCTTTCACATTTGTATAAGTTTGTTCTTGTATTAATGCGTCCGTAAGTGTACTGAAATATTGAAGTAATATAAAAGATTGTCGTACCCACAGAGACCAATGTCAACCTATTGTAATCTATCGTCGCTTTGTATACCTAATGATAATGAAATAATTGATTTAGTGGAAACTAAGACTAAAATAAAGACTAAAATAATATTAAAGAAATATATAATAAAAGAGAGGCCGGAATATATATTTCGTGTGTGTTGTATCCCAAAATTTTCCTTCCCATATTTCTCAACACAAGGCAAGTAAGGTCCCCAAATTGCTCAAGGAGGTTCAAGAATTGACCAGATAAACTCTCTCCTAAGGCAGTCTACCTCAAATTAGGGTTTCCATATTCATCAAGATGTGTGAACCACAATGGACTCAAATGCTCACCATTGTGCTAATATGTTCTCAAGATCATCCATGTCAAGTTTCAAGCCTTGCAGAAGAAGTTTGCTCAGTCAATTGCTCAAATGCCAGAAAATCAATTGTGCTAGGTCAAAAGTCAACTGTGGCCCACATACAGTCAAACTTCAAGATTTTTGGTCAACATCATCATTTTAAAGTATTATTCATCATTTGATCAAGGTTTGATCATGATTCTTCAAGGATTGCTCACAATTCATCAAAACCCAAAAGTTGCTAAATTAGGGTTTTGTAGGAAATGTCAACTCAATTTTGACCAAGCATAACTTTCTCATACTTTATCAGAAATGACCCATCAAAAGCTCATTTTGGATAGAATGAAATTCCTACAATTTATCTTCATCTCCTAAGTTCAGAATATGCACTCACAAAAAGATATGAATTTTGACATTATAGGTCCTTTTGAAAAGTCAACAAAAACACCTTTTGGGTCAAAGCTTTATATATGAACGTGGAAGACTCAATTTAGATGAGACCAAAATATTTGCTTAGAGTACATCCTAAGATTTCTAAAAAGTCCAAGAACACCTCTCTAGGGTCAAAATTGAGAGAGTTATGCATTGGCCAAGTTGACCATTTTTGCAAAATTGCCAAAAGTCAAATGTGCTCAAAATTGCATTTTTTGCTAAATGGGCTCAACTTTTTATGCTTGCGCCTCAATTATAATTTGGTCCATGACTCAAATACTTATCCACACATTATTTGCTTCATTTTTCAATTTATTTTGATTTTTCAATAATTAAAAAGTGAATTAAATCAAATAAATGATGAAAATTATCAAAGATATGATTTGATTTGTTTTTTTTACAGATTGGAAATCAAAATATGATGAGCTTGGATGATCAATTCGAATCAATGGAAATTGGTACAAGAAAGGCATGATTGGCATGAAAATAGAAAGATATCATACAAATTGAAAATCAAATCAAATCTCATCAAAGCTTCAAGATTCAATCTGTTTTGCAACCCTAATTCATTTAGGGATATATAATGAACAAGAACAAAGCAAAAAATATGGGTTAGAAGCCGTGAAAAGCTGGGATGAAAACTGAAAAATTCAAGAAAAAGTTGAATCAGTTTTCAATCTACAAGGCGTTTCAAAGCATTTCAAGATCACCAATCCCTTCCTTGACGTTCTCATAAGCTATTCCCATCATCTCCAAGGCCTGAAACATTCAAAATCGTAAGCTATAATACCCATTTTGTCCCACTGTTTTTGGTTTTTGATTTCATATATGCATGCGTTTTCAGTGAGAATTAACCCTACATTCTTGTTTGCCATAAGTATTCGAAGCTCTCTGTATCATTTAATTGAATTTTAAGTATAGGAAAGGCAAGATGCCATGATTAGGGTTCCAAGCTTAGTTTTGGGGTTTCTTAGCACAGGCCAAATTAGGAATGGATATGGATACCATGATGATCAGGGCTTCTAGCCCAGTTGATTCATGGCCTCCAATGCAATTTATATTGTGTTTACTGCATTTTTGAAGTTAACAGGGTTTTAGCTATGGAGTCTTGTCCGTAGGTAAAAGTCTTGTTACCTAAAACGATAGTCCGGTGAAGGAGATGATGGCGTGGCAGCGTGTGACTCGTCCATTTGAATTTTCACGCATTTTTCTGAATATATTACTTGATTTGATTATATTATTTGTTTCTATTATATGAACAAATAAACAACGTAACATAGCTGGCAAGCGAGCACTGGAAGCGAGTATAAGGACCTGGGTTCGATCCCCAGGTCCCAGGATTTTATTTGTGTTATTTTCATATAAGGGATCCAGCATGTTGTTCATCATGACGTCCACCATACATCATCAGTATTCATCCGTTTGATCATCAGCAAGCCAGATCCAATGTGCCAGCATTGAAGGTCCATCATAGCACTCAAGTCAACACCCACACTAGAGCAAGCGAGGTCAACCAGGCCTGGGAGGTTTTGGACCCAGAAATTCAATTTCAAACCCACCAGAATTGCTATTCAGCACAGGCCCATCTCTATAATTTTTTTATTTCTTCTTTTTTTTTAATTCTTTTAATATTTTCTTTAATTATTTTAATTAACACCATTAATCATTTTTTTCATAAAAATCATAAAATCAAGAAATCATAAAAATTAGAATTAGGCTTTTTTATCAAATTTAATTTAATTTAATTTAATTTAATTTAATTTAGGGAAATTTTAACATGTTTTTTTAATTAAAACAAATTAGGAAATTAGGTTTAAATTCTTGATCTAATTTTTCCTTTTTTCTCAAATAAAACAAAAATACAAAAAATAGGTTGTTAGAATTAATTAATTTATTTTCCAAAATTAACATTAATTAGAACTTAGAATTCTCTTTTAATTTAATTATTCATTATTTTCTCAAATAATAAAAACATGACAAAAAAACATTTTTTCTTCAATCGCAAATAGGATTAGTCAAAGGGTCAAAACCCTAATCGCCTCGCATTTAATTCGCCGTGCGCTTATTTATTTTGCCAATATTTTGTAACTGTCCAGGGTTTGTAATAGTTAATTTAGGGTTTTTATTTTACTGTCTAAATCCCCGATTTTTGGCTATGTAATTAATCCCCCTCCCCGAAGCCTTGTAATAGCGTAGATTTATTTTCTCGCATTATTCCTGCAAATATTTAATTGTTTAGATGTATGCTAATAGGATTGTATGGAAAGAATGCATGACAAATTAAAACGGTTAGAAAACCCTAATGTGCAAAGATAAATAACTGAAAACAAATCACTCGCACATATCACTCTTAGGGTATACTCTCACTTTGGTTACCTTCGGTAAACGATCATTAAGAATAGGGTGTCTTAGTGGTTGCCCTCCAATCTAAAAAGATCAAAACGTCCCATTCAAATGTTGCGTCGGAAATGTTGCCTCGACAAATATTAAGACTCTAGGGTTACTACTAAGATGTCCTAATATTTCTTTAGTGATCGTACGTCCCTTTCGAATTAACCCTTACAAATTCCAACAACGGTGTTGCCTATTTCTCAATAATAGGATAGTGCTGTCTAAAGGAAACAAGAATAGAAACGGTCTTTTTTCAAGTAGGTAGATGCTAGTAGGTACTTGCTCAAATTAAAACTTTTCACACTTACACTTTTCAAACAAATTTTCAAAACAACTTCGTCACATCCTTGAGGAGTGATACAAGGGTTATCACGAAGTAAAACATTTTCAAAACAAAGCACACAAACACAAGCAATTTAAAAATGAGCAAGTACCTAAGAGCCCATGGAAAACCATGGATAGAAAGGGTGCTAACATTGTTCCCTTTCTATAATCTACCCCCTGTACTCAGAAACATCTCGAATAAGGATTTTTTCTGTACTTTTTTTCCTTTCCGATTGGATGAAATAAAAGTCGGTGGCGAGTCTTGCTTACCGCGACATTTTGCAAACATAAAACGCAAAACACAAACCAATATTAAACAGTCGATTCTGCCACCGTATTACAGAACTGGCAACTCTGCTGGGGAAATATAAGTGGGGTATACCTTAGGATCTAGGTCATCATAATTGCTTCTCTTGATTGCTTTGTTTACTTTACTTTTAAGGGTTTTGTTTGGGGTTACTATAGATCCTACACCCGGATCTGGGGAACACCTTTTAGGTAAGTATCAATAGACTGTGAGGGAACTGTACGAAGTAGACAGATACGATTGAAGCAGTAGCTACATTACTGTGGCCCTTTGGTTGGTACCGGTATCCCTTGTGGAGAAACGAGGAGAATACGGGGCCGTCGCATGGTGTATTTAAGCATCAACTGACCTTAGAACCTTTAATCGCCCAACTTGGCCAATAGAAAGTAGTGAGATAGCCGACCTCGGTGTAGAGCTGAGAACTGGTTGATACTCGACGCTACACTCATTGAGATCATACTCTCGGAATATTTCAGCCGCAAGAAAAGATTGTGTGAGCTGAAAACATGATCGATGGAGGATGGTCAGTGATATTGAGAACCTCTAGAACCCGATTACTTTTCTAGGACAGGTTGAACCAGCTTAACTTCAAGAGGGTATTACCTTTGACCTCATGCAAGCCTTAAATCTAAGGGCTTTGTGTGATTTAATTGTGTATGCAATACTTGTGTTTGTTATACCTATGGTTTATCATGACATCACGCATTATAACATGGCATTCATGCTTCATTACACTAACCATTTCAAAGACCAAGGGAATTTATCTTTGTTCTATTTTGCAGATCATGGCTTCCATGCGTAGAAATACTATCTGAATCAGCTTTGTGGAGATACCATCCCAACTCAAAGAGCTAGTATCAAGAATTTCTGAAACTTCTATATTCATTAAGAGACACGGTCAACTTCTCAGCCTGGTTACTTCAAACCCCGATGAATAGATGATGAGCGTACTTTTTCAGTTCTTCGATCCTAAGCATCATTGCTTCACCTTTCTATATTATCAGTTGGTACCCACCTTGGAAGAATTATCTCATCTATTGGGCATATCCATTCTTGAACAGGTACCCTTCACAGGTATAGAAGAAGTTCCTAAGCCATAATTCATTGTCTCAGCTTTGAATTTGAAACGGGCCGATGTGGTATCCAATTGGGAAACTCGAAGCAGAGTCGAGGGTTTTCTAGCCAAATTTCTGATAGACCAGGCTCAACTATTTTGGGATGATATGGAGTTTCAGGCTTTTAAGGATGTCTTGGCTCTTCTTATCTATGGTTTAGTTCTCTTCCCTAATCCGGACTCTTTCGTAGATGTGAATGCTATCAAGATTTTCCTTTCTTGCAACTCTGTGCCTACCTTGCTTGGAGATATTTTGCACGCTTTCCATACTCGTACCATGAGGAGAAAAGGGACTCTTATGTGCTACATGCTGTTGTTGTCAAGGTGGTTTATTTCTCACCTCCCTAGGTCTATACTAAAGAACGAAGAAGGTTTTGGTTGGTCACACAGAATAATGTCACTCGCTCATATGGATATTCTTTGGTGTTCCCGAGTGTTGTACCCCAAAATTTTCCCTCCCATTTCCTCAACATTTTCTCATCACAAGACCCTTGGAGCTCAAGATCCAGTTAGGGTTTGCTCTGCTCAAGACTCCTCCTTGCACTGTTGATCCAAATTAGGGTTTGTGTTTACACAAAGATGTTTTGACCTAAAATTCCTAAGATGACTTTTATGCTTCATATTGGACTCCCAAGTTTATCCATACCAAGTTTCAAGCCTTGATTCCAATCTTTGCCCAGTCAATTGGACAATTGACCTAGAAATCAGCTGTATTGGGGAAAAAGTCAAATGTGGTCAATTGACAGTCAAACCTCATGATTTTTGACCCACATCAACCTTATGAATTCATATTAACCATTTGGTCAAGTTTGGATCACAATTCCACAAGAAATTTGATCAGATCACCAAAAGGGCAAAATGGTCATTTTTAAGGTTTTGACTGCACAAAGGCAATTTTTGACTGTTTGACCTAGCCAATGGCAAACCAATCTCATATATGGACTCAAGGACCCCATGGCATTGTCTTGACATATTCAAAAAGTTCAAAAGATCCCAAATGCACAAGATTGACAGATGAATTTTCCAGTCAACTGAGCCAAATTTGACTGTATACTGAAAAGTCAAACTTTGACTTTTTGGTCAAAATCAAGTGTCAAGATTCATTTTTCATCAATACATGTCAAATTATGAAACTTGTTCATCAAGAAATCAAAAATCACAAATTAGGGTTTGAAATGAAGAATTTTCATAACTTAGAATTTTTTGAAGTTATGAAAATCCCTAATTTTTTCCTAACTTTGTCCCACTTTTTCATCAAGATGAATTTGGATTCAAACAAAACTCAAAACATGAAAGTTATAGTCCATTGCAAATTCTACAACTTTGATTCACAAAGTTTCCTCAAAAGAAGCTTGTATCTCAAGTTACAATTTTTGGAACAAGGGTGCAAAACATTCTTAACTTAGAAATTTTTTGACCTATTCTAGGCAGGATTTTTGCCTAACTTCATGGCCACTTTTCACATGCTTCCACTTGGAATTTAAATTTGCATTACAAAGATGGATTGTAGTACACATTCCAATCTTTCTAAAATGTCCAAGAACTCATCAAACAACCTTGTGGTTAGGGAGAATCAAATTTGGCAATATGGGCAAAACTCACTTTGTTCATGAGCCATTTCCATGTCCATAACTTTGCATTTTTTAACTCAGCATGCTCTAAGATAGATTACAGGCCTTTTATCTCATCCACGATCAATAATTTAATTCTATTCCATTGTGCCAAGATGTTATTCTATGAGTTTGGTCATTACATGAAGGATTAGTCCTTAATTAGAAAAAGCACTTTATCCATTTTTGAAAAGTATGACTTTATGTCAAATTTGCAATCCTAGTACAAGGCAAATCCTTTTGGCACAAGTTCAAGAACATATCACACTGATCAAGAGGGATGGTTGCAGCATGATTAGGGGGCCTGCACAAGTCTAGAAACCAAGTTGACAATTTTTGCTTAAGTTAGAAGAAACCTTGCATTTTGTAACACAACTCTCATTGCTGCAACCACAAGCTTAGACAAAGTTGTTGAACACATTCCAAACATCAAACCTAAGCTAAGGCACGAGCTAACCACCTTCCAAACCTCATCATTCATCAAAACACCCTCCTACTGCAAAAAACAGGGTCACCTCTGCAGTTGGACTTCCATAACTCAATCCATTCGTGCGCCTTGGCCAAAACCAGTTCATACACACTCCATACCACCTATACAAACTATCCCAAGCATTGGACACGACCTGTAACACCTCTAACGAACTTCACCATTTTCACTTTTTCTGTTTTGCAGGTTGACTTCCATAGCTTGATTCACTTGGTTTCAAACAAGCTAAAGGTTGGAGAAGCATCCCTGACCTTCAAGCAAGCTATACAAGTCCTCACATTGCACTGAAAGAACCTCCATTGCCAGACACGATCCAAGCTGAACAGGTAAGTTCATGGACTTCTATCTCTCAATCTAGGAAGAGTTAGCTTTAAGTTTATGAATGAAAAATGCACTACTCATGGCCCTGAAGCTATACATATCCTCACTTTCCATTTATATTGCATATGCTGAGAGAATTTAAGACCTGAACATTGACAAAAACTTAGGTTAAGAATTAGGGATGGAGAAATTCTCTCTCATTTCTGAGAGTTAAGTTAAGTTTTTTATATGTCTGGATTCGTCTCTTGATGCTCTACATTTCTTGTGTTATGAGTTTTGCTTGAAAGTCCAGGAATCATGAGATAGCAGGAAGCACGCGTTGCTCTGTTTGTTTGTTCAGAGGTTGAAGACAAAGTCTTCTTGGGCTGGGCCTGTATTGTTCTTCCTTTTTGCACCACATTCTCACACATGCACCCCCTTGGCCCATTGTATTTTATTTTCATTATTTTTGACTTTTGATTTTTGTTTCTGACTTATTTATTTTTGTCAAAGCATAAAAAATATTAAAATTATTTTTCTCACATTTTTTTGCATTTTATTTTATATTTATTTGGTTTCATTTAGTTTTGTACATAAATAAACATAAATATACTTTTATTTGAAATAACTAAAAATAATACAAATATATTTATTTTCTGATTTCATTTTATTTTATCTTTTTGAAAACATTTTATAAAAAATATACTTTTTTTTGTAAATATTAAATACTTAATTTTGTACATATTTAATATATTTAATAAATAATATAAATACTTATATATTTATTATAATATTTATGATAGAAACATAAAAATAATACATTTTTATTTTTTTTATTAATATTTAACTTAAAAAATCACTTTTTGACAATATACTTTCTTTTTATTTATTTTTTATACATAATTAATAAATATTGTACATATTAAATAATAAATACATTTTTATTTGGCAAATTAGGGTTTTCCCTTAGAACATGAAAAATATCCAAAATTAATCCTTTTTATTTTTGCTTATTTGTCACATAAAAATACCTTTTACATACATATAAAAATCATTTTTTTGCATCTTGCATATTTTATTTTATTTTTATTTAATTTGTGCAATTAAATACCTTGTAAATTTCAATTTTGATGTAATAGTTAGATTTAAATTTCTTGCTAAAATATCCCCATTTGAACATTTGTACCCCCCATCCCATAATTTGTGTTATAATAATTTAGGACCTTTAAATTCCGCATTTAAAAGCTTTCTAATTATGCCATGATAGACTTAGGGTTTTGTATGCAAAAATCAACCAACAATAGCTTGACCTAATTCTAAGATAAGAGCATGAAAATGAACAAACACTAATCACACTTGCACCCCTTAGGGTTACTCCACTTGTTGCCTTCAATAAATGGGCCATGTTGCATGTTAGGTGTCTTTGGCAAAACAAAACAATTCAAATGATCATAGTCCCTCGATAACACTTTCAAAAGTTGCTTAAAAATGATCAAGTCCCTTAAAGGAAAAATTGCCCAAAGACACTTGGCACCATTGCAATCATGGTCTAAACGATGACCCGCGCCTGTCCCGTTCACATCCTAACACAAGATTGTCCACCAAATACAATGGTGGAACAAAATTGTTAAAAGGGTTAAAACATAGCAAAGATCTTTGAGTAAATTTAGGAGTAGACAACTCTTGGTTACTTGCCAACTTGCAAAAAAAAAAACAAAAACACTTGCCTTCTTTTCAAAACCACACATCACAACACACTTTCAAAACAACTTTCAAAAACATTGAAAACTTTTCAAAAGACATACACTTTTGTATACATCCCAACATGGATCATTACAAAGGTTGCCACCACATTGGCCTCTTTTCACAACATTTTCAAACCCATACACAAAGCACCATTTCAAACAATTGAAAATCAAGGCAAGTTGATCTAAGCAAGTAACTAAGAGCCCATGGATAACCATGGATAGAAAGGGTGCTAATACCTTCCCTTTCTATAATCTACTCCCCGAACCCAAGAAAACATCTCAAAGGTTTTTTGCTGTACTTTTTAACCTTTCCTTAGGATAAAATAAAAAGTCGGTGGCGACTCTTGCTCAACCGAAATATTTGCAAAAACAAACGCAAAACCTCAAGTCAGTTCTCCCACCGTATCACAGAACTGGAGACTCTGCTGGGGATAACTTAAAAGTGGAGTAACCTTAGGGCTTAGATCACCCTCTTGCATGACTAATTATATGCTTTGTTTGCTTTATATCTTGGCTCTCTTGTTTGGGTTTGCAATCCTGCACTCGGATTTGGGGAAACATTCATAGATAGCAATACGTTGTGGAAACTGTGCGGGGTATACCGACACGGTTGAAGCAATAGCTATATTAGTGCGACATATTTGTGAGTACCGGTAACCCTTGAGTTCAATCAAGGAGAGTACGGGGCCGCTGAGTGATGTCACTAAGCACTAATGACCTAGAACCTTACTTGACCATCTTGGCCTTTTATTAGGGGTAGTGAGATGATCGGCTTTGGTGCAGTACGAAGTTGGTAGATACTCGATACTACACTCATTGAGGGTTGTTTTCTTGGAATATTTTGGTCGCTAGTTAAGTGGCTAAACCAAAACAATGAACATGGAAAACAATCCAATGATATTGAGCTCCTTAGAACCCGGTTACTATTTATAGGACAGGTTTTTAAGCCAACTACACTCAAGAGGGTACTTACCTATGAAACCCCATGCAAGCCTGAAACTAGGGTTTTGTGTGAATTGCTTGTACATATGTTTGTGCATACATCATGAACATCATAAAGCATCATATGCATATACTAACCATTTCAAGGGTTTATATCTTCATCTTTGTTCTTGTTTTGTAGGTCATGGAAATTCCTCGCAGGAAAACTATCCAAGTCAACCTTGTGAGAATCTCTCCTCAACTCAAGGAGCTCACATCCAGAATTCCAGAAAGCTCTCCCTTCAGTGAAAGACATGGTAGACTGCTCAGCCTAGTCAACACCAGCATTGAAGAGGACATGGTAAAGGTGTTGTTCCAGTTTTTTGACCCCCTTCACCATTGTTTCACTTTCCCCGACTACCAGTTGGTGCCCACTTTGGAGGAATTTTCTCAACTCCTGAGAATTCCTATCCTTAATCAACTACCTTTCAACGGTACGGAAAAGGAACCAAAGCTTGAAGATGTTGCTCAAGCACTACACTTGCAACCATCCGACATCAAGGGGCATTGGGAAACTAGAAGCGGTGTCAAAGGCTTCTTGGAAAAATTCTTGTTTGAGAAGGCACAAGAGTGTTGGAATTCATTGGACCTACAAGCCTTTGAAGAAATTGTGGCACTCCTCATTTATGGGTTGGTCTTGTTCCCAAATCCTGACCAGCTTGTAGATGTCAACTCCGTCAAGATCTTCTTATCCAGAAATCCAATACCAACATTACTTGGGGACATCCTCCACTCATTTTACACACGAACAATGAGAAAGAGGGGTGTTCTCATGTGCTGTACTCCTCTCCTTGCAAGGTGGTTTATTTCACACCTTCCACAATCTGTTTTGATGAATGACCAAGGCTTAAGGTGGTCACAACGGTTGATGACCCTCACTCACTCTAATGTACATTGGTGTTCTTGGTCCAGAGGAAACGTCATCATCATCGATCATTGTGGAGAGTTCCCTAATGTTCCATTACTTGGCATTAGAGGAGGTATTACCTACAACCCTTGTCTAGCTTTGAGACAATTTGGTTATGCACGGAGGGATGGCCCTCACGACATGTTGATTCCTGACCTAGTTTTTGACTTCGACAACGATGCGCAAGGACTTCGCCAAAGATTCATCAGAGCTTGGAGGATGCTTAACAAGGTAGACAGCAAGACACTGGGGCACAAGAACTCCATCCCTCTTAAGCCTTATCTCAAGTGGGTACGAGCCCGAGCCCAGAGTCTAATGATGCCTTATCCTCATGTTCTCCCTGTGATTAAAGAGCCCGTTAAGGAAGGAGAGGTTCCCTACACCATCCTATATCCTGACATGCCTACATCATGGGAGGAGATGCAGAAGAGTTGGATCCAACTCAAGGAGGAACGGAATACTTTTGAAGCCAGCTTCTACGCCAGTGAGAAGAAGGTTTTGGAGCTTACCCGCCGACTCCATGAGGAAGAGACCCTCAACACCTACATCGCACCAAAGAGGATGCGCGACGTCTTTTTACCTTGAGAAGTTTTTGTAATATTTGGCCCATGGGGCATTTATGTACTGACAAATTTCTTCTTATTAATATGACGTATGTTCTTTTTGTTTGCAACAATTTTGAATTTTCTAAATCCTTGAATACATTGCATAAACAAACATATCATTCATCATGTGCATAACAGGTACCCTTCTTCTACAGGTTGCTTAATCTTCTTCGCTGTTTATTTCAGCACTCCATCATCATGTCTTCCGAGCCTACTACCGAACAAGCTATCAAGGCCCTCCAGGCCCAAAACGCCCAGTTTCAAGAGCTGGTCATGACCTTAGCCCAAGGCCAACAAGAGTTGAAGGCTCTGCTTTTGAAGAAGAAGAAGAAGAAGAAGAAGAAGAGGACTACGCTGTTCAACTCTGGACGGAGGTTTGGGAATACACTGCAGGAAGAGGACGATCAGGCTGCTTCCTCTGTAGGAAAGGAAGGTCCCCAAGGGGGAAGGGTTCCTAGTCCTGCAATCTCCGACAACGAGACAGATTACAACGACGAACAGTACCCTCCTGCCGAAGACAGGTACAAGCAACTAGAGGACCGTTTAAGTGCCATGGAGATTCAAAATGTGTCGGGGCTGGGTTTTGGAGATTTAGGTTTATCGTCTGGGGTAGTGATCCCGCACAAGTTCAAGGCACCTGCCTTTGCAAAGTACGACGGGGATTCTTGTCCTAAGCTGCATCTCAGATCATATGTAAGGAAGATCCAACCTTATACTGCAGACAAGAACCTTTGGATTCATTTCTTCCAAGATAGCCTTTCAGGGGGTCAACTCGAATGGTTCTATCAGTTGGATGGAACCAGTATTCGAAGCTGGGAGGACTTGGCTACTGCCTTTTATAAGCAATATCAGTACAATTCTGACCTCGCTCCCACGCGTACCCAACTCCAGGGTATGTCACTAGGGACGGGCGAAGGATTCAAGGAGTATGCGCAAAAATGGAGAGACTTGGCTGGCAGGGTGCAGCCACCGCTGACAGACCGTGAGCTTGTCGACATGTTGTTAGGGACCCTATCCGGTCCATTCTTCAACCACCTGATTGGTAATTCTTCTGCTGGGTTTACAGATTTGATCTTAACTGGTGAAAGAATAGAAGCTGGTATCAAGTCAGGGAAGATACAGAAAGGTGCCGCTGCGAGTACTGAAAAGAAGCCCTTCAAGAAGGAAGCCAGTGTTGTTTATGGTACCAGAAGACAGATTAAGCCGGAACACCGCCAAGCTATCAACGCATTGGTAATTTCAAAGCCTGCTGCTGCTCCTCAGTAATACAACCAACCAAGGGGTGAGAGACCCAAAAGGCAGTACACTCGGCTCAGTATGACCCTGTCGCAGATTTTGCCGTAACTGCTGTCAACCAATCTGGTAACTGTCAAAGAAGCTCCGAATGTAGTAAACACAGCTTCTCCTAAGTATAACCCCAACGCCCGTTGCACTTATCACTCTGATAGCCCCAGGCATACTACGAACGATTGTTGGGCTCTAAGGAATAAGGTTCAGGACCTTATTGATGCTAAGGAAATACAGTTTGAGACGCCCGAAAAGCCCAACGTTGTAACTGCTCTCATGCCCCAGCATGGAGTGAGTGCTATGGAAGAAGACCGGTATGTGGCCTCCGTGGAAGATATTGTTACTCCGTTGTTAACTGTCAAAAGGAATCTGTTGCTAGTCGGTTTATTTCTGGGATGTGGTAAAGATTGCCTTCTATGTGTTGTTTCGCCTGTTGTTTGTCCATTGCTGAAATCAGGTATCCAAAGCCTGATGGATAGCAAAGAGATCTTGTTCGAGAAAATTGTTGTTCCTGCTGTCCCTACTGAAGAAGTTTCTATTGTCACTATTTTCAACAAACCTCCTAAGGCTCCCTCAAAGAAGCCTGTCAAAATCATGTCCACTCAAAAGATTGCTCCTATCATCATTACTGTTCCAGGGCCTCTCCCTTATACATCCGACAAAGCTGTCCCATGGCACTATGGGGCAGATGTTTATGTGCTTGGAATAAAGCAAGAGTTTGATACTAGTACCAGTGTTAGCAACATCACCGGGCCTGCCAAAATTACTCGCAGTGGTAGGCTGTTTTCACCAGATATTGCGCCACCAGCTATTCAGAAACCTCTTATCATCACACCTACAAATGTGCATGTTCCCATTCCTAATCAAGTTCATGTTTCTTCCCCTGCTGCTGAGTCGTCTGACACTTGGGGCAAAGGGATTTCTACCAATGTGCCTGCCCGGACGGAGGTACCGAAGACAACCACTGTTGAAGCCTCCCAGCAAGAGATGGAGGAGATTCTCAAGATTATCAAGAAAAGTTATTTCAATGTAGTTGAGCAGTTGGGGCACACCCCATCAAAGATTTCTATGCTATCACTTTTGTTGTGTTCAGAGGCCCATGCAAAGGCCCTGATCTCCTTCCTGAAGACGGCCCATGTGCCACAAGAAACGTCTGCTGATCAATTCACCAATTGCGTGGCCAACTTGACTGCCGATAATGGGTTGGGTTTCTCTAACACCGATCTGACTGCAAAAGGAAAGAACCATAATGACGCCCTGCATGTCTCCATTGAATGCAGGGGCACTACTCTTGCCCATGTGTTGGTAGACACCGGTTCTTCATTGAATGTATTACCCAAAAAGGCCCTAGACAGATTGGATTGTGAGGGTCTGGAGCTCAAGCCCAGTAACATTGTTGTCCGAGCTTTTGACGGATCGAAAAGGATGGTACATGGGGAGGTTAACATTCCCATCAGGGTTGGTTCTCAAGTTTTTGACTCTACTTTCTATGTAATGGATATCCGACCATCCTATTCTTGTTTTCTGGGTCGCCCGTGGATCCAGAAGGCTGGAGCTGTGACCTCCACCCTACATCAGAAGCTTAAGTACCCAGTCAAGGGGAAGATTGTGACAATTCAGGGGGAAGAAGAATATATGGTCAGCCACCTAAACTCGTTCCGGTACATAGAAATGGATGGGGAATTCATTGAAACTCCATTCCAGCACTTTGAAGAGGTGCCTCAGACATTGGCGTCAGCAGAGACTGTGACTAAAGAAGGTTCTCCTTTGAAGATGGCTTCCTTGAAGGATGCCCAGGCTGTTATCGAGAAGGGTGGGTGTGCAAACTGGGGCCGACTTCCTGATTTCACTCCAAAGACTGACAAGTTTGGTTTAGGTTTCACTGCGGAGGCTCAGAAGGCTGTTCGTAAGGCGAGGATTGGAAGACCTTCTGTGTTTATCACTAACCTGGGAGTGAATGCTATTGAAGACGACATGGAAGAATCTGAATTCGACAGCTGGATCTACCCAACAACCGATAGTGGACCAAGCAACTGGACTTCCAAAGACTTCACACCTATTACTTTTGTCACTCAGTAATGAACTCTTTTGTTTTCAATTTGTAACAAACAATATGTTGAAACTTTTATGGCTCTGTGTCCTACCCGGGGCACCGTGGCTCCATTTGTGAGGGCTTTTGTATGTCATTTTCATATATCATTAATCAAAACATTGGACGTTTGTTGAATTTCAAAATCTTGTGCTCCTTTTCTTTCTTTATCATATATTGCAAAACAGCTATATTTACACACACTCACTTATACAGGTTCCAATCCACTCTGGATCTCACTGGTAACGACCCTGCTACTGCCAGTTATGACTTCGAAAATCCGATCAACTTAGCCGAAGAAGAAGGTGAAGATGATTGCGAAGTGCCTGATGAACTTGCAAGACTGCTACTCCAGGAAGAGAGGGCCATTCAGCCACATGAAGAGCCAGTGGAAACGGTAAATCTGGGTACTGAGACAGACAGAAAGGAAGTCAAAATTGGTGCCAATCTGGAGCTTAGTGTGAAACAATGGTTGATTCAGATGCTGCATGACTATGTGGAAATCTTTGCCTGGTCTTACGAAGATATGCCTGGGTTGGATACCGACATTGTGGTTCATCATCTGCCTACCAAGGAAGACTGCCCTCCGGTTAAACAGAAGGTCCGCCGTATGCGTCCAGAAATGTCCGAGAAAATCAAAGCTGAGGTTATGAAACAATTTGATGCCGGATTTCTAGCAGTAACTTCTTACCCTCAGTGGATTGCCAACGTGGTTCCAGTGCCGAAGAAAGATGGTAAGGTCCGAATGTGTGTTGACTACAGGGATTTGAACAGGGCGAGCCCTAAGGATGACTTCCCTCTGCCTCACATCGACGTTCTGGTTGACAACACTGCTCAACATAAGGTATTCTCCTTCATGGATGGTTTCTTCGGTTATAATCAGATCAAGATGGCTCCTGAAGACATGGAGAAGACCACTTTTGTTACTCAGTGGGGCACCTTTTGCTACAAGGTCATGCCTTTTGGGTTGAAAAACGCTGGGGCAACCTACCAACGTGCCATGGTTGCTTTATTTCATGACATGATCCATCACGAAATAGAGGTATATTTCGATGATATGATTGCAAGGTCCCAAACTGAGGAGGAACACCTTGACCATCTACGGAAGTTGTTTGACCGTATGAAGTTGTACAAACTGAGGTTGAACCCGAATAAGTGCACCTTTGGGGTGAGATCTGGAAAATTGTTAGGCTTCATCGTAAGCGACAAAGGCATTCAAGTGGACCCTGCCAAGGTGAAAGCCATACAAGAGATGCCAGCTCCCAAGACAGAGAAAGAAGTCAGAGGCTTTCTAGGACGATTGAACTACATTTCCCGATTCATCTCACATCTAACTGCTACCTGTGAACCAATCTTCAAACTGCTGAAGAAAGATCAAGTAGTACGTTGGAACGATGAATGTCAGGCCGCTTTCTAAAAGATCAAGGAGTATCTCCAAGAACCACCCATTCTTATGCCACCAGTTGAAGGGAGACCTCTAATCCTATACTTGACGGTACTTGACAACTCAATGGGGTGTGTGCTGGGGCAACATGACGAGTCTGGCCGAAAAGAGCACACTATTTATTACCTTAGCAAAAAGTTTACCGACTGTGAGACCCGGTACTCACTGCTCGAGAAAACTTGCTGCGCTTTGGTATGGGTTGCTCGCCGGCTGAGACAGTATATGCTGACTCAAACTACTCTATTGATTTCAAATATGGATCCCATCAAGTACATATTCGAAAAGCCCGCCTTGTCCGGAAGAATAGCAAGATGGAAAATGATCTTGACAGAATATGACATCCAGTACACGACTCAAAAAGCAATTAGGGGAAGTGTATTGGCAGACCATTTGGCACATCAGGCAGTGGACGATTACCAGTTGATGAACTTTGAATTTCCAAACGAGGATATCATGGTAGTAACTGATTGTGAAGTACCTGGACCGGATGAAGGACCTGAGGAAGGATCCCGATGGTCTATGCATTTTGATGGAGCCTCGAATGCTTTGGGTAATGGTATCGGCACTGTGATCATATCCCCTAAAGGCACTCATACTCCACTCGCTGCTTGGTTATGTTTCAATTGCACCAACAATATGGCGGAGTATGAGGCATGTATTATGGGTCTTCAAGCTGCAATTGACTTAAGGATCAAGTTTCTGAGTGTCTTCGGAGATTCCGCTCTCGTGATCAATCAGGTCAAAGGCGAGTGGGATACGAAACACCCAAATCTTATTCCTTACAAGGGGTATGTGCTGACATTGATTCCCCATTTCTAAGAAATAACTTTTGAACACTTCCCAAGAGAGGAGAATCAGTTAGCGGACGCGTTGGCTACGATGTCTTCTATGTTCAAATTCAAATTGGACAATGAGGCTCCCTGGATCATTATCTGGAAGTTGGATGAACCGGCACATTGCTGTGATCTTGAGGCTGAAGAGGTAACAGAAAAACCTTGGTATCATGAAGTGAAGAGGTACTTGGAAGCTCAAGAATACCCCGAAGGCGCATCTGTTAATGACAAGAAGTTCCTGAGAAGGTTTGCGGCAAAGTTCTTCCTCAGCAACGGTATTCTGTACAAACGAAACCATGATTCAACCTTACTGCGTTGTGTGGATAAGACTGAAGCAGAAAAGATCATAGCGGAGCTACATGAAGGTACATTCAGAACACATTCCAGTGGACATACCATGGCAAAGAAAATCCTTCGGGCAGGATATTTCTGGTCCACAATGGAAGCCGACTGTTATCAGCATTCGCGGACTTGTCATAAATGCCAGATCTATGCTGATAAGGTGCATATTCCTCCGGTTCCTCTGAACGTCCTGACGGCACCTTGGCCCTTTGCAATGTGGGGCATTGATATGATCGGCGAAATCAGACCTACGGCTTCCAATGGGTATCGCTTCATCCTGGTAGCGATTGATTACTTTACAAAGTGGGTTGAAGCAGCTTCCTACGCCACCATAACCAAGAGCGTCGTGGCACGGTTCATTCGGCACAACCTGATCTGTCAATACGGAGTACCTGAGAGGATCATTACGGACAATGGTACCAATCTTAACAAGAAGATGATCATTGAGCTCTGCGAGCAATTCAAGATACAGCACCACAATTCTTCTCCCTACCGGCCGAAGATGAATGGGGTTGTAGAAGCAGCAAATAAGAACATCAAGAAGATTGTGCAGAAGATGACCGTGACCTATAAAGATTGGCATGAAATGTTACCGTTTGCTCTTCATGGGTACCGTACCTCAGCACGGACGTCAACAGGGGCAACTACCTTTTCCTTGGTCTATGGCATGGAGGCAGTCTTGCCTATTGAAGTCCAGATACCCTCTCTCCGGATAATGAAGGATGCAGATTTAAGCGAAGATGACTGGATCCAGACTCGGCTTGATCAATTAAACCTAATTGACGAAAAAAGACTCACTGCTATTTGTCATGGTCAGACGTACCAAAAACGGATGATCAGGGCATTTAACAAGAAGGTCAGACGACAAGAGTATCAAGTCGGAGACCTGGTAATCAAGCGCATCATTCTTCCTCAAAGTGACCCCAGGGGCAAATGGACCCCTACGTACGAAGGGCCATTTGTGGTTAAACATATCTTCTCAGGAGGAGCTATGATCCTAACCACCATGGATGGTGATGACCTTCCTCACCCTGCCAATACAGACATAGTAAAAAGATACTACGCATGATCAAAGACCCGCTAGGTTGACACACCTAGGCAAAAATAAGGGCTTCCCGGCGAACCAAAAGGGTTCGGGCAAAAATAAGGGATGAAATGAAAAAAAGTCTGTACACCCGGCAAGTCGAAAACCTGAAAAGGCGGCTTGGGCAAAAATGGGTATCCCGGTGGACTAAAAACCCGAAAGGGCGGTCCAGGAAAAAGTTAGGGATAAAGCGTAATACTATGTCTCATTGGATCACCTTGCATCCAGAATCCGGCATCAATTATCAGACCTCGGCATCGATCGATCAGCTTCATCTTCAACTAAGCAGCAAAGGGATGAGACGCTTGAAGACATAAAGGCAATAGCAGAGTTGGAACCCAGTGGGATTATTTTTCACATAGCTGTTTTGTTTCGTTTTCAAAATTGTATAAACTCTATGTTGTTCGGCGGCGTTCTCTTATTAGGATGTCAGCCTCCTGTACATAAAACGCCTATTTACAGGAAAATTTCAAAATCAATACAAGTTTCGGACAAACTGCCAATTATTTTTTCCTTTATCTGTTTTGTCTTGCGAAGAACGTCCAATGTTCATTTTTTATATATGCATTTGATACCAATTGCTAACTCATAAATACTTGCATACGAAACAAAGGACTGATTACAGGTGACATCAGAAACAGGGGCAATGTAGAGTTGTCCAAGCAGTCTAGTTGCTCTGTCCACCAAGGTACCAAGGTAGGTTCGGCTGAAGAACGTAACCAAGTCACCTCAATTCCTCACAGAGTAAGACCAGATTTCAGCAATACTCTCCTCAAGAAGAGTTAGTCTCCCATCAGCCCCGAAAAGGCACAGTTCCCCTAGCAAGCCAGCAAGACTCTTCTCAAACAGAGTTAGTCTGCTGTCAGCCTTAAGGAGGTTGGGTATCCCCAGAAGATCTTAACATTCCCCAGCGGAGTATAGGCATTCCTCAGCAAGCATCCCCGGCAGTCTTAAGCTAAGATTGTTCCCCGATGGAATACAGACACCCCAGTAAAACCCTTTCCCCAGTACAAACCAAAGTTTCCCCAGAAGAGTGGAATCCATATCCCTAGTAGATTCTTGAAGCTTATCCCCTACAGAGTACGAACGTCCCTCCCCGGTTTCATTCAAAGGTTATTTCCCCACCAGGGTATAACTGGGTTATCCTCAGCTAATTACCACGGAAAGATCGTCCTCGGCGAAGTTCTTCCTATCCCCAACGGAGTTCATCAAGTTCCCCAACATAACTTATCAACGGAATCCCCAGCGGAGTTTATCATTGAAATCCCCAGCGGAGCTCTCATCAAAACCTCAGCGAAGTATCTCTTCCCACAGAGTAATTCCCTTCAGAGTAATCTCTCCAACAAGTTTATTCCCCGACGGAGTCATCTTCTCCTACCGGTTTATTCTTACAACCATCATCCCCAGCAGAAACGAAGAACTCTACTCTTCAACATCAGCCCAGGATTTGATTCCCCGGCCAGTCGTCAAGGATTTATTTTCCTAGACGAAAATACATTCATAGACATTTCATATTCCATACATCCTGCTTACATACATGATAAAGTGCATATCACACTATCTTATTTTGAGCATCATGACATCATGCATCTCATACATCATGACATTGCATACAACTGATGTTTTGCCTTTTCAGGAAAAGGTCAATCCAAAGATGATTACTATCAACTATCGCAATTCCAGATTCGATACCTGTATCTAGCCAAGGCATATCTGTGAGTGATTGATTGTAGATTCGATACCTGCATCTAGCCAGGGCATATCTGCATGAAGAGTTTGAAGATAAACCCCTGTAACAGGCCAGGAAATTATCTGTCATTCTCAGGTCAGAGGTTTACACCTGCATCCAGCCAGGAAAGCTATCTCTACCAACCTTTTGCAAATTCCAGATTCGACACCTGTATCTAGCCAGGGCATATCTGAAGAGTTTGAAGATTCGATACCTGTATCCAGCCAGGGCATATCTGTAGACGACTAATTCCAGATTCGATACCTGTATCCAGCCAGGGCACGTCTGTAAACAACCTTTTGAAGTTCCAGATTCGATTCCTGTATCTAGCCAGGGCATATCTGTGAGCAATTAATTGTAGATTCGATACATGTACCTAGCCAGGGCATATCTGCATAAACAGTTTAGAGATTCGATACCTGTATCCAGCCAGGGCACGTCTGTAAACAACCTTTTGAAATTCCAAATTTGATTCCTGTATCCAGCCAGGGCACATCTGTGAGTATTTGATTGTGGATTCGACACCTGTATCCAGCCAGGGCACATCTACATAAACGGTTTGGAGATTCGATACCTGTATCCAGCCAGGGCACATCTGTGAGCAACCAATTGTAGATTCGATACCTGTATCTATCCAGGGCATATCTGCATGAAGAGTTTGAAGATCAACACCTGTAACAGGCCAGGAAACCATCTTCCTTTCTCAAAATACGCAAGTTCTCGCTAAGGAATCTCTTACGCGATCAACACTTCCAAATGGCATCTATAAGCCCATTCCCGACAAGATTTTGTCACATTCCCCGATGGCATCTATAAGCCCATCCTCCTATCCACCATCTCTCCAAATGTCATCTATAAGCTCATTCCCGCCATCACCCTGCTGTTACTCTTTTATGCGAGTGCAAATTTTCGGGCACTCTAGTGTCCAATCTCCTTTTACCCTCGAGTCACGAAAGGCAAACATGTCAATCTAACTCTTCGGGTTCAAGAAGATTGAACAGGGGCAACTGTTGTACCCCAAAATTTGCCCTCCCATTTCCTCAACATTTTCTCATCAGAAGACCCTTGGAGCTCAAGATCCAGTTAGGGTTTGCTCTGCTCAAGACTCCTCCTTGCACTGTTGATCCAAATTAGGGTTTGTGTTTACACAAAGATGTTTTGACCTAAAATGCCTAAGATGACTTTTATGCTTCATATTTGACTCCCAAGTTTATCCATACCAAGTTTCAAGCCTTGATTCCAATCTTTGCCCAATCAATTGGACAGTTGACCTAGAAATCAGTTGTATTGGGGAAAAAGTCAACTGTGGTCAATTGATAGTCAAACCTCATGATTTTTGACCCACATCAACCTTATGAATTCATATGAACCATTTGGTCAAGTTTGGATCACAATTCCACAAGAAATTTGATCAGATCACCAAAAGGGCAAAATGGTCATTTTTAAGGTTTTGACTGCACAAAGGCAATTTTTGACTGTTTGACCTAGCCAATGGCAAACCAAGCTCATATATGGACTCAAGGACCCCATGGCATTGTCTTGACATATTCAAAAAGTTCAAAAGATCCCAAATGCACAAGATTGACAGATGAATTTTCCAGTCAACTGAGCCAAATTTGACTGTATACTGAAAAGTCAAACTTTGACTTTTTGGTCAAAATCAAGTGTCAAGATTCATTTTTCATCAAGACATGTCAAATTATGAAACTTGTTCATCAAGAAATCAAAAATCACAAATTAGGGTTTGAAATGAAGAATTTTCATAACTTAGAATTTTTCTAAGTTATGAAAATCCCTAATTTTTTCCTAACTTTGTCCCACTTTTTCATCAAGATGAATTTGGATTCAAACAAAAGTCAAAACATGAAAGTTATAGTCCATTGCAAATTCTACAACTTTGATTCACAAAGTTTCCTCAAAAGAAGCTTGTATCTCAAGTTACAATTTTTGAAACAAGGGTGCAAAACATTCTTAACTTAGAAAAATTTTGACCTATTCTAGGCAGGATTTTTGCCTAACTTCATGGCCACTTTTCACATGCTTCCACTTGGAATTTAAATTTGCATTACAAAGATGGATTGTAGTACACATTCCAATCTTTCCAAAGTGTCCAATAACTCATCAAACAACCTTGTGGTTAGGGAGAATCGAATTTGGCAATATGGGCAAAATCACTTTGTTCATGAGCCATTTCCATGTCCATAACTTTGCATTTTTGAACTCAGCATGCTCTAAGATAGATTACAGGCCTTTTATCTCATCCACACTCAATAATTTAATTCTAATCCATTGTGCCAAGATGTTATTCTATGAGTTTGGTCATTACATGAAGGATTACTCCTTAATTAGAAAAAGCACTTTATCCATTTTTGAAACGTATGGCTTTATGTCAAATTTGCAATCCAAGTAGTACAAGGCAAATCCTTTTGGCACAAGTTCAAGAACATATCACACTGATCAAGAGGGATGGTTGCAGCATGATTAGGGGGCCTGCACAAGTCTAGAAACCAAGTTGACAATTTTTGCTTAAGTTAGAAGAAACCTTGCATTTTGTAACACAACTCTCATTGTTGCAACCACAAGCTTAGACAAAGTTGTTGAACACATTCTAAACATCAAACCTAAGCTAAGGCACGAGCTAACCACCTTCCAAACCTCATCATTCATCAAAACACCCTCCTACTGCAAAAAACAGGGTCACCTCTGCAGTTGGACTTCCATAACTCAATCCATTCGTGCGCCTTGGCCAAAACCAGTTCATACACACTCCATACCACCTATACAAATTATCCCAAGCATTGGACACGACCTGTAACACCTCTGACCAACTTCACCATTTTCAGTTTTTCTGTTTTGCAGGTTGACTTCCATAGCTTGATTCAGTTGGTTTCAAACAAGCTAAAGGTTGGAGAAGCATCCCTGACCTTCAAGCAAGCTGTACAAGTCCTCACATTGCACTGAAAGAACCTCCATTGCCAGACACGATCCAAGCTGAACAGGTAAGTTCATGGACTTCTATCTCTCAATCTAGGAAGAGTTAGCTTTAAGTTTATGAATGAAAAATGCACTACTCATGGCCCTGAAGCTATACATATCCTCACTTTCCATTTATATTGCATATGCTGAAAGAATTTAAGACCTGAACATTGACAAAAACTTAGGTCAAGAATTAGGGATGGAGAAATTCTCTCTCATTTCTGAGAGTTAAGTTTTTTATATGTCTGGATTCGTCTCTTGATGCTCTACATTTCTTGTGTTATGAGTTTTGCTTGAAAGTCTAGGAATCATGAGATAGCAGGAAGCACGCGTTGCTCTGTTTGTTTGTTCAGAGGTTGAAGACAAAGTCTTCTTGGCTGGGCCTGTATTGTTCTTCCTTTTTGCACCACATTCTCACACATGCACCCCCTTGGCCCATTGTATTTTATTTTCATTATTTTTTACTTTTGATTTTTGTTTCTGACTTATTTATTTTTGTCAAAGCATAAAAAATATTAAAATTATTTTTCTCACATTTTTTTGCATTTTATTTGATATTTATTTGGTTTCATTTAGTTTTGTACATAAATAAACATAAATATACTTTTATTTGAAATAACTAAAAATAATACAAATATATTTATTTTCTGAGTTCATTTTATTTTATCTTTTTGAAAACATTTTATAAAAAATATACTTTTTTTTTGTAAATATTAAATACTTAATTTTGTACATATTTAATATATTTAATAAATAATATAAATACTTATATATTTATTATAATATTTAGGATAGAAACATAAAAATAATACATTTTTATTTTTTTTATTAATATTTAACTTAAAAAATCACTTTTTGACAATATACTTTCTTTTTATTTATTTTTTATACATAATTAATAAATATTGTACATATTAAATAATAAATACATTTTTATTTGGCAAATTAGGGTTTTCCCTTAGAGAATTTTTTTTATTAATAACCATGTATTAAAATAATATTTCGCAAATAACCGGGTTTCGGAAAAAATTACGCAAATAACCATGTTTGAGATGGCTCCACAAAGGAGGAGCCATCTCAATTGGCGCATGCACCTCCTTTTTTAAGGGAGGCGCCATCTCACTTGGCGCCTAAGTGCTTAGGGCAAGCCCTAAGCCAAGTGAGATGGCGCCTATGTACAATTTTAGGGCAAAGAAAAAAAAAATTTCCTGTGCGTTGCCTATTGGACAGAGATCAACAAAATGGACTTTTTATAAAAAAAAAATAATTTCATTCAACTGTATTACATTAAAAGAACAGTAAAGAAAATGGATACAAAAAATACTGGGAAAAAAAAAAGATACATCAGTGATCCCCCGGAACCCGATAATGACCCCCAGTTCCGCATCCCCGTCCTCGCCTTTCTCTTGCTGGGTGCCGTCGCGGTTCCTGCTGCGGCAAGGTCGATGGCCCAGCGAAGTCAATGCGGTCCGAATCCATAAAATCAGTAAGATCTCCATATCTCGAAGATCCGCTCTGGTACAGTCGGTTACCCATACCCTCGAAGTTTGGTCGTGTTGGCGGTGGGTGGGGTTCCATGGTTGGTCGGTAGCATTGGTCGTCAGAGTATGGGGGGTAGAAAGGAAATGGATCTTGGGGTGTTTGGTATTGTGGATGTTAGTTGGTTTGGTGATATGGTGGGTGATGGTAGGTTTGGTCGGCTTGGTCATAATCTTCCGACATTCCCATATCAGGGCTAAGGCTAGATGTTGAGGGCGCCATATTGGGATATGTGGAAGACTGATATTGTGTCTGGGGTATGTGGGTGTGTTGGTATTGGGGTTGGTATTGTGGTTGGGTTTGAGGCATATCCGGGTATTGGTAGTTTGGTGGTGATTGTGGTTGGTAGTACGGCATTTGATTGTAGTTGTGTTGTGGTGGGGAATGTGGTTGGGTGTTTGGGGGTCTGTTTCTTCTTGTGGTTGGTTGGAGGTTGATGGGTTTTGGGTTTGTTGATGGGGAATCGAGGGTTGTGCCCATTGTGTGCGTGGGTCAACCAAGTACCTCGAATGAGACACGTGCATTTCTGGGTTACTAACCGACCTGTACCACGACATATATTGATCCGTGTGACGCATGTTACCTTGAGTAAGGAAAACCGGGGATTGCAAGATGTAGCGATGACGCCTCTGCCACATCTTACACCATTCCGGAGCAAAGTCTTTCCAGTTGGTAAGACCCCACTGGGCGTCGACCCTTTTAAGATGCCAGGGGGACAAATCTGTTGGATCACTTGGTATCTCTTGATGCATTTCGAACTGCATCTTCACACGGTCACTGTGGTGCATCTCCACAATGTTGAACCGAATGAGTGCAGTCTTTGCAGTCCAAGTTGCTGCATCCTCTGGGTTTGGATCATGGCCCAAGCCCAAATATGGTCTCCAGACGAACTGCGATAAAATTTAAATCAGGTTAGCGCAAAAGTAATGTATAAATAATTAAAATGAACAAAAGTTAAAAGCTACGATGTACGTCATCTGGGCCTAAGTGATCCAACAGATTCTGGTAGAGTGTGACATTGAATCTTGGATTCTTGCCGTAATCCATACCCCTCACGCAGTACCTAAAGGAAATGAGAAACATGTTATTTTTAGCATATATTTTGGAAAGAGCAGAATAGTTATAAATGCTATAACTTAATGACTTACTTTGTTGCGTACGGGAAACCAAAAGTGTTGTTGTTGATGGGGTTTAAGGACTCCATCCTCCACCAACCCCAGGCTTGTAGTAAAAATGCGCACCCATAAAATGTACATTTTTCCTTGACTGCGTTTTTGCACAAGGAACTGTATAGGTGGGCTAATATTGCAGAACCCCAACTATATTTTTTAGTTTTTTCAAAATTTGTTAGTAAATGTAAGTACATAAAATTTACACTATTTCCCGTACTTTCGGGAAATAAAAATGTACCAAAAAGTATCATAAGATACGTTCTGGCTTTTACTACTCGTTCATTCTCTGAGGAATTTTCATTTAATTCCATACTAGCATAATGACGTTTCAGGTCAGTGAGTAGTATTCCCTGTCCTCTTGCTACACCACCTTCTACCATATCCCTACCCAACAGTTCTTCACACTGTGAGTTGGGTTGTTGAACCGACCCGTTCACCGCCTTACCGTCGATAGGGAGGCCCAGTAGCATGTACACATCCTCGAGCGTGATGTTACATTCACCTATTGGTAGGTGAAATGTATGGGTCTCCGGTCTCCACCTTTCCAACATTGCAAGGATGAACTTTGAGTCAATGGTGCAGTTGGAGATCTTTATCACATGTCCAAAACCTGCATATTCTAGATAAGGGACGATAAATGGGTCGGGAGCCAGGTAGTTGTGCGAACGGATTCTGAATCTTTTTGTGTCCTGAGATCATAATTTAACAGGTATAAGATTAATTAAAATTAACAACACGTTATTTGAAGTATGAAAAATGTATAACCAAAGAAGAGACTTACAAATGCAGCAATGTTTTCCCTTGTGCCTCTGTGAGTATTGCCCATTGTTAGAAGAGCCATTGTTCATAATGCTTGAGAGTATGAAAGACTTAGGAAGAGATTGAGAGTATGATAGACTTAAGAAATATTTCGTAGCAGAGAGTGAGAGTTGTGTGGGTGTGAGAGATGTTTCATAAGGTATGTATTTATAGGCAAATAAGTTTGATGTAGTGGTTGCTTGTGCTTGCATGCCTGCGAAGTGTCACATTTGCATGCTTAGGGGGTTACACATATGCATGCATGCATTTACAAAAAATGTAAGGTGTCACTCTTGCAGGCTAGGTGGCAGCCCATGCATGTATCACGATTGGACAGTAAGGGAGGCGCCATCTCACTTGGCGAAAGAGTACAAAAATGAATGGTGTCACCACCCCATTTGGCGAATAAGAGGTGACATTTGTTACAGCATTGGCTCAGGCTACGTGACAGCCTTTGGGATTCCTTTCTTTATTGCATGCAAGGCCATTGGAGTTGATGTGTGGAGTCTTACACAAAACACATACATGTGTGCAGAATAGGGCCAGGATAGGTGGCAGCCTATGGGGTTTCATAAGCCCATGCATGTATCACGATTGGACAGTAAGGGAGGCGCCATCTCACTTGGCGAAAGAGTACAAAAATGAATGGTGTCGCCACCCCATTTGGCGAATAAGAGGTGACATTTGTTACAGCATAGGCTCAGGCTACGTGACAGCCTTTGGGATTCCTTTCTTTATTGCATGCAAGGCCATTGGAGTTGATGGGTGGAGTCTTACACAAAACACATACATGTGTGCAGAATAGGGCCAGGATAGGTGGCAGCCTATGGGGTTTCATAAGCCCATGCATGTATCACGATTGGACAGTAAGGGAGGCGCCATCTCACTTGGCGAAAGAGTACAAAAATGAATGGTGTCGCCACCCCATTTGGCGAATAAGAGGTGACATTTGTTACAGCATAGGATCAGGCTACGTGACAGCCTTTGGGATTCCTTTCTTTATTGCATGCAAGGCCATTGGAGTTGATGGGTGGAGTCTTACACAAAACATGTATGTGTGCAGAATAGGGCCAGGATAGGTGGCAGCCTATTGGGTTTCATAAGCCCATGCATGTATCACGATTGGACAGTAAGGGAGGCGCCATCTCACTTGGCGAAAGAGTACAAAAATGAATGGTGTCGCCACCCCATTTGGCGAATTAGAGGTGACATTTGTTACAGCATAGGCTCAGGCTACGTGACAGCCTTTGGGATTCCTTTCTTTATTGCATGCAAGGCCATTGGAGTTGATGGGTGGAGTCTTACACAAAACATGTATGTGTGCAGAATAGGGCCAGGATAGGTGGCAGCCTATGGGGTTTCATTATTGCATGTAATATTATTGGCAGCCTTGGGGGGTTGCATCCCTTACTTAATTGAAATTTTTAGCCTTACGTTTAACATAACATTGATTCACATAATCTTTCAAATCTTCCAACCTTCGAATCAGTCATCAAACCTTCAAACATTCCAGCATTCATACCTTCATACAATCAATAAACCTCAAACATTCCAACCTTCAAACCTTAAAACAATTCTACGCAATGGCCTCTTCACCACAATTTGTTGTCAAAGCACATTTCAACGGTGAGACATACATTTGTCCCACAATTGGGTTTTTGTTTAGAAACACCGACAATGTTCGATTTCTTTTAAACGGGAAAGCCAATTTCTCGTACTTCAAGAAAAGATTGGAGGCCAAACTTGAACGAGGCCCGGTATCCCAGATATTTTATCAGAATCCAGTTTTTTTTGGAAACAACCAAGTAATTTTTTATAAGGTTGAAGTTCAAGATGACGAGGATCTCCAGAACATGATTTCCAGCCATGTCTATTCTGGAAACGACTCTATTGAGTTGTACGTTTTGCTTCAAGAGCCTCCGGTGACACAGGAAGTGGAGCCTCCGGTGACACAGGAGGTTGATCCTTTGGAGAATGAACAATATGAGGTATATGCAGTTGATGATGAAGAAGAAGATAACGAGTTAGAGTTTGATGAAATGGTGAACGATGATTCTGACGATGATGGCATCCCAAGTATTCCTACAGACAAAATCTACACACCACCTCCGCACATGACAAACTTCAACATGGGCGGAGATGAACCTTCTACTTACTTGTTTTTCAAACCGTATATGCAGTCAGATGAAAATTTAAAAGAGAAGGCCAAGTTTCGTAACAGAGAGGAATGCATCAGGGCCATTAAAAAATTTCACATGCTCAACTCGGTTGATTTTAAGGTGGATCGTGTCAACCCGGAAAGGTACAAGATCAAGTGTGTCCACCCTGACTGTATGTTCAAGATGACCGCATCATACAGATTAAGGGGTGACTGCTGGGTCATAGGTTCCATGACTACCCACACTTGTGTAAGTTCCACTCAATCACAGGACCACCGAAAACTCAACCATGATCTAATCTGTCAAGAAATCCTACCCCTAGTCAGCAACGACCCATCTTTGAAGGTGAAAACAATCATCTCCCACATCACCACGGTTTTTAACTACACTCTGTCTTACCGTAAGGCGTGGTTAGCAAAGACTAAGGCGATTGAAAGGGTGTACGGAAACTGGGAGGAGTCATACCGAGAACTCCCCCGCTACCTGAATGCACTCAAGACATATTCTCCAGGTAGTGTTTATGTTCTGGAAACATTGCCAGCGTACGCCCAAGATGGTAGTCTACTGCATGGCAACGGAATATTCAGTCGCGTGTTTTGGGCATTTCAACCATGCATCACATGGTTTGCATCATGCAAACCAATTCTACAAATTGACAGGACTTGGTTGTATGGGAAGTACAAAGGCACGCTATTGATGGCAGTTGCACAAGATGGCAACAATAACATTTTCCCCGTTGCGTTTGCCCTTGTCGAGGGGGAGACCGGTGGTGCTTGGAGCTTTTTCCTGAAAAATCTTCGTACACACGTGGCTCCTCAACCAGATCTCTGTTTGATCTCGGACAGACATGCCTCCATTGAAAGTGCCTATAATAATCCAGCAAATGGTTGGCATGACCCTCCTTCTACGTATGTCTATTGCGTCAGGCATATCGTCCAGAATTTCTCGAGGGAGGTCAAGGACAAAACATTGAGGAAAGCAGTGATGAATGCGGGATATGCATTGACACAACCCACATTCAAATATTACCGCAACGAGATCCGTTTGTCTAATCCAGAAGCCGGTACGTGGATCGACAATATACCGGTCGAAAAGTGGACTAGGTCATACGACAATGGCCAAAGATGGGGGCATATGACAATGAATCTTATAGAATCAATGAATGGGGTATTCAAGGGCATACGAAACCTCCCAATCACTGCCTTGGTAAAATCCACGTATTTTAGGATGGCTGCGTTATTTGCCAAAAGAGGTGAAATGTGGTATGCGGTCTTGCAATCAGTACAACTATGGAGTGAAAGTTGTATGAAATACATTAAGGCTGAAAGTGCTAAAGCCAACACTCACATGGTTACACGGTTTGACCGACACAGCCACAACTTCATTGTGAAAGAGACAATCGACCACAATGAAGGCCTGGCAAGACAAGAATACAGGGTCATTTTACCTTCTCAATGGTGCAATTGTGGCAGGTTTCAAGCATTTCGTATGCCTTGCTCTCATGTCATTGCCGCTTGTGCTCATACCCATCAAGACGCACTTCAACTGCTCTCAAACGTTTATAAATCTGAAACGTTGCTCACTGTTTACAATAACAACTTTCCTTTGGTGGCAAAACCGGACTATTGGCCTGAATACAACGGCGATATAGTTTGGCACAATGACCAAATGCGAAGGAACAAGAAGGGTCGTCCCAAAAGCAGGCGCATCACAACAGAAATGGACGATCTTGACAGGTTGGAAAGAAAGTGTGGTTTATGCCGGCAGGTCGGACACAATCGCAAAAACTGTCCGAATCGGGCGTCTGGCTCGACCACATAAATTATGTAATACAATAAATCTTTTCAATATTTGTGTTGTAAACATTAGGGTTTTCCATTAATAAAACTGTTAACACAATTTAAGAAATTCAATATAGGAAATTACATTAGGGTTTTCGCGTACAACAATGATTAACGATATTCAATCTAGGAAATTACAACTGTTAACACAATTTCATCTGACCCATGCATCATCAGCATTACATCATTGTCTGTTTTGACTTCCTCCAACCACACATTAGGTCTTCCTGTCGCATGCGAGGTTGTTGTTCGTTTTCGCTGGATCCTTCGAATTTTTTCCCCCTCCGCGATGTCTCCATCTAGCCACTGCATCAACTCCCGCTTCAGACGCTCCATGGAGTGAATGTGCCAGAATTTCATTTTCATCGCAAGTTTCGTGGCGGAGAATATAACGTAACCATCTCTGCTAAAAATCATAGGCGACGTCATTACGCAAATAACGGAGTACAAAATAAAAATACAGTGCGAGAAAGTGTGAGAAATTTCAAAGAAACGAACGAATTATTTATAAAACAGCATTTTGCCCTAGTTTTGCCCTAGGCGCCAAGTGAGTTGGCGCCTCCTCTCATTTTTAAGGAGAATGCGCCATCTCACTTGGCTAAAAGCCAAGGGAGGCGCCAAGTGAGATGGCGCCTAGGGCAAAACCCTAGGTGCATGCGCCAATTGAGATGGCTCCTCCTTTGTGGAGCCATCTGAAACATGGTTATTTGCGTAATTTTTTCCGAAACCCGGTTATTTGCGAAATATTTTTTTAATACATGGTTATTAATAAAAAAAATTCTCCCTTAGAACATGAAAAATATCCAAAATTAATCCTTTTTATTTTTGCTTATTTGTCACATAAAAATACCTTTTACATACATATAATTAATCATTTTTTTGCATCTTGCATATTTTATTTTATTTTTATTTAATTTGTGCAATTAAATACCTTGTAAATTTCAATTTTGATGTAATAGTTAGATTTAAATTTCTTGCTAAAATATCCCCATTTGAACATTTGTATCCCCCATCCCATAATTTGTGTTGTAATAATTTAGGACCTTTAAATTCCGCATTTAAAAGCTTTCTAATTATGCCATGATAGACTTAGGGTTTTGTATGCAAAAATCAACCAACAATAGCTTGACCTAATTCCAAGATAAGAGCATGAAAATGAACAAACACTAATCACACTTGCACCCCTTAGGGTTACTCCACTTGTTTCTTTCAATAAATGGGCCATGTTGCATGTTAGGTGTCTTTGGCAAAACAAAACAATTCAAATGATCATAGTCCCTCGATAACACTTTCAAAAGTTGCTTAAAAATGATCAAGTCCCTTAAAGGGAAAATTGCCCAAAGACACTAAGCACCATTGCAATCATGGTCTAAACGATGACCCGCGCCTGTCCCGTTCACATCCTAACACAAGATTGTCCACCAAATACAATGGTGGAACAAAATTGTTAAAAGGGTTAAAACATAGCAAAGATCTTTGAGTAAATTTAGGAGTAGACAACTCTTGGTTACTTGCCAACTTGCAAAAAAAAAAACACTTGCCTTCTTTTCAAAACCACACATCACAACACACTTTCAAAACAACTTTCAAAAACATTGAAAACTTTTCAAAAGACATACACTTTTGTATACATCCCAACATGGATCATTTCAAAGGTTTCCACCACATTGGCCTCTTTTCACAACATTTTCAAACCCATACACAAAGCACCATTTCAAACAATTGAAAATTAAGGCAAGTTGATCTAAGCAAGTAACTAAGAGCCCATGGATAACCATGGATAGAAAGGGTGCTAATACCTTCCCTTTCTATAATCTACTCCTCGAACCCAAGAAAACATATCAAAGGTTTTTTGCTGTGCTTTTTAACCTTTCCTTAGGATAAAATAAAAAGTCGGTGGCGACTCTTGCTCAACCGAAACATTTGCAAAAACAAACGCAAAACCTCAAGTCAGTTCTCCCACCGTATCACACCGAGCTATGGAAGACACTGTTGTTATTGACTGCTATGGGGGTACCCTAATGTCCCATAACTTGGTATCAGAGGGGGTATAACTTACAATCCTTGTCTAGCTTTGCGAAAATTTGGTCGTGCTCGAAGGGATGGTCCCTATGAGTTACTTCTCGAGGACATTGTATTCGACTATGAGGATGATGTTAAAAAGTATCGTCGGAGGTTCATACGAGCTCAGGTCATGGTAAACAGATCTGACCCCAAAGAGTTGGGACCAAAGACTTCCATTCCTATGCAGCCTTACCTCCAATGGGTACGAGCTCGTGCCCAGAAGCTTATGATGCCTTATGTGGCCGTATTACCAGTGATTGTAGAGCCCACTACTGAAGACGGCATTCCTTACACGGTTCTCTATCCTTACATGCCCATTGATCTTGGGGAATTACAGAGGTCTTGGATTCAGCTGAAGAATGAGCGGGGTACATACTAGGAGCAATTTCCATGAGCAAGAGAGGAAGGTTTTAAAGCTCACCAGGCAGCTCGAGGAAGAAAGAGTGCTCAATGATTATTTCAGCACAAACAGAAAGCGTCCATGGGACTTTTGATTTTTCTTTTCTAGTTTTAGATTTGTTTTATTTACTTATTTGTAATGCCTTAAAGGCATTTTGAACCTTTAAATTTAAGCTAATAAAGTTTTTGTTTATTTTGGTTTGCAAATTTAAATTTCCCGAAAGTCTTTGAAATCATCACATGCGCATCCCATTATCATACACATCATTACAGGTACCACTACAGGTTTCTCATCTTCTTCGCTATTTATTTCAGCAGAGATGTCTTCCGATCAAGTCATCAAAGATCTTCAGGCACAAAACACCCAGTTCCAACAGATGTTCATCAGTCTGGCAAAGGGGCAAGAGGATCTGAAGGCCCTCATTCTGAAAGAGAAGAAGAAGAAGAAGAAGAAGAAGAAAATTGGTATTTTTGAATATGGGTAGAAGGTTTGGAGAAAGGTTAAAGCATCAAACTGATATGACCTCTTCATCCAAGGAAGGGGAGAACCAAGAAGGGGAAAAGGACCCTAGTCCTGCAGTCTCCGACAATGATACTGATTATGATGATGAGCAATATCCTCCTGCTGAGGATAGATACAAGCAGCTAGAAGACCGTCTAAGTGATATGGAAGTTCAGAAGATACCTGGGTTGGTTTTCGGAGAACTGGGACTAGTATCGGTAGTGGTCATCCTTCAGAAGTTCAAAGATCCAGTTTTTGCTAAGTATGATGGAGTGTCCTGCCCGAAACTCCATCTCCGCTCTTATGTCAGGAAAATATAACCCCACACTGCTGATAGAAATTTGTGGGTGCACTTTTTTCAAGATAGTCTGTCAGGGACTCAGCTTGAATGGTTCTACCAGTTGGAGGGAGCCAGTGTTCGAAACAGGGAAGATCTTGCTGCTGCTTTCTACAAGCAGTATCAGTACAACGCCGACCTTGATCCCACTTGTACTCAACTCCAGAGTATGTCCATGGGTGCAGGTGAAGGTTTTAAAGATTATGCTAAAAAATGGAGAGACTTGGCTGCGAGAGTTCAACCCCCTTTGTCTGATAGGGAGTTGGTTGATATGTTTATGGGGACGCTGTCTAGTCCATTTTTCAATAACTTAATCGACTACTCGTCAGCTGGCTTCACCAAGCTGATTTTAACTGGAGAAAGAGTAGAAGCTATAATTCGAAGTGACAAAATATAGAAGGATGCCTCCTCGAGTTTAGCAAAGAAACCTTTTACTGGTAAGAAGGAAGCCAGTGCAGTCTATAGCCCGAGGGGCCAAAGCAGATCTGAACACCGTCAAACGGTAAATGTTGTACTGATACCAAGACCCACAGTTGCTCCATAATGCAACAATCAACAAAGGGTGGAAAGACCACAACAGCAGTTTACCCGCATTAGCATGACATTGGCTGAAGTGTTACCTCACCTGCTGAGATCCAACTTGGCAGAGGCTCCCAAAAATCCAAACACTACCTCTCCCATATACAATCCCAACGTGCGGTACGCCTACCATTCTGAGAGTCCTGGCCGCGATACCAATGACTGCTAGGCTTTGAGAAACAAAGTACAAGACTTGCTTAAAGCTAAGGAAATAGAGTTCGATGCTCCAGAAAAGCCGAATGTTATAACTGCTCCCATGCCCAAACATGGTCGTGGAGTTAATGTTGTTGACACTGATTTGTTTGTGACCTCTGTCGAAGAAATTTCTACTCCTATTATGACTGTTAAGAAGATTTTGTTGTTGGCCGGTTTATTTCTGGGTTGTGGTGAAGGTTTCCACATGTGTTCGATTCTACCTTCCGGTTGCCGTTTGTTGAAGTCAGGTGTTCAGCGCCTGATGGATAATAAAGATATTTTGTTCGAGAAGACTATGATTCATGTTGTTCCAAATGAAGACGTTTCCATTATAACCATTTACGCCAATCCTTCCAAGGTTTCCTCGAGAAGACCTGTTAGGACTACACCTGTTCAAAGAATTGCTCCGCTAATAATCACTGTTCCTGGTCCCATCCCATACACTTCAGACAAGGATGTCCCATGACATTATGGTGCTGATGTGTACTATCATGGAATTAAGCAAGATCTGAATAATGAAGAGGCTGATACTGATGTCAATAATATTGTCGGGGCTAGTAACGTTACCCAAAGTAGAAGGATTTTCTCTCCCGAGATTTCCCCTTCGACTGGCAACAAACCTATTGTCATTCCATTTGTTGTTCCCGCTAGTACATCAACTATTGTTCCTGTGCTTACTCCAGTTATCACCCCTGCTGCTGAGCCATTTGGGACTCGAGGCAAGGAAATTATAGGTGAGCCTTCCCGGACGGAGGCGCCTAGAAAAATCGTTGTGGAAGCCTCTAAACAAGAAATAGATGAAATACTGAAAATTATCAAGAAGGGCGACTACAATGTGGTCGAGCAGTTGGGGCAGACCCCATCAAAGATATCCATGTTGTCTCTGCTGTTGTGCTCTGAAGCCCATGCGAAGGATTTAATTGCATTTCTCAAGATTGAGCATGTGCTGCAGGAAACTTCAGCAGATCAGTTCAAAGATTGTGTGGCAAGCCTAACTGCTGACAATGGGCTGGGTTTTTCAAATGCGGATCTGACCCCGAAGGGAAGGAATCATAATGATGATCTGAATGTCTCGATTGAGTGCATGGGAACCACTATGGATCATGTGCTAGTAGATACCAGGTCTTCACTGAATGTTCTGCCGAAGAAAGCGTTAGACTGTTTGGATTGTGAGGGTTTGACTTTAAAGCCTAGTAACATTGTGGTAAGGGCTTTTGACGGATCAAAGAGAATGGTGCACGGGGAGGTGGACATCCCTGTCAAAGTGGGTTCTCATACCTTTGGGTCCACCTTCTACGTAATGGATATCAGGCCATCGTATTCTTGCTTGTTGGGTCGTCCTTGGATCCATAAGGCTGGGGCAGTTACTTCCACACTCCATCAAATGCTGAAGCATCCGGTGAAGGGGAAGATTGTCACAGTGCAAGGTGAAGAAGAGTATATGGTGAGTGATCTCAATTCCTTACGCTATGTAGAGATGGACGGGGAGTTCATAGAAACTCCTTGTCAGAACTTCGAAGAGGTCCCTCAGACTTTGGCATCAACTGAAGTTACTACCAACAAACCTCCGTTGAAGATGGCTTCTCTCAAGGACGCCAGGGCTGTAGTGGAAGAAGGTGGGTGTACCAATTGGGGTCAGCTCCCTGATTTCACTCACAAAATGACAAATTTGGTTTGGGCTTTACTACAGGGGCTCAAATGGCTGTTAGGCACGCTTGGATTGGAAGAACTCCTCTACACATCAGCAATCGGGGAATTAATGCAATTAAAGACGGTGAAGAAGATTCAGACATCGACAGCTGGATCTACCCAACAACCAACGGTGGATCGAATAATTGGACGGCTAGGGACTTCATACCTGTTTATTTTATTCCGTAATAATTGACTCATTTGTTTTAAGATTTGTAATAAACAATTTGAAACTTTACGGCCTGGTGCCTTGCCCGAGGCACCTTGGCTTTGCTTGTGAGGGCTTATTATTTGTCATTTCATATATCATTAATAAAGCATTGGACGTTTCTTGCATATAAATTTTGCGCTCCTTGTTTTTCTTTTCTGTTTTTTACTTTGTCAAAACAGCTATTTTCTTACACATACTCACGTATAATACTGCAGATCCATATCCACTCTGGATCGCATTGATAACAGCTCTGCTACTGCCAATTATGATTTCAAAAATCCGATCAACCAAGCTGAGGACGAGGGTGAGGATGATTGTGAGGTGCCTGGAGAACTTTCTAGACTATCACAGCAGGAAGAAAGGGCCATACAGCCTCATGAAGAGCCGGTTGAGTCAGTAAATTTGGGTACAGAGGAAGACAGGAAAGAGGTTAAAATAGGTGCAAATTTGAAGCCTAGTGTCAAACAACGGTTAATACAGATGCTACACGACTATGTTGAAATCTTCACCTGGTCCTATGAAGACGTGCATGGGTTGGACACTAATATTATGGTACATCGCCTGCCGACTAAAGAAGACTGCCCTCTGGTAAAGCATAAGGTTCGACGTATGCGCCCTAAAATGTCAGAGAAAATTAAGGCGGAGGTCATGAAGCAGTTCGACGCAGGATTCTTAGCTGTCACTTCTTATCCGCAGTGGGTGGCCAACGTCGTTCTGGTACCTAAGAAGGACGGTAAGGTACGGATGTGTGTGGAATACAAAGATCTGAATAGGGCAAGCCCCAAGGATGACTTCCCACTTCCTCACATTGATGTTCTAGTCGACAACACCGTGCAGCATAAAATCTTCTCCTTCATGGATGGTTTTTCTGGCTACAACCAAATTAAGATGGCTCCTGAGGACATGGAGAAGACAGCCTTCGTTACACAGTGGGGTACCTTCTGTTACAAGGTAATGCCTTTTGGGTTGAAGAATGCTGGGGCAACTTATCAGCGCGCCATGGTCGCTTTGTTCCACGATATGATTCATCACGAGATCGAAGTTTATGTTGATGACATGATAGCCAGATCCCATACTGAGAAAGAGCACCTGGATCATCTCCAAAAACTTTTTGACAGGTTGAAGACGTACAAGCTCAGGTTGAATCCAAACAAGTATACCTTCGGGGTAAGGTCTGGTAAGCTTATGGGTTTCATTATCAGTGACAAAGGTATTCAGGTGGACCCAGCAAAGGTAAAATCCATACAAGAAATGTCGGCTCCCCGCACAGAAAAGGAAGTTAGAGGTTTCTTGGGACGCCTGAATTACATCGCCGGGTTCATTTCACATCTGATTGCTACTTGTGAGCCAATCTCCAAGCTGTTGAAGAAAGATCAAGTGGTAAAGTGGAATGATGAACACCAGGCCGCTTTCAAAAGAATCAAGGAATACCTTCAAGAACCACCAATTTTGATGCCTCCAGTTGAAGGAAGACCTTAATATCTGACATTGCTAGACAGTTCGATGGGGTGTGTGTTGGGGCAGCATGACGAGTCTGGTCGAAAAGAGAATGCCATTTATTACCTTAGCAAAAAGTTTACCGACTGTGAGACCCGACACTCATTGTTCGAGAAAACTTGCTGCACTTTGGCATGGGCTGCTCGCCGACTGAGACTGTATATGCTAACTCACACTACCTTGTTGATATCAAAAATGGATTTGATCAAGTATATTTTCGAGAAGCCCGCTCTCTCCGGAAGAATAGCAAGATGGCAGATGATCTTAACTGAGTATGACATCCAATACACAACCCAAAAATAAATCAAGTGGAGTGTATTGGCGGATCATTTGATGCATCAGGCCGTGGATGACTATCATTCCATAAATTTCGAGTTCCCGGATGAGAATATCATGTTGGTAACCGACTGCGAAGAACCTGGACCGGATGAAGGACCCAAGGAGGGATCCCGATGGTCTATGTATTTTGATGGAGCCTCGAACGCGTTGGGTAATGGCGTTGGCACTGTAATTATTTCTCCCGAGGGCTGTCATACTCCGTTCACCGTCCGATTATGTTTTAACTGCACCAACAATATGGCGGAGTATGAGGCGTGTATCATGGGTCTTCGAGCTGCTATTGACCTGAGGATTAAGTTCTTGAGTGTATTCGGAGATTCTGCTCTGGTAATAAGTCAGATCCAAGGCGAGTGGGATACGAAGCACCCGAATCTTATTCCTTACAAAGAGTATGTACTGACATTGCTCCCACGCTTTGAGAAGATAACCTTTGAACATTTCCCATGAGAAGAGAACCAGTTAGCGGACGCGTTAGCTACCATGTCTTATATGTTCAAAGTTAGGTGGGACAATGAAGCTCCCCAGATTACCATTGAGAGGTTGGACGAACTCGCACATTGCTGTGACATTGAGACTGAAGAGGTAGCAGACAAACCCTGGTTCCACAAGGTAAAGAGGTATCTTGAGGCTCAAGAATACCCCGAGGGGGCATCTATTAATGATAAGAAGTTTCTGAGAAGGTTCGCTGCAAAGTTCTTCATCAGTAATGGGATCCTCTATAAGCGTAGCCATGACTCCACACTACTACGGTGTGTAGACAAGAGCGAGGCAGAAAGGATCATGGCAGAGTTACATGAAGGTACCTTCAGAACTCATTCCAGTGGACATACCATGGCGAAGAAAATCCTATGGGAAGGATATTACTGGTCCACCATGGAAGCCGATTGTTATCAGCACTCTCGAACCTGTCATAAATGCCAAGTCTATGCTGATAAGGTGCATGTACCTCTGGCTCCCCTGAATGTTTTGACAGCTCCCTGGCCCTTTGAATTGTGGAGCATCGACATGATCGGCGAGTTCATACCTATTGCGTCTAACGGGAATCGCTTCATTCTGGTAGCCATTGATTACTTTACAAAGTGGGTTGAGGCAGCTTCCTTTGCTACAGTAACCAAGAACGTTGCGGCGCAGTTTATCCGACACAATCTAATCTGTCGATATGGTGTCACAGAGAGAATTATTACTGACAATGGTACAAATCTCAATAACACAATGATCATTGAGCTCTGCAAACAGTTCAAGATACATCATCATAACTCTTCTCCCTACCGCCGAAGTTGAATGGCGCTGTTGAAGCAGCTAACAAAAACATCAAAAAGATTGTGCAGAAGATGACGGAGACATACAAAGATTGGCACGAAATGTTACTGTTCGCCCTTCATGGGTACCGTACCTCAGCACAGACGTCGACAGGGGCAACACCCTACTCTTTGGTATATGGCATGGAGGTAGTCATACCCATCGAATTCCAAATACCCTCTCTCAGGATTATGAAGGATGCGGGTTTGAACGAAGATGACTGGATCCAAACCTGACTTGATCAGCTGAATCTAATCGATGAAAAGAGACTCACTGCTATCTGTCATGGTCAGACGTATCAAAAACGAATGATTAAGGCTTTTAACAAGAAAGTCTGACGTCAAGAATATCAAGTCGGGGATTTAGTGATTAAACGCATCATACTACCGCAAGGTGATCCCAGGGGCAAATGGACCCCCACATACGAAGGGCCATTTGTGGTTAAGAACATTTTCTCAGGAGGAGCTATGATTCTAACCACCATGGATGGTGACGACCTTCCTCACCCCGTCAATGCAGACATAGTGAAAAGATACTATGCATAATCAAAGACCCGCTAGGTTGACTGGCCTAGGAAAAAATAAGGGCTTCCCGGTGAACCAAAAGGGTTCGGGAAAAAGTAAGGGATGAAAATGAAAAAAACTTTACACCCGACAAGTCGAAAACCTGAAAAGGCGACTTGGGCAAAAAAAGGGTATCCCGGTGGACTGAAAACCCGAAAGGGAGGTCCAGGCAAAAGTTAGGGATCAAAGCATAACACTATGTCTCATTAGATCATCTTGCAACCAGACTTTGGTATTGACTATCAAGCTCAGACGGCGCCAATAAATCTGATCCACCTTCGACCAAGCAGCAAAGTGATGAGACGCTTGAAGATATAAAGGCAATAGCAGAGTTGGAACCCGATGGGATCATTTCACATATATGTTTTTCTTTCTTTAACACAAATTGTAATTTCTATCTTTCGGCGATGTTCTCTTACTATGTCGTCAGCCTCCTTGTACAAAACGCCTATTACAGACCAACTTCAAAAATCAATACAATTCATTTTCACAAGAAATTTCCATTTGTTTTTCTTTTTCTATTTTATTTTGCAAGAACATCCAATGATAAATTTTTGATATATGCATTTGAAAATTATTGTTGTTCATAAATATTTACACAAGAAACAAAAGACGATTACTCGTAATTCCAAGAACAGTGACAAATAGGAAGTGCCCAAACCTTACAGTTACTCTACCCATCAGGTACTGGGATAGAGCCAGCTTAAGAACATGAGTAGTGGTACATACACTCCCCACAAAGTAAAAAGTATCCAAATACAGTGATGTTAGTGTTCCCGAATAGGACATAACTCTCCCCAGCTAAGGTTCACAATCGCGAGTGAGGCATTAAGTTTTTTCCCCAAGCAGAGTGTATTTCTCTCACAAGCAGAAACTCAATCTCTAAACAAAATTCATTATCACCAGCAACAAAAATTCATCCCCAACTGAGTTTTATTTCTCCAAGTCAGCAGATCTATCAACAGAGTATCTCCTCTCCAACAGAGTTATTCCCCGCAGAGTTATCCTTAGACAGGGCCTCTTCCGGTAGAATATTCACCAGCCGAATGGATGAGAATCCCCATTTAGTCATCTTTGTTCACCATCCCCCAACAGAAGTAGAGGAACTATGGTTTTTTATAGCAGTCAATAATACCATTTCTCATACTCTCCAAACAGTAGTCAGGGATTTATTTTCCCGGGCTCAGATTATTACATCATCATTTCATAAACATACATCATGACATACACATACATTGCATATAACATAATCTCAATTATTTTGAGAACCTCATCACAATGCATCTCATGCATCGCACATAACTAACCATGTATTTCTTTCAGGAAAGACAGTTATTATCAACAGTTTCCAGCAGGTCCATGATCAACACTCGAAGCTAAACAGATTAATCATCGGTTTGACAAAAGCAACCTTACCCAGGTTCCTTCCCAAGCCCTACTATCCAGGATTTTTCATCTCAAGGTAACCCTACCACCCAGGTTCCTTCCCAAGCCCTACCATCCAGGATTTCATATCAAAGCAATCCTACTATCCAAGTTCCTTCTCACAGCCCTACTATCCAGGCTTTCATATCGAAGTAACCCTACCATCCAGGTTCCTTCTCACAGCCCTACTATCCAGGCTTTCATATCGAAGTAACCCTACCATCCAGGTTCCTTCTCATGGCCCTACTATCCAGGCTTTCATATCGAAGTAAACCTACCATCCAGGTTCCTTCTCACAACCCTACTATCCAGGCTTTCATATCAAAGTAACGATACTATCCAGGTTCCTTCTCACAGCCCTATTATCCAGGCTTTCATATTAAAGTAACCCTACCATCCAGGTTCCTTCTCACAGCCCTACTATCCAGGCTTTCATATCGAAGTAACCCTACCATCCAGGTTCCTTCTCACAGCCCTACTATCCAGGCTTTCATATCGAAGTAACCCTACCATCCATGTTCCTTCTCACAACCTTATTATCCGGGTTCTGCCTCTCTTATCCCCATACAGCAGTCCACAACCCGATCAAACACAACTGATTTCACATTTCCCCAAAAAGTCGCGGTGCAGCATATACCCGGACCAGACACGCAGTTAACTTCCGCTCCCCAAACCTGAGTTATTCCCCAGTAGAGTAACGGACAACTGAAGCTCCTAAAACTCTATTTCTCTCAAGAGAAAGACCAGCATTCCCCAGCGAAGTCCTCCTTAACAACACGTATACGGGTTCTCGCAAAGGAATCTCTTATGCGATCGACACTTCTTCAGATGGCATCTTTAAGCCCATATCCAACAATTCTCTAGAAACTTCCGAATGGCATCTGTAAGCCCATTCCCGATATCACAAATCGAGTATCACTTCATGCGAGTGCAAATTTATGGGCACTCTAGTGTTCAATCATCTTCCACCTTCAGATCACGAAAGGCAGAGCAGCCAATCTACATCCTCAGGTTTAAGAAGATTGAACAGGGGCAGTTGTTGTACCCCAAAATGTTTCCTCCCATATTTCTCAACACAAGGAAAGTAAGGTCCCCAAATTGCTCAAGGAGGTTCAAGAATTGACCAGACAAACTCTCTCTTAAGGTAGTCTACCTCAAATTAGGGTTTCAATCTTCATTAAGATATGTGAACCACAAAGGACTCAAATTCTCACCATTGTCCTAACATGTTCTCAAGATCATCCATGTCAAGTTTCAAGCCTTGCAGAAGAGATTGCTCAGTCAATTACTCAAATGCCTGAAAATCAACTGTGCTAGGTCAAAAGTCAATTGTGGCCCACATACAGTCAAACTTCAAGATTTTTGGTCAAAATCCTCATTTTGAAGTATTATTCATCATTTTATCAAGGGTTGATCATGATTCCTCAAGGATTTCTCACAATTCATCAAAACCCAAAAGTTGCTAAATTAGGGTTTTGTAGGAAAAGTCAACTCAACTTTGACCAAGCATAACTTTCTCATACTTTATCAGAAATGACCCATACAAAGATAATTTTGAATAGGATGCAATTACCTATAATTCATCTTCATCTCCCAAGTTCATAATATTCACTCACAAAAAGATATGAATTTTGACATTATAGGTCCTTTTGAAAAGTCAACAAAAACACCTTTTGGGTCAAAGCTTCATACATGAACATGGAAGACTCAATTGATATTAGAACAAAAGGGTTGCTTAGATTACATCCTAAGATTTCTAAAAATTCCAAGAACACCTCTCTAGGGTCAAAATTGAGAGAGTTATGCATTGGCCAAGTTGACCATTTTTGCAAAATTGCCAAAAGTCAAATGTGCTCAAAATTGCATTTTTTGCTAAATGGGCTCAACTTTTTATGCTTGCACCTCAATTATAATGTGTTCCACGACTAAAATACTTATCAACACATTATTTTCTTCATTTTTCAATTTATTTTGATTTTTCATTAATTAAAAAGTGAATTAAATCAAATAAATGATGAAAATTATCAAAGATATGATTTGATTTGTTTTTTTACAGATTGGCAATCAAAATATGCTGAGCTTGGATGATCAATTCGAATCAATGGCAATTGATAAAAGAAAGGCATGATTGGCATGAAAATAAAAAGAGATCATACAAATTGAAAATCAAATCAAATCTCATCAAAGCTTCAAGATTCAATCTGTTTTGCAACCCAAATTCATTGAGGGATATATAATGAACAAGAACAAAGCAAAAAATAAGGGTTAGGAGCCGTGAAAAGCCAGGACGAAAACTGAAAAATTCAAGAAAAAGTGTGAATCAATTTTCAATCTACAAGGCGTTTCACAACATTTCAAGATCACCAATCCCTTCCTTGACATTCCCAGAAGCTATTCCCATCATCTCCAAGGCCTGAAACGTTCAAAATCGTAAGCTATAATACCTGTTTTGTCCCACTATTTTTGGTTTTTGATTTCATATATGCATGCGTTTTCAGTGAGAATTAACCATACATTCTTGTTTGCCATAAGGATTCAAAGTTCTCTGTATCATTTAATACAATTTTAAGTACAGGAAAGGCAAGATGCCATGATTAGGGTTCCAAGCTTAATTTTGGGGTTTCTTAGCACAGGTCAAATTAGGAATGAATATGGATACCATGATGATCAGGGCTTCTAGCCCAGTTGATTCATGGCCTCCAATGCAATTTATATTGTGTTTGCTGCATTTTTGAAGTTGACAGGGTTTTAGCTATGGAGTCCTGTCCGTAGGTAAAAATCTTGTTACCTAAAACGACAAGCAGGTGAAGGAGATGATGGCGTGGTAGCGTGTGACTCGTCCATTTGAATTTTCACGCATTTTTCTGAATATATTACTTGATTTGATTATATTATTTGTTTCTATTATACGAACAAATAAACAACGCAGCATAGCTGGCAAGCGAGCACTGGAAGCGAGTATAAGGACATAGGTTCGATCCCCAGGTCCCAGGATTTTATTTGTGTTATTTTCATATAAGGGATCCAGCACGTTGTTCATCATGACGTCCACCATACATCATCAACATTCATCCAGTTGATCATCAGCAAGCCAGATCCAACGTTCCAGCATTGAAGGTCCATCATAGCACTCAAGTCAACACCCACACCAGAGCAAGCGAAGTCAACCAGGCCTGGGAGGTTTTGGGCCCATAAATTCAATTTCAAACCCCCCAGAATTGCTATTCAGCACAGGCCCATCTCTACACTTTTTTATTTCTTCTTTTTTAAATTCTTTTAATATTTTCTTTAATTATTTTAATTAACACCATTAATTATTTTTTTCATAAAAAATCATAAAATCAAGAAATCATAAAAATTAGAATTAGGCTTTTTTATCAAATTTAATTTAATTTCGTTTAATTTAATTTAGGGAAATTTTAACATGTTTTTTTTAATTAAAACAAATTAGGAAATTAGGTTTAAATTCTTGATCTAGTTTTTTCCTTTTTTCTCAAATAAAACAAAAATACAAAAAATAGGTTGTTAGAATTAATTAATTTATTTTCCAAAATTAGCATTAATTAGAACTTAGAATTCTCTTTTAATTTAATTATTCATTATTTTCTCAAATAATAAAAACATGACAAAAAAAAATATTTTTTTCTTCAATCGAAAATAGGATTAGTCAAAGGGTCAAAACCCTAATCGCCTCGCATTTAATTCGCCACACGCTTATTTATTTTGCCAATATTTTTTAAGTGTTCAGGGTTTGTAATAGTTAATTTAGGGTTTTTATTTTACTGCCTAAATCCCCGGTTTTGGCTATGTAATTAATCCCCCTCCCCGAAGTCTTGTAATAGCGTTGATTTATTTTATCGCATTTTTAATTCCTGCAAATATTTAACTGCTTAGATGTATGCTAATAGGATTGTATGGCAAGAATGCATGACAAATTAGAATAGTTAGAAAACCCTAATGTGCAAAGATAAATAATTGAAAACAAATCACTCGCACATATCACTCTTAGGGTATACTCTCACTTCGGTTGCCTTCGGTAAATGATCATTAAGCATAGGGTGTCTTAGTGGTTTCCCTCCAGTCTAAAAAGATCAAAATGTCCCATTTGAATGTTGCCTCGGAAATGTTGTCTCGACAGATCTTAAGACTCTAGGGTTACTACTAAGATGTCCTAATATTTCTTTAGTGATTGTACGTCCCTTTTGAATTGACCCTTACAAATTCCAACGACGGTGCTGCCTATTTATCAATAATAGGATAGCGCTGTCTAAAGGAAACAAGAATAGAAACAATCTTTTTTCGAGTAGGTAGATGCTAGTAGGTACTTGCTCAAATCAAAACTTTTCACACTTACACTTTTAAAACAAATTTTCAAAACAACTTCGTCACATCCTTGAGGACTGATACAAGGGTTATCACGAAGTAAAACATTTTCAAACCAAAGCACACAAACACAAGCAATTTAAAAATGAGCAAGTACCTAAGAGCCCATGGAAAACTGTGGATAGAAAGGGTGTTAACACCTTCCCTTTCTATAATCTACCCCCGTACTCAGAAACATCTCGAAAAAGGATTTTTTTTTTCTGTACTTTTTTCCTTTCCGATTGGATGAAATAAAAGTCGGTGGCGACTCTTGCTTACCGCGACATTTTGCGAACAAAAAACGCAAAATGAAAACCAGTATTAACAGTCGGTTCTGCCACCGTATCACAGCGTGCCTCGGGGAATTTGTAACTCATTGGCTTTTAATTATACTAAATATGTACTTCGTAGAAAATGTTGATTTAAATATGTACTTCGTTGAATAAAGTCACGCTCCTTAACCCTAGGATTTTTCTCTCGCTCGCCCACTTAAATCAAGGAACGCGTTTTGAAAACTGAATAATTTCTAATTAATCCTAAAGCGCTCTCATTGTGTTTAGGATTAATGCCTAGTTTCTACTATCCGGTTCGACCCTCACGCTCTTGTAGTGTCGACTTGAACCTTATTTAATTTCCCACTCTCGTGACAAAATCGTTTTAAGTGACTTCTCACTCTCGTGACAAAGCTAATAAAATGAGTTTAAAAACAAAGACCAAAACAGATTTTTCCAATTAAATTATCAAGCCAGCGTTGTTACCGAGTCCAGATGGAAACGACGATTCTCACATACCGGACTCTAAGTAATTTACCCAGACATAGTTTTTAACATTATTAGGCTAATACAGTTATTAAATAGTAAACTAAACATTACTTTAGGAAAATATAACAACATCAATGTAAGACTAAAACAGAATCAAAGTTAAAACTAAAAAATGCAGTAAAAATGGATGCTTGAATAAAATTATATCTGATGAAAATCTAGAAAAATACTCCTCTTACAATAACTTGAATACAATCAGAACTATAATGGTAGGCTTGTAATAATTTAGTACCGAATTTTGAAGTAGAAAAAAAACTCCTAAAACTGAAGTTGTGATAATCACCCAATGTGGAAGAGCTATCACTTTGATTGGAGAATTTTCTGCCTAAAAATCTAAACTGCAAATCTCTGACCGAAGCCAAAAACTCGACCTCCTTCACTGCAATCGTCTCCTCTCTTTTATAGTGAAAACTCACTTGTGTTTAGGACGGTTATGCTGAACAAAGTAGACAGAACATAGACTCTTAGTGCAAACTCTTTTATAGACACATCCATTTTTCAGGTCGACACATGCAATTAAAATTTGACTTATGTGTTGACACATACAATTTTCAGGTCGGCACATACTATTTGATTGGGTCAATTTTTCAATTCTTTTTAATTCCGGAAATCTCCTTTTTGCATATAATCTTCCACAACTGTAAATACATCATTCATACATCATTCCAACTTAATGATACCATAACAATATCCTACATTTGTTCATCATCTTCAACCTCCAATCTATACATACACACTAACAAACCATTGTAACGATTCTTTATTGGGGTGCCATCTAGACGAGGTTTGATAACGTCCGACTAGAGTCTTGTGTAGCTGAGAATATTGGGTTATGATTTGTAGGGGTCTTCATCTGAAAAAATCGCGACTTTGTCCTCCAAGATCATTGAGTGATTTGGGGGTTTTCGTGCAAAACATTCAAGAGAGGATTGCGGCCAAGTAAAGCACTTTGGAAATAAAGAACGCAAAGGAAGTAGCACGAGAATGGCGAGTCAAATTGAATTCTTGTGTTGCAATAGGTACAATTGATGGTGCGCAAAAGCTTTCGAGATAAAGTATGCAAAGGAGTAGCAAGATCTAGATAATCAATTGGTAGCTATTATGTCTTGGTCTTGTTGAAAGTCAAAGGAAGATAAAGGGTTAAATCAACGTCAAACGGTTGTGTTTGTAAGGTTTCTCTTGGAGCACTTCTCTTGTATTCATACTTTTTGTAAAGTAAGAAAATCCTTCTGTTGCTCTTTATTATCTCTTTACTCACTTTTGTTTTTCATTATGTAATTTGTCGAATAACATTCTTTAATCGATTGACTCGTAATAATTTTTCTACAATTATATTTTTTAAAGTGGTGTGTTGATTAGCTTATAATCACTTCAATTACAAGTGGTTTTAATATCAACACAGCTCGAAGAAAAATTCTGAAAATTCGAACGCACACCAAGTGTTTCACAAATTGTAATGTTCTATCTCTTACTCTCATTTACTCTCTATATGTAATTTGTTTAATGTGTTATTTGATTGATCGATTAATATAGATTTTCTCTTTGATTTTTAAAGTTTAAATTGCTTTGTTGATTAGCTTATAATCACTTTGATTGTAAGTTCTTTTTCATATCAACTAAGCTCAAAGAAAAATCTAAAAAATTGAGTGTGCGCCACATGTTCGATAAATTGTCAAGTTGTGTTTTTAATATGATTTCATTGGAAATAGGAAATCGTTTTGTTTTATATTAAACTATTAATTGATATATTATTATGTTGATTTATTTTATCATTATCTTAATTCCATATGGCTTGTACGTATCCGAGTTTCCAATAACTAGGTTCGTTTAGACTAATATTTTGATCTAGGCCAAAAACCTTTTGCTCAACATTTTTTTTTTTCAAATAAGTTTTTAATCAACCATTTTTGAAAGGTGATTTTTTTAATTTGGGGATCTATTCACCCCCCTATAGATAAGTTATCATAGTCTAACACAAACCCCACCGGGATCTTGGCTCTAGTCCTTCTTCAGGCAATGGTTAATCACAATCCTTAGTTTTAAGGTAGATATCATCCTCATCAGGGAAGTCAAGCCTGATGGATTGATAATATTCAATTGGATAGTGAGCCAAATGATCTACTAACATACTTCCTTTAATGGCTTTCTGAGTAAGATACTCAATATAATATTCAGACAACAACATATGTCAATAGGCAATCCTTTCGGTTAATCAGACTTTTCAAAAGTATACTTGATTAGATCCATTTTGGATATCAACCAAGTGATATGATTAATGATATATTGTCGGAGATGCTTGTAAGCCTATGCTAAATTAGAATAAGTCTTTTCTAACAGAGAGTCTCGAGACTCACAATTTTTGAACTTGTTACTCAGGTAGTAGATGGCATGCTCCTTTCTACCTTTTTCATCTTGTTGTCCAAGGACACAACCTATGGACCATTCTAACACAGTCAAATACATTATCAAATGCCTTCCTTCCACCTGAGGGATCATAATAGGAGGCTCAAGAAAATACTCTTTTATGCTATAAAAAGCTTTATGGAAATCTTTAGTCTAAATACAACCCTGATCTTTACGCAACAACTTCAAGGTTGGCTTACAAGTGGCAGTCATATGAGAGATAAACCTGGATATGTAATTTAGACGCCCAAGGAAACCTCTGACTTGCTTTTCTATTTTAGGCGCATACATGTCCTGAATGGATTTGAATTTATCACGGTATAATTCAATACCTCTCTAGATAACAATAAAACCCAAAAGATTTTCTAAACGGACACCAAAGGTACATTTGTTTGAATTCCAACGGAGCCTATACTTCCTCAAATGCTTAAATAGTTTCAACAAATACTCAACATGATCCTCCTCAATTTTGGACTTTGCAATCATATCATCCATACATACTTCAATATCCTTGTTCATTATATCCTGGAATAGAGTAGTCATATCCCTCTGGTACATCGCACCAACATTCTTCAAGATGAAGGGCATCACTCTGTAACAGAATATTACCTAGGGGGTGATGAACATTGTTTTTTCCATGTCCCCCGATTCCATCTTTATCTGATTGTATTCGGAAAATCCATCCATAAAGGAAAATACGTTGAACTTAGTTGTGTTTTCTATCAACATATCAATGTGTGGTAAAGGAAAATCATCTTTTGGACTAGCCTTGTTCAAGTCTCTATAAATAACACATATTCTTACTTTTCGATCTTTCTTTGGTACTAGCATAATGTTGTCCATCTATTGAGGATAAAAGGATGTAACAAGGAAACCAACATCAATCTACTTCAACACCTCTTCTCTAATCTTGATTTCCATATCAAGGTGAGTTCTTTTCAACTTCTGCTTTATTGACGGACATTTGGCTTCAATAGCAATCTATGCTCCACAAAGTTAGTTTCTAAACCTGGCATATCATGGTAAGACCAAGCAAACACATCAACATACTCTTTCAGAAACTATGTGAATCTTTTCTTGACCTATTGATCAAGCACTGCCCCAATTTTAAACTATTTCCTATCCTCTTCAAAACCCAAGTTGATCAATTCTACTAGCTCTTTGTAAGGTTGAATGGTATTCTCCTCGTGCTCAAGCAATTGAGAAGTTTCTATCGGGATTTCAGTATTTCCTCTTCTTCCGCTTTGTATACAAGATACTAAAAGTTGGGAGAGGGTGCAATGTCATTATTTTCAATGGGTTTATTATGAATTAATCTGCACAATGATGTATGCTTTACTTTAGAAACAAACACAATAAAGAGTGACACGCAATAACTGAAGATTATTTTTTAACAGGTTTTTTATTTTACCATTTTCCAAAAAAAAAGTAGAAAAATAAAAGACACAATTTGGATAACAAAATAACTTTTAATATTGATTTTAAAATCTAAAACAAAAGCCCTAATAATGCAACTTTCACCTTGGACAGGGTGAAAGGATTTGATTGAAAAAGACAAAAAAAATTACTTTGACATGTGAACAACACTTGGAACATTACCAACTGTCCAATTTTGGCTCGTCTATCCATGCGTCACAAAGTTTGGCCAATCTGGCTCTGCACCTTCTTCATCAATGGCATCTACTTCAGAGTGACTTGGATGAATAAATCATGCACTGTGGAAAACCTCCTGGATGGGCCGGATAACCACTTCTTTCTTCACATATTTCCTTGACATATATGGAGTAAACCCTAAACCCACTCTATTCTTATTCTCAGGAAAATTAACAACTTGGCCCCAACCTACTACTTTCCCATGATAAACAACTCATTGAGCATCTTTCATGAAAGCAATGGATGACCTATTCTTCTTAGCACCATCATTATGAATAATAAGAGCTTATAACTAATTTTTTACTGTTGTTTCATCAACATCAATATAACGAAAGGATGAAATATGACTCATCAACATGGCTTGTTCTCATATACAATTACGAATTTCCCATTTTCATGAACTCCAACCTCTGATGAAGTGTGGAAGTTACTGCCCCTGCTTCATGGATCACGGGTCGTCCAAACAAGCAGCTATATACATGATGGATGTCCATCACCTGGAAAGTGATTTGGAAAATATGAGGACCTACCCATATTGGCAGATCAACCTCACACATTACTTTTCTACTTGAACCATCAAATACTTTCACAACCACTCCATTGTGCCTCATCGGAGCACTTTGATACACCAATCTGGATAATGTAACTTTTGGCATGACATTCAATGAGGAACGTGTATCGACAAAAACATTAGACAAGGTATCTTCTTGACATCTGACTAATACATGCAAAGAAAATTTGTGTTCGTTCCCTCAGAAGGCAACTCTTCATCACTAAAACTAAACATGATGCAAGCGGTGATATTTCCTACTACGTCGTCAGACTGATCAACAATTACATGATGGTCCAGGTAGGCTTGTACCAACACTCTTATAAGAGAGTTCCTATGATCTTATGAATTCAATAATAATGAAAAAACTGATATCTTGGAGGGTGTTTGAAGTAGTTGGTCACTTACTTATAGTCACTTTTCTTTATCAGCTTCAACAATTCTTTGGCGTCTTCATTCTTCTTGGGCTTACTAGACTGCCCAACAACCATTGGTTTTGGAACAAATTTAATAGGATTTTTCCCATGTATCTTCTTGCTTATCAATACATCCTCAGTCCTTCAAGGAGTTGTATGAGCATATACACGACCATTTCTGGTCAGGTCATTAATGTCTACAATGTTACCAACAGAAGGAAGATATTCAATTGTCACTTATTTGCCATTCTCAAGCATAGTAGTGTTGTACTTCAACGAAATTTCTTTATCATATTCAAATTACATTGGCCCTGGTAAGTAGATGACTAAAGGTTCAACATGATTCTCTTGACCTTGGTAGTTAATTTCCATAGGCGCAGGAGTTAACCCAAATTTTTTTAGTTAATGCATGCTTTAATCTTTTAAGTTAGTAGTAGTTAATTTCTTTTTAATTATTTTTTATTGCATTTTAGTTGTTTTTATAAGAATTATCTTGAAGCACAATAGTTGCTCCCTTTTGTCGTTATAATGTGTTTTTGCTTAATTTAAGGTTAAATATGTCAAATTACGATAAGACTACAGTGGTCTATAACAAAGAATACAAGTTTAAAAGAGAAGTTGGACTTGGAAAAAGGGAAAATAATAATGAAATCAGATATTTTTTAGAGAAAACATGGAAGGATGAAAGCATTGGAGGGCATCTTTGATGTGTTTTGAAGAAATTTAATTTGAATTCAAAGGATAAGGATCGAAGGCACTAGAGGATAAAATATAGTACAAAAGTACTCTGTACAGCCTGTTATGCGGTAGTCTGCCCAGGATGCTCTGTCCCCCATAATTGTCCTGATTCCTTATTGGCTAAGCATAAGAATTGAGGTGATGGTGCTTATTATTATACGAGATTGATATGATTTTCTCATATTGGGCTCATGATCCTGTGGGTGAAACTTGGTCCCTTAAGTATTTTGAGTGATGTCAAAAATATGAGAATATTACATTCTTTTATTGGTCATCATCATTGATTATAGTTTGGTACCTGAATCATTTGAAAGCACTAGGTTGGTTAGGAGTCATTCAAGGTCATTCAAAGTCACATAAAATTGAGTCAAGCCATTAAAAACATGTTTTTATTGAAATTTTCATTGCATGTGTTGACTCATCTGAGTTTCAGATCGACACATGTAATGCATTTTTAATGCCTGTAGCCTCTGTAACTTTTCGGCCGACACAAGCATCATATAGGTCGACAGATACTGAAACTTTCCTAAAATTGTAGAAAATCTTATTTTATGTGTCGACGCATATAATTTTCAAGTCGACACATTTGTTGTTGTTTTAAAGGATGTAGCTTCTGTAACTTTTTGTCGACACATAGTCAATTATAGGTTGAAACATTCTTTTCAAAAGTCATGTATGTGTCGACACATACGACTCTTGAGTCGACACGTACTGTTTTTCTTGGTCAATTTTTTATTCCAAAATTATCCTTCCTTGCCCTAAAATTTCCAAAACTATAAGTATCACTTCATCTATTATTCCAACTTATTGAAAACCATAAAATTAGCCTATTTCTCTCTTCATCTTCTTCCTCCAAATATATGCATACACACTGACATTACATTGTAATGATGTTCCGTTAGGGTGCCATCTAGATGAGGATTTCTAGTGTCGAATTATGTATTCGGTGGAGTTTTATAGGGGTTTTCATCTAGAAAACTCCTCGGGTTTGTCCTTCAAGATTATTGGTTGATTTTGGGGTTTTCGTGCAAAAAGTTTGAAAGTTAATTTTGGTAAAGTGAACAACCTTGGAGTGCTTAAAATATTTGCAAGGAACCTTGGAGTATTTGAAATTTTGCAAGGAAGTAACTTGGAGTATCGGATTCAATCGAAGTTTTATGTTGCAATTGTTTAATATTGACGGTGAACAAAAATTTTGGAGATAAATAATGCAAAGGAGTAGCAAGATCTAGATAGTCATTTCTCACCAATTGTGTCTTGGTCTCTCTCAAGATCAAAAGAACAGAAGGGGTTAAATCAACAACAAGCTTAGCGTTTGTGGAGTTACTTATGAACACTTATGTTGTATCAACAATTATTTTGCATAGTAAGAGTTATCCTAATTCTATTAGAATTGGGTGCAGACGTACCCACACGCGAGGACGACAGTGGAGAACTGTGAAGATAAATTCCTTGTGTCGCTTTTACTTTTCGCTTTTACTTGCTTTGATTTTCATTAATCAATATATCAAATAGCATTGTGTTATAATTTGAATTGTAAGAATTCTCCTACGTGATTTTTTTTAATTCAAGTGTTGATATAGCTTATAATCAATTTTGATTATAAGTTGTTTTGTGTATCAACACAATCAAAGGAAAAAATCTTAAAATTCACTTGCACACCAAGTGTTTGATAAATTGACTAAACTAGCTATTTTGATTTTATCATTGAAAATAGCCTTGTTAAGAAAAATTGATTAAACAATAAGTAAGTTGTAAAGTGATTCAAGGTTATTAATTCAATCGTTCTCGTTACATATTAATTTTTGATTTATAGTTTGCATATTCGAGCTTCCCGATAATGTTCGTAAAGATCACAGTTTGCTTCCGCTTCACACTTTGATAAAACTTTTTCAAAACCAAATTTTATTTGGATATTTTCAAAAAGGGTATCTATTCACCCCCCCCCCCCTCTAGATACCGTTGTCATTGTCTAACGGATCCAAGACATCACAAGAAACGCCAGCTCAAGCCTATAAATAGGGCGTTGCTGATATTGAGAAAGGAGTTTAGAAATTCCAAGAGAAAATGCATATGATACTAAGTGTAAGAAAAGTGGAGGGTAGAAAGAGTTTTCTTTTTCTTACCCAATCATGTACCTGATGTTAACCTCTGGTGCGACTGGAGTCACCTCTTGAAGACTACCCATCTCAAGAAGTTCTCAAGTTTCTCTTAGGTTTATATCTCTTTTTCATTATTTATTTAATGATGTTCCTTATGAGAACCATGCTTATAGTTTGTACTTGGTTAATTATGATTTAAACCTTTTGTAGTTGAGCAATGTGAAGTTAAAATTAAGTTTCCTTTATGTTATATGGTGTGTGGTTAAGTGACTTGTTTTATTATATGTTAATTTGTTATAAGTTTATTTCTTTGCCTGATCAACTTAGGAGTAGATAACAACTTGTTGTTGTGAGAAATCTAACAACAATTGGTTTTCTTAATAAAAATGGTTGAATGAGTAGGATATAGATATTTACTTACCTAGCTTGCTTAGAGATAAAGAGCTGCAACTATTGAGGATTTCATAACACAAACAGACGTATGTTAGGATTTAAAGTGAGGCTTAGAGATTTGTTCCTTTGCCCATTATATTCATGTTTTGATTTTATAGAAATACACCACATGTCACGACCTCACATAACCATTGTAGATCACTATGACCTCACATGTCACGACACTGCATATCATCACACATATTTACCTCTATGATATTAATGGATCATAACACAACTCCACTACTCTTGATATATTTCCACTCTTCTTTGTACATTATTTAGCTCTATCATAAGTGAAAATTGAACACAACACACCATATATTATTTCTCTCTCTGCTCATGCTTAAAACTCAAATATAACTATTTGCAAAATCAACCTAAGTAACTACATCACTCCCTACGGGTTCGAAACTCTTATCCATATCACTTTCTGCAATTAAACATATATATACACTTGCATGTGTCACTCATAACTTTGACCAACAACAAGTTTTTTGCACCGTTGTCCAATAGTGTTTTTGTTACATTTTTGATTTTGTAATATTCACTACTATTTGTTTTTTTTAAGTATTTGAGCGTTTAATGTTTGTTGTAGTATGGTGTCTCAACAGGTGTTTAGCTATTGCATTCACGGGTTGTTACACCAAGTTTACAATGGATATCCTGAACTAGAAAGAACTCTCAGGGAGCTAAAAAGACAATAGTTTACTGAACATCCACCTAGGAACCCTACTCTTATTTCTCTGGTAGATTTAGAGGAACCAAAAATACCAGTGCAACCAGAATAAGAGAAGGTAATCCCTATCATGGATGATAACGACATTATTGGCATTGTCAATGATAGGGCACATAGCATCATAGGATATGCAATTTTTTATCTAAATGCCATAAGTACTAGTATCATCTTACCACAAATCACTACGGTTCAGTTTGAATTCAAGCCTATGATGTTTCAGATTCTTCAAACCACTGGCCAGTACTCAGGTTCTCCTAATGAAGACCCTTATTTTCATTTACGATAGTTCCTGGATGTTGGTAAAAATTTCAATATTCTTGGTGTGACTGATGATGCCTTTTGGTTGAGGTTGTTTTTGTATTCTTTAAGGGATAGAGCCAAGAGTTGGTTAAATTCCTTAGAGCCAAGTGTCATTTCATGTTAAATAATAAACTGTCATAGGGCACAAGATCTCAAAGAAAGTCTTGGAAGTGGATCAAGCAAAAGTGGAAGTGATAAAGAAGCTTCCACCACTAGTGAACATCAAAGGAATTAGAAGTTTCCTTGGACATGCTAGATTTTATAGAAGGTTTATCAAGGATTTTTCCAAGATCAAAAATCCACTTAGTCAATTGCTGCAGCATGACGTGCCTTATGTCTTCAGTCAGGACTGCATGGATGCTTTAAACTTACTAAAGGAAGCTCTGATTTTTGCATCAATAGTGAAGACCCCTAACTGAACAAAACCATTTGAGTTAAATATGTGATGCAAGTGGCTTTTTTATTGGAGTTGTTCTTGGTAAAAGGCACAACAAGTTTTCCATACCATTTACTATGCTAATAGAACCTTAATTGAAGCATAATTCAATTACACCACAACTGAGAAAGAGCTACTAGTTCTTGTCTTTGCTTTTGACAAGTTCAGATCCTACTTGATTGGAACCAATGACATTGTATACACTGATCATGTTGCCATTAAGTACCTTATTTCTAAGAAAGATGTCAAGTCGAGGCTTATTAGGTGGGTGTTATTATTGCAAGAGTTTGATCTTGAGATCAGAGACAAGAAGAGTGTTGGAACTTGGTTACTGTCCATCTCTAAAGACTACTAGAGGAAGTACAAGTCAAGGGTAGTGGAAATATTCAGGAAACTTTTCATGATGAGAAATTTCGGTTGATTACCACTAGCGTGACCCCCTGGTATGCTGATATTATTAACTATCTGGTAAGCATATATGTACCACCATATTTCAATTCTCAACAAAGGAAAAGGTTCTTCCATATAACCAAGCTTTATTTTTAGGATGAACCTTTCCTCTACAATAGATATGCTGACCAGATACTAAGAAGATATATGGATCAATCAGAGGCACGACATATCTTGTCTGCCTTCCATGAGGCTCCTTATGCAAGACAGTTTGGAGGTACATGAATTGTTGCCATGGTTCTTCAATCAGGTTTTTATGGCCCTCTCTTTTTAAAGATGTTCATGATCAGATTAGGAAGTGTGATAGATGCCAAGGGATGGGCAATATCTCTATGAGACAAGAGATTCCTCTCACCAACATCCTTGAAATTGAAATTTTTAATGTATGGTCCATTGATACAGACTTCAAGATTCCTTTAGGCATATCTCCGTACAACCTTCAAGATTCCTTTATGCATGTCTCCTTACAGACTTGTCTATGGAAAGGCATGCCACTTGTCAATTGAGTTAGAGAACAAGGTGTTTTGGGAAGTAAAAACTTTGAATTTCAATTTAACTAATGTTGGCCAAGCGAGAATGCTTCAACTCAATGAGCTTGAGGCGTATAGGTTGTTTTCTTATGAAAATATTGAACTGTATAAAGAAAAGACTAAGAGGTGGCACGACAGAAAGTGCCTAAAAAGAGAATTGGTGGAAGGACAACTTGTTCTTTTTATTTAATTCTAGATTAAAGCTTTTCCCAAGAAAACTTAAGTCTAGATGGCCAGACCCTTTCAAGTTAATTAGATTTATCAACATGGGGCTGTTGACTTATTAAACGAGAGAACAAGTGAAAAATTTAAGGTGAATGGACAGAGAGTGAAAGCTTATCTTGGTGAATCCTTGCACAACACTAGGGTCACTATGGATATTCATTACTCTTCTTGATACTTGTTGTAGTCAAGCTATAAGAATATAAAATAGCGCTACTGGAAGGCAGCCTAATGTAACTTTCATGTTTTAGTTTATTTAATTTTTCAGATGATGTTGATTGATGAAAAAATGGTCAAGTCATTGACAAGTACTGTCAGGAAACTGTCTCGACTGAAGTTGTCTTTGGAGCACCACACACTACTAAGAAATCATTTCTCCCTGAGCATGCCAAGAAGTAGGCTCACTAGAAGCGTAAGGAGGACCCCATCAGAAAGAGTAGTTAGCTTAAGGCATAACTGGTAAGATTTGAGGAAACCACTAGCATGCCCCATTCCTTCTGCTGATAGTGAGGACATTGTCCTTACTTTAAGTTTGGGGGTAGTTGTGGCTTAAAGTCGTGACCCTAACCATCAACCATCATATCATATTATATGTTGTTTTAATTAAGTTTCTTTTGATTAAAGTCTTTGTTAGTTTTTATTGTTTTGTTGTTGTTGGTTGCTTGCAGCCATGTTGCTTTGACTAATGAACTTTTTTTTTTGTTTTTAGTAGTTGTTTTATTTCATTTTTATGCAAAAAAAATATAATAAAAATAGAAGAACAAACTGATTGTAACCCCCCTTAAGGCTGACAACCTTAGAAAAGTTTAGAGAGAAATATGTTGGGATTTTAACAATGTTGGAAACAAAGTCTTGACGAGGATCAACTGCACTTTCTTTTTTTACAGATGATCCCTGTCATGACTATCTCACCCCAAAATGTTCCCTCTTAATTTTGATCTTATTTGGCTTAGGCTTTGCATTGCATTTTCATATCTTCTATTAGGTCATTTGCATAATCATGCATTTCATTCAATAAAACACCTGAGGTTCAAAAGATCTGTTGATAAGTGAATCATGAAATTAGGGTTTCAATCCCTAGTGCTAGAGCTTGGAGTTACTCCGAATAAAGATCCCATGACTCAGGGTTTAGTATGCATGACTATCGTGAGCATCTTTCAAGTTTGATCTTCATCTGAGGAGTTTTTTTTCAATTACTTTTTTTACAAGTTATGACCTCGTGGTTTTCCCCTCAAGTTCAAAAGTGAATACTTGCATATAATTATTTTTGTGTAAACATTCATATCATGTGCTTGAGATATGATTTTTTTTATTAAGACACGGTGCCTCCATTAAGGTTGCATTGATTATATTTTCATTAATTAAAGGCGCTCAATCTTATTGCTTAAAGTATGGATGAAGCTTTCATTTTTCCATCATTCACCCACGTAGGTGTCTTTCTTCAATCAATTTTTACATCAAATGGAAATAATTGTGAATATGGAAGTCATGTTTTTAATTAGATGCAAGCATGGCATCTAACTGGGTTTTGATCCAAGTTCTTATGGAATATGGTATACAAAGGTTTATTCAAGGTGTACATGGACAAATTTTGATCCAAACATTGATTCAAGGGCTAGTGTGTTATAGATGCAACATTTCCAAGATTAGCCTAATGGCATGGTTCAAAGTTCTTGAGCATTAGTTCTCTTTATGGTATCAAGCAACATAGAAAGATGGTCGGTTGTGAATTCAATTGACAAGTTACAAGATTCAAATGACAAAGGCAAAGTTCACACATTCAAAATTTCATCCACAAAATTTCAAGTCACTACATTTAGTCATCACATAAAAATTACATTCACCATTTAAATTTCCACCATATTACATCAACATCACAAGAAATGCTTCAAAGAAATCATTCAAAGTTACATGTGACTTTTATCCTAATACCTATTCTAAACCTTAACTAATTTTCATTCCATAGAACTACTTTTCATGACTTGCCATTTGACATGCCTTGTTAACTTTGTGCATAACCTGTACAAGCAGAATTGAAGAAAATCTAACCAGTAAACCCAACCCTGGCCTGCACTAGCAAAATACTAAAACAGATTCTTTTTAAATCAGAACTCCCACCCTGTTCAGACGCAAATAAGAAAAATCAGGAGAAATAAAAAAACAAGGAAAATTGTGGAAAACAATTCAGAGCCAGGAATTAATAAATTAGAAATATCAGAAGAAAAGAGACTGAGATTCAACATATAACAGAACTTGCAAGAAAACTAACTCTAATCCTCACCTTCTATATTCTATAATCGATTTTCAATCAAAGGCTCAGATTTGACGTAACTCTGACTAACTTTCACAGATTCTACAAACTACATAACAAAATTTCTCATTCATCTACATCAGAAGGATTCATATGCACAAAAACTCCCAGAAAAAGATATTCACGAATCACAGAGAAAAACAAGAATTGCATATCATCATATCATATCATCGCACATATCTTCATTCTCTGCAAATCACATCAACAATTGCATGCACTAACGAACAACAATAGCATAAAGTAAACGCGAAAATGAGAAGATTGAGACGATGAGGAAAGACGAGAGCATTCATTACTTAAATTGTAGCTCCTCTGGTTTTCTTATCATCTTCATCAATTTGAAGAACAGTCGGTGGTACTCCAGTACAAATCTCATCCCCTAACAAATATATCCAAACCGAATCGTTTTATTGGATTTCTTTTTCTTTTAATTCTTCTTTTCTTTCAATGAATAAGAGAAATAGTAATATAAACAAAATGGGCTGGATTGGTGATGCGTAATGGGGTGGACCGAATCATCTTTGTCCTCAGGCCCATCATCATTTTTTGGTGCACTTCTTGGTGTATGAACAAAAAATGTTAATGGACCTCATTCTGGAATGGTCTTTTACTTTGCAGCGCCCTGAATTCAGTCGGCACCCCCTGAAGCTGAATTTTCCATACTTGTTTCAATCTCATTTTATTTAATTGTGGTGATTGAATTTTTTTGGTGGTATTGGTAAATAAAAGATATTTTGTTGAAGATTTTCAAGAAGTTGCAAAGTAAATTAAGATCTTAATCTTCATCAAAGAAATTCAAGGAAGCTTTTGGTAGAGATTTCTTATCGCTTGCGTGGCTTTGAAAAAGCATCAAACTTTCTCCATTAGGTATCTTCGTAGCTTTCTTTTTACTTCCTCAGTTTTGCATCATTTTTAATTAATCTTGCCATGAGAAGTAGGATAGAGATGCAAGACTGGAAGTCCTACCTCGAAGTAGGCAATTTTTGATTATTTGAAGTCCTACCTCGAAGTAGGAAATTTATGATTATTTGAAGTCCTACCTCGAAATAGGAAATTTCTGATTATTTGAAGTCCTACCTCGAAGTAGGAAATTTCTGGTTATTTGAAGTCCTACCTTGAAGTAGGAAATTTTGGATTATTTGAAGTCCTACCTTGAAGTAGGAAATTTCTGATTATTTGAAGTCCTACCTCGAAGTAGGAAATTTTGATTATTTGAAGTCCTACCTTAAAGTAGGAAATGTTTGATTGGAACTCTTACGTTGAATTAACCAATTTTAGACTTAAAGTCCTACCTCGAAGTAGGAAACTTTTTACTTAAAGGCCTACCTTGAAGTAGGAATTTTTTTACATAAAGTCCTACCTTAAAGTAGGAAATGTTTGAGTATCTGAAGTCCTACATCTAAGTAGGCAATTTTTTATTTGAATTCCTACCTCGAAGTAGGAAATGTTTGAGCTTCTAAAGTCCTACCTCGAAGTAGGCAATGTTTTTGTGTGAACTTGTGCAATAGCTTATGAGATCTTTCTTGGCACAATAGTGGATACCATAACATTCTTGATGTATTAATCTCATGTTTTTTAGATCTCTTTAAGTCTTGATTTGGTAATTCTTTTGTAGTTACAAATTAATGCACAATTTGTTGACTTGTTAACCTAGTTAGGAGCTTGTTTCTTTTGTATTGTCTTCCATGCTTCGATAAGTGTTAAAGTAACTTCTTTTTTAAGATGTTAACATGTTCAAATGACTTGTACCTTGATGTTTAGATTTCATTTGAGTCATATTCTAAGTGAATCATAGTGTTTGGTTCATAGGTTGGTAGTTGGATGTTCTTGACGTAATTTGGGTACTAGTTTGCCTTGAGGACTACATTTCTTGTGAGGTTTGTTTAACATGAATAATTGTGAGTATTTTTATGCCTTGTAAGGTTATTTATCTTGTGTATATTTAAATTTACTTGCATGCTAAGTGTGATACGGTGGCAGAACCGACAGTTATATTACTGGTTTTGCATTTTTTATTCACAAAAGTGCGGAAAGCAATAGTCGCCACTATCTTTTCTTTTATCCAACAAAGGAAAGGGTGAAAAGAACAGAAAAAGACCTTTTCGAGATGTTTTCTGAGTAAGGGGGTAGATGTGGAAAGGGAAGGTGTTAGCATCCTTTCCATCCATGGTTTTCCACGGGCTCTTAGAAGTTTGCTCATTTTTCAAGATGCTTTTGTGCTTTGTGTTTGAAAATGTTTAGAAAACGCCTTAGTACGTCGAACTTTGTAATGTTTCTCGGGATAGTAGAGAAAGTATACAAAGTGTTTTGAAATTGTTTTTGAAAAGTAGTTTTATGTGTAAGTGCAAAAAGTATTTTTTTAGCAAACTTCTAACAGCTATCTACATTTATACTCGAAAAGGTAGTCATTTTTCTTTAGACAGTGCTATCCTACTATTAGTGAGTAGGTAGCCTTGTCGTTGGATGTTTTGAGGGACAATCGAAGGGACGTTACAATCAAGAAGGCAATTATGGAGATACTTTAGCAATTCTGTTTTAGGGACTAGATCATTTACCGAGAAGGCAACTGTAGGGTCATCGAGGGACTATGATCTTTTGTTTTTACGGGTCTTTGCTAAAGCATTCCTGCCCCATGACTGTTTTATTGAAGGCAACCAAAGTGGGCGTACCTTAGAGGTGCTTGTGTGCAATTGTGTTGTGTTTTAGTTATTTTATCTTTAAACATTTAGGTGTTCTACCATTTGTTTTCAGATCTTGTCATGCAATCCTAGTTAGCATACATCTAAAGAGTTAATATATGTACAAGAATTTAAAATGCGGAAATTGTAAATCCTACGCTATTACAAGGCTTCGGGGAGGGAATTTACATTATACAGGGATAAAGGGGATAAAGCAGTAAATGTCTTAATTTATCTATTACATCCAATAAACAGATACAATAATAGTAAAATATGGAATTAAATAAATGTTCATGAAATAGAAAAGACGTCTAAAAATCCTAAAGAAAAGAAATCTTTTTGTTGTTTTTGGTATAAAATAAAATAAAGCCTAAGTCTATTTAATTTTAATTTTAAGAAAAAGATGTTAAAATAATTAATTTATTTATTTACAAAATTAATTTAATTGAAAAAACAACTAGCCTAAATATTTTTGTGATTTTTGATTTTAATGTAAAAATAAAAAGAAGTCAATGAAAACAAAAATAAAAGGCAAAAGGCATTCTTCGATCCAAGGAGAATTAAGGCCTTTTCGATTCAGAAGAAAAGCCTTCCTTCGATTGGGCTAAGGTGTAGGCGTGAATAGCCTTCGATCTAGGGAAGGGGTTGTCTTTCGATCCTGGAGGTCATGGCTTTCGATCCAGGAAGGAGATGCCTCCTTCGATCCTGTGCGGGTTGGGTCCTTTCAGGCTATGTCTGCAACAAATGTTAGTAGACAAATAACATGACCTAGATGTCAAACCCAAGCCCTTTGATTCTTTCTAGGATGGAAAATCGAAGGGGACAACAAATATGGAGGTGTTACGCAAATGTAGAGTTTTAACAATTTACCCTTTCTTACCAACAAATGAATGTTCGATTTGGGCACTTGCTAGATGTGAGCACCTTCGATCTGGGGCTTCTGGGCATGGATATTTTTGCTGAGGGGTGGCTTTTGCTTGGAAAATTCTGGCAACCTTTGATGGATTTTTTGCGCAGCCTCTCTCCAATGTTTTTTCGTTCCCTCCTCCTTTTTTCAACACTTGTGATCTCTTATATAGAGGGGGTAGAGGGGACAAGAAGGCAAAGGTTTAAACAGCCTTGATTGTGGTTGAAAGCCATGAATGAGAAATTGTAACATTGGCCAAACAGATGGGATATTGTCTCCTTTTTTTGAAGTTTGAATGATATTTAACTGGCCTTTAAATGATCCCTTTCGAATGGGCTGATGGCCTCCTTCAAATGCTCCCTTTCGAATGGGCTGATGGCCCCCTTAGAATGACCCTTTGAATTCTTCTTCGAATGGACCCTTTTGGAATGCCAATCGAAGGGCCTTGTTGAAATGCCAATTGAAGGACATTGTTATCATGCCAATTGAAAGACCTTGTTGAAATGCTAATTGAAGGACCTTGTTGAAATGCCAATCGAGGGACCTTGTTGAAATGTCAATCGAAGGACACTGTTACCATGCCAATCGAAAGGTACTTTATAAAATTTCAATCGAAAGACCTTGTTAACAGGCTAGTCGAAGGACCTTTGTCTATGCCAATCGAAGGGCTCTATGTAGATGCCAATCGGAAGGCAATTTGGAGATTCCAATTGGAAAAAATTAAGAATGCCAATCGAAGGCCTTGACACAATGCCAATCGAAAGGCTTGTCATGGGGCCAATCGAAAGGCACTTAAACACCACTCAAAAATTTTCTTTTTTTCTTAGGCAAGGATTTGTGGTCAATCATGTAGGGGAAGACCTTGGAAAACATGAGAGGGAAAATTTTTGGATACAACAGTTGCCCCTGTTTAATCTTCTTAAACCTGTAGATGTAGATTCGCTTGTCTGCCTTTCGTGATCTGAAGGTGGAAGATGATTGAACACTAGAGTGCCCAGAAATGTGCACTCGCGTGAAGTAACACTGATTATTGATGATGTCGGGAATGGGCTTACAGATTCCATTTGGATAAGTTGACAGAGAGTCCTCGGAGATGGGCTTAAAGATGCCATCCAAAGTAGATGTTGATTTCACGCATGGTCCCTTTGGTGGTTCTTGTTCCTGTTGTCTGAGGAGGAGTCCACTGGGGGATGTTGATTTTTGTTGTTTTCCTGTTTAAGGAAAAATGTGTGGAGAATGGAGTCTAGGCACTTCAGTTTTCCAAGGCTCTGCTGAAGAGTTATCTCTCGACTGAAAATGTACTAGGAAGAGCCTGCATAGGGCTATTTCAGGATGAGTCCTTCTTGGACTGCCTCTGGAGGGTTATAATGAAGGAATCTTTGACGATTGCTGCCTCAATAGATAATGAAGGAACCTGTGATGATTGCTACCTCAAAAGATTAGTGAAGGAATCTTTGACGATTGCTACCTCAATAGATAAATGAAGGAATCTTTGACGATTACTACCTCAACAAATAGTGAAGGAATCTTTGATCATTACTACCTCAACAGATAGTGAAGGAATCTTTGACGATTGCTACCTCAACAGATAGTGAAGGAATCTTTGACGGTTGCTACCTTAGCAGATAGTGAAGGAATCTTTGACGATTGTTACCTCAACAGATAATGAAGGAATCTTTGACAATTGTTACCTCAACAAATAGTGAAGGAATCTTTGACGATTGCTACCTCAACAGATAGTGAAGGAATCTTTGACGATTTCTACCTCAACAGATAGTGAAGGAATCTTTGACGATTTCTACCTCAACAGATAGTGAAGGAATCTTTGACGATTTCTACCTCAACAGATAGTGAAGGAATCTTTGATGATTTCTACCTTAACAGATAGTGAAGGAACCTGTGATGATTGCTACCTTAAAATATTAGTGAATGAATCTTTGACGATTGCTACCTCAACAGATAGTGAAGGAATATTTGACGATTGCTACCTCAATATATAGTGAAGGAATCTTTGACGATTACTACCTCAACAAATAGTGAAGGAATCTTTGATGATTGCTACCTCAACAGATAGTGCTGGAATCTTTGACGATTGCTACCTCAACAAATAGTGAAGGAATCTTTGACGATTGCTACCTCAACAAATAGTTAAGGAATCTTTGACAATTTCTACCTCAACAGATAATGAAGGAATATTTGACGATTGCTACTTCAACAGATAGTGAAGGAATCTTTGACGATTGCTACCTCAACGGATAGTGAAGGAATCTTTGACGATTGCTACCTCAACATATAGTGAAGGAATCTTTGACGATTGCTACCTCATCAGATTAGTGAAGGAATCTTTGACGGTTGCTACCTCAACAGAGTACCAGAAATTTGTTTGTTCATGTAAGTAGTTGATGATTTTTGTCTGTTTATAGACTTTTACCTGAAAATATACAGGGTTAGCTGCATGCAATGTCATGATGCATGAAGTGTAAATGATGCTCTCAAAATAAATGAGATTGTAATATATGCATTCGTATTGCATATTTTATGACATATGTAAAATGATCTATGAATGCAATGTATGAATGCAATGTATGAGCGTGTCAGTCATTCCATTGTTATATTGTTGAACTAGGGAAAACGAATCCCTGATTGTAGCTGGAGAGTACTGGGAAGCCAAATCCCGGGCTGCTCTTGGTGAGTGAAGAAAGTGATTCTTCAATTTCTACCGGGGATAATGAATGGAGATAGTTTTGTTGGAGATTCCCTTTCTCTGTCGAGGATCTTCGACTTCTGTTTGAGAATGATTTCATCGTGGGGAAGAGTTCTGTTGGGAGACTTCACCAATCTGGAGAACAAATTCCACTGGGGAATGAACTTCCGCAGCTAAAGAAATATACTCTACTAGGGAAGGAAAGCTTTGTGCCCTGCCTGAGGATTTTGTGAAATCCTATTGGGGAATTCCAAGAAGTTTGACGACTTTACTGGGGAACACCTGATGTCAGAGCAGTAATTGGAGATTTTTGCTCTGCCGGAGATGTGAAACCAACTGACATCATCAAGCTGCATGCTGAGAATACGGCAGTGACCCTTTTTAGGAGGATGCCCCTGCCTTTGTACCGGCCGGAGAAAGTACCTGCGGACACTTTGTGGATGGTTTGAGTGTCATCCTAACTCCCGGGGCGCTTGGTAAATGCTGATCAGGATGATAAGTCTTCTACTGATTAGACAAGTGACGAGATGACGGGACATAGTCGTACGTTTTTAATCCCTAAATTTTGCCTGGACCTCCCTTTCGATTTTTCAGTCCACCGGGATACCCTTTTTTGCTCAAGCCGCCTTTTCAGATTTTCGACTTGCCGGGTGTACATATTTTTGTTTTTATCCCTAACTTTTTCCTGAACCCTTTTGGTTTGTCGGGATGCCCTTATTTTTTCCTAGGCCAGTCAACCTAGCAGGTCTTTTTTCATGCGTAGTATTCCGACTATGCCCATGTCCACCGGGTACGGAGAATTGTCACTATCTATAGTAGTAAGTGTTGCCACACTGCCAGCAGATGTTTGTTTGATCGTACATGATACGTTGCTGGAACTCATGTCTAATGCCCCAAGTGATTCAGATGGAGATCTGCCCCTGGCTATTTGGAATCTTTGAGAGATTCCTTGAACCTTGACTTGACTGCCCCAGGTGATGGGAAATGATCATGTCGTGCCCCTTGGTTGGAAGTGTTTTTCCACTTGAGGTGATCCTTTTCATTGAGAAGGTTTTTGTTCACTGAATATTCATTGTGTGAATTTCTCTGCCATTTGAACAATTAACCATATGCAAACAATGTCATTTAAAGAATGCAAAGCTTATGTCTGTCTTGAATTTTTTTTTTTGAAAATGCGTTTTTTGTAGTAAAACAAAATTTGCAAGAATGTGTTATCAACTCATGATTTATAGCAAACCTTACAGGAGTCAAGATACCTTTGTAACAGTATGCGCTTGAACTAACCCATGCTTCAGCTAGGACTTTTAAGAATTGTAACATGGTCTGGGTCACGGTTTAAGAAACAAAGGATAAAGGCTCAAAATTTATTTGTACCCACCCGTTCTTCATGATGTTCTTCAGTCCTATGCTCAGCTAATTGTGCATTCAGATCCCAATTGAGTCTGGCATCTTGTCCTTGACATTCCGGTAATGGTTCGGATACTGAAAGTTTATTTGAGAAGGCAGTCATTTTTATGACCTTTTCTTTTTGTCGAGGATTTGTAGTAACCTCTTTTTCGGTTTTCGTTATCCTTTCTTTTGCCTGAACTGTTTCTTTTTGTGATTACAGTCAGCGGGATACCCCAGTTTTTTTCTTAAGTCTCCTTCATAGGTTTTGACTTAGCGGGCTTTTATTTTGAGATATAATGACTGTCTGTCTTGATGATTATGTGGAACCATCACTTTCTTTTAATTTGTAAGGACGTCTTCGATGCCATTCATTGTGTACGAAGCGGAATATTGCGGCTGAATGCGCGTCCGAATTAACTGAGAAAACTACCCTGCCCCAGGTTATGATTAAGGGTTTTAATTTGTGTGAAAAGAAAAACTCCTACTTCTTTGGCTCAAAGGGGTTGACTAGGGATTATCTTTCTTATAACTCCACTATTTGGGATTTGAAACAACGCATGTACATCATCAGTGGGGTCTGTTCAAAAGCATACTATAGAGATTGTGGTATCATTTTTGTCATCCTCCCTCTAAAGGCTTAGATATTTTTAACCAGGAGTTTGAATATCACAAAAAGGAAATAAAAACATAGTTTTAATATAATGAATACAAATTAAATAATTCAAGACAAACACGTGCAATGTATTAATGTGAATAACCAAAGTTTGACATGACAATAATTGTTTGAACAAACAAAGAAAATATAAATTAAGAATTCATATGAACAAAAATTATCTCAATCCTAGCCATGATTTGGCATGGTAGCAGTGATCACGTTGTGAGTCTTGGGAGAGTCAAATTCGATCTCCTTGTTGTCGATCAAATCCTGAATCATGTTCTTCAAAGTCCAACAGATGTCGGTGTCGTGCCCAAGGCTATCAGAATGGTAAGCACATTTTACATTGGGGTTGTACTTAGGAGAAGAGGTATCAGGTTTTTGAGGAGGATCCTTTAGTGTAATCAGCTCCGCTTTTAGCAATTGTTGTAATGCTTGAGACAAAGGCATATTAATATCAGTGTACTGCCTCTCTTTATATTTTATCCTATGCTTATTGCCCTGTTGATGTTGAACGGGTGTAGGATCAGACATTAACACTGCTCCCACGGACTGATGGTGGTTATTTGTATTATGGCGCCTTTGACCATAGACAGCATTAATTTCTTTTCTACCTCCAGATGGATTCCTCTCAGCATTAGAGGATGTCTCCATTGTAATCTTCCCACTCCTGATACCGCTTTCAATCCTCTCCCCAGTCAGAACCATTTCTGTAAAACCAGATGAGGAACTTCCAATCAGAAAATTGAAGAATGGGCCTGTCAGAGTGCCCATGAACATGACTACCATTTCTCAATCAATCAGAGGAGGTTGTACCCTTCCAGCTAGATGCCTCCATTTTTGTGCATATTCCTTGGACCCTTCTCTTGAGCTCATGGACATATTCTGCAGTTGCACTCGAGTTGGTGTCAGGTCAGCGTTGTATTGGTACTTCTTGTAGAAAGCAGTAGCCAAGTCTTCCCAGGTATGGATGTCGGTTCCTTCTAGCTGATATAACCAATCCAGTTGAGTGCCAGTCAAGCTTTCTTGGAAGAAATGGACCCATAACTTCCGGTCAGCAGTGTGAGGCGGGATCTTCCTGACATAGGACCGTAAGTGCAACTTAGGGCAGGAGACACCACCATATTTGGCGAAGATGGGGACCTTGAACTTAGGTGGGATGACCACTCTAGGAACCAACCCTAATTCTTCAAAATCTAGACCAAGCACCCTTTGGATCTCCATGGCATTGAGCCGATCCTCCAGCCATTTGTGTTTACCGTCAGCAGGAGGATATTGCTCCTCAGAAAAGTCAGGTTCATCTTTTTCAGATGTTGGATTTTTGTCTCCTTCATCTGATTCCTTGTTTTCTTCCTCTTGATTATCCCCTCCCTTTGATAGGGTGGAGAAGTCTAGAGCTCGGTTAGTTGGTCTTCTTCTTCCCACACTCAAAACACGAACTGGTTTCTTTGCCTTCTTAGCCTTCTTTTTGACGAGCAGAGCTTTCAGGTCTTCTTGCCCCTGGGTCAGAGTCAGGAACATTTGTTGGAATTGAGCATTTTGCGCCTGAAGGTCTTTGACTGTTTGTTCGAGATCCATTTCTTTACTTGCTGAAATAAACAGCGAAGAAGATGAGAACCCTGCTTTGAAACCTGTTTATGCAATGACATGTATGATATGCGTATGCAATTTTTTCAAAGACTCACGGGGTAAACAAGAAAATGTCAGAAGTTGAAATTTGCAGCTTTGATTGAAGAACTTTGTATCGATGAAGGTCCTTCTACAAGAGTCAAGCTCACCATATCAAGTGGGTCATAGCCCCCGACTCAAGTTGTTGAGTTTTGATCTTCTGATGGCATTGGCTAGGGGAAAATAAATCCCCTTTTCCCCTTGCTAGACGTCTGATTTACCATAACCTGCATCACAAACCCTTGAGATCCTTGAAATGGTTAAGGAAATGTTGAGGAATGATGTTATGATGTGTATGCTATGCGTTAAGCAAAAATGTAAGGTTATGTAAGCAAGTAAACCCTGCAAGAAATCCCAGTTATTGGATAATGACTGTAAACAAACCTTGCAAGGAAATCATGTTGTCAGATGATAAAACCCTGCAAGTAGTTCAAGCTGAAAGCAAACAAGTCACACAAGCAGCCTTAGGTTTAGGCTTGCATGGGGTTTGTAGGTAAGTACCCTCTTGAATGTTTAGTTGGCTCAACCTGTCCTATGAATAGTAATCGGGTTCTAAGGAGCCTCAATATCACTGACCTTCCCTTCAGAAATTGTTTCATCTCCACACCGAAGTATCGCGGCCAAAAAATCCTGAAAGTCCAGCCTCAATAAGTGTAGTATCAAGTATCAACCAATCTTTGGTCGAAACCAAAGCCGGTTATCTCACTACTTCCTAATGGCTAGGATGAGTCAATTAAAGGTTCTAAAGGTCGGTTAGGGCTTAGTGACACTATGAGGAAGCCTAATGTTATCCTTAACTTACTCAAGGAACATTAGTACAATCCAAATTATTACGCTAACGTAGCCACCACTTCGTCCGTATCGGTCTACGCCGTACAACCTCCATGGTTTATTGCTACTTACCTAATAAGGTTCCCCAGATCCGGGTGTAGGATCTTTTAGTAACAACCCAAGCAAACCCTTAAAGATAAAGCAAGCAAACGCATAATAAAGCAATTTAATAATGAACTAACTCTAAGGTAAACCCCAATTTTTATTATTTTCCCCAGCAGAGTCGCCAGTTCTGTGATACGGTGGCAGAACCGACAGTTATATTACTGGTTTTGCATTTTTTGTTCGCAAAAGTGAGGTAAGAAAGAATAGCCACCGTCTTTTCTTTTATCCAACAAAGGAAAGAGTGAAAAGAACAGAAAAGACCTTTTCGAGATGTTTTCTGAGTAACGGGGTAGATTATGGAAAGGGAAGGTGTTAGCAACCTTTCCATCTGTGGTTTTCCACGGGCTCTTAGGGGTTTGCTCATTTTTCAAGATGCTTTTATGCTTTGTGTTTGAAAATGTTTAGAAAATTCCTTAGTACGGCGAACTTTGTAATGTTTCTCGGGATAGTAGAGAAAGTATACAAAGTGTTTTGAAATTGTTTTTGAAAAGTAGTTTTTTGTGAAAGTGCAAAAAATATTTTTTTGAGCAAACTTCTAACAGCTATCTACTTTTATACTCGAAAAGGTAGTTCTTTTCTTCTTTTCCTTTAGACAGTGATATCCTACTATTAGTGAGTAGGTAGCCTTGTCGTTGCATGTTTTGAGGGACAATCGAAAGGACGTTACAGTCACGAAGGTAATTATGGAGATGCTTTAGCAATTCTGTTTTAGGGACTAGATCATTTACCAAGAAGGAAACTGTAGGTTCATCGAGGGACTATGATCTTTTTTTTTTACAGGTCTTTGCTAAAGCATTCCTGCCCCATGATTTTTTTATTGAAGGAAACCAAAGTGGGCGTACCTTTGAGGTGCTTGTGTGCAATTGTGTTGTGTTTCAGTTATGTTATCTTTAAACATTTAGGTTTTCTACCGTTTGATTTCAGATCTTGTCATGCAATCCTAGTTAGCATACATCTAAACAGTTAATATATGTACAGGAATTTAAAACGCGGGAATTGTAAATCCTACGCTGTTACAAGGCTTCGGGGAGGGGATTTAGGATAAAGCAGTAAATGTCCTAATTTATCTATTACATCCAATAAACATATACAATAATAGTAAAATATGGAATTAAATAAACGCGCATGAAATAGAAAAGACGTCTAAAAATCCTAAAGAAAAGAATTTTTGTTGTTGTTTTTGGTATAAAAGAAAATAAAGCCTAAGTTTATTTAATTTTAATTTTAAGAAAAAGATGTTAAAATAATTTATTTATTTATTTACAAAATTAATTTAATTGGAAAAACAACTAGCCTAATTTTTTTTGTGATTTTTGATTTTAATGTAAAAATAAAAAGAAGTCAATGAAAACAAAAATAAAAGGAAAAAAGGCATTCTTCGATCCAAGGGGAAAAGAGGAGCTTAGATCCAAGGAGAATTAAGGCCTTTTCGATTCAGAAGAAAAGCCTACCTTCGATTGGGCTAAGGTGTAGGCGTGAATAGCCTTCGATCCAGGGAAGGGGGGTTGTCTTTCGATCCTGGAGGTCATGGCTTTCGATCCAGGAAGGAGATGCCTCCTTCGATCCAGTAGGCTAATGGGCAGCTTCGATCTGGGAAGATGTCCCCTTCGGTCTTGGATGCTATACCTGCAAAAGTATATTAGCGAAATAAAATGCAGGACCTGGGTATCGAAACCCAGGTCCTTCGATCCTGCACGCGCTGGGTCCTTTCAGGCTATGCCTGCAGCAAATGTTAGCAAACGAAGAACATGACCTGGATTCCAAACCCAAGCCCTTTGAATCTGTCTAGGATGGTTAATCGAAGGGGACATCAAATAATGAGGTGTTATGCAAATGTAGAGTTTTGACAATTTACCCTTTCTTACCAACAAATGAATCTTCGATTTGGGCACTTGCTGGATGTGAGCACCTTTGATCTGGGGCTTCTGGGTGTGGATATTTTTGCTGAGGTGTGGCTTTTGCTTGGAAAATTCTGGCAACCTTTGATGGATTTTTTGGGCAGCCTCTCTCCAATGTTTTTTCGTTCCCTCCTCCTTTTTGCAACACTTGTGATCTCTTATATAGTGGGGGTAGAGGGGAAAAGAAGGCAAAGGTTTAAACAGCCTGGATTATGTTTGAAGGTCGTGAATGAGAAATTGTAACTTTGGCCAAACAAATGGGATCTTGTCTCTCTTTTTTTTGAATTTTGAATGATATGTAACTGGCCTTCGGATGCTCCCTTTGGAATGGGCTGATGGCCTCCTTCGAATGATCCCTTTCGAATGGGCTGATGACCCTCTTCGAATGACCCTATGAACGCTTCTTCGAATGGACCCTTTGGAATTCCAATCGAAGGGCCTTATTGAAATGCCAATATAATGACATTGTTATCATGATAATCGAAACACCTTGTTGAAATGCCAATCTAAGAACCTTGTTGAAATTCCAATCGAAGGACCTTGTTGAAATGCCAATTGAAGGACACTGTTACCATGCCAATCGAAAGGTACTTTTTAAAATGTCAATCGAAAGACCTTGTTAACAGGCCAGTCGAAGGACCTTTTTCCATGCCAATCGAAGCGCGCTATGTAGATGCCAATCGAAAGGCAATTTGGAGACGCCAATCGAAAAACATTCAGAATGCCAATCGAAGGCCTTGACACAATGCCAATCGAAAGGCTTGTCATGGAGCCAATCGAAAGGTACTTAAACACCACTCAAAAATTTCTTTTTTTCCTAGGCAAGGGTTTGTGGTCAATCATGTAGGGGAAGACCTTGGAAAACATGAGAGGGAAAAATTTGGGGTACAACACTAAGCTTTGACTATATGGTGATATTTGAAAGCATGTTTTTTCTTGTATTTGTTGGAAATGCCTAATATAGGTTTGAAAACCATGATGTATTACCCTTAGGCTTGAAATTTTGGTTATGTTTACACTTTGTACATTGATATGTCTATTCTTACATGTGTGGATACCATGTTATGAAATTATTTAATTGCTTGCTTCAGAAGTTGAAACTTGAAACATGTTTGCGTTCCATCTTTTGGTATGTGAATTTAGTGTTTGTAAACCCTTTGATTATAAATGATTAAGTAGATACCTTTAAGTCTTAATCCTTATTTAGATAACATGTTTAGGTTGAGTTTGTTAAATTTTGAACCCTTCTTTCTTGATGCTTTCTATGTGATGTAACAATTTGCTTGCATGTCTTGCCTTTGTTAAGATAGATTGATGATTAGGAGCACATTTAGGTTGTAATCTTAATGCTTAAACTTTGTGATGTGCATCCATGATATAAGTGATGTAATTTATGACTTGTATAGGCTTCCATTTTTCTAAGTCCTTTTATCTTTACTTACTAAGCATTGATGTTGCTTTGACACCTTAGGCCTTGAGTACTTGTGTGATTGTTGATTGGTTTTAACATAGTTTATAATGCCTTAGGGTAGAACCATTTGAGCACGAACCTTAGGGGACCTTAGTGTTTGTGTTTGACACATTAATGTTAATTGATTGATGACTTGAAGTATGCATTAAAGGTTAGTTTTTTTTTTGTTCCAACTTGATTCTTGTTGCTAGACCTTTACACTTAGGTGTTTGGTGGGCTCTTAAGCAATTTTATTTTGTTGTTTATGTCCTTGTTTTGTCTTTGCATGTCCACTTAGGTTCACTTGATTCATATTTGAATCAAGGTATACACTAGGTTATAAACCATGCATGACAATATTAGGTAGCTTTCCCTTTATTATCCAAATCTTAGGACCATATGGCATGACAAAATTAGGATCTTTAGTATCCCTTAGACTTTTTTATTTCCCCTTTTGCATCTTTAAAACTAAAACTTTTTTCTCTACAAAACTCAAAAAAACAATTAATGAGCAAAGATGCGTGTAGTGTGCCACGAGTCTTAAGTACATGAAAAGGATATCGTATCCGAGGCCTCTAACTCGATCATCCAAGGATCTTCATGTCATAGAATTTAGCATGATATGTGTCTCAAATATTTTCAAAACTTAAATGAGATGGATTCAACTACCCCTCAGGGGACCACTTGAGGGACCTCCTATCAAAAACATACAACCAATTCAAGTCTCTTTTGCCTTCTGGATTTTCTTTTGAAAACCTTTTCAGGTAAGAACATGTTAATTACTTTCTATGAAAAATGCATGATTCTCCAAAGGTAGAGTTGTGGTAGAATGCAAAATTAGCATCATTCATAAAAAACACAAAAAAAAAACAAAAACTTTTAAGTCGAACTACAACTCTCTGATTCCTTAAAAAGGAAAATAGGCATTGGGTTGCACGACCTAGCGAGCATAACTATTTTAAACCTTTATTTTCCCTGTATTTTTATTTTGAATTAATTCAATCCTTTATCTTGTAAGTTCAGATAGACACACCCTTTTATTAGAACAACAAGAGTGGATCTCGTAGAGTACCACAGATGTGAGGGGTTCTAATACTTTCCCCTTACGTAATCGATTCTCGTACCCTTCTCTTGGTTGCAAGACCTTTTTTTAACTCAATTTTACTAGATGTTTTCCTTTCCCTTTCTTGGGATAAATAATATTCGATGGCGACTTCATTGTTTGTTTTCCTAGTTGCCTCATCTGGCGATTTTACTGGGGAATAAGAGAGTCAATCCTAGCTCTTGGTTGTTTGATTCCGTTGGGTGTTTATCTATATGCATTAATTTCTTTACTCATTGCATTCATTTACTTGTTTTTTATATTTGCATTGAATTTTATTACTTTCCATATTTTGGATATATTTGTCATGATGGTTGCTGGACTTTCTTTTACAGGTGCGGTGCGATGTTACTACGAGGTAAAAGACCCATTACCCATGTCAGTGTTCACATAGGATTAGAGTGGATAGTCATGTTATCTCCTGTGGTGTCTGGCACTCAAGAGTTGGCATGAAATACCGCGCTTAGACGAGGTTCTCTTGGGAATACCATTGTCCTACATTTATGCACTAGACATGGTGTTGACATAAGAGGGTTGTAGACTCTGTTGACAATTAGGGATCCCTTGTTATGTTCATAACTAAAATCAAAATATGAGATGGGGTGGGAATTATTCTTACAAGTAAAATGTTGATTGTCATGGTACTTGGTTCCTTTGTGTCCTGAATTAGTATCAGACCTTTGATCCTATGATATTCAAACTTGGTTTCTTTGTGTTCTAAGATGTTGAAAGACCTTTGATCATGTGATATTCATATTTTTCAAAAATTAGTACGGAAGTTATCCTTTGTGATGGAAACCTTGATCCCATATACTTTGCATACATGAAATTGTTAACATCATCTTAACATACATGTTCCTTCATTTCCAAGGAATCATACCAAAGAACCTTTTGTTGAGATTCTCATTTCTTACTTGCTCAATATCCTAGTCAAGGCACGTAGACTCCTTGTAAGTGATTGAACACGAAATTTCATCCACTCGTGCATCTTTATGCATCCATAACAAGTACTTGGAGTTGGGTGATATTCTTATTTGGGTCTTGATATTCCCCGTTAGAATTGCAAATTCAAACTTCTTATCGCTTTGTGCTTAGAGATTAGCTATGTAACAACTTCGTGGGGAATAGACCGAGATAAAGGTTCAAATGGGTTGATTGTGGGAGATGTGCCAGCCATGGCCTGTGATCAGGAACTCTTGAAAGAGGAAAACGACCTCTTAGAGACTCAGTTGAGTCTGGTCATGGAAATTCTGAAAACAGTACTGAGAAGATAAGGTAATCCTATACTTGCTGCAGCAACAAAGGTTGTCGTTCCTCCCCATCTTGTGGGATCTCTTTCAAGTCACGGGGTATTTTATGGATCTCTTACACAACTTGGTCTTCTTGGTTCTCCTTGTTCACAGCCATTATTTGTTTCCCAAGTGAATCATTGGGGCAAGGCCTATCAACAGAGACAAAAGAATCATGAACATCAGGTTGACCCAATTTCAATGCCCTATGGGCAGTTACTTCCTTGTTTGTTGGAGTTTCAGCTGATTAAGTTTCTTGATTTGGGTCCTCTCCCCCATAAATCTCACCCCTAATTTTGGTGTTAATACTAGGTGGTCATGTGTGATACGGTGGGAAGAACTGACTGTTTTTTGGAATGTTGGTTTGCGTTTTGCGTTCATTTTCGCAAAATGTCGCGGTAAGCAAGAGTCGCCACCGACTTTTATTTTATCCAACAAGGAAAGGAAAAAAGCACAGAAAAATTCCTTTTTCGAGATATTTCTGAGTACGGGGGGTAGATTATAGAAAGGGAAGGTGTTAGCACCCTTTCTATCCGTGGTTATCCACGGGCTCTTAGATATTTGCTCATATTGTTTTCAAAAATTGCTTTATTTGTGCTTGTGGGTTTGAAAAAGTTTTTGTTTGAAACTTCGATTTAACTCTTGCTTCTGTCCTCAAGAGTGTATGAAGTGTTTTGAAAACTTTGTTCAAAAAGTGTAAGTGCGGAAAGTTTTTTTTTTGTTTTTTGAAAGAGCAAGTATCTAAGAACCATCTACCTACTCGAAAAAGGAATCTTTCTATACTAATTTCCTTTAGACAATGTTATCCTACTATTGATGAGTAGGTAGCACCATCGTTGGAGTTTGAGGGTCAATTCGAATGCGGGACTTACGGTCACCAAAGCAATGTTAGGACGCCTTAGCGGTAACCCTAATGTCTTAGATCATTTGTTTGAGGCAACAATATCTGAGGCAACCGTTTCGAGGCGACTATGATCTTTTAGACAAGAGGGCGACCTCTAAAGTGACCTATACTCAATGACCGCGTACGAAGGCAACCAAGTGGGGTGTACCCTAAGAGTGCGCATGTGTGAGTGTGTTGTTTTCGGTTATTTTTATCTTTGTACATGTTAAGGGTGATCTAAGTTGATTTTAGGTTAAAACATTCAGTCTTGTCATGCATCCATATTATCAAACATCTAACAGTTATAACTTGCGGAAATAAAATGCGGAATTTAAATTACAAGGCGTCGGGTATTTACATCGCCAAAGACAAACCCTTTAAAAATAAATAAAGCGATAAAAAATAAATAAAGGCCCTATTTACTATTACAATCCAGGAGCAAGTACAATATTGTATAAAGAAAAGATAAATCGCGGCGCAAAAATTTAATCGGACGCAAGATTAGGGTTTTGACCCTTTAAAGAAAACATCTTTTTTTTTGTTTTTATTTTAAGAAAGAGATAAATCCTAAATTAATTGCTAAATTATGAATTAATTAAAAAATTAATAATTTTTTGGTTTTTTGTTATTTAGGAAAGAAAATGAAAATAATTAATGTTAGTAATTAAAACCTAATTAAATCTAATTTAATTTTAATTATTTACAAAAAATAGGTTAAAGTTTTTCTAATTAAAACCTAAATCAATTAATTAATGTTTATTAATAAAAATAAAGATTTAAAGTTTGATTTGATAAAAAAACATTTTTGTGATTTTATTTATAAAAGACTGAATTTTAATTGGTTAGAAATTAAATTGAAATAATAAAACAATTAATTAAAACAAAATAAATAAAATAGAAGAGAAGAGGGGTTGGGCCTGAATTTTGTGGTGCTAGTAGCAATTCTGAGGCCCAATTGTAGCTGGCCCTTGTTGACTTTGTGAGATCTAGTGGGCATGCGTGGACCTTGCCTGTGGTAGACCCTCAGCCTGGGACTCTCAGATCTGGCCTTTGGCCATCTGGCCATTGGATGCCTGAGGGAGTATGGTGCACTGCAAGCTGAAACGTGCATGGGAATACCTGAAAGGGAAAATTAATAAGGAATTGGGGGACCTGGGATTCGAACCCAGGTCCTGATGGATATTTGCACCCTGCCTTGCCAAAGCACCAAGTTGCTTCAATTGTTGTTATAATGCAAATAATACATAATATAAGAAAAATGAATTATATGCCAGCTAAACAAAAAAAAGCGTGCTTGGTTTTGAATGGACCAATGGGAAGGGGACACCTCATCGTCCCTGTCCTGAAACCTGTAAAAAATTTACATGCGGATTTGAATCCGCAGCTAAAAGCACAGGTCCATCCTAAAATCCATCTCAGGCCACATAAATCCATTCCAGGACCATGGTTGAGTTCGTTGTGGCCTCTTGATCACAGCTATGCCCCTCTTGAGTCACGATTTTACCTGAAATAGAAAACCCCAAAAAGAAAACGAAGAACCCTAGCTATGATGGTTCTTCGTTCATGCCAGATAAAAGCAATTGGATAATGCCCAACGTCTGCAAATGTCATGTAGATTCAAAATATGATATTGATTCATGAAAAGGATGCATAAATTTAGAGTTGCAAAATCAAGAACATGGCTAGATATCGTGAAACTTACAGCGCTTTTGAAGGTATGAGAACGCTTGCTCTTGATCCAGATCGCTTGTGTGAACACCCAGGAAGAGATTGGGACAGGTCTCAACCTCTGAAAGTGCCTCTAGCTATGGTTTCGATTTCAAGTTTTTTGGTGCTTTTTTGAATTTCTGTTCTGCCTCCCTCTGCCATTGTCAACCCTTGTTTCGATTGCTCTTGCTTGCTTATGTACTATGGAGTGTATTAGGGTAAGAATTATGGATTGAATCTTCCCACATCAATGCCTTGGAATTTGATTTGATCTCCTCTTTACAACTTGCCAATTTTGCCAAATCTCAATCTTTTTGCACATGAATTGGTGTGATTCGAATTTTATGATGATAATGATGATAAGCAAAACCTGAAACAGCCAAAAAATCTTATGTAATCAAAGTTTTAGATTTTATATGATTTAATTTGATTTAAAATGAATAAATTCAATAAAAAATCAAATTAAATAATAAAAATAAAATATGGGCTCATGGCTTAAGCTAGGACACGTCGGAAATGATGCAAGCTCAAATCAAGTGGAAAAGAATGGGCCCATTTGACAAAATTTGAAGTTTTGGGGATAGTTGACCTTTGGCAATTTTGCAAAAATGCCCAACTTCAACAATGCATAACTTTTTCAATTTTAAACTTTTGGAGGTGTTTTTGGACTTTTTAGAAAGCTTGAGATATCCTTTAACCAACCCTTTTGTTCTCATCTAATATTGATATTCCATGCTCAAGTTATAAGCTTTGGCAAAGAAGGTGTTTTTGTTAACTTTCAAAAATGACCTATAATGTCCAAATTTATAACTTCTTGTGAGTGCATTTTTTGAACTTGGGGTATGAATATTGATTGTAGGAAATTGAATCCCCTTCAAAATGATCTTTGGATGGGTCATTTCTCATAAAGTATGAGAAAGTTATTCCTGGTAAAAGTTCAGTTGACTTTTCCTACAAAACCCTAATTTAACAACTTTTGAGTCTTGATGAATTTTGAGCAATCCTTGATGAATCATGATCAACCCTTGATAAAATTATGAAATATACTTCAAAATTAGAATGTTGACAAAAAAACTTGAAATTTGACTGTATTTGGGTCACAGTTAACTTTTGCCCTAGCACGGTCAATTTTTGGACCCTTTGAGCAATTGACTGGGCAAACTTCCTCTACAAGGCTTGAAATTTGACATGGATGACCTTGAGAACATATTAGGAAATTGGGGAGCACTTGAGGTCATTTTAACTCAAGTATATTGATGCAACATAAAATCCTAATTTGGGGTTGACTGCCTTAGGAGATGACTTGTCTGACCCATTCTTGAGCAACCTTGAGCAACTTGGAGATTCTTCTTGCAATGTTTTTTTTTTGAAATATGGGAGGGAAAATTTTTGGGTACAACATCATGATATTGAGTAATGCAAGGGGTTCACAGTATAAAGTCTGGCACCTTCCTGGTATCTTTTCCAAAGTCCAACTCCTATTTGACAAACCGTTCTAGACTCTTTCTCCCCAACTGAATATCTCTTATGTGTAGTAGAAGACAAAGTTTCTTATGTGTAGTAGAAGATATCTTGAAGTTTAGTTACATAGTTATTTCTTATATGTAGTAGAAGATAAGGTTGAAGGTATCCTCGAGTGCATTTTTAGACTGTTTCTTATGTGTAGTAGAAGATGCTTTTGATTGCAATTTATGAATACTTCTTTTGTGTAGTAGAATAAAGAGTATAGATTATTCTCTTCTTCTGTGTAATAGAAGATGAAGTGGTTTCTTTTGTATAGAAGAGGATATTCAGCTCATGATCACTTGCTGTTGTGTAGAAGAAAATACCTCAATGGTCAAGTTCTATATTCAGAGTATTTTTCTTTTGTGAAGTAGAAGACACTAGCTGATTCAGTATGCAAGTTCTCTTGGTAAAGAATTCATCCCATATTTAAATAGAATCCTCTGTGAATATCATTCTTAGGCACTTGGCCATTTGGTTAAAGACGGTATGTCATCCTAAGACAAGTCCCAAGATTGGATCAATTTCAGAGACTAGTGTGTTCACACTAGATCTGAATGGGAATCAGTTATCCCAGTAAGCATTAAGACTGCTGAAATTTTTCAGAATCAATAAGTCCATAAGAAGTCAAGTCTCCTCAACAAAGGCAAACATCTCGTTCTTTACTACATTTTCATCTGTAATATTGCTTGTTTGTTTAAACATTAGTTTCATATATGAACTTTTTAGTTTTTGAACATTAACTTTAATGCAATATGTATGTTTGTCTTGAAGTGATTCATTCGTTTTCACTATCCATTTGTTTGCACTCATGAAAGATTTTTCTTGCATAACGATACCAACTTTACTAGTCTCTTGCCTAGGAAAAGATTAAAAGGAGGATGATGACATTGAAAAATGCAAAAATATCTAGTTGTATGCTTTTAAATAAATCATTGTTGATGATTGTTGTACCCCAAAATTTGCCCTCTCATTTTATCAACATTTCTCATCACAAGACTCTTGGAACTCAAGATCAAGCTAGGGTTTGCTCTGCTCAAGACACCTCCTTGCACTGTTGACCTAAATTAGGGTTTGAGTTTGCACAGGGAGTTTTGGACCTTCAATGCCCAAATTGACTTTCATGCTTCATGTTGGACTCATAAGTTTTCCCATACCAAGTTTCAAGCCTTGAATCAAATTTTTGCCCAGTCAATTGGACAGTTGACCTAGAAATCAAGTATATTGGGGAAAAAGTCAACTATGGCCAATTTATAGTCAAACCTCATGAATTTTGACCCAAATCAACATTATGAACTCATATGAACCATTTGATCAAGTTTGGACCACAATTCCACAAGAAACTTGATCAGATCACCAAAAGGGCAAAATGGTCATTTTTAGGGTTTTGATTGTACAAAGGCAATTTTTGACTGTTTGACCTAGCCAATGGCAAATTAAGCTCAACCATGGACTCAAGGACTCAATTACATTACCTTGACCTATTCAACAAGTTCAAAATATCTCAAATGCATAGGATTGACAAATGAATTTTTCAGTCAACTGATCAAAATTTGACTGTATACTGAAAAGTCAAACTTTGACTTTTTGGTCAAAATCAAGTGCCAAGGGTCATTTTTCATCAAGATGTGTCAAATTATGAAACTTGGTCATCAAGAAACCCAAAATTGTAAATTAGGGTTTGAAATTGAAAAATTTCATAACTTAGAAATTTTCTAAGTTATGAAATTTTCTTAATTTTTCCTAACTTTGTCCCATATTTTCACCAAGATGCAAATGAATTCAAACAAAACTTACAACATTAAAGTTGTAGTACATCACAAAGTCTAAAACTTTGATTCACAAAGTTTTCTCAAAAGAAGCTTGGATCTCAAGTTATGATTTTTGGAACAAGGGTCCCTAAAACTTTTAACTTAGAGAAATTTTGCCCTAGTTTAGGCAGGATTTTGACCCATCTTCATGGCCATTTTTCACATAGTTCCACTTGGAGTATCAAGTTGCATTTCAAAGATGGATTATAGTACATGTTTCAAGCTTTCCAAATTGTCCAAGAACTCCTCAAACACATTTGTGGTTAGGGAGAATCGAATGCTTGAAGTTGGCAAAAACTCACTTTGTAACCATGGCCAATACATGTTCATACAAGTTGCAAAATCTGACCAAACTAGCTTTGTACTTGATTACATGTCTCTAAACCAATTTACACTCAAAAATTGAATGCAAATACATTGGTTAGAGGCATTGTTCTGATCAAGGGAGCAATATACAATGAACAATTCCATTTTGGACATAAAGATAACACTTCCATTTACATAAAGCATGCTTTATGTCAAGTTTCATTTCTTGAGCCATACACCAAGCCCTTTGCTTCAAACAAGGCTCCCTAATATCAGGCAAAGCTCAACCACTTTGTGCAGCTAGGTTACAAGCCAGTACAACCCTTGCATTGTCAACTCTCACTTTTTGCTTCAAAACCAAGTCATTGTGCCAAAAGTCCATAACTCACATATTTGATTAAATCAACTTAAGCCAACATTTGAAACAAGTTTTACACATCCTTGTAAGACAGAAACACGAGCCAATCATCCCTAAAACACCCTTGAACACCAAAACACCAAAAACTTGCAAAACAGGGCAGTTGCTGCAACTTGAGTGCCATAGCTCATTTTGCTCGTGCATTTTGCTCCTTTCCACTTCAAACACCTTCTATTTAACTCACTCAAGCTATCTCAAACCTCCATTGCCAACTGTAACTCCATTTACAGTGTTCACCATTTCTGTTTCAAGCTTATGCAGGTTGACTTCTAGAGGTTGATTCAGGCCATTTCAAAACAAACTAAGCATTGGGAAAGGTTCAGGGAACATCAAGCAAGCTCAAAAGAACCCCAGGCCTCACTGAAAGTTATTGCATTGTCCAACTCGAATCCAACTAAAACAGGTTTTTTCATGAACTTCTATCTCTCTATTTAGGAACATTTAGCCTTAGGTTTGTGAATGAAAGATGTAGTACTCATTGCCCTGAAACCATACATATGACCAGTTTTCATTTATATTAAACGTGCTAAGAGAATTTCATCCATGAACTTTCTGAAAAAACTAGGTTAGAAATTAGGGCCAGAGAAATTCTCTCTGGTCTTTGAGAGTTAGATTAAGTTTTTTATATGGTTAGAATCGTGGTTTGATGCTTTACAAGTTTCATGTTTTGAGTTTTGGCAAAAGATCACAAATACAGGAGTTAGCTGTTTGAACTTAGAACGCGCGTTTTTCACAGTGCTGGAGGTAGAAGATGAAGACTTGGGCTGGGTTGGCTTGTTTTTGCTTCTAACACCTTCTTTTTCAGTTTCACACCCCCTGGCCCAATTTCTTGTATTTTTATTATTTTTGCATTTTAATTTCATCTCTTCCTTTATTATTTTATTTCCAAACATAAAAAAAATGTTTAAAAAATATTTTCATAGTTTTTTACATTTATTTGGTATTTATTTTAATATTTTTCTAACATTAAAGCATTTTTTATACTTTTATATTATTTATTTAAATTTAAGAATAATGTAAATAATAATTTTATTTTCATTTCTTAATTTTATTCACATTGGAAATATTTTCTTGAATATATTTTATTTTTGTAAATGTTTTATTTTATTTTATATATACTTAAAATATGTAATATATATATATATATATATATATATATATATATATATATATATATATATATATATATATATATATATATATATATATATATATATATATATATATATATATATATATATATATATATATATATATATATATATATATATATATATATATATATATATATATATATATATATATATATATATATATATATATATATATATATATATATATATATATATATATATATATATATATATATTATTAAAAGCATAGAATAAAAATACAAAAATAGTACATTTTATTTTTATTGTTATTTTATACTAAAAAACACTTTTTCACAATATATTTTTATTTTTGTACATATTAATATATTTTTTGTATATAAATAATATAATATTGTTCTCTTTAAGGAAAATTAGGGTTTACCCTAAAATAAATAAAATTAACTTTTTTTTGTTTATTTATTTCTTTATATTTCTTCACATTGAAAATATTTTTTACATACATAAAAAACTCTTTTTGCATAAATACATTTTTTAACATTTATTTATTGCGTTTATTTAAATATTGCCCATTTAAATATTATACATTGTAAATTCAATTTGGTTGTAATAACTTAGGATTTAAATTTCTTGCAAAATAATCCCCTATTCAAAATTGTACCCCCCTCCCTATATCAAAGTTGTAATAGCTTAGATTTATTTTTACGCACTTAATGCTTTCAATTATGCCATGATTAGAGAATTAGGGTTTGTATGCAAAATCAAAACCAACAAATAGTTTGACCTAATCAAAGACAAAAATGCATGAAAAAATAAACACAATGCACACTTGCACCCCTAGGGTTACAATCCACTTGTTGCCTTCAAAAATGGGCCATGGTATGCATGTTAAGTACTTTGGCAAAAAACAAAAACAAAACAAAAGATCATAGTCCCTCGATGACGCTATCTGAGTTGCCTAAACAAAATGATCAAGTCCCTCAAGAGAATTTGCCAAAAATACTTGACACCATTGCTATCATGGTCTATACGATGACCCGCGCCTGTCCCGTTTAACATACTAACACAAGGTTGTTCACCAAATACAATGGTGAAACAACATTGTTAAAAGAGTTAAAAACATAAGAAAGATCTTTGAGTAAAATAGGGTAGACAACTCTTGGTTACTTGATCAAAAGCTTGCAAAAACATCCTTGCTATTTTTCAAACACACTTCACAACACAATTTCAAAAATCCAACTTTCAAACCTTGAAAACTTTTCAAAAGACAAAAACACCTTTGTATACATTCAAACAAGAATCCTTACAAAGGTTGCCACGACGATGGCCTCTTTTCAAAACATCTTTCAAAACCATACACAAAGCACCATTTCAAACAATTGAAGAGCACCATTTCAAAAAACTGAAAAGCAAAGCAAGTGATCTAAACAAGTAACTAAGAGCCCATGGATAACCATGGATAGAAAGGGTGCTAATACCTTCCCTTTCTATAATCTACTCCTCGAACCCAAGAAAACATCTCAAAGGTATTTCCTGTGCTTTTTGACCTTTCCTTAGGATAAAATAAAAAGTCGGTGGCGACTCTTGCTAAACCGAAACATTTGCGAACGCAAACGCAAAATCCCAATTCAGTTCTCCCATCGTATCACAATGATGCACAAGCATTGTTTAAAATCCCAAATATCGGAGATGTAAGGGAGTGAAACCCTCATTAACTCCTTTGAGCCTTGAAGTAGGAGTTTCTTTTTTACTCAGAAAAAACCCTCATTTTTAACTCAGGAAAGGGTAGAGTTTAGTTAATCTGATCGACCGTTCAAATCCCATCAGGAGTGTGCATATAAAGATCAACCACAATGGTTATCCTTCATCCATCATGAGGTCAAAAGATGATGAAACCACGACGGTTATCCCTCATCTACTAAAGAGCAAGGTAGTCACCACTTTTTGGCAAGTCAAAAGACTCAGGATCACACAATTTGTTCAAACAAAAGAAAGAAATGATTGAAAAAAGAAAATAAAGAAAGCCTGCTAAGTTAAAATAGAAAAGCTTGAAAGAAAATGACTTAGGAGAAAATTTGGGCATCCCACTGGACTCTAAAATCAAAGTTCAAAAGAATTTGTCTAAGAAAAGGTTAGGGAAAATGATGAAAAGAAAAATCTTGAGAAACAAAAAGAAGAGGATCACAAAATATAAATCGTCATCAAAGAGAAAATTCGTGTGATCACACACCAAAGAATAAAAGGTGAGTGACTGTCGTATCCAAAATCCTCATTGATTCCTTAACCATATCGAATTCCTATTATGAGACGAATGCTCGTGTCGAGTTAATTGAATGTAGGAATGGAGAATGTTACGGAGAATCGGTGGGTTAAGTTAGACTTCGAGCCTTATATCCCTTTTTCTAAAACTGTGAACCAGGCAACGTTACAACCCTTAAAAGTCCAAACTAAAATAGGATTTATTTCGAAGGCATGTGTAATATGGTGGGTGAACTGACTTTATTGGTTTTGTGTTTTATCACAAATGTTGAGAGTGCATACAAAGTGTTTTTGTCTTTGAAAATATTTAGAAAAGAAGTGTATGTGTGAGAAATTTGTTTTGTGAGCAAGCAACTACAAGTTGTCTACCTACTCGAAATATCTTTGTTCTTTTCTTCTTTTCCTTTAGATAGTGTTGTCCTACCATTAGTTAGTAGGTAGCTCTATCATTGGATGCTTTGAGGGACGGGCACGGGTCATCGTACAGTCACGAAAGCGACTCGTAAGACGCTTTAACAATTATCCAAAGGTACTAAGATCATTTACCGAGGCATCATCGAAGGGTCATCGAGGGACTATGATCTTTTAACCAAAGGGTCTTTGCTAAAGTATCCCACGTTCGAGAGACGTGACTGCTTTAAATCTAAAGGCAACAAATGAGGGTCACCCTAGAGGTGCGTGTGTGCTAAGTGTTTTATGTTTCAGTTATTGATCTTGAAGTTAGGTTATCTAAAGCTTGTTTTTTATGTCTTTCCATGCACGTCTAATTAATCTAACAGTTAGATATATATACAAGTGCGAAAAGTAAAAATGCGGAAAGTAATCTACGCTATTACATCGCTTCGGGGGTGGAGGAGTACAAACAAACAAAAATTGGGGAAAGGAAGTATAAAAGGGTATAATTAGCTATTACAAACTTTTGACAGTTACAATATTATGGAAAATAATTATGCGAAAATAAATAAATACGCGGAGATTGAAGAGGGTATGATATCTAGAAAACCTAAAAAATTCTAAGTATAAAAAATATTTTTGGTGTTTTTATTTAGAAAAATAATTGAATGATAATTAAAGCCTAATTCTAATTATATTTTATTATGAAAAATAAAGTTAATGAATTAAAATCTATATCTAATTTTTTTTAATGATTTTTATTAAAAATTAGTTATTGAAAGAAAAAGAAAAGAATTAAATCAAAACCAAATGATAAAAAAATATGGGCTGCATTGTAAAAAAGAAGATGGGGGTGCAAGGTGAGAAAGTTGCTTGCAATGTCTGGTTCGATGATTAATGGTTTAGGTGCCCTAACCATGGTAAAACACCATTTCTGCGTCAAACTTTTACATGTAATATACCTATCATGTTCTAATGATGCATAGCAGGAGATCAAAACATGTTAATAATGATTAAAAACACAAGAAAACATAGTTTTGATTTTTACCAATTTCAAAAACCGGTGTGATGCATAGATCAGGTTCTTGCGCTTGAGGACTGCGAATATGGACTTTGATCAACACTTTTGACCCTCAGGAAGTGAATGCAAGCCTTATCTTGGATCAAAACTTGATGGAATGTGAAATATGATTTTCATAACTTCTTTGGATTTTAGAGAATTTTTGGAGAGCTTTGGTGCAAATGATTTCGTGGTCCTTTTGGCATGGCTTTGCTTGCATTATATAGGGGAATAATTTGAGCCAATATATATGCCAAGGGATCAAAGCCATGAAGCCATAATAAAGTCATAATCAAACAATTTGAAAACTTGCCAACTTGAGGTTTTCCTTGTCTTTCTTATGCTTGCACGATTTTGGAAAGGAATCAAGGCCATGAAGCCATGGTTTAAACAAGGATAAAACACCTTTAAAACTTGCCAAACTTGAAAAATCCTTGCCTTCTGGAGCTTTCATGAATCTGTACATGTTTTGACAAGTTGTATACATTATTGGGCCTGCAAATGGAGTGAAATCCAAAGGCTCAAGCCTTCAAACGTTTTCATTTTTTACTTGATTTTATTTATTTTAAATGAATAAAAATTCAAATAAAAACAATAAAAATCATAAAAATGTTTGAATGCTTTTCAGAGTTCCTCTAACATCTTATGATCATGTTTGAATATCAAAAGTTAGGCCCACTAATTTAAAATTGCAAGTTTGCTCAATTTGCATTTCATGAATTTCCTCAAAATTCCCCAACTTGTGAAACTCATAACTCGCTCAATTTTCATCTTTTGAAGGTGATATTTGACTTTTGGAAATCTAAAGGTGTCCTCTATACTTTCTCTTTTTATCATTTTTACATTTGGAGACATTATCTTTATGTAAGTAGCCTTGACAAAAAGTGTCTTTTGTTGACTTTTGAAAATGACCTATAATGTATTAGCTCATATATTTCAAATGAAGCACTTTTTGGAATTGAGTATAAAACAAAGTTGTATAGAATTTAATTTCCTTTAAAATGGGATTTGTTTGGGGAAAAGTTGATGAAGCATGTGAAAGTTATGCCTGGTCAAAGTTCAGTTGACTTCTCCTAAGGAAACCCTAATTTGACAATTTTGGACTTTTGATGATTTGAGAGCTTTCCTTGGGGAATCATGATCAATCCTTGATAAAATGATGAATATCAATTCAAATTGTTGATGTTGACCAAAAATCTTGAAGTTTGACTGTATTTTGATCATAATTGACTTTTTGACCAATATAGTTGATTTTCAATCATCTGAGTCATTGACTGAACAAACTTGTGATGTAGGACTTGAAACTATACATGAACCTTGTTGAGAACATATAATGAACCATGGAAACCACTTGAGACCTTTTCAACCCAAATTTCCTTGAGAAACTCAAAACCCTAGTTGTAGGCTTTTTTCTTAGGAGGAGCATTAACTGGTCAGCCCTTGAGTGTCTTGGGTATTTTGAGAAGCTTTGGAAGAATGTTTTGAGAAAAATCAGAGGGAAATTTTGGTGTTCAACAGCTACCCCTGTTCAATCTTCTTAAATCTGAAGATTTATATTGGCATGTCCACCATTCGTGACTTGAAGGTAGAAGATGGTTGAACACTTAAGTGCCCAATAATTTGCACTCACTTGTGCAAGAGGTAAGGATGTTGGTTGATTGTACCGGGAATGAGATTATAGATGCGATTTAGAGAGGTGATGGAGAGTCATTGAATATGGGCTTATAGATGCCATCCAAAGTAACTGTTGACTTCAAACTGGAAGAAGTATCAGAATAAATCTATGGTCGATTTAATCTTAGCCAGAAGACATCTATGCTTTTCTACAACTAGAAGAAGAATCATAATAAATCTATGGTTGATCTAATCTAAGCCAGAAGCTATCTACGACTGTCTTCAACTGTAAGAAGTATCCGAATAAATCTTTGGTTGATTTAATCTGAGCTAGAAAAGGTCTATATTTATCTTCAATTGGAAGAAGTATCAGAATGAATCCATGGTCGATTGACTATGAGCCAGAAGAGGTCTTTGATTTTCTTTAACTGGAAGAAGTATTAGAATAAATCTTTGGTTGATTTAATATGAGACAGAAGAGGTCTCTTTGTCTTTAACTAGAAGAAGTGTCAGAATAAACCTTTGCTTGTTTTAATCTGAGCCAGAAAAAGATTCGCTGGAAGAAGTATCAGAATAAATCTTTGGTCGATTTAATCTGAGCCAAAGGATGCTTGTGCCGACTTCGATTGTAAGAAACATCAGAATAAATCTTTGGTCGATTTAATTTGATCCAGAAGAGGTCTCTTTGTCTTTAAATGGAAGAAGAATTAGAATAAATCTTTGGTCGATTTAATCTGAGCTAGAAAAAGGTCTGCTGGAAGAAGTATCAGAATAAATCTTCGGTCGATTTAATCTAAACCAGAGGATGTTTGTTCCCGACTTCGACTGGAAGAAACATCAAAATAAATCTTTGGTCGATTTAATCTGATCCAGAAGAGGTCTTTTTGTCTTTAACTGGAAGAAGTCTCAGAATAAATCCTTGGTCGATTTAATCTGAGCCAGAAAAAGGTCCACTGGAAGAAGTATCAGAATAAATATTTAGTCAATTTAATATGTGCTAGAGGAAGTATTAGAATAAATATTTGGTTGATTTAATTTGAGCCAGAAGAGGTCTCTTTGTCTTTAAATGGAAGAAGTATCAAAATAAATCTTTGGTCGATTTAATCTGAGCCAGAAAAAGGATTTGCTGGAAGAAGTATCAGAATAAATCTTTTAGTCGATTTACCCTGAGCCAAAAGATATTTATGTCCGACTTCGACAGGAATAAGTATCAGAATAAATATTTGGTTGATTTAATCTGAGCAAGAAGAGGTCTCTTTGTATTTAACTGGAAGAAGTATCAGAATAAATATTTGGTCGATTTAATCTGAGCCAAAAAAAGGTCCGCCAAAAGACGTATCAGAATAAATCTTTGGTCGATTTAATTTGAGCCAGAGGATATTTATGTCCGACTTCAACTGGAAGAAAGCATCAGAATATATCTTTGGTTGATTTAATCTGAGCCAGAAGAGGCCTCTTTGTCTTTAAGTGGAAGAAGCATCAGAATAAATCTTTGGTCGATTTAATCTGAGCCAGAAAAAGGATCTGCTGGAAGAAGTATCAAATAAATATTTGGTCAATTTACCCTGAGCCAGAAGATATTTATGTATTACTTTGACTAGAAGAAGTATCAGAATAAATATTTGGTTGATTTAATCTGAGCCAGAAGAGGTCTCTTTGTCTTTAACTGGAAGAAGTATCAGAATAAATATTTGGTTGATTTAATCTGAGCGAGAAAAAGGATCTGCTGGAAGAAGTATCAGAATAAATATTTGGTCGATTTACCCTGAGCCAGGAGAAAATTATGTCCCACTTCGACTAGAAGAAGTATCAGAATAAATCTTTGGTCGACTTACCCTGAGCCAGAAGATATTTATGTCTGACTTCAAATGGAAGAAGTATCAGAATAAATCTTTGGTTGATTTACTCTGAGCCATAAGAGGTATCTTTGTCTTTAAGTGGAAGAAGTATCAGAATAAATCTTTGGTCGATTTAATCTGAGCTAGAAAAAGGATCTGCTAAAAGAAGTATCAGAATAAATATTTGGTCGATTTACCCTGAGCCAGAAGATATTTATGTCAGACTTCGACCGGAAGAAGTATATGAATAAATCTTTGGTTGATTTACTATGATCCAGAAGAGGTCTCTTTGTCTTTAACTGAAATTAGTATCGGAATAAATCTTTGGTTGATTTAATCTGATCTAGAAAAAGGATCTGCTAGAAGAAGTATCAGAATAAATATTTGGTAAATTTACCCTGAGCCAGAAGATATTTATGTCCGACTTCGACTGGAATAAGTATCAGAATAAATATTTGGTTGATTTACTCTGAGTCAGAAGAGGTCTCTTTATATTTAACTAGAAGAAGTATCAGAATAAACCTTTGGTATATTTAATCTGAGCCAGAAAAAGGATCTGCTGGAAGACGTATTAGAATAAATCTTTGGTCGATTTACCCTGAGCCAGAAGATATTTATGTACGACTTTGACTGGAAGAAGTATTACAATAAATCTTTGGTTGATTTAATCTGAGCCAGAAGAGGTTTTTTTGTCTTTAACTGGAAGAAGTATCAGAATAAATCTTTGGTCGATTTAATCTGAGACAGAAAAAGGATCTACTGGAAGAAGTATCAGAATAAATCTTTGGTCTATTTACCCTGGGCCAGAAGATATTTATGTTCGACTTCAACTGGAAGAAGTATCAGAATAAATCTTTGGTTGATTTAATATGAGCCAGAAGAGGTCTTTTTTCGAATGACCTTCTGAGGAAATTGCTAAAATAGCCCTTTGTCAGATGTAGCCTTTGAGAAGACTGTCGGGTCATATAAGTAGTTGATGATGTTTGTATGTTAATTGATCTTTTCTGAAGAGGTAAAGAGGTAGATGTATGCAATATCATGATGTATGAAATGTGTTGCATAATGATGTTCTCAAAATAAATGATATCGTGCTATATGCGTTTCATATGTATATGTTATGATATTGGTAAATGATGTATGAATGTGAAATGTTATTGAAGTGCATTTGTAAACTCGAGCAGCATCTTTGTCTGGGGAAAATAAATCCTTGACTGTTGTTGGGGATGAAGAGTATGTGTATCTTCGATCTTTTGGGGATTGTTTCGGCTGGGGACTCCTGCTTTCTTATTTGAGGAAAATCTACTGGGGAACATTGATTTTTGCTTTTTGCTTGAGGAAACTCTGCTGGAGAATGTTAATTCTTGCTTGGGGAGAAAAGTTCAAGAACATTGGTTGTTCATTGCTCTGCTGGGGATTTTATACCCTGACTAGGGATATAAAAGATGGATAACCTTCCGGCATGTCTGGGGAGGATAAAGTTGACTGTTATCTGGCCCAATTTTAGATTCAGTAGAAACTCTCTGGGGATAGTGGTAACTTTACTGGGGAGAGGAATTTTGTCGATGACTCATGTCCATCTAAGTAATAGACTCAAGTTGGGGAGACGATAATTTGTGGGGGAAATTAACCATGTTAGGGAAATAAACCCTGTCGATGGAGCAATACTCTGCTGAGGAAACACCCTTGTTGAGGAAATGAACTCTGCTAGATAGTAGAGACCTGCGGGGGCTTTTGCAATCTCGGAGGAATAAACTTAGGTGGGGAAGAGAACTTCCATGAAATGTATTGGTCGAAACTCTATAGGTTGGTGACATTGCCAGGAAGAAGATCATACTTCTTTATCCGCCATACCAATCTGTCAGGGAAATTACGGGGAATGTATGAACTTATGAAGATTACTCTGGGGAAAATATCATGAAAGTTATGGGGATTCGTGGGCGGCTTGGACGTTGTCCCAACTCCAAGAATATTGAGTAAATGTTGATCAGGGTGATAAGTCTTCTACTGATAGGCCGGTGACGAGATGACACGACATAGTCATACGCTTTAATCCCTAACTTTTTTCCTGGAATGTCCTTTCAGATTTCCAGTCCATCGGGATACCCTTTTTTCCCAAGCCGCATTTTCAGTTTTTCAACTTGTCGGCTGTACATTTTTATTTATATATCCCTAATTTTGCCTGAACTTTTTTGGTTCACCAGGTTGTCATTATTTTTTCCTAGGCCAGTCAACCTAGCGGGTCTTTTTTATTATGCGTAGTATTTTCCGACTATGTTCGCGTTCACAGGGTGCAGAGAATTGTCACTGTCCATACTAGTAAGTGTTGTAGCATGCCAGAGAATGTTTTCTTTATTGCACGTGGCCCTTTGTTGGAACTCATGCTCAATGCCCCCAAGTGATTTAGATGGAGGTCTGCCCCTGGCTATTCGGCCTTTTTGAGAGATTCCTTAAATCTTGACTCGACTGCCCCTAGATCAGTTAGACACCATGTCATACCCCTTGATTATGAAAGGCTTGTTACTGGAAATGTCTTTCCATCTGAGGTGATTATGTTCATTTAGAGGATTTATGTTCATTAAATATCCATCGTGCAAATTTCTCTTCTGTCAAACAATTAGTTATATGCAAACAATGGCATTTAAAAATGAAAAGCTTATGTCTATCTTGAAGTTTTGAAAATGCATTTTTAGTAAAAACAAAATTTTGGAAGAATATGAATTCAACTCAGGATTTATGGTAAGCCTTACTGGAGTCAGGATACCTTTTGTAACAATATGCTTTCGAACTAACTCATGCTTCAGTTAGTACTTTTAAGGGTTGTAATGTGGCCTGGTTCACGGTTTATGAAACAAAGGATAAAGGCTCAAACTTTATTTGTACCCAACCCGTACCCCGTGACGTTGTTCTAGCCCTATACTGGGTTAATTGTGCATAATTGAGTCTGGAATAATATTTTGGTGATTGTTGTACCCCAAAATTTTCCCTCTCATTTTATCAACATTTCTCATCACAAGGCTCTTAGAACTCAAGATCAAGCTAGGGTTTGCTCTGCTCAAGACATCTCCTTGCACTGTTGACCTGGAATTAGGGTTTGGGTTTGCACAGGGATTTTTGGATCTTCAATGCCTAAATTGACTTTCATGCTTCATGTTGTACTCATAAGTTTTCCCATACCAAGTTTCAAGCCTTGAATCAAATTTTTACCGAGTCAATTGGACAGTTGACCTAGAAATCAGCTGTATTGGGGAAAAAGTCAACTGTGACCAATTTACAGTCAAAACTCATGAATTTTGACCCATAACAAGATTATGAACTCATATGAACCATGTGATCAAGTTTGGACAACAATTCCACAAGAAATTTGATCAGATCACCAAAAGGGCAAAATGGTCATTTTTAGGGTTTTGACTGTACAAAGGCAATTTTTGACTGTTTGACCTAGCCAATGGAAAATTAAGCTCAACCATGGATTCAAGGACTCAATTGCATCATCTTGACTTATTCAACAAGTTCAAAAGATCTCAATTGCATTGGATTGACAAATGAATTTTTCAGTCAACTGATCAAAATTTGATTGTACACTGAAAAGTCAAACTTTGAGTTTTTGGTCAAAATCAAGTGCCAAGGGTCATTTTTCATCAAGATGTGTCAAATTATGAAACTTGGTCATCAAGAAACCCAAAATTGCAAATTAGGGTTTGAAATTGAAAATTTTCATAACTTAGAAATTTTCTAAGTTATGAAATTTTCTTAATTTTTCCTAACTTTTCCCCACATTTTCACCATGATGCAAATGGATTCAAACAAAACTTACAACATGAAAGTTGTATTCCATCACAAAGTCTACAACTTTGATTCACAAAGTTTTCTCAAACGAATCTTGGATCTCAAGTTATGATTTTTGGAACAAGGGTCCCTAAAGCTTTTAACTTAGAGAAATTTTGCCCTAGTTTAGGCAGGATTTTGACCCATCTTCTTGGCCATTTTTCACATAGTTACACTTGGAGTATCAAGTTGCATTTCAAATATGGATTATATTACTTGTTGCAAGATTTCCAAATTGTCCAAGAACTCCTCAAACACATTTGTGGTTAGGGAGAATCGAATGCTTGAAGTTGGTAAAAACTCACTTTGTAACCATGGCCAATACATGTTCATACAAGTTGCAAAATCTGACCAAACTAGCTTTTTACTTGATTACAGGTCTCTAAACCAATTTACACTCAAAAATTGAATGAAAATACATTGTTTAGAGGCATTGTTCTGATCAAGGGAGCATTATACAATGAATAATTCCATTTTGGGCATAAAGATAACACTTCCATTTACATAAAGCATGCTTTATGTCAAGTTTCATTTCTTGTGCCATACACCAAGCCCTTTGCTGCAAACAAGGCTCCCTAATGTCAGGCAAAGCTCAACCACTTTGTGCAGCTAGGTTACAAGCCAGTACAACCCTTGCATTGTCAACTCTCACTTTTTGCTTCAAAACCAAGTCATTTTTCCAAAAGTCCATAACTTGCACATCTGATATTTTCAACTCAAGCCGAGATTTCAAACAAGTTTCTCACATTACACTAAGCCAGAAACATGACCTAGGAACCTCTCAAACACCCTTGTACACCAAAAACACCATTTTCTGCCAAAATAGGGCAGGACCTGCAAATCACAAGCCAAATCACATTCCACTCGTGCGTTCTGCTTGCAATCAGATCCAATACCTTCAATTCAACTCACTCAAGCTATCCCAAACCTCCATTGCAAACTGTAACTCCATTTACAGTGTTCACCATTTTTGTTTTGAAGCTTTGCAGGTTGAGTTTTGTAGAAAGATTCAGGCCATTTCAAAACACACTAAGCATTGGGAAAGGTCCGGGGAACATCAAGCAAGCTCAAAAGAACCTCAGGCCTCACTGAAAGTTGCTGCATTCACCAACTCTAATCCAACTGAAACAGGTTTTTCATCAACTTCTATCTCTCTATTTAAGAACATTTAGCCTTAGGTTTGTGAATGAAAGATGTAGTACTCATTACTCTGAAACCATACATATGCTCAGTTTTCATTTATATTAAACGTGCTAAGAGAATTTCATCCATGAACTTTCTGAAAAAACTAGGTTAGAAATTAGGGCCAGAGAAATTCTCTCTGGTCTTTGAGAGTTAGATTAAGTTTTTTATATGGTTAGAATCGTGGTTTGATGCTCTACAAGTTTCATGTTTTGAGTTTTGGCAAAAGATCACAAATACAGGATATCTCAAGTTTGTACAGGCGTGCGCGTGTTTTCAAATTTCTGGAGGTTGAAGATGAAGTCTGGGTTGGGCCTGGCCTTCTTGCTTCTAACACCTCCCAGCTTACTTTTTGCACCCCCTGGCCCATTTTCTTGTATTTTTATTATTTTTGCATTTTAATTTCATTTCTAACTTTATTATTTTATTTCCAAACATAAAAAATACTTGAAAAATATTTTCATAATTTTTTACATTTATTTGGTATTTATTTTAATTATTTCTAACGTTAAAACATTTTTAATACCATTTTATTATTTGTTTAAATTTAAAAATAATGTAAATAATACTTTTATTTTCATTTCTTATTTTTATTCACACTGAAAATATTTTCTTGAATATATTTTATTTTTGTAAATATTTTATTTTATTTTATACATATTTAATATATTTAATATATATATATATATATATATATATATATATATATATATATATATATATATATATATATATATATATATATATATATATATATATATATATATATATATATATATATATATATATATATATATATATATATATATATATATATACATATATACCTTTATTTTATTAAATAATTAGAGTAAAAATATAAAAATATTACCCTTTTTATATTTTATACTAAAAAATACATTTTCTTCAATATATTTCATTTTTGTACATATTAATATATTTTTGAATATAAATAATATATAATATCATTTTCTTAAGAAAATTAGGGTTTACCCCTTAATTAAATAAAATCAATTCTTTTTTTATTTTATTTCTTTACACCTTTTTTTACATTAAAAAATACTATGCATACATGAGAACTCCTTTTTTTACATAAATACATTTTATTTAATATTTACTTATTATGTTTATTTAAATATTGTACATTCAAATATTATGCATTGTAAATTCAATCGGGTTGTAATAACTTAGGATTTAAATTTCTTGCAAAATAATCCCCTATTCAAATTTGTACCCCCTCCCCATAATCATGTTGTAATAGTTATAGATTTACTTTTACACACTTTATTGCTTTCAAATATGCATGATAGAAAGATTAGGGTTTGTATGCAAAATCAAAACCAACAAATAGTTTGACCTAATCAAAGACAAAAATGCATGAAAAACAAACACAATGCACACTTGCACCCCTAGGGTTACAATCCACTTGTTGCCTTCTAAAATGGGTCATGGTATGCATGTTAAGTACTTTGGCAAAACAAAAACAAACAAAATATCATAGTCCCTCGATGACGCTATCTTGGTTTCCTAAACAAATGATCAAGTCCCTTAAGAAAATTGCCAAAAATACTTAACACAATTGCTATCATGGTCTATACGATGGCCCGTGCTTGTCCCGTTTAACATCCTAACACAAGGTTGTTCACCAAATGCAATGGTGAAACAACACTATTAAAAGGGTTAAAAACATAAGAAAGATCTTTGAGTAAAATAGGGTAGATATCTCTTAGTTACTTGATCAAAAGCTTGCAAAACATCCTTGCTATTTTCAAACACACTTCACAACACAATTTCAAATATCCAACTTTCAAACCTTGAAAACTTTTCAAAAGACAAAAACACCTTTGTATACATTCAAACAAGAATCATTACAAAGGTTGCCACAACGATGGCCTCTTTTCAAAACATCTTTCAATACCACATACAAAGCACAATTTCAAACAATTGAAGAGCACCATTTTAAACAATTGAAAAGCAAAGCAAGTGATCCAAACAAGTAACTAAGAGCCCATGGATAACCATGGATAGAAAGGGTGCTAATACCTTCCCTTTCTATAATCTACTCCCCGAACCCAAGAAAACATCTCAAAGGTCTTTCCTGTGCTTTTTGATCTTTCCTTAGGATAAAATAAAAAGTTGGTGGCGACTCTTGCTATACCGAAACATTTGCAAACACAAATGCAAAATCCCAAGTCAGTTCTCCCACCGTACCAGAGAACTGGCGACTCTGTTGGAGAAAAATTTAAAAGTGGAGTAACCTTAGGGTTTAGATCACCTTTGCATGTCTTGATTGCTTTGATTTCTTTACATTTGGTTCTCTTGTTTGGGTTTGAATCCTCCACCCGGATTTTTGGGAAACATTCATAGGTAAATAGCAATACATTGTGGAAACTGTGCGGGGTATACCGACATAGTTGAAGCAATAGCTATATTAGTGCGACATATTTGTGAGTACCGGTAGCCTTTGAGTCAATCAAAGAGAATACGGGGACGCTGAGTGATGTCATGAAGCACTAATGAACTCTTAGAACCTTACTTGACCATCTTGGCCTTTTATTAGGGGTAGTGAGATGACCGGCTTTGGTGCAGTCCGAAGCTGGCAGATACTCGATACTACACTCATTGAGGGTTGTTTTCTTGGAATATTTTGGTCGCCAGTTAAGTGGCTAAACCAAAACAATGAACATAGAAAACAATCCAGTGATATTGAGCTCCTTAGAACCCGGTTACTATTTATAGGACAGGTTGAGCCAACTAACTTCAAGAGGGTACTTACCTATGAAACCTCATGCAAGCCTGAAACTAGGATCTTGTGTGACTTGTTTGCACATGTGCTTGTGCATACATCATGAACATCATAAAGCATCATATGTGTGATCGGTGGATCTGGAACTGACTGTTTAACGCTGGTTCGCGAAATGTCGCAGAAGCAAGAGTCGCCACCGTCTTTTATTTTCTCCAATTGGAAAGGACAAAAGCACAGAAAAATTCCTTTGAAGAGATTGCTCTCGGTTCGGGAGGTAGGTTATAGAAAGGGAAGGTGTTAGCACCCTTTCTATCCATGGTTATCCATGGGCTCTTAGATACTTGCTCAATGTGTTTTCAAAAATGGTTTGTTTGTTTTTCAACTATGGGTTTAAAAAAGTTTCTTTGAAAAATTTCAGTTCGACTCGTACGTCAGAGTGTTTGAAAAATTTGCTTTGAAAGCTTTTGAAAATGTGTTGGTGTGAAAAGATTTTGATTTTGTTTGAAATTAGAGCAAGTATCCTTGAGAACCTACCTACCCTAAGGAATTCGTCTGTGTAAATGTCCTTTAAAGTAGTGCCATCCCACCATTGAGAGGTAGGTAGCACCACCGTTGGAGGTGTTCGGGTCAATTCGAGTTTAGGGACATGGTGATCACCAGAGCAATGGGAAGACACCTTAGAAGCTACCCTCATGCCAGGTTCCCGAATCATGAGGACTTACTAAGACATCCTCTACTCGACGATCACCTTTCGAAAGGCAACAGTGAGGCGTACCCTAGGGGTGGTGTGTGCGAATTGTGTGTCATGTTTCAGTTATTTATCTTGTCATGTTTATTTGTGATCTACGCTTGATTTTAATTAGGGCCATTCATTCTTGCATGCATATTTAACAGCTATAAAGTTTGCGGAAAAATAAATCTAAGACTATTACAAATGGCGCGGGTCCACATCACCTAAATTTAAACCGGACCCGATTTGACTGAAAAAATAAATAAAACGAATAAAAGTGCGAAAAGTAAAGTTACATGGCTTTGGGAGATTTACATAATTATAATGAACGACATAAAGTAAATGTGCGCAATTAAATTAAAACAATGGGCGTTGGACCCTTTTACAAAAATATTTAAAGTTAATGAATTAATTAAGGAGGAATTAAAATTAAAGGTTTAAAAGGAATGCTTTTTTGGTATTTTTGTATTTTTTAGATTAAATAAGAAAAAGGAGTTAATTGAAATTAAATTAAAAGGCAAACCCTAATTCTAATATTTTTATTTATTATGAAAGAATTAAAATATAATCTAAATTAAACCCTAATTTATTTATGTACAACTTTTAATTTATGAAAATAAATAAATAATATTATTCTTCTGAAAAAAGGAAAAAATATTAAAAGGAATAAAAAATATCAATTAACCTAATTCTATTTTTTTTGGATTTTTTTGTTATGGAAAAAATATAAATTAAACCTAATTTGAAATTAGTTTATTTACATGCTAATAAAATAATTATAATAAATATTATTTTTTGGTCTTTTCTGATTTTTATATTTTTGTAAAAATAATTACTGAATTAAAATAACAAAAATAAATAAAATAATAATCAAAAGGATATAAGGAAAATAATGAAATTAGCAAACCAGGGTGGGGTGTAGTCCCAAAATTGGAGGTCAAAATTAGTGGAATCTGGCCCAATAAGCATGGCCCTCGTTGACTTTGCCAGTTGTGTGCTAACGCGTTGACTTGCCTTATAGTGGACCTTCAATATCAGCCCTTGATCTATATCCATTAGGCATGTGCACGCTTGGATGAGGGGACATATGGTATGTCTGCATTACTGAAGCTGCATGGGATTTGTAAGTGAAAAATAATATTGAATTTTTGCCAGACCTGGGACTTGAACCCAGGTCTTTGATGTTACCAACACGTATCCCTGCCACTGAGCCATCACGTTCTAATTAATATATTATAGCAAGTAAATAATAAAAAGCAAAATTGGTTAGTGGCCCCTAAAAGCGCGCGAGATTTTGAATTGGCCTGTCCCATTATGACACGACATCATCGTCTTCGTCTTCCTGAAACACTAAACACATTGGCCACGGTTTTTGAAGCGTAGCATTAGGCTAGCTACCAGAAAATAGCGACTAGCGCTATGGCATATATAAATTGATCGCGACCCCATGAATCTCTTCGTCTTGGGGAGCTGAATGCAATGGTCATACTTTCATGGGCGAATTTTTCTTTATCGCTAAAGCCCTAAATTATAATCCTGCAAAACCTAAAAATCGCGCATGGCAAATCCTTATAGACAGCGGGAAAATCAAATTAAATATGATGATTAGCTTTAAAACACCACGAAGAACAAGAATCCATAATTAGAATGCAATGATAATGCTTAGAATGGAAAATACGATTGTGAGTTTCATGCTGTACAGTTCCAGTTTAATCTACCAATTCTTGAGGTTTTGGTTGTTGTTGTTGATTGGAACGTGTTCAAGACAACCTTGGCAAGCTGTTGAGATAGTTTTGGAGGCTTGAATCGACCTCTAAGGTTGATTTCAGAATTAAGCTTTTATGGAAAAATTTCAATATGCAATGGCTTGTTTGGGCGCAGCTTGCAGTCTCTAGGCATTAGGTTTCTGATCTTGAATATGTATAGAACGATTTAGGTCAAGAAAACTAGACAAAATCCATTGCATTGATGATTTCACATATTTGATTTCTTCATATCTTTTCCAAATCTTTTTTCATGGTTTTTGGTTCAATCATGCTCAAATCTCATCAAAACTTACCTAATTGGGATATGCACGTGATATTGAGAATAAACATGCATGAAAAGATTTTTTTAGGTCAAGTTTGATATTTTTCATGTATTTAATTAATTTAAATGAATTAATATTAATATAAATTCAAATAAATAATTAAAAAATGAGGAAATACTTCCCTTTGGGCCTAATGGTCGTGCATAGGCTTGGCATGAGGAAACTTGGAAGAAAAATGGGCCCATTTGCATTTTTGGATCATTTGAACCATTGTTGACTTTTCAAAATTCCCAAAAATTTCCCAACTTCCACAAGGCATAACTTGCTCAATTTTTACGCTTTTCTTATGTTCTTGGACATTTTGGAAAGGTCTTTGAGTCCTTTAACCAATGCCTTTGGTCCCATGTCATTTTGATTTACCAATCTCAAGTTATGGCCTTTGACTTAAAGTCCCTTTTTGTTGACTTTTGAAAATGACCTATAATGTTGAAATTGATAACTTTTTGTGAGAGCATTTCTTGGACTTGGAACATGAAGATTAATTGTAGGAAATGTCTTTCTCTTCAAAATGAGCTTTGGATGGAATTTTTCTGATAATCCATGTGAAAGTTATGCCCTGGTCAATTTCAGTTGACTTTTTCAGCTGTCCAAATATAGCAACTTTTGCATCTTTGATGATTTCTGAGCCAAATTTTGAGAATCATGATCAAGCATTGATCCAATGATGTTTGTGGCTTCAAAATGATGTGTTGACCAAAAATTTGAACTTTTGACTGTCAAATGACCATTTTGCCCCTACAGTTGACTGTAGTGCAATCTAGGGTTTTGACTGTGCAATTTTGAGCTGAATGCCTTGAAATTTGACATGAAGATGTTTGACCACATTTGTAGGCATGTGAGACTTGATTGGGCCTTTGAAAACTTCCAATTCTTGTTCAGAACACAAACCCTAGTTTTGACTGTATAGGAGACAGTTGAACTGCATAACCCTTGGGGAATTTTGTGACCTTGACTTGACAAATCTTGAAGAATATGGGAGGGCAAATTTTGGGGTACAACAGTTGCCCCTGTTCAATCTTCTTAGACCTGAGGATGCAGATTGGCTGACGTGCCTTTCGTAATCCGAGGGTGGAAGATGATTGAACACTAAAGTGCCCAGAAATTTGCGCTCACATGATAGTAGTGTGGTGGAATGGGCTTATAGATGCCATTTGGAGATTGCTGGATAGGGTGATGGGCTTATAGATGCCATCTGGATGTTGATCGCGTAGGAAATTCCTTAGCGAGAACCTGTATACCTGCAAAAGAGAAAACGAGTACCTGACACGTTGCAGGAGCTGATTTTAGATGCTTGGTATAGATGTGTCCTGACTGGTTACAGGAGCTGAGTCTGGAGCTTCAAACGCTGATGAATGAACCAGGGATGGTTACTACCTTAGCATGAATGGTAAGAGAACCTTGGGCGACTTTAACTTCAACAACGCTTGTTGATAAAAATCTTGGGTGTCTTTAACTGGAATAAGAATCAGGGAGATCTTAGGGTCGATCTGACTGAACCAGAGAGGCCTTTGACTGGGTAAGAATCAGGAAAATCTTAGGGTCGATTTAACTGAACCGGTCTAGGTCTTGAACTATCTTCAACTGGATAAGCATCAGGGAGATCTTAGGGTCGATCTGACTGAACCAAGAGAAGGCCTTTGACTGGATAAGCATCAGGAAAATCTTAGGGTCGATTTAACTGAACCGGACAAGGTCTTGGAATATCTTCAACTGGATAAGCATCAGGGAGATCTTAGGGTCGATCTGACTGAACCAAGAGAAGGCCTTTGACTGGGTAGGAATCAGGAAAATCTTAGGGTCGATTTTAACTGAACCGGTCTAGGTCTTGAAATATCTTCAATTGGATAAGTATCAGGGAGATCTTAGGGTCGATCTGACTGAACCAAGAGAAGGCCTTTGACTGGATAAGAATCAGGAAAATCTTAGGGTCGATTTAACTGAACCGGACAAAGTCTTGGAATGTGATTGAGAATTTACACTGCATCTTTCCTGAAAGGTAAAAGTCAGTCATATGCAATGCATGATATGGATCAAGCAATGATGTTCTCAACATAAAGGAGACTTGTGTGATGCAGTGCGTTATGCATGCTATGATGATGTATGTGAAGTTTTATGTATGTTTTCGTCTAGGAAAGTGAATCCTTGACGGGTGCCGGGAAGTTGTATCCTGGGCTGACGTTGAGGAATAGATTTTGCTTCTGCTGGGGATGATAACTGCAAGAATAACGGTAGGAGAAGATGACTCCGTTGCGGAATAAACTTGGCAAATGAAGGATTCTGTGGGGAGAAAAGATACTCTAGCGACCATGCTGGGAAGCAATACTCTGTGGGGATAGAGATGCTTTGCTAAATGTTGATAGTAACTTGCTGAGGATGTCTTTGCTATATGGGAAGTGCTGACAGACTTCGCTGGGGGTGAGAGAACTTCGTCGGGGACGCTCTTTTCATAGCTTTTGGCTGAGGATAACCCAGTTATATCCTGTTAAGGAAATAACTCTTTGAATAAAGCCGGACGACGCGTTCGTGCTCTGCGAGGATAAGCTTCCAAAATCAACTGGGGATAAGCTTACTGCTTGGGGAGATATGAATTCCAACTTTCTTGGGGAAGTCGGATTGGACTTTCTGGGGAAGTTTTGATATGCTGGGGAAGTGATTCCTTTGAATGTCTGGTATAACGCCGGGGAACAATCTTTAGGCTAAGACTGCCGGGGATGCTTGTTAAGAACATATATATATTGCTGCTGGGGAAGTATTGAGATCTTCGGGAGAATACTCAATTTCCTTGGTATTTGTAATTTTGCTTGGAGAGGAATGCATTGTTTTACTGAACCACTCTCTGGGGATTTAATATGTACTTGTCGCTTTCTTTAGCCGAACCTATCTTGGTACCTTGGAGGATAGAGCAATTGGATTGCTTGGACAACTCTTTATTGCCCCTGTTTCTAGTGTCACCTGCAATTAATTCCTTTGTTTCGTATGCAAATATTTATGAGTTAGCAAATTATTGTCAATGCATACATCACAAATTGAACCTTGGACGTTCTTCGCAAAACAAAATAGGAAAAGAAAAACACTTGGCACGTTTAACTGAAGATATATTTTTATTGATTTTTGAATGGCCTGAAAATAGGCGTTTTGTGTACAAGAGGCTGACGTCCTAGTAAGAGGTACGTTGCCGAACAAAAGAGTTTATACAAGTTTTGTACAAAAGAAAATAAAACAGCTGTGTGAAATATGAATGATCCACCGGGTTTCAACTCTGCTATTGCCTTTATAACTCCGAGAGTCTCATCACTTGATGACCTTGGTTGAAGGTGAAGCTGACTGATCGATGCCGTCTGAACTTGATGCAGATACCGGATTCTGGATGCAAAATGATCCAATGAGACATAGTATTACGCTTTATCCCTAATTTTTGCCTGGACCGCCCTTTCGGGTTTTCGATCCACCGGGGTACCCATTTTTGCCCAAGCCGCCTTTTCAGGTTTTCGACTTGCCGGGTGTACAGATTTTTTTCATTTTTATCCCTACATTTTGCCCGAACCCTTTTGGTTCGACGGGAAGCCCTAATTTTTGCCTAGGCATGTCAGCCTAGCGGGTCTTTTTCATGCGTAGTATTTTTTAACTATGTCTGCATTGGCGGGGTGAGGAAGGTCGTCACCGTCCATATTGGTTAAGATCATTGCTCCTCCTGAGAATACATGCTTAACCACAAATGGCCCTTCGTACGTAGGGGTCCATTTGCCCCTTGGATCACTCTGAGGAAGGATGATTCTCTTGATCACCAGATCCCCAACTTGATATTCCTGTGGTCTGACCTTTTTGTTAAATGCCCTGATCATTCGTTTCTGATACGTCTGACCGTGGCAGATAGCAGCAAGTCTCTTTTTGTCAATGAGATTGAGTTGGTCAAGTCGTGTCTGGATCCAATCATCTTCGTTCAGATTTGCATCCTTCATTATCCGGAGAGAGGGAATTTGCACTTCGATCGGCAAGACTGCCTCCATGCCATAAACCAGAGAGAAGGGAGTTGCCCCGGTTGACGTCCTAGCTGAGGTACGGTACCCATGCAGAGCGAACGGTAACATCTCGTGCCAATCTTTGTAAGTTACTGTCATTTTTTGCACGATCTTCTTGATGTTTTTGTTAGCTGCTTCTACAGCCCCATTCATCTTCGGTCTGTAAGGAGAAGAATTGTGGTGCTGTATCTTGAACTGTTCGCAAAGCTCAGCGATCATCTTATTGTTTAGATTGGTACTGTTGTCTGTAATAATCCGCTCAGGGACGCCGTACCGGCAGATCAGGTTGTGCCGAATAAACCGTGCCACAACAGTCTTGGTTACTGTAGCATAGGATGCTGCCTCAACCCACTTTGTAAAATAGTCAATCGCCACTAGGATGAAGCGATGTCCATTAGATGCCGTAGGTTTGATCTCGCCGATCATGTCTATGCCCCATATTGCGAACGGCCACGGCGTTGTCAGAACATTCAGGGGAACCGGAGGAACATGCACCTTGTCTGCATAGATCTGGCACTTGTGGCATGTCCTGGAGTGTTGGTAACAGTCAGCTTCCATTGTGGACCAATAATATCCTGCCCGTAGGATCTTTTTAGCCATAGTATGTCCACTGGAATGCGTACCGAAGTTCCCTTCATGTAGCTCTTCCATGATTCTTTCCGCTTCAGTCTTATCCACGCAACGCAGTAAGGTTGAATCATGGTTTCGCTTGTACAAGATGCCGTTGCTTAGGAAGAACTTGGCTGCGAACCTCCTCAGGAATTTCTTATCGTTGACAGATGCACCTTCAGGGTATTCCTGAGCTTCCAGATATCTCTTCACTTCGTGGTACCAAGGCTTCTCAGTCACCAATTCAGTTTCGAGATCACAACAGTATGCCGGTTCGTCCAGTTTCCAGATGATGATCCGGGGAGCTTCATTATCCCATTTAACCTTGAACATTGAAGACATTGTAGCTAACGCGTCCGCTAACTGATTCTCTTCTCTTGGAAAGTGCTCAAAGGTTATCTCCGTGAAGTGGGGAATCAGGGTCAACACACATTCTCTGTAAGGAATCAAGTTTGGATGTTTCGTATCCCACTCTCCATTGATCTGATTGATCACAAGAGCGGAATCTCCGAAGACACTTAGAAATTTGATCCTTAGGTCGATCGCAGCTTGAAGACCCATGATACACGCCTCATACTCTGCCATGTTGTTGGTACAGTTGAAACACAGCCGGGCAGTGAGTGGAGTATGAGTACCTTGAGGAGATATGATGATGGCGCCGATACCATTTCCCAAAGCATTGGAAGCTCCGTCAAAGTGCATAGACCATCGGGATCCTGGTTCAGGTCCTTCATCCGGTCCAGGTACTTCACAATCAGTTACAATCATAATGCTTTCATCCGGAAACTCGAAGTTCATTGATTGGTAGTCATCTACAGCTTGATGAGCTAAGTGGTCTGCCAACACACTCCCCTTGATGGCTTTCTGGGTTGTGTACTGAATTTCGTATTCCGTCAAGATCATTTGCCATCTTGCAATTCTCCCAGACAGAGCAGGCTTTTCGAATATGTATTTTATCGGATCCATTTTTGAGATCAATAAGGTAGTGTGAGTCAGCATATACTGTCTCAGCCGGCGAGCAGCCCATACCAAAGCGCAGCAAGTTTTCTCAAGCAGTGAGTATCGGGTCTCACAGTCGGTAAACTTTTTGCTAAGGTAATAAATGGCGTGCTCTTTTCGGCCAGACTCGTCATGCTGCCCCAGCACACACCCCATTGAGTTGTCCAGCACTGTCAGATATAGGATCAGAGGTCTCCCTTCAACCGGTGGCATAAGGATGGGTGGTTCTTGGAGATACTCTTTGATTTTGTCGAAAGCAGCCTGACATTCATCGTTCCAACGTACTACCTGATCTTTCTTCAACAGCTTGAAGATTGGCTCACAAGTAGCAGTCAGATGAGAGATGAATCGAGCAATGTAATTCAGGCGTCCTAAAAAGCCTCTGACTTCCTTCTCTGTCCTAGGAACTGGAATCTCTTGAATAGCTTTGACCTTAGCAGGGTCCACTTGAATACCTTTATCACTGACTACGAAGCCTAGCAACTTCCCAGATCTTACCCCGAAGGTACACTTGTTCGGGTTCAATCTCAGCTTGTACAGTTTCAACCGGTCAAACAACTTTTGCAGGTGATCTAGATGCTCTTCCTCAGTCTGGGACCTAGCGATCATGTCGTCCACATATACTTCTATCTCGTGATGGATCATGTCATGAAATAAGGCAACCATGGCACGTTGGTAGGTTGCCCCAGCATTCTTTAATCCGAACGGCATGACCTTGTAACAGAAGGTGCCCCACTGAGTAACAAATGTAGTCTTTTCCATGTCTTCAGGTGCCATCTTTATCTGATTGTAACCTGAAAAGCCATCCATGAAAGAGAACACTTTGTGCTGAGCTGTATTATCAACAAGGACATCAATGTGAGGTAAGGGGAAGTCATCCTTGGGGCTGGCCCTGTTCAGATCCCTGTAATCGACACACATTCTGACCTTGCCGTCCTTCTTAGGTACCGGCACCACATTAGCAACCCACTGAGGGTAAGAAGTCACTGCAAGGAACCCGGCATCAAACTGTTTCATGACCTCGGCTTTAATCTTCTCGGACATCTCTGGACGCATCCGACGAACCTTTTGTTTAACTGGAGGGCAGTCTTCCCTAGTCGGCAAATGATGGACAACAATATCGGTATCCAACCCTGGCATGTCTTCGTAGGACCAGGCAAAGATCTCCATATAGTCATGTAACATCTTGGTTAACCGTTGCTTCACGCTGAGCTCTAGGTTGGCACCAATCTTTACCTCTTTTCTGTCTGCCTCAGTACCCAGGTTTATGGTTTCCACTGGCTCTTCATGGGGTTGAATTGCCCTCTCTTCCTGAAGCAACAGTCTTGCAAGCTCGCCAGGCACTTCGCAATCATCTTCACCTTCGTCTTCGGCTAAGTTGATCGGATTTTCGAAGTCATAATTGGCATTAGCAGAGCTGTTATCGGTAAGATCCAGAGTGGATTGGAACCTGTATGAGTGAGTGTGTGTGTAAATACAGCTGTTTTTGAAAATTATGTAAAGGAAAAGAAAGACAGAAAAGGAACACAATATTTGCAATGCGAAAAGTACGTCCAAGATTTTCATTCATGATGTATAAAATGACAGTTTGTATGCCCTCACAAATAGAACCACAGTGCCTCGGGTAAGACACCGGGCCATAGAGTTTATCATTGTTTATTACAAAAAATAACGAAACAAAGAAACTTATTACTGCGTCACAAAGGTAACAGGAGTATGATCCTTTGCACTCCAATTGTTCAATCCTTCTTCGGCCGTCGGATAAATCCAGCTGTTGAATTCGGCTTCGTCCACTTCATGGTCTTCCCCGACAGCATTCACTTCTGAACCTTTAATAAATACCGGAGGCCTTCCGATCTTCTCTTTCCTCATAGCTCTCTGCCCTTCTGAGGTGAAACCCAGCCCAAGTTTATCAGTCTTCTGGGTGAAGTCTGGAAGTCTGCCCCAGTTGGCACCTTCACCCTTCTGCACCACAGCCCTGGCATCCTTCAGAGAGGCCATCTTCAAAGGACCACTCGCTTATGTTGTTTCGGCTGCAATTGGAAACACCTCCTCGAAGTGCTGAAAGGGGGTTTCAATAAACTCCCCATCCATCTCAATGTATCTGAACGAGTTCAGGTGACTCACCATATATTCTTCCTCACCTTGCACGGTGACAATCTTCCCTCTGACGGGGTACTTCAGCTTTTGATGCAAGGTAGAGGTCACTGCCCCAGCCTTATGTATCCAGGGTCGACCCAGCAGACAAGAGTAAGATGGACGGATATCCATCACATAAAAAGTGGAGTCGAACACCTGAGAGCCCACACGAATCGGAATGTCCACCTCCCCATGGACCATCCTCTTTGAACCATCAAAGGCCCTGACAATGATGTTGCTGGGTTTCAAATCCAGGCCTTCACAATCTAGACGATCCAGAGCCTTCTTGGGTAGCACATTCAAAGATGACCCAGTATCAACCAACACATGTGCCAAGGTGGTGCCTCTGCATTCGATTGAGACATGCAGAGCATCATTATGATCTTTCCCCTTTGCGGTCAAATCAGCATCGGAGAAACCCAAGCCATTGTCTGCCGTTAGACTTGCCACGCACTCGGTGAACTGGACTGCAGAGGTTTCATGTGGCACATGGGCCGTCTTGAGGAATGAGATGAGGGCCTTTGCATGGGCCTCAGAGCACAGCAGTAAAGAGAGCATGGAGATCTTGGAGGGCGTATGCCCCAATTGTTCCACAACGTTAAAATCGCTCTTCTTTATAATCTTCAAAATCTCCTCCATCTCTTGTGGGGAGGCCTCAGCAGCTATGGGTATGGGTGCCTCCATCTGGGCAGGCTCAGCTTCAACTCCCTTGCCCCGAGCATTGGATGACTCGGCAGCAGGAGAAACAATCGGATCAGCAACAGGAACAACAACTTGGTCAGCAACGGGAGTAGGTGTACTTGCAGGAATTATCAGGGGCGGTCTTCGGGCAGCAGGTGGAGCAATGTCAGGCGAGAAGAGCCTGCCACTGCGGGTAACTTTGGCCGGGCCAGTGATGTCACAGATGCTGGCGCTAGCGTTGAGCTCTTGTTTAATCCCGTTTATATATACATCTGCCCCATAGTGCCAAGGGACAGCTTTATTAGATACATAGGGCAGGGGCCCAGGAACAGTGATAGTAACAGGTGCAACGGTCAGAATTTGAACGGGCTTCTTCTGGAGAGCCGGGATCGGATTATTGAAGATAGTCACCACAGAGACTTCTTCCATTGGAACCAAACGAACAGCAGACTTCTTGAATAGAATCTCCTTGCTATCCATTAAGCTTTGGATGCCTAACTTTAGCAAGGGACAACCGGATGGGGACACAACACAGAACAGGCAACCCTCACTACAACCCGGAAATAAACCGGCCTGCAGTAGGTTCTTCTTAACGATCTTTAGAGGGGTGGCTAGATCATCCACAGAAACAGCATAGACGTCTTCATCAACAGCATTTACCCCGTGCTGAGGCATAGGGGCAGTGACTACATTTGGCTTTGCAGGCGCTTCGAATTGTATCTCTTTAGCATCGATAAGGTCTTGCACCTTATTCTTTAACGCCCAACAGTCATCAGTAGAGTGCCCCGGGCTTTCTGAATGGTAAGCACAACGAGCATTCGGGTTGTACTTGGGGGATGCAGTATTTGGGAACTTTGGAGCCTCCCTGACAGTCACCAAATTAGTTGCGAGCAACTGTGGCAGAATCTGCGATAAGGTCATGTTTAAGCGGGAGAATTCTCTCCGGGGTCTTTCCACCTTCTGAGTATTGTTTGGCCGGGGAGTGGCAGCAGGCTTAGCAATCATGACCGCACTGACAGATTGGCGGTGCTCATGTCTTTCTGATCTTCTGGAACCATACACGGCACTAGACTCCTTCTTGAAGGGTTTCTTTTCTGAACTAGATGAGGCACCCTTCGCAATCTTCCCAGACTTCAACCCAGCTTCAATCCTTTCTCCAGTCAAGATCAAATCAGTGAAACCAGCAGAAGAATTCCCAATCAGATGGTTGAAAAATGGCCCAGATAGGGTCCCCAAGAACATGTCAACCAACTCCCGATCAGTCAATGGTGGCTGCACCCTGCCAGCCAGGTCTCTCCACTTCTGAGCGTACTCCTTAAAACCTTCGCTTGCACCTAACGCCATACCCTGGAGTTGGGTACGTGTGGGGGCAAGGTCGGCATTATACTGATACTGCTTGTAGAAAGCAGTAGCCAGCTCCTCCCAGTTACGAACTTTGGTCCCATCCAGCTGATAGAACCATTCGAGATGAGTCCCTGAAAGACTCTCCTGGAAGAAGTGGATCCATAGATTCTTGTCCGCAGAGTACGGCTGAATTTTCCGAACATAGGACCTTAAGTGCAGCTTGGGACAAGACGCCCCGTCATACTTCGAGAAGGAAGGTGCTTTGAATTTATGCGGGATAATTACACCAGTCGACAAACCCAGATCTCCGAAATCCAGCCCAGGTGCCTGTTGCACCTCCATAGCCTTCAACCTGTCCTCCAGTTGTTTGTACCTGTCATCTGCAGGAGGGTACTGCTCCTCATCAAAATCCGTCTCGTTGTCGGAGACCACTGGAGTAGGAGCCTTGACTTCTGCCTGAGAAGGACTCCTGCCAACAGAAGAACCAGCCTCTTCATGCTGCAGAGTATTGCCCAACCTTCGGCCCGAGTTGAACAGAACAGTTCTTCTCTTCTTCTTCTTCTCCTTCTTTAGGAGCATAGTCTTCAGTTCTTCTTGGCCTTTAGCTAGACCCATGATTAGTTCTTGAAACTGCGCATTCTGCGCCTGGAGAGCCTTGATTGATGTCTCTGTTGATTCAGATCCGGGATTCATGATGCTGAAATAAACAGCGAAGAACTGTAAGCAACCTGAAAAAAGGGGAAAAACCTGCTATGCACATGATGTATGAAATGCGTATGGATTATGTTTTCAAAGACAATCGGGAATCAACTTTGTAAACAAAAAAGGAACACACTTCATTAGATTCAACTTTGTAACTGAAATTATTCAACAAGTTGCCTTTAGGCGTTTACATGAAATGAAATAACTGGAAAGGAAATAAAAACTGTAAAGGCACATTCAGAATTCCTCATTGATCCCATGGTCTCCTCTTCTCAGTACGGAGGTAGGCATTCAGAGCTCTTTCATTCTCCAACTGCTTTGTCAGCTTCTGGATCTTTGATTCCTGCTCGTTGAACTTTTCCCGGTAAGAATCCCGTTCTTCTTGCAGTTGTGACCAAGATCTCTTCAATGTCTCATAATCAGTAGGTATCTGAGGAGGAAGGACAGTTGGAGGAACACCATCTTTATCAGGACACTCAAGAATGACGGGTCTGACAGCTTCATACGGCATACCTAACTTCTGAGCACAGATGCGGACCCATTTGTAGTAGGCTTCCATAGGTAGAGAAGTCTTTGGCCCTAGCTCTTGTGGGTCAGCTTTATGAACCTTGTCCCAAGCCTTGATGAACCTACGATGCAACTCGTCACTATCCACCTGAAACTCGAAACTGATGTGAGGCACCAACATCTCATGGGGGCCTGCTCTTCTTGCTCTTCCAAACTGACGGAGTGCTAGACATGGATTGTACGAGATCCCTCCTTGAGTACCAATCAGAGGAACATTAGGATACTCCCTGCATCGATCAATAATAGCTATCTCATCCAAACCTCTGCAAGTCCAAATGATGTCTTTATCGGTGAGAGACATTAACCTGTGAGCCCAACCTCTTCCTTCTTGGTTCTTCAGTACGGACTTAGGGAGGTGCGAAATAAACCACCTCACCAACAAAGGGATACAACACCATAGGGTTCCTCGTCTTCGGGTAGTACGGGCATGAAGTTGGTGCAAGATGTCACCCAAGAGAGTGGGCACAGGGTTCTGAGACATAAAGATCCTAATGGAAGTGACATTGATGAAGTTGTCAGGATTAGGAAACAGGACTAACCCATAGATTAGGAGAGCCAAGATGTCTTCATATGCCCTAAAGTCCAAGTCATTCCAGAAGCTGTTAGCTTTACCAATCAGAAACTTGGCCAAGAAACCCTTAACTCCGCTTCTAGTTACCCAGTTGTCTGTTACCTCTTGATGGGTCAAAGGAAGAGCTGCAGCAATGTCCTCAAGCCTGAGGGTCTTTTCCCAACCAGTAAAGGGAGTCTGATCCAAGATAGGGATACCAAGAAGATTAGAGAACTCTTCCAGGGTAGGGACCAGCTGGAAGTCTTGGAAGGTAAAGCACTGGTACTGAGGGTCATAGAACTGGGTCAGAACACTCATCAACTGTTGATCCCGCTTTGCAGTGACTAAACTGAGAAGAGAACCATGCCTCTGAATGAAGGAAGTGGTATTTGGAATTCTGCTAACCAACTCATCAAGCAACTCAGGTGAACGAACAAAGTTGAACCGGATAGTATTCCTTCGCACAGGCATCATAATGTCCTACAAAACAGAGCAAAGATGAAACCCTCTTGTCTTTGAAATGGTCAGTTCTTATGCAGGATGCATGCAATGCTCATGATGCTATGATGTTATGATAAAGCACACCACATACAGATACAAAGGCAAACATGATAAGGCACACAAGTCACACAAGGCAAGCCCCTAAAGTTTAGGCCAGCATGAGGTCTAGGTACTACCCTCTTTCAGTTTGTTGGTTCATACCTGTCCTAATCAAAAGTAACCGGGTTATTAGAGGATCCCAATATCATTGACTACCCTCAATCGGTCATAACTCCAGCATCGCAATCTTTTCTTGCGGCCAGAACCATCACGAGAGTTTAGCCTCAATGGGCGTAGCATACTGCTACAATTCTAAAGGCCAAGTTGTGTCAATTAAGGTTCTAAGGTTGTTGGTGCTTAATGACTCCTTAGAAGACCCATATTCTCCTCGTTGCGACACAAGGGATATCGGTACAGACTAAGGTGCCACACCAACGTAGCCACTGCTTCACCTGTGTCGGTCTACGCCGGACAGGTCCCTCACAGCTTATGCTACCTAAACAGGGTATCCCCAAATCCGGGTTAGGATCTATGTATCTCCGATGCAACCCACAATAGTAAAGCAAGCAAAACAATACAAGTGAAAACACAGTTATGACCTAGCCCTAAGGTACACCTCACTTTAAGTTAATTCCCCAGCAGAGTCGCCAGTTCTGTGATCGGTGGATCTGGAACTGACTGTTTAACGCTGGTTCGTGAAATGTCGCGGAAGCAAGAGTCGCCACCGTCTTTTATTTTCTCCAATTGGAAAGGACAAAAGCACAGAAAAATTCCTTTGAAGAGATTGCTCTCGGTTCGGGAGGTAGGTTATAGAAAGGGAAGGTGTTAGCACCCTTTCTATCCATGGTTATCCATGGGCTCTTAGATACTTGCTCAATGTGTTTTCAAAAATGGTTTGTTTGTTTTTCAACTATGGGTTTAAAAAAGTTTCTTTGAAAAATTTCAGTTCGACTCGTACGTCAGAGTGTTTGAAAAATTTGCTTTGAAAGCTTTTGAAAATGTGTTGGTGTGAAAAGATTTTGATTTTGTTTGAAATTAGAGCAAGTATCCTTGAGAACCTACCTACCCTAAGGAATTCGTCTGTGTAAATGTCCTTTAAAGTAGTGCCATCCCACCATTGAGAGGTAGGTAGCACCACCGTTGGAGGTGTTCGGGTCAATTCGAGTTTAGGGACATGGTGATCACCAGAGCAATGGGAAGACACCTTAGAAGCTACCCTCATGCCAGGTTCCCGGATCATGAGGACTTACTAAGACATCCTCTACTCGACGATCACCTTTCGAAAGGCAACAGTGAGGCGTACCCTAGGGGTGGTGTGTGCGAATTGTGTGTCATGTTTCAGTTATTTATCTTGTCATGTTTATTTGTGATCTACGCTTGATTTTAATTAGGGCCATTCATTCTTGCATGCATATTTAACAGCTATAAAGTTTGCGGAAAAATAAATCTAAGACTATTACAAATGGCGCGGGTCCACATCGCCTAAATTTAAACCGGACCCGATTTGACTGAAAAAATAAATAAAACGAATAAAAGTGCGAAAAGTAAAGTTACATGGCTTTGGGAGATTTACATAATTATAATGAACGGCATAAAGTAAATGTGCGCAATTAAATTAAAACAATGGGCGTTGGACCCTTTTACAAAAATATTTAAAGTTAATGAATTAATTAAGGAGGAATTAAAATTAAAGGTTTAAAAGGAATGCTTTTTTGGTATTTTTGTATTTTTTAGATTAAATAAGAAAAAGGAGTTAATTGAAATTAAATTAAAAGGCAAACCCTAATTCTAATATTTTTATTTATTATGAAAGAATTAAAATATAATCTAAATTAAACCCTAATTTATTTATGTACAACTTTTAATTTATGAAAATAAATAAATAATATTATTCTTCTGAAAAAAGGAAAAAATATTAAAAGGAATAAAAAATATCAATTAACCTAATTCTATTTTTTTTGGATTTTTTTGTTATGGAAAAAATATAAATTAAACCTAATTTGAAATTAGTTTATTTACATGCTAATAAAATAATTATAATAAATATTATTTTTTGGTCTTTTCTGATTTTTATATTTTTGTAAAAATAATTACTGAATTAAAATAACAAAAATAAATAAAATAATAATCAAAAGGATATAAGGAAAATAATGAAATTAGCAAACCAGGGTGGGGTGTAGTCCCAAAATTGGAGGTCAAAATTAGTGGAATCTGGCCCAATAAGCATGGCCCTCGTTGACTTTGCCAGTTGTGTGCTAACGCGTTGACTTGCCTTATAGTGGACCTTCAATATCAGCCCTTGATCTATATCCATTAGGCATGTGCACGCTTGGATGAGGGGACATATGGTATGTCTGCATTACTGAAGCTGCATGGGATTTGTAAGTGAAAAATAATATTGAATTTTTGCCAGACCTGGGACTTGAACCCAGGTCTTTGATGTTACCAACACGTATCCCTGCCACTGAGCCATCACGTTCTAATTAATATATTATAGCAAGTAAATAATAAAAAGCAAAATTGGTTAGTGGCCCCTAAAAGCGCGCGAGATTTTGAATTGGCCTGTCCCATTATGACACGACATCATCGTCTTCGTCTTCCTGAAACACTAAACACATTGGCCACGGTTTTTGAAGCGTAGCATTAGGCTAGCTACCAGAAAATAGCGACTAGCGCTATGGCATATATAAATTGATCGCGACCCCATGAATCTCTTCGTCTTGGGGAGCTGAATGCAATGGTCATACTTTCATGGGCGAATTTTTCTTTATCGCTAAAGCCCTAAATTATAATCCTGCAAAACCTAAAAATCGCGCATGGCAAATCCTTATAGACAGCGGGAAAATCAAATTAAATATGATGATTAGCTTTAAAACACCACGAAGAACAAGAATCCATAATTAGAATGCAATGATAATGCTTAGAATGGAAAATACGATTGTGAGTTTCATGCTGTACAGTTCCAGTTTAATCTACCAATTCTTGAGGTTTTGGTTGTTGTTGTTGATTGGAACGTGTTCAAGACAACCTTGGCAAGCTGTTGAGATAGTTTTGGAGGCTTGAATCGACCTCTAAGGTTGATTTCAGAATTAAGCTTTTATGGAAAAATTTCAATATGCAATGGCTTGTTTGGGCGCAGCTTGCAGTCTCTAGGCATTAGGTTTCTGATCTTGAATATGTATAGAACGATTTAGGTCAAGAAAACTAGACAAAATCCATTGCATTGATGATTTCACATATTTGATTTCTTCATATCTTTTCCAAATCTTTTTTCATGGTTTTTGGTTCAATCATGCTCAAATCTCATCAAAACTTACCTAATTGGGATATGCACGTGATATTGAGAATAAACATGCATGAAAAGATTTTTTTAGGTCAAGTTTGATATTTTTCATGTATTTAATTAATTTAAATGAATTAATATTAATATAAATTCAAATAAATAATTAAAAAATGAGGAAATACTTCCCTTTGGGCCTAATGGTCGTGCATAGGCTTGGCATGAGGAAACTTGGAAGAAAAATGGGCCCATTTGCATTTTTGGATCATTTGAACCATTGTTGACTTTTCAAAATTCCCAAAAATTTCCCAACTTCCACAAGGCATAACTTGCTCAATTTTTAAGCTTTTCACATGTTCCTGGACATTTTGGAAAGGTCTTTGAGTCCTTTAACCAATGCCTTTGGTCCCATGTCATTTTGATTTACCAATCTCAAGTTATGACCTTTGACTTAAAGTCCCTTTTTGTTGACTTTTGAAAATGACCTATAATGTTGAAATTGATAACTTTTTGTGAGAGCATTTCTTGGACTTGGAACATGAAGATGAATTGTAGGAAATGTCTTTCTCTTCAAAATGAGCTTTGGATGGAATTTTTCTGATAATCCATGTGAAAGTTATGCCCTGGTCAATTTCAGTTGACTTTTTCAGCTGTCCAAATATAGCAACTTTTGCATCTTTGATGATTTCTGAGCCAAATTTTGAGAATCATGATCAAGCATTGATCCAATGATGTTTGTGGCTTCAAAATGATGTGTTGACCAAAAATTTGAACTTTTGACTGTCAAATGACCATTTTGCCCCTACAGTTGACTGTAGTGCAATCTAGGGTTTTGACTGTGCAATTTTGAGCTGAATGCCTTGAAATTTGACATGAGGATGTTTGACCACATTTGTAGGCATGTGAGACTTGATTGGGCCTTTGAAAACTTCCAATTCTTGTTCAGAACACAAACCCTAGTTTTGACTGTATAGGAGACAGTTGAACTGCATAACCCTTGGGGAATTTTGTGACCTTGACTTGACAAATCTTGAAGAATATGGGAGGGCAAATTTTGGGGTACAACAATATGCATCCACTAACCATTTCAAGGGTTTGGATCTTCATCTTTGTTCTTATTTTGTAGGTCATGGAATCTCTTCGCAGGAAAACAATTTAAGTCAACCTTGTGAGAATCCCTATTCAACTCAAAGAGCTTACTTCCAGGGTTCCAGAGAATTCTCTCTTCAGTGAAAGACATGGTAGACTTCTCAACCTGGTCAACTCCAACATTGAAGAAGACATGGTGAAAATTCTCTTCCAGTTCTTTGACCCCCTACACCATTGTTTCACATTCCCTGATTACCAACTAGTACCTACTTTGGAGGAATTTTCTCAACTTCTGAGGATTCCTATTCTTCATCAACTACCCTACAACGGTACGGAAAAAGAACCAAAGCCTGAAGATGTTGCTCAAGCATTATACTTGCAACCATTTGATATCAAAGGTCATTGGGAAATCAGAAGTGGTGTCAAGGGTTTCTTGGCAAAGTTCCTGTTTGAGAAGGCACAAGACTGCTAGAATTCTCTAGATCTACAAGCTTTTGAGGAGATTGTAGCACTTCTCATCTATGGGTTGTTCTTGTTCCCAAACCCTGATCAGCTTATAGATCTGAATGCTGTCAAGATTTTCATGTCTCGGAACCCTGTGCCTACATTGCTTGGGGACATCCTACACTCATTTTACACACGAACAATGAGGAAAAGAGGTGTTCTCATGTGTTGTACTCCTCTCCTAGCAAGGTGGTTTATTTCTCATCTTCCACAATCAGTTTTGAAGAATGAGCAGGGTTTAAGGTGGTCATAATGGTTGATGACCCTCACACATTCTGATGTTCATTAGTGTTCTCGGTCCAGAGATAATGTCATCATCGTTGATCGTTGTGGGGAATTCCATAATGTCCCACTACTTGGCATTAGGGGAGGCATTACCTACAACCCCTGTTTAGCCCTAAGACAGTTTGGATATGCTCGGAGGGATGGCCCTCATGACATGTTGATTCCTGACCTAGTTTTTGACTTCGACAACGATGCGCAAGGACTTCGACAAAGATTCATCAGAGCTTGGAGGATGCCCAATAAAGTGGACAGTAAGACACTGGGGCACAAGAATTCCATCCCTCTTGAGCCTTACCTCAAGTGGGTACGAACCCGCGCCCAGAATCTTATGATGCCATATCCTCACATTCTCCCCGTGATCAAAGAGCCTATTGTGGAAGGAGTTGTTCCATACACCCTCCTACATCCAGACATGCCAACATCATTGGAAGAATTGCAAAAGAGTTGGATCCAACTCAAAGAAGAACGGAATACTTTTGAAGCCAACTTCTATGCCAGTGAGAAGAAGGTTTTGGAGCTTACCCGCCGACTTCATGAGGAGGAAACTCTCAACACTTACATCGCACCAAAGAGGATGCGCAATGTCTTTTTACATTAAGAATTTTGTAATATTTTTCCCATGGGGCACTTATGTACTACCAAATTTCTTCTTAATATGACGCGTGTTCTTTTTGTTTGCAACAAATTTGAATTTTTTTAATCCTTGAATGCATTACATGAATAACATATCATTCATCATATTCATAAACAGGTCTTCACACCAGGTTTCCTTATCTTTCTGCTGTTTATTTCAGCAAGATGGATTTGGAGCAGACGGTTAAGGATCTGCAGACACAGAACTCTCAATTCCAGCAACTCCTCATGACCTTAGCAAAGGGTCAAGAGGACCTTAAAGCACTGTTGGAGAAAGATAAAGAGAAAAAGAAGAAAAGGTCTGGTGTGGTCATTATGGGAAGGAGGTTTGAAAGCAATGCTAGAAAAGTTCTCGAGTTCCTCTCGACGTTTGATGAAGGGGCTGGTAAAGGAAAAGGAACTGCAATGCCTTCTGAATCTGAAATTGAAGGAGAAGAAGAGGAAGAGGAAGAAGACGAAGATTACTCCGAACAGCAATATCCCCCGGCGGATGTTAAATTTAAAAATCTTGAGGATCGGTTGGCAGCCATGGAGTTGCAAAGGGTACCTGGTTTAGATTTCGAAGAACTAGGGTTAGTCGCTGGGATCGTCATTCCTCCCAAGTTCAAAGTTCCTACATTTTCTAAGTATGACGGTCTATCGTTCCCAAAGATGCATCTAAGATCCTACGTCCGAAAGATCCAACCCCACTCATCTGATAAGGATCTTTGGGTCCATTTTTTCCAAGATAGTTTGTCAGGCACATAACTGGACTGGTTCTATCAGCTCGAGAGATCGGAGGTTCATAACTGGGAAGACTTAGCTGCTGCTTTCTACCGAAAATACCAATACAACGCTGATTTAGCACCTACTCATACTCAACTACAGAGTATGGGTATGGCTTCTAATGAGGGATTTAAAGAGTTTTCCCAGAAGTGGCGTGATCTGGCTGGAAGGGTGCCGCCACCATTGTCGGATAGAGAGCTGGTTGACATGTTTTTAGGGACCTTGTCCGGCCCTTTCTTCAATAATTTAATCGGGAGTTCCTCTGCAGGATTCATCGAGTTAATTTTGACCAGTGAAAGGGTCGAGGCCGGCATTAAAAGTGGTAAGATTCAGAAAGATGCCTCCGCGTCCACCGCTGTTAAGAAGACCTTCCCAGCTAAGAAGGAAGCTTCAGCTGTTTATTCTCAGAAAAGCCAAGGAGGAATGGGGCGCCGACCAACGGTAGGGGCTGTGATGATCCAAAACTCTTCAAATGATCAACCTCGCAGCAATCAACCAAGATCTAATCAGCAAAGGGTAGAAAGGCCACAACGGCAGTTCACCTGAATCAACATGACACCGGCTCAAGTACTCCCTCATTTGCTAAAGCTGAATCTCACCAATTTGAAGGAAGTGCCAAAGAATCCTAATACCTCTTCTCCATATTACCACTCCAATGCAAAATGTGCTTACCACTCTGACAGTGTAGAGCATGATACCAACAACTGTTGGGCTCTTAAGAACAAAATCCAAGACCTGATCGATGCCAAGGAGGTAGAATTCGATGCGCCTGAAAAGCCAAATGTGATTTCTGCCCCAATGCCCAAGCACGATCATAATGTTCATGCCGTTATGGAAGACCTTCATGTTACCAATATTGCTGACCTTTTGACTCCCTTACCAGTGATTAAAGTGAATTTGATGAGAGCCGGGATATTCCCAGGCTGTGGAAAAGACTGTTACTTTTGTTTAAACATATGAGCTGACTGCCCACTATTGAAATCAGGCATCCAACACCTGATGGATACCCAAGAGATACTCTTCCAAAAGACTCTTGTTTATACTTTCACTCCTGTTACTCCTGCTACCTTTGTTACTCCTACCAATGACATTGCAATAATAACCATCTCCGACAATCTTCCCAAGGCTTGCAAAAGTCATGTCAAGATTACGCCTGATCCTAAGTTTGTGCCATTAAAAATCACCATGCCGGGGCCTGTCCCGTATCAATCTAACAAGACGATACCATGGAACTACGAAGGAGAAATCTTCTATCATGGTATCAAACAGATTGAATCAGTCCAAGAGAATTCTGATGATGAAACCCCTGATATAGGGAACATTGCGGGAAAAAGCAAGATAACTTGTAGCAGACGGATTTTCTCTCCGGAGATTGCTCCCCCTCGAGCAGTCTTCGGACCCTCGAAAGCTTATGTGCCTATTAAGCCATTTGTGCAAGGCCCGGTAATTGAAGAATTGGATACTCCTGAAGTTAGACCCTCTGATGCTACTACCGATAAGGGTAAGGGGATACTAGAAGCGTCTGTCAAGATGAAGGCTCAGACTGTGGTAATCCCCGAGACCACCCAGAAAGAAATGGAAGAAATCCTAAAGATAATCAAAAAGAGCGACTACGACGTCGTGGAAAAGCTAGGGCAGACCCCTTCCAAAATCTCCATGTTGGCTCTTCTACTCTGCTCTGAGGCCCATGCTAAGGCCTTTATCAAATTTTTAAAGACGGCACACGTGCCTCAAGAAACTTCGGCTGACCAGTTTCAAGAGTGCGTGGCCAGCCTTACTGCTGATAATGGTCTTGGTTTTTCCGATGCTGATTTGACTCCCAAGGGAAGGAAGCACAATGAAACGCTGCATGTCTCAATAGAATGCAGGGGAACCACACTTGCCCATGTCCTAGTTGATACCGGTTCGTCCTCGAATGTGCTGCCGAAAAAGGCGTTGGATAGATTGGACTGCGAAGGATTGAACCTCAAACCCAGTAACATCGTTGTTAGAGCCTTGACGGTTCTAAGAGGATGGTTCATGGAGAAGTGGACATTCCTATCAAAGTGGGCACCGAGACCTTCAACTCTACCTTTTATGTGATGGACATCCGTCCCTCAAATTCGTGCTTATTGGGAAGGCCGTGGATCCACTATGTTGGGGAAGTTACCTCCTCTTTGCACCAAATGCTAAAGTATCATGTTCAGGGTAAGATTATAACGGTGCACGGCGAGGAAGAGTACATGATAAGTCACCTCAACTCCTTCCGCTATGTAGAGTTGGATGGCGAATTCATAGAAACGCTTTTCCAACATTTTGAGGAGGTTTCTCCTGAGGTCGTAGTTGCAAAGACAATGGTTGATGTGCCTATCGTTTCCAAGCATGTGTCTAGGATGGCATCTCTCAAGGATGTGGAGGCTGTAATCAAAGAAGGAAGGAGTACAGTGTGGGGGCAACTGCCTGATTTTCCTACAAGACGGACAAGTTCGGACTAGGTTTTACTACTGCTGGCCAGAAATCTATGCGTCGCTCCAAGGCTGGAGGACCACCCATAAAAATCCCTCACCATGGAATTAATGCCTTAGAAGATGATGATGAAGAAGACAACTTTGAAGATTGGATCTTTCCAACCGTTGAAGGAGGATTAAGCAACTGGGAAGCAAAGGACTTTATTCCCATCACTTTCATCAACCAGTAATTTATCTTTGAACAATTTCCTATTTTGGTCTGTAATAACTAAACAATTCGTACATTATTTTCACCTTATGCCTTACCCGGGGCATATAGGTCCGTTTGTAAGGGCTTGATTTTCTTCATTATCATATGCCATGTTTTAATGAATCATTAGACGTTTTCATCTATAAACTGTTGTGTTCATTTTCTTTCCTTTTGCATTTTGTTTTGTTTAAGGATGGTTATCCCTTACACACACCCACACTCACAAATGCAGGTACCCATCCACTCCGGATTCCATGGGTGACTATTCTTCTTTAGCCTTCGGTGCCTCTGAAGATTTGGTCAATCATGCTGAGTACGAAGTTGACAAAGACTGTGAAGTGCCGGGAGAGTTAGCCAGAATTTTGCAACAAGAAGAAAGGGCTATCCTGCCCCATGAAGAGTTGCTAGAAACCATCAACTTGGGAACAGAGGAAGACAAGAAAGAGGTTAAGGTGGGTGCCAACTTGGAACCAGGTGTCAAAGAGCGCTTAGTGCAGTTGTTGAACGAATATGTTGAGATCTTTGCCTGGTCCTATGAAGACATGTCGGGATTAGACACAGATATCGTGGTTCACCATCTCCCTATAAGAGAAGACTGTCCACCGATCAAGCAAAAGGTCCGCCGAATGAGGCCCGACATGTTAGAGAAGATCAAAGTTGAAGTAATGAAGCAATTCAACACTGGCTTTCTGGCTATTACTTCCTATCCATAATGGGTTTCTAACATTGTGCTCGTACCTAAAAAGGACGGAAAAGTCAGAATGTGTGTGGACTATCGGGATTTAAACAGGGCTAGCCCTAAAGACGATTTTCCACTGCCACACATCGACATCTTGGTTGACAACACAACTCAACACAAGGTATTTTCCTTCATGGATGGATTCTCGGGATACAACCAGATCAAATAGGCCCCTGAAGACATGGAGAAGACTACTTTTTTTACGCAATGGGGTACCTTCTGCTACAAAGTGATGCCATTCGGACTGAAGAATGCTGGGGCAACCTACCAATGCGCCATGGTAGCTTTGTTTCATGATATGATACATCATGAGATTGAAGTTTACGTAGACGACATGATAGCCCGTTCACAGACAGAAGAAGAACACCTTGATCATCTGCAAAAGCTGTTTGTCAGGTTGAAGGAGTATAAACTCAGGCTGAACCCAAGCAAGTGCACTTTTGGAGTTAGGTCTGGTAAACTTTTGGGATTTATCGTCAGCAACAAGGGCATTGAGGTTGATCCTACTAAAGTCAAAGCTATACAAGAAATGCCTGCCCCCCGCACTGAAAAGGAGGTTAGAGGTTTCTTGGGACGCTTAAACTATATTGCAAGGTTCATCTCTCACCTAACATCTACCTGTGAGCCAATCTTCAAGCTGTTGAAGAAATATCAGGTAGTTGAATGGAACAATGATTGTCAAGTTGCTTTTGATAAAATCAAGGAGTATTTTCTAGAACCTCCTATCTTGATGCCACCCATCGAAGGAATGCCGTTAATCATGTATCTGACTGTTTTGGATAACTCAATGGGGTGCGTATTGGGCCAACATGAAGAGTTTGGCTGAAAAGAGCATGCCATTTATTACCTTAGAAAAAAGTTTACCGACTGTGAGACTCGCTACTCACTGCTCGAGAAAACTTGATGCGCTTTGGTATGGGCTGCTCGCCGGCTAAGGCAGTATATGTTGACTCATACCACCTTGTTAATTTCCAAGATGGATCTGATCAAGTATATCTTCGAGAAGCCTGCTTTATCTGGAAGAATCGCTAGATGGCAAATGATCCTGACTGAATATGATATCCAGTATACTACCCAAAAATATATAAAGGGGAGTATACTAGCTAACCATCTAGCTCATCAAGTCGTCGAAGATTATCAATCTATGAGATTCGACTTCCCTGACGAGGACATCATGACATTGGACAACATTGAAGGTAACAGACCGTATGAAGGACCTGAACAAGGATCCCGATGGACCCTGTACTTTGATGGTGCTTCAAATGCACTTGGCAACGGTATCAGTGCGGTACTCATTTCTCCGGAAGGTTGCCATACACCCTTCACTGCCCGACTTTGCTTCAGCTGTACCAACAACATGGCTGAATATGAAGCTTGCATCTTTGGTCTCAAGGCTGCTATAGACTTGGGAATCAAATCTTTGGTTGTATTTGGGGACTCGGCTTTGGTTATCAGTCAAGTCAAAGGAGAGTGGGATACTAAACACCCTAATCTTATCTCATACAAAGAACATGTCCTGACATTGCTGCCTCATTTCGAGCAGATTACTTTCGAGCACTTCTCGCGAGAAGAAAATCAGCTAGCAGATGCTCTGGCTACAATGTCTTCCATGTTTAAACTCAACTGGGATAACGAGGCTCCCCAAATCACCATCGAGCGAATAGACGAACCTGCACACTGTCATGAGATTAATACCGAAGAAGTAGTGGAACAACCCTGGTTTCACGAAATCAAAAGGTATCTCCAGACTTGAGAATACCATGAAGGAGCTTCCGTCAATGACAAAACGTTCTTAAGTAGATTTTCTGCCAAGTTCTTCCTAAGTAATGGCATCCTTTATAAGCGCAGCCATGATTGTGTTCTACTTTGTTGTGTGGACAAGGTTGAAGCAGAGTTGATCATGACCGAAATACATAGTGGCACATTTTGCACCCATTTAAGCGGACATACGATGGCTAAGAAGATTCTAAGGGCATGCTACTATTGGTCTACCATGGAAGATGATTGTCATCAACATTCCCGTACTTGCCACAAATGTCAAGTCTACGCCGACAAAGTTCACATTCCTCCTGTTCCTCTCAATGTTCTAACAGCTCCTTGGCCATTCGCAATGTGGGGCATCGACATGATTGGAGAAATCAAGCCTACGGAATCCAATGGACATCGCTTCATCTTGGTCGCTATTGATTATTTTACCAAGTGGGTCGAAGCAGCTTCCTACGCCTCTGTTACAAAGAATGTGGTTGCCCGCTTCATCAAGCAGAATCTCATATGCCGGTACGGTATCCCCGACAGGATCATCACGGACAACGGTACAAATTTGAACAATACTATGATCACCACTTTATGCGAGCAGTTCAAGATTTATCATCACAATTCATATCCCTATCAGCCGAAGATGAACGGTGTTGTTGAAGCCGCGAACAAAAATATCAAGAAGATCATTCAAAAGATGACAGTCACCTACAAGGACTGGCATGAGATGTTACCGTTTGCTCTGCATGGATATCGTACCACGGCGCGTACTTCAACAGGGGCAACCCCCTTTTCTTTGGTATATGGCATGGAAGCTATTTTACCTATGGAAGTTCAGATTCCTTCCTTAAGGATTATGAAGGATGCTGGTTTGAGTGAAGACGATTGGGTTCAGACCTGGCTTGATCAACTTAATTTGATCGACGAGAAACGACTTACTGCTATTTGTCATGGTCAGACGTATCAAAAAAGGATGATCAAGGCTTTCAACAAGAAAGTCAGGCATCAGGTATATCGAGTCGAAGATCTTGTAATCAAGCGGATCATCTTGCCGCAAAGTGATCCCAGGGGAAAGTGGACTCCTACTTACGAAGGACCATTTATGATCAAGAGCGTCTTTTCTGATGGGGCAATGATTCTGACCACCATGGACGGCGACGACTTGCCGCATCCTGCAAACGCAGACATAGTCAAAAGATACTACGCATAAAATGACACGACCAGTTGAAAACCCGAAAGGGCGACTTGGGAAAAAATGGGCATCCCGATGAATCAAAAACCCGAAAGGGCGGTTCAGGCAAAAATCAGGGATAAATAAAAAAAATTGTACACCCGGCAAGTTGAAAACCCGAAAGGGCGACTTGGGAAAAAAAGGGTTTCCCGATGGACTGAAAACCCGAAAGGGCGGTCCAGGAAAAAGTTAGGGAATTAAAGCGTATGACTATGTCTCGTCGGATCACTTTAAAGGCAATCTCTTCACCAACAAGCTTCAGGCTTCTGATCAATATAATCATCGGTGGACGAAGTGGCAAATGGACAAGATACTCAGAGTTGTGAAGGCTATAGCAGAATGGGAACCCCATAGAATTGTTACACATAGCCATCTTTCTTTTTGTATAAAATTTTTGAATTTTTTACGATAACATTCTCTTACTAGGGTGTCTGTATCCTTTGTACAAAGATACTTACAAAAATTAATACAAAGATACTTCAAAGTGCAGAAATTTGCTTGTCTTTCTTTTCTTTTTACACTTATGTTTTATTTGAAAACGTCCAAAGTTTTGTTAAATAGGCATATGCATTTGAATATAATCACTGCTTACAAATAAAACGAAATTGAGAAAGGATAATTACTGATAGGTTGAAGGTGTAGGAATATATCTTTGTGTTATTCCAGAAGAAATCCCCTACAGTACATCATTCAGATCCTCAACAAAGCTAAAACCTTGAAGTATACATCCCTAGCAAAGTTAAATTTCAAGATCCCCAACTGAGCCAGTGTGTTCTAAACTTTATCCCCCAGCGGAGTTAAGTTTCAGTATTCCCCTCAGAGTTCAAACTCCTGGTCCCCAGTGGAGCCCGAAGACCCTGAAATACATATCCCTAGCGGAGCTAGAATGTTCTAAACCTTCTTCCCCCGCAAAGTCAAATTCCCCAACTATCGATCCCCAGTGGGGACCACTCAGTGTTCCCCAACTTCCCCAGTAGATTGGCGTACAACCCAAGCTTCTTATTTCACCGGCCGAGTAAACATTCTCCCCACAGAGTTATTTCCCAGCAGAACGAAGATTCTCGGTCTCATTTCTCCAGCAGAAGCTTCCCAGGTTTTAACTCCCCAGTAGAGATTTTCAGAGCTTTCCTTATTTCCCAGGAAAGTCATGAAGGATTCTCATTCCCCGCAGAAGTTGTCAAAGCTCTTGTTAATCCCCACAAGTCACCGAGGATTCTCATTTCCCCAGCAGTGGTCCCATGATTTCCCATTCTCAACAAACAAAGATCCTTAATCCCCAAGCAGTCAGCAAGGATTTCTCATCTTCAACAATCAAAGATTTTTGAATCCTCAACATCGGTCAGGAATTTATTTTCTCTGGCAGCAGTCAAAGATTTCTTTATCTCCAGTTATCAAGGATTTATTTTCCTCAGCAAGACAGCTACTCAGCTTACGTGCACATCCATTACATTCATATATCATAGACATTGATGAAACACAGTTCATTGCATCATACATATCATGCAACATAACTCTGTGTTTTAGCTAACATTTTACCATTTTCAGGATAAGATTAAAAAGCTATTGTTTGAACAACTATCCAGAGATTTCAGATACAGTATGGATACACCCCAGACACGGAGGTCATTCTATTACTCATTCAGAATTTCAAGTCAGATACAGACTAGATACGCTCCAGACACGGCGGCCATTCTATCTCTCATTCAGATTCAACTATCAACTTCAAAGTTCATATACGCTCCAAACACGGAGGCCTTTTTGGCCCTTACACCAGAAGTTTGATTCTCCCTAGTGCAGTCGCCACAGAAGTCATTATGTCACTTATTCAGATCCTAATTACAGTACGGATATACTCCAGACACGGAAGTCATTCTGCTACTCATACAGATCTCAACTTCAGATACAGTCCAGATACGCTCCAGACACGGTTTCCATTTTGTCACTCATTCAGAACTTATCCCCAGCACACAGTTGCTCCATACACAGATGTTTCTCCGTTACCCATTCACAATACCGATACACTCTAGACACGACAGTCATTCTGATATTCATTCAAAGTTCAAATACAGTTACAGCTCAGATACGCTCCAGACACGGACGCCATTCCTTTGCTCATACAGGCTCAGTCTCCAGATACAGTTCAAATGCATTCCATACATGGATACCATCTTGATGCTCATTCTTCTGACCTACAACACTGCAGTTCAACAAACATCTTGGATGGCATCTCTAAGCTCATCTACAGCAAGATTCTACCATCTCCAGATGGCATCTTTAAGCCCATTCCCTAATTTACATTTTGACGAGTGCAAATTTACGGGCACTCTAGTGTCCAATCCTTTTTTACCTTCGAGTCACGAAAGGAAAACTCGCCAATCTAACTCTTCAGGTTCAAGAAGATTGAACAGGGACAGCTGTTGTGCCCAAAAATTTGCCCTCTCATTTTATCAACATTTCTCATCACAAGGCTCTTAGAACTCAAGATCAAGCTAGGGTTTGCTCTGCTCAAGACATCTCATTGCATTGTTGACCTGGAATTAGGGTTTGGGTTTGCACAGGGATTTTTGGATCTTCAATGCCCAAATTGACTTTCATGCTTCATGTTGGACTCAGAAGTTTGCCCATACCAAGTTTCAAGCCTTGAATCAAATTTTTACCCAGTCAATTGGACAGTTGACCTAGAAATCAGCTATATTGGGGAAAAAGTCAATTGTGACCAATTTACAGTCAAACCTCATGAATTTTTACCCACAACAACATTATGAACTCATATGAACCATGTGATCAAGTTTGGACCACAATTCCACAAGAAATTTGATCAGATCACCAAAAGGGCAAAATGGTCATTTTTAGGGTTTTGACTGTACAAAGGCAATTTTTGACTGTTTGACCTAGCCAATGGAAAATTAAGCTCAACCATGGAATCAAGGACTAAATGGCATCATCTTGACTTATTCAACAAGTTCAAAAGATCTCAATTGCATTGGATTGACAGATGAATTTTTCAGTCAACTGATCAAAATTTGACTGTACACTGAAAAGTCAAACTTTGACTTTTTGGTCAAAATCAAGTGCCAAGGGTCATTTTTCATCAAGATGTGTCAAATTATGAAACTTGTTCATCAAGAAATCCAAAATTGCAAATTAGGGTTTGAAATTGAAAATTTTCATAACTTAGAAATTTTCTAAGTTATGAAATTTTCTTAATTTTTCCTAACTTTGCCCTACATTTTCACCATGATAAAAATGGATTCAAACAAAACTTACAACATGAAAGTTGTAGTCCATCACAAATTCTACAACTTTGATTCACAAAGTTTTCTCAAAAGAAGCTTGGATATCAAGTTATGATTTTTGGAACAAGGGTCCCTAAAACTTTTAACTTAGAGAAATTTTGCCCTAGTTTAGGCAGGATTTTGACCCATCTTCTTGGCCATTTTTCACATAGTTCCACTTGGATTATCAAGTTGCATTTCAAAGATGGATTATATTACTTGTTGCAAGCTTTCCAAATTGTCCAAGAACTCCTCAAACACATTTGTGGTTAGGGAGAATCAAATGCTTGAAGTTGGCAAAAACTCACTTTGTAACCATGGCCAATACATGTTCATACAAGTTGCAAAATCTGACCAAACTAGCTTTGTACTTGATTACAAGTCTCTAAACCAATTTACACTCAAAAATTGAATGCAAATATATTGGTTAGAGGCATTGTTCTGATCAAGGGAGCATTATACAATGAATAATTCCATTTTGGGCATAAAGATAACACTTCCATTTACATAAAGCATGATTTATGTCAAGTTTCATTTATTGAGCCATACACCAAGCCCTTTGTTGAAAACAAGGCTCCCTAATGTCAGGCAAAGCTCAACCACTTTGTGCAGCTAGGTTACAAGCCAGTACAACCCTTGCATTGTCAACTCTCACTTTTTGCTTCAAAACCAAGTCATTTTGCCAAAAGTCCATAACTTGCACATCTGATATTTTCAACTCAAGCCAAGATTTCAAACAAGTTTCTCACATTACACTAAGCCATAAACACGACCTAGCAACCTATCAAACACCCTTGTACACCAAAAACACCATTTTCTGCGAAAACAGGGTAGGACCTGCAAATCACAAGCCAAATCACATTCCACTCGTGCGTTCTGTTTGCAATCAGTTCTAATACCTTCAATTCAACTCACTCAAGCTATCCCAAACCTCCATTGCCAACTGTAACTCCATTTACAGTGTTCACCATTTTTGTTTTGAAGCTTTGCAGGTTGAGTTCTGTAGAAAGATTCAGGCCATTTCAAAACACACTAAGCATTGGGAAAGGTCCAGGGAACATCAAGCAAGCTCAAAAGAACCTCAGGCCTCACTGAAAGTTGTTGCATTATCCAACTCGAATCCAACTGAAACAGGTTTTTCATCAACTTCTATCTCTCTATTTAAGAACATTTAGCCTTAGCTTTGTGAATGAAAGATGTAGTACTCATTACCCTAAAACCATACATATGCTCAGTTTTCATTTATATTAAACGTGCTAAGAGAATTTCATCCATGAACTTTCTGAAAAAACTAGGTTAGAAATTAGGGCCAGAAAAATTCTCTCTGGTCTTTGAGAGTTAGATTAAGTTTTTTACATGGTTAGAATCGTAGTTTGATGCTCTACAAGTTTCATGTTTTAAGTTTTGGCAAAAGATCACAAATACAGAATATCCCAAGTTTGTACAGGCGCGCGCGTGTTTTCAAATTTCTGGAGGTTGAAGATGAAGTTTGGGCTGGGCCTAGCCTTCTTGCTTCTAACACCTCCCAGCTTACTTTCTGCACCCCCTGGCCCATTTTCTTGTATTTTTATTATTTTTGAATTTTAATTTCATTTCTAACTTTATTATTTTATTTCCAAACATAAAAATTACTTGAAAAATATTTTCATAATTTTTTACATTTATTTGGTATTTATTTTAATTATTTCTAATGTTAAAACATTTTTAATACAATTTTATTATTTGTTTAAATTTAAAAATAATGTAAATAATACTTTTATTTTCATTTCTTATTTTTATTCACACTGAAAATATTTTCTTGAATATATTTTATTTTTGTAAATATTTTATTTTATTTTATACATATTTAATATATATATATATATATATATATATATATATATATATATATATATATATATATATATATATATATATATATATATATATATATATATATATATATATATATATATATATATATATATATATATATATATATATATATATATATATATATATATATATATATATATATATATATATATATATATATATATATATATATATATATATATATATATATATATATATATATATATATATATATATATATATATATATATATATATATATATATATATATATATATATATATACATATATATATATATATATATATATATATATATATATATATATATATACATATATACCTTTATTTTATTAAATAATTAGAGTAAAAATATAAAAATATTACCCTTTTTATTTTTTATACTAAAAAATACATTTTCTTCAATATATTTCATTTTTGTACATATTAATATATTTTTGTATATAAATAATATATAATATCATTTTCTTAAGAAAAATTAGGGTTTACCCCTTAATTAAATAAAATCAATTATTTTTTTTATTTTATTTCTTTACACCTTTTTTTTACATTAAAAAATACTTTGCATACATGAGAACTCCTTTTTTTGCATAAATACATTTTATTTAATATTTACTTATTATGTTTATATAAATATTGTACATTCAAATATTATGCATTGTAAATTCAATTGGGTTGTAATAACTTAGGATTTAAATTTCTTGTGAAATAATCCCCTATTCAAATTTGTACCGCCCCCCCCCCCCCCCCCCCCCCCCCCCCCCCTCCCCATAATCATGTTGTAATAGTTGTAGATTTACTTTTACGCACTTTATTGCTTTCAAATATGCATGATAGAACGATTAGGGTTTGTATGCAAAATCAAAACCAACAAATAGTTTGACCTAATCAAAGACAAAAATGCATGAAAAACAAACACAATGCACACTTACACCCCTAGGGTTACAATCCACTTGTTGCCTTCTAAAATGGGCCATGGTATGCATGTTAAGTACTTTGGCAAAACAAAAACAAACAAAAAATCATAGTCCCTCGATGACGTTATCTTGGTTGCCTAAACAAATGATCAAGTCCCTTAAGAAAATTGCCAAAAATACTTAACACAATTGCTATCATGGTCTATATGATGACCTGCACTTGTCCCGTTTAACATCCTAACACAAGGTTGTTCACCAAATGCAATGGTGAAACAACACTGTTAAAAGGGTTAAAAACATAAGAAAGATCTTTGAGTAAAATAGGGTAGATATCTCTTAGTTACTTGACCAAAAGCTTGCAAAACATCCTTGCTATTTTCAAACACACTTCACAACACAATTTCAAAAATCCAACTTTCAAACCTTGAAAACTTTTCAAAAGACAAAAACACCTTTGTATACATTCAAACAAGAATCATTACAAAGGTTGCCACAACGATGGCCTCTTTTCAAAACATCTTTCAAAACCACATACAAAGCACCATTTTAAACAATTGAAGAGCACCATTTCAAACAATTTAAAAGCAAAGCAAGTGATCTAAACAAGTAACTAAGAGCCCATGGATAACCATGGATAGAAAGGGTGCTAATACCTTCCGTTTCTATAATCTACTCCCCGAACCCAAGAAAACATCTCAAAGGTCTTTCCTGTGCTTTTTGACCTTTCCTTAGGATAAAATAAAAAGTCGGTGGCGACTCTTGCTAAACCGAAACATTTGCAAACACAAATGCAAAATCCCAAGTCAGTTCTCCCACCGTATCACAATGATGGTTCAGATACTTGAAGTTTTTTGAGAAGGCTGTCATTTTTTGTGACATTTTTTCTGTTGTCGAGGATTCGTAACAACCTTTTTTTATTTTATTACTCCTACCTTTTGCCTGAACTATTTTTGTGTGTGTTTACAATCAGCGTGATGCCCCAGTTTTTTCTTAAGTCTCCTTCATAGGTTTTGACTTAACGGGCTTTTCTTTTGAGAGATAATGAATGCCTGCTTTACGAGGAACCATCACCATCTTTTGATTTGGAAGGACTTTTTTGATACTATGAAGTGAAAGCTTGCGACTGAATATGCTTTTGAATTAACTGAGAAGCTACCCTTCCGCAGGTTATGATTAAAGGTTTCAATTTGTATGAAAAAAGAAAACTCCTACTTCTTAGGCTCAAAGGGGTTGACTAGGGATTATCCTCCTTATAACTCCACTGTTTAGGATTTGAAACAATGCCTGTACATCATCAGCAAGGTCTGTTCAAAAGAATATTGTATGAGATTATGGTATTGTTTTCGTCATCATCCCTCTAAAGGCTTATAGTTTTTAATCGAGAGTTAAATATCACAAAAGGAAGTAAATGCATAGTATAGTGAAAACGAATGGATTAACTCAAGACTAACATATGCAATATATTAATGGGAAGAACCAAAGTCTAACATAAATATAAGTGTTTGAACAAACAAATAAATTACAAACGAAAATTCGAATGAACAAAAAGCTTCTCCTCCCAAATTTGTCACTTTAGATGGTGTG